>CM056577.1:90157218-91495968 GCA_029721435.1 Gymnothorax reevesii | reverse complement strand
ATCGGATCAGAACGCCTTGAACAAACCTTGGTGTCCTCATGGGTAGGAAGATACCTGTGAAGTTTCAGCTTCATAGGCCCTGTAGTTTTGGAGGAGAAGATGTTTACGGACGACGAACGACGACGATGAACGATGGACAAACAGGCCATGACATAAGTTCACCTGACTTCGTCAGGTGAGCTTAAAAAAAAAAAAAAAAGGCAGAATTTGAATTTCTCATCAAGCCTCAGAATAGTCCCACAGAGGTGAAAAAAACAATAATAATAATAATAATAATAATAATAAAAAATAGAGCAGGTTATAACCCCCTTATTGCAAATGTCAAATCACACCAATCCTTGCTTGTATGTGCACAACGCGCCTCTGGGGTTTACAGCCAAAAAGCTGTATTTTGGTCTCATCGGACCATAAAACACAGACTCGTCATTGGAGGTTCCTACACAGTTTGGCAAACTGCAGGTGCTCAAGTTTGTTTTTTTAATGATAACAGAGGCCATTTTCAGGTGACCCTTCCAGTCATTCACTTTTTCTATTCGCAAACTGCAAACGTTAATTTACAGGGGGTTTAATAGTTGTCAAATTCTTGGAAACAAATTAGCATTTGAGGCTTAAATTTGCAGCCCTGAGTAATTTGGGCCCAGACTTTCAAAATTAGTCATCATGGTCTTCGTTTTCTTATTTTTGAGATATAAGCTAGGGCTGGGCAGTATGGCCTAAAATGTATATAGCAGTATATTTTGCAGCATAGACAATACCTATATATATTGTGAGATATATTTTAGATTAGATTCTTTGGTATATATTCAGTGCTGTGAAAAAGTATTTGCCCCCTTCCTGATTTCTTACTTTTTTGCACAGTTTTCACACTTAAATGTTTCAGATCAAACAAATTTTTATACAAGACAAAGATAACCTGAATAAATACAAAATGCAGTTTTGAAATGATGATTTCATTTATTGATGGAAAAAAGCAATCCAAACCTACTTGGCCCTATGTGAAAAAGTAATAGCCCCCCTTGTTAAATCATGAATTAACTGTGAATAACCAAATTTTTTGCGTCCAATTTCACGAGCCACACCCAGGCCTGATTACTGCCAAACCTGTTGAATCAAGAAATCGCTTAAATAGACCCTGTTTGACAAAGTGAAGTAGGCTAAAAGATCTCAAAAAGCAACATGGCATGCTGTGAACTAAAGAAATTCAAGAACAGATGAGAAACAAAGAAATTGACATCTATCCGTCTGGAAAGGGTGGCAAAGCCATTTCTAAGGCTTTGGGACTCTGGCAAATCACGGTGAAAGCCATTATTCACAAATGGAGAAAAGTTGGAACAGTGGTGAACCTTCCCAGGAGTGGCTGGCCTACCAGAAATACACCAAAAGCGCATCGACGACACATCCAGGTGGTCACGAAAGAACCTAGAACAACATCTAAAGAATTGCAGACCTCACTTGCCTCAGTTAAAGTCAGTGTTCACGATTCAGTAATAAGAAAGAAACTGGGCAAAAACGGCATCCATGGGAGGGTTCCAAGGTGAAAACTACTGCTGACCAAAAAGAACACAAGGGCTCGTCTCACATTTGCCAAAATACATCTTGATGATCCCCAAGACTTTTCGGAAAATATTCTGTGGACTGACGAGACAAAAGTTGAACTTTTTGGAAAGTGTGCATCCCATTACATCAGGAGTAAAACTAACCCAGCATTTCATAAAAAGAAAATCATACCAAAAGTCAAACATGGTGGTGGTAGTGTGATGGTTTGGGGCTGCTTTGCTGCTTCAGGACCTGGAGGGCTTGTCGTAATTGATGGAACGATGAATTCTGCTCTCGACTGAAAAATTCTGAAGGAGAATTCCAACCATCAGTTGGTGACCTCAAGCTTAAGCGACCTTGGGTTATGGAGCAGGGCAATGATCCAAAACACACTAGCAAGTCCACCTCTGAATGGCTTAAAAAAAAACAAAAAAAAACCCCAAACTGAAGGCTTTGGAGCAGCCTAAGCAAAGTCCGGACTTAAATCCGATTGTGATGCTGTGGCATGACCTTAAACAGGCCATTAATGCTCAAAAACCCTCCATTGTGGCTGAATTAAAACATTCTGCAAAGAAGAGTGGGTCACCATTTTTCCACAGCAATGTGAAAGACTCATTGCCAGTTATTGCAAACACTTGATTGCACTTGTTGTCACAGAGGGTGGCACAACCAGTTATTCGGTTTAAGGGGCAATTACTTTTTCACACCAGGCCAGGTAGGTTTGCATAGCTTTTTCCCCCGTAATAAATTACATCATCATTGAAAAACTGCATTTTATATTAACTCGGGTTTTCTTTGTCTAATATTACAATTTATTTGCTGATCTGAAACATTTAAGTGTGACAAATATGCAAAAAAAAATAAGAAATCAGGAGGGAGGCAAATACTTTTTCATGCCACTGAATATATTTCAATATGACAGTTTCTGAACAGCAGATTAGAATGCAGCTTTCTGCGGCAGTGTAACTATAAACTCACTTAAAACTAGTATAGAATGTCATTTTAAGAACATTTATTGTGCACAACTTATTTAAAAAAAAAAAAGAACAAAACCTTAAGTAACTTGAAAGTGTTACATTGTTATGGAGATAGATCTCCTGTAACACAAATTTCAACATCACTGTCATGCTAAAGATACCAGACACCACTTTTTCATGAGTTTTCTATAATAACAAAAATAAAGATGAAAATATTTTGAACTCGAGGGTGTGTCCAGAAGGCCGCATCACCCTGCCTGTGCCCACAATGCCACGTAAAAGGTCAATGTCATGGTGGAACTAGGCTTATGCCGTCGGAGGCGACGGCTGGGGGTATATCCCCGAATGCCCCCATTCCTCCAATTCCCCAATCCTTGAATAGACCTTGAATAGACTTGCATTTGAACTTAATTTCAGGTCAGTCGGACAAATGGTTCTGAAGATATGGCCAAAATGGTCATTTTCTATCACAAAGCGCCACCTGGTGGCAAAATATTGAACCATACAGGTTTGATGTCATCATATGACATGTTGTGAGGTCATGACCTTGCAGTTGCACATAGTTTCAAGTCAGTTGGAGAAATATTCCCAAGTTATGGCAAAAACGGTGAATTTTTTGTGACAAAGCTCCACCTTGTGTCAAAATTTTGAACCAAACAGGTATAATGTCATCGTGGGACACATCCTCAGGTCATGACCTTTCATTTGGCCTGGTGCCCAATCTAGACATCGTAAATTGTCCAAAATCAAATCAGCTCCTCCTCTTAATGATGCTTATTTATGTGCAAAATTTGAACTTCGTAATTGAAATATAACTGAAGTTATCACGTTAACACGTAGTGCTGCGGCGGGGGCGACGGTCGGACCAAAAACATAATATCCCCGGAACGCCATTTTCCGGGATATAATTAGAGTCCCTATATATGATTTCCTATTTGTGATTGAACATAACATAGAAACCGCCAAAGATAGGCCCTAAGTTACAGAGCCTGAAAATATAAAGGTCAGCAATTTTGACCTTTCAAGGTCACTTAAAGGTCAAGGTGACAGTGGCATTAGATTCCCCATATATGACTTCCTACTAGTGTTCAATAGTACGTATGGGTCAATTTTGCATCGTTTGGCTGCTAGAGCACTCGGAAAAGTGGTGATGCTGAGTTTGACCTTTCAAGGTCAGTTGAAGGTGAAGATCACGATGCTATTAGATTCCCGAAATATGACTTCCTCTTCGTGTTTAAAAGTAAGTACGGATTATCTTGCACTGTTTGGCTTCTAGAACAGTCGGAAAAGCGGTGATGCGGAGTTTGACCTTTTAAGGTCGTTGAAGGTCATAACATTTCGTGGTGAGAGAATCTCCATACCCAACTTCCTATTAGTGATTAATAGTAACTTCATGCCTCTCCCCAACCAATTTCAATTTATAAGCAGTGGAAAGTCTGCCCCATCTCATAGTGTTAAAAAAAATCTTCAAACTGATCCAGAATTTGATCCGGATCTTCACCAAAAACTAATTGTGTCTTCCCTTCCACCTAAGGATTGTCCAACCAAATATGAAGACGATCCGTGCAGAATTGTGGCCTGTAGAGTGCAAACAGACATACACATACACATAAATAAATGAACTAAAAGGTGTGTCCAGAAGGCCACATCACCCCACCTGCAACCTCGATGCCAAGTGAAGGTCAATGGCATGGTGCAATTGGTCTCCCCATAAATGGTTTCCTATTTGTGACTGAGCAAAACATAGGGCCTCTCTCTGGCGGTTTCCCAATTATAGAGCCTGAAAATATGAAGGTCAGCCATTTTGACCTTTTTAGGTCACTTGAAGGTCAAGGTGACAGTGCCATTAGAATCCCCTTATATGACTTCCTGGGTACTTTTTTGGGGTTGCATTTCCATTACAGGATAGTACCGCCTCCGCGGTGCCTGCTCGTCGTTGCGATGCAGCATGATACTGCCGTGACTGCGTCATCGTTTATATAAAGTTTACTTTTCTTCCGTCGATTTTGTCAAATATTTGTGTTTAAATCAGGGGATGCGCACTACCGTAACCACGTTATGGCACTAAAGTCTGCGAGTGTTTAATTGTAATTTCTGTACGACATTCTCCGGATGCATAGTATAGCAGCTGGGGTTGTGTCCAATTTGGTTGCACATTAAATAACGTACCACCTAAAAAAGCAAAGCAATGATACAGTATACGTAAAAGGCAGAGTATTCATATTCAGGCTTCATGAAACATTTCACTCCGAAATTGAAGGCAAAGTATGTAGCAAATATGCAAATCGCAGGAGATGGCAGAGTATTAGAATTTATCACTTTACGATGAGTCATGTCATCTGATACCTTTCCTGAGAACAACATGCTTCATCAGCATACATAAAGTTATTTTCCGCGCATTTTTTAAAAATAGGGGCAGCACAATAACTTTCTCAAGGGAAATCAGGAGAACAGAAATGGACACAATTTCGCCACGAACAGGATCACAAAGAAACGCATTTCATAAATGCAGCAGCTTCAGTGAACAAACGCAACCTCGTTTGAAAGGTAAGGCAATGCACTGTATATTCATCAAGCTGCCTAGGTGTACTCAAAACGGGTAACTTACTGAAATAAGCGTGTGCTGGGTTTTTACTGAATACATACTGCTGTAGATTACTTTTCATGTTGACATGATTTACTTCTGCTCGTTTGTTGGCCAGCAATGTTGACTGCTCACAACAGTGATGTCTAGCCTTGGCAACTTGGCCGTTTTCATAATGTGAAATTGTAAAATCTCTCCACAGTCGCATGCATATCAGCTTGCGTGCCTTCACGTGCACGGCAGCTTCCTCTGGGGGAGGGTCTTTGGGCAGGAGTGCAGTGGAGAGGGAGGAGGAGGGATCTGAAAGTTTTGTTTTTTCAAATTTTCATGCCAAGTCCTCTCTCTCCTTGTAGGTACCAACTGCAGCTTCAAGAATTCCATCTTTTAACAAGAAAGCCGTTGCTGCGGCGAACCCCCGTCGCATCTGTCAACTGTGACGATCATTATGGTCACCCTTCGCGCACCCTAGTGTATTATGGTACCAAGTTTGGTTGGAATCAGCCCAGAAGCTTTGGAGATATAGTGCAAAATGTTTGGACGGACGTATGTCTCCACTAGACCCCCTTTCAGCACCTATCGGCTGGCGATTGGCGATTGGGGTAAAGGTCATCTGCAAGATCTTTTGGCATCCAGATGATGTCCAAGGAGAAGGACTAGCTGCTGTAAAGATTTCAGCCACCTAACTTCATCATTCAGCTAACAATGGCAATAAATGTGATTTTTGCACTTATTAACCCCATGACCTAATTATTTTGCAAATTAGGTCAAGGTCACCATGGTCACCCTTCCCCCACCCCAAAGTATTATGGTACATAGTTTGGTTGGATTCGGCCAAGGCGCTTCCGAGATATAGTGCAAAATGTTTGGACGGACGTATGTCTCCACTAGACCCCCTTTCAGCGCCTATCGGCTGGCGATTGGGGTAAAGGTCATCTTCAAGATCTTTTGGCATCCAGATGATGTCCAAGGAGAAGGACTAGCTGCTGTAAAGATTTCAGCCGCCTAACTTCATCACTCAGCTAACAATGGCCATAAATGTGATTTTTGCACTTATTAACCCCCTGACCTAATTATTATGCAAATTAGGTCATGGTCACCCTTCCCCCACCCCAAAGTATTATGGTACCAAGTTAGGTTGGATTCGGCTCAGGAGCTTCCGAGATATAGTGCAAAATGTTTGAACGGACGGACGTACATACGTACGCAGATCTCCACTAGACCCCCCTTTCGGGGCCTGTCGGCCCACGACGGGGGGTAAAAAGCTCCCACAGAATGTCTCCCCAGGAGTAGTCAACATACATATGTATAAGTTTGACTATAATTACTGCATCAGCGGAGAAGTAATCTCGATGCAGAGGTCTCTCAGCTCACTTGCAAACACTGGTTAAAAACTATGTCATAGCAGAATGCATGCAATAAAGTAACTTCAAATTTCCAAGATAAACAACACAAGAAATTGTCTTTCAGATGCCATTAGAGCTCAGAATGTTCAATTAGCAGAGAATTTCAAGCAATATGACATAATACAATTTACAGAGCAAACATAATGCATCAACTACTCACATGATGACTCCAATAGCCCCTACACAGTTTTTATTCCAATAGCTACCCACATTGAGCCATCCCACAGGTACTTCCCCTATCTTCTGAAAAAGATATTCAAAGGCCACCACTACACTTCAACATAAGCAGATTAATGACAGCGGAATAAACCCACAGTTTCAATTTACCTGCTCCAACAAGCACTGTAATGATTGTGCAAATACACTTCCTGTCAGAGGAAGACAAGCACATGTTTGTAATCAGACGGGAGAGGAGCCCAACCTCACGGAACATTTGCAACATCAGCGTCAGCTGTTACAAGACTGGAGTTCCCCTAGCAGTGCAGACTTGGGTTACGCCAGTCAACCAGTCTCATTTCACTGGGCACGTGAACCTACTCTGAGCAACTCTGAGATGGCTGGAGGATGAAACTCTGCTAGAAGACCTGCATGACTGCAAAACTTTAAGGGGGCATGTTATACCAATTTAATTTTCAATTTTGTGTAAATTAACAAATACAATACCTGTATGTTTTTCTGGCCAAAAACCACCTATTTATAGCTGTTCAAGCTATATGTGCAGCATCTCAAGCTCACAAACATGGGCAGGACATACAAACTTTGCACAGAAAGACCTCATGCTGTAATCAAAATGCGGACCTTCTGTGCTGTGCCACCATGCAGCCCTCAACAGACATTTGAAAATAGTAAATATCAACTGTAGATGTAATTTTTACCAAGGGTGAGCATATTTTCATTTTCAAAAAAAAAAAAGACACTAGTACATAAACCTTAAAATGGTGGTAGTCTCCCCTTCTCATCCCCTCAACAATTAGATGTGACAGAAACACAGAAGGGTTATTCTATATCAAGTCACCGAGACCCTTCCCTCAGACGACCTTGGATTTTGCCAAAGGTTCGCACACAGTGGGAATAAGGTTTTCAGAAATGAATTCTATCAATTTTAGTCGCATTATTTACTTGGGGTGTGTGTGGTGGCCCCCTGGATGAAGGGGGGGGGGGGGGGGGGTCATGTTATTGAAAATCGTTGGAGATTTGGAGCATTTTTGCAGCTGCAGAAAAGGTTCCAATGGGCTGAAAAAAGGCTGAAAAAACTTACTTGGTGAGCAGGCACCAATATTATGCTAATGAAACATTTGTCATTTTGAAGTTGCCTGAAATAATTTTTGTGCAACGGGGCTCAAAATTTTGTAAAATCACACAAGACATGATTTTTTTCCCCATTTTTATTGGCTGATAATTTCTAAATAAAGGGAGATCAACCTCAGCAAACTTCTGAGCTGATACCAGTAACTTTTCAATTCATACATCATACTGAGTACATGAATGTTGACTTTATGGATGATCAATGTTGGATCCAGAATGAAAAATGTTTTTGACCCAAATCTGGGGGTCAAATCTCATATGGCACACCATGCATCATGATGAAATTTGGCAGGCTCAAAATGGCCAGAAAGAAAGAACTTCCTTTAGAGACCCGTCAGTCGATTGTTGTGCTTAGAAAAGACGGCTGAGCTGCCAGATAGCTCACTTGGTTAAGGCACTGCATTGCAGTGCAGAAGTGACTATCACGTCACGGGTTCAAGCCCCGATCGTACCAACCGGCAGTGGTTGGCAGCTTTTTCAGAGTAGCGCACAATTGGCTATACCGCTACAGGGAAGGGACTGTCGGAAATGGGAAATAAAATTAACAGTTTTGTTCCTTGCTCAAGTGCCTCCTGTTGGCCAGATGGGCAGTCGTCAGGAAGACTCGAAGTCTAGTCATGTCCGGGTATCCTCCGTCCTCATTTTGAACTTGTGAAGATTCAACCAATGAGTGTATAAGAAGCGGTTGCTGACAGGCCCATCCTCACTCTCTGTCCTCACTGTCCTGAATTGGCAACAAGGGGTCGCAAACTAGCAAGGCTATTCAATACGAGAAATTGAAAACTTAAAATCTCTTGCCATGCTGTCAACTACTCCCTTCAGAGAGCAGCACAAACTGGCTCTAACAAAGACAGAAAAAGGAGTGGGAGGCCCCAATGCACAACTGTGCAAGAAGGCGAATATCTGAGAGTGTGTAGTTTAAGACAAAGACGACTCACAGGTTGTCAACTAGCAGCTGTGCTAAATAGGTCCTGTCAAACACCAGTTTCAGTATCAACAGTGAAGGTGGTTTTTTTTTGATGAAGGCAAGGTTTGAAGTAAATATTAATCATTTTCCATTAAAATCATTATGTCAAACTCCGGCAATGTCAGCATGTTCTGTTCATCATTTGCTATATTTACTATTCAGACTGATTTCATGCGTGTTTCCATGCAAAACAAGAAAATTTCCACGTGATCCCAAACTTTTGAGCGGTAGTGCATATATAATTTTAAGTGAGTGTAACATTTATAAAAGAAGAGATCTTTACTTATTCTGATGCTATAATGAAGGGGTAGGACTTGACAAGCATTCTTGCTTATTCCTGCTCCTTCTCAAACACATTACAAATTTTTTTGTTCTTCTGATGAATACCAAGTGAAGCATTGTATTATATTTTGTGTTTTTTTTTTTTATCGTTTATTATATATTGCAGTCTTCTGTTCGGGAGAAAGGAGCATCATAACGAGGACTAGTTTGAGGCGAGCTGGCAGGAATTGGAACCGGTGGAGGCTAAGCGCAGAGCGCGTCTAGTACACGAGAACAACCCATGCCAAGCCACAAGGGACGCATTGAGAGCAGCGCACAGCAAGTGTCAGCAGACAGCCTGACATTGCGCTGACTATTGGCTGAAACTTAGTCAGAGTATACAGTCTGCAGCTGACTCTGGAAACACAGGCAGCATGTACGCGGGGATCAAGAAGGTAACTGGCCCAACCGCCACCAAGAGTGTTCCCCTGAAGTCCAAGACAGGTGTAAGCATCACCGACCAGCGGAAGCAAATGGAGAGATGGATAGAGCACTACCTTGAGCTATACTCCACCCAGAAAGTAGTGGCAGATGCAGCGCTGGATGCTATTCGTGAGCTGCCTGTGATGGACGAGCTGGATGCAGAGCCAACTAAGGAAGAGTTGAGCAAGGCCATTGACTCTGTCAGCTGGCAAAGCTCCAGGAGAGGATGGAATCCCACCAGAGGTGGTTCAGTAAAGGAAAAAAAAAATAAAAAAATAAAGAACTGCTCAAGGACCTTCACAAAATGCTTTGCTTGTGCTGGAGGGAGGGCTCCGTACTGCAGGACATGCGCAACGCCAAGATTCTTGTGTGACTCTTTACAAGAATAAGGGTGACCGCAGTGACTGCAACAGTTACCGGAGCATCTCCTTACTCAGCATAGTTGGCAAAGTGTTCAATAGAATCATCCTGGCGTGATTGCAAGTCCTGGCAGCACGCATATACCCTGAGTCTCAGTGTGGGTTCAGGGCAGGCAGATCAATCGTCGAAATGATTTTCTCTGTCAGACAGCGACAGGAAAAATGCCAAGAGCAAAACCAGCCCCTCTTCGTTGCCTTCATTGACCTGACAAAGGCATTCAACTTCGTCAGGAGGAGCAGACTGTTTCAACTCGAAGAAGATCGGCTGCCCCCCAAAACTACTGGCTATTGTGGAATCCTTCAACCAGGACATGTCCAGCACCATCTGCTAACGGAGCACTGCAAGAACTGTTCCTGATCAGCAGTGAAGGGAAGCAGGGCTGCATCCTCACCCCGACACTCTTTGGGATATTCTTCTTGATGCTCCTGTCATATACCTTTAACAACAATGAAGACAGAGTCTACCTGCAGACACTGTCTGATTGAAGGCTCTTCACCCTGGTCAGGCTCCAAGCAAAGACTAAGGTCAGGCATGTCGCCATCAGAGGCCCTCTTCACAGACGATGCTGCTCTGGCTACGTACACCGAGGAAGCTCTCCAGAGACTGATCGACCGCTTTGCTCATGCTTGCAATGAATTTTGCCTTACCATCAGTCCAAAAAAGACAGAAGTGATGGGACAAGGCATCGACTCTCATCCAAGCATTCACATCTGGAGCAATGAGCTGAACGCCGTCGACCGCCTCTAGTACCCAGGGTCCACAATACGCTCTAATCTCTCTCTTGAGCCAGAGATCAATGCCAGAATCGCAAAGGCCTCGGGGGTCATGTCCAAGCTCCACAAGAGGGTGTGGTCAAACAAGAACCTGATGGAGAACACCAAGATGCAGATGTACAAAGCCTGCATCCTGAGCACACTCCTCTATTCTAGCGAAACTTGGACCACATACTCTGCCCAGGAGAAGAGATTAAACGGCTTTCATCTCCACTGCCTCGGACGCATACTCTGAATCCAATGGCAGGACAAGATCCCAAATACTGAAGTGCTGGAGCGTGCAGGGCTACCCTCTCTCTTCGCCATCCTGAGCCAACGCTGCCTTCGCTGGCTGGGCTATGTTCATCGTATGGATGATGGCCGAGTCCCAAAAGACCTGCTATACGGAGAGCTTTTGGAGGGTTTCAGATCTCGAGGCCACTCCAGACTGCACTTCAAAGATGCCTGCAAGTGAGACATGAAGAGCGCAGGAATCAATGTGCAGTCTTGGGAAAACCTTGCAGTTTCACGCAGCCCCCGGCAAGCCGTCATTCAGAGCAGGTTGAAACACGCCAAGCATAGCTTTAGCCAGAATGGAATCTCACAGTGTTTCACCCCTGTGACTAGGCCAATCTGGCCAAGATGAAACCACCTTCAGTAGTGGTTCATCCGATCGAACCAGCTTTTTGCAAACAAAAGAAATAACTGATGGGTATTTTGTACCATTAACACAGAAGAAAGAGTGAAAGACACCACTTCAATTCAAAACACCACATATAATTATACAAGAAATTCATCTTAAATATACAGCTGTCCTTGCATCAAAACATGAGTGTATTTGTGTATTTGGTTTGCTAAAGGGAACTGTATATAAAAGAAAATCATGGCATTATTGAAACCTCAAACCTAAATGAATTCAGTGTTGTGCTTTTTCACAGAGAAAACCTTCAGTGATCTTAAACGATACGCAGGCGCCAAGTGCGGACAGTCTCGATTTGACATATCCCGAAGAATACTGGGAACAACCTAAGGACATCTCAAATGCCAAATGCCTTAGACTCAATACAAGCCTGAAGACAGTAGGCTACTTTTATTCATTACAGTCGATAATGCCACAAGTTTATTAAGCTTGTTTACAACAGAGATTCTCCAAGAATGGGCTCCAGTGGAAAGACTGGACATTCCCTCGACATCAGTATTCAGTCAGTGATTAGATTGTGTTGGGAGATCAAGTTCTACGCCCCATCCGCTAATCTACTTTATCTGTGTTTTTTGTCATTTCTCGGTATTACGGCACCAATTATTTTTCTTAAGTATGCAAATGAGCATAAGAATGCACATCAGTAACAAAATCTTATTCTTCAACATTTATGGATATCTCAGCTGGCAAACAACAAAGCTGGAAGGAGCCATCATTCGACATTGTCACTGACCGAAGCAATGGAATTTCTCTCAATTGGGGTTCCCAGCATAGTCAGTCCATCTGAGTGTCACCAGCTCAGCACGAAGCAGTATATGGGGCGATCTATCAGTTCAGAATAGCTATAGCCCGGCCTGCAAAGTTTTTTTTACCCCCACACCGGTTCTGAGGTCTGATAAAACATACAACATATGACCAATCATTTTTCCTATCAGAGCCGCATATATAGAAACTTGGAATAACAAAACTTGCACCTGGAAGCCTTTTTGATTGTTGGGCCGCATCGCAGAAATCTACGTTACGTAGCTCGTCTCGCAATTTCAGAACACCATTAACATAATTAAAATTACTTGTTGGGAATCGCCATCTACATGATCAAGAGACAAGCAGTTTCGACGTGGCAAAACTGTTAGTTTATATTAGCCGCAGTAGAAGGAATGTCATCTTGCCTTAATATTGTCATTTCAAATTAAAAAGAATATTCACCCAGTTCTACCACAAGAATGAAATGTGTCTCCATTGAATTAACTTGCTGATACCCATGCTATTCACGGGCTATATGCGCAGACAAAATAACAGCTGATTGAATTAGCCAGTTTTACTTGCAAAAATGGCTTCAAAATGCTGTTTTCACTTCATAACAGTTCGAAACCTGGCACATCATCGTTGTCACACAGTAAAACTGGTGTATACGGAAAACAGACTCGTTATTCATGGTGGTATCGGAGGAGATGTGTGAAATTACGCAAATTGCCAACTCAGTAATAATATATAGATTGTTTGTCCTGTGGGCACTTATTTCCATAGAGAGCCAAGAAGGAAATGATATGTCTTGCCCCACATGAAGGGGATTGGCTAGGGATGAAATCTGGAGACTGGTTAACTTCTAAGAGCGGAAAGTCGGCCATATGATTCTAAAATAAATAAGCGGAGCCACGATTACTGTAATACATGAATATGCATTTCCTTCAGGCTATATTTACTCAAATTCCCAATTTCTGATATACAAGTTTCTATTGCAGATAATTATACACCAATATTAATAAAACTACTTGAATGGGCTTTGAAAGAAGCATTTAATCTAACAAAGCAGTGCACGACAGAGCATTTTGAATCACCTAACAGTGAATAAAATGCTCTTGGACATCTATGCTATCAATACAATTGCTGACCTACCTCTAAAACAAGTTTATTCAACTCTTGTAAAAGTAAACAAATGCCCAGATGGCCACACACGCCATGGCGCCATGCAAGGTTAATAAGACAGAAAAGAGCGCAGATTGGTTATATCAGGGGCGTTCCTGTCATAAGGCGGAGGCTAGGGGCGCTCGCGAGCAGAAAGGGCGCCAGGGAGGGGAGAAGTTTTTTTTTTTTTTAATAAATACTTTTTATTTCACAATATAAAACAACAACAACAAAGACACAACAATCTAACAACAGTACATACAGTCGTAAAGTCTTTAAGCAATAGCTAAATAAAGCATTTATATTCGGGCTTAAGTGTCTGTCTGCCTGCAACCTGCCGGCAATTTTGCCACGGTCTCCAATGGATTGCACACAGGACACGACTCCTCCCCGCCCCCCTGCTCTCTCCTGTAGTCCTACTGCGCTTGCATCTCAGGTAAGTTGGATTGGTAATTCTCTCTCTTGAATCAGAGTTTGATTTTACAGGAGTTTGACTTGGAAATTAAGCACGTAAAGGGTACTGACAATGTAATTGCTGATTACTTATTCCGTGTTTGAGTATGTGTATACAGGGCTCGAAATTGGCACCCGCCAAGCGCCAATGGCATGTAGATTTTGGGGCTTGCGGCCGAATTGTGGCAGGTACTCGCCACTTTGACGAGTGGAATACAGCTGCATGCCGATTAACTGCGCCTACTTCAGTCTGTCAGTAAAGTGAAAACGGCTTGCCATGTATACGCGAGAGAGCGGAGGCTCTGCTCGAGAATCTTCAGTATCAACGCTATTTTTCAATGGTAACTAATAGGGGTGCAACGATTCATCGACATTGTCGACAAAATTCGATGATAAAGTTCGTTGTTGACTAATTTATTCATCGATAATTTGTTGTTAAGTCATTGCAAAAGTATTTCACGCTTTGGAACTGGACTAAGCGCAGTTTCACAGGAGCTGGAGATGAAGGCAGCTTCAGGGTGAGCCATTTGACTTCCTCGCAACTCTCAGGCACGCCTGCGCAAATGCGACCGGTGGGAGGAGAGAGGAAAGCGACAGGATAACGCGGACATGGAGCTGCAAATTTATGCACGCAGTTACAATAGTCTATCACTAGATGGCACACCAGAAACATTTATTGAATATTCACAAGCAAGCAAGCAAGCAAGCCGAATACCGAATTTCTTTCACCTAAAAATTGATTAAAAGGCACCAAGAGAGAACAAAGAGTGGTTGTTCCTCTTCTTTCTATGCGTACTGTGAAAAATACTTTGTACTTGTACTTGCTTTTGATACTGGAGTATATTTTTCACAAAATACTTTTGGTACTTAAAGTAGCTCACATTAAGTAAGTTACTTTGGTAAAAGTTGAAGTCACCCAGAAGAAAATCACTTGCATAAAAGCCTTAAATTGGTTGTGTTTGTATTTTTCTATGATGAGGAAGATTGTTACATTGGGTTGTGACTAGCAGTAAATATATGGAGTGTACCCAGTGTGCAGATTCCACTTTCTTTCTGTATTTTTCTATTACATATATGGCTGCTGTATAGTTTATTGTAGTACAATTACTACACTATGCATATTGCACTGCAACTGCGGTTTTAAAATTCGAGAGAAGTGAAGATACCCTGTGCCCTGTGTGAGTTTATGATGAATATTTTGCGGGCAGTCTAATAAGTCCCGGGGGGGGGGGGGGGGGGGGGGGGGACATTTGTTGAGACAAATAAACTAAAAAAAAAATTAGGGTAATTGGTGAAAATAAAAACCTGTATACACACCGGCCCTCTAAGACCGGAATTCCCACCTCTGCGCAGAAGAAAAGAGCATTGCCAAAGAAAGCATAATATAGCCCTTTAAGAACAATAGTCTTTGTAGACTCTCTTAGAGGCAATGAGGCACCTGTCAAGCTGACTGTCATTCAATAACTCCCCTTTATTTTCCCATCCCCCCCACTGTCATATCGTTTGTGCGCCCCTAGCGGTGGCCACTATACTAACCACTACCACATCTCCCTTTCTGAACTGGGAGCTTTTAAGTAGGAACCTTAACATCCCCTCCATTTGGGATATAAAATAATGCAGGAACTGGTTTAAAGGAAAAAAATCGCCTATGTGCAATAACAACAACATGGCCCTACTTGACTCATCGGCACTTTACACACAATCAATTTAGAAACATTTCAATTCAAGGACATCAATGGAATCAATGGCTAATTTCAGGTCCTACTTTTTTTTTTAGTGTAAACAACCATATAACCACAATACCAACAATGAACTTTTTTTTTTTTTTTTTTTCCTCTGAGGGTGGGGGTAGACTGCCCCAGTCCCTGCACTGGATGAGGGGATTATTCTGCCCTTTTTGTCACCCAGTGTTCTATCAGTCTATTACAAAGTCCTGCAGGTGTCTAGGTGGAGGGTGTTGTCCGACCGGATACCTCCAGTCGGGCTCTGTCTGTGGGCGGAGCGGGGTGTCCTGGGTGGCGGGTGTGGAGTTTGGGGGAGCATCCCCAGAAGACGTTGTCACTGCCTGCATGCCGTCCGGATGGGCGGTAGATGGCTCAGGCGTTGGTGTCACCACTAGGTGACCTCTGTTCCTCCGCACTGTCCCTCTTGGTGTCTCAAGCAGGTATGATCTGGGTGTCCCAGCTTCCTGAAGTACTATCGCCTTTTCTTTAGTGTCCCTCAGCCACAACTGTTCGCCTGGTACAAGGTGGGGTAGATCACGTGCTCTGTGACGCCTGTTAAAGTTCTCCCATTGATTCTGTTTGCTGGTTTGTTCTCGCCTTCTAAGTCTCCGCAGATCCGGCCATCTAGGATTTAGCTGTGCTGGGATGACCGGGACAGTTGATCGGACCTTTCGTCCCATGGAAAGTTCCGCAGGGCTGTGTCCGTTCGCTAATGTTGCTCGGTTGGCCATTAAGGCCAGATATGAGTCTCCTGCTTTCTTTAAAAGTCCCTTTGCCATCCTAACAGCCCGTTCCACTTCTCCATTGCTCTGGGGAAAGAGCGGGCTCGAGGTGGCATGGCTGAATTTCCAATCCGAGGCAAACTGTCCGAGGCAAGCACTCGGAGGAAAACTGTGGCCCGTTGTCTGTCCGGACCGTGTTGGCTATTCCATGGCGGGCAAAAATCGACTTTATGTGCTCTATCACTGCCTCGGAGATTATGGATACAAGCTTTGCTATCTCAAAGAATCGCGAAAAGTAGTCCACCACTATTAAGTACTGTCTCTCATTAAACTGGAAAAGATCCATCCCTACCATAGACAAGGGTCTATCTGGGAATTCAGAGGGAAGTAGTGTTTCTTTGGCGTTCACTCTCTCTCTTGCAAACACCTCGCACGTCTCAACCATTTTCTCCAGTTGTGAGCTAAGGCCGGGCCACCATACGGACTGTTTTGCTCTTTCCCTACACTTGGTGGTGCCAAGGTGTCCCTCATGTAGCTTGCCCAGTATATCTTGTTGAAGTGACTGCGGGATCACTATTCTGTGGCCTTTCATGAGGAGGCAATTTTGTATGGCAAGTTCTCCTGAAAACATCAGATACGGCTGGAACGCCCTGTCTATTGTAAACTTATCGGACCACCCTTTAGCGCGGTATTTCTTTAGCTGGCTGAGGGTGTCATCATTGTCCTGGTGTGTTTGTATTTCCCTGAGTCTCTTCTCAGTGGCGGGTAGACTGGACATTACAGCATCCACGTAGAGGTTTGTTTCTTCCTCTAGCCTTCTGTCCCCTGTTCCCTCCACAGGGGCCCGTGACAGTGTGTCCGCAGAGGCTAGGTTTTTGCCCGCTACATGGGAGATAGTGTAGCTGCATCTCATCAACCTCATACGCAGCCGTTGGATACGAGGGGGGAGCTCTACCAGGTCCTTGGAGCCCAGCAGTGAGACGAGGGGTTTGTGATCAGTTTCAATGTGGAATGCGATGCCGATGAGAAATTCAGAAAATCGTTCGCACGCCCATGTAGTCGCGAGCGCCTCTTTTTCAACTTGAGCATATCTCTGCTCGGTACTGCTCAGCGCCCTAGACGCATAGGCCACCGGCTTCACCAGACCGTCTCCCTGTTTCTGAAGGAGAACCATGCCCACCACCATGAATCACCACCATGCCTGCGCACCAATCTGTAGGCTGCTCTACTCTCGAAATCACCCCCAGAGACTCCATCCTGGCTAGCTCCTGTTTCACCTTGGGCAGGAGGGGGAGAGATATGCAGGTCCATAAGTAGTCTTAACAAGTATTTGACACTAACGTGTCTTTGTCCCCCGCCACAAAATGTGAAATCGTGTCAAAATGAACAATTTCTTGGTGTGACCTTGCGAATGGCGCAAAGGTCTGCGAAATGGACTGGCGCCGGGGTATCACCCTAATACATGTTGACATAAGATTTGAAGTAAATCCGTGGATTCGTTCTTGAGATATGTCGCTGACAAAGCTATCAGAGTGAAAATCCACAATCTCTCGGTGTGACCTTGAGAATGGCGCGAAGGTCACCAAAATTGACTGGCGCCGGGGTATCACACTAATACATGTTGACATAAGATTTGAAGAAAATTCGTCGATTCGTTCTTGAGATATGTCGCTGACAAGGCTATCAGCGTGAAAATGCACAATCTCTCGGTGTGACCTTGAGAATGGCGCGAAGGTCACCGAAATCGACTGCCATTGGGTTGTCACACTAGTAAATGTTGACATGAAAGTTGAAGTAAATGCATCAATTCGTTCTTGAGATATCTCGCTGACAAAGATTTGGGACGTACGGACGGATGATCATGAATACTATGTCCCGCCGCTTCACGTGTTCCGCGCGGCGGGGGACAACAAGCATGAAAACCCTAGGGGATAGGCAATTATAATATGATAGAGAATTACTCAAAGATTGCATCACTTCTTTATTTTTTTTACAAAGGTCGTTCGTAGATCGCTGCAAATTAAATTTATTGATCACCTCCGGCTAAACATGCCAACCCCGGCCCAAGCGCACGCAAAGCAAGCATGGCATCAGCGCTACAACATTAACAGGTAAGGTCAACATGGCGTCATACAGTTTAAGTGAATCTAGCAGCAATTCCGACTAGATTACAACTAGACTGATGAGGAATCTGGAGACAGAGAATTACTTCTTGATGTGGCAGACACGGAGGAATACAATGGTCCTCAACGCTACATGTATGAGCCACCAGCAAGGCAAGAAATCCAGGACTAAGCGGGACATGCATCTGGTGCCATTCCTTAAGATGCAGTATTATTACAAAATTGCACTGGCAATACGACTTGGTATGTCATTTTCCTATGGTTTGAATTACGGTAACGTTTATTTAAACACAATAGCAAATTAATCAAGTGTATTAGGAATGACTTGACACAGTTTAACATCCCCGACCTCCGCAAATATATTGGACTATTAGCCGCATACAGTGACGTGCCGTCAGATGTCAGGAAGGCCTTCAGTAACATCACCCTTTCCCTAATACTTGCTCTTAAACTGCTTGTAATCAAGTTTGCCTGATTAACAATCAAGCAATTTATTAACTGAAGAACCACCAACAATGCAGAAGACGTAATGATTCAGAATGCTAATGACAAAGCCGGCTATGGTGATATAATTGATGTGACTACGCAAGGATGACAATCTGCAAAAAATCCTAAACTTTCATTGACTTCGCAGCAATTATTTTCACCATCACTCAGCTGTGCATTATACCCAACAATGCACTTTAGCTGGCACTACATCCAGACTATAGAATGGATTACAATGGCTTATTGCTCAATGAGCCTCGTAAATTTACCAGCTGCACGAGTGTGGAAAGTATAAGGACTTGATAGAAGAAAACGCTGTATAATTTCATAGTGCAATGTAAAATGAGGCTTTCAAAAATAAATTAGACTCTCGTCGGTTCTACCTGTTGCTTATCGGGAGAGGTAGACGGCGAGAGGAATACTATGTCTGAGTAGGGAATACTTTGGGAATACCATGTCCAGTTTTATCAGAATTTCCACAGATTTGACAACACAACACTGAATCATCTTTCAGAAAGCTAGATAAACAACCAAAACAACGTGAGTCAATAGCTGAATGCAAATTTTGGCTGTTCATGTGCGCCTGGCACCGCCTGCACACTGATTTGGGCGATTCTCACAAAACTGTCCTGACTTTTGCAAAAAGGACTTTAGATCAATTTTGCGAGTTTTTTCTCTCATTATTAGCAAGCAGGGTCTCAATTAACTGGCTCAATTAATTTGAGAGATCAATACATCTTTTTAAATACATTTTCAGAAAGTTTTATTGAGTCTAGCACCAAGTATGGAGGACTTGTTAGACTGCAAAAAAACAGCAGAAGAACTCCCAGTAATAAGAACATATAAAGATGTGGGTAACAATAGTGTGAATGCTGACTCAGCATTCACACTAATAACAATCAGTAACTTCAATTAAAAAAAAAAGAAAAAAAGAAACAAGAGTAAACATAGGGGTAGCTTTTCCCAGGGGGAAAGAGCTAATGAAAGAGAAAGACTTTCAAAGGGATGCTGAAAAAGCAGTAGCCTGCTTTCTTCTCAACCAGTAAGTAAATGTTAGGAAAATAGACAACGATGGTGAATCATGGTCTCACGCCTACCATCAAGTTGTAATATTATTATTTGACATGCATCTCCAGGCAAATCCAAGATGACAGACTCGCGTTTGACAGTTGTCGGGAGCAATTTTAGCAATTTGATGATTTAGCCGCTGAAATTAAGTCAAGAAAATTTCGAGTGTAATTTCTTGTGCTGCTATATGTGGTCATCCATGTTACTAATGACACACCGGGTTGCTTTGTGATATCAATATTCTAAAGCCCCCTCTCTATAATAAAATCCCCCCAAACATATTGGCACCTTCTTTGAAAATCCATCCATTTTTCCTCACTAGGGTCACTGGAGCCTATCCCAGCTGACTACGGGCAAAGGCAGGGACTCACCCTGAACAGCTTGCCAATCCATCGTAGGGCTCACACACCATTCACACACTCATACCTATGGGCAATTTGGTGGTGTCTCCAATTAGCCTGATATGCATGTCTTTGGACTGTGGGAGGAAACCGGAGTACCCAGCGAAAACCCACGCCACTCGGGGAGAACATGCAAACTCCACACAGAAAGGCCCCAGGCCGGATTCGAACCCATGACCTTCTTGCTGTGAGGCAGCAATGCTAACCACTGTGCCACTGTGCCTTCTTTGAAAATCTGGCTAATAAAAATCTAGAAAAAAGCGGAGATTAGATACGGAAGTCTTTCTACGCAGTTAACAACAAGTCAAACAAGAGTTAACAACTCCTTGTTTCTGTATATCTCCCCATTTGAAACTTTCAAGGTGGATACTGCAATGCGCTGTTTTGGAATTTTGGCATATCCAGGTATGGTACAATATTACTAGTAAGCTGACCAGTGGGGAGAGGGGACAATCGCACTGTGGCACGGTACCAAACAATCGCACCTTGTGCGAAAGCGGTCTGAGAGTTTGTATTAAAAACAAACACTTCAGCGTGGTATTGTGAAATGGTACTGGATGACATGATGTCACAGCTTCTTTGTACATAACAGCTACCGTAGTTGCAACACGCCTTTGAAAAAGCGAGGCGCTAGAGAGCACTATTCGTTTGAAAGCAAAATACAATTTCACCTCTTAATGGAAGAAATTCCTGCACAATGTACCTTAAAAAATCACAGGAATGGGCTCCAGACTTTTTTTTTTTACATGCTCAGAAATGGTGATTTTTCAACTTCTCGTTTCGGCAAAATGAACACTAATGTGGTGTTCAGCATAATTTCCTGAGCATGTCGAAAAGAAAGTAAGTCTGTAACCCATTCCTGTAATTTTTATGAATTTTTAAAGAAAAAAAAGAAATTGGCCAAAATAAAAATAGAAAAAGAATATATGAATTATAAAAAGAATGCTGCTACAGGGATACATTTGGAATGAGAAATTATTAGAAATAACACTTGTATCAAGACTGGAGGTATGATTTGAATCCATTCAACTTTGATTTACTCTAGTCTATACAGTTAATCTCCTTTTCTGTCGACTACTACTACTCCTAGTACCAACCAACCCCTAGTAAACCAAACAACACATAGTACCAACCAACCCCTATAGTAAAACCCCAGAAAACCAACCCCAAAATTTGGAGCGTTGATTAAAGATGTACAATAAATTACTGTAACTCTTCATTTCATTACCGTCACAGCCTTGTATGTTACGGTAATTAATGCAGAGCATTACAGTAATGAATGGCAATCGCATGTGCTAGCAATAATTAGTATAGCTAGCATGACTTGGCAGAAATATTTTCACTAACAGTTTGGCTCTATAAAAGTTACTTTTCCACAGAACATAAAATAGTTATCTTCAAAACTATTTTAAATATACCCTGTTATGGTAATGAGCAGTAGTAGTGTGCCAAGGGGTGTACATAATTACAATCTTTAACATATCTACTGGAAGAACCTGAAATGATTTTACCTGGTAGCCTTTTTGCAACCTCTCTTCCACACAATCCGTAATGGGACAAAAAAAATAAATAAATAATAACTTTATTGGAACACAGGGATTTTAATGGAGCCAAATATCTCTGTTACGGAAATGAACTGTTCATGCCCCGGACACATGTAATTGGCCCAGAAAATAATTATTCACAAATGGTTGGCCCAAAATGGTAACACTGCTAGTTAAAGGGTATAACCCCAACCACTTTTTGTATTTATATGTATATTAAATTATGGGGATGTATTGTGATAATTTTGGGTTTAATGTAAAAAAAAATAAAAGTCCGGACACGTTATGGTAATGAACTTTTTGGTTGAAATGTTGCCATAAAATATTGAGTAATCCATCAAATGCAAAGACAACAGTAGTCCTACATAGTACATAGTACATTAGTACATAACATAGTTTGATATATAATACAAAAGTATGATTGTTTTAGTAGTTTAGTCTATCAAATCCTTACAGACATGACAAAATGCAATTTCATGAGAATCACCCATTTGTGTTGGGCTGATGTCACATGCCTCTAACAAGAGCGCTGTCCTATTTTTAGCCAGGCAACCAGGCAGCGCAAAATGGTGATTTTCAAACCTTGGTGACATGACAACAAAGGACCACCAGGTGAAACAGTTGTCTCCAAAATGGTTTTGTGTGTGTACTCAAACGAAACATGAAAGCAGAGCGATAGTGAAGGAAGGGTTTCCATGCTTTTTAACTAGTGTTTCAATCATGCAATTGACCTATGGCTAAGGCCTGTCCCCTCCACTGACTCAGACAAACAATCAACATTTTAGAACAGGCGCTAATGGCTGTTATCAGTTGGAGATATTTTTCAGAATGCTATTGATGATTTTTGGCAATAGAAGGCCAAATATCATCAAGAAGTCAGCAAAAAGGGTTACACTATGCATTGGAGGCAAAGATTAATGAATTTATAGTGGAGAAGGTTAACGAAAAGTTTTAATTGAAAGCTAAAATTTTCGTGTCTCAGTGCAAACGCGATCAACCACATCTCGTTTCCATCACCCTCCGACACAACAAGATAGAGGATCAGCATTGTTCGTGCACTGTAGGGAAATAAATTTCATTTATGTATTATTATTGCAATCGAATTAAAGAAATCTAACCTAACGTGACCGTGACTCGTAAGTAAACAAGGTCACATGGTGAACAACGCAGCCAGGAGCTCAAGTAAACCCACATCCGTCAGCAGTGAAGTTAGCCATGGAGTTTACTAACTTTAGCTAACGTTAGCTAACTTAGCAGTAAAAGATAACTTTACATTAATCTCCAGCGAAGTGACAAGATGTCACCTTAAACACGATGTTGACTTAGCTTGGATCAAATGTAGGCATTCTTGTTGACATTTGTTAGCTACGTTAAGCTGATAATGGGGTCTTCCACAAAGCTTCATCCATAGGAGACACTTCTCTCAGTCATGATGTGGCTTTGGGAAGGGTATAAAATACACCCCATCGCATCTCGGGATACCTTGTATCGGAGTTACATTTACCCCGAGCACAGAGTTTGACTTTTTTTTTAAGCCTAGAAACATTTTAAAACCCCATAAAAGCAAATGATTCTGAGTTTCCGAAATGCATTTCATGGAAGTTCAGGCTCGGAATGTCCGAGTATACGGGGAGAGAATATACACTGTGATTGGCTCATCGCATTTAAGGGCGGGGCTTAGCCATAGGTCAATTACTGAGCTGGAACATGCGTTTTGGGCTGTGGGTCACAAGGACTGGATTTGAGAAATGCTGGTTTGAACATCTAGGTAAAATGATTGTGGCTTTTCAAAGCTGTTTGGAACTCAACTACCTTCAGCTCAAAAGGCGAAAATTCAGATCAGATTATTTTATCAGAGCAACCCAAAACTGGCCCTCAAATCTGAATCCAGCCCAGGTTCTCTCCCCTTCAAGGCAATTAAGCTGAGTGCAGCTGATTGGCGAGACTGTCATCACACCTGACTCCCAGGTAAAGGGAAGGTGGAAAACTAGAAGTTGTCAACCCTCGAGGTCCGTGATTTGAGGATCCCCATTCTATGTTGAAAGACAGCTGGTAGGAAAGAATTATGTATCCACCCTCCACTTTTTTGCCTTTTTATTTGCCAGAACAATTGGAAAGGGGCACCAATACATTCTGGGGGGTTTTATTAGAGAAAAGGGGGTTTAGATTTTAATACTGATGTTTAATATCACAAATCCATATGCTGCGCGTGCCCTAGTCCGGGGCTATTCATCCTTATCCAGAAAGGGCCAGTGTGAGCACCGGCTTTCATTCAAGCCCAGCACTTGCACACCTTATGCCACTAATCAGCCCCAAGAGTCTTTGCTAAAGAGCTTGATTAGAAGCATCAGGTGTGTCAGCGCTTAGCTGGAATGAAAGCCTGCAGCCACACCGGCCCTTGCAGGGTAATATTGAATAGCCCTGCCCTAGTCACTCCATGGGTCATCAAACATGGCTGCCACCGTTATATCTTAAAACCACATATAGCAACACTATGAATCCAACTCCAGATTTTTCTGACTGGATGTACCCTTGACATTTTATGGGAAAGGTACACTACCAAGAATTTTTCCCAATTCTGAGAAAACGGGCATTGACATTGAATCGAATCTATCTCATTTGTGCCATCATGCAGGTAAATGGGGGTGCGAACATGGGGACAGGAATTTCTATAGTAAACAGCATGCCATTGCATTCACTTTCATGCCACGTTTATGCGCACCTGTTGTTATACTCGACGTTTGTCCTAAATCTTTCACATCCATATATGGGCTGTTTATCTGGATCATATTTAGCCGGGTTGGCACAGTCAGCCTGAGTCGGACTCAACAAGGTATTTTCTTAAATACGTATCCGTTCGTTTAGCAATCTGGTCGATGTAATTAGGCCACTTGAAACTAGGGAGGAATCTCTGAGGACAACCAAACTTATATATATATATAATGCTCAAGTAGGCTGCTGCCATTTTATGCTTTCTTGCAGTTGACATAGCATATCTGGAGACTTAAACACTGACCAAGCGCTTTTCTCTCATTTAAACCAAACTTCTTCTCAAATGAATAGCCTAGATTTTGCAACGCAGCGATAACAGTACTCAAAGTAGACAACTCATCTTGAAGGAAACTAAGAAGTCATCACAGCGCACAAACCCCGACCAATTAATTAAAAACTTAACCTGCAACGCTCTGACGGCAGCCATTGTGTTTTACTCACCTGAGATTCTCGGAAGCAATAACACGATTGTTCCCAGTAGCAGAGTGAAGTCTGTCGTTGAGAACTTCATTGCCTAATTCTTCTGATTTTCACCACGGAGAGGGTGAAAATGCAAAAATGTTAGAAGTCGGTTATTGACTACTGTAATTCAGTGGTTTAGCTTCGGCTACTTTTGACGGCCACATCAAACGTATTTCATTGAGCAATCCATTGGCTACCTGTGACTTCCTGATTCTCGATAGACCCAGATTGTCAGTAACAGAAGGGCGTGTCCCTTTCTGCCTGTTGAAACATGACATGGTTTGTCTGTTTGATTTTTAAATGGTGCGAACTGCTTTTCAACTGTGATCGGCAGGGAACTTAATTGGAGCTTAAATATCTGTGAATGTATTTTACGCATGACGTGTTTTTATTTCATGACAGTCGTAGGAAAGAATAGACGTGATAACAAAGTGTGGGGCTACCGCATTAAATACACCCCCCCAATTCTTTAGACGTTTCAAGGATTGCACTGCTATCTATTTCGAGTGGTGTGTTTCTGCGCTAAATCCAAAAACCTGCTGCAATTCAGAATGTGTAGGTATAAAATATCAACACCACACTATTTTGACGCTACTGGAACAGTTACTGATTTAACGTTACACTACGAAAACATTAGTCTATGCTCTTATAAATCCGTTTCGTTGATTTTCTCATTATTCGATAATCAACTCACAGAAACTCTTGTCTGAAGTCAGGATTCTAATACGTGTGATGATCCCGTAACAAACCCACGGGAAAGGAGACCATGCTGATTCGCCTGCGACTGTCACTGCCTTTGGTCTGATAAATTTGTGAAGAGGAAAAGCTCACTGATGGTTACAGATGCTGATACAATGTAACTGGTAAAAATCAGAACAAGAAAGTTCGCAGTCTTCCATTCCTCCATGTTCATTTTTTTAACCTTGATGTGTAGGCCTAAAACGGGATTGAGAGGAATTGGAAATAGAATAGGAAAACTAGTCATCACATGGTCATACCGGCTCGACGAGTCAGTTAATAAAGATAACAGACTTTTGTCCAGCTGACTGTAGGCATGGGGGAATGAGCATTTTTGAAATTATATTATTGAATTTAATTCATTGGCGAATACAGTTTTTGAAGTTACTCCTGATTCAAATGGTGTTAAATTCGACGTATTTTTGTCGCATTTTATTATGCGAATTTAAGAGTTCCCAAACAGAAGATGAATTGTTATTTGGTGGGCTATTCTGAGGGACGAACTGTCTGGAAAGTATGTGTGGAGTTTATGGTAAATTAATATTCCTTTCTTTCCTATTTAGTTTTATCGTGGATTTCTACGGCGATTATTGACGTGCAGTGAAAAGGGATAACTTCCCCTCTTTTTTCGTAGACAGTATTGTTGGCTATCGAGTATATTGAGATGTGAAAATAGTAGAATTTTCCTCATCATCTGACTTAGATTCAACTTTCCTGTCACCACATGCCCCGTGTTGTGTGAATTCCTAAGACATTGGCATTTGAGGGGCTCTCTCTCTCTCTCTCTCTCTCTCTCTCTCTCACACACCTGTGCAACTGTCCAACTCAAAAACACAATTGCATCTTTCTGTCTTGTGTGAAAGGTTGAGAGCTCATTTGTTTATTGAAAACTGTGAATGGAAATGTAGACATCTTATGAACTGAGGTGTATTTGGCCCCCAAGTATTTGCTTGTTGAGGGCAGTATGCCGTTTGTCGCTTGGTTGCCTCACAAAGTGGGTTTGAATTCAGCCTAGGGCCTCTCTGTATCAAGTTTGCATGTTCTTGTGTGTTTCTGTGGGTTTACTTTGGATACTTCATTGGTTTCCCTCAGTCAAAATGCATGCATGTCAGGCTAACTGAAGACTCTAAAAATTGCCCGTAAATATGGTGGGCTCCAATATGACTGGCATCCCTGACTGTCAATGCACAAACAGTACATAAAAATATAAACATTATCATTGTAGACTAGGGGAATATATCAACATGTGTGAAATAATTTTGCTTTGATGGAAGCAACCAAAATCTTAACAATCATTTAATTCAAAATAAATTTCAACAGAATCAAGATTTAATAATTATTGGCAATCTTCATTTTGTACTTAGTGCAACCACCTCTGGCAAGGATAACAGCATGGAGTCTTTTCCTGTAATTTCAAGGTTAAGGCACACACAGTTTACATATACACACACATACATCAGTAGTCAGACAGCAAATCAGGATTATAATCATGGTTTAAGCAAGAAGAAGAAGAAACAACAAACCAAACAAAAAACGAACTTTAAAAAAGTGGTTGACTGTATACCTTATACAAGAAAGTGCTTGTAGTTCATTGAAATATGTAATAAGAGTTCCAGTTTCTTATAGCCAAACTTTCAAACAATTTTATTAGGGTCTTTTGATGACGCAAACAAACATCGCCAGCATATAGAGCTATATAACAACATACATTATTTGGCATATCATTCACAAACAAGTATAATAGTAGGGGCCCTAGTAACGAGCCTTTTGGTGCCCCACATATTAATATTTCAGATGTAAAACCATTGATGGAAGTAAACTGTGTTCAATGAGTAAAGTATTCTCGAAACCATTACCGGGATGACTGATCAAAACCATACATTGCTAATAATCTCAGTAAAACACCATGATCGACCGTATCAAAAGATTTTCGAAGGTCAATCATTACTGAGCCGACCAAGTTTCCAATGTTTATAGAATTGAGCCATTCTTCAGTGACATTCAAAAGAGCAGTTTGTGTTGAATACTTTGGCCTAAACCCTGATTGACAATCAGACAATATATCATTCTTAGACAGAAATTTTAACAATTGATCAAAAACAATCTTTTCCATGACTTTTGCTGAAATGTGAATTTCCAATATGGGTCAGTAATTTTCTAAAGCTGACTTTTTACCCCCTTTATCAATAGGCGTAACTCTGGCACATTTTCAAACACTGGGTATCTTGCCTATTCAAAAAGTCTGATTAATAATATAAGGCACAGATTGCGCAATACAAGGGGCCACCAATTTTAGGAGCTTTGCTAGGAGATTATCAAGACCTGTTGCCTTATTCTTCGATAAAGCTTATAGTTTATTTTCAATTTCAGATGCTGTTAGATCTTGCAACACAAGGGGGGGGGGGGGGGGGGCAGTGGTAGCTCACAATGAAATGACAAAGAATTCTTACCATCTGTATTACTATCCACAATCGTGTCATGTAAATTTTTACTGATGGATGCCAAATTGGGATTTTTCATAGCAGATCCAATTTTTTCCATAATAAAATTACGTTTTGCATTAAGAATTTTTTATCAAACAGTATTTTGAGCTCTTTAATACGTTTCCCAATCATCATTGTCGCCTCTTCTCTTTGCATTGCTTTTCAAGTGATCTCTACCACACATTAATTGTAAAACACTTGCAGTCATCCACTGTGACTCTTTTTGCTCCATTTGCATTTTCCTTAAAGGTGACATGCCTATCACTTACTGTCATTATCATAGGTAAAAACATGACGTCTTGCTGAATACCCCTCGGCCCAGACAAGATTTCCTGCCTCAAGGTCACATTGCTAAGGTCAAAGGTGAAATCCATCAAAAACATGACCTTGTACATACATGTGTCACAGTGAGTTACCATACCAAATTTGGTGAAGCAGCGATCAGTAGTTGCTGAGTACTGACCCAGACAAGATTTCCTGCCTCAAGGTCACAGCACTAAGGTCAAACAGTGAATTCCAGCAAATAACTTGACGTTGCACATCTATGTGTCACAGTGAGTTACCATACCAAATTTGGTGAAGCTGCGATATTTAATTGACGAGTACTGACCCGTACAAGATTTCCAGGGTCAAGGTCAGAGAGCTAAGATGAAAGGTCAAATCCAGCAAAAAACCTGGCATTGCACATTTATGGGTCACAGTGAGTTAGCATACAAAATTTGGTGAAGCTGTGAGAATTAGTTGCCGAGTACTGACCCGGGCCATATTTACGAGGCGAAGGTCAAAGCGCTAAGGTCAAAGGTGAAATCCAGCAAAAAACCTTACATTGCACATCTCTGGGTCATAATGAGTTACCATACTAAATTTGGTGAAGCTGTGAGGATTAATTGCCGAGTACTGACCCGAACAAGATTTCCAGGGTCAAGGTCACAGAGCTAAGGTCAAAGGTCAAATCTAGCAAAACACCTGACGTTGCACATCTACGGGTCATTCTGAGGTACTATACCAAATTTGGTGAAGCTGCGATTATTAGTTGCCGAGAACTGACCCGAACAAGATTTCCAGGGTCAAGGTCACAGCGCTAAGGTCAAAGGTTTAATCCTGCAAAAAACCTGACGTGGCACATCAATGGGTCATATTGAGTTACCACACCAAATTTGGTGAAGCTGCAATCATTAGAGGCCGAGTACTAGCCCGGACAAAATCATGGACGGACGACGGACGACGGACAATGGACGACAGTCGGACACGCAGGTGACGAAATTCCCCTCCGGCCAGAGTTGGCTGAGGGGTAAAAACTGAACACACTTCTTCTTATCTTTGATTTAAAAACAGATGATCAAATATTAAGTTTTCCATGACTTGTTGGAAAGACTTAACATAAAAATTTTTCAAATTTCTATTAATCATGTACTTATGATCACTATGATCTGGTCTACATTTTCCAAGGATGCAACAGATCATTTAGTGATCGCTCATTGACAACTCTATGACTCCACCTCAACAAATTTTATGGCTACAATTACAAAATCTCAAATCAGCAGTAGTGGATGAGTTGGGTATTACTTAGGTGTATTGGTCTATAAGCTGCATACAATTATGTGAAGTCATAATGTCCAGAAGCTTCCGTGTATGCCATGTTGAGCAACTGCTTGAAACATCACAATTCATATTTCCTAGGATATAATATGGAATGTTCATATCATCAACTTTTTGCATTACTTGTTCAAAAACATTAAAAATGTCAACATTAGAGTTGGGTCGCCTGTACCAGGAAATAACAATAAAAGACTTTTGTATTTCAGGTTGTACTTCAAAAACAATTAGCTCAAATGCTCTACTTTCACATATATCATCCCTTTTTGTCAATGTTAATCTACATAAATTGCTACACCACCTCCATTTCTATTCCGGTCTCACCATAATAGAGTTTATCGCTCTATGTTTAATTCACTATCACTAATACTTTCACATAAATGTGTTTCACTTCCTGTCAAAATATTACATTACATTACAGGTTCTTAGCAAACGTTCTTATCCAAAGCGATGTACAAAAGTGCAAAAGATCAGTACAAAAGTGCAGTGCTCCTTGGGGACAAGTTCAAGTGCTAACAGCAACAGAATCAAAGGGCAACAAATAAAGTAAATAAAATCAACTAAAACGGCAAAAAACTCAAGTAGACCAGCAACAAAATTGAGTGGAGGACAACATAATCAAGTGCAACGATGGGGCAACAAAGTCAAGTGCAACAAAAGGGCAACAAAGTCACGTGCAACAAAGGATCAACAAAGTCAAGTGCAACAAAAGGGCAACAAAGTCAAATGCAACAAAAGGGCTACAGAGTCAATTGCAACAAAAGGGCAACAAAGTCAAGTGTAACAAAAGGGCAACAAAATCAAATGCAACAAAAATATTATTATAAAATATTATTATAAGATATTCACTCCAGTTTGAGAAATCATGCTTCTTATTTCATCAATACATCAGTAAGTGGCAAGTAATTTGGGCGTGCAATTTTGATTCCTTTCTCCAAATAAAGATCTTCTAAATGAAAATCATAAACATTTCTGGGCAATTCATTGAGCAACAAATTACATATCCAGTCTGCATTTGAATTGAAGGTTTCATATGAGGCACTGGAACATTGTAAGAGTGTCCAAATCAAATACGAAACACAAAGAATGCCATTTTGAGTTTGAATTGACCAAATTCTTACAAGCTAAACATGGATACTTTATTGTCATTCAAAGTTAAGTTCTTTCCTTCCAATGACCATTTATATGGGCAAGTATAGTGTGCAGTTTGCAATTCAGGCTTGGCTGAGGAGTTGAATTAACGCAACTCCTAAAAAACAGGGATGGGACTGAACTCGTCAATATTTTAAACCGAGCTCGGCTTGAGAAAAAATTCTATAACTGATCCGGGTGTGCCATCTAGTGATAGAATCGTGTAACTGCGTGCATAAATTTGCTCCTTGTCCGCTGGCGTCTGCTCAAAGAGGTTATGAAAGAAAGTTCTGCGTCTTCTTTTTCAGCTCAATTTAACTTTTAAATTAATTTAAAATGAATAAACTTTAATTTTTTCAGCTCAATCAAAACAATGGTAAGTATGATACAATACTAATTAATTTCATAATTTGTGCTTCAATAGTTACAGTACCAGCACTGTTAAGAGGACATGGCAGCAAGTTAAAACAAGTGTTTTCCACTAACATGGCAATATCCCCCGCCGCCTCAATTTATCTGTCCGGACGGACATACGGACAGAGCCCAATGCTATATTCCCCGCTTCGCGCTAATCGCGCGGCGGGGATAACAAAGCTGAAGAACATTCTTCAAAGTGGTAGGCCCAATGTTGCTTTGCTTTCATAATGAAAACGACTCGAGCCAACCAAGATTCGAATCAAGAACGTTATAATCTGTAGTCAAACGCGTTATCCACACATACTGGCCCGGAGTGGCACGTGATTAAATGATGACCAATTGTAGGTCTCCTAGCGGCCCGGATAGTAATCTAAATAAGGGAATCCGAGGAAATTGAGTCGAAGAGTTAAGGAAAAGGGAACCGAGCCAGCCAGGAGTCGAACCTAGAATCTTCTGATCCGTAGTCAGACGCGTTATCCATTGCGCCACTGGCCCGGGTGGTGAGGAGTTCAAAGAGTTTGGTGCTCTTAGTCCTCAGCAAGCTAGCAAACGCGAAAGTACTCGACTGAGTGCATGGCATTTCTTGTGAGAATATTTTATTCGACGGAGCTTTGTGTGAATGTTGAAAAACTGTCAGCTAGACAGTCGGAGTGAATCTCCCGCGTCGCTCAGTTTATGACTGACACGTCACTGAGGTCAGGGAGACACTGAAGTAAAGATGGCGACCGCCTACCAGAGCTTCAATTTGTGAGTATATGTTACCTTTAAGATCAATTTAGTACTTCGTATTTTCCTGCTAACGCTTTATTCATACTAACAATGTTAAATAAAACCAATGAGTCACTGGGGTCGTTTAATAATACCGTCAGTAGCCATACGCCGGTAAAATTTGTCAGCACAGTTTAACTCATTGCCAGCGGTTATTTTTTATCATGCTCGAGTCAGGAACAGGCTAACGTTAGCCAGTTAGCCAACGTATGTGAAAGTGATGCTCGGATATATATCTCTTACGGAGGTAATTGAAGATGATCAGTTTGTCTCGCTCGCAAAAAACATCGAACCTGTCAATTCCCATTCATATAACTGCATAACGTGGGTTGTTTTTAATTTAATAAAGTGGCTGATTGTCGATATTTTGTTGCTAATCACGAGGTGGTTTCCTGTTCCAACAACTAAGGTTAGCTATCGTGAAGTGCATTATTGGTAGGATCCTACCTCACTAACGTTACAAGTTGTCTACAATAAGCTCCGTGTATACGACAGAAATTTTGGGACATGGTTACGAGGTGTTGTCGGGATGTTTATGGCACAATTGATGTCTGCTGTAGTTAAATTTCGCTGGGCTTCTTGGATGTTGGGACCGACAGCATTTGGTGCTCTAACTTCGTTGGATATAATAGCCTGTATGTCTCTCATGTAGCTAACTAGATGGCCGCTATATTTTGTTGTGGAAGTAGCTAGCGAAGTTAATTGCCATTATTGTCGTTTAGAATTGTGCTTAGTTGATTGTACAGCGTATCACTTTGGTACTCAGAGTGTATGTGTAAATGTTGATGTTCTCGCCGATCTCTCTTTCTCTACGTAATTATTTTGTTATTATTATTATTATTATTATTATTATGTTTGGATGCATGGTTTGCAAAAAGCCATATTCTTTTGGCGATAGTGAATTCATGATATAAACCGGGTGTGAGATCTCTTAAACTAAAATCAGATCTTGAGTAATCATACTCCTTAACATCCAGGGGTGCGTTTCCCAAAATCACAGATGCTAACTTAAATGGTTGGACCTATTGACTGAATTGACAAACTATGTAAGTTGCTTACCAAGTAGGCAACTACGCTTTCCGGAAACGCACCCCAGTACGGCTCGCAAAACAAGACCGACCGCAGTCTTACACGCCTCGAGAGCTGACGTTTTGGAATCACAGACGCAGTTGAAGGCCAGCCCTCTTAGGGTGTGTTAAATGTGTCACTGTATATTTTATTTATTTATTTTTGAATGGACAAATTAACAACTAACAAGTATAAAATGTGTCACTGCATTTAGTGGCGTTCGTCATTTGACCCACGTCATAATTAAAAGTCTACGCCTAGTATGTGCTTTGAAATTGGGGGGGTTAACCCCCCCCCCCCCCCAAAAAAAAAATGTACATGGTAGATGCCCTCATTTCCCAGTTCCCCTGTAATTCTTCATCCAATGGGAATATCCTCTGATGTCAACAAAAAAATGGTTCTCATAAAGTCACCCCGAAAGTTTATTGCCAAGTCATCAGCGTTTCCCTCACAATGATCTACATTTTAAATAAAAAAAAGCAGTGCACACACATCTATAGATTTTGGTCCAGTCTTAATTAACATAGACCATGAGTTCAGTTGAAAACAACTGACTTCCGAAGACGGTCAATCAGCATTCCAGTGAATACTCTGCTGTGGTCTCAAAGTTTGCAGTTGGAAAGATATAATATGCACTGATGATAAAGATTATTGTGCTGAGAGAGAATTCCGATACACAGTCCCAAGAGACAACAGATGGAAAAATTTAACAATTTATGATTTCTCAGAAATGTTGTTTATGTAGCGGACTCTGCCCTCTACATATTTCACTTCTATTTCTCTGGCTAGATTTTTATTTAGGGCAGCTTTGAAGCATTCATTTGGTATCACACAGTCTTTTCGGTGCTTTTATTCATGACTATTTCTGGGACTTGCACAGTATCACATTTGCACTTTAGATTGCATACACTGACATTAGGGCAATTCCACGATGACTAACGTTACATTCAGAGAGGGAGCAGGCCCATTGGTATGGTCTGGTACTAAAACATACTCTCCTTGGATGTTCATTTTTTGTGACAAGCATACTAGGGAGTAGGTTTACTTGGATGCTGGAGGAAACTTTGCTGGTGTCATGTATAAGTTAGCAGGATGTGAAATTGTGAGCTTAATTGACATTACACAAGAATAGCCATCAAGACAATTAATCAACTTTATTACAAGCTCGTTTTCAAACCATACAGGGTTGGAAGATTTTTTTTTTTCCATTCCAAGATGAAAGGTAACATGGGACTGAAATTCTAGAAATTATTTCCCTGATCCAGATCAAAAGCATAATCAGAGTAGTTACATAATTGTGCAAGACTGATGTTACAGAGCATGGATTTATGGAGAGAAATCAAGATAAGTTGACAAGCATTAGTCATACATATTAATTTACTTCAACAGCTTACTAAATCATCATCATGGTATTTGAATGTTTTCTAGACCACACCAGGTGCAGTGCTGACAATACCTTCTTGCTTCAAGTGAGATATGAATACTCGGGCACTTAATTGACACAGATTTGGGGTGCTTTCACTTTTGGGACTTGGGCATGGATCCAAGTACACTTGACCCTAAAGTCTGTTTACTTGGAAGGCGTGAACACAAACGCACCGTGCTCGGGAATGGTACGCGAGTCCACTTGGAAGAGGTTATAGTTTCTGTAATGTACATTTAGAAGCGGTGCCCCGCCGCTGCTAAATTTTGCCCACCTCTTCCTCAGAATGGAAATTTTTTATTTATTTTTTTTAAACTCTGCACAGCAGTAGACCACTGCGGTTGGCTCTGCTGAGCGAATGGTCGTCGAATCTCACTCCACAGGCCCAAATGAATGGAATACTGCTAGGCTGTCAAACAGTAGTGATATCATGACAAGCACTACGGCACAAGCGCTTTCTTAGCATTTCTAGAATTTTCAAGTGAGGTTGGACTACCTAACTTTAGAGAAGAGCAAGAAAAAAACGTACATTATAGCTAGCTAACCATAAGATGGGTTACACTGTTGCAGATGTTACAGTAAATGAGCATTTGCATTTTGCAGTGTATTCTTCATTGATGTTCAGAGCCAACAGTTATCGATTAGCGAGTTAACGTAGATAAAGTTTGTGAACACAGTGAATCATGCCGTCGTTCCTTCACTAAGCCTTGGTAAAATAGTTGTTGCTGTAAGCTATGTGTTGAAATATTCCTAGTTTTATCAAGGTATTTCCTGAAGAGGAGAGAGCACTAGGATGAGGATGATGGTCAGGTAACGCTACAGCTGCCATAATAGGGAAAGAGAAATATCTTATACATACTTCCAGCACCACATCATCAAGTGCTTTGCGCCAAGGAGGGACCCTTTTTGTGGGAAAACGATCGCTATCAAGAGCGAAAATTGAGCAGGTAAATCCTTAAAAGCTGTTGTGTGCCAGGTTGTACATCAAATAAAAAGACCGGTCCAGATTTACCTGGAAAAGGAAAGGATCAAAGAAGGAGAGCTTTATGGCTTCAAGCAATCCGGCCACTGTGTCAGGTTATTGATCCACTTGTACAGAGGGATGCTGAAGGGGCAAGAGGGTAGACCGATCAATTTAATAAGGTATCATGAACGCTCAGGCTGGGCAAGGTGGCAAAATGATCACTTGACATCTCTACAAATCATGAAATCAATGTAAACAGGTAATCGAGTAAAATCTGTTAAACTTCGCAGCTAAACACCAGTCAAATGAAATTAAGATCAGTGGGATCTGAGGTTTGCTTGGGGTGCGACCTGACGCTTTGCGAAGTCCCTGGATGTGCCGGTCTAGTCTATGGCTAATTATATCCCCGAACGGCGTTTTGGGGATGTTATGTTTTTGGTCCAACCTCCGCCGCCGCCCTACGTGTTAACGTGATAACTTCAGTAATATTTCAATTAGTAATTTCATGTTTTGCATATAAGTAAGTATCATAAAGCGGAAGAACTGATTCTATTTTGGACAATTTACAATTTCTAGAATGGCCACCAGGGGCCAGAAACCGAAAAAATCACTGTTTTTATCATATATCTGGAAATATCTGTTCAATTGACTTCAAATCAAGTGCAAATGAAAGGTCATGTCCTGAGGATGTGTCCCACAATGACATTATACTATATATTATACAAAACCCAAAACCAGTGAAGTTGGCACGTTCTCTAAATCGTAGATAAAAACAGAATACAATGATGTGCAAATCCTTTTCAACTTATATTCAATTGAATACACTGTAAATACAAGATGTTTAATGTTCAAACTGAGATATTTTATTTTTTTTGTAAATAATCATTAACTTAGAATTTAAAGGCAGCAACACATTGCAAAAAGTTGGCACAGGGGCCTTTTTACCACTGTGTTACATCGCCTTTCCTTTTAACGACACTCAGTAAACGTTTGGGAACTGAGAAGACCAATTTTTGAAGCTTTTCAGGTGGAACTCTTTCCCATTCTTGCTTGATGTACAGCTTAAGTTGTTCAACAGTCCGGGGCCTCCTTTGTCGTATTTTACGCTTCATAATGCGCCACACATTTTCAATGGGAGACAGGTCTGGACTACAGGCAGGCCAGTCTAGTACCCGCACTCTTTTACTACGGAGCCATGCTGTTGTAACACGTGCAGAATGTGGCTTGGCATTGTCTTGCTGAAATAAGCAGGGGCGTCCATGAAAAAGACGTTGCTTGGATGGCAACATATGTTGCTCCAAAACCTGCATGTACCTTTCAGCATTAATGGTGCCTTCACATATGTGTAAGTTGCCCATGCCTTGGGCACTAATACAGCCCCATACCATCACAGATGCTGGCTTTTGAACTTTGTGCCTATAACAGTCCGGATGGTTCTTTTCCTCTTTGGTCCGGAGGACACAACGTCCACAGTTTCCAAAAAAATTTGAAATGTGGACTCGTCAGACCACAGAACACTTTTCCACTTTGCATTAGTCCATCTTAGATGAGCTTGGGCCCAGCGAAGCTGGCGGCATTTCTGGGTGGTGTTGATAAATTGCTTTCGCTTTGCATTGTAGAGTTTTAACTTGCACTTGCAGATGTAGCGACAAACTGTAGTTGCTGACAGTGGTTTTCTGAAGTGTTCCTGAGCCTATGTGGTGATGTCCTTTACAAACTGATGTTGGTTTTTGATGCAGTACAGCCTGAGGGATCGAAGTTCACGGGCATTCAATGTTGGTTTTCGGCCTTGTCGCTTATGTGCAGTGATTTCTCCAGATTCTCTGAACCTTTTGACGATGTTACGGACCGTAGATGATGAAATACCTAAATTTCTTGCAGTAGCTCGTTGAGGAATGTTGTTTTTAAACTGTTCGACAATCAGCTCACGCATTTGTTCACTAAGTGGTGACCCTCGCCCCACCCTTATTTGTGAATGACTGAGCATTTCAGGGACGCTGCTTTTATACCCAATCATGGCACCCACCTGTTCCCAATTAGCCCGTTCACCTGTGGGATATTCCAAATAAGTTTTTGATGAGCATTCCTCAACTCTCTCAGTCTTTTTTGCCACTTGTGCCAGCTTTTTTGAAACATGTTGCGGGCATCAAATTCCAAATGAGCTAATATTTGAAAAAATTACAAAGTTTACCTGTTCGAACATTAAGTAGTTTGTCTTTGCAGTGTATTCAATTGAATATAGGTTGAAAAGGATTTGCAAATCATTGTATCCTTTTTTTTATTTACGATTTACACAACGTGCTAACTTCACTGGTTTTGGGTTTTGTAATATATATATAGATTATATTATTATCTTAACTAATCGGCTCTTTTGTTCTGACACACATAGCGGCAAGATCTCTCTGGTCAAACGAAGAAATAAAATGCTTGCTAGAAATTTGGGCAGGCGAAAAAACCTAGTCAAAATTGGATACTACACCCACAAACGTGGAGATTTATGGACTAATTTGCCAGTATTTGCATTTGCTTGGGAATTGCAGAACAATAGAACAGTGGCATGACAAACAAAAGAAAATTCACCCCCCAATATCTTAAAAGAGCGGAACACAGTTGAATGTTGGCAGTTTAAGTGATGGAAAAATATACATTTCCAGTTTCTTCTTCTTTGTGTATATTTCTCCATTTCATAACCACATACATTGGGGAAAATAAGTATTGAACTCGTCAACATTTTTCTCAATAAATATATTTCTAACGAGGCTATTTGACGTGACATTTTAATTGAATGTCTGTAAAAATTAAAAGTTTCTCTAGACTGATATTTTAACCAACTACTGCTGGCTCGGTCAAATAAAGCCCAAAATAATGATAAGGAAAAATGGGCTGAAAAAGAGAGTTGTATGAGCTGAAAAGCCCAGTCTGCTGCACTCATAATGAGCATTGTGCATGAGGTGGACCCCACTCAGTGTTGGTCATTTTGGAGGGCCTGGCATTTTTGTTTCACTAAAATGATCTTTTTTTTTTGGCGGTGCTGCTGCACAGAGGTTGCCTTTGTAACGTTATGCCTGATAAACTTTCCCAGGTAGCATGGTCAGCGGTATTCGTGTACTTTGTGTACATGAGGAGATCATCTTCGTTGAGTGTATTAATCTACATTAACTGCTGATAACCTGACAAACTATAGCCAGACAATGAAAAATGCTTGTACAGATAGCTGCGTTAAATTAAATTGAGTACTTTGCACACCTGCTTATCTAGGATGGAGGGAGATATGAGATGAGATTTTTCTGCAGGCTCTTCTTGTTGCTTTAGATGAAGTCAGGAAGAGGACATACAATCACTAGTTTTTCATTATGTTTAATTTCAATGATTATTTTAAAACGCTTCTCATTCATCTTTTTCCCGGGCTTGAAACAATACATTTTTTTTTTGCTCTGCACTTTAATTCAAGAATGTGCGTTCATTCATTCAAGCACCTTCTTTTTCCCCACAATGGAAATGGTTGTCACATGATGTCCTCTAAGAAATTGCTGTAGAGTTTGAATTCATTCGGAATATATTTAAATTAGGTTTTGCAATACATCACATTTTTAAAGATATTTCATGTGAAAATATCACAATGGTTGCTATATTTCAAATGGTTGGAATTAATTTCAATGAAGAATGGAGGGACAGAAAAGAAATCTGCTCATATGTGATTCTCTGTCACTGCAGATCTGTGTGCTCAGTTGACGTCTGAAGGCCAATTCATGCCACAGTGTAGAGCGCATCTCAGCGCAGCTTTTCTGTGTGCATTAATCAGACTGTAATGATAACAATTCCTTCTACAGATTGAGAGGTTGAAGTGATTATTATTATTAGCTGAAGATATACTTTATTGAACCCCATGGGGTAATTTGTCCTCTGCATTTGACCCATCCTATAGTTAGGAGCAGTGGGCAGCCACAGAGCAGCGCCCGGGGACCAACTCCAGTTCTACAGCCAGTTCCTTGGTCAGGGGTACTGGTTGGAGTGTTCCTATGAGGCATGTTTTTTTTTTATTATTATTATTATTATTATGATTTTGTATTTTTACCCAGCATGCCCTACCGCCTCTCGCAGCAAGAAGGTTGTGGGTTTGAATCCGGCCTGGGGCATTTCTGCGAGGAGTTTGCATGTTCTCCCCGTGATCGTGTGGGTTTCCTCTGGGTACTCCGGTTTCCTCCCGCAGTCTAAAGACATGCATGCAAAGACGCAGTGTAGATAATGGATTGATTTATAATTGACACGAACAAGGACCATAGGCTGCTTGGATAGTCTGTTATTTTCTGTTCTAGACTGAATCGTTTGCAGAGTAGCCAGTCAGCAATTGGAACTAAGTGTAGGACCAGTCTAGTGAGAGACAGAACTTGCACATGCCTGACAGATGGCACACACTGTGGGAGAATGCTGGACTTAAGTCAAATGAGAATGTACAGGTTCAAGAAAAAACGCGCAATGAATGCATCTTATGCAAGACGTGCAAGGGCTCAGTAAGCTCCTAAGCTTTAAGAGCTCTGGAGGATCAGTGGACATTGCTCAGGAGGACTTTAAACATCATACTGCTCCACGCATGCTAACAGCTGGCAGTAACATGGCCAGCATTTAGCCTGGAAGGGTTTTATTGTTATGCTTATGCTCTGCTGCCATGGAGCAGTCACTTTATAGTCTCGCCGTGAGTGCTGAATTCTCTGTGCCAGTGAAGAACTGCTCCCCTGCGCCCTGCTCTCAACTTTATTTGAACTGACGCTCACGTTCTCTCCCTGCAGCACGAAGTAATGCAGCCCAGCTTCCTTTATGAGTTCCCCGAGGCTGAATCTAATATCTCATCAAAAGGGCTTTATTTCCCCTCAAATGAGGATGAGGACTGGGAGAGTGGTAGCCTGCAGCTGGCTGCTCCACAATTACCCGTATCTTGCAGTTTTTTTTTTTTTTCCTCCCCCCTCTTGGTTTGGTAAAGGGAATGCTGGCCCTGGTCATTTTTGTGTGATCAGCAGGATACAGTAGAGTATGTCCCATGAGTCGGGGCAGCAATCTACAGTGGCAGAATGCCTGTCGTCTGCAGAGAATGCAATGACTGTCGTCTTTTAGCACATTATTTATGCCTTCAGAGGGGAGTAGACAGGATGCAGTTGTTAATTTTTTTTGCTTCATTGGCATAAAAAAAAATCACAAGGGGGCTGCAGATGGTGAACAAACTGAGGCTGACTCGGCTCAGGGATTCACCTTTGGCTGGAGATTCAGCCACCCCATGGACTGTGACACATTTCTTCCCTCATTTATCCCCATACTAGCTGCTACCTGCTACCCGGAGTGAAATTGCCATTTTTTTTTGCGTGCATGACCGTTTTTCAAAAACTGGGCGACTTCAAGTCCTTTCTGGTGTCCAAGTGGATATTCACACCGAATTTGGTGATAATCGGTTGAGAATTGTTGGAGAAAAACGTGTACATACACACAGACAGACAGACAGACATCGACCTCAAATATATTATAGCTGGACTCTTCTCGGGCGTTATCCCATGCTAGCTCACCACTGACTGTTCACCTGCAGAAGCACAATAGGACTGCACATGCTGATTCGTCATTCCTCTAATGTTTAGGCTGGCGTGGGGAATGCTGAGGAATCAGCTGGAGCTCTGATTAGCTGCTGTTTTCCAGCCATTAGTTCTGTGTGATGAGGATCCCTGCAGTTTACTGCAGTGTGTTACTGCTCCTCCCCACAGGCACACCACCCCAGAAAAGTTTTACATCGAGGCCTGCGATGACGGCACCAGCGACGTCCTGGCCATCGACCGGGTGTCCACCGAGATGACGCTCACAGGTAAGCGAGGGATTGATGCTCATCTGCATGGTGGCAAGTGTGAATAAAAATGGGGGAAACTGTATGCCTTCCAAATGTGATCGCTATGCAAGATTTGATCATTGTTTTTATGTTTCTATTCTCGGTGATGGATACCGCCATGGATGAGGTTTCAATAAGGAAGAACTTTCCGTACTTCTAATTAACAAGCCTCACTGATGCGCTGCACAAAGTCTGCGTTGCACCAACCTGATATTTACGATACTTGCCCAGTTTAAAAGGAAGTTGGATGGTTGGAGACCGCTTAGTTAGTGGAGGCCGAAGATTAACTGTGAATCAGTTTCATAATTCTTTAGCACCATTGTATCAAAGCTGTGGTTCCTACCCCCCCCCCCCCCCCCATCTTCCCTTCATATAGGATCTTTCGTTGGAGTTATAATAATGGGATGTGAAGTGTTTTAATGACGTGGGGCCAGTAATTGATTTATAATAAATTTATTGATTTACACACACAGCCTAAACCAGGGTGAACAAATTGAAGGGCAGCGCTATCCTGAACTGCTTGGAAATGTCATTACAGCTCTGTGCCAATTTGTCTATTGTGAACCTCGTGCTTGGGTATGTCATGCAACTGATCATAAAACTGATCATTGCGTTACCTTTTGGTCATTGCTTTGTTTTTACGTAACGTGCAGACTGGATTAGCATTACATGTGTTCCTTATTACGTGTCTGAGTGGTTACTCGGCGATCGCTTTTATTTGGAGTTGATAAATGGTGCTCTTTATGAATCTGTCTCTTTGCCTTGCACTGGTAGAAGAATGACTAATTGTTGATTGACAGCAGTCAGTCAAGCCTCTCCTTAAACCCATGAGCATTACAGTAGACAATGGGAATGGGAATGGTGTGGGCCAGTGGAAAGAATAGGGAATATTACAAAGTTCTCGGAGAGCACATATATCGAGCACTGCAATTGGAACTTCACTACCATGGAGTGTATTTTCAGATGTGTTGCATTTATTCCAATCTTGCAATCCCGCAATGGTGAAGAATCCTTTTAAAAAATTCCTAGATCCAGATGGTAATCCAGATTGCCACCAAAGTCAACTGAATGTTCCTTGGGCCATGCCCCAAACTTCCACAAAATATAGTTGAAATTGTTTTGGAAATTTGAGAGAAATTGTCTGGAGAAACACACTGGTGAATATAGCCTCCACCCCTCTTCATTGATTGGCAGAGATAATGATCTGGTGATTGTAGTGTCATACTTATTTATTTGATTTTATTTTTTCTTTTGGTTTTCAGGCAGGAAGGACATCCCTCCATCTGCAGTCTCCAGGCACATCTTTGGGATCATGGGAACTATTCGGCTGGTGGCAGGTATGCATTTCCAGGCTTTTGCATGTTCTGCCGCATTCCGGAGCAGCTTATGACGGGTACAGATCTGCCTTAGGTGGGAACTCCTCACTGTTCCATGATTTAAAGCGGCAGTTGTCTGTTTGGTTTCATGGGGAGACATTAAAATCTGCTCAGCTTGATAGTTCCATGGAAAGTAAGTGAACAGATTGATGGATAATAAGTGTGTAGTTATGGGTCTGAGTGGTGAAAACCCTTAGTCATCTATGAACGCGCATGTGTACTGATGTACCCACAGTTGGTGTATTTTCGTATGTTGATGCAGCACCCAAGCATGTGTGCTGCTTTAGTTAAGTGCACTGGCTGTGTGGAGTTAGAAGCAGTACAGGCGAGGTCAATGATCTGGAGTTTTCTCTGGGAAAACAGAGAGCCTTTGTTGCGCGTAAATGGTTTTAAATGAAACACAGCCATGTCTTTAAAACATAAATGGAGGACTTTGTCAATTGACAAAATGCTGCTACAGTGTTGGCATTACCGCATTAGAAGTAGACTTGCAGTGTGCTTGTGGATATGAGTGCGCATGTATGCTTTCAATGTAACTGAACACCACCCCTGGGCTTCACACTAAAAGCCTTGCGCTCGGGCTGTTTGGGGCAGTCCAGTCAAATTTAGCGTGCATTTATATTTGAAAACTTATCTCAATGTGATTTCTCCCCCCCCCCCCCCCCCCCCAACACACTCAGGGATGTACCTCATTGTCATCACCAAGAAGAGGAAAGTCGGGGACCTGTTTGGTCACGCCGTGTGGAAGGCTGTTGACTTTGACGTCATCTCCTACAAAAAGACGGTTCTGCACCTTACTGACCCTCAGGTACCTTTCCACCCTGATTCCTGCTCGAGTGCACTGTAATCATCTACAGTGCTGCGGCATGTAATCGCGAATAATCCAGCACAAAACTTGTTAATATTTAGTTTCAGGCCTCCCTGATGGAGATTTTAGTTTCAGTGGTGTTTTTCTGTTTAGACAAATAAAGGATGAATCGTTGAGTTGTCCAATAAATGCAAAAATAATCTTTCTTTCTGCTGCACATGTGTATGATTTTGGGTTACGATGCTAGCTGCCACATGACGCATGGTCTCTTGTGATATGAATATGAGAAGCTTGTTCTCTCTGAGTGGATTAAGTACTGGTCATTCTCCTCTCAAGACGGCAACATGATCTCTGGTGTCCAGTCAGCACCCTGTTTGCATTATTCATCAATTCCCAACTTCCTGGGCCTTTATTGCAGTCGATACCTTTTATTTTGCTCTCATTCGAGCAGCGCGTGAACCCCTTAAACTCTAACCCCCCAATTTACACCAGATGCGTGTTTGATCCATCGGCTGCTGATGGGATTCACTTTATTCAATGGGTGTATTTACACCAGATCCTGCGTTGCATTTCACGTTCTACCCAGGTCTGGCAGACCGCAGCCGTGCGCAGCAAATACGCAAGACTTCTATTTATGCCGGATGCAACAGCATAAAAGCAACAGCTCAGCACAGACGATAGGTTGGTACACAGACTCAACATTTAAAGATTTGGTTAATTTTCAAAATCTGCGTTGGCACCAGTTTGTATCGTGTGTGAGGACGGCAACCGAAGTAAAAGAAAATATGTTGGCTAAACTTTATCGAGAAAACACTTTCCAAACAAATGACAAACCCAACGGAAATGGGACATTTAAGAAAATTTATTTGCAAATGGGCTACTTATCCATGATAGAAGCACAAAATCTCGAAATAAACAAATCAAAGCAAGTCAACTGTTCCTCAACCCTTTTGGTAAAGAACAAAGGCTGTTGCCTGTAGTTGTACTTTATGCAACTTGCTATCTTGGGCAATCGCACATTATTTTGTAATTACTACGTGATCTTGTTAGGCTCGCTCATTGGTCTTCCTACTCAAGCCGTCCGACACGGTTATGCAGCAAAGACACAGGCGGTGGGAGTTGACAGACAGCAATGCACACGGCAAACGCGCAGCAGGGCAGAGGCGGACCGAGCACGCATCTGATGTAAATCCCGGATATCTTTTTCACTTGGGTTTTCCCATACGCAGGTTTAAAGTTAGAAAAAACATTATTAGATATTATAGGACAATGTCGCCAACATATTTTATACCTGCTGGTTCCAGCACTTCACTGAAGCTACATCACACCTATATTGCACCTATACTGAGAGAAATATTCAAACCCAGGACACCATGTTTTTATGGCCCCAGCATTACAGCAAATGGAGGAACATAAATCTTTTTCATCATTTTATACACATTTCCCTGTAATTCATCTGGACATATTTGGGATTGTTGGAAAATTCTCCTCTAGAATTTAGAATGGGGCTGAAGTTCCTCAGGTCAAAATACAGCAGCTGCATTTGACAGACCCATAATTGGGTCCTTAGGTTTTATGGGGTTACGTTCTGGGTATCTTCAGTGATTCTGTTGGATTTGTTATGAATTTCTATTGCTGCTGCAGTGCATATGCCCTTGTGTTTCTGAATTCTTTTTGTGTTGGTGTTCCTCCACCTCATGGTTAAAGCAAGAAAATGGTGGAACAGTTGCTTTCTGGTCAAAATGTTATGACTATAAATGCTTTCTTGTTCAAAACTTTGATTAGATTTTTATTTATTTTTTTGGCTACATCGTCCATCCTATATCAGAATATGTAAAAACTCTGATTTAGACTGACAACATGTTATGTGGTTGGAAGCATCTGAAGTTGATCTGCAGGGGGACCGAGTTTAGGCCTGGTCGCATGAAAATGGACCAACTAGCAGAAATAAACTGACCACCTGCTCAGTGAATGAGAATTTCACCACAATACTTAGTTTTTTATGCATATTATACAACATGCACTGTTACTATTACCCTGGTGAGGGCATTGTAAATGCTTGGTTTATTTTTTAGTTTATTCATTTTTCGTTTGTTTACTGGTAAGATTACAAGAAAACCGCTGCCTCCATTTACAAAAGTTGTGCAATGGCTCAATAAATTTTGGAATGAAATTAGTAAAGGTCACCAAAAAAGCTCAGTTTCATTTTGGCCATAACTTTGTTAAAAATGGTCTGATTTTCATTAAACCAACCTCAAAAGTTTCCTTTCTGGGTTTGAAAGATAGGATTATATCTATTGGTTTTGAAGTCACGGATCAGTGCATTTTGGGTACAGCGGGGGAGGAAAAAAAGCAAGTCTAAGTTTTGCTTTTCTATTTATTATGAAGTTGTAAACAAAAAATTGTGTGACAGTGTTTTGCATCTCAGAGGCCACTGATCTCATTGGGCATACCAATAAACAGTGGGTAAATGGTAAAAATTACTTGAACAATGGAAGGCACACTCTGAAATAAAAATTATTACAAAAAAGTATCAGTATTGCTGTAACTTACACTTTTGAAATAGATTTAAAAAAATAATCCATTTAAAAAAATAAAAATAAAGGTCCATTTGAGCATAGTAAGTACAAAATTTTGCACATCAGCTGCTTTCAGCTTCATATTGATTCAGTGGAACAGTCCCAGGTCAGATTGAATTCGTCATGTAAGCATATTTTATTCCTACCTATTTAGATCTGCAGCCAAGAAGGATAAAAGGTATGGAAGCCTGGCCAAGCAAACTGTCAGTGTCTTTGCGCACACAAAGTAATCTAAACACCGTCTGAGAATGAACTGCATTTTGGTATCAGAATGTTGTTGTCAAAGGCCATTAAACACTGTGGCTAATTGATCATAATTTCCTTCATATTCAAAGCGGCACATGAGATTTCAGCCAAACAATGTCTGCGTGTTGCATACAGTGAGAATAAATAAATGCTTCAAAATTAAATTGCTCCCACTTCTACACGAACCGCCTGTCTATCAATACAGTGTAAACACCAATAACCTATGTGTGAATAACTACCAAATGGTATTACGAAAGTCAGGGTTTTTTTTTCTTTGTTTTTTTTACTACAGTATCTGTCAGACGAGCTGATCATTTGTGATCGGCCGCGAATTGTGTGAATTCTGTTGAGAACTGAATGACAAAATGAGTACTGTTTTGAAGATTTTTTTTTCTTCTTTACAGTGATGCCAGACTCATTGTGAGCGGTCTTTCGTATTGGCACAGAAAATAGGTTTCTGTTGAGCTATCATTTAAGCCCTTACAGATAAGATTTAGTACAACCCCAATTCCAAAATAGTTGGCACATAGTGTAAATTGTGAATAAAATCAAAACGCAATGACTTTCAAATCACACCAGCCAGTATTTTATTCACAATAGAACAGAGATAACATGGCAAATGTTGAAACTGAGAAATTTAAAATTTTATCCACAAAATGAGCTCATTTCAAATTTGATGGCTGCCACAGGTCTCAAAAAATTTGGGGCAGGGGCCTGTTTATCGTAGTGTACTATCCCCTCTTCTTTTTAACACAGAGTGGAGGCGTCTGAGCATTGAGGAGACAGATTTTTGAGTTTAGCCATTGGAATTTGATCCCACTCTTGTTTAATACAGGCTTCCAGCTGCTGGAGAGTTTTGGGTCTCTGATGGACTTCTCATTTAATTATGCACAAAACGTTCTCAATCTGTTAAAGATCAGGACTCCAGGCAGGCCAGTTCAGCTCACGGACTTTTCTCCTATGAAGTTATGCTGTTGTAATAGCTGCAGTATGTGATTTTGCATTGTCCTGCTGAAATACACAAGGCCTTCCCTGGAATAGATGTAATCTGGAGGGGAGCATATGTTGCTCTAAAACCTTTATATACCTTTCAGCATTCATGGTGCTTTTTAAAACATGCAAGTGTCCCACATCATATGCACCAATAGTGATTCTAGGACGTGTAATTTGCGGGATCCCGCAAGTTTGACAGACTTGGCGCTAAACGAAGATTTCAGTGCCCAGCAACTACGCATTACATGTATGATTTGGCGCAAATCCTTTGTTCTAGTGCATAGATTGATATGAAAACATCATCTATAACAAACTTCTGTGCATTTATTCAACAAATTTATAAACCTACTGCAAAGATTGTTGTCAAAATGTCGGCAGCAAGAGTGTATATGCCTGTATATGATTGTGGCTGGATGTATGTTTCTGTAACCCCATCACGCTTCAGTGCTGCTTTCCAGTTGGTAAAACCACGTGAGGTAAAAACACATCCCTCTCACCAACAGTAACATTTCCTGCAGGGAAGGCAAAAGCATGCATCTCGCTGAACTGAGTACTCCAGCCACGGTCGTGTAAGATACCAGGTTGGATTGAATGATCGGCATAAAGCACTGAATGCACACTTTGGGTAGCTAGGTAATATTGGCTGGGATGGAGCATCGCCATTCAAGTCACTAACTGCTTGAAGTAGGGCTGAGGCAGCAGAGAGAGGGAGCTGGTTTGGGGCTGTGCTTGTGGAGGGCACTGGAGCCAGAGCCATGGCCATAGTCATAGCTTCCGGTGTGCAAGCTACAGCATCACTTGAGGTTTAAGCAGCACAAAGCTTGCTAATAGGTTTTAAAAAACGGTACGTGGCTCAGAACTCGTTTGAATTAATAAAACGAAATGTAGGTAAAATTGTGAGTCTCTGTGCGCTGCTTAATGTACACCGATGAAGAGAATGGCTTCACTGCCTGCCTTGGATTGGAGGCGGGCTTTAAGCTGCTTTGCACCAAATCGGGCGTTATGAACTATGAGTTTATGCTATTTTGTCATTGACTTTATAATTATGATTGGCACAGACTGAATGATTTCTATTAAATGACAGTTTGATTTTAAAGTTTTATGTCCTAGTTTCATCAATAAGGTGTGAAAACTGATTGTGTGTTCATATAAATAAGTGAGCCAATCAAGGTACTGTAACTGTTAAAAACTTGATATCAATGGCATTTTACCAGGTATACCAAGTTGGCCCACTTTAAGTCGGGGGCGAGTTGGCCCACTTTGAAATTTTCTAGAATCATCACTGCACTAATGCGTCTCCATACCATCAGAGATGCTGGCTTTGGAACAGAACGCTGATAACAGGAGGGGTGGTCTTTCTCCTCTTTAGCCCAGAGGACGAGACGCCCATGATTTCCAACATGAATGTCAGATTTGGACTCCTCTGAACACAGGACACTTTGCAACTTTGCTACAGTCCATTTTAATGAGCCTTGGCCCACAGAACACGGCGCAGCTTCTGGATCATACTCAACAATGGCTTCCTTTTTGCATGATGGAGTTTTAGGTAGCATCTGTGGATGGCACGGCTGACTGTGTTTACAGACAGTGGTTTCTTGAAGTATTCCTGGGCTCATTTAGTAATGTCAATGACAGAATCATGGCGGTGAGTGATGCAGTGGCGTCTGAGGGCCCAAAGATCACGGGCATCCAGTAAATGTCTTTGGCCTTGTCCCTTATGCACAGATCTTTCCAGTTTCTCTGAATCTCTTGATGATGTTATGCACTGTCAATGATGAGACCTTCAAAACTTTTGCAATGTGGCATTGAGGAACATTGTTTTTAAAGTATTCCACCATTTTTTTTACTCAAGCCTTCACAGGTTGGGGAGCCTCTGGCCATCTTTACTTCTGAGAGACTCATCCTCTCTAAGACATCCCTTTCACGGCCAATCATGTTACACACCTGATGCCAGTTAATGTAATTACTTGCTAAATGTTCGTTCAGCTGATTCTCTTATATATTAATAGCTTTTCCAGCCTTTTTTTTTTTTTTTTTTTTTTTTTGCCTGTGTCCCAACTTTTTTGAGCCAGACATTTTGAAATAAGCTGATTTTGTAGATGACGATGTAAAATGTCTTCGTTTCAACATTCGAAATGTTATACATGTTCTATTGTAAATAACATATTGGCTCGTGATCTTAAAGTCATTGGATTTTTATTTTATTCACAGTTTACACTTATTTATGTATTTTAATGTATAACTCAGATTGCTGTTTCATATTTTATATAAAAAATGGTCAAATAAAATCAATCAATCACTTCCTCCCAACTATTTCAGAATTGGGCTTGTATTATCGAATTACTCCATCTGCAGGCAAATTCCATCACTACCCAACTCACTGTGTAAAAATATCTTGCATATTGACATTTTCAGAAATTGAAGCACTGATCACTAAAACCCCGCAAGTCAAGTGTGACTTATGGGGTTTTAGTAATAGGTGCTTCAATTATTATTGATGGAAACAATAAACCACATGTTGTTTGGCACCATTTTTAGACGAGAAAATTCTCATTAATCACAAACCAACTGGAGTGCATTTTGCGTTGTACAGAACTACGGGGCGGAGAGGTACTTTCTGTACATATACTATGGTTTGAAGGTAGCGTTATTATATTTAATAAGTGAATTGAATTGGAACCAGGAAAAAGTTGTGATCGTATCATTTATCATGTTGACATTGAAACCACCCTTCAGTGGATGCACATGTACATGTATGCTTACACACATTGTCCTATACAAGTGCAGAATGTAACGGTAAACACAAGTGATTCACTGCTAGCTTAAAGAGGTTATGGCAATTAATTTTAAAATCTCTGAAACCAAGTTCAGTTTGATTAATGCACCGTCATAAAACATTGTATGTTGAAATTTTTTCCAAAATATCACCTAATTACTGAGTTATGGCCATAGCAACACACTTAGCAACCAAGAAAAAAAGCTTCGGCCATCGTCTGGAATTTCCAGTAATGACGTCAATTCAAGAACAGCCTCTTTGCTTACTGTGCGGCATTGTGTGTGTAGCGTACTTTGTGTGTAATCAGAAATGACACTCGCACTCACCCTCCACTCACCATATACAGTAGTGAGTACGATTGAAATGTAACTGGTGTGTGAGAGAGAGATCGACCAACCTCTAACCGAGGGAGCGGTCCCACTCCTCGCCAGGTGACATTCACAAATGCCACTCGAGCATAACTGACAGTAGGGGTACTGGGTACCACAGGCGGTGCTCGGCTGCTGCAAGGGACGCTCAATCCTCACCCTTCAGTGCTGAATGACCTAAACCTTTTGCGGTTTACTTTTCTTGATTAGAAAGTGACAATGAAATGTATTTTAAGAACGTTGTTATGCATTTCTTCGCAAAATTGAGGCATTTCTTTCGCACATAAATGACGATGTAAATATCAGCATGTCTTAATTTCTGTGGTCGAGTGGCTCACGAAAGGTGCAGGACAGCCCGCGAGGCTCACAAAGCAACAAGCTGTGAAACGTGCCGGACATTTCCCTCTACATTCAGCAATTAAGAATGTAGAAAAGAATGGATTCTCGTGACTTACAGCTACACGAGCCTCGCAGACCAACCCACACACACCCCACGAGCCAGCTGAGCGCAGAATTTTCCAACCCACAAGTAAAGAAAAGCACGAGAAATCCGAATGCGTGAGAGTTGGCAGATATACGTCATTAATGAAAACTGGCCACACCTGATAACAATGTTGAGAGTTTTTGAGTTTCTGCAATGGTAATTTAATGAAATAAAATTTCAATCCATCTTGGATTGTATGTTGTATTCTTGAAATGACGTCCCACTTCCTTATTGGTCAATTTCCCGAGAAATTTGAATGATCTTCGGAATTGTACAAATAAATGTCAAAAAATGCGTTTCGAACACATTTTTCTCGCACTCATTTCTCATGATACCTTTTATTTATCTAGTCAGAACATAAATTTTCCAGCAATTTCATATAGGACTTCCCATAACCTCTTTAAGTAGGAATTTAGCAATTTTGGACTGATTTTTTTTTATTTTTTTTATTTCATATTTGGTTTGGACATGTGATAGTCTTCACTTATAAACCCTATCGATTTCTGGTGCCATGGTGACTGTATTGGCCGAATAATGCGCAAAAGAGGGGAGAGGTGGGCTTTCGGGAGCTACATGCCGTAGCAGCTGACCGGACTGTCAAGTTGGAAATGGAACAACACAATTACACCTCTTATGAATGTACTTTTATATCGCACAAATTTTATATTTCTAAAATCCCTGTCAAAGGATGATCAACATTTTTAATCCTATATTAGCTAACACTATTATCTTTGTATTGAAATTCTGGCTTCAGTTATACAAAGGAAATAAACTGAAGCAAGGCAGAACTCAATCAGCCATTTAGAAAACAATGCAGTAAAGTTTTTTGTTGAAAAATTGTTTTTGAAAGGAGGATCAGTCAAAGACGTGCTCTTTCTAACTCTTGCACAGTCCATTCAAGAAGCAGGTTGAGAACAAGTCAATCAGTCATGAGTTTTGGCTTGACTTTCAGCTGAATAGTGAAAATTCGGTCACAGAAAATATGAACTGGAAATTTCTTTGAACACTGGTCAACGATTACACTGTCAAAACTGAGTGGAAAAATAATCTTTCTGTTCAAATGAGTCTGTGATGGAATTTAGTCTGCTTACAGACTGTGTGGAGTGGTGAATTAGTTTTCTGTTTTCAAGGGCTTCCTAGAAGAGTTTGGGGTTGAACAAGGGCAATTACTGTGAGAACAAGTTTGTAAACAGCTGGTAAGAAGGAAAGCTCATTTTGGTGGAGTTTTTGATGTGGTAAGTGAGGAAATGCAAAGGCTCCAGCCGCTTACTTACTGAGCACACAGATCCTATTTGCTAAAGAACGGTGGGGGTGGATTAAAGCCAAGGATTTGCTGAAGAGATTAGCCAGGGTGTGAGAGGAGCACGGTGGCGTACACCACAGTGGGGGAATGGTTTAATTGCTTTCGGGCCTCTAGGCTGCGTCATGCCAGAGTGCTTGCGGCGCAGGTTGATGCGTAAAACCGCAGGGCTCGGAGGGCTGACCCCTCCGGTGTAACGGCTGCTGGTCCTCTCGGGCGCGGCTTTTTCCTCTTTCCGCACCAGAGTAAATGGGTTTTAGTGGTTGTATGGCAGGTTTGTGTCATTTATTGATGCTTGTGAATTCATAATGCAGCTTGCTTTGGTAATTTTTATCGCTGAAAGATGGTGAACAAAGCCACTAAATTATTATGTATCCCATTTTGCTCATTGATGGACATTTTTTTCGCAGTTTTATTCTTGTTGAGAAATGTATTCGTTTTACTGCAGCGTGTCCAGTGGAGAGGGGGTCTTGGGAATGTGGGCCCCCTGAGTTTGGGAGTAGGAGTTTCACTTCCTCATAACCCAATATTTGCTCGACTGGTCAAACGGAAGCCATTTGGAATGCGCCAATAACGCTTTTAATGCCAAGGACAAGTACTCACCTTTGGGCACCCTCCAATTCCGGGTACCAAAATGAGCATTTTAATATTTATAAAAATAGTAAATACTTGTTTTGAAAACACTCTTTTACTTGCATTGATCAAAATGTGTAGATTTCAAATGGTTGATTAGGTTGCTGGTGTTGAATGAATTAGTTTTCATAACTCCTCAATATCTTGGCTGGGCAAATTTTTTATTCTGCCTCATTTGTTTTCCTCGCTCATTTGATAAAACTTCCATGGTTAGCATAATCAGAAAACTTACTGCAACACTGGAAATAATCAGCTTTAATAACATGTTAGTCTTTTGCAACTCAGTTGATGGCGTAACTTAATGACATTGAAAACATTGCAGTGTTTCCCCTGTATTTTTTTTCATTAGCGGCGTTGTGTCCGATTCAGTTATCCGTTCAAATCATGTTCTCCCATAAGAAAATAATGTTTTGTTGCCGCTGATTTAAGAAAATCCTGTTAGAAGTAATGCAACATTGAGTAATCTGCTCCCTCTTATAAGGATATCATGGGTGACTGTACGAAAAGCGACGTATTCTGGTGCTTTGCCATCTTGAACGCTTTCTCCATTTGCAATATGGAAGTCTACTGCTTATCACAGGTCACACCAGTGCCTCATGCTTTCATTAGCTTTGTCACATTCAGAGAAAAATGTACACGCTCTCTAAGCTATTTCTGGTTGTCATATTTGCGTTGTGTGGAGGAACAGGATTTGACGGCGGAACTGAATCGGACGCAGCAGTGGCATTAATTTAATACTTTGGCCTTCGTGGTTGCAGTGAGTTGACAACGAAATTATTTTGGCCAATATGCTAAATAGGAGGCAGCTTTGTCGGAATGAAAACTGTGTTTTCAGTGAAGATTGAATTAATTGAAGTCATTTTATCTACGGTCCTCGTAAATTCTGTCATATGGCTGCACATTCTAATCTGGTTCTTGATCAGTTGGCTACAAATGTTATTGACAACACTAATCTAATGTTGTGGACAAAATACCACCCATCCCTGGACATGTTGCTAAAATGGACCACTCTGTTCATTTACCCATGTTTGTAATGCATTCAATCATTAAACTTTTCAGAATAAATAAGCATTTTCATACCAGTAGCATCACCGAAGGTCACCCACAATGGTGATGCTTCCCTTATGACGCGTTTTTTTTCCCCCTGCTTTTCTTTTGTCGAAAACTTCGCAAACGTTTTCACCTTTTTACTAAATATATGAAAACCAATTAATTATTCATATCATTTTCATATTGAATGGAAAATAACAATCTACTGTATTGCGGTCACAAAACATTTATACCCACAGTGCAAGGCTGAAGCATTTTCACTGATTGATTCTCAGACTGCAGTTATTTCAGTTCAGACTGCATGGTAACTGTACAGGCTGTGTTTTCTGGTGTATTCAGTTGAGCATTCAGAAATGGCACCAGTACCATTTTTTAAAAGATATAGCGGATTAGCAGATTTTCAAATTTTAACAAACTAGGAGAACATTGGAGAAACTGAAACCTCATGAAGACAGGTGAGGGAGAGAGGGCAGTAAAATCAGTAGACCTGAAGGCCGCAGAATACTGATCTGAAAGTTTCATGTGTATAAAAGTTTTAAATTTGGTTGTGGCGCATAGAGAAAATGCACAGCTGCACGCTCTGTTAGCCTACAGCAGTATTCCAGATGGTAAGTTGTCATTTAAGGTAGCATAGAATGATAGTGTGCACCTCTGCCTCCAAAGTGGTCTGTGCTGGTTTGCATCCACCTGAATTGAAAGTACACTACCGCTCAAAAGTTTAGGATCACTTGCAAATTTCTTTGTTTTTCAAAGAAAAATAAATTTTCATTCATTTCACAAACATTTTTATCCATTTCACAAACGATTAAAATTAATCAGATGATTTTAAAAAATGATGTACATTTTTGCAGAGGCTTATTATCAGCAACTGTCAGTCCTCTGCATCAATCTCCTGGTATGGCTGCTAATCCAAGTTAGACATTTTATAAGGCTAATTGATTTTTAGAAAACCCTTCTGCAAATGTGTTGCACAGCTGAAAACCGTTGAACTAATAAGGAAGCGCGAAAGGGAGCATGGCATTCTTGAGGTTTGTTTAGTACCTGAAGCATCAGCAGTTGTTTGTTTGTTTACTGGCTCAACATGGCCAGAAAGAAAGAACTTCCTTAAGAGACCCGTCAGTCTATTGTTGTGCTTAGAAAAGAAGGCTGAGCTGCCAGATAGCTCACTCTGTTAAGGCACTGCATTGCAGTGCAGAAGTGACTATCACGTCGCGGGTTCAAGCCCCGGTCGTACCAACCGGCAGCGGTCGGCAACTTTGTCAAAGTAGCGCACAATTTGCCATAAACCGCTACCCCAAATTGGGTTTTCAAATTGGGAAGGGACTGTCGGAAACAGGAAATAAAATAAACATCTTTGTTCGTTGCTCAAGCGCCTCCTGTTGGCCAGACGGGCGATCGTCAGGAAGACTCTAAGCCCAGTCATGTCCGGGTATCCTCCGCCCTCTTTCTGAACTTGCGAAGATGAGTGTATAAGAAGTGGTGGCCGACAGGCACGTGCTTCAGAGGAGAGCCGTGAACTGTCCTCACTCTCCTGAATTGGCAACAAGGGGTCTCAAACAAGCAAGCCTTGTACATAGTTCACCAATTGGGCATTCCAGATTCGGGTGGGATTGGAGATGCCAAATTTATTAAAAAAAAAAAAAGAAGAAGAAGAAGGCTATTCAATGCAAGAAACTGAAAATCTCTTACCATGCTGTCAACTACTCCCTTCAGAGAGCTGCACAAACTGGCACTAAGAAGGACGGAAAAAGGAGTGGGAGGCCCCCCGATGCACAACTGTGCAAGAAGACAAATATCGGAGTGTGTGTAGTTTAAGACAAAGACGCCTTACAGGTTGTCACCTAGCAGCTGCGCTAAATAGTTCCCGTCAAACACCAGTTTCAGTATCAACAGTCAACGGTGAAGGTGGTTTTTTTTTTTTTTGATGAAGGCAAAGTTTGAAATGTATATTCATCATTTTCCATTAAAATCATTATTTCTAACTCAGACAATGTCAGCATATTCTGTTCATTTGCTATATTTCCTTGTCAGACTAATTTCATGTGTGTTTCCATGGAAAACAAGAATTTCCAAGTGATCCCAAACTTGAGTGGTAGTATAGATGTAATGAAACAGAAGAGCAGCTCTGTCATTTTGGTAAGACTTTTGATGCATAAAGCATGAATAAATCTTGGTCGTTCCTTTCAAGGCCAAACTTATCTGCTCCTCAGATGCAGGACAACAAGACCTTCCTGTCTATGATCAACAACGTCCTGACCACAGATGGGTTCTACTTTGCCACTGACTATGACCTCACCCACACCCTGCAGCGCCTGTCCAACACCAGCCCAGACTTCCAGGAGATGAGTCTACTGGAGAGGGTGAGAGCTGGGGGGATCTGAATGCTGATTGCTGTGGAGGGTCTCTTTGGCTTTTGGCTATGCTTGCAGAGTTAAGAATTACAGTGCTGTGAAAAAGTATTTTCCCCTTCCCAATTTCTACTATTATTACCTTCGCCAAGGAGGTTATGTTTTAGACAGCGTTTGTCTGTCTGTCTGTCTGTCTGTCTGTGTGTTTGTTAGTAAGAAAGCTCAACTCAAAAATGCACAATCTGATGCACAGATTTCGATGAAATTTGCAGAGAAGGTGGGTATTAAGTCAAGGAACTGGTGATTAAATTTTGGCGTATCCAGGCCAAAGTACAGTTGAGATATACGCCAAAGTTCAAGATTTCAAGTCTTTCCAATGGGCCAGAGTTCCAGTTGCCGTGCTTTTGGGTTTTGCTGCCCCCTGGCGGAGGTCTGCGCTCTCTGAGTGCTTTTCTAGTTGCTATGTATTAAATGTAAATGTTTTTGATCATCCTGCTAACTTTATTTTCAGACAAGGACAATGTGAGTAAACTGAGCTAAATAAGTGGTTGTGCCACCCTTGGCAGCAACAACTGCAATCAAACATTTGTGATAACTGGCAGCAAGTCTTTTGCATTGCTATGGATGAATGTTGGCCCACTCTTCTTTGCGGAATTGTTATAATTCAGCCACTCTGGAGTGTTTTCAAGGATGAACTGCCTGTTTAAGGTGAAGCCACAGCATATTGATCAGATTCAACTTGGCACTTTGACTAGGCCACTGCAATACCTTCATTTCATTTGAATTATTCAGAGGTGGACTTGCTTGTGTACTGCAGATCGTTGTACTACTACATAACCCAACTACTCCTGAGCTTGAGGTCGCTAACTGATGGCTGGACTTTCTCCTTCGGGATTTTCTGGTAGAGGGCAGAATTCATGGTTCCATCAATTACGGCAAGTTGTCGAGGTCCTGAAGTAGTAAAGCAGCCCTAGACCATAGTGAACCACCATGTTTTAGACACTCGCACAAATCTGACCATCCTTTCATGTGCTCTGAGATTAGCTCTTGAGCAGGCAAATGCCAATCAGATAAAATGGAGCCAGCTTAAGTATGAAAGTCCACTCATTCTGCCGCTCTTAAACTGACTTGTTCACTACCTATTTGAGATTATAGTTAAACTTAATTCACAATAAGGGGCCATGTATTTCAGGGTTGTCTTTGTGCTTTCACAATGCGTGGATAAAATAACTCGTACTTATTGTGTTGTTTATTCGCCAGTGCTGTAAGAGAGATTCAAGGATAAAAGACAGCAGTCCCTCATCTAAATATGAGAAGCTCCCTCTCTTCACTGGAACAAAGGAAAACTTCAGTCATTTTGCCTTATTTTGGGGGAATCTTACCATTTTTAATCCTCCCGCTACTTCTCCCTATTCACATTTTGCTCTTTTACTTACGAGTAAACAATAGCTGTCCATTGTTGCATAGACTGTTGCTTGTCATATTTGATGTAGCACAGTTTGATATGGTGCACCAACTGTAAATTTTCAATTGACATTTGGATAAGAGCCACATTTAATTGCTTTGGTCATCCAATATTACAATTTAGAATTCTAAATCTTAAATGGCATTGTATTGAGCCCCTTTGCGGGTGTCTATGTCTTTTTTGGTCATCAGGGTAAAATATTCACTGCTTTGCTCTTATTGATTGATTCTTCTTTGTAGGCAGATCAGAGGTTTGTGTGGAATGGGAATCTCCTTCGAGAATTCATTGCTCAGCCAGAGGTAAGCATTAAGCTGCTAAATATTTCACACAGGAATTGGTATTTCAGTACTTCACATCTACTTGCCCATGAATACTCACTTTGTACTGAGAACTTATGATAGTTATGGCCAATTAAAGAACAAAGAGAATGTCAGTATATGTTGGGATTTTTATTGTGTCTGATTTTTGCTTCTAGATTTGAACTTTCACGGCTAAAGATGTTTGCCACATGGAATATCAATGCTGATGCACATTTATACACTATTCAGATGGGACATCAGGATCTATTCTAAATGCAAAACTCATGTCACATTCATTCATTAAAATCTAGATTTTGGAGAGACCACAAGATCCTCCTAGTGCAGTGGTTCTCAAACTCTGTCCTGGTGCCCCACTGTGTCACTGGTTTTTGTTCCGGCCACAATTGCAATTGATTTTAACAAGCTGTTGATTTGCCTTAATTGGGTGCATGTATGTTTAGAGCAGTTATTTGTCCTCTTAAGCCACATTTGACAAATCTGCACATGCCATGATGAATTAAAATTTTGATATCCACAATGAGATATGTTAGAAACCAGTATGAATAACTTCCGAGGGGAACAATTTGACCGAACCCTTAATCAGCGTAAACGATCAATAGGTTCCTCACTGGTGTAACTGTCAACACATGGTGGCACAAACCAACAATTTATTTGGCAAACCGTAAAGTCACACCTTTCATTTCATTTTCATTTTTATTAATTTCCGGCAAATTGTTTTGAAGGAATTCAAAAAACCTGTGTCAGCAACCCAATTTGGAGCTTACTGACTTTCTCAGTCTACTTAGATTTGTTTAGAAATGTTTTTACCTGAAAATCCTTGCAATAAGGAAAAATAAGCAGCTTAAAATGGCATTAAATGGCTATTCAATGTATTTAGTAACTAATAAAAATAAAAAGTTCCTCCTGCGAGTCATCAAGATGTGTTGGGGAATATGGCCTTTACAATACATAAAATAACGAGGATGGATAATTCAGACGTTTCGTGCTAATAATCCTTTCTCCAAGATAACCACATGATTGAGCAGGAAACCTGCAAATTTATAAACCAGTCTCATAATATTACTAATATAACCAAACATATGGAATTTTAATTAATAACTAAAATAACCAATATTAATGATTAAAGAAAACAATAATTGAATCAAAGATTTAATTAATATTCTGAAGGATTTTAGGAATTCTACATAGGCCATTTTTACTCTGACTCCCACGTGTTACAGCACCAAAACAGACACCAGGTTTAATAAATTAATTTATTAAACAAACAAACACAGAACATACATGGGCCAATCCACAGAAGGACTATATACGAACTGGAGAGCGTTACAATGGTGTGTGTATGTGTGAGTTGGTGTGCGTGTATGTGCAGATGCACGTGTGCTCGTGGGCACAAGTTCCTTTGTCTTGGCACAAAGGAATAACAGCAGTGGCGAGCTGTCCAGGATTTCTAAATGTATGGGTGGGCCGATGCGCTGCGGGATAAATCAATTTAGCTTCAACGAATTGTGAGAAGAGTTTGCTTCAGCTCATATGCAATTTGTATTACTAATGGAGATGTCATCTATACTAAGGCATGCGTGTTAGTTGATTGCAGCATTAGAAAGTTTAGCCAGACAAAAGATTATGCATGTAAAGACAAACAGTCAAAATGGCTATTTGACTTCATAAAACATAAAAACGGACAAAATATGATTATACAATTACGTCAGTAATGGACAAACTGAAATGCGGTACAGTTTAAGTTGAAACCGCTAAACTGCATTGCTGCCTGGAATGTTCAGTTAGTCTTACTGAAGTTTATGGCTTGGGATTCCTCTCCAGGTCTATTGATCAACACAGTTCTGGCGTGGATGTCCTGCGGGATGCGCAGATCCAAAGTCCTGTGTCCACTTGGTGTTGCGTGCTGCCCTGCTGTGTCGGTAGCCGTGAGGAATGTCCTCACTGATTCGGAAAAATTATTTTTTGGATTTGTTTCATGATCAACTAACAGTAGCATGGGGCATAAGCTAGTTTGATGAGATTTGAAGTCCTGAACATAAATGGAGATTCGCAGAGATGTGAGCACTGTGCAGATAGGCTAAATGAAATTGTGCAGCATGCGCGAATTCCGATACAAGTGCCGTCTGTGCACTAGTAACAGCAGGCCAGGGCGAGTGTGGCTTCCCTGTGGGAATGGAGCCAAGAGAGCGTGTGCTCCTCATTTGGAAGTGCGCCAAGAGAGAATGAACTGGGTGGGGTCCCTAGTTTTAAAAGTTCTATTGCCTGTTTTTTTGCTTTTGGGCTAATTCTATTGAGAAATGTAAAGGCAGGGGGTGGTGCTGTAGAAGATGTTTCAGTTTCCTGTTGACTGCATGGGAAATGTAGTTCTGTGGGCCCTACATTGGATGTGTTGATAAAAATGCAGCTTAAGGTGGTAAATTACTGCTCTAAACATAAATGCATCTAATTATGACAAATTTAAACCTTGTAAAAATCTTAAGATTACAATGGTGGTTGGAACAAAAACCAGCGACACAGTGGAGTGCCAGGACCAAGTTTGAGAACCACTGTGAGTGGCACTGACAGGTAGTAGCACTGCAGTAGCTCCTGTGGCAGCTGATGGTACTCTTTGGTACCATGTGGCTTTTTTTAATATAAATTTGGCATCTCCGATTGCCTAGCTTTCTATCTATTGCTGGCTATGTAGCTACAGCCAAAGTGCGTGCACATTGGAATGCACGCACAGAACAGCGTGCATGTTGATTTGGCAGTTTGACAGAGGGGCCATCCAATTAAAGTTGTCTGAGACTAATTTGATTGGTAGCCTAATTTTGGCCCCTGCTCCATAGACCAAATTTCTTCACTGATATGTCAAATCACTTTTGTTATCAATTACTGTCTAATACTTACCAAATATACTCAGATTTTTATAATTTTGCCAAAAAATGAGTCGCCTGCAATGGCACCTTTAACAGTGGAAATACTTTGCAGGTGTCATTATCTCCCCTGGGGACAGATGACGCTTGAATTTCTCATGAATGAATGATTGCGTCAGTGATATGTCAAATACATATTCATTATCGCACACCCAAATGACAAAAGTGTATCTATGACAGTTAACGAACTCAAAATTAATTTGTTAATTTGACTAATCCATCTTTCCTACTCAGCAAGAACGAGATGACAAGAAATTAATGTCATAATTGGCAGAAGTCCTTTCCAGCCACAACCAAGGTGGTTGCTTGACCATCATAAAATGTATTTACAATTTATTGCTGTCCTGTAGTGACAACAAATCATTCAACCGCCAAACGAGTGCACTGCTCGCCTGCCACAAGGTGCCAAGGTTAACTGCTGACTCTCATTACATTTGTTCTGTTTTTTGCTCACAAAATCTAAAGTGATTCTGAGCTGAGGTGGGAAGTTTTCTGGGAGTTAATTGATTTTTCTATGACATGAACCAAATGTTCTGCACCATATAAACTATATGTGTTGTGCTTAAACATAGTACTCTTCATTTTATATTCTGAATGTGGCATACTTTTCATTCACAGCTTCACAAATTTGCCTTCCCAATCATCCATGGATGTATCCTTGGCAACTGTTGCATTTTCTGTGTATGTTTTAATGTCTGTTATGTACATTGAAGGCCCTTTTTGGGTGTTTGTGTATAAAGAGGATTTGTACACATTTTTATTGTGTAGCTGCATTGTAAACCCTTCCTGCACCTTCTGTGCATGAGTCTATCTACCGGGCTTACTCGTGGTATTATTCATGCAAGTGTAATGTCAGTAATTTGTCTGTTTTTGCCATTTACCTGCTAATAAATGTTTCACTACATTATGCTGTGGATGGCAGCCGAGGCTGCTGTATATCTCTAAATGTCACCTAAATGCCTTTAGATCAGTTGCAAGAGCATTTCTGAAGAGCTTTAAGTTGCTCTAATTTGACTAATTCTGCATACAAAGGCATGGTATAGAGTCAGTCATTCAGAAGCACGGGGTTAGTTTTGGATTTGATTAGATGTCCTGAAGACGATGTACCCGGATAGCCTGACTGTTCATTTTGATGGCATCAGACAGAGTTGCTAACCAGAAATTTAATGTGATGTCTCTGTGTGCCTTTTGTGTCTGAAATGAAGGAATACTGTTTTTGCAAAGCCCTTGACTCTACATGTAGTTATTGTGATGAAATCCTGCTGCATTAATGGGAAGATCTTTGACTGGATGATTATCTCTAGAAGGAGCTGTTTCCGGGCTGGAGTGCGATACTATGTAAGAGGTGAGGACATTTTCCCAGACTGGATTCCTCTGACTTTAATTTCACTGTGGATCAGGACCCAGAGCGTTATAGGGTTGGGTCCTAGCAAGGTGTGTAAGCATGATCCTGCGGTAGTTCTGGTGTGAAGTTATGGCTTTGTATTTTTACAGCTTCTAGAACAAGGTCATTTTAGTTGCATTTTTTGACGATGGTTTTTTAGTATCTTCAAAATTGGTTTTAGTTCCCGTATATTTTATGCTAGTTTGTGATTTTAAAATTCTATTTCAGTTTCATTTTTGGAGACATCCCTGCTTTAGTGTATATTTGTATATAGGCTAGTTTTAGTTTTGGCTGAATAAAAGAAAGGTCAGGAACCACTCAGACTGAAGGTTATTACTTTGTGGATCGAGAAACATTTCTGATTCTCAGACTGACTTTAACAGCAGGTATGCATAGAAAGTCTGATTTCAACAAGAGGATTGCTGACGGTTGGTTTTAGGTGAGATATGAAATGCAAAAAATGGATGTCACGGATTTTCTTTTTTACCCATTGTTATTTTTAATCCGTTAGTTTTTGAGTGCATCATTTTAATTTCACTTTTGCTTTTGTGTCTCTCTTAGACTTTTAGTTTCTTTTTTATGCTTTCCAACGAAATGCTTAATTGTTTTTCATTCAATGTTAGTTAACAGCAGTAACCTTGCTCCTGAAAGGTCAGATTACCCAGCAGTCATTCGCATGACTTGGATAGGCAGATAAGGGAGTGTCTCTTCAGGTGCATTCACATCAGGGTCCCTGCCCTCGATCTGAGTATTCTTGTCCCCAAAGCCCAGTTCACTTGACCAGTGTGAACACAAATGTACTACACTTTGATTTGTGTGGAAAAAGTGGTGTTGAATATGAATGTGTGTACTCACATCAGGTGTCGATGCCAAAATACTGAAGTGGACTGTCATGTGACGTCATAATTATTGCACTGCCCTGTTCAAACAGACATGGCTGTGAAAGGATCTCTCTGGTCCAACAAGGAAATAAATGCATGCTTGTTGCCTAGTTTATGACGCACGTGTTTGCTTCTTCTTCTTTGTGTATATTGGCGGATTGCAAACCAACTTGCTGTATACTGCCACAAGTTTCCTCTGGTAAGGAACAACATTACTAATATGAAAGCAGACCCGCAGGGAGAGAGAGGAGGGGGCAGTCGTACTCTGGCACCGCACAAAACAATATTACCCAATGTTAAAACACCCTTCCTTGCTCTTTGTTAGGCATTGACTCTGAGGGACATGCAGCCAACTTCGTAGAGACTGAGCAAATTGTCCAGTACAATGGAGGAAAGGCTTCCTTTGTGCAGGTGAGTCAAAACTCATAAGCCTCTGGGAACTGATGAGATCATGTTGCACATTTTTTAGATCTCGCAGCAATAGAGCGCTGAACTTTGTAAGAAAGTGAGACATTCTCCTTGACACCTTGATTGCTGTTCTTTTGGCGATGGAAACCATATTGTCTAAGTTGATGGCTGTCTGTCCCTCTCTTTTCTTCAGACTCGAGGCTCCATGCCTTTCTTCTGGTCCCAGAGGCCTAACCTGAAGTACAAACCCAAACCCCAGATCAGCAAAAATACCAATCATGTGAGCCTTTCCCACTTTTAATTCTATTTGTTAATAAATTATATGACATTTTTGCCTGTTACTTGACATGTGTGAGGTCAATTTGGCATTTCTCTACTCCTGAGTGTGACACTTTCAGTGCTGTGAAAAATTATTTCTTTTTTTTTTTTTTTGCATATTTGTCACACTTAAATGTCTCAAATCATCAAACAAATTTTAATATTAGACGAAGATGATCCAAGTAAACACAAAATGCGGCTTTTAAATGATGATTTCATTCATTGAGTGGGGGAGAAAAGCTATCCAAACCTAACTGGCCCTATGTGAAGAAGCAATTTTCCCCCTAAACCTAATAACTGGTTGTGTTGCCCTCGGCGACAACTGCTATCAAGCGTTTGTGAGAACTGGCAATGAGTCTTTCACATCACCATGGAGGAATTTTGGCCTACTCTTCTTTGCAGAATTGTTTTATTTCAGCCACATTGGAGGGATTTTGAGCATGAACGGCCTGTATCAGGTTACGCCACAGCATCTCAATCGGATTTAAGTCTGGACTTTGACTAGGCCGCTCGAAAACCTTCATTTTGTTTTTTTAACCATTCAGAGGTGGACTTGCTGGTGTGTTTCAGATCATTGTCCTGCTGCATAACCCAAGTGCGCTTGAGCTTGAGGTCATGAACTGATGGTCGAACATTTTCCTTCAGGATTTTCTGGTAGAGAGCAGATTCATGGTTCTATCAGTTACGGCCAGTTGCCCAGGTCCAGAAGTAGTAAAGCAGCCCCAGACCATTGTGAATCACCACGTTTTACTGTTTGTTTGATGTTCTTCTTATGAAATGCTGTGTTAGTTTTACGCCAGATGTAAAGGGACACGCATCTTCCAAAAAGTTCAACTTTTCTCTCATAGTCCACAGAATATTTTCCCAGATGTCTTGAGGGATCATAAAGATGTTTTTTGGCAAATGTGAGAGGAGCCTTTGTGTTCCTCTTGGCCAGCAGTGGTTTTTGCCTTGGAACTCTGCCATGGATGCCATTTTTGCAGGGTCTCTTTCTTATTTTTGAATCATGAACAATGACTTCAACTGAGGCAAGTGAGGCCTGCAGTTCATTGGATATTGTTCTGGGGTCTTTTGTGACCTCCTGGATGAGTCTTCGATGCGCTCTTGGAGTAATTTTGGTAGGCTGGCCACTCCTGGGAAGGTTGACCCACTGTTCCACGTTTTATCCGTTTGTGGATAATGGCTCTCACCGTGGTTCGCTGGAGTCCCAAAGCCTTAGAAATGGCTTTGTAACCCTTTCCAGACTGAAAGATGTCAATGACTTTATTTCTCATCTGTTCTTGAATTTCTTTAGATTCACAGGATGATGTATTGGTTTTTGAGATCTTTTGGCCTACTTTACTTTGTCAGACAGGTTCTATTTACGTGATTTCTTGATTCTACAGGTCTGGCAGTAATCAGGCCTGGGTGTGGCTAGTGCAGTGGTCGTCAACCCTGGTCTTGGAGAGCTGCAGTGTCTGCTGGTTTTTGTTACTCTGCACTTAATTGATGAATGATAGCAGTTAATTACACACTTAACTCATCTCACCTGGTGTCATAGGTTTAAATAGGGTGGAGAAAACCAAACTTGGCACACCCAGTGGCTCTCTAGGACCAGGGCTTGCTACCCCTGCCCTATAAACGTTTACCTTTACTTTGCACCTCTACTTTGTCTGGATTACAACTATGCTAAATGTCTAACTACATTGACAAATCTTGCTTTCTACATAGACTTCTGTCACAACCTGCATGTCTGTTTAATTGGCGCTAGGAGTCTTGTGGGTAGTTCCTGGTAATTGTATCCCCCGAACGAAGTTCAAGGATACTTTGGATTTGGCCTCGTCATGCGTCCGCCGTGTCCACGTCTGCAGAAATTTTCTTGTAAACGCTCTACAGCCCACATAAGTGCACCGATTCTTTTCAAATTTTGCAGGGACATGTATTATGGTAAGTTCACGACACCTATTGATTTTGAGTACTCTGGGACCATCTGGGCCCAACTGGGGGGCCTTTGTGGGATACATGTGCTCGGTTACCGAGTGCTCTAGCTGATTGATTGGCTTATTATTCCCTTAGTGCAGGAGTATTGCTAACAGCACAGTGTGTGCCGAGTTTGGTTTTCTCCACCCTATTTAAAGCGAAGACACCAGGTGAGATGAGTTAGGGGTGTAATCAACTGCTTTCATTCATCAATTAAGTGCTGAGCAATGTCAAAATCCAGCAGACACTGCGGCTCTCCAGGACCAGGGTTGACGACCACTGGGCTAATGAAATTGAACTTAAAAAAATGTGGTTAATCACAGTTCATTTATGATTTGAAAAGGTGGTGCAATCATTTTTTCCACATAGGGCCAGGTAGGTTTGGATAGCTTTTTTCCCTTAATAAATGAAATCACCATTTAAAAACTGCATTTTGTATTTACTTGGGTTATATTTGCCTAATTCTAAAATTTGTTTGATCTGAAACATTTAAGTGTGACACACAAGCAAAAAAAAAAAAAAGAAATCAGGAAGGGAGCAAATACTTTTTTCACAGCACTATGTCCAAAATTGAAATTCTAATTACATTATTATGCTGGATTCATTCTGTTGCCTTGCTTTATCCTCTGTGGAGTGGCTGGGTATTGGTAATTTACTCTATGTAGCTCAGTAACAATAGCGTATTGTTGGTTTATCAGAAAATATCACTTCACAGTTACTGGATTAGTATTGTCACAGTTCAGCATTAATATGGTATGTATGGCTCCAGATGGATAATGGTGATTGTATTTGTTCTACAGTTGGATGGCTTCCAAAGGCACTTTGACTCTCAGATCATCACCTATGGGAAGCAGGTTATTCTGAACCTGGTGAGCTCAGTGATTATCGCACTGTCTTGTGCAGAGTTCCTGATTGCAGAAGTGATTTTCTTGTATTTGTAGATCCGTCTTTCTGACGCTCTCATGACTGTTTCCAGGTCAACCAGAAGGGCTCAGAGAAACCTCTAGAGCAGGCCTTCGCTAAGATGGTGTCCAATCTGGCCAATGGCATGATCAAGTAAGGGCCAGAAGCCTTTTGTCTTGTCCAGACTCTGCCATTTGATGTGTTCTGTAATGCTATAGCATCAGAAATTGCATCTGTTGCGTCTACGCATATAGTGTGTATTTGCCTTGCATCTCCCCATTTTAACAGTGATGTTTTCACAAAGGTACATAGCGTTTGACTTCCATAAGGAGTGCAGTCGGATGAGGTGGGACAGGCTGCAGATCTTGGTGGACGCTGTGAGTGAAACACAGGATGACTTTGGGTGGGTATCTGCTATGCTCTGTTATGAGTCGCGGTGAGGGAACCCTGTGCAGATCTGCAGATGAGCCTTTAAGGCTCTTTTAATGCTGTGGTATAGCCATAGTTGGCACAAGGAGAAACATTAGGAACTCAAAGGATAATGCAGTACAGTGGTCAGGGCAGTCCGAGACTGGCGATGGGAAAACTGAATCTTCGAGGGTGTAGAAACCGTAGTCCAGGCCCTGCCCGAGGTCCGTGCCGGGAACGCAATCTCGGTGTACAGGACATGCCTGAGAGTGCTCAGTCATAATCTCCAAGGCTTGGAGGTATCTGCAGACCCTCCACTCTAAGCATAGCAGTACAGTGAGATATCCCAAATATAAAGGTGTGATGGTTTTCTTCGGTACTCTTACCCACTGAAGAAGGAATAGAAATCTTTCAGATTGAACTGGCTTTGGACAAAATGAAGAGAGAAAAAAATCCAGCCATTGAATGCAGGTCGACTGAGAATTTATGTAATATACCACATACAAATAATAGGGAGTTGGTGGGGGTGAGGGTACGGAGGGGAAGGAGAGCACGAGTCAGTAATCGAATAATGAACCCAACAGGAGAAACAGAATGAAAACCTGGACATGGACAACTGGATTGTGAGAAAAGCAATAAAATAAGTCAATCAGGACATGCTCAGCATAGATGTAGGAAGAGAAAGAGGGGACGTTGAATGCATTGTTTCCAGGTTTGACATTTCATGTAAAATTTGTTATCATAGGGGCCAGATTGCGCTGTTTTGGCAAGTTATTGTATTCGCGAATATCCATGGATTATTAGCGGAATACTGTACGAATCATGGTTTTTGTTAAATTTACTGCCAATCATTCTCTCCCCTCTGAAGAACAAGCAGTGTTTAGTGGGCACCCCTTTTCATACAGGGAGCTGTATGGAATTATATTTGTGCCACAATCCTGAGCGAGCAATTGGACATTTTGAGCGCGGAAAAATATATTTCGCAAGCACAAAAATCTTGTTTAGAGAAAAAAGAAATTTTGTGAGCAAACAAAACCGTCCGATTGAGCGAACAAAATAATTCTGTGCTCAACAAATATTTTTGCATGTTTGCTATGATCAATATAAACGTGCAATATTAACCCCCTTCCGTCAGTTTCACTCTATACCCTCTCGAAAACTCATGTTCTGCACGCTGGCAGACCGCAGCATGCTCGCTCAAAGCATGTCTCTCCCTCTCTCTCAGTCTGACCTCTCTGTGTGCGCTCAGCTTCACCTGCGCGCTCGCTCGAGCTGTGCTGAGTGTTACAAATGTGCCACAATTCTGATTGGCTGCCTCGGTCTCCAATTAGATGCATTATGCCCAACCACCAAAGAATAGGGGAAAAGGTAATGACGAAATTCGTCTGCGACTGGATAATAGTGCTGCCCTTGTTTGGGACGGGTTAAGGTTAATGTTATATCTCTATGTATCTTGAGACATCGACTGTTGTGTGACTCGTGTCCCTCTTTAGCAACACTGGCTGCTGCTAACTATAGCATTGCACAATGTCTTCTGAACATCAAAACCAAAATGCCACACCGCAGCCACGAGCACCACGTTTTATGGACCTTTATGAAATTTTGTTGGTTAGTCTGTACACATTCGGCTTGCGAACCAAGTTAGCTATCTAGTTAGGTTGCTAGCGTCAGGTCAGCCAACTAATGTCCGGAGAAAAGCAGAGGCTTACAGACATTAAACGTTACTTCCATGATAGCTGGCGAACTTGACAATCTTAAAAAAAGAATAGTTTTGGCACCTTTATCCCAGCTGATTTATTTCAACACCCCTGAAGAAGGAACTTTGCCGATATGTCTGTCGCCACAAACTGAAATAGGCTACACTTATAACCTGCATATCAAGTCTGATCATCTAATGTTACACATCCACAAGTGAAGTACACGATCATCCTTGATTAATTTTGTGAAGGCAAAGACACGTGTTTTATGCAGTGATTGACATCTCATTCTAATGCTTAAACACTATTAGCAATCAGTTTTACTTGAAATAGCAGAGCAAGTGCAGGTGTGATAAACGATATTAATTAGGGGTAATATTGCATTTTGGTGTAGCTAACAAAACCAGGGTGCTGCTGCCGTTCCCGGTGTTGGTGTTGCTGTGCTGGCTTAATACTGCAGCATGGATGTATATACAGAACGAAAGATAATGTGGTGTCAAATTACAGCAGTTGTGGTTGTTTAGTGATATTTGGGGTACTGCTTTAGACAAATAACCTGAAAGCATAATCTAAACCTATGTGGAATACATTTGTAAAAACCTGGAAGTTTATTCTCAAATGAACCAACCGGAAAAATAACCTCTAACGCGGCGAGTGCTTCGAACCACGGGAACGCCGGTGCCAGCGTCGGCTCAGCTCACCAGTATCATCTGGCACTAATGTTCGTGAAATATGCAGAAACAGATCACGGTAATAACACACGATGCGCGGCTGAAGAGGCCCATCAGTCCGGAGCCAGGGAGCCGGCGCCCGGTGGTGCAATGCCGGCCTTCATAGCTGCCAGCGGGGACACGCGCATCAAAGCCCCGCGTTGCGCCACCGAACGCACGCTTTCACGAATATTAGCGCGAGGTGATACTGGTGAGCTGAGCTGACGCTGGCACCAACGGTCCCGTAGTTCGAAGCACTCTCCACGGTAGAGGTCATTATTTCGGTTGGTTCATTTGTGAATGAACGTCAAGGCAAACTTTTATGTCGATAGACTTATCTGTAAAGTGCCTTCTTCAGGCGTTATATGTTGAAATGAATCAGCCGGAGAATGGTGCCAAAGCTATTTTTTAAGACTGTCGAGTTTGCCAGCTATCATGGAAATAACATTAACGTCAGTAATCTTCTGCTTTTCTCCGGACATTAGTTGGCTGACCTGACGCTAGCAACCTAACTAGATAGCTAACTTGGTTCGCAAGCCGAAGGTGTACAGACTAACCAACAAAATTTCATAAAGGTCCATAAAACATGGTGCTCGTGGCTGCGGTGTGGCATTTTTGGTTTTGATTTTCAGAAGACATTGTGCAATGCTATAGTTAGCAGCAGCCAGTGTTGCTTAAGAGGTATATGAGTCAAGAGCCACACAACAGTGGATGTCTCAAGATATTAGAGATTTAACATTAAACTTAACCTGTCCTAAACAAGGGCAGTACTGTTATCCAGTCACAGACGAATTTCGTCATTACCGTTCCCCCTATTCTTTGGTGGTTGGGCATAATGCATCTAATTGGAGACCGAGGCAGCCAATCAGAATTGTGGCACATTTGTAACACTCAGCACAGCTCGAGCGAGCGCGCAGGTGAAGCTGAGCGCACACAGAGAGGTCAGACTGAGAGAGAGGGAGAGACATGCTTTGAGCGAGCATGCTGCGGTCTGCCAGCGTGCAGAACATGAGTTTGCGAGAGGGTATGGAGTGAAACTGAGGGAAGGGGATTAATATTGCACGTTTATATTGATCATAGCAAACATGCAAAAATATTTGTTGAGCACAGAATAGTTTTGTTCGCCCAATCAGAAGGTTTTGTTTGCTCACAAAATTTCTTTTTTCTCTAAACAAGATTTGTGTGCTTGCGAAATATATTTTTCTGCGCTCAAAATGTCCAATTGCTCGCTCAGGATTGTGGCACAAATATAATTCCATAGAGCTGGCCCTGATGGGCTGGCGAATTGAGCTACCTAACAAAAACTGCTATCAAAAAAAGTAGCTCACTTTCTCTTATATTAAATATTCTTAAGTTGTCTGGACTCAATACAAATGAATACAACCCCTAATGATTTTAAATGTCCAACAAAAAGCAACTTTTAGTATGACTAGTGCCAATTGAATGTGTGCTGCTGTGAACATGAGGTAATAATATGTTTTCAGCAAAACTAACATTGGGCAGTAGTTTCAGTTATTAAAGCTATTTTCTGTAAACTTTCACCTTGGGTATTGGTAACTAGCATTTGAATGGTTGAAAACCGTAATATGGTATCAGCAATTTTTAGCTCCGTTGTGATGACAGTCACAGTCAGCTGAGCTTTTCTAATGCCTAATCGCCCGGCATCCGTCTGTCTGCCTCTCTCTCTGTCCGTTGTCAACTTCTCTCTCCAAATCAGAATATTTCAAAAACTGTCTGATAACTTTTTCCAAATTTGCTGTGAGCCTTCCTTATTATGATCTGATTATCCCCTGTGAAAATGAGAAACTCCACATCCCTGTTTTTGAAAAATTAAGCATTTTGGACTTAGAAAATTAGTGTTTGTGCTCATATTTTTCAGTCTTTCATTAATATCTCAAAAACTGTCTAGCTTTTGTCTAATTTTTTGTGAGCCTTTCTTATGATGTTCTGAATATCCCTTGCGAAAATGAGAAAATTCTACATCCTGGTTTTTGAGCAATCCAGTATTTTGGACTTATTAGCATAAACATTGATTTTCTTTTTAGCTTACCGGCCCTATGGGTCGTGGTGTGTCGTCCATCGTCCGGAACATTTTTTCTTTGTTTTTGACCTGATGAATTTTCGTGTAAATTTGCAATAACATCTTACTAGACCATATCTCCAGACGTTTTTCTCCGATTTTTAATTGAATCATTTTGGCCATTTTATGGGCCTTGAAATTTTAGCTCCAATGTTAAAGATAGGACTGAGAAATTTGAAAAGATTATTTCTCAAAAACTGTATGATGATTTTTTTTCTAAATCAGGCAGTCAAGTTACCGTCAGTGTACAGTGCGAGCGCCATTTTGATTGAATTGACGGAAGTGGGTCTAATGGGGGCACTGTACTTTATGAATATGCAAGATGGCCTGTGGAGGCCAAATGGTTGCAGATGGAGAGTAAGTTTGTATTATCGACATATTGGAAGTCATATGGTCTATATATTGCCTATGTTAAAGTTGACCTCAGATGACTTTGAAAGGTCAAACTCGAGGTCAGGAAATATATTAACAATGTTAAAAGATATGACTTGAAATTTCAAAAAATAATTTCTCAAAAACTGTCTGATAACTTTTTTCTAAATCTGGCAATCAACTCACCTTAATACACTTTATGTACAGTGCGAGTGCCATTTTGATTGAATCGACGGAAGTGGGTCTAGTGGGGGCGCTGTACTTTAATATTGGGTCTTGGGGAGAATGGGCCAAATCGCCTGAGGAAGCAAAATGGTTGCAGGTAGAGATTAAGTTTGTATTACTGACATAGGAAGAAATATATGATCTACATTTTGGCTGTGTTAAAGTTGACCTTTTTAAAGGTTTCTAGGCTTGAAAACATTGAACATTGGGAACGTATGTGCATTGAACACTTATAGGAAGTCATTATTTGATGGCCTTGAACTTGACCTTCAGCGACCTTCGAATGTCTAAGTTCACATCTATCATCAAAATTATTACAGACAGAGCTTAGTTTTGTACTGTGGGCGTATAGGAAGTCATGTATGAATTTTCATTTGGTGACATTGAACTTGACCTTCAGTGACCTTGAATGCTCAAACTTCGCTGGGAAATTTATTGACTTATATCAGCAAAATGGTTATAGATTGTTTTGGTTTATATTGGAGATGTATAGGAAGTCATACATGAACTTAAATTTCGTGGCCTTTACCTTGACCTTCGAAGGTCAAACTTCACACAGAGAAATTTCAATGACTTCCATCACCAAAACTATTACAGATAGAGCTTAGGTTTGTGTTGTGCCCATATAGGAAGTCATGTATGAAGTTTCATTGGGTGACTTTGAACTTGACCTTTTGTGACCTTGAATGGCCAGACTATACAGTGAAATTTCAATGACTTATATCAGCAAAATCGTTACAGATTGAGTGCAGGTTTGTATTGGAGAAGTATTGGAAGTCATGTATGAACTTTCATTTGGTGACCTTCCTATTGACCATCTAAGGTCAAATGAGACCGAGTGAAAATTCAATGACTTGTATCACTATTAAACGGTCACAGATGGAGCCTAAGTTTTTGTTACTGACATCTTGGAGGCCACACATGAAGTTTCATTTGGTGACATTCAACTTGACTGTCACTGACCTTTTGAGGGTCAAACTCGACAGCGAAATTACAATGACTTGTACCACCAAAATGGTCACAGATTGAGCCAAGGTTTGTCTAGAGACATTTAGAAAGTCATGTATGAAGTCCACTTGCTGACTGCAACTTGACATTCTGTGACCTTTTAAAGTTCACAATTGACATATTGAATACATATTGTTGACATAATGACTTGTATCAGCAAAACTGTTTCAGAGCTTAGGATTGTATTACAGAAGGTCTTATAAATGTATGTGAACTTTTATTTAGTGACTTTCACATTGATTTTCATTGATTCAAATGTCAAACTTCACATGAAATTTTCATAACTTGTATCATCACTGTAAGACTTCTTGCCCGTTGTGTGCTCCTCCCCTGAACTATAATATCTTCAACGTTTGAGAAATTTGTTTTTTGTGCTCAGCATTGGTGGTAGACCAGTGCATTGTGGGATTTGGATTCAGATTTACAGAAAACCTCAAGTCATTTGACCCATTGAAAACTGGCTTGGTCTGAAGCGTCCTCCTCAAGTCACATAAGTGGGAGGCAAGCAGCCATTGGCCTGCAGCTTTCCTCTGGAGTCACTTGTTCCATCTCTCCTGCAGCTACTTCCTGGTGGATGCGGACGGGAAGGTTCTGATACAACAGGACGGCACTTTCCGCAGTAACTGCATGGACTGCCTGGACCGTACCAATGTGGTCCAGAGTCTGCTTGCCCGCCGCTCACTGCAGTCCCAGCTACAGGTTGGGTGACACTTCCAGCTTTCCATATGTGAGGTGGCAGTCGGTAGTATGAGAAGAGCAGGGTTGTGTTTCACATAACAAACTGCTAAGTTTGCTGCAGAATTGCACTGTATGAAACTGGGGGCAACTCGTACTCCCTCAGTTTATGGTCCCATATTTGCGAAATCCTGGAATCCTGGGCAGCAGGACCTAGGAGTGTAATCTGGCCAGTTGTGTCCATATTGCAGAGGGTTCTGGTCTTGTGTTAGCTGGTCAGCTAGCTTATCTGTGGGCTCAAAAGAAATGCGTGTGGATGGGGAGTCAGTGGTGATGGCAGTGAAAAGTGTCCATGGGCATCACCCTGAGTTCATTTACCGACAGCAGCAATGTAGTGAGTGACTCTCCTGTTTTCACAGAGACTGGGTGTTCTGCATGTGGGCCAGCGCATCGAGGAGCAGGCTGACTTCGAGAAGATCTACAAAAACGGTAAAACCCACGCCTGCGGTAGTGTTATGGAGCCTGCCCCTACACTCCTCATGGTATATTTGATGCCTCTCTGTCTCTCCAGCATGGGCCGACAACGCCAACGCCTGCGCCAAGCAGTACGCCGGGACTGGGGCGCTGAAGACTGACTTTACCCGGTAAAAGATCATTCTAATGTTCGCTGACCTGTAGCCACTGTCAATGATGTGTTTACATACATAATTAATACATAATAAATACACAATTTCAGTACTTCAGTGTTCTGCGTTTATATACTTTTCACTCAACTGGTCAATGACCATCTAAGTTATGAAACTGGTGTAAATTTTGTCGTTATCATCCATAAACAATTTGTCCTGTATCCTGTAGCAGTCCCAAATAGTGATCAAATTTGACAAAATTTGCTGTGCAACTACTTTGGGAATGCATTTCGTCCTGCACCCTCAAAAGTGGGCATGGCAGGGTAGTTGGTTTGAAAAAATGAAGTTTTTCATTGCAGACCTTTTTATTATAGATAAAGAGCTGAAACTTGGGACATATGTTGTATACATGTCTGAACACCCAAATGATGGGTTATCTCCATTTCCGAAAAATGGCCGTTTTGTGACCATTGACATTCAACTATAGACCCCTATTTGAACAACCTGAAGCCTCTTGCTATCACTAATATTGATGAAATTCATGAAACTTTGCATCCAAGATCATTAGAACACAAAATATACTCTTCCAAAAAAGAAACTATGCATTGTTTTTAGCATCAATTTATTATACATGAAATGTTTTGACAAATGTGGAAAACATATTGAACAAGAGCAATCCTAGATTTCTGATCTCCACCAAAGGATGACATTGATACAAATGCAAGATCTGTCTCTTTGGAAGATTTTAGGACCGCGCATGCGACAAGTTTAATTGGGATTTGTGTGTGTAAAGCAACCCATTCCCGTCTAGCAATGACGTCCAAGTGAAAACAATTGTGTCAGATCATTCATCACAAGAGCTTTCCTGTGAGGTATTATTCCATATAGCTCCTATGATTTACCCGTGCCGATATACGGATGGCCGCTCCGAGGGTCCATCCACCCTCATGGTTGCAGCCGGCTGCACAGAACCACACTCTGTAAACTCATCAAGTACTCATGAGAATCCAGATCCGGATCCGGATCATCACCAAAGTTTAATGGAATCATCCCTGGACCAAGATCTATCTCTGGTGAAAATTCAATGAAGATCCGTTCAGTAGTTTCCAAGAAATGTCACTAAATTTGTAGATCCAGATCCGGATCAGGATCCAGAATCCAGATTCGGATCCGGATCATCACCAAAATTTAATGTAGTTGTCCCTGGAGCAAGATCTATCTCTGGTGAAAATTTCATGAAGATCCGTCCGCTAGTTTCCGAGAAATCCTGTCCACAGACAGACAAATAAATAAATAAGCCGACTCGATCGCATAATCTCCTCGGCGGAGATGAATATGCTCTTCCAAAAAAGAAACTATACAAATTTTGAATTATTGATTACACTTTCTTTTCAATATGTTTTCCACATTTGTCAAAACATTTAATGTGTAATAATAAATTGGTGCAAAAAACAATGTATAGTTTCTTTTTTGGTAGAGTATTATGGTATTTCAAACTTGCACTTCATTCCCATATTGGTGTGGCAGGGTAGCAGACCAGTTCAGTTTCAGCCTCACTTGAACCTCTCGTAAATATTAAATGACTTTGCAGGTTTTACGCAATGACTTTGCAGGTTTGCAATGTGTCATTTTAAGACTGGTCTGTGAGATTTACGAAGTAAAGGAGCACATGGGTGTGGTGAAATAAGTTGTTTGGCACATTACCATTGAAAAACGTGAAGACAAGATTGTATTTATACAGTGAGTTTGCTGGGGGTAGAAGCCCCTGTTACCATTCTATTCACTCCTCAAAGCTAACATTAGCTATGATACTTCAGAATCCCTATTCTGCTGATCATTCTGCTGAAAAGCAATTTGTTTGTTGTATGGATTTGATTGCGTTCCATAATCTGCCAGCTGTTTTAAATGGGAGACACGTCCAGGCTGCAGACGGGCTAGCCTATCATCCACGCTCTTTGACTACATATTTTGGCATCATCCTTTTGGAAAAAGCAGGGGCATCCCTGAAAAAGACATTGTCTGGACAGTGGCATATATTTTTCCATAATGCGACATGAGCCCTTCTGTGTCAATTGTGCCTTCCTACTAGGCTTGGCACGGTCCTGGGAAAAAAACCGAACCGAATGATACGCCTGTTGCGGTGCAATACGCATGTAGACTTCGGTTCGCAAAAAAAAAAAAAAGGCGAATGCCCGTATGAAACCACGTGGTTGTCTTTAACGCGAAAGAATTGAAGCGACAGGGGAGTGTGGACGACAAGTGCAAATATGGCAAGTGACAGTGGAGAAGACATCTCGTACATTGAGGATGCCCCCGCGTCATTCAAATCAGGTTTGTGGGAACATTTTGGTTTTCCCATTACATACGATGACGCCGGCAAAAAATCAATTGACAAAATCGTCACAGTATGCAAGCATTGTAAAGCACGAATGCCGTACAATCGTGGGAATACTTCAAATATGCCACAACATGGCAGCAAACGCTCCTGACACTTTGTATAAATACTGTAGTAAATAAAAAAAAAGCTGGTGAAATCATCCGTGTCTTACTTTTTGCTGTTTCAAAATACTACCTGGCTTTTCATCAGAGATTTTTCATAAAATATGCTTATGTCAACTCAAACTTAGTTTGTGCATGACTATTTCATTCTAACTATAATTTTAACCTCTCTTAAATACTTAAAAACTATGGTAACTTAAGGTAAATAGTATATGCCCAAATATAGAGTACTTAAAATAAAAAAAACAAAAAACCGCAATACGCACCGAACCGCAGACCTCAAACCGCAATACGTACCGAACCGCCACTTTTGTGAACCGTGCCACCCCTACTTCCTACATATGCAAGTTTCCGAAGCCGAGAGCACTAGTGTAGTCTGAGACCATGGCAAATGCTGCCTTTTGAACATACCACTGATCACTGAGTCTACGGCCTTTAGAAAAACGATGTCCAAAAACTGTTTGAAAGATGGACTTGCCTGCGCCTCTGGATGATGATGAAACGGTGTATGGAATCCTGCTATAGAGTCTTAAATTGCATTTGATGAGGCGACAATGAACCATGTTCACAGATAGGTTTTGTGAAGTATTATTTTGCCCATGTGATAATGTCCATAACAGAAGTAATGCAGTGCTGTCTAAGGGCTCTAAGGTTAGACGCATCCAATATCGGTTTTCGGCCTGATCTTCCACGCCTGGAGATGGCTCCGTTTTCTTCAAGTCTTTTCATAATCTATGGTAAAATCATTAAATTTCGCACAATTCTGTGAGTTGAAATGTCATTTGACCACTACCCTGTTTCCAAAAGATGGGATGCCGTGTGAAATGCAAATAAAAGCAGTCTCGTGATTTGCAAATAATTTAAACCCAAGGGTATTATCTAAGGGTGAATGGGAGATGCACACCCTCCAGTATTAACATCAGGCATCGCATCAGTCAATCAATATTGAAAAGGAATTTTTTCACATTATAAGACAATGTCACGAGCACGGTCTGTATCTCTTGGTTGCAGCGCTTCACTGAAGCTACATCGCACTGAGGTGGGGAGAAATATCCAATCGCAGGACACCATGTTTTTATGCCCATGGCATTACATCAAATGGAGATTTTCTCAATATTGCATGACTTTTCTTTATACACATTTCCCTGTAATTCAGCAGGACATATTTGTGATCTCTATAATTACTAATAGGTCTGGCGTTTTGCGGTTTGAATATAGCAGGTGTATTTGGCTGACTCATATGTGGGTCCGTATGTTTTATGGGGTTGAATATTTGTCAACCTGTGGAATCTGATGCTGTTGGCACTTGGCACTGTTTAGAAAAATTGCCACTGTTCGATGGTGGGCAACAGAATCCATTTCCAGATCTTATACTTGCCAGAGCCTCAGCATGAGTTCAAGTTTTATTCACATTCACATGAGTAGCCTGCGCCTGTTCAAGCTCAGGCTGCTTGTTCATGGAGATAATTAACACCTACAGGTAAATAACTGACTTTTTGTGAACATGATTTATGTGGATTATTTGCTTTGAATAAATCAACCTTTTCAACCATGATTTCAAAAACAAAAGTGATGACTTTGGTGCTGAACGCCATTTGGTTGCTCTGAAACTGATAACTGGCTAACGCGTTTCAGCTGATAATGTCTTGAGATATGATGGTTTGCACAACTATCTGGAGCAGTTTATTTACTCAAAAACCTACCACAAGTCTGGCTAACTTAGGTTTTAGGTGGAGTACCCCTTTGAAAATCTTTACACTTTTTATCCCCCCTGATTGTAATGCAGGGGATATCAGTGCAGTCGTCTGTCCATCCGTCTGTCCATTCGTATGTCCATCTGTGGACATTTTGTTTCCGGAGCAGAACTTGAATACTGTTCAATAGTTTTTAATGAAACTCGCTGTGTGTATTAATCAGGACCTAGGCTGGTGCCTTTTGATATTTTTGGATCTCTGAGATTAGATTGCGGGGATATGCCATCTTCTGATGACACTTGTTAAATTTCCTTTGAAGCTCTGTGCTGTACATCCATCAAGTTCTGTGATTATGGAAAGGATTATGCATGCGGTTGGAGTAATACATCTGTAGCATTACTTCTCGTAATCCAGGTACTGGTGTGCATGTAAATGCCGCAAATGACTGCTTTCATCATAGCCCTCGTCAGAGGCTGACAAGGTGAAAGGCATTCATGCTGATGGTTGTCAGTGTGACATCACTGAGGCTTCTGTTTCTGTCCACAGGACCGGGAAGCGGACTCAGTGGGGACTAGTGATGGACGGCTGGAACTCCATGATCAGATACTACAAAAACAACTTCTCCGATGGCTTCAGACAGGTGTGTTTGCGTGTGTATGTCTCTCCTCCTATCCTTAAGAAGTCATTTATTTAATATGAACCGTTGATGAAGCGTTAGGTGTACAGTATACTGGGTGTTTTGGCATAATTTTATTTATTTCTTTGTAGCTGCGACCAAGCAGCTCTATGAACACGTCTGTCTGTCTGTCTGCCTGTCCGTCTGTGACACCTTTTTGACCATGTTCCTGTCGTCGTATCATCATGAAATTTTCAGGAGTTATTAACCTTCACCAAAGTGATGTCCATGCACAAGGTTGAGGTCAAAGGTCAAGTTCACAGAGGTCACGACCTTGTTTGCGGGTTTTCGTGCTGTAACTCCACTTAGAATTCATGGATCGCTATGAAATTGGAAATAGCTTCTAGGCATAGAGGAGGTGTTCCCTATTGTTTTTCAAGGTCATCCGTCAAATCCCAGGGTCACAAAGGCAAAAAAGTGTCAATTTTGCCCGATTTGACGGTTTTCGCACCGTAACTCAAGTTTAATTCAATGAATGGCTATGAAATCTTAGAGCAAGCTTCTTGGTATAGAGGAGGGGTTCCCTATAGATTTTCAAGGTCATCTGTCGAATCCCAAGGTCACACCAGTCAAAAAAGTGTCGATTTTGCCCCAATTTTACAGTTTTCTCACCGTAACTCCACTTTAACTTGATGGATGGCTATTACATCTTAGAACAAGCTTCTTGGTACAGAGTAAGGGTCCTCTATTGATTTTCAAGGTCATTTGCCATTTTCAAGATCACACTTGTACAAGAAACTACCAGTCATGGACACTAGGCCACGTGACGGATGCTAGGCGAGGTCGCAGCTATTAGATCCTTCTGATCTACTTGTTTGCTATGGAGGTGGCTCTGCGGTGTTGGAGGAAAGGCCTTTCTTGAGTTGGATTGGAGAAGGAAGAAGATAGAAAATCTGAAATTAGCGCGTACATTAGCTGTTGGGCGGTGATGGGAATGAACACAAAAATTATTTTATCGAAATTAACTTTCTTTTTTCGAAGTTCAAAAAGTTATGAGCGCACTCACCAAAATCTAAGGAGCACCAGTATATATATGTTTTTTTAATGTTTAAAAAAAATACAATATAACCCTCCAGATTAACAACACAACTGTCTCCAACAAATGACAGTTATTAAACAATATGACAGTCTTGAGCTCATTGATTAACAAAGGTTTCCACTACATTGGCTTTAAGCCATATCCTGAGGCCATGATTTAAAATTGGGTCTCCTTGCTTTCTGCCCTTCCATCCATCTCCTCACTGCTTGTGAGGCATCAAATATGTCCAGAGGAGGACCCTCCATACTGATCCGAATCAAATCTTCAATTGTGTTAGGGTTAAATGCTGATCTGACATAAAGTCATAAAGTCCTGGTTTTCACCTCAATATTGCAACATGAATCAGTCAACAGTGGTAACTTTGCTATTTGTTAGCTTGTTATAATGAGTTGGATACTTTTGTTTTAAGATATAGTATGCCACAAGCCATTGTCATCTAATTTCTGCATTTTCAGGAAAACGTTGCATGTACATGCAAATATATAAACGTTTACTGGTCTAAAGATCCACTGAAAAAAATGTGTGTTTATGATTTTTGGTAATAGGCTACTGAAGATATGAGCGAAGAAAACGAGATGAAGATTTTAGGTCTGCGCAGCGCAGAGCCACGAGTGAACATATTTTGAGAGGTTGCAAATATTAACAGAACACCGGACCTAGTCATTGACACACATTTGTCACAGTATTTTCTGTGTTTTGTGCTTTCTCCATGTTTGGAAGGACTTTCACTTTCAAGTGTTTGGACTCAGTGGATAACCTGCGAGTTACCTGCGAGATTCGGGCCATTATCTTTACAATGACCACGGTGCACTTCAGCTTCTTATAATCTCAGCCATTCAAAATTTCAAAGCAACTCTTTGCGAAAATAATCAACTGATTTTGCCGCCGGTTTATCCGAATCACCGTCATGATTCTCAGTTTCAGTAAATTTTGTGACCACCTCAACTTTTTTTGAACGTTAACGGTACCAAAAAAAGTCTTCCATTGCTCTTCGTTTCATTTCCCGTCTTAATCTTGTATATAGTTACAATAGTAACTCTCAGTACCGCGAAATGGAGTGATTGACGGCAAATATTAACCATTCTAGAATCAGAACCGAGGTTTAGGACATCAGGCTCCCCTTTGATTGGTCAGAATGGCACTGTCAGCTCAAGGGAACACTCTGGGTGCGCCACTCTGGGTTCGTCTGGCTGCGGTATGTCCAGTAGATGCTCCGAGACATACGCCCATCTCTATTTAAGCTGCAGCAGCAGTTGGCATGCCTTCTGATTACAAAATGTACCTGAAAAGAGGCGTTTAATTGGGGGGAAAAGCAGTCACACAGGTGTGACTATTTTATTTCAAAGGTCACATAGTGTTAATTTTGGTCGCATATGCGACCAAAACGATCGCAATTTCGAGCCCTGGACCTAATCAGTGAAGAATAAATTTTTTTCAGTTGTCAATGCTGGTTCTCTTTGTTGTGATTTTCAAGTCATAACGATAGCCATTTAAACCTGAGTGTGACCTTGTGTCGATATACTGAGGTAAAACATTCAAGGGTATGTAAACTTATGATCAGTGCCGTTTGGCTGATTTCAGTTATCATAAATATTTAAAAAGGAGCCAAACGCCAATATGATGATCAATGACTTCACTTGATCATTAAGCCCAATGCCCTCTGGTGGCGAAGCGTCACATCAAACTCTGAATGTCTTCAAAGGACCACTGGAAGTGTCAGTAGCATCAATATTGATGGATGACAACGGGACCAAGAAGCAAGCCATAGGTCTCGCTTTCAAAATATTCTAAAGGACGATTTAATTTTGAGGACACCTATCGATTAAGGAGTGTGACGTTCAGGTTACTGTGCACTTTACATAATATATAGGCATAATTTTCCTCCTAAATTTAGCCGTGTAGTAAATTAAGATTATGATTTACTTCACTTCACCCAGCAGCGAGTTAGCTAGCTGGCTAAATTAGCAGTGTTGAGTTCTTACCAGTGTACCTTGAGTTAGGTATTGTCTAACTATAGATCGCTTGATAACTTACTTGCCCGCAAAATAACTGATTTCCGTAACTGATTTTAACTTTGTTAAAAAGCGGTTATATCTGTTTCGACAACTGCATGTGAGGCAATGGCGCCTCCTTGGCGTGGCTGGGGGGCCTGTGGCCACCACGTAAAAATGACTGCCCCCCCAACCGACGACACCTGTCAGTTATTCCAATTTTTTGCCATATCACAAAAACCATAGATCGTATAACGGGCGAAACTAATGTAGTTTTGTGCAGGTATTTACTGGAAAATTCTGTAAGCACACATAGTTTCCTAGTTTTTGGGGTGGGAGGCAAAATTTTTTTCAGCATGTTGGTTGGTTCAATTACAACATCCGCCAATCATAGCTCGGCTGTGGTATCATTATACGTGGAATCGGCCAATCACAGCCTGGCTGTACTCATGCATCAATGAGAATGGCAACACATTCAACCACATCACTGTCTCACAATAACTATGTAGCACTGTGATCAAGTAGGCTTGACTTGAGATTGTAAGGTCCTGAGTTCAATCCCCGGCCACGGCCTTCGTGGTGTGTTCTTGAGCAAAACACTTCACTCCCGCTCTCCACGCCTCACTCCACCAAGGTGTATAAATGCTGGGGGAGGACCTGCGATGGACTGGCATCCCGTTCAGGGGGAGTAGTAATACTCCTAGTTACCTCCGCCAAGGAGGTTATGTTTTTGCCTGGGTTTGTTTGTTTGTTTGTTTGTCTGTCTGTTGGTCTCCAAAATAACTCAAAAAGTTATGGACAGATTTTGATGAAATTTTCAGGGATTGTACAGATTGGTATAAGGAAGAAATGATTAGATTTTGGAAGTGATCTGGATCTCCGTCTGGATCCAGGAATTTTTTAAAGAATTCTTTAAAATTTTGCCATTTTCGACATTTATGCATATAACTCCACCAAAAATGGTCAGGGCACTTGGAAAAAAAATACAGGACAAGTTTCGAACATGTTCTACAATATATCAAAGACTGATCCTGAAAATGGAATAATTCCGGATACTATGATACTATGATCCAGAATACGAAAGTAGGGGACCTTCGGAACTTTCATTATAGGAAGAGAACAAATGAAGCTACAAACATGCGACAAACACCATTATATAGCCAAGATATTGCAGAATTAGGAAGGTGTCACCGGATTTACTGTATCTTCAAAAGCCAGGGAACTAGATCCAGAAGAAAACCACCATTACGGAAAATTTGATTTTCGTGAATAACTACTGAACTAATATTGATATCATTATGAATTCAGTCGCTAATGGTATGTTTTCTTGGTCAGAGAATCTGATAAAATAGATTAAATAAATGTAGGACTAATATTTATGTGTAAATCACAACATGAGGGGAAATGTTGCATCATAAGAAAAAAAAAACAAATGAAGCTAGAAACATGCAACAGACATCTTTAAACAACCAAGACGCTGTGGAACTAATATTGATATAGCATTATGAATCAAATTGCCATGCTTTCATGGTCAAGGAATCTAAAAATGAAGATAAAATAAATGGAAGACTAATATTTATGGTGGAAGTCGCAATATGGAGGAAAATGTTGTGCTTGGCAGAGGTCTGCGCTCTCTGAGTGCTTTTCTAGTTGCTGCATGTCACAGAAACGGGGCTTAAGCACCGGGCCAATGGGCTACTGGCTTGAATCAGGCTTACTTGTCTTTACTACATGTCTGATGTTATTAGCCCTTAAAACAGTCTGACCATAGACTGTTCATGATACAGGCTTCTATTTGAGACATTGAGTTGATGAGCATATGGTCATCACTGGAGTACATTGGGAGGGGCTTCCTGTTTCTGAAACAGTATTTTGAACATCTGCTGCAGTGGACAAAATACTGTTCAACTGACCACTGGCTAATTATTGGGACCCCAAAGAAAATAGACTATAAATCTATAAGAACCGCAGCCTTTCTCATCTTTATCGTACTTTATTGAAAATTAATCATTTTGCATCCGGACCAACCAGTCACCGATTTCATACATTCTGCGTGAATAATCCTGAACATATGGGAGGGACTTCAGATCAGAGTTGAAGGGAGAATTCAATCTAATCTATCAGGATAGAAGATAAGAGATTGATGTTGATACGAGCTATGGATGCATGCGTCTAGTGGCAAATGGTTTTATTCGGCTAGCTTGTATCTATATCAATCGCTAACCTTCTGTCCTGATGGATTAGACTGGATGCACTCTTCCACTCTGATCTTCCACTCAAGTCCTGCATGTACATGATTATTCGCGCAGCATGTAGGGAGTCAGTGACTGGTTGGCCTGGGTGCAAGGTGATTTATTACAACTATTACAGGTATGACCTTGAAATGCCATGGATATTTGCTCCCAATACTGAAGGTAAACGTATTAAGGGAGTTCTTAAATGAATACCCATAATACTGTATTATGGCTTTTACAACTGACTTTTCACAATGTCTTAAAAAATAATTGTTTATTTATTAACTGTTTGCATAAAAAATAATTTATGCAATTTGACTGCAAATTTGTGGAAATTAGCATTTTCCCCAAATGTGCCCTCCCGTTTCTTGGAAACGACGAGAGACTTGTGTTTGCTTCATGATAAAAACTATTTGAGATATTGACCCAGAATGTGGCACGGGTCCAATATACTAATGTAGCTTTGTGTCATTTTTTTTTTTTAAATCTGAAGAGGTCAGGTGGGAAGATTTTCTTGAATTTATTGAATTGGTATCGCATGACCTTGCTGTGTTCAGCTAACCTAGTTATGTTTCCCCTCAGACATATTGCTTTCGTTCAGTTTCCTGTCCACGGGTACATCGGCATCCCCATCAGCTCTGCATAATAACTCAAACACTTTGGGATTTTTTTTCAAGAAATTTTATACACATGTTCGATAGGTGGCACAGATGTGCCCTTTTCTGTTGGAGTAAAATTTATCTTTTTTTTTAATTAATTTTTTTTTTTAAATGTATCCACGGTAACAGTGTGGGGAAGAAAAAAGAAAAATCAAGGGGGCAGGGGGAAATGTCTGTTTTTAGTGAGAAAATGCCCACTAGTTGGAAAATAAAATGTTTGCAGAAATGTGTTCCCACAGACTTCATTTACACATTTTTTTGTTCATCAAAAACATTTTGTTCAATTTTTGGCCGTCTATAATCTTGATACTTGAAATAGTTCGATTAGCAGTACATACTAAATAATATAAAATTCAATGTGCTAAACACATTTTTTAGCAAATTTAGCAAATAGCCTTATTGGAGGTGATGCATTCAAAATGTTATTTGATGGGTTCCTGTACTGATCTCATTTGGATATCATAATCTGACATTCATATAATAAGACCAAACTGTATGCCATTTATTTTGCAATAAAATTGTGTCTTTGCATTAATTCACGCACCAGGAAAATCCTTATGTATCCTATTTAATGGGACACGCCACTAAATAGAATGCAAACGCTGGAGCACAACTGTACGTTGATTCTTTACTTAGAGAATAGTATGGTAATCCACTTAACACTTGATAGGAAATGAAGTTGCTGAATTTGATTTTATTCTTCATTTATTTGATCTGTGAAACTATAAAAAAATTCTCCACGCACCTGAAAGCTCTCATCCTGTTGGTGCTGCTGAGAGCAGATATTTTCAATGCGGACCTCAACTCCTCTTTTATGCTGGATCACCACCTTACAGAGTGTGTGCTGTCTGTGATTGGTCTCACTTGGCTTTATAGGACTCCATTGATCTCTTCCTGGGGAACTATGCTGTAGAGGAGGCGGATGGGCATGCTCCGCTGCATGTTCAGAAGGACTGGAAGTTCCTGACGGTGAGTTCTGACTCGGCCATCCTGCAAGTTACATTACGATGGGGCAAGAATAGCGGACACTTTACTATTTGTAAATGAATGGTTAATTAAAATGACCATTCTTTTCGCGGGCGGCTTGAGGAGCTGTGCGGTCCTGCCAGTCAGGAACTGAGCTCTATTTCTCTACCTGTGAGCTGCTCAGTTAATGTATTGCAAACTTAAGGGGCCAGATCAGCCACTCTGTATAAATTGTATTTTCTTTTACTTGTATTGATATCTGCCCGCTCAGGCTCATTTCAGACTTTTGGGCCCCTCAATGTGCTAAGAATCTTCATCTCAGCCATGTTCTCTTATTTGGAATCCTGTGTTTTAATCTGTTCAAAATTTAACCATCACTTACTCAGATGTTTTGAGTGGAAAATTCTCTGCAACCTATCCACAAATTACTGTTTTTTTTGTGTTTTGTTTTTTGTATCCAACAGCTGCCAATTGTCATGGTGGTCGCATTTTCAATGTGCATTATTTGCCTTCTCATGGCTGGTAAGTTTAACTGTTCCTTGTATGTGCTACATTCCTTTTTGGGAGGACTCTCAGTGCTCAGCATTGGAAAACAAAAAGTTTTGTTTAATGCTAGTTAGCATTAGCCAATGCTGGCACAGTTCCTGAGGTTGGAATATTATTCAGGTCTCCTGAGGAATTATGATGGTGCTGTGCTCAGTGGTGACGTGCGCGCCGTCTCCCCGCAGGTGATACATGGACGGAGACCCTTGCCTACGTGCTGTTCTGGGGCTTGGCCAGCGTGACCACGGCCGCTGTCATCCTCTTCAACGGGAAAGAGTTTGTAGATGCGCCCAGGCTGGTTCAGAAAGAGAAGATGGACTGAATGTGTGTGTGTGGAAAGCAGCTCGGTCCTACAGACTCTTTCTCTGTCGCCTCCTCCTCATCCTCCCAGCTGCACCAGACCTGGAGTCTGTACTGACCTGCTCTCCACACTGTTCTCACACTATAGTTTTTTTATATTTACATATATGTATGAACATCTCTTTCAAAGCTGCTGTTACTCCTCCAGGGAACACATGGGTGCGTGGGCACATTGTTGGTCTTGACCTCATTACTGCTTTCTCTCGAACGGCACCAGGCTTGGTGCTTGTGGTGACCCTATTCCTTCACAAGTGTTCGTTTCTGGTCTCACAGTTTCTTGCTCACATCAGCATGCTCATGGGGGTCTTCAGCAACATTTTCTCCTCTCTACATCCTATCCCAGAATTCCATTCACTCCTGTAGAAGGCAGCTTGCTTCTCCTCCTACCCCCTCCTCTCTCACTGTTGAGACAGACCTTTTAAAATGGGTTTGAAAGGGTCTCTCGTGAGTAATGGGGAAAGGGGTTTTTATCCTTCTAAAATACTCTCAACCTATAGTGCTGGCGATCTCACGGGGGTAGATGGTTCCTTTGTAGAGAAGCGGTTATCTATAGGCTACTGTGTGATGTTGATTCAAATGAGTTTTGTTTACTTTCCATTGTAATAATTTTGATGGAATGCTTTGCACTACTGTAATTTCACATGAATAGTTCTTAATTTATGTGGAACATAATCATGTATTGTAATTGAGTCTGCAATGCAGAATGGCAACCAGTCTCACGAAGGTTAAGGATTTCATAGAGTTGTCAGTCCCTTGCATTACTTGCATACAGACATGGAATTAATTGCATAAATGTATCCAGTATGTATTTTTTTCATTTTAAGTGTTGATCCTTCCTCTGCAACGGTCCTGACCAAAAGTACACAATAAAAGTAGCTGTGTCCTGTTGTTTACCTCAGCAATGACAAGCAAACCCATACGTGCATCATGACATTACTGCAAGAAACTACAAAAAGACCAGAACCCCTGGAGAAGCCAATCATACCCATTGTTTGTGGAGGGGGGGGGGTCTGAGAGAAATGCAGATGGAATGACGTGGTGCATCCCATGCTTAAGTGACACACACCTCCTGCTAATCCAGTGTTCTTGTTGAATTGGGACCAATGTTTTTTTCTTTTAATGGGCTCATTGCACATTACACATACATCTGTTCTCCAGTTGGTGAATGAAAACCCTTGTGGCAGAGCACAGGTGTTCCCCTGTACCTCTGCTCTCATTCCCCTGACTAGAGCAGGGATGGCTTGGTCCTGGGGAGCTGCTGTGCATGCTGGGCTTAATTATCACTTACGACTTATGACCCAAGTAATGAGATGAGTGCTCAGTAACAGCAGAAACCGGCAGGTGCAGCGGCTCTCCTCGACGTGACTTGGCCACCCTAAAATGAGAGCCTCACTCCGGCCCCTCTTGGGGAATGGAGGTGAGGCTTGTTTGGAGAATGCTTTTTAGGAATTTGCATGTACAGTAAAGCACCTCTCATTCTGCTGCTGGCTTTCAGAATGGATCCAGACTAATCAGAGAATGTAGAACATATTGTTTTGCCTTTTTTGGTTTGCTACTTCTTCAGCGGTCCAAAGTGTGATGCTGAACATGCAGTGTGTCAAGTGCATCCATCATGCTGTACAATATTTGCCATGTTTTTACAGTCTCCTGTTTAAGGTGGTTTGACTTGCTTTGGGTGCTTTAGCTAGTTTTAATCCTTTAGTGCACACAGTGTACTCCTGAATTTACATGGCATACTTTTATCCTTTGCAGAAAAAAAAAATAATAATGAGCTGGTTAATTTAATTTGCCATTAAAGTCATTGCTCTGTTAATAAAGGTTTCTTTCAACTGAAGTTTGTTTTATTGCTGTGCTAAGCAACAAAATTTATGACCAACTTAAGATTGTCTACTGTGCAACCTCAGTGTATAAATATGACTTGTAAAGTGTACATTTTTAGATAATCTATGTATCATACATTTCCTTGTAATTATGTATTGTATATTTTACATTGAGATTTGTATGCAGCATAGTTGGGAAAGCCAGTTATGCACAAGATGATGACAGCACTTGGTCCGCCGCCTTTGCTTGTAATTTGGGGATCATGGTGAAGCCATGGATTTGAATCAGTGTAGAGTTGCGTCACATTTGACTTTTGCTGCATTTGAATGATTTTTTTTCTTTTTTTTTGATAATTTGGTTCAATACAGCTGCAACAATATTGGTCTCCGTTCTGGGGGTACGATGTTTGGAAAATATATTTCCCTCTTCTTCAGTTTTATATAATTATTAAAATAATCATCTCATTTCATTTGATTCCTCATTGAAAAATGGATGCATAACAAATTCAAGTATAAAAATTGAGTCCCCATTTCCTTTTTCATATAATAATTATTAATCTGGCTGCTTAAAGGATGAGTTTTTTTGTCCGTAAATTTTTAATAAAAGCAAAGGTAGGATTACTATGAATAGGCATCCACTTCTGTTTTGCTCTTTAGATTCTATTCTCATCTTCCACCCTCATCCTGAGTGGCTTTTTCATTGTGTGGATGCCGTAATATGGATTTTGCATCGTGGCTGTCGAAAGCAACTCTTTTTCTTTGCAGTTGCACGCCTGTCTGGTCCTGAAGGCATAATGTTCTATTTAAGTCATGTCCCCTGTTGCTCATCAGATATCCCTCGGCATGTTTTCACTTCAGTCTTGTGGCATCCATGTCCTCTAGACTGTGAGTTTCTGCTTGCGTTATGCATGGATTCAGTCTAGGAGTGCAATAAAAATGCTAGGCTGGCTGTTATTTTCATATCTACATTTGAGGGTCATTGGCTTTGCATGTTTTTATTTGCGCCTGACTTTAAACCCTCACTTTTTTCTTTTTTTTTTTTGTCAACTTACACATTGCTAGGGTATTTTTCCCAGTCTTGGGCAATACCATAGCTTTGTAGAGAGCACACTTTATTTGAACAGGTTTCAGTAAATTATGAATTTGCAGGCATTTTCCTCACAAATATTTCCTTTGCATTGTATTGTACTGCACTACATGTTTAACACAATACTTGGAGTAATCTGGGACATTGGTGTCCTGGAGTGTTTTGCTTACTTGTTGGGCCTTACGTTGCCCATGTTAAGTTGCTCTTTTACAGAACATGGGTTTGACCAGTTGTATGACAAATAATGGGATGATATAGTGGGCTCATCAATATTTGCTGACCGTATCTTGATCATTATGTTCATTGTTCTGTTTGAACTACACTCCTGTGTTTGTTTAGCAGTCGACCCAAGATGACCGATGTTTCTCTAAAACGGTGAAATGATTATTGATAATTTGCAGTCTAGAAGATCTACTATGATGAATGGTAAAGACATAATGGTGGTGTATTCCATCTCTTCTGTGCTTCCTTATTTTGAAATAAAAATGAATGGAATAGTGAATAAAATTTTATTTCCTGTTGTATATCAGGATTTTGTCGCTCAAGTAGCGGTCAGCATCAGTCATTGTCCCCCTCCATCATTTTACTCTTCGGTTGCACCATTATTCAAGGTGATTAATTTGTGATTTCCCTTACTAACCCCAATTCCAATGAAGTTGTGACATTGTGTAAAATGTTAATAAAAACAATACAATAATGTGCAAATCTCATAAACCCATTTTTATTCACAATAGAACGTAGCATATCAGATGTTGAATGTGAAACATTTCATGAAAAATGTTAGCTAATTTTGAATTTGATGGCAGCAACACATCTCAAAAAATTTGGGACAGGGCTGTATTTACCATTGAGTAACATCCCCTAGCTTTATAGCAAGTCGGAAAACATCTGGGAAATGAGGAGACCATTTGCTGGAGTTTTAGGAGAGGAATGTTATCCGACTCATGTCAGATATACAATTCTAGCCATTCAACAGTCCTAGGTCTTCTTTGCCAGATTTTCTGTTTGATGATGCGCCGGATGTTTTGTATTGGTGAAAAGTCTGGACTGCTGGCAGGCCATTTCAGCACCTGAATTTTCAACTGTGAAGCCATGCTGTTGTGATGGAAGCAGTATGTGGTTCAGCACTGTCTGGCTGAAATATGCAAGGCCCTCCCTGTAAGAGACATTGTCTGAATGGGAGCATATGTTGTTTTAAAACCTGTATATACTTTTCAGCATTGATAATGCCTTTCCAGATGTGCATGCTGCCTGCACCATAGGCGCTAATGCTACCCGATGCCATCAGAGATGTAGACTTGAACCGTGCGCTGATAACACTCTGGAGGGCCCCTCTTCTCTTTATGACACGGCATCTGTGGTTTCCAAATAGAATTTAAAATTTTGATTCATCTGACCACAGAACAGTTAAACATTCTGCCTCAGTCCATTTTAAATGGGCTTTGGCCCAGAGAAGACGGCGATGTTTCTGGATAGTGTTCGCATATGGCTTCTTCTTTGCATGATACAGCTTTATCTTGAATTTGTAGATTCCACTGATGATTTCTGGAAGTGTTCCTGAGCCCACGCAGTGAATTCCAGTGCAGAATCATGCCTGCTTTTAAAGCAGGGCCGCATGAGGGATCCAAGGTCACAAGTTTCCAATATTGACCTTCACCCTTGTCCTTCGCGCACAGAGATTTCTCCTGATTCTTTTGATGATATGTACTGTAGATGGCAGGACATTCAAAGTCTTCGCAATTTTACATTGAACATTTTTCTGATATTGTCCCTATTTTTAGATGCAGTTTTTTTTTCACAGATTTGTGGACCTCTGCCCATCTTTACTTGAGATTGCCTCTCTAAAATGCTCTTTTTATACCCAGTCATGTTACCGACCTGTTGCCAATTAGCCTAATTAGTTGCAAAATGCTTCTCCAGCTGTTTTTTATTCGTACCACTAACTTTTCCAGCCCTTTGTTGCCCTTCTCCCAACTTTTTTGAGACGTGTTGCTGCCATCTAATTCAAAATGAGCTAATTTTTTTCCTGAAATGGTAAAATGTCTCACATTTGACATCTGATATGTTGTCTATGCTGTATTACGAATAAAATGTGGGTTTCGGAGATTTGCAAATCATTGTATTCTGTTTTTATTCATGTTTTACACAACGTCCCTACTTCATTGGAATTGGGGTTTGTATTTCAAATCAAAAAATTGCTCCGATTGGAAACGACCAATGTGAATGTTTTATTTACTGAGCTGATTAACGCAGTTTCTTCTGTTTCATTCAGTTAATGTAATGCAATTCATTTCACCAATACATTGTACTGTATGAGAGTACAGTTGCAAAGTGATAAAATGTTCTTGGAAATCAACTCACAATTCCTCATATTTTAAGCATTTGTTGAAGATTAGTATTTGGAATTAAAAGATTAAAATACCACTTCAAATTTTAGTGAACTATTAGATGACTGAAACTTTGTCCATTTGAAAGCGCAGGACACACTGACCATTCAGTTTGCGAATTTAAGGAAATATGGTGCTCAAAGCAGACCTCCACTCTACCGAAGTGCGGACACAACCTTTTTTCTGCGTCAGCAATAAAGAAATATTTTAGCGTTCATTGTGGTAATTATTAAGCTCCATTTTTAGTGCTGGCCTATGACTCCTTCAACCCATAATCCGGTGTTCTGCGTATTACATTTTCTCTATTCTATTCTCTATAACAAATAACCACCATTAGGTGGCACTGTTTCTTTTCTTCTTCAATGAAGCCCCTTAAAACTTCCGGCTGTATTATCGTTTCCGGGTTCATTGTTTCACGTCAATGTCGATCGACGAAGCTGTGTCGTTAATCGGTAGCTAGAGTTTCAGCCTTCGATCCAGAAATTGTCTTAGCTGCCCATCGCAAATATGAAACTCGTACGGTAAGATACTTTAGAAACACATATTTCATATATATGCAGTGGCAAGAGTTGAAGAAACGCGCTGGTATTTAAGGATTGCGTTAGATTGGGCATTATCCGCTGTAGTGTTGTGTTGTTGGTAAGCTTGTGCGGGAGGCGGGAAGTAGCGAACTGAACTAATTTTCCGGCAAGATGTCTAAAAAAGATGTCTAACGTCCTCATTATAAACTCCGCAGCAGACGTAATGGTCAATGTGAACGTCTTGTATCAGCCAACCGATTGAACTGCCTTGTTGACTGCCCCGGCTGTTGTCAAGGCAGTTATTGAACAATGTTTCTTCCTGCTTTTTTATAATTAACGATAGCCATGTCAGCCGTCTGATGGGTGAGGTGTTTCGCGCTGCGATTATATAACTCGCATCGTTTGAAAGTAATATATTAATTTGCCAGTTCCCCCGCATCGGGAGCCATTTGCTGGGCCTTCGTAAACGTAGCTAACCTGTGCCATTCTTCTTAGCTTTTGCATCGGGCTTAAATGAGATGTCGCTATGCATAATTTAACTTGTTTCTCTGTCCGTGGCGATTTCGAAAACTTAAAGCCAGTATGCGGATTTTCACTAAGAGCATAATTGACGCCGATGCATTGCGACTCGATGTTGATACTTTGCTAATTTAGGTCTTGCTGCCTGCAAGAGAGCGAAGACTTGTGCAAATGGCCGCACGCACGTAGCTACAGGTTTATAATGGGTCAATGCATTGAGCGACATTCAGATGCTGTATGGACGTGATCTCAAAAATCTCGAATACACGGTTAATCACAATAACAGTTTTTGTGACCATAATTAGAATTGCATTGGCAGTTTCCTATGTTCAAAATCCTTGGGTCATTCTAGGGCTGGGCGATACATGCATCGATATCATTTTTAAGCGCAATAAATAGGGCTGGAACGATTCTGAATCGATTCTTTTAGGCGTAGTACCACTTCCTGCTGCCATGGGGTGAACATCCGAGCTTTCCCTTTTCGTCTATGAAACCCTTCCTTTATTAGATTGAAGTAAAGTATTTTATAGCTCTTGATTTTAGTTACTTTTGAGCGTCTAAATAGCCTACAGTGAAAGTGGAAATCATTTTGTTTAAGCATATCGAATGTGACATGTAAATTGTTATTGCATTTGCACACACAGGCCAAATCCAGCAAACCCATTCAGGCAAATTGCATGCTGAACCAAGCAACATTAAGGTCTTCAAAATTATCATCCTCTACTTGACAATTTCTTTCACGCCCTTCCCATTTACTTTGCTATATTTGCAATCAAACAGTTTATTTGCTCAGTTAACAATTTAAATTGGTTAACAGTCTAATTTATTTTGTTATCATTTTTGTTTGTTCATTTTGAAATTTAAATGACCGTGAAACATGACGGAATTGCCTGAATGCATTTGGTACAGTATTTCTAGTTTCACATTTGGCCTCTGTGCGAATGCGTTTACAATTTACATGTCATGTTCGATGCGCTTAAACAAAATATTTTCTACATTCACTGTAGGCAATTTAGACGCTCAAAAGTAACCAGAATCAAGAGCTATGTATTACTTTATTTCAAATTAGTCCTGTTCAATTATTAATTTGATGCATTTGTCTATTGCGTGCAATGTAACAATTTCTCACATTTGACATGCTTCACAAAAACCAGCGCCATCTTAATTTATTTTGTTTTTAAAAAAATCTTTTTAATAGTACATAAAAATGCAACAATGAGCGGTGAATTCAGAAGTCTGATATTTATTCAGATTATTGACATTCTTTCAGTCTAACACCGAAGCTTGGTTAGGTCTGTCTGCTTCTCATCATCTCTTCTAAATAATTATAGGCCACATCTTGGTTTTGATTAGTCAGCTGGCTGAATAAATGGCTCGATTGCTAGTTAGGCAAAGTACACTGGAATTGATTTTAGGTAAGCCAATTAAGCCAAGGAGAAGGAGGCCATCCAACCTCGCTGGTAATGGACCGACTTCAAATCGCACTTTTCTTCCCGGAAACATTTCAAATGACCTCTGATGTTTGCTCTGCGCGGCATTAGGTATAGAAAAGGTAATGAGCAGCCTTGCCTGTTTGCCCCATAGTGGCTGTTACTTATATTGCACTTAAAAATATTGCAATAGATATATTCCCCAGCCCTATGTCATTCCATATAAAATCAACCAAATCTGGGGGAAAAAAGTTTCTACCTGATCCCTGGGGCATCAGCTGATTTTTTTGAAAGTTCATGCGTCTTTCAGATAGCTGAATGAAATTTTCAGAGCAGAAAAGCATATTTGAGCACTACTAAAGCCTGCAATTAAATCAATTGTACGCCCATTCTTGGTGTCACAAGCCGAATTCTGAATTGTCTTCGAGATTTGCTCCATAACCAACTTCAAGTTTCAATAACGTTGGAATTATAGAAGTTCCTGTAGCAAACTCTGCACTAATTTAATAACTGTAATGTCGTGTAGAAATCAAGTATTGGAGCCTTGGATGTGTCATGTGTTTTCTTGTAATTCACCAGAGGAAACCTGGAAAGAAGTGCATGTTAGGAAAACTTCAAGGGGTCATATCGCCATGTGGGATGGGCTGATGATCAAATCAAGGTATGGCATATGAAGGATCTCATTTTGATACCAGGCTCATTTAGCCATGATTCCATCTGTGTCAAATAATTTTCACATTCGCGAATATAGAGGGACAGAAAAAATCATGGCCAGATGAGCTACGTGCCAAAATATAGATCAAAATTACATCTGTCATATGCCATAACTTAATTTGATCATCAGCCCATCCCACATGTTGATATGACCCCTTGAAGTTTTCCTAAATTGCACTTTTTTAAGTTTTTTTAAGTTAAGCATGAAAACACCTGACACATCCATGGTTCTAATTCTCATTTTTACTGCACTATATCAGTTATTCACTTGGTGGTGTGTTGCTATCGAACTCTCATAGTTCCCATGATATTGAGGCTTGAAGTTGGTAACAGAACTAATCTCGCAGAGGAAAATCCAGATTTTGGCTGAAGATTGTGACACCTAGAATGGGCCTAGAATGATACATTTGCTGTTTTCAACAGTGCTCCAATGTCATTCAGCTCTGAAAACTTAATTAAGCCATCTCTAATACACATGGAGTTATGAGGGCAATAAAAAAGCTAGAGAAAATTATGCAAGTTAGAAAGCTCAAAATTTTGACCTACCCTCGCATGCTTCTAGAGGCTGTAACTCTCAAAATATTCACAAGATCAAAGTGAAATTTTGCAAAGATTCATGAAATATACGGAACTAATTGTACCAGAAAAATCTGCTGATTTGAAAGGGGTCAGGTGGGAGGCACTTGTTGATTTTATGTGGAATGACTGTGTGAAGGTCAATTTAATGTTAGGTTTTAAAGGCACAAATCCTCTGATCCCTCAGATTTTTGATGAAACTGAGTCATGAGACGGTTACAATTGAACTGAAGAATGGCACTCAGGTTCATGGCACCATCACAGGTAAGCCCTAATGGGTCGTCATATCCATTGATGTTGCATAGTTTTTTTTTTTTTTTTTTTGACTTTGTCTTAAAAAGAATACTGGCTAAAATGCTGTTGCCAGTATGTGCAGTACATTATGCAATAGACACATGATTCCATGCCTCTGTGATTGAGGAAGTGTTTATCTCCCCATTTGTTTGCAATGTAAAATGTGGAGACTCGCATAAATATGAGCAGTGCATTTCGAATCCAAAGTTTTAACATAGCATGATGTTTATACAGTCAATGAAAGCCAGTTCTTCTCTTGGTTTTGTGTAATTATCATTTCGAAAATTTTTAAAACGAGTATATGTATACGGTCTTTCGGACAAGAAGTCCTTGGACATCAATGCCTGGTCAGACTACAGATGCGAATTGGCTTGAAGCTACCATTTGGTAAGGTGGATCATATGGTGATATTTATGTTTAAACTGTATGTGGTCCCCCGTAAATAAAGAGAATAAACAAATAAAGGCCTCTAGATGTTCTCCCATAGGTCCAAACACCGAGCGGGGGCAAGGCTGTTATAGAGTAAACAAACGTGGCAGTTCTGGGGTGAGATAATGTAGCTACAGTTTGTTGCCATCACTTCGAGCAGCACAGTGGAATGAAAATTGGACCAAATTAATAAAATACTTTTAATTAAAAATTAATTGGCCATTTTTGAGAGGGGGGAAAATAACAAGCATAGTATTAGATAGGCTCTTGAAGAAAACAAATTTCAGGTAAATTTTAAATGCCTTTGTCTCAGAGACATGGAATCTTGTTGGGTGTGAGGCTATTATTCCTGAAAACCCCAAGTATGTTGCCTAGTTTTTCATTTTGTTGTCTTGTTTAATGATTTTAAGAATGTGTAATATGCAAGTGCTCTATGCTATTTTTTTTTCCCAGCTCAACCTAGCTGACATGGTGAAAACTCATTTTTCCTATCTGAAGATGTTTTCTTGCTGGTAAAAATGTGCATATGCATCCATTTTTTGTTTGTGAATCATAACCTAATGGAGATACGCATCACCTCTAATTTAAGGAAACTTGAAACAAGCTTTTAAGTGACTAAACCCCAACACGTGGGCTTGCCTCTTCTTTAGCTGATCGTGCAGTCCTCCCTCATCCCCCAGTGGATGCAGTATTATAGGAAGTCCAAACAAAGCTGAAGGTAGCGTATTGAGGATTAACTTAACCAGATGGAGACAAAGTACCCCATGATGATTTTTTTCCTTCTATGGCGATAGTTTGTCGGCAATACGTTTCTGACATGGATTCATGCTGTTTGGCCTTCTAAGGGTTAATGCAGCAATATCCTCCTCGTGACCTACCCCATGACTTGTGAAGAATTACCGTTTTAGTCACTACTGGATAGGATTGATGTCAAACCCTCATGCTAGAGCTGTGTAATGGTTTGGATGTGTCCTGCAGGTGTGGATGTGTGCATGAACACACACCTTAAAGCTGTGAAAATGACCCTGAAGAACAGGGAACCCACACAGCTGGAGTCACTCAGCATCCGCGGAAACAACATCCGCTACTTCATCCTTCCTGACAGCCTGCCCCTAGATACACTGCTGGTGGATATTGAACCTAAAGTCAAGTCTAAGAAGAGAGAAGCAGGTAAGCTTATGACTGCTCCAGGACAGAAATCTAGTTCTTGGTCTGTCAAAGGAGCCTGAATGTATACACCCTAAAGTGCTTTGGCATTTCAGTTTTTTTATCTAACATTGTCAGGATGTTAGACTCTTGATCCCTTCCTCTTCTTTTTATAAGTATTGTGCATCGATACTTGTATTTTTTTCCTGGGATTTTGTTTTAGATAAAACGAGTGAATACATGCTTGGTGAATAAGATCATTCCTTAATTGTGTGTTTTGAAAATGACTTGTTCTTTCTCTGCTGTACTTTCAGTGGCAGGAAGAGGTCGCGGGAGGGGCAGGGGCAGAGGTCGTGGAAGAGGACGAGGAAGAGGAGGCCCAAGGCGATAACTTACTCCAGTTCGCCAACTTCCTGCTGTTTGTACAGTTTTTGTATTTCTTTCACATTTTCTGGCTTGTGCTTTTTTTCCCTCCCTCAAATTTCTACATAAAATTGTCTTAAAATTACTTGCTTGGTTGAATGCATTCTTTTGGGTCGAAACCTTGAAAAATTGTTTGGGTTTTTTTTTTCTATGAATGAAGTGGCAGCTTGCTGGAAAGCTGAAGACTGGGTGGAAAAAGCTGTAGGTTTAGAAGTGCCAATCAGATTTCTCTCTGGAAAGACTAAGAACAAGCAGAAGGCAGAACATTTTTTTTTGCATTTGTTAAAGTGCACCTATTAAGGCAAGACACTCCAGGTGAATAGGGTAAAATTTTTAACTGAGGGATATCACCATGAATCTTCATCAGCTGATTACTTGCATTAAGTCCATTACTTTTTGTATTTCAAGTTTTCTGAAATCTTATGTTTAAATATGCAAATGAGGCCAAATCCAATTAATTGTGCTAATTTGCATACATTTCCGGAACAAAAATATAAACATTGAATTAAACCAGGTTCAATTTTTTTCCATTTTGTTGACATATTAAAGTCAAAGGCCTTTACAGAGGGAATTTTGCATATATCTCTTTAGCACTCAAATCAGGAAATACTGTCTACAGCCTGGAAAAAGCTATTTTCGCCATGTTTTTAGGAATAAAATGATATAATTCAGGCTATAAATTCTATATTCACAAACCCCTCTAAAATTCTTCAGAATATAGATAGAAATACACCTGCAAAGTTTGGTGTCTGTGAGTCCTGATGTGGAGAATTATGTTCCTGAGTCTGAGAAAGCAAATTTTGAGAAAACGGCCTGTAAAGTAAAACTCCATTTTTATTGGAAACCACTCCTTAGTTCTTTCACCATTGGTTGCTGATTCAAAGGATATGACTATATATGGATCCAATGACATTGTGCTTCAGAGACAGAGCTTTCCAACGATACCAGGATTGTCATGGTACAGACAATTACCAGTGCACTGGATGTTCCGTTAAAATGCTAACCTTCGGAGAAGGATGCAGATGCAAACAGTCAAAGTAAAGTAAAATTAACACCTAAATGTTTTTTTGGACCCTTTACTTATACTAGTATGAAAGAAGACATGTTATGGAAGTAAAATAGCCCAAATTCTCAAAATTGACCATTGCTTCAAAAAACTATGTTTTTCCCTGTAGTGTCTCGCCTTTAGAGACTTCATTGGTCATTCTCGTATTCTTGACATCTACTGAAAGAGGTTGAAATGCATCACACACACTTCTCATATTGTCAATTTCCACAATACCTATCTGTGAAACTCTCCGTTGAGAGCCTGCCCCCGCCCTCCTGAAAACCCCAGTGTGCTGTGATTGGTCAACTCGATCACTCACTTGCGATCGGTCCACTGTTCGCGCGTCAGAAAAGTCCTGCCTTACCATAATATGATTTCTGCTCCAGAGTTGATGAGCTTTAGAAACAAATACAAGTGTAGCCTAGTGGGCGTAACCCGTGTGATGCAAGGGCACACCGAACTACCTGCTTGGCGCAAATATTCAGTTGGTAACATCACCATTTGATGGAAATAATGGTCAAAAGCAATTTGGGCATTTCACTCAGCTCTGGAGCTGGGCTAGGTGCAACTAATGAGCTGGAGTTGATAAATTATTTACCATGTGTGAGAGTATGAGTGAGTGAGAGTGTGTGAGGTAGTAGGAGGGGGGCTTGAGTAAGAAAAAAATATCAAAAGCAAGTTATATATTTGAATAGACAAAGAGCTAGAGTAAGCATAGCAGTTACTGATTTTGTGAATGTGAATTTGAGAGACAGCAGCAACAGATGTAGATAGCAGATAAAGTATATATGTATGCTCCTGAATTGTAATGAAACCATGAAGTTATTGTTACAGTTATGTTAACTGGGAATGTGATGTGACTTTTGTTAACACATGGCAGTTCCTATATAGTGATGGTGTGAGGACGAACTTCAAAGATTCCTTTTCCCCCCCATGTTTCATCTTAGAGATTGTTATGGACAAAGAATCCGCAGTTTTGCGTAAAACCTCTTAATAAACATGTTCGAGTGAAGGAGCTGCCATGTGTTTACACAATGAATTATTTGATATTGGTGATGAATGAATATGGTTAACTTTGAGACAAAAAAAATTGAAATTCAATTAATTTTAAACAAATTAATGACCTCTCGAAAAGACCTTGTAGTTAACAGCAAGATCATGAGAATTGACCGAGAAATAAGGAAGCTCATTGTATAATGTAATTTCTTATTGTTTGATTTGGCTGAGAAACTGATGTGATTTCCACTAGTCCTTCATCAGAGGGCTTACAGTCAGCAATTTTCTGCCAGAATTCCTCTCTGGCCTTATTAGCAGCAACAGTGTTGCTCTTTCCTGTTTTTTTTTAATATAATTACATTCTTCCTAACTGTCCATAATGACGACCCACTCTTCCCAGGAGATTTTCTTTATCACCCAGCAACCTTTTACATTGTATCCAACGAACAAGTGCATGCATCAACCAACATGAATGCGCTACCATAAATCTCAATTATAATTTCCCAAGTGTCCACCTGAGTATGCGAATACAGTGTTTCAAGTGTCCAACCAATGAGTATAAAACTTCAAATGGGCCTGCCATTAAGCCGCTGGCGGCGCCCCCTGGTTGCTCGGGGAGATAACACGCAGTGTTACTGATCCATAACCAGACATAGCTTGTGAAACATGCAGAACGCGATCGGTCATTTTATGAACGGAAATAGGGTAACTTGCGCATGAAACGCGCTTTTGTTGAGAGCAGTGTTACTGATTCTGGATCAGAGTTAATGTTCTTAAAGAACGCACAGCACGCGATAGGTCATTTTGTGAACGGACACAAATGACGCATAGAACGCTTATTTGTGGATCGCGCGTATGGTGTTGATAGCACAAAAAGGAGATCAACAAAGTAAGAATACAACCACCGTTGTGGTTCTTATTATGTCCGATTGCGAGTTCAGGGTTTGTTGAGCCGGCTCGTTCAAATATAGCCTTTGTATGCTGAACTTGCTTCGTATAGGCTGCCCCGCAGTTGACACGAGTGTCAAACGCCCGGCCAGCCAGCCAGCTTGTCGCCAGCCAACCAATCCTTGAAGGACTTGCCCACCGGCCGACCAATCGTTGAAGTTCTTTCTCGACGGCCGATCAATCGCGGAACTTCTTCCCCGCCGGCCAGCCAATCGTTAAACTTGATCACTCACTCACTCAGGTACTCCGCGACATTCGCGTTTAGAGTGGCCTGGCCGCTATTCGCAGCCCTGCCTAAAAATTATCGCGCCGTTTTTGAGAAATATTTATATATCTTTAATTTCTCAGTCCTATCTTTACCATTTTGTCCAAAATTTCAAGGGCCCATAAAATGGACAGAAATAATTCAATCAAAAAAAAAAAAAAATTACATGAAAAGTCATAATGCAAAAAAAAAAGTTCCGGACGACGGACGCCACACCACGGCAACAGCGGTAAGCTAAAACCCATAATGGGTACACTCTAAAGACATGAATATATAATTTAATCAGAAGCTGTACACCACTTCAGTCCCAAACTGAGGTATTTATTCATGGTTATGACGAAGTAATTGCACATTTTACTTCAAGTTCTTCTCACTTTCGTTGTGTCATAGTGCCCTGTAATGTTGTGTACATTTTTTTTGACACTTGTTTGTTCATGAAGTCGGCTGCGGAAGGTTTTTAGAGATTGGGCGTAATGATGGCCACTGGCATGTTTTCCTTATCAGGACATCCAGGTATGCACGTGTACCACAGTAGCTAATGCAAAGGCACATTTTTTACTTATCTTAGTGCCAATTTACATTTAAGTCTTTCAAATGGAATGGATCGATTTTAATAGAAAAATTGATTCTGCTGTTGAATGTAAAGGAGCATGTATTTTCAAGCATCTGTTTGGACAAATTAAGGCAAGCAATTGGCAGTAGTATGTAGCTAGCATCCAACTTAATTGTTATTGATGATCCAGTAATATGGATACAAACTCCAAACAGGCTTAGACAAGTTAACGTGCTGTTGAAAGATAATTATGGTGGGCAAAAAATGTGTTTGATCACTTGTATTGCCTCTGATCCATATTTCATCCCGCTTTCATTATCTACTGTTAGCAATGTGTGGCAAAATATGGTGATAGAATGTTTAATTATTTTTTATTTGGTTCATAGTAAGAGCTTGAATGTATGAATATGTTTTTTCAAAGTTTTTAGAATCCATAAGTGCACATTCATGCAGTGGGAATTAACATCAGGGAGAAATTGTGTAATTTAAGACAACCCTGAAATATGATTTCAGGACATATAATCCAAGAATGAATACAGTTTTCAAATAATATAAAATAGTTTGTCTGGAAGACCTGCTTGAATTTGGTAATCTTATGCAAGAGAAGTAAAAACCTGAAATGGCACTTGACACTTCCATAAGAAATGGAATGTCAATTGTATACTTAACTCCAAAAGAAACGCAGGGGTGAGGTATTAACTGTAATTGCAGCAAATTGAAGAATTTTTATTGCTTTTCCAGTGAGGTACGAGTGGAAATAAAGAAAAGTGCGTGGTATTCTAATCCTGACCCAGCCACGTGAACGTGCCAAGCACTTCAGTAATAACAAACATTGAGCTGTTTGTGATGTGTACAATGACACTTGACTTGTTCTTTTGGGGGTGCTCAATAGCTTACATAAAGCTAAAAAAAGATGCTATTGCATCTAGAAATTGAACGGCTTGTGGCACAGGAGAGAGAAAAAGAGCCATTACTCGCATGTTACGGGCAGGTCTCACCCGCCAAGAGGTGGTGTGTCATTTGCACCGTCACCGTTCAATCAGTCGGCTGTCTATCCGAGAATAGAACACAGGCACTGTCACTGACCGACCCCGCTCAGGGCAGCCACGACAGACTGGCAGCTCAAGAGCGCCACATATGGTTACAGCCTGTATGTGACAGATTCCGGACAGCAACCCAAGCTGATCATGAGACAAGGGGTCCAAGACGATTCAGGGAGAGCGCAAGTACCATATGACGCCATCTACATGAGCAAAACATGCATGCACACGCATGGAATTAGATTTGTGTCAAAATTATCAATCAAAACGTTTTGGATATCAAACAATATTCTTGACTTGAATATTAATTCCAATATGGATTCAGCTTCTAAACCTGGACCTGCAATCGTAGACGGCTTGCATTAGACTTTATTAAAAAAAAGGTCCAGCATTGCCTTTATCAGTAGCTTATGCTTCAGTTTAGCGCTGAGGTTATATCAGCTTTTAACTTACAGCTCGGGATTTCATTTTCATAGTCGAGATAGGGTGTAGGCGGGGAGGGATGGCATCCGAGTTCTACCCAGGCATGTGGTGCGGTCTCGCTCCGCGTGGCTGGCCTCCATTTTACCAGGTATGAATGTATTCTCGCTTTCTAAATTGTGTGCAACTTGTAATTGGCTTAACGTTGATTTGTTCGATCTAAGTTTGTGCCTACTTGATGATGAAATAATTGTCATTCCGTTCAGCTTGCATGGTCTCCGTGACTCTTAACACTTGTACATTCTTTCTAGCCCTGTCTCGACAGATACCTTGGGGTATTATCCCCACTGAGGAACGACTGACCAGTGGCCCGGTGTGGGAATTGGTTTTATTAAGTTGGAGAGACAATCATTATCTGCTTACATAAAGGGTTTATGTACTGCTGGTTCTGGGGTTTTAGCCTTAAGGAAACCCATGGACGAAAAGTTGGTTATCCGTTAAAATTCCCTTAAGGAACCCATGGGCGTATTGAAATCTGGGTTCGCTGTAAATATATGCCAACAGAGGCTATTGCAGTGATGGTTGACTTCCAACCTCTAATCTAACCAACGAACCTAGGATCCGGACATGGTGTTAAAACCCGGGAACATTAATGTAATGGTTGTCTGTTAGGAATTCAAGGTATAATTAACTTTAGTTTTCCCTAGTCTGAGTAACTGGTTGTCACGGACAAGTCTGATGGCGTCAGATATTTAATGAGGATATAACTAAATTTGGTATTCTAATTGTCTTTGGACGGAGAAAGATATCCATTTTATTGTGATTCACACCTGCCAGGAAGTTGCTTGAATTAATGCCAGCCAACAAGAACATGTGAAACCTTGAGCCCTCTGCAATGTCCATCCTTGGTATTGTTTTGTGGGGTTCTACCGTATGAACCTGCTTGTAAAAGATAGCGTGCCGACAATCTGTCCAGACATTGATTGATTGAGTGTAGGCACATGGTTTGAGTGGAAGCAGGTATAATCCAAGCGCACACAGGGGCTAACTAAGTGCGAGAGCAGGATCACTGCAATTTTAGTCTAACGATGTGACCGTTCATGAAAAACGCTTCGATTGGCCGAAACAAATCACTGTGTCGACATCTGGCTACGGGCAGCAACAACATATTATTACAAGCGACTTTACAGTATAAGAAGAGAAATCATAAATCAATGGATTTCGTAAGCCATTCTTCTGCAGCAGCAGTATACAAGCGAACAGGATGAATCTAACCCTTTCTTAGCTTAATCTACCTCAGCGATTCAGCCACCGACTGGTATTTAGAGTACTGGAGGTTGACGTGTCACACGGCTACCATTGTATGTAGCCAGCTATGAAGGTAAAGAGACGTAGAGGCACTGGTGTATTAATATGAACTGTCCTTTCACTCCAAATTCGTGAAGTAAGAAATGGAAGTGCATGAAGCCCAAGAGGGCAGGAGCATATGAACTTGCTTTGTAACCGACTGAACGACTAAACAGATGATGCGCAGATAACCCGTCCGAAGATCGACAGATCTGAGTGTAAGCACACAATTTCAGTGGAAGCAGCGCTAATCCAAGCGCACTCAGGGGCAATTAATTGCGAGAGCAGGATCTTTCGGGGGAAAACTTAAGCTATACTCTCAATCAAAATCCACAATGTCCGGATGGGCATCCGTGCACGGTCAGCGGCTTCAACCATGTTAGTAAGCATTTGCGTTTTGACATAAAACTTTGTGCAACAGGAGTTTTCCTGTGATTGATAACCAGTTAGAAAGCTTTTATTTGTTAATATCCAATCCGTACCAAAATGTGGGGTAAGTCCTGCCTTCTCACTGACAGGCCACACCCAACTAGGGAGGGCATTTTCTTTTTAATTTTGTTAGGAAAAGCACAGGAGACCTTGAAATCGAAAATGCAAAGCCAGGCAGGGCAGTCTGTCATGAAAATGAAAAGGAAAAGTGGCGAACTGCATTAGCGATTTAATTATGAAACAGATGTCGTGTCTGCTTTTTGAAAAAGAAAAAGCATTTCCGAGAATGTATTTGCTCTATGAGATTAGCATTTTTGATTTCATTTTGTTAGTGATATTGAGGGGCACCTCTTGCAAATGAAAACAGTGCCTACATGGACTTTAAAATCCAAACGCAAAGTGGAGGATTACTTAGCATTTTCGTGATGATACAAGTAACGGGTGTGCTTCTCGAAAACGAAAAAGCATTTCCGAGAATGTATTGGCATTGTACGATTAGCGTTTTTGTTTTGTTAGTGATATTGCAGGGCACTTCTCGAAAATGCAAATGCAAATGAGGAATGTATTTTAATTTTCCATTGGTTAAGAAAATTGCATACATGGACTTGAAAATGAAAATGCAAAGAGGAGGATTACATTTGCATTTTCATTATGATACAAATATCGCGTTTGTATCTTGAAAATGAAAATGCATTTCTGACATTGCATTTTCATTTTAATTTTGTTAACTATATCCTTACAAACGGGAAACGTACCTAAATTCAAAATGGAGCACCGGTGGACGTTAAGCAGACCAGCCAAAGGAAAGCTAAAAAAAAGAAAAAGAAACCAAGGAAGCATCTTTTTTAGATAATGCTGTTTCTTATTCAGCCCGTCAGTAATTGCTAAGGTGAGCGGTCATTGTCTCTGCTATCCAGAATTAAAAATGAGCTGAGGACGAAGATGACTCAAAAACATCTGAAATCGCTTTCTCTCACGGCAATTGAGAACGAACTGACTAATGGCCTGGACTTTGACGATATCGTGGATGATTTCGCATGACCCTAAACCAGGAGAAAATTCCTTGGTTATGTTGGTTACAGAAAGATGATTTAAAGGTTAATTTAAACTCATGGACACAGTATTGCTGTAAATTCTCAATGGAAATGCTGTAACAATGGAAAGTGTTCTGTCACTTAGCCTACTGTTAGCACTTGTACTTGTCTCCTAGGAGCTCTGCTCTTTTGTACTGATCTTGCGCACTTTTGTACGTCGCTCTGGATAAGAGCGTCTGCTAAGAACCTGTAATGTAAATTGTTCTGAAGCTTTGTTTTTGTTAATAATGGAAATGGCTTAACTTAATCTCATTTGTAGTTGAGAGCGGTTGAACTAATTTTTTACAGCGTGAAATGTCAACGCAAAAATGGCAAAATCGATCAATACTGTAATTGAAATGTTAATTCGCGAATGTTACACGTGACCGTGAAAATGATGAATAAAATGGAATAAAATTAAAGTAAATATTGCGGGCAATAAATAAATGTCAGAATTTTAATGTAAAAATTGTTCAGAGTTTTCTTGTGTGGCAGTAAATTTGGTGATATTCACATTAGATTGGGAAGATGTTTTGATGATTTTTAACTTGGTTGCCATTACTTGTACACAACTTTCCCAGCGCGGGCATCCGGAGTGGGGGGGGCTCCTTTCACATGTCCGTGCCCAGGGGCCTGACGTCTCTTAATCCGTCTATGGTTATTACTGAAGTGCTTGGCGCGTTCATGTGGTGCGCGTCAGGATTACAATACGACGCGCTTTTCTTTATTTCCACTCGTGCCTCACTGAAAAAGCAATAAAAATCAATGGATTCTTCAATTTGCTGCAAATACAGTGCATACCTCACCCTTGCGTTTCTTTTGGAGTTAAGTATATGAACAGCTTTAGTTCATTCCAATGTGAGAGTGTTACTGCCTCAAGGTATCAATGCAGAAATGGGACTCTTCACTTTGTCTCCAAAGAGATTTTTTCTGGGGTCAAAGGGCAACTGACCACTCCTTCTTTAGGCGCTCGCTTCTTGCAGAAAGCATAAAGAGCTGTGAGCGGAATACAGGAAATGCAGGACACAATCAGGAAGATGATGACCACCTGTGCACTCACTGGGTACTCCTTGGGCACAGACCTGCCCTGTTTTTCAGGGGAAAGGAGAGAAAGAGCTGGTCAGGTGTATGATCCTGAGGAGCTGCATCTGACAGCCCCAGGCAGTACGCAGTAATAATGCACTTACACATAATAGATCTCATCGAGAAAAATTTGAGAGCAAGTTCTCCAGTAGTCATGGAAATATTACAGAATCAAAAGCTTTGCCGATCAAAGAGACAGTAATGACAAAAGCCATTACTGAGTAGAAATGGGACATTACCAGGTCTTTGTCCCAGGCCTGGTACGTATATGTTCTGCCTCTGATGTACACTGAGACGAAGAATACTAATAACCCAATGATGATGATTGGGCCAATGGCTGCCCACACAACCTTCCAGTACCAGCAAGGCCTGTGGCCAATCATGTTCTCAATGTCTTTTTCAAACCTGTAACCAACAGAACACGCGCAGCTCAGTGGTTAAGACCAAAAAGGCCTTTTTATACAGTATAACCTTTGTATGGCAAGTTAAAATCCAGTGACAGCAGCGACAGATGATGAAAATAAGATTTTCTTAAAGAACATTTCTTACCACATCCCAAAGGTTGTCAAAATGTTGAAGCTAGTACTCTAAAACAAATGAAATGCTTTAGACATAGAAGGCACTCTTACCTTTTGAGGCCGTAGATGTAACAGACACTGATGGTCTCCATGAACACAATGAGAAGCAGTGAGAAGGTGCAGGCGTAGTCATTGAAGATGGCAAACCAGTAGTTTCCTGATCGCGTGGTGAAGCCCAGACCAAGGAGCAGACAGAAGAGGCACACCAAACCTGCCAAACCAGCCAGGATACACCCACACATGGGAACACAAGACCTCTGGTTGTAAAACCACAAGCAGGAGGATAAGGGATTGGATATCCCGAGCTACAGCTAATGTCATAGCAATGGATTACCTTACTGTTACACCTCTGTCTCTGTAAAATGAAGACTACTCTAGTTTCTTAGAAGACTGGTGAGTTACTAAGAAACTGACTGGGAAAGTTGGCGAGGGTTTCAAGCTTGGCATTAGACTAGAACTCACCATTGATGATCTCCTTGTTTAAGTGCCTGGACAGAAACTTGCTGTCACACAGCGGGGTTGTGATGGCTATGATATTTCCCAGCATGCTCCCTATCCCCAGCATCAGCAGCATGAAGAAGTAAAGCACGGACCAGAGCTGGGGCAGGGGCATGTTCTTAATGGCCTCACTGTACACAATGAATGCCAAACCAGTGCCTTCCACTGCCTGCGAGGGAAACCGAACAGGAGCCATTTCAAGTATAAGACATGCCACCAACTTCATCCTCTGATGCAATTATCCAAATGACTGCTATTCATTCACTTCATGACTAAATTAGTCTGCATACTTCCTTCATACTGACAAATGACTGGTTAATATGATGTTTCTGATGAGGATTTTGTTACAGTATTACTCATCATATTCATCAGCAAATCAATAACCAAAATCAGTAATCATATTATGCAAACAGCAGTAACACACACACACATAAAAGCAGTTTATACGCATGCATGCATTTGTTCAGATGATTTAATCAATATCTGTTCAGTTGATTTATGAACACCTATTAGCAAATATCTGTTCAGTAGAATAATATATAAATAAATAAAGGAAACCCCTTTCCAAAGAAGTTAGGACTCTGTGAAAAATACAATTGAAAAAGAATGCAATGATTTTCAAATGTATTTTCCTGAAAGTAGCATAAAGACATCAGATGTTGAAACAGTAATTTTATTGCCTTTTGGAAAATATCTGTTCACTTTGAACTTGATGTCAGCAACATGTTTTTAAAAAGTTGGAACGGGACAATAAAAGGCTGGAAATTTGTGTGATGCTAATAAAAGACAACTGTAGGGCATCTAACAGGTAATAAGATTATGTAGCAACAGGTCAGTAACAGGAATGGGTATAAAAAGTGTTTCATAAGTAAACGTGGGGAGGGTTTGACCACTCTGTGAAAGACTGCATGGGTTAATAGTTAAACAATTTAAGGGTAGCATGTTAACTTAAAATTGCAAAGAATTTGGAGTTTTATCCTCTGCTGTGTATAATATCTTTAAAAGATACCTAAAATCCAGAAAAATCTTTGTACACATGGGACAAGGCCAAAATCAAATTTTGATTGGTCACGATTTTCAAGTCCTTAGGCGGCACTCCATTGAAAAAAAGATGAGATTCTTTAGTGAAAATCACTGCATTAATTCAGGAACACCTCTGTGAACCATTATCAGTAAACACAATTTGTCACTACATGCACAAATGCAAGTTAAAACTCTGCAATGTAGAGATTAAACCATATGTAAACAAGGTCCAAAAACACTGCCAGCTTCTCTGGGCCCAGGCTCATTTAAAATGTACTGCGGCAAAGTAAAAAACTGTCCTGTGGTTTGACTAATCAAAATATAAAATTCATTTAGGAAATCATGGATGTCTTGTCCAATTGACAAAAGAGGAGGGGGCAATCCAGCTTGTTATCAGCAAACAGTTAAAAATTGGACCAAGTGTCCTGTAGTTTACCGGCAAGCAGTCTTACAGTGATGATACAAGTTATCAAAATTTCATGTGAAGTTTCACATTTGAATCAATGAAAATCAATGCGAAGGTCACTTAATAAAAGTTAACATATATTTATAAGACCTTCTGTAAAACAATCCTAAGCTCTGAAGCAGTTATTGTAATACAAGTCATTGTCAATATGTATCCAATATGTCAATTGTGAACTTTAAAGATCACAAAATGTCAAGTTGTGGTCAGCAAATGGACTTCATATATGACTTTCCAAATGTTTCTATACAAACCTAGGCTCAATCTGTGACCATTTTGGTAATGCAAGTCATTGTACTTTCACTGTCGAGTTTGAACCTCAAAGGTCGCTGACAGTCAAGTTGTCACCAAATGAAAGTTCATATGTGACTTCCTAGATAAGTAACACAAACCTAGGCCTCATCTGTGACCGTTTTAGTGATACAAGTTATTGAATTTTCAGTAGGTCACATTTGACCTCTGAAGGTCAATATGACAGTCACCAAATGAAAGTTCATATATGACCTCCTATATGTCTGTAATACAAACCTAGACTTCATCTGGAACTGTTTTGGCAATACAAGTCATTGTAATTATATTATGTCAAGTTTGACCTTCAAATGTGAAGAGTCAAGCTGAATGTCACCAAGTGAAAATTCATATATGACTTCCTATGTCTGTAACACAAACCTAGGCTCTATCTGTGACCTTTTCAGTGACAGAAGTCATTGAATTTTCTCTAGGTCAAGTTAGATATTCAAAGGTCAATATGAAGGTCACCAAATTAAAGTTCATACATGGCTTCATATACGTCTCCAATACAAACTTATACTCAATCTGTAACAATTTTGCTGATATAAGTCACTGAAATTTATCTGTGTTGTTTGGCCGTTGAAGGTCACTAAAGGCCAAGTTCAAGGTCACCTAATGAAACTTCATACATGACTTCCGATATGGCCACAATACAAACCTAAGCTCTATTTGTTATAGTTTTGGTAATAGAAGTCATTGAAATTGAACTCTGTGAAGTTTGACCTTCGAAGCTCGCCAAAGGTCAAGTTCAAGACCACGAATCAAAGTCCATGTATGAGTTCCTATACATCTCCAATACAAACCAGAACTATCTGTGAGCATTTTGCTGATATAAGTCATTGAAATTTCACTGTGAAGTTTGGGCAATCAAGGTCACTGAAGGTCAAGTTCAATGTCACCAAATGAAACTTCATAAATGACTTTCTGTATGCCTGCAATACAAACCTAAGCTCTATCTGTAATAATTTTGGTGATAGAAGTCATTGAAATTTCACTATGTGCAGTTTGACCTTCGAAGGTCGCCAAAGGTCAAGTTCAAAGCCACCCAATGAAAGTTCATACATGACTTTCAAGTGTTCAATGCACATATATTCCCATTCTTCAATATTTTTAAGCCTAGAAACCTTTGAAAATTGTATCATTTTGCTTGACCTCAAGCTTGACCTTTCATGGTCATCTGAGGTCAAACTTAACACAGCAAAAATATAGGTCATATATTACTTCCTATATGTCAGTAATACAAACCTCATCTTAATCTGCAACCATTTAGCTTCCAAAGGCGATTTAGCCCATTCTCCATGAGACCCAATGGTGAAGTACAGCGCCCCCACTAGACCCACTTCTGTCAATCAAAATGGCACCCACACTGTACATAAAGTGTATCAAAGTGAGTAGATTGCCAGATTTAGAAAAAAGTTATCATACAGTTTTTGAGAAATAATTTTTTGAATTTTCAAGTCATATCTTTTAACAATGTTAATATATTCCCTGACCTTGAGTTTGACCTTTCAAAGTCATCTGTGGTCAAATTTAATATTGCCAAAATATAGGTCATATATGACTTCCTATATGTCAATAATTCAAACTTAATCTTGATCTGCAACCATTTGGCCATCTTGCATATTCATAAAGTACAGCGCCCCGAATAGACCCACTCCGTCGATTCAATCAAAATGGCGCTCGCACTGTACATTGACGTACCGAGGTAAGTTGATTGCCCGATTTAGAAAAACATTTATCACGCGGTTTTTGAGAGATATTTTAATTTCTCAATCTTAAACATTGGAGACGGACGACGGACGCCACACCATGACAATAGCTTATCGGCCCATAGGGCCGGTAAGCTAAAAAGCCAGCATCCATGATAGTATAGGAGTGCATTAGTATACATGGCGTGGGTAACTTGCGCATCCGTGAAGACACCGTTAATGATGAACAATTTATACAGGTTTTGGTGCAAGATTTACTGCCATCCAGATGCCTCTTTTAAGGGAAGGCCTTGCTCATTTCAGCAAAACCATGCCAAACGCCATACTCAGTACGTATCACAACAAAATGTCTCTGTTGTAAAAGAGTCAGAGTGCTGAAGCGGTGTGCCTACAGTTCAGACTTGTCACTCACTGATGATATTTGGTGTTTCATGAAACAAAATGTATGAGAAAGGAGGCTGCAAAGCATAGAGCAGCTGAAATCCTATATAGAACAAACTACAGTAAAACTACAGTAGTTGGTCACCTTAGTTCCCAAACACTGAAAGAGTGTTGATTGAAGATGTTATGCAACACAGTGGTAAACATGCCCCCTTGCTAACTTTTTTGAAACGTGTTGATGGCATAAAATTCAAAACTAGGCTTATGCCGTTGGAGGCGACGGCTGGGGGTATATCCCTGAATGACCCCAATCCTCCAATTCCCCAATCCTTGAATAGACTTTCATTTGAACTTAATTTCTGGTCAATCGAACAATCTGAAGATATGGCCAAAATGGTAATTTTTCCATCACAAAGTGCCACCTGGTGGCAAAATATTGAACCATACAGGTATGATGTCATCATGTGACACGTTGTGAGGTCATGGCCTTGCAGTTGCACATAGTTTCATGTCAATTGGATAAATAGTTCCAAAGATATGGCAAAAATGGTGAATTTTATGTTACAATTTTAAGCTCTACCTTGTGTCAAAATTTTGAACCAAACAGGTATAATGTCGTGGGACACATCCTCAGGTCACGATGTTTCATTTGCACTTGATTTGAGGTGAATCGGACAAATATTTCCAGAGATATGATAAAAACAATTTTTTTCAGTTTTCAGTTTTTGGCCCCTAGTGGCCAATCTAGAAATTGTAAATTGTTTAAAATCGAATCAGTTCTTCCTCTTTATGATACTTACTTATATGCAAAACTTGGAATTTGTCATTGAAATATTACTGAAGTTATCGCGTTAACACGTAAATCCGTTTTTGGCCCCTGGTGGCTAATCTAGAAATCGTAAATTGTCCAAAATCGAATCAGCTCTTCCTCTTTATGCTGCTTACCTATATGCAAAACTTGGAATTTCTAATTGAAATATTACTGAAGTTATCGCGTTTACACGTAGTGCGGCGGCGGCGGTCAGACCAAAAATATAATATCCCCGGAACACCGTTCGGGGCGATATAGTGAGTACATACTTCCCAAAAAACAATAAAATACCTTTGTTTCTGATATAAAGTCTTTGTACTATTTTAAATATAAAGTTAATGTTTATATTCATTTATAATATGAACTAATATAAATATAAAGTTCAATGATTTGAAAATCATTGCATTCTGTTTAATTTACATTTTACACAAGGTCCCAACTTTTTTGGAAAGAGGGTCTTACATTACTGGAAACAGAATCAGTTGAGCCATTTGTATCCCATTGTTTACATGTATTTTACTTTATTTTTAAATGCATTTTTATTTCTTTTTTATGGGGACAATACCTCCATGCACCACCAGTAATTTCCAGAAAAGTAGAGAACATGCCAAGCAGTAGGGGAAGGGAAAGAGATAATAGATAACAAGCATAATGTGATAGGAAGAAGGTTTTTGTTTTTAATGAAAAAGGCCATTTGGAATGATTGTGGTAGAGTGTTCTTTGCATGCAAGGACACCAGGTTTTAGGTCATGAGCTGAAATGAAGTCTAATTATTTTATCAAGATTCCACCTCTCTCCAATTATTTGAAGATAAGGGGACCTTGAAAAATGAAAACATGTCTGAATGGGGAACCACAACATTTCCACTCCTGCCTATAGTTCAGATTAGCAAATGGGACTCAGTATGAAAGTCATGATCTTCAATAATCCTTTTGAACATGGTGAAATCGTGCAGAATTTGAGTTTTTGTGATTGAGGTTTGTACCGTGTCGAGTTCAGAATCCAGGCTGCAGCTCTCCAGTTTATAGGCTAAAGCAGGAAAATGCTCTGGATGTGAGCTGTTCAGCTCTGCCATCCAGTAACTCATGTTTTCTGAGGATATGGAGTTCTCTGCAACATCCAAGGTGTTTATGAGCAGCATTCTCACCCTGCCGGGACCAAAGGACATGAACAAAGTAAGGGACTGAGTCAAACTGCACAGGTGAGAGCCTGTCCCACGGGAGGCACAGAAATGAGAATAATGTTTTGAATCTGCCACTGCCTCAATGACCTTTCCAGGCAGCTCTCGTAGTTAAAAGTGGCCTTGAAGCCGTAGATGGAAAAGGTGACGATGCTGGCAAAGATGGACGTGCCACTGTTGATGAACGACACGATGACAGCCTGCCGTTCAATGTTGTTGTTATATTTGTTGTAACTTGCAAAGGCGATGAGTGAGCCGAAACCAAGGCCCATTGTGTAGAAGATTTGTGTGGCGGCGTTGGTCCATGCCATGGGATTAGTTAGCTCCTCCAACTGAGCGGAAAAACATTCAAACCATGCAAACACAATACACAAGCACAAGAACACATGCACACAGGCACAAAAGCAGTAATATACATATACTGTACATGCACATACAATAAAGCGAACACTTGCAAATATGAAAAACACTTTTACAACCATTGCACTTGCATGTACAATATTTTTTTAAGTCATCCATTCACAAAAAAAGTGTAAGCACATACACTGACATACAAAGAACCAAAAGCACTGTCAAACATGCACACAAATAAACACATAACCATCCATACTTTTGTTTTTTAGAGTCCAGCAGCAAGCAGATTTTAGAAGAATATAAAAGTAACAATTCAGGAAGGTACATCTCATTACCTTTGGTGTGAACATGTATGTGATGCCATTCATTGCTCCATGCAGGGTAAGGCCTCTGATCAGGTAAATGGTCAAAACCAAATACGGAAATGTTGCAGTAAAATACACCACCTGCAGAATAAAGCGATAATTTGTGGCCATTTGAAACCACACCAATGCATCAAACGTGAGGTCAACATGATAAATACAAAGGGTTCAAAATGATCCAGTCTACAAGCTTTCCTAGCACCCTAAATTGGAGCATGTCTTTATTTTTTTACAAATAGTAGGTGCATACATTAAACAAATCATTGTAATTTTCACATATGAAAAGCTTCCCATTGTCCTCTGAATTTGAAGACCTGCATGCAAGAAGTACCTGAGTGACAATTTTTTTTTCTTTTTTTTTCGAGCTGGCACCAGTTTTTGAATCTGTACTTATAAAAGTCAAATTTGATACCATAATTAGGGAAAAAGAAGTACTTCACTCTTTTATTGTTATATGGTGTTTTTGGGATTCATTAAAATTTTCTGCAAGAAGTACTCATAAAATCTGTGCAATAAGTGCCCGAGTCCATGACTGACCAATCAAAATGGCGGAATTGAGGCGTTACCATATTTACCAAGGGAATGTTCATGTTCCCAGAAGTAGATTTTGAAGTTATAAAAGTTACATCAGTTAAGATTTTGAAGCACTCATTCAAGTATAAGGGAGGTGTTGTTTGAAAGACAACTGCTTCTCCAAAATTAGGTTTTCCTGCATTTCAAATGTTCATTTTTGATTTGTCTAAGTGACTTTGGATTTTACCAAGTTATTTTAGTGTTAAACAAGTAGTTCTGCCTCCCATTAAGGCACAGCAAGGAAGTGTAGCTGAAAACTGAGCAATAAAGGGTTTTTGCTGTTAAAAGTACTCAAGTCCGCAATTTTTTTTCCACAAAAAGCCCAGCCATTTTGTCACAAAAAGTACCGAAGTCCAAAACTACTTTTCTTGATATCAGTTATAAAGGAGAATCATTCCACAAAAAAAGAAATGGTGACTAACCACGTTTAGCCCCTAGAACTAGCGCACAAGTCCACAATAAGCTACCTTAAAAAAATAAAAAGTATCTGCAGGATGTTTTTAAAACTTTGACTGCCAATATCTCAAAACTGATATTAAATACTTCTTGCACGCAGGTCTTCAATTAAAAACTTAAAATTCAATTTATCAAAATCAACATATGCATTTCATCACTTTGCATGCAAAAACAGGTTCAGAAACAACAAATATACTGAGAGGCATTAAGAATGCAAAGTGGTTTTCATCATCTAATTTGAAAACTTATAGTTTTTCCTTTTGCTCAGCCCCACCAGATTTGTACGGTCTCCGGTCTACACTTAGGTATGTCGACCCGTTCTACAAATGTGTCTATATGGGATGGATTCTAGCTTTCCCTGAATCCTAGAGTAGGAATACCGCTCAGGGGCGAAGCTAGAACCGGGAATTGGGGTGGCACAGACACGTCCCTTTATGACAATTAGGATAGTCCTGGCTAGTTCTCAATTATTTTTCTTTATTGACGCGTTTTCCAATTATCGTAATAGGCAACTGAAGACACGGTATCTCGTGCGATATAACAGCGATGAAGTCATGGGGTAAATACCGTAAAACTGAGAATTGGGGTGGACGTAACATCTGTTTTAAAGAATTATTAGTCCTGACTTGTTCGCAGTCATTTTCATGATTAACAAAATGTTCACTCCGAGAGCGCTCTGCACTTAACTGGTGCTGCTTGTTCTCCCAGATTAGGTAAGACGACAATCATTCATCTGGAAACGTTTGCTTAATTTAAATCAACATTATTCAAAATTACTCTTGGTATTGAGTGGGGAAAAAAGTGGCACTTGGCGGTGAAATAGGCTATAAAAAGCATGCGGCTCTATTTGACTTTGATTTAAATTATGCAAACGCGTCTAGATGAATGATTGTCATCCTACCTAATCAGGGAGAACAAGCAGCACCTGTTAAGTGTGGAGTGCTCTCGGAGTGAACATTTTGTTAATCATGAAAATGACTGCGAACAGGTCAGGACTAATAATGGGACGTGATTACACGTGATTGTAAATATTTTGTCACGTAGTATTAACCTTGATTAACTCATTTAGCGAACGTGTGCGTTTCTGGCTTTTGTGCTTTCCGCCTGAGCTCTTTGATAAACTGCATTTAAAACCCTGTGCTTACCTTCGCTTTTCTTGTGGTGCTTTTTCCTCGTCACGTTTTAGATTGCCTTAATCTAGACTGTCTCGCTTGATTGATCGTCTCAGCATCTTGTCTCGAGTCATTATTGTTAACCCGGTTTTCGTGTGATTGTTTATTTATCCCATGTGTTTCTGTTTCAGTCCAAGATTGCATTCCGAGTCCCCGCCTCCTCTCGTGGTTATATATGTGGCAGCATCGGATGTGGTTGTCAGACGGATCCTCCGGATTGTCTCGGTGTTTCATTGTGAAGTCTCAGCTCCTCGTGCCTTCTGAGTTTCTCCCGTGTATGTTTCCCGAGTCTCGTTTGCTGCGCCCTAGTCCTGTCTGCCCCGTGTTAAAGTCTCCCAGTGTATCCGTCAGTGTAGTTAGGTTCAGCTTTCGTTTTCTTAGTTTATCCTTTCTTGGAGAGAGTATTTCTGTTTCCCTCTGCCTTTGGCTGTGTACTTTAGTTTTCCCATTTGTTCAGTGCTTGTGCACGGTGTTTTGTTTCTGGCGTGTCTGCCATTTTTTCCTTAGTGTTTTCTGTTTAATAAACACTTCTGCATCCTGCACCTGGTGTTCCCCTGACCTCTCCTTACATTCAAATTCAATGCAAAGACTCAAATGCGTGGATTCGTGTCTTTGCATTGACTTTGTATGTGATCTGTCCTGCGAAAAATTTGTTCCCGTCCAGTCTGAAAGCGGCTTTATTGTTAACATTAACCCAATATTTTCGGGTAAAGAAATAATTAAACAATTCAAAACGACAAAACAATAATTAAAAGCATCTATTTTGATTAATACACATTCGGATTCAACATTCATAACAACATAACCATATGGAATGTAGTATATATTATGAAATAATTAATCGGAACAATGACAGAATTAGAAAACAATAGGCTAGGGAGGTGCTGAACTTTTTTTTCTGATCATGTTTGCAGTCCAATCTGAGGCTTCAATGTGCATTATTCGCATTATAATCATCGATTATGTGAAATAAATGATGTGATCATTGCTCATTTTCTATTTCGTTCGTAACAGTACTTACATGCGTAATATTCGCGACAGTTTCAGAGAAAATCATCCCATCGTTGCAGACGATGCTTCCATGACCTTCAGGCAATGGCGTCAACGTCAACGAATTTAGTATTCAGCTGTGACTTGAGTTCACAGTCGTAGATTTGCATGAATTTTTCTTGTTTAGGTGGGGTTACGAACGGAGTATCTTTTGGACAGACTTGCAACGCAAAATTTTTAACAATCATTGAAACAAATCAGAAGGAAAGAAAACCGAAATCAATAGTTATATCGTATGTCAACAAATGGACTCTTACTTTTCCTACATGTATGGGCGGTTATTTCCACATATCCTATCCCATTCTGAGCCATTTTATGTTAGTAACTGCAAGGACAGACGATGGGTACGAACGTAAGCTTTTCAAAGGTAATCAAGCTGACAACTTTACTCAAAATAAGGGTGCCTTTTGATGGGTTGCAACCGCCCTGAAGTGAACTGCATCTAATCACAAACGATGTCAAAAACCAGTGCAGACATTTTCTTCTTTCTGCAAGTAAAAATAAAACTAGGCAAAGCATTACTTCAAAAATTTTCTTATTATATCTTTGTCACATGTAGCCTGTAACACAATAAACATACAATTCAGTGGATTGTCTAACACAGTAACGTGTTATTTAACCGTTAAAGTACCATGACCCTTAGGTACCCCATTTCTGTGGACAGGCCCAAATGCAAGTACTCACGAATTATTCCATAAATCTCTGAGTCCGTAATATTTAACTGATTTAGTTTTTCGACATATAGGTCAATGTCGTTCGAATTAAAGTGAGTTGTGAACACAGAAGGCTTGAAATCTGCGGCGCTGGTCTAAACAAAACAAGTCACGTGGGGTCTGGAACTTTCTCGCTCGGAGACCCTCCGCTCTGTTTCCTCCCCCTCCCTTCTCGTTTTGAAATAAAATGCATCATTTCCTGTGTACCAGCGCAGGAATGTCGCCGGTCGACACGCAGCACAAAACAAATACTAAAAAATACAGCGAGATGTTACAGGAGCCGATCGGCTTAATCAGCATTGTGTCATTTCCTCTAATTGTTGCTTGGATGAAACATTTACGGGCATGTATAAGTTACGTACTATAGCTTTAACTGATCTATGTCAAAAAGAGTATGCACACAATTCGCAGAAATAGGTGTTCAATGCAGTTAGGCATTGTACGCAAGAGATAGAGGATAATTCACCATTATGAAACATGCTCAATATCAAAAAGCTATTTGCCCTATTTAGCGTACTGAAGCATGCTTAATATCACACAGCTATAGTCACAGAAACATGTATAATATACAGATGTATGCAGTATTAAGCGTACAGAGGCAAGTATAAAATCATGCAGTTATATGCCCTATTCAGCATGAAGAAACATTCACAATATCAAACATCAACACCCCCTATTCAGTCAACTGAAACAACTGCAATATCTTGCAGCTATATCCCCTATTCAGCATACTGAAACATGCATAATATTGTACTGATATATGCCCTATTCAATATACACAAACATATGCAATATACAGATATGCCTTGTTCAGCATAGTGTAACATGCATAATATCAAACAGCTCTAAACTGTTTGCATATATGCATATCGCTATCTGCAGCTATATACTATATGAACTTTTCTTTTGTTCATAGTGCAGGACTGCTCCCAGGAAAACAAAAAAATTACCTTTCCAGTGGACTGGACCCCTTTGACAATGCAGAGGTAGACAACCATCCAGGCCAGCAGGAGGCACAAAGCCTGACCTTTGTGAATGCCTCCGTACTCCTCAATGGAGGAGGAGATGTTGAGAGTCTCCCTGTACCAAAAGTACTGTGTGGATGTGCCCAGCTCACACTCCTCCAGCAGGCCCGTCAGGTTGCTGTTGGGTGGGCACTCTGCCCAGGGCAGCACAGCCTGAGGAGATGGGGAGGACAGTGAGGCTTTGTGAACCCCAAAATGGGCAGGGCTGCTATGTGCTGTCCTATCAATGTACTTGCTCACCTCAACAAGAGATTTGTTGGTTTTCCTAGAAACAAACCATTAGCTGAGAGGAGCTGCTTGTAAATTTTGCTTCACACTGACATCTTAAGAAACATTCAGAGACGGACAGACATTGCTGACAAATGCACACCATGCTGCTACTCTCTTTTCCAAAGTTCAGCAGAGTAATTTCAACCCCTGCTCCTGGAGGCACACACTTTATTCAACATTCTCACATCAGCTCAAAATTATGTAGGTTTGATCAAGCAATTAACAGCACACCAAACAGGATTTGAAGTCACCAATCCAAGCCCCAATGGCAAGAAGTTGTTATGTTTCTGCAATACATTAAAGGGGAACTATGCAGGATTTTGGCTGTAATTATTGTACCTCGGAGTCATTGTGATGGTTAAGCGACTTGACATAGGGAGAATGGGGCTTATCTGTCTGCTCCTTAGAGTATCTTAGCTGAAAACCGACTTTGCAAGATCAGGTCCACCCCCCCAGCGTCCCAAATCTCGTCGCTAGATGGAGCTATCGTGAGAAACGAACTGCTTTCCAGTACGAGACAAAAGTACTCCCCGGCTAGTAATAAAATGAACACAGCTTCTCTTCACTGGTGTTACGATGGCGGAGCCAGCGAAAAAGAAGAGGTGGCCATTGTCAGTGGAGGCGAGGAAGATAAAACAAGCTTCTGACCGAGCGAGAAGTCAGACACGAGCCAATCTAGGTTGAGCTTTTTCAGAATGGAGAGAGCTCAAGGAGAAAGAAGCATGCAAATCAGATGCAGACCTGGCGTTGCTGCTGTTGCACTTGTAAGTATCGTTGCGAAAAAATGTATGTGTTCCTTGTATTCATCTGTCGTTGCCCACTCTTCATGGTTGCTGTTGTTTGTAAAGGCCTTTGCGCAATTATTGTGTGAGTGCTGCTTGATGCTCGTTAGCTAGCAGAGATGTTAGCATAGTAACTGGTAAACACATTTGTTTGTCACGTAGCTGTTATTTATTTTACTACATTGACCTGTTTCTGTCACAGGAGTGCAATTTTACTATGACCGACATAACTTCGTCAGCAAAATGTAGGTTTTGTGAGTTTTGTGCAGTTAGCTATTTACATTGTGTAGTTCTAGATCCGTTAGAAGAGCAACTAGAAAAACATTACGAAAACATTACGTCCGATAAATATCGGTGCTGAGGGAAAAAGAACTCAGAAAACATAAACAAAAAATCCATAGTTATCCTTAGCCTTTTACTTTTTCTGTTAATTGTTTTGTCTATGATAGATATACAACGTAAAACTTGTAATATATATGGTTACAAACCTCAGTGGACATCGCTTCAGGACTGCCTTCTCGAAATTTTCAGAGAAGGTGGGTATTAGGACAAGGAACAGGTGATTAAATTTTGGCATATCTGGGCCAAAGTACAGCTGAGATATACGCCAAAGTTCAAGATTTCAAGTCTTTCCAATGGGCCGGAGTTCCAATCGCCGTGCTTTTGGGTTTTGCTGCCACCTGGCGGAGGTCTGCGCTCTCTGAATGCTTTTCTAGTTTGCCTTGGATTTAGTTAAAAAAAACTGTATTTTTTTTTTAATTATTATTTGCATGCATTTGAGTGTTTGAATGCATTTATACATCTGTGCTCAAGCCTTTGAATTGCGCATTTTTGTAATTTTTTTTTCTTGTTTGTTTTAGCCATTTCCTGGACAGCAAACGAAGATTTGAATTTTCACATAAAATGTGCTATACAAATAAAATGTGATTGGTTGATTGATTGATTGGTGGATTGACCAGTCACCAGTTCCAATGTCCATCAATTTTAACTATTATATGTCATAATGAAAAGTAAGTAATTTCTTTCAAGAAATTAATGTCTTTTTTGGCTTATGTCTCCCTGCAGGCTAACTTGTCAAGCTACTGTGGGATAAATGTGGGATAAAAAAGAGAACTTGCAGATGAATCTGGAGCAGGTTCATTCATTCATCCATTATCTATACCGCTTCTTCCTTACTAGGGTCACGGGGGAGCTGGAGCCAATCCCAGCTGACTATGGGCGAATGGCAGGGTCAGAGATGCACCCTAGCCAGCTCGCCAATCCATCACAAGGCGCACACACCATTCACGCACCATTCTCTCAGACCGATAGGCAATTCAGTGTCTCCAGTTAGCCTAATATGCATGTCTTTGGACTGTGGGCAGAAACCGGAGTACCTGAAGTAAACCCACGCAAACACGGGGAGAGCATGCAAACGCTACGCAAAACCCATGGGCTTCCTGCTCTGAGGCAGCAGTGCTAACCACTGCGCCACCAAGCCACCCCTGGAGCAGGTTATGTCTATGAATCTAATGTACTTAGTGATCACTACGAGCGATCTGATATAGCACAAAACTGTGGTAAATCAGGAGAAGAGATGAAGCAAGGGGATTTTTTGTTGACATCCGCACTTCCGATAATAAGATCAGCTTCGCTGAGTCAATGCATCCATGCTGAAATGCTATGAGCATTGTGCAGCTTCGCAGCCGAATACCATCGTGGATACTCAGATATGAATATGAAAATACCGTAAAATTCAAATAAATGCTACATTCGAGTCAAAGCTGGAGTTCACGTCCTGGAACTCAACGCTATAAATCGCCATTATGTGTTCGCCTCACCATATCCAATCATCGCCTCCTCCCTCATTCAGGCTCAAGAACGGGCCACCAAATGAATAACTGTACATTATGACAACCAACCACAGACGCCGTAAACAAAGACTCTTCCCGCTCCCTCTCGTTCATGCAGTTCCTCAGGAAACAAACCGTAATTTCCACAAATCACCAGTCCTAGCTCAAAGCTGCACTTATTCGCGACCGTAAAATGCCACCCCTCCTCAAGCCATTTGCCGCCTTTTCTCGAGATACCATTCTAAATGGGTTCGCTCCATGCTTACTTTCCCTGTACCTCGTAGGATAGAAGCAATTCAAGAAATTCCATTCAGCCCTCCGACTGCCATTCCCGGCACTCAACTTCGCTTCCCTTACGAGCTTCATTTCGTGTAATCACTCCATAAACCACGTTCAACCAGCCCCAATACAACTCTTCCTAAGCGTCATCAACTTCTTTGTGAAATTGGCCACTGGTTATCCGTGCTTGTCTATTTCCCACTCTCACGTGTAAACACTGCTGAGAGGTTAAGGTAAACAAGAACCTACCGCTCCGACCAAATGTTTATCCCTAAAGGCAGACCTCCTCTCTCACTGCATCCAGATGCTGCGTTCAGGGTAACATTCTCCTTCCACAGATTCTGCTCTAGAAGCAGTGTTTCTATTGGCCTTCTTTGGTTTTTTTTTTTTCTTGAAATGTGCTGAGTTCGCAGCACTCAATTGTTTTCTTTCTCGTTTCTCTAATTATTTTCTTTCTCGTCACGTCAGCCGAAACGACATCTCATTCTACCCACCGACCGCATCATGTTCAAGAGTAGTAAACAGATCAGGTCAGCATTTCTGCCCCAGTACGCTCAAGCCAATATCAAACTACTTCCCTTGAGATACAACTAGATGATGCGCATTCTATTGAGATGCTAACCCACGCCTCTTGTTGACCTTGACCTTTGACCTTTGGACCTCAAAATGCAAATTTGGACAGGGCACCCTAGGATCATCTACCCCAGAAAGTTTGATCACCCTAGCTTCAGTGATGGCTGAGCTGTCGCGCAGACAGACAGACACACACACACACACACACACACACACACACACACACACAGATGGTGCTAAACTGTATACTCATGCCGCCTCATCGGGCGTGGGTAATAACCATGCTTCTCCCTGGACCCGTTAGTCACAGTCGACACCGGGGCCGTAGCCTCTCACCACTGGTTCCTCTACCATTTCTGTCAAGTTTTAATTAGATCCAACATTCTACCCAAATACTCCTCTGGGCAGTCTTTCCGCATTGGCGCTGCCACCACAGCATCCAAGCTAGGAGTGCTGGACCACCTGATTAAAATCCTCGGCTGCTGGACATCGAACTCTTATGCAAGCTATATTCGCAATAATGTTGACAACGTACGTAGAGCCCATCTCTCGTTGATACATTAACACTTTTTGGGGCTTGGGAGCCGCACGAACTCCGACAAGAGATGCTAGGCCCACTCTGAGTCTCGCCACCCGGGGAGCACCCAATGTCTGCACAATCACAGACCAAGTCTAACACCACACCCATCCCGATCTCCAATCCGCCCAATCTCCGATCTGCAATCCCACACAATACTGTTCTCTACTTTGGGAGTGGTCCAGAATTCATTAAGCTAACAATAAGATTTGTGAACGCTGCTTGTTCTGATTAATGGAACTGTGAATACAATAACTGCAACTAGGGATTTCACATGAATAATTCATATTCAGACCAGCTGACACTTTTTCTGCAGGATAGCAAGTGATGTAGAGTCCAACTCTTTGACTCCAAGCTGGCACACCACTGTTTTCCCTGACTACAAGGTGCTTCACTATAATTCCTCAAGTCTAAAAAAGAAAATTACATGCATATTCTATAATTAACCTGGAAAACTGAGTCTGTAAGCAATTTCAAACTACTAAAAAGGAAGAAGAAAAAAATAGAGACTGAAAACTTTACAAGGGTCAAAGATGTGTGGCACTTGATAAAGCTCTTTCTATTCTTTAAGGGGTCCTATAGCTAAGCAAAATGCCAATTTTGGTTCAAAATTTAAGTTTTGAGGTAAGAACATGAATGGTCCTTCAAGACCATCAAGAAGAGGTAGTTACTTATGAGGCTGGTGCCTTTTAAGGAGGTAAAAAAAAAATCCTAAAAACCACTGAAAACAAACTAATACTAATACAAACATTTAATACTAAATGTGTTCCTCCTGAGAACAATACTGTCAAACTTCAATCACATTATTACTGCCGAACTAAAATCACGTTTATCTAAAAATACAGATTTTCAACAAGAAAATACTGATTTCTCTGCAACTGTACATCCAATTAACTTAATATTTGGCAGATTTCTTCACTTTGTGGTGCTCTATGTCTGTACAGAGGTCTTTTTGCAATATGTACCTCTGAATATGAGTAAATCAAAATATGCATATTTAACCGTTTTGATTTAGGGGGGTCAAAATCAATACTAGAACACAGAAACCTGGGAAAAAAAAGCTCTGTGGTGGCAATAGGAATGTTTTTTCCTTCATGTTACAGCTGAAATAATAACCAAACACTGTTTAGTTACCTCAAGAACAGTGTTTCTCTAAGTATCTATATCTTGAGGACTGACTCCAATATACAGTTATGTTGAGATGTTATACATTGGACATAACTTTATTGCAGTCAGCCCTCGATATTCATTAAAACAGCCATTGCCATGGCAACCGGTGATGTGATGCTACAGAAACTCAGTGTTTTAAGTCGCAATTTCATGCCATGTGCGTGCAATTTCTAATAGAATTTTTTTAAATAATAATTCTTAGTTTAAAAAGTGAATATCTTGGAAAAATGTTTGCATAACTTTAAGTCCCCTTAAGAAACAGTATCCATCATTCTAGGCCATGTCAAATATTACACAAATGAAGGCAAGGTATGCTTTTTCATGTTTTTACCAAACAGTACGATCAACCCACCTGGAAGGAATGGAACAGGTACCAAAATGCCCAGGCGACGATTACATTGTAGTAAACACACAGGTATACTGATGTCACAACACTTGCGATACCTGAGGGTTAGAGGTAAAACTGCATGAGGGCATAGCTGAGGCCAAAAATTATTTTCCAGAAATTGGGGAAAACAGAGCTTGAAATGAATAGAAAAGACATTGAATTTTGTAGAGCACGAGTAGTTTTGGTTGAGATGATGTGGTGATGGTAGCAATGTTGCATCAAAGAGGACATGCTTTTTCATGTTTTTCTGCCATCAAAATATATGCATGCGTTAGCCTCATTTTAAGTCTAGTGCGTAAACTTGTTTCTCATCCAATGCTTTAGTTTTGAAACACCAGTGTCCACATTGACATGGTGACAAACAGCAGAAAATGGCAGGTTTAAAGCATTAGGTCCAAAATTCCTTTCAAATAAACTAGTTTTGTGGCTGTAGCGACAGTCACAAAAGTCAAATGCACATGTTGCTGTAAAAAAAATATTTGAATATTCCAAACTATTATCCACACATTTGAAAGAGTTATGCCACCCTGACACTTACACGATTTTTGTCCCCGCAACGCTGTGCAATGTGTCGTGGCAAGGCGAGAAATTTTGGTGGTACACAGCGGAGCCTTGTTTGCAGCCTGTTCGCGCACTGTACACGCAAAAGTTATGCACTGTCTACGCAATGCGCGGCCAGAAATTTGAACTATGCGCGTAAAATGTGTGTATATTTCATGAGAAGTTCCTGCCATGCGTGAATGGTTCGTGATGCACGTGAACTATGCGTGAGCTGGGCATGCCATGATCACGTGAACAACTCGTGACAACACCCTAACAGGGCACGCATTGACATGCACCGTCGACAGTGTTCGCGCTGATTTTGCATAGTGTTCACGCTTGGTTCACGCAAGTGGCAGACACATAGCATGAACATTCGTGCCCAATGCATACCAAATTTTTGGACGCTTCAAAATTCTCTCTACGACAAGGCCCACCCCCCTGCACCCTTCCCACACTCCTCGCGCTCCTTCCCAAAGACTTTAATCATTGCCACGACGCATTGCGAGAATAAAAATCGTGCTAGTGTCAAGGTGGCATTAGTCAGCACTAACTTAAAACACAATTCATCACTTTTCATGGATCAATCTGGCCGGAGAATGCAATAAAGTTGGTTACGACAGTCACGTGTAAAGTCAGTCACAAGTAAACCTGGGTCTGTAACAGTCTGTATCAGTCATAGTTCAACACAAGCTACAACAAAGTTGTGCTGCAACAAAATCTTCTCTGGCAAGTCAATACACTCAAAAATGATCTCATGTACACAAACTACACTCATTGCTGACCATGCCACCTGGCAAAGTTAATCAGGCATACCAAGGCAACCTCTGTGCTGCAGAGCAGCCCAGAAAAGATTATTTTAATTAAATAAAAATGCCAGGCCCCCCAAAATGACCTACACTGAGTTGGGTTCACCTCATGCAAAATGCTCATTAAGAGTGCAGCCGAGTGACTTCATATTGGAATACTAGACTCACCCAACTCTCTTCAGCTTTTTTTTCCTCATTATTTATTTTTATTTTTTACCCAGCCAGCCAGTGGTAGAATATTGAAAATAAATGTGTAGAATGTGACAATTGCTTGTCTGATAATCTTGTTTTATTAACAGAGTTTATGTTACCTTATATCCTGGAATGAAAAGAGCGGTCCACCCTATATGGTTTGAAGGCAAGTTTGCAATGAAGTTGATACATTTTCTAAATGGGCATTTTGTGTAACGTCAATCATGCTCACAATTTCACATCTTACTAACTTATATGTAACACCAGAAAAATTCTCCTGCCTCCAAGTAGAATTACTCCCTAGTATGCTTGTTAGAAAAAAAATGAACATCAAGGAGTTGTGAAGTACGGTTCAGGAACCACACGCAAGAGACAGAAATCCAAAAAAACTTATGCCTTTATTGGAGTCCGGGTCAAAGCAAAAAAAACACAGGAATTGCCAAGCCACAATACGAAATCCAAAAACAGTATCGACTAGACAGGCCAGGTCAGAACCAGTAAGACAGATGGGCAGAGGTACAAAAACAATAGGCAAAAAGTCGTAGTCGATGGGCACAGCCAATGGTCATACACAGGGCATCCAAACACAGAACTCGCGGTCATACAAAAATAGGTCAAAATCCATAGAAAGAACAACAGTACAAAAAGGGTGATGGCAAGAATCAAAGTCGGACAAACCAGTAGAAGCGAAACAATATTCAACGGCATACGAGGCGCTCTGCACAAAGAAATATTGATCAACGTTCTGACAAGAGCTGTGAGTGAAAAGACTCCTAATATACACACAGGAAAGGTCACATGCTATACAGAGATCAGCTGTGGGGAATGAGACGAATCACATTGGGAGAATCACATGAGGGAAACCCTTGCCACGGAAATTGGCGAGAGACAAAATACGAAAGGGAATCACACAAACAGCCTATGACATTTAAACAGCTCCGGTCCAGGAGTTCTACATGCTCAGATAAAAGAGCAGGAGAGTGATTAAGCACGTGCGAGAGATTCTCGCTGAAGCTCAAGGAGAGGAAAGCGATAGACAAGGGGCGGAGAATAGAACAGGGCGATTGCGGAGAGGTAATTAGTCAATTAGTAGCGGAGCAGCATTACAACTTAAACCAGAGTGCTCATTAATAATTTAGTAATCGAAGATATATACATGGTTAGTTGTGTTAGAAGAATATAATACAAAATACAAATGTTAGTCTTATTAGTAATCAGAACAGAAGGGTGAAGGAAGAAAACGAGATACGAAGGAATATTTTAAACACCGGACTTCATTTAAATCACCCGAATTCAGTGGGCACGCAGACAGGGAAGACGGACTGAACCAACTACATCACAAGACAGGGGAGACAAGTGCAATGGAACTGAGACATGGAATGAACCAAAAACCTGAAAGTTACAATAATCAAAAAGAATAAATAAAAGACAATAATCATGAACACAAAACATGAACCTAAACATGACAATAAGGCAGAGTATAACAATATGGCAAACCAGAACATGAACATGGCAAGACAGATCAGAATCATAACAGGAGTGAAAGTTTTACTACCAGGCCATAGCAGGTGGCCTGTTCCCTCTCTGAGTGTAACGTCAGTAACAGCGGAATTGGCCATGTCCTTTAAAATCTCATTAATATACACAAATGCAGGACTGCCCGTCTTTAGACCAGAAACATCATAAATACACATGCGTAAGGCCTCAATGGAGCTGTCACCTATTAAACACCTAATTAATTAATAGGATTTTTTTACATTTACATAAAGACTAAAGAGAGCATGGACTGTCCATCTCTCACACTCATTTAAAAAAAAGAAAAGAAAGTCTTTATATTCAATAAAAATGAAAAAAATGTCAGTTAAAAGGACAACAGCCATTTTGCAATGGAAGTGGAAATGTAGAGAACAGATTGGACAGCACTGCATAACATTGTGAGGGAAGTTGTAAAAGTAAGATGTGCAGAGAATGTTAATTTTAACCGCTGTTTGACAACAACAAAACTTGGCAGCCTCAGTGGGAAAGCTACAATGCAAGAAGCTCAGTGACAACGAGCATTCTTCAGACATGTTTTATTCAGTCATGGTGAAGATGGAAGAAGCAGGGACAAAGGTGGTGTTCTTTTTAACATGCAATGTGAGTGCTGATGAAGGTGAATGGCTTCACAGGAAGAGTTAATTTACGTGCAGGTTGTAAAAATGTCAAAGCTTTAAATGTCATTTGTCTGTGTGTTTGTGGTTCAGCCTCTTTCCCCAGTCAGTGAGTGCATGCATCCATTTTTCAGCCTCCTCTTAGAGAGAGTACCTCTATTCCTCCATCTCACTCTTTCTCTAAATATTTTCCTCTCCATGTGTGTGTTGAGCAGGCCTTTTCATGAGTCTTTGCAAATGGGCACTCACCAACTCCCCCCATGTAAGGGCTGATGGTGCTCCATACCCCAATGCAGCCCAGCCGCATCTTCTGCCCAATTGCTAGCTCCATGTAGAACAGGGGCACACCCTCCACCACTAGCATGATAAGATAAGGAATCAGGAACCCACCTAAAGATACAAGGCTTAAGTCACCAGGGGCTCACTTACAGTCAAACACCTTTCACCATCTTAGTGCCACTTACAGACTTGCTGTGATTACATAACAAACAATATTACGATGAAAATAACCTTGAAAATGTCTTCTTTCATTTTTTTTCTTTGTATGTTTACATTGCACGCTCGATGCTCCAAAAAAAAAACTGCAATGTGTTAATTATCATCATCATAGATGATTTCTGGGTTTTTTTTTTCCAGGAGTGTATTGAACAAATACAGGATGCAACAATAACAAGTACATTCCCGTGGCATGAAGTTCAGATAAGAACGGGAATGACCAGTGACACTGGGCATGGAGGGGCTTGAGGAAAAAAAGGATACAAACTGAGACCATCGATTTACTTTTCCCTCCCACCACTCAGCAATGGAAGAGTCACCACAGGCATCTTAGCTGGCCATCGCCTTCCATTTCCCAGGGATGTTTGAAGAGCCTGACAAGCAATTACTGAACCCTGGGGTCCAATGCTATAGGATGACTGGAGCTGATACTGTAGTCTTTCCCAGAGTGAAGCGCAAAATGCAATTCCCAAGGTCCAACGATAAAACATACGGGTTGTATTTCAGACTACAAACAGACAGCCACTCTAAAATTAAGAATTTTAGGTGTATCATGCTGTTCTTATCGCAGGTTTAAAATGTAATTGTGTTCGTAAAAGCTATCAGAAATGCCTGATTAAATTCTGTCAGGACTGTTCACACTGCTCAAAGTTCAGAAATGCTTTCGCACTGTGGTAAAAGACCAAATCCTCCCAGTTATTCAGAATTAGATAGACTTAACATTCTTTTCTGATTAATTATTTGGAGTAAGTAACATTCCCTGAGATTCTTCCTCTAAATCTGGATAAGATGCCACAATATTACAGCACTTACATTCATGTAGTTTCGTTCTTATTTGAGCAGTTTTGTTCTTGTTTGACTAACTTGTTATTCAGGGGCACGTCTCCCAAAAGCTTAGTTGCTGCTAACTATGTAACTTGTATCATAGTCTGAACCAAGGCCATATAGGAAGAAGAATGTAAGCAGCTAACATAGTCAGCAACTAAGCTTTTGGGAAGGGTACCCCAGTTAAGTAATAGAAAAACCGCTTTAACAAGAATGAGTTTTTTGTTATTGCTATCTCTATGCTTTCCTTTTCAGGCGAATCTCTGAAATAATAAAACAATACTTAATCTCTGAAAGTGTACTTGACCTGCACGTCACTCTGTAAGAACATTTTCTGAAGGTGAGTAAATGCAAGTCACTAAAAAGTGACATAATAGTGCTTTTGTAATTATCAATACACTATTTATAAAGTTTGTCAACCTAAATCACTTTTTTTATCCACACTTATTTTACACATAAGACTGAGCAATACAATAAGAGTGCTGTCATGTTTTAGTAAAGCTGTGCAAGTGAAAGTTGTAAATAAGAAACTTTTATCAACATATAAATTAGAGAAGTGCTGCACAAATGTACTGCATACCAAACTAGAATTTAACAGCACGGTACACTTGGTCTGTGTTTCAAAGATTGAAGAGTTGACTTCGATAAATGATAGAATGAACAATAATTTTGCAACACAACAATAACCTCTGATATGTTCTTCACACCAACATCCACACTTACAGAAAAATGCAATAAAACACATTGAAATATTCTCAATATACACATTATTAAAATTACTAAGCTATTTCATCTTGTTAAAAGTGAGTCATGTAAAACATCACAAAACACTGTCATTCTTACAGAAAACTACGCATTAGGTTTGACCACATAACAGGTATTTGTTCTGACCTTCCTCAATTTCAGAATTTGAGAAAATCTTACCTGAAAACATCTGTATCTCAATAAAAAAGGCACTTCTTACCCCCTCCATGCATTTGGCAAAGGTACGGAAAACGCCACACATTTCCCAGTCCAACTGCATAAGACACACAAGCCAGGACAAACTGCATGGGATTGTCCCACGATGGTCGACCGTCCTTCTCCATTGCTGTTTTTTGGACATTAAAAAACAACCCCAAGTCAACTTCCTAAAGGCTCTTAGTTCTTATAAGCTAAGTGTTTAATACACTGTATAAACCTATTCACAGAACATTGTGCAATATTTAAGACAGGACAGTAAAACATTAATCTGGCTAACAGCAGCAATGTGGTGTCTACAAGTCTGCGTCTATTCAAATGAGATCCTTTCAGAGAGAGGAGGGTCTTTCTTTATTAGCAGGAGGAAGTGCATGTTCAAAGATAAAGACATAGTAATTCAGATGTAATGATTCAGATGAATGATCACCACTGCGGAGATCTAATAATGACAAACCTTAGTGAAATCACTGTCTAGATTTAAAAAATATCGGCTTCTATGTTAGAAAATGCAAAAATGCATACTCAACCTGATATCCCTTCTCTATAATTCAGGAGAAGTTGATTACATTGCAAAGGATCTGCTTAGAGCAAAAGGTTTACTGTGGAATTGCATGTCCTTTACAGTAAGTATAAATGTAATGTACTGGTGAATATGAAATTAACTATTCAATCAGATAGTGATACTAGCATATACATGTCAGGTTGAATTCAGGAACTAGTCGCGAGAATCCAGGAGTGCAGGAAAGTGATTTTATTAAGCGAGGGGGAAAACCCCCACAGGGCCGAAGGCAACAGTACAGAGTCCACAATCCAATGGGCAGAATCCGAGTCGAAAAACCAGAGCAGCAAACACAGTAATCGTAGTCTTGCAGAAAAAGGGTTCAAAAACAGATGTAGATAGAAATACCAAAACAGAGCCAAAAATCGTAAGTCGGATGGTCCAGTCAGAAGAGCAACACTATGAATACAAGACAAAACCGAGAGCAGCAGAGGTAGACAAGGGAAACATTCTGACAGGGAACTGCTGTGAAAAGACTCCTAATATACACATACGGGAGGTCACATGCTAAACAGAAAACAGGTGCAGGAAGTCAGACTGATTACAAAGGAAGCAAACATGAGGGAGAACCTAATCACATGAAATAGGCAAAAGCCAAAACGCGGACAGGGATCACGAGACAGGCTATTGACAGATATACGGCTCCGGTTAGGGAGTTCTAACGTGCATAGATAATGAGAGAAGGACAGAGCGAGCAGGTGTGGAGGATCCACTGAAATGCAGCAGAGAAGATGAGGTAAAGGCATGAGGCGGAGACTAGAACAGGGCGAGTGCTGAGAGCTTGTTTATCAATTAGTAAGGTGCAGTGGCGTAGCTAGAAATGGGAATTGGGGTGGCACAGACACGTCCCTTTATGACAATTAGGATAGTCTTGGCTAGTTCTCAATTATTTTTCTTTATTGACGCGTTTTCCAATTATCGTAATAGGCAACTGAAGACACGGTTTCTCTTGCGATCTAACAGCGATGAAGTCATGGGGTAAATTCCGTAAAACTGAGAATTGGGGTGGACGTAACATCTGTTTTAAAGAATTATTAGTCCGGACCTGTTCGCAGTCATTTTCATGATTAATAAAAGGTTCAGTCCGAGAGCACTCCACACTTAACAGGTGCTGCTTGTTCTCCCCAATTAGGTAAGACGACAATCATTCATCTGGACAAGTTTGCTTAATTTAAATCAACGTTATTCAAAATTACTCTCGGTATTGAGTGGGAAAAAAAGTGGCACATGGCAGTAAAATAGGCTATAAAAAGCATGCGGCTCTATTTGATGTTGATTTAAATTATGCAAACGCGTCCAGATGAATGATTGTCATCCTACCTAATCGGGGAGAACAAGCAGCACCTGTTAAGTGTGGAGTGCTCTCGGAGTGAACCTTTGTTAATTCTGAAAATGACTGAGAACAGGTCAGGACTAATAATTCTTTAAAACAGATGTTACGTCCCCTCCAATTCTCAGTTTTACGGAATTTAGCCCATGACTTCATCGCTGTTAGATCGCATGAGAAACCGTGTCTTCAGTTGCCTATTACGATAATTGGAAAACGCGTCAATAAAGAAAAATAATTGAGAACTAGCCAGGACTATCCTAATTGTCATAAAGGGACGTGTCTGTGCCACCCCAATTCCCATTTCTAGCTACGCCACTGGTAAGGTGCAGCTATACAATCCCTAGTGCTCGTTAGTAAGTTAGTATTATATACAATGTTAGTCTAGGTTAGTAGATTTAACAAAAGCAACAAACTTTTAGTACTGGTTAGTAAAATAGCAAAGCAAGGTGAAGGAAGTAAACAAGATTGGAAGGAATGGTTGAAATCCAGAAACCATTAAATCACCTGAAAGAATGGCAGGCAATACTGGGGCTGTGAGCAGAAACAAGACAAGAGACCAGACAGGGGGAGACAAAGTGCAATGCATGGGTGAAAGCAAAACATGGTCCGAAATAATAACAGGAATATGGTTACTGGCAAAAACAAAATCATGGCAATAACAAAACATGGCAAAACTAAACTAGACAACACATGAACATATGAAAGCAACCAAATAGCAATACACATTCCAAGGCAAAGTCAGACAAAGCAGAGATCAGAAACCAAATTCGACAGAATGTAACAAAACATGGCAAACGGATCAGGAACATGGCAATGCAGAGCAGAATCATAACAATACATGTAAATCTAACCAGCAGCTGTATGCAATTGAACAGGCAGAGGAATGTAGACCTGCTGGACTTGGGTGAACATTTCATGGGAATTAACATTAACTCAGGCTCGAGGTCCCATATGTCAGAGAATAAATGAGCATTTGTAACAGATGCTCCTCTGAAAATCCATCACCTTAACCCACCCCCAACATGGACCAAGACTGGCTTCTTTGTACCCCATTGTCAGCATGTGAACCCTTTGTTTGTAGGATTTCACAATTGATATAACATTATTTTGTTCAATAGACAGTCTGAAAAATACACTTTATGTGCCCAGGTCCCATAAGCCTGCAAAGGGCTCAAGATATATTTGCACCCCTGGCTGGACATGAAATAAAAATACAAACCCCAATTCCAATGCAGTTGTGACATTGTGTAAAACGTGAATAAAAACAGAAGACAATGATTTGCAAATCCTTTTCGACATATATTCAATTGATACACAACAAAGACATGATATTTAATGTTCAAATTGATAAACTTTGGCGTTGTTCTTTTTTTGTAAATATTCACTCGTTTTGAATTTGGTGCCTGCAACACATTCCAAAAAAGCGGAAATAGGGGCAACAAAACACTGGGAAAGTTGAGAAATTCTCAAAAAACTCCTGTTTGGAAAATTCCACTGGTGAACAGGTAAATTGGAACAGGTGAGTGTCATGATTAGGTATAAAAAAGCATCCCCAAAAGGCTCAGTCGATCACAAGCAACGATGGGGTGTGGTTCAACACTTGGTAAACAACAGCATAAGCAAATAGTCCAACAGTTGAAGAACAACTTTTCTCAATGTGCAGTTGCAAGGTATTTTAAGAATTCATTATCTACAGTCCATAATATCATCAAAACATTCAGAGAATCCGGAGAAATCTCTACACGTAAGCAGCAAGGCTGAAAACCAATACTGAATGCCCGTGACCGTTGGTCCCTCAGGCGGCACTGCATTAAAAACTGACATGATTCTGTTCAGGATATTATATGTGGGCTCAGGAACACTTTGGAAAACCATTGTCAGTAAAAGCTATTCTTACCTTTCTGGCATGTGGCACAGCACTTAGAAATTTGAACATGAACAACTCCGCCTCCCTCCAAAGTCCCACCCTCCTCCGCCTGCCTGACCTCTGAGGCTCCCCTGACGCGTGCGGTGAGAAGGTGAGCAGCGCGAATGAAGCTGCTTTTATACCGGACGCGAAACGAACTTTTTGCACGACAGATTACATTCAAAGTCAATGCAAAGACGCAAATCTCACGCATATTTGCGTCTTTGCATTGACTTTGAATGTAATCTGTCGTACGAAACATTTGTTTCGCGTCCGGTGTGAAAGCATCTTGAAACGGTGCAATGGAGTCAATTCAGAGGCACCGGTTAGTGAAAACCAACCAACACTAATTACATAATATTCAATTCTATATGTGATATAAAATAAAATGCCCTCGTAACGTCTAACGAACTACCATTAACGTTAGTAATTATAGCATTTCAGCGCTTGTTTGTATACAGTCAGATGCTTCGTGTTTCGGCAGAATTCATACGTATTTTTTTTTTGCCAAACTGCTGTCATAACGTCTTACCTCACCAGAATTGTACCGGTAACGTTAGTCATTAAATTAGGAGCAATAGCAGCTGTTTTATTTGCCGGCTAACTTTGTTGAGTACCTGTTTTATCTCCACCGCTCTGCTGCCCTGCCAGAGAGGCGCGCGACTCGCAAGCAGTGACAGCGGTAGGCAACTGGAATGGACGCAGCAATAGATGACAGACAGGAAGCTCAGCAAATCATTTTATACGGAGAAAATGATTGGTCAGACTTTTATGAGAAAAATATGAGAATAGAGTATCGATGAGTTTCAACACCTGATGGATTTCTTTTACATTTTAGTGTGCCATACGCTTATTAGGAACATTTTAAGATTACAAAAGAAAAGTGTAGAAATTCCAGAAGGGTAAGAATAGCTTTACCATGGTTCGTTGCTACATCCACAAGTGTGAGTTAAAACTCTTCCATGCAAAGTGAAAGGCATAAATCAAGAGCCTCCGGAAACGCCGCTGGCTTCTCCGGCCCGCGCTCATCAGAGATGGACTGATGCAAAGTGGAAAAGTGTGCTTTGGCCTGATGAGCCCCAATTTCAAATTGTTTTTTGGAAACCATGGACGTTGTGTCCTCCGGGCTAAAGAGGAAAAGGACCATCCAGATTGTTATCAGCGCGAAGTTAAAAAGCCAGCATCTGTGATGGTATGGGGATGTATTAATGCCCACGGCATGGGTAACTTGCACATCTGTGAAAGGTACATACAGGTTTTGGAGCAACATATGCTGCCATCCAAGCGACATCTTTCTCAGGGATATCACTGCTTATTTCAGCAAAACAATGCCAAGCCACATTCTGCGCGTCTTACAACAGCGTGGCTTCGTAGGAAAAGAGCGTGGGAAATAGAGTGGCCAGCCTGCAGTCCAGACCTGTCTCCCATTGAAAATATTGTAGCGAGTCACTCATTGTATGGGTTTATTAGGGGTTATTGTAATGTTATGGTTGCGTTCAAGCTGATGTTCTGTGATTGGGTTACTGGGATAATGTGGGGGTGGTTTTGAGGGTGCAAGGAACTGTGGGGGTTGGAACAGGAGGAAGCGAAGAAGTTTTGCAGGCTTCGGGAGTAAAATGTCTATGCACCTGTTTTTTTTATCAGTTCTGTTTATGTGGCGTGGCTGTGTCTAACAACAGCTTCTTCATTAAAGTGACGCTACTTGTCAACTCGGTGTGTTATCTGGCTACCAACAGCTACAACTGGTGTCAGAAGTAAACTTTCATTTAGCTACCTCGGCTGTCTAGTTCGGTGTGTGAGGAGGGTTAGCATCGCTGCTACCTCCCTGTTGCTACGTGTGATGGATCACAACGTGATTATCAAAGTGGAGGAGGAGGACGACGAGTATGCTTATTCTCCACCGGAGATGGGGAGCGGACTGGACACGCGTCAGAAATTTCCCGAGGTAAAAAGCGAGTCGGCGCCCGGTGAGAATCCTTTCTTCGCGCGTGCTGGCGGAGTTGGGCTAAGGAGTGGAGACTTTATCCCTCGTGCACCGATGACGTCAAACAATGCTCCGAGCCAGGATGTAAACAACAATGGCGGCGCTCGTGGTCTGAACCTACCGGTAGGGATAAAAACTCCTAAATATGCGGGAAAATCAGACTGGGATGCTTTCCAGGCTCAGTTTGAATTGTTGGCTCGTGCAAGTGGCTGGTCTGATGATCAAAAAGCACTCCAGCTCGCTCTTTGTCTCACGGACGATGCTTTATCTTGCCTGCTGCTTTTGGATCCGAGCGAGAGGGCTAATTACAGCGCGCTTACCGGTGCGCTCGGGCGGCGTTTTGGGCAATGTTTTCGGTCCGAGCTCCTGAGGTCAGAGTTACACGGACGTCAGAGGCGTGGAGGGGAGTCACTGAGGGCCCTGGCAAATGATATCGAGGGGCTCACACGACGGGCATATGCACACATGCCCAACACCGTGCAAACTGAATTGGCACGTGATCAGTTCATCAGAGCACTTTTCCCCCCTGATCTGCGTGTTCACACTCAGCTAGCCCGCCCCCACACACTGACGGATGCACTGGAGTATGCGCTGGAGAGAGAGATGGTGATGGGCGCTGCGCTACAGGGTGCTACTCCTCTGGTTAGGGCAGCTGGGGAGTGTGAAATGACTGTCCAGCGGCCACCATGGGTAGATGAGGTGGCTGAAATGATCAGGGGGCTCACTCTACCTGCTGGGCGCCGCCATCAGAATCAGACAGCAGCCCAGCAGACACAGCCGGAGGGCCAGGCACGCCTCTGCTGGGGCTGTGGTCAGGCCGGGCACCTGAAGAGGAACTGCCTCGCTCGGGCTAGAGCTGCGGAAAACGGGGCGGGGTCACAGTAGGCGGGACACTGTGTGACCCCAGGACAATGTCCCGTGCACTACCACCTCAGGGGGCTTTGGTCCCCAAGGGTCGCAGTGATGGGGAGCAGAGCGTGGTAGTGGTGGGAAGGACTTCAATTTCGGACTTTTGCCATATTCCCATATGCGTAGAGGGGGTTCCATGCACAGCCTTGGTTGACACGGGATCTACAGTTACAGTGGTGCGGCCTGAGGTGGTGCCTATAGGGATACAGCTGGAGGACACAGCAGTTCAACTCCGTACCGTTACTGGTGAGCTTGCACCAATGAAGGGGAGGGGTCTGCTGAGGGTCACAGTTGGAGGGCGGACCATGACGCATACTGTGTGGGTTGCAGAGGTACAAGACCCCTGCATTTTGGGGCTGGACTTTTTGCGAGAGAAGGGTTGCCAGTTGGACCTGGGTAAAGCCACACTGAGTTTTAGTGATGGACAGGTAGTGAATATGAGGCCCCTAGATACCCATACAACAGCGCTGTCACCAGGACCCCACAGCTGCTGTGTGGGGGAGGCCCAGCCGGGGGGGCGGGAAGCTACCAGTGAAGCAACCCCCCATGAACTTCAGCGTGGGGCGGAGCAAGCCGCCTGTGGCCCAGCTGTTACAGTATGCACACCACAGTCATCTGCACCGGAGCCAGGGGGCTGTGGAACTGTACCAGGCTGGGATGAGAAAAGACAGAGAGCACTGCGTGAGGTATGGCAAAGGAGTGCAGAGGGCCTCGACGCACAACAGCAGCAGCAGCTATGGCAGCTGTTGACAGAGTTCAATGACTGTTTTTCCTGTGACGAGACAGAGCTGGGTCTGACCTCCCTGGTGCAACACTCCATAGACACAGGCACCACTGCACCAATACGACAGCGTCCCCGCCGCCTTTCCCTGGCCAGACAGGAAGCAGCAGACCGGCAGTTGTCCTACATGCTGCATGCAGGCATCGTTGAGCCGTCTGAAAGCCCCTGGGCATCCCCATTGGTTATGGTGCAAAGAAGGGGGGTGAGTGGCGCTTCTGCGCTGATTATCGTCGGCTCAACGCGGTCACCAAAAAAGATTCCTTTCCCCTCCCACGCGTCGACGAGTGCCTGGATCTGGTGGCGGGGTCCTCCAGGTTCTCCTCCCTTGACCTCAGGAGTGGTTACTGGCAGGTTCCACTCTCTCCTGAGGCGCGGCCCAAGACAGCATTCTGCACGAGGGATGGACTGTGGCAGTTTAAAGTGCTCTGTTTCGGACTCTGCAATGCTCCCGCCACCTTCGAACGCCTTATGGAGAGGGTGTTGGCAGGTATCCCGCGTTCTGAATGCCTTGGTGTTCCTCGATGACATCCTAGCCCATGGCAGCTCATTCGACACGGCTAGGGCTGCACTGAGACGGGTGCTGCAGCGGGTCCGGGAGGCCGGGCTGAAGCTGCACCCCGAAAAGTGCAAGTTGCTGCACCGGGAGCTGACCTTCCTGGGGCATTGGGTGGGGGGCGAAGGAATCGGCACCACAGAGGATAAAGTGAGAGCCATACATGAGTGGCCGACCCCTGCAGACCAGAAGGAGCTCAAAAGTTTTTTGGGACTGGCTTCCTATTACAGGAAGTTTGTGCGGGGGTTTTCATGCATCGCTACTCCCCTGTACAGACTCCTGCAGAAAGAGCAGCCATTCCTCTGGTCAGATGACTGTGACAGGGCTTTTCGCACACTGCAGCAGGCCCTGACAAGCACACCAGTCCTGGCACCCCCTGACCCTGATCTACATTTTGTTCTGGACACAGATGCGAGTGGGGAGGGGGTAGGGGCTGTCCTGTCACAGGTGTGGCCTGAAGGTGAGAGGGTTGTCGCCTACTACAGCAAGGCCCTGAGCAAAGCAGAGCGGAGATACTGTGTCACACGGAGGGAGCTGCTTGCAGCAGTGTTTTCGATTCGACACTTCAAGTATTACCTGTGTGGCCAGCCCTTCACCTTGCGCACTGACCATGCCTCCCTGCAGTGGCTAATGACATTCCGAGAGCCAGAGGGTCAGCTGGCACGTTGGCTGGAGGAACTGCAGTGCTACGAATTCAAGGTGATCCATCGGGCAGGAGCGAGGCACAGCAACGCAGATGCACTTTCCCGGCGGCCGTGTAGTGCAGACGGCTGCCGGTACTGCGATCGCCGTGAGGAGAGAGAACAGGAGCTGGTGCAGGAGCCGGGTGGAGAGGTACGATGTGAGCTGAGCAGGGAACTGCGGGTGGTGGACAACACAGCCTGGGCGGAAGGACAGCGACAAGACCCAGACCTGCAGCCGGTGGTGTTATGGGTGGAGGCACAGCAGCGGGCCCCGTGGGAGGAGGTGGCCGCTCTCTCCCCATGGACAAAAGGACTGTGGTCCAAGTTCTCACACCTACGGATGCAGGATGGGGTTCTCCAGAGAGCATGGGTGGAGCCAGCTACTGGGGAAAAGAGATGGCAGATCGTGGTGCCCAAGGGAATGCAGGAAACGGTCCTGGCAGCCATGCATGGCACTGCTGGGTCAGGGCACTTTGGCGTGACAAAGACTCTTCGTCGCCTGCGTCAGGCCTTTTACTGGGGCCGGATGAGAGTTGATGTGGAGGACTTTTGCCGGTGCTGTGACCTCTGCACTGCTCGCAAGGGCCCACAGGGCCAGTCCAGGGCTCACTTACAACAGTTTCCAGTGGGGGAGCCGATGCAGCGCGTGGGGGTCGATGTTGTGGGCCCTTTGCCATGCACAGAGAGAGGTAACCGCTACATTCTCACTGCAGTGGACTATTTCACTAAATGGCCTGAAGCCTACGCACTGCCTGATCAGGAAGCAGAGACAATAGTGGATGCACTGCTTGGGGGGATGTTTAGCCGGTTGGGTGTCCCAGAATCCATCCACAGTGATCAGGGGAGAAACTTTGAGTCGAAGGTGTTTGCCACAATGTGCTCCCGCTTAGGCATCACAAAGACCCGCACTACACCACTCCACCCCCAGAGTGACGGCTTAGTTGAAAGGTTCAATCGCACCCTGGGGGAACAGTTATCCCTATTGACTTCCAACCATCAGTTAGACTGGGATATGCACTTACCTTTTGTTTTAATGGCATGCCGCACAGCGATCCAGGAGTCCTCTGCATGCACACCTGCTCTTCTCATGCTGGGTTGGGAGCTGAGAACACCTGCTGAGTTGGCTTTCGGGAGAGCACCGGACACTCCGCCCGTCCCCGCGGGTCCTGCCTATGCCAAGCGGCTGCAGGATCGCTTGGACTCGGCACACGCATATGCCCGCAGGCAAATGCAGGTCGCTGGCGTGCGACAGAAAAGAAACTATGACCTGCGTGCGAAAGGGCGTCACTTCGCCGTTGGGGAGCTGGTGTGGGTCTACTCACCCAAGAGAAAGAGGGGCAGATGCCCCAAACTGGACAGCCATTGGGTGGGGCCAGGTCTCATCCTGCAGCGCATGGGTGAGGTGGTATATCGGGTGCAATTACCCTCCCAGGGGCGGAAGGTCGTGCTCCACCGGGACCGGCTGGCACCAGGGGCTCCGCGATATCTGGGGGGGCTACGGGAACTGCCTCGCTCAAAGAACCGGGTTTGATAGCCAGCCTAGAGAGCGCCGGGAGCGGGGTCCTTAATGCAAGCCCAGTGCCCTCTCCTCATCCTGCAGCCAGCCCAGCGAGCGCCTGGTCCGGGGTTCCGCGGGCAAGCCCCGGTCCATCTACACCTCCCGTTGGGAGGGGGGGCACCCCACCTCATGATACCACGCCCCGGGGGCGTCCACGAAGGAGAAGACGTGTGCCGCTGAGATTCAGGGACTTTGTCCTCGGGGTCGAGGTTTCAGTAAGGGGGGGGTAGTGTAGCGAGTCACTCATTGTATGGGTGTATTGGGGGTTATTGTAATGTTATTGTTGCGTTCAAGCTGATGTTCTGTGATTGGTGTACTGGGATAATGTGGGGGTGGTTTTGTGGGTGTTAGGAACTGTGGGGGTTGGAACAGGAGGAAGCGAAGAAGTTTTGCAGGCTTCGGGAGTAAAATGTCTATGCACCTGTTTTTTTTATCAGTTCTGTTTATGTGGCGTGGCTGTGTCTAACAACAGCTTCTTCATTAAAGTGACGCTACTTGTCAACTCGGTGTGTTATCTGGCTACCAACCGCTACAATATGTTGCGCATTATGAAGCGCAAAATAACAGAGACCCCGGACTGTTGAGCAACTGAAGTTGTACATCTTGCAAGAATGGAAAAGAATTCCTCCTACAAAACTTAATATTAGTGTCCTCAGTTCCCAGACGCTTACTGAGTGTTGTTGAAAGGAAGGGTGATGTAACACAGTGGTAAACAAGGCCCTGTTCCAGCTTTTTTGGATTGTATTGCAGGCATTAAATTCAAAATGAGCAAATTTTTCTTTAAAAAAAAAAAAACAATAAAATTTATCATTATTGAACATTAAATATCTTGTCTTTGTAGTGTATTCAATTGAATATTGGTCAAACTTGAAAGTCATTGTACAACCCCAATTCCGAAATAGTTGGGACAAAGTGTAAATTGTGAATAAAATCAAAACGCAATGACTTTCAAATCACACCAGCAAGTATTTTATTCACAATAGAGGAGAGATAACATAGCAAATGTTGAAACTGAGAAATTTTGCAATTATATCCACGAAATGAGCTCACTTCAAATTTGATGGCTGCTACAGGTCTCAAGAAAGTTGGGAAAGGGGCCTGTTTACCATGGTGTAGCATCCCTTCTTTTTAGCACAGAGTGGAGGCGTCTGGGCATTGAGGAGACAAATTTCTTGAGTTTAGCCATTGGAATTTGATCCCACTCTTGTAAAATTCAGGCTTCCAGCTGCGGGAGAGTTTTGGGTCTCCTTTGACAGACTTTTTGTTTAATTATGCGCCAAATGTTTTCAATCAGTGAAAGATCAGGACTGTAGACAGGCCAGTTCAGCACACGGACTCTTCTACTACGATGCCATGCTGTTGTAATAGCTGCAGTATGTGGTTTTGCATTGTCCTGCTTAAATACACAAGGCCTTCCCTGGAATAGATGTTGTCTGGAGGGGAGCATATGTTGCTCTAAAACATTAATATACCATTCAGCATTCATTGTGCTTTTTAAAACATGCAAGTGTCCCACACCATATGCGCTAATGCATCCCCATACCATCAGAGATGCTGGCTTTTGAGCTGAACTCTGATAACAGGAGAGGTGGACTTTCTCCTCTTTAGCCCGGAGGACATCACACGCATGATTTAAAACAAGAAAGTCAAATTTGGACTCGTCTGACCACAGGACACTTTGCCACTTTGCAACAGTCCATTTTAAATGAGCCTTGGCCCACAGAACATGGCGGCACTTCTGGATCATGCTGAAAAATGGCTTCCTTTTTGCATAATAGAGTTTTAGGTGGCATCTGTGGATGGCAAGGCGGACTGTGTTTACAGACAGAGGTTTCTTGAAGTATTCCTGGGCCCATTTTGTAATGTCAATGAGAGAATCATGCCAGTGGCGTATGAGGGCCCGAAGATCATGGGCATCCAGTAAAGATCTTCTGCCTTGTCCCTTACACAGATTTTTCCAGTTTCTCTGAATCTTTTGAAGATGTTATGCATTGTCGATGATGAGACCTTCAAATCCTTTGCAATTTGACATTGAGGAATATTGTTTTTAAAGAATTCCACAATTTTTTTGACACAAGTCTTCACAGGTTGGAGAGCCTCTGGCCATCTTTACTTCTGAGACACCAAGCCTTTCTAAGACATCCCTTTTATAGCCAATCATGTTACACACCTGATACCAGTTAACTTAATTTCTTGCTAAATGTTCTTTCAGGTGATTCTCTTATATATTAATTGCCCTTTCAGGCCTTTTTGTGCCTGTGTCCCCATTTTTTTTAGACTTTTTGCAGCCAGAAAATTTGAAATAAGCTTATTTTGTGGATAAAAATGTAAATTTTTAACTTAATTTCAACATTTGAAATGTTATCTATGTTCTATTGTAAATGACATATTTGAAAGTCATTGCAATTTGATTTTTTATTCACAGTGTACACTTTGTTCCTACTATTCGGAATTGGGGTTATATTCTGTTTCTATTCAAGTTTTACACAACGTCCAAACTTCATTGGAATTGGGGTTTATACTACAAAAAATAAATAATAATATAATACGAATAAACTCAACAGAGAAGTCGCATTGTAATCTATTTGTTTAATTGAAAATAATCAAAATGATTTACAAATGTATTCAATTAAAAATTAAATCACACTAAATCAAGGTTTCACAATTACTGGCGCCACTAGAGACAGTTGTGAATGAAATGGCACAAATTTAAAGCATGAAGGAAATTCAATTTCTTTAAGTTCACCAGTGTTTTAAGGAGCTATATTGTGTCTTTCCAGCAATTCCTGGTTTTCTACGGGAAGAAAATTAGGTAACTTGCAAAATCCCTTTATCATTCAATGCCACAAAGTACTGATAGTTCAAAGACAAGTGGGGCATAGAGTATGGATAGTCATAAATCTGGTGATTCCTTCAAGGTGAATGCACAAAAGATTGAATATTCCTCTGAGTTCTGTCATGGCAATTCTTCAAAAACTTAGACTTAAGTATATAAAATTAGTTTAGAACAGTTGAAAACCTGACTGGCAGAACATGCAAATGCATTTCGCCTAAGTGCGTAGGTTTAATCTGAGAGTTGGTCGGGACGCATGTAATGCGAGTGCACACGAGCTGGAAACATTTTAGCAATAATTTAAATGCAAATATTTCCTTCTCCGTCAACAGAGACAACTGTGTGTTTCTTTGACGTTTTCTATGCTCAGTGAGATACCTCTCTAATTTTCATAGATAAATGCCATATTCAAAAACTTGTTTTTCTGTTTTGTATCCAAACACTTTAGATTCGGCTTCCAAATATGACTTCACAACTGTTATTTATGTTTCAAACATTTCTTATGGAACTTAACAATACTGAACACTTGATAATACTTTTAACAATTTATTAGTAATACACCACCTTCCAATAATATGGAATTGGCGGGGGTGAGGGTACGGAGGGGCAGGAGAGCACGAGTCAATAATTGAATAATGAAACTAACAGGAGGAACAGAATGAAAACCTGGACATGGACAACTGGATTATGGGAAAAGCAATAAAATAAAACTCAGGACATGACATGCTCAGCCTAGATGAAGGAAGTGAAAGAGGGGATGTTGAATGCATTGTTTCCAGTGTGACAGAGAATATGGTTCTTCATAGGTTTTCGTAATTCCACTCCACACCTGTTCTTGAATGCAACCCTGGTAGGTGGGTGTGGTGAGGTAGCAGCTCCACGCTCAATCCAATCATTCAATTTGCAAATTATTGCAGTGTATAAAAAGGGCTATTTTAACAGCCTGGATGCAATTCTGATTCCTAGGTTTAATTCTGCTGTCCTTCCTCAGTTTGAGCTTCCTCCTGTGTATTCATCAGTGTGTTCAATTAGACAACTCGTGTAACATGAGTAGTGCACCTCGTTAACAGAAGGCCGAGCATCTCGCTCTGGTGTTGAATGCATGCCACATGAGTATATTCCCACTTTTTCCAGGGTGGAAGGGTTCCAAGATGGCAGCGACTGGACAAGAATGGTGAGGTTGCAAATCAGTGACACCGCTATGGAGGTCGTTTTCCTTAAACAGCACTCGTCATTCGGTTAGATGATGCATATGGCAGCTACTACGCCTGCAGCATATACTGTGCACTCGTGTTGCCGAGGGTCGTCTAATGGAATCCACCCCATGTGTGAACCTTGATTGGCTGCAGCATGACATGAGTAAGCTGAGGTAATGGGTTGGTTCTAGGGCCACACTAACAAAATTGTGGGTAAGTAGGGTGCTGAGGTAAAATATTCTCTTTTTTTGTAATTTATGTAGTGTTGCAGGATAACCTATTTATTGCTTGTTTGTTTATAGGTTCCTGCAGTTGCTGTTTTGCCTCCCCACAGAAAGTGTTAGTTTTTTAACTGGCTTATAGCATTTGCTCTCCTGTGGCTTGGTTGTAGCCTCTCAGTTTTGGAAGCTTGGGTAGGGTCTGATTACATTACTTGTGTGTAGCCCTATATGGCAGCTTCCTTTCTTGTAGATGTAATATCTGTAAGCCACTGGTGTACCCATCTTACAAGTATTTTGTAGCTGTATAATCAACTGTTTTAGTATTTTGCTGGGTAGCTGAGTGTCACCTGCTGAGGTCAGCCACTTGGGTTAGGTCCCCCTTCCCCGCATGCTGTGATTTAAAGCACTGGGCACCATTTTAAGTTTGGTTTGCTGTGGTTGTGTGTCTGTGGTGAGTATTTGCACCCCCAGACCTTGTCTCTTTAGTCTATCTCTCCTTGGAGGGCCTCAAACCTAGTTTTAATTATGATTTGACAATTGTATTCTATATTTTAAAACCAATTAACTAAAATAATTGGATATCTGTAATAAAATATATTCTTTCTTATATATGCTTATGCTATAGTTTCCTCTTTTTGGTTTAACCCATTCCTGTTTCCCTCCAGAATTTTTCAGGTTTTTTTTTTTCTTCAAGCACATCAAAAGTAACCATTATATTGGAATCATGTATTTTCTTGGTGAATGAATTTGTGTATATTTGACTGTCCAGGTTGGTAATAGCTTTAGCAGATCAACCTTAAAAATTAAGTCTTGGTGTTGTACTTTTGAGGATATTTATACCAACTTGGTAGTATTTATGTCAAGGGTTACTATTTTTATTTAACACTGTTTCCATCAGCAATTCAAGTGTTGTGGTAATTTTCTTCTCCTTTTTGCTGTTAAACTTTATTGAGTTTATTTATTACCTCTGCCGAACAAAGTTGGCAGGAGGTTATGTAATCGCCGGCGTTTGTCTGTTTGCAAGATAACACAAAGTAATGCACGGATTTTGATAATTTTCAGAGAAGGTGGGTATTAGGACAAGGAACAGGTGATTAAATTTTGGCATTTCTGGGCCAAAGTACAGCTGACATATATGCCAAAGTTCAAGATTTCAAGTCTTTCCAATGGGCCGGAGTTCCAATCGCCGTGCTTTTGGGTTTTGCTGCTACCTGGCGGAGATCTGCACTCTGAGTGCTTTTCTAGTTTATTTTTTCTATCATTTGTCATTATTCCTTTTTTCTGCACACTTCTTGCTTGCCACACCTCAGTTTGTCTTAAAAAAGAAAAGACAAAATCTAACAAAAAATTGATCACAAAAAATTAGTCTTTCCCAATATATTGTCACTGATTTCCCCTTACCACTCAGTCACACCAGGTTTGATATTTCACTCAAAATTTGTCATCATAGGGGCCAGATTAAGCCATTATTATGGCAAATCATGTTCATGGTTTATTGGCAGAATACCAGGTAAAGATCATAATTTCCATGCCATTCACTGCCAGTCATTCTCTCTCCTCTGAAGAACAGGCTATTTTGAATGGGTAGCCCTTTTCATACCGTGAGCCAGCCCAGGTGGGTTGGCGAATTGAGTTACCAAACAAAAACTGAAAAAGTAGTTCTCTTTCTCCGAGATTAAATATTCCTATGTTGTCAGGACACCATACAAATGAAGAGAACCCCTAATGATTTTAAATATCCAACAAAAAACCACTTTCAGTCTGACTTGTGCCAGTTGAATGTGTGTCGCTGTGAGCATAAGGTGATATAATGTTTTCAGCAAAACTAACATTGGGCTGTAGTTTCAGTTATCAAAGCAATATTCTCTAAAATTTCACCTTGGGTAGCAGTAACTAACAGTAATGGTTGAAAACCGTAAGGTGGTATGAGCATTTTTTTTTTATATTGGCTGATGTTTGAGACTTGTTGCCAGCTGCTACAGTCACTGGCCATTGGAAAACAAGCAATGCTTTTTTTTTTTAAGGTTTCCTCATTTTTCACACTACTGCCATCAAATTCAAAATGAATCAATATTTTTCATGAAATGGTAAATGTCTCACTTTCAACATCGGATGTTTTCTCTGTTCTACTGTGAATAAAATGTGGCTTAATGAGATTTGCAAATCATTGTATTCTGTTTTTATTCATGTTTTACACAACTTCCCAACTTCGTCAGAATTGGGTCCTGTAATACGTGATTGACAAAATGAATCACCAAAAAAATACAACAATACAAAATACCAAATCATGCTGAATCAATAAGAAATATTAAAATCACAAAAGAAGCAATTCATGGCTCCAACATACAGTGTGCATTGACTGTGGGCATATGCACAGTTTACGATTGTACCAACTAAGACTAGCAACATACAAAAAAGGCGCAAGTGGCAGATACGCCTGGACTGAAAATGCAGTTTCTTTGCAAAAAGGGCATAACTACCACTCTTTTCCATTTAGCATGGGGATTGTAACATGCATCCTTCTAGCAAATAAAAAACTTTGATGGAAATATTTTACTTGCAGATACGCCTTTTTTAAAAAAGGGTTTCGACCCCTTTTGGTTAAGAATTCAGACCTGAAATTTTGCCAGGAGATGGGTCCTATATGAATGTATCTAAAAAGGAAAATACATTTTTGGCCCAAATGTTACTTATGCCTTTTTTGCATCTCCCATTTGGGCGCCAGTCCTTTTTTACACGATTTGAGCTGAGCGCTTTTGAGTTCCACATTCTCCCCTCCTCGCTTCGATCACGCCCACAGCACTTAACTTCAGAATGTAGGCGGCCTTATGAAAGTGGTGTGACTGATCCAAAAGAGAGGCAGACACTGTACAAAGCTCATTGATTATGGCCATGGATTATGGTTTGTTCCGTAGAAGACAGGGAGAACATTCTAGTCACACAAAAATAACAATCAAAGACAGTTTATATGATCTCATTTAGAAATTGCGCACTTGAAATCTCAAACTACTTTGATGTTAGGTTTGCAACTAAAGGACATGGAAACTCTTTAACAAAGGATTCTTACCCCGCACGTGGTCATCGACCCCGCCCCGAAACCGCCTCAGCAATCACACAATTCCATATCCGTAGCCTATTATGTCCCATTTGATTTAGGCGACGCATTCACTTGAACTTGTGCCTAAGACTTTATTATAATCAATTATCCAATTTACTGATAATGATTATTCCCAAGTCGGCTATTTATTGGCTAAAATTGATTAACAAATGGATAGTGCTTTGGTATTGGTATTGGAGGAGGAGGTGGCATCATCTCTTTCTGCAGCGGAAGTGCATGTAGAAGAACTTGGAGCATCAACAAACTGTGTCAGACACCTTGACACAGATGCATGAGATATGTGCATGACATCACCAGCCACTCTCTGGAACGAGCCAGATGCCAGGACCGACAGCGCAGTTGTGACCTTGGTGACCACCTGTTTGTTTGTAATTGTAATGCGTTTGTAATTGAAGTAATTGGAGCAGAGGCTGTTGAGTAATATCTTTCGTGTGATAATTTATTATGGTTAAGAGAAATATAGTTTAAAAATAAGGATGAAAAATCGAATATTGAATGTCTCAACCTTTACAATGTTAAATAAAAAAAATTTATGTTAAAATTCGGCCTATACCCGACATCAAACGTAATATTCCATTTCGCCTCATGTTGGCGCTTGACCTTAATACAGCCCTCAAAAGCATTTTCCAGAAAAAGCGCGCAAGCCAGGGGGAGAATACGCGTAAATGTTTTTTTCCTCGAGAAACGCCCGGAAACGCCCCAATTTTGGCCTTCCTCCGCCCCAAGTGCATAACTGCCTTCGGGGCGCGTAATGACTTAAGTCGAGGGGAGAATACGCTTAGGCTGAAAAGCGCGTAGCTATGCGCTTTTTTCGACTTACGCGCATGAGTGAATAGACCCCATAAGGGTTACACTTTAAATGATTATAAATGTATTTTCCTTCACACCATCCCTTAAAAATAATGATTGGTCATGACCTGTTTTCAATCATTCATTTACATTTCTATTACTGAAACTCCAAAAAATCTGAAGATTATCAGGTGTGGTCAGTTTGCATAAATATCGCATACCTGACAACTGTCACGCTTTCGGTGTAAGTTTTAGTGGCATATTTACGTTCCCCTGCTGTAGTCAGCAATTATTCAATCAACTCATATGTTAGAGATTCTTGCAAGGAATTGAAGTCCTTGTGCATGGAGGTTTATCAGTTTGACTACAGCAGTGCATGTGTTTCATGATAGTTTAGATTGTTTAAATGAAATAAGATCATTGGAAGCAATGGGATTACATAAAGACATTTCAAAACAGGCTTCCCTGCTAGGCATGCACAAAGTGTGCTTTCTAAAACCAACAGTAACTAAAAGCAACACCTTTATCAAAAAAAAAGAAAAACGTAAAGCATAAAAATCCAGTACAATTACATCTGAAAATCTCATAACTCTAAATCTTTATATGCTTGAAATATAAAAAAACAAAAGCAACGCAGAGCGTGGCATATGCCCCCACCTGTATGTTGATCAAGGGCATATTGAGATGGCTGCTGTGGCGGCCATATTAGATATTGCACAATGCTGGTTTTCGAAAGGAACCGTCCTCTAGCCACTCCCAATACACCATTAAGAAATGGAATCGATCCGACGAGGGATTCTACAGTTATCCCACGGAAACGAAAAGTTAACGGACGGACATGGTGTCGACATAATACCCCCTTTCCTCTTTGGAGGGCGAGGCATTACTATATAAAAAGGCATAAACAAGCCAAACAACAAACCATGTTTCATATAGCTACCTTTTGAACATGTCGCCGATAACTGACTCTGCTGCCCTTAGAAAACCAACGTCCATTATCTCCAAGAACAATTTGAAAGATGGACTTGCCTGTGCCTCAGCATGATGTTGTAACAGTGTATGTAATCCTGTTGTAGAGTCTTAAATTGCGTTTTATGAGGCAACAATGAACGTTGTTCACAGATAGGTTTTGTGAAGTATTATTGTGCCCATGTGATTATGTCCATAACAGAAGTATGTTGGTTCTTAATGCAGTGCTGTCTAAGGGCTCTAAGGTCAGACGCATCCAATATTGTTTTTCGGCCTGATCTTTTATGGTATATTTCAGATATTACAGAGTTAGTGAGTTATACTTGTTCCTTATAAGGTGTGGAAAGTGTTTATATAAGGTTACAAGCTCAGAAGTGGGAACTGCTGGCTTTTCGTTGCAGGGTGGATGTTCTGAGCGTTAAATAAGCAGTTTCTTTAATGAGTATGAGTGCTGGCTTGTGGGACTTGAAAGAAAAATGGACAAAATTCTAATTCTATCATGGAGACATGTCTCGTGTTTGGGGAGGTTACTGGTGAGCACTGACGTCCAACTGCACCTATATTGATCATCTAGGTGATGCGGGGGTGGGTTGGGGATTGAGCAGATAAGTAAAGCAGTTACTGAAGGGGTAACTTGCTGAAGGGGTAATGAGCTGTAAATCAGATAAGTAAAGCGGTTACTAAAGGGGTAACTTGCTCTTAATAAAACTATTGCTGACAGGGCAAGGAATAGAAAAAAGTGTGTGTATGCATGTATGCCGGCAGAAAGAGTGTGGTGTAAGATAAAAGTGAGTCTTGTGTGTGAGTAAGCATATAAGTGCTATGAAATCTGCAAATTGAATGGTGTGTGTCTTGTTTGTAAAATTTAATGGATTTGTCTTGTAAAGTCTAATGCATGTGAATGTCAAATGAGATGAAGAAAATAATTGAAACATGAATATCTATTTTATAGGACTAGAAAAAGCAAAATATTGTTTGGAGCTGGCTGAAATTTGTATCGCCATTTGTACTTGTGCAATAAAAATTCAAATGAGACACCAAAGTATGATAAACCCTATTAGAATAGAATCAGTTTGAAACTGATTAAATAATATTGCGCTATGTAAATAATGATTAATATCATCCACTCATATGCTTTAGTTACTGATAGTTACTGGAATACTGACAACATGGAATACTGACTAAGAGTGGAAATGTGAATTGTGTTTGTGCAAACTAGAGTGTTCAAGTCTGGGGCTGTTTTGCAACTGAAAATGAGGAGGTTGATCTGCTGTCTTGTGCAGCACAGAGCTGCTTGGAGTAAAAGAGCAAGTGAGGAGTGGCAGGAAAAAAGCATCTGAAATTACAAAGTAATTACAAAGTACAAAAGTATTTGCGTGTACACTGAGTAGAATTTATTAATAGAAATTTGGCAGCAGAAGTGCTTTCAGTATGAACAACAACCAGTGCCTATTTTGCCTTGTTTTAAGAGATGACCAACCAACCATATCATATAAAAGACAGTGGTGAGTATTATAACTTGAACCTGTGACAAATCTAAGGGCGGAATGATAAACTGAATCGAGCGGCTTTAACTCCTTAAGCCCTGAGCCTCTTTTTCAAAAATGACAAGTCCAAAATGAAATGAGTATATCTCCTCAACTGCTTGGTCCATTTGAATAATCTTGGTATCATAATAAAGGTGAAACCATTTGGGATTTCTGCCCTGGTGTAAAAATCACTATATATGTCACTGAGTCTGAGTAAATGGAGATGGAACACAGTATAAATGAAAGATCTCATTTTGCACCTAACAAAGTTTTACTTTTATCCCTTGTAAATTTGTTGAGTTGCAGTCTGAAACCTCGAAAAAATTACAGCACAGAATCTCATTATTATCTGTGCCAAAGTTTATTCTGATCAGGTAAATCAGAGCAAAATGAGGGAGGAATGTCTAGGTGGCTTCTCCAAATTGGCAATTTAGGTACCGTGTTTTCCATTTCAGATTTATCAGATACCAAACTATAACTCATTTAATTTCACTTATATATCACTACAGGCATCCATTCCATCCAAATACAACATTTTTTGATTTTTAGAATTTAAAAAAAATGTATTATTATTATTGCCAGTTTTGTTGCCTATACAATTCCCCATTCAAAGATAATACATACAATGAAAATGAAGTTTAACTCCACTGGAGCAGATTTATTAAAAAACAAAACAAATGGTTTTAATCATACTAACAGTTTGTTATTTTAGTCAAAGATACTAACCCAGACTAACATTGTTTATAGTACTAACTTACCGATGAGCACTAGGGATTGTATAGCTGGATTTTACTCATTGACTAACAAGCTCTCAGCATTCGCCCTATTCAATGTCTCCACCCCAAGTCTTTACTCAATCTACTTTGTTGCGTTTCAGCGGATCATCTGTACTTGTTAAACTCTGTTCTCCCTCCTTATCTGTGCGCGTTAGAACTGGAGCCGTATGTTTGTCAATAGGCTGTCTTTGTGATCCCTGTCCGCGTTGTGGCTTTCGCTAATTTCATGTGGTTAGGAACTTCCTCATGTTTATTCCCTCTTTAATTAGTCTGATCCAGCTCACCTGTTTCCTGTCATAGCATGTGGCTTCCCCTACGTGTATATAAGCAGTGATTTCACAACCAGCCCTTTGTCAGAACATTTCCCTTGTGCTACGATTGTTTATGCCTTGTACTCTTTGTGATTCTCCTCTGACTGGACCGTCCCTGATTGTGATTTTGGCTTTGACTTGGAATTGTTTGCATCTGTGTACCAAACCTTTTTTGCCCGACCACGAGTTTTGTGTTTACTGCTCTGTTTACAACTTGGATTACGTCACTGGGATTCTGATTTTTTGGATTGTGGACTTTGTACTGTTGCTTCCTGCTCTGCGGGGTTCACCCCCATTCTTTAAACACATGTGTGGTGAGTGGTTCTTTTTCTTTTTTTTTCTTTCTTTTTTTTTGATTGCTTGGATCTTGCGTCTGGTTCCTGAGCGTAACCTCAGACTCAGTTTGACGCACTGGGAATGCAAGGCTGTAGCTCAGGTGCTTTAGAGTTCGTTAGAAGGAGCAGGGGCGTTGGTCTTAAGGGGTTAAGAGACGTAATTTCAGTTCCCTATGGTCTCACACTGGAATAAATAGAATTTATCGACTGGAAAAAGGTCTGGCTCTTACCCAACCGATACCTGCTGACCAACAAGGTTAGAGAAATTTCATTTAAGATATTATCCATCGATTTCGATAGATTTTTCCCATCGAATGAGCATATTGTCAAAAAAGACTGATGTGAAATGCACATTCTGTATAACATTGAAATTAACTGACTCTTATTTTGATTTCAAGCTGCTTTGGAGGGATGTACTGTTTTGGACTCTAACATTAAGGGAAAAACCCAACAAAATGTTTAATCTCATCATAATTGCAAGAGTCTACATACTCAAATGCAAATTTACTCATAGAAACCCTTTTGTTGCCTTTTACAATGGATTCAAGCAATACACTGACTCCTGGCATTCCCTTAATCAAAAGGCAATAAAAACTTTTAATGTTTGATCATTTTTAGATATTTTTATGAGCTTTTATTCCCCCTGGCATGAAATATGATTGTTTTGTATTTGGATGAGACTTTGCTTGATGTAAGATTTATATTAAAGTTTTTTTAACTCAAAAAGAAAGATGGCATTCAAATACTGCGTTGTCGTACTCTCAGTAAAAAGGGAATATAAGGTTAGCGAGCGAATCAATTTTGAATGGCGAAACTGCTGTAGCCGAAGTCCCTGCAGTTCCATGGTTTTATTGCATACCTGCCACCAACTCAGAAGAGTATTCACCCAGACCATTACGGTGCCACTCAAAAATGAAGTTTATAATTTTCATTGTACCACTCCCATGATTTGTTCATAATGTGAAAAGAAAAAACAGGACAAAGTTTGGATGTATTATAATATTTACTGGTAGCTCTACGTTCCAAAGTTATAAAATGTGTAACGTTCCGAAAAATTCAGATAATCATAATGTTAAATTTAACAAACAGAATATTGCAGAGATCAAACTTGACCTGCAGTTACTTCAAGTCAACAAATGATTTTTGAACATAAACAGTGACCAAAAATGTCACTATGTAAATTAGTTGTCCACAAATTAGTTGTCAACAGCAGCTGCAGTGAGTGCAGTCAAGGTGGATAAGTTACTGTTTGGAAAGTCGCGGCAGTAACATTGTAATTTATTGTTTTGCAAAGTGAACAAAATATTTTTCTCTAATCATTGCACACATTGCATTAAGAAGAAAGCAGCGCATTTTACTGCTGATAGCTAATTCTTATTCATTGGAAAATGTGTTCACGCAAAATGACTGACAACAGGTCAAGAATGAGTAGCGCTCATTTTAACTTAACAAGGAGAACTGGTGACATTGTCCTTAGGATTTTTGGAGTTTATGCGAAGTAATTTTAGACAGGCGTGGCAGCTTTTATTTAGCTGTGGCAGTGCACCACAATCAACATGTAGTGGAAACCCTGATGAAAGTTAAATTAGGTTTTATTTCAATATATAACAGTGTCAAACTGTTAATGCACGCAACAGCTACTGAATAGTTGGCCTACTCTATGAAAATATTCCAGCCCATTGAGCTACCAGAAAATATGCATATATTTGTATTAAACTTGGAGTAGTTACTATGCTTCATAAAAGGAACAAAAAGAGAGGGTGGGACATGGAAAACGTTGAAAAATATTTTTGGCCATTGCAGTCAGTGGCACCTTACAGACTACGGTATAATATGCCTTAATTAAAAGTCTGTCCTTCAATTTCCGATACCCTTTAGTCCTGTTTTACTTTTGGAATTTCCTAAAACAAATTCTATCTGACAACAGTGCTTTCGAGATCCTTGATCATGAGGTATCAAGAATGTTATCACTCACCAACCTATAATCAATCCTTGATTTTGCGAAACTCACAACTAAATCAATGACAAAAGAGCTGGAAGCGAAGGCTCATGCGTGTACTCATGCAAGGCTGACACTTGAACGACTTTTGGCCACGATTTTGTCGTGGCAAGCCGTGCCATTTTGGGGCACAAACTGGGAGGCTCCCACACTGTTCAGGACTAGTTCAACCATAGTTCACGACGAGTTCACGAATAGTTCACGAATGCGTGCCCATCAGTGTCCACATTGACACGAACTGGCACGACGAGTTCACACAGGTTGCGCATAGTTTGCGCATTGTTTACGCACTTCCCGCATTGGCACGACAAGTTTGTGCAATTCGGATGGTGTCGTGCCGATTTGGGCACGCCATATAAAAAGGGGGCCTCCCCAACCCCTGGTCATTTTTGGATTAGCTGCGGAAGAGACAACATGCTGAATTCCAGAGACACAATCATTGCAGAGAAGAGAAGATGCCTATACTTGGCATGTTGTCTCTTTGATATAAGTTGTCTCTTTGCTGACGATCTCTGGAATGGCGAGCAGTGTCTAGGAAGCCCTATATATACCCCTGCACCGACGCGAGCGCCACTGTCGCGCAGTAGTCGTGAACTTGTCGTGAACTGCTCGTGCTATGCGCAAACTGTTTGTGAAGTGCGTAAACTAGTTGTGAACTGCTTGTGTCATCAATGCGTGAAGTAAACGTGACCGTGTCAGTGGGAAGGCACAGCCACGCTGCGACGCACACCAATTCATGAACATGTCGTGAACTCGACGTGAGCTGTTCGTGACAGTCGTGGCATGGCGCACACTGGCACGCATTCTCCCGCATCGTCTCGACGTGTTCACGAACAGTTTGCACATAGTTCACGACCCGGTCGCGAAATTTTGTCGAGAACAAAATTTTGAGCATTTCAAAATTCTCGTCCCGACATGGCACGCAGTCGCACACTTCACGCCAGTTTACGACTAGTTTGCGCACTGGCACGACTCGAGTCGTGCCAATGCGTGCCACAGAATCGTGCAAGTGTCAGCCTTGCGTCAGGCTGTTGTGAGGCAAATAGAATATTAATAAACTTTCTCCACTTGCAAACAGGGCCTTGCTGTAATCACGGCTATAGCTGATTTGCCGCCCTGCGGTGAATAATTCAATGTGAGCATTAGAATATTACACTAGGAAGAACTGGGAGATCAGACACATCAGTGATCACTGCAGAAGGACTGTCTCGTTTCAAATCTGAATCCAATTAGAGTTTATAGTTTAGGGGAAATGTGCATGGATCTCGAGGTGATTGCACCTCGGACTCATAAATAAATACCTGCGTTACTTAATATATGCTCCCAGGTTTTAGCATTATTGCCGAATCTTAGGTTCGTTGGTAATACCAGGGGATAGAGGGAATCACCGCAGCAAAGGCATCTTTTGGCTCAGTGACTATGAACCCAGGTCTATGCAGACACCCAGAAGGTTCCTTAAGGGAATTTAACGGAAACCGACTTTTCGTCCACGGTCTCCCTTACGGCTAAATTCCCAGAACCAGCGCTACATAGACCCTTTAAATGAGTAGAACGTGATAGCCTCTCCAACTGAATAAAACCAATTCCCATCCCGGGCCGCTGGCCAGTCAGTCCTCGGTTGGGATAAAACCCCTAAGAATCCGCCGTAATGAGGCTAGACAGAATCTAAAAAGATTAGAGTCACGAAGGCCATGCAAGTTTAAAGGGATAACAAGCAATGGCGCCTCCAAAGGGGAGCTAGGGGGGCCACGGGAAGGTGCGGCAGTTGGCTGAGCCCTAGGGGTACGAGCGGTGCTCAGCTCAGATTTTTGATACATCTTAGCCACGCCATATAAAAGGGGACCTATTATGCTGATCCCTCTTTTAATGCATATTAGTAATTTATAATGTTGGTTGTCCATACTCAAGCTCTGAAAAGTTTCTAAACATAAGATTCAGGGGTTTTGCTGTAATCCAAGAACGTGATTTTGTGAATGTAATTTCCTCTCTGAACAGCTCTTCCCGAGATCTTCACAAGATCTGGGCAAAACGTGACGTCAGGTTGTGCCGTCCAATTAGTACAGACCTAGCCAGTGCCAATCACGGCGCTGGACCTGCCAACACCGGAAACTATTCTAGCAGGCACTAACAATGGCAGATCAAACTATGCCTCAGTAGCTTCTTCACTTTTGGAAATACAAAAGAAGAACCGCAGATCATTTGAGGTGCAGTTTTGTCAGTATCTCTCCCAAAGCTGCTTGTCCGTTTACTTTTGGACGCAAAGAAAAGCACCTATTTCTTTTCTAAAAGACGATGCCACCATTTTTGATATCTCCTCCTAGGCCTTAGGTCTGATTCCTTCGAAATTTGCTGTGGATCATCATTGGACCAAGCTTATAAAGATTGCATAATGCTTGTTGAAATCTCTTTTTTTTCCAAGATACTGACCAATGAACTTCAGCAGGGGTGTGGCTTAGCACATAAATGGACAAAAGTCAACAACCACTGGGCCAATCATCATGGAATTCGCAGGATATGTCCATACAAGTACCAGGAACATACCTTAACAGTTTCATGCAAATCATGCCTTGGGCAGCATTTTCACACAACTTCCAACCAATGTGTAAAGTTTTAGGTCTCTACCATTTACCATCTCACGGGAATTTGTAAAAACATTTCTGAAGAAGAAATAATAATAAAAATAATAATAAACCAGCACAAAAAGAATAGGGTTTCTGCCTTACGGACTTGAACCCCAAATAAAGAAATGCCTTGTGCTCCATAAAAAAGACTCATGCAATAGTGTGACTCACAAGATATTTAACAGGTAGTTTTTCACAGCCAGGCTAATAAATTGCATGAGATCTTCAGTACGTCCAAGCTTTTATATTGTGAAGTTACCAACAAACGGCAACCTTTTCTGAAAGTAGGTAATAAAGTGCAGACATAAGCATTAATACTCACTTTTGTGAATGACACTTGCCGAGGTACTTTTCAACTGTTGAAATCTAAAATTTCGAGAGATGAGAGGCGCATTCTGTTTGCTCCTTCACGCTTCAGGTATGAGCTGTTTTATTACTTTGCGGAGAGAATGGATGATGCAATACCTGCAGTGGAATTTTCCATTGTCTCAAAGTGCTCTCTTGTCTTTCCGTGAACCAAAAATCATGAATTGTTCAATGTGTGCCCTGGACTAACTAGTAAAGATAACTTTGCTGTATTTGAGCTTTATGTCATTTAGAAACCCCTCTTCCCAAAAACTAACAATAAAGGTTGCAGTAAAAAATGTTATATTTTTATTATGATGTATGAATTTACATGGAATGGCTGGCAAGATCAAAGTTAAATTCAGCAAGTTTTCATCAAATATATTGAAGTTATTGTACCAGAAAAATGAGCTGACTCAGAAGCGGTCAGGTGGGAGGCACGTGATGATTTTATATGGAATGACCCCTGTACGGTCCACAGTTTAGAACATTCTCAGAGTGAGGCATCAGGTGTCAGACAAAACGGCATCAGGTCTCAGACAAACCTCCGTCAAACCAAACGATCTCAGGCTTCAAAATAAACGCCATCAGATGGCGTCAAATGAAACGGCCTCAGTTTAAACCGCTTCATCCGAAATGGCCTCAGATTAAACGGCTTCATCCAAAACGGCCTCAGTTTAAACAGCTTCTTACGAAACAGCCTCAGATCAAACGGCTTAAAAATGAAAGTCATCAGACAAAACAGCGTCAAAAAACGGCCTCAGGTCATAAAACACGACATAACATTTTATTTCGAAGGAAACAGAAGTATACGGTGGCAACCTAGCTAATGTTAGTTTGATTGCTTAGCTACCAAGTTCGCTAGCCTAGCTAGCCCCCAGTTTGGTGCACCGATGTCAGTAGGAAATAACCAAATTGGAAAAAAATTATTTTGCTATCTCACTCAGCTAGAGTTAAACCGCGATCATTTATTTTACACCAAATATAGCTGTTCCGCAGTCTTCATTCGCTTGCTAACAGTTTGGTGCACAGAATTAAATTGAAAATACCAGAATTAAAATCATCCATTATTTCGCTATCTCACATAGCTACAGCTGAACCGTGATAATTTATTTTATACCAAATATAACTGCTCGCTAACGTTAGTTCGCTTGTTTAGCTAGCTAGTTCGCTAGCCTAGCTCACTGACAGTTATATTAAAGAGAACGTAAATGCTCGGGGTTCAACTCTAGCTAAGTGAGATAGCGAAATAATGAATAGTTTTTATTCATTTATTTTCTGTTGAAACTGTTGGCCAGCTAGGCTAGCAAACTTGCTAGCTAAACAAGCGAACTGACGTTATCATCCAGTTTTATTTGGTATAACATCAGAGATGCCAAGTCTCTCTCCTCTTTGTGGCATTCACGTTTCTGTGCCGTAGTCCGCAATATTATTCAATCAAAGCGCACTGAAGATATTCACTTGCGGAATTTAAGTAATTGTGCATAAAGTTAATGAGTTTCACGTTTCTGCATTACGCATTATCGTAATAGGCAACTGAAGATACGGTTTCTCATGCGATCTAACAGCGATGAAGTCTGCGATTACTTCATCGCAGTTAGATCGCATGAGAAACCGTGTCTTCAGTTGCCTCTTACGATAATTGGAAAACGCGTCAATAAAGAAAAATAATTGAGAACTAGCTAGGACTATCCTAATTGTCATAAAGGGACGTGTCTGTGCCACCCCAATTCCCGGTTCTAGCTACGCCCCTGGACTTGGGAATTCTCGCGCTTGTTTTTACGAGGAGATTGAAAGCAATGGAATTGCGTAAAAACATTTCAAATGGTCTTCATTAAAACAATTAAAACCATCATGAAACACATGCATTGTTTCCAATCCCAGAGTAAAGAGAAGCACAGGAAGTCCGGAGTTATAATCGCTTTCCATGTTACTTGTGGTGAGGTCCACCTTTACGCAAGTGAAACGGAAACTTCCATGCACAATGATTTTATTTCCGCGTGAGAATCTCATGAAGCATTCAATGAATAATTGCGGACTACTGCGAATAAGACTAAACAATGCATGAGACCATAGGCCAAATACATAAGACTTGGCATCTCTGTAACATAAATGATCGCGTTTCAACTTTAGCTAAGTGAGAGCGAAATAATGGATCATTTTTATTCCCGTATTTTCCATTTCATTCTGTGCACTAAACTGTTAGCTAGCTAAGATAGTGAACTAGCAAGCGAATTAAGGCTAGGGAGCAGCTATATTTGGTATAAGATAAATACTCGCAGTTCAACTCTAGCTGAGTGAGATGGCAAAATGGTGAGATGGCTCGGAGTGATGCTACCGAGTCAACAGTTTACGTTGCTGTTTTTACAGTTTCGGTAGCAGGGTTTAATTTTTCTGTTGCTATTTCCGCTATTAATGTGTGCATTTCAAAGTTTTTGTGTGCTGAGACTACGTTTTCTTTGGTAGGCCTGAGAATGGCACTGAGGTTCATGGCACCATCACAGGCAAGCCCTAATGCGTGCGTGTTGTTTTTTTTTAATTTTTTTATTTGACTTGGTCTCAAAAAGAATGCAGACTAAAATGCTGTTGCTAATATGTACATCTCGCAATAGGCTCAAGATTCCATGCCTCTGTAATAAAGAGGAAATGTTTGATTTATCTCCCCATTTGTTTGCATTGGCAAATTAAATATAACCAATGTATTTCAAATCAAAGTTTTTAGCGTACCATGATGTTTATACACTAAATAAAAGAGTCCGTTTCAGTTAGCCAGTTCTTCACTTGGTTTTGTGTCATCATTTTTACAATGTTTAAAACACAAGTAGATACAGACTTTCGGGCAGGAACTTGCGCAAATATGGTGGGCAAAAAATGTTTGTTTGTTCACATGTATTGTTTTCCATTTTTTACATGTCGGTGCGTCCAATCCATATTTCGTATTTTGGTACCTACCATTAGCGGTTCGTGGCAAAAAAATGGTGGTGGAATATTTATTTTTTATTTAATTTGGTTCATAGTAAGAGACTGTGTCCATGAAAATACATTTCAAAGTTTTAAGAATCCATAAGTGTACATTCATGCAGTCGGAATAAACGTCAGGAAGAAATGGTATAATGGAAGGCAACCCTGAATTAAGATTTCCGGACATATAATCAAGAATATACAGCTTTCAAATAAAAAAAAATAGTTCGTCTGGAAGACCTGCTTGAATTTAGTAATCTTATACAAGAGAAGTAAAAAACTGAAATGACACTTGACGCTTTCATAAGAAATGGATTGCTAATTATATGAACAGCTTAAGTTCATCCAGATGTGAGAGTGTTCCTGCCTCAAGGAACTGATGCAGAAATGAGTATCTTCACTTTGTCTCCATAGAAATTTCTTCAGGGGTCAAAGGGCAACTGACCACGCCTTCTTCAGGCTCTCGCTTCTTGAAGAAAGCATAAAGAGCTGTGAGCGGTATACAGGAGATGGAGGACACAATTAGGAAGATGATGACCACCTGTGCACTCACTGGGTACTCCTTGGGCACAGACCTGCCCTGTTTCTCAGGGGAAAGGAGAGAAAGAGCTGGTCAGGTGTATGATCCTGAGGAGCTGCATCTGACAGCCCCAGGCAGTACATAGAGAATATCATATGGACATTTTCATATCACACGCTGTATCAACCGGAGAGCTTTAGCTTTAGTCGAGGGTGGATACACGGTGTGACATGAAAATGCGCATATGAGGATCTATTTATCATATTCTAATTTTGACCATAATTAATGATGCATTTTATCCAAAGCATTTATTTCAGGTTATTATTGTTATCATTACAGGCAAGTAGCGCTAGCATTTGCTTTCAGTCAGTGGTGTATTCAAGTCAATGGAATGGCTAATTAGCCAGCTAGTGCGCAACCGTGATTTTCTCAATTAAGGTAACAAATTTGCGTTTCTATGACAATTTACACATGAAATGTTTTACCACAACTCTTCACATGCATATTGCTGCAAAACATGGCATTACGCATACTGTTTACAAGTAATTCTGTATCAAGTTCCTTTTCTATGTCATAGTCCAGTTCAGAAATGTAAGCTGTTAAGGAATTCATGAGTCTCTCTGCCATGACAGCGTCTAATCAGCATCTGCAGCGATGTGTTGCCAACGATGCTTGTGAATGTTGCTATGGCAATGGTTGCTGCCTCGATACGGGATTTGGCCCGGCGAGCAGATGCGGGTGATACAGGATTTTGCCCGGTGAGCAGATGCGGGTGATACAGGATTTTTCCCGGCAGGCAGATGCGGGTGATACAGGATTTTGCCTGGCAAGCAGATGTGGGTGATACAGGATTTTGCCCGGCGAGCAGATGCGGGAGATACAGGACTTTGCCCGGCGAGCAGATGCGGGTGATACAGTATTTTGCCCAGCAAGCAGATGCGGGTGATACAGGATTTTGCCTGGCGAGCAGATGTGGGTGTAACAGGATTTTGCCTGGCGAGCAGATGCGGGTGATACAGGACTTTGCCCGGTGAGCAGATGCGGGTGATACAGTATTTTGCCCGGCAAGCAGATGCGGTTGATACAGGACTTTACCCGGCGAACAGATGCGGGTGATACAGGACTTTGCCCGGCAAGCAGATGCGGGTGATACAGGACTTTGCCCGGTGAGCAGATGCGGGTGATCAGGATTTTGCCCGGCGAACAGATACAGGTGATACAGGACTTTGCCCGGCGAACAGATGCGGGTGATACAGGACTTTACCCGGTGAGCAGATGCGGGTGATACAGGACTTTGCCCGGCGAGCAGATGCGGGTGATCAGGATTTTGCCCGGCGAGCAGATGCGGGTGATACAAAATTTTGCCCGGCGAGCAGATGCTGGTGATACAGGATTTTGCCCAGCGAGCAGATGCGGGTGATACAGGATTTTGCCTGGCGGGCAGATGCGGCAGATACAGGATTTTGCCCGGCGGACAGATGCGGGTGATAAGGGATTTTGCCCGACGAGCTGATACAGCCTCGTGCCTTGCGCTCGTATCACAGGCATAGATACAGGATTTTGCCCGGCGAGCAGATGCGGGTGATACAAGATTTTGCCCGGCGAGCTGATGCGGGTGATATAGAATTTTGCCCGGCGAGCAGATGCAGGTGATACAGGATTTTTCCTGGCGGGCAGATGCGGGTGATACAGAATTTTGCCTGGCGGGCAGATGTGGGTGATACAGGATTTTGCCCGGCGGGCAGATGCGGGTGATACAGGATTTTGCCCGGCGAGCATATGCGGGTGATACAGGATTTTGCCCGGCGAGCAGATGCGGGTGATACAGGATTTTGCCCGGCGAGCAGATGCGGGTGATACAGGATTTTGCCCGGTGAGCAGATGCGGGTGACACAGGACTTTTTCCCGGCAGGCAGATGCGGGTGATACAGGATTTTGCCCGGCGAGCAGATGCGGGTGATACAGGATTTTGCCTGGCGAGCAGATGTGGGTGATACAGGATTTTGCCCGGCGAGCAGATGTGGGTGATACAGTATTTTGCCCGGCAAGCAGATGCGGGTGATACGAGATTTTGCCCGACGAGCTGATACAGCCTCGTGCCTTGCGCTCGTATCACAGGCACAGATGCCCTGTATTTATAAGGAAGTATATGATAAACAGTTATAACGCACTGATGCATAATAGTTCTCACTTTGTTCTCATTAAGAAAAATTTGAGAGAAAGTTCTCCAGTAGTCATGGAAATATTAGGAAATCAAAGGCCTTGGCAAGCTATGAAACAGTCATTTTAAAACCCAGAGTAAAAATGGGACTTTACCAGGTCTTTGTCCCAGGCCAGGTAGGTATATGTTCCACCTCTGATGTACACTGAGATGTAGAATACAAACAACCCAATGATGATGATTGGGCCAATGGCTGCCCACACAACCTTCCAGTACCACGAAGGCCTGTGGCCAATCATGTTCTCAATGTCTTGTTCAAACCTGTAACCGAAAGAACACGTGCTGCTCAGTGATTAAGACCGAAAAGGCCTTTTTACAGCCTGTGTATGGCAAGTTAAAACTTGAAGTGACAGTAGTGACAGATGACAAATGTTAGATTCTCTTCTTTAAGACCTTTTCTTGCCACATCGCACAGGTTGTCAAAATGTTGAAGCTAGTACTCTAAAACAAATGAAATGCTTTAGCCATAGAAAGAGACACATACCTTTTGAGGCCGTAGATGTAACAGACACTGATGGTCTCCATGAGCACAATGAGAAGCAGTGAGAAGGTGCAGGCATAGTCATTGAAGATGGCAAACCAGTAGTTTCCTGATCGCGTAGTGAAGCCCAGACCGAGGAGCAGACCGAGAAGGCACACCAAACCTGCCAAACCAGCCAGGATACACCCACACATGGGAACACAAGACCTCTGGTTGTAAAACCACAAGCAGGAGGATAAGGGATTGGATATCCCAAGCTACAGCTAATGTCATAGCAATGGATTACTTTACTGTTATACCTGTGTCTCTGTAAAATAATGAATACTCCAGGTTCTTTGAACACTGGCTAATTTCTAAGAAACTAACTGAGGGAGTTGGCAAGAGTTTCAAGCTTGGCATTGGACTTGAACTCACCATTGAGGATCTCCTTATTTAACCGCCTGGAGAGGAATTTGCTGTCACACAATGGGGTTGTGATGGCTATGATATTTCCCAGCATGCTCCCTATCCCCACCATCAGCAGCATGAGGAAGTAAAGCACGGACCAGAGCTGGGGCAGGGGCATGTTCTTAATGGCCTCACTGTACACAATGAATGCCAAACCAGTGCCTTCCACCGCCTGCGAAGGAAACCGAACAGGAACCCGTTCAAGTATAAGACATGTCACCAACTTCATCCTTTGATGCTTTTATCTCGGCGACAGCCATTCATTCACTCCATGACAAAATGAGTCTGCTTACTTCCTTCTGTAATTTAACACTTACAAATGACCGGTTAATGTGATGTTTCTGTTGAGGATCATATGTCAGCATTATTCATCATATTCATCCGAAAATAAATAAGCATAATCAGTTATATTATGCAAGCAGTTGTAACAGACACGCGCGCGCGTGCACACACACATGGAATTCACACATAAGTAGCTGATTTCTGTAGCTTTGAAAAAAATCTGTTCAGTAGAATCATTAATTCTATATAATTATATATATCAACCTCATTTTCAAAAAAGTTGGGACGCTGAGTAAAATATCAATTAAAAAAGAATGCAATGATTTTCAAATCATTTGACCTTTCTTTGAAAATAGTACAAAGACATATAAAATGTTGAAACTGATAGATCTGATTGCTTTTTGAAAAATATCTGCTTATTTTGAATTGGATGACAGAAACATGTTTTTAAAAACTTGGGACAATGAAAGACTGGAAAAGTAGCATGACGCTAAAAAAGACAACTGGCAGAACATCTCACAGATAATAAATTTAGCAACAGGTCATTAACAGGATTTGGTATAAAATGTCCTGCATGGGGAAATAATTCAACAATCTAAGAATATGTTTTCAACTTAAAATTCTAAAGAATTTAGAGATTTTGACCGCTATAGTACTTTTGTACATAATATCATTCAAAGATTCCTAAAATCCAGAAAAATCTTTGAACACACGGGACAAGGCTAAAATCCAGTTTTAAATAGCTGTGATTTTCAGGTCCTTAGGCGGCACACAAGACAGGATTCTGCAGTGAAAATCACTGCATGAAACACTTCTCTGAACCACTGTCAGTACAGAAAGTTTCTCACTGAATGTACAAATGCAAGTTAAAGCTCTGCAATGTAGAGATTAAACCATTTATAAACAAGATCCAGAAACACTGCCTGCTTCTCTGGGCCCAAGCTCATTTCAAAATGTACTGAGACGAAGCGGAAAACTGCCTTGTGGTTTGACTAATCTTAATGTGAAATTCCTTTAGGAAATCATGGATGTCTCATCCAATGGACAAAAGAGGAGGGGGCAATTCGGCTTGTTATCAGCAAACAATTCAAAAGCCAGAATCCATGATAGTACAGGGGTACATTTGTAAACATGGCGTGGGTAACTTGCACGTCTGTGCTGACAGCATTAATGAACAATACATAGGTTTTGTTGCAACATTTACTGCCATCCAGATGCCTTGTTTTAGGGAGGGCCTTGCTCAATTCACAACACCATACTCTGAACGTATCACAACAACATGTCGCTGTGGTAAAAGAGTCTGAGTACTGAAGTGATGTGCCTGCAGTCCTGACCTGTCACCCACTGACAATATTTGGTGCATTACGAAACAAAAAGTATGAAAAAGGAGGCTGCAAAGCATCGAGCAGCTGAAATCTCACATAGAGCAAGCATGGGCACACGTGTTACTTCCAGAACTACAGTAGTTGGTCACCTTAGTTCCCAAACGCTTAGAGCGTTTGGAGATGTGATGCAACGCAGTGATAAACATGTCCTGTGCTGACTTTTTTGAAACGCATTGCAGGCTTCAAATTCAAAATGAGCACATATTTTCCCAAAAAAAATAATAAAGCTCAAACGTTTGCATACCCTAGCTCAGTGGTTCTCAAATCCTGTCCTGGCGCCCCACTCTGTATGCTGGTGTTTGTTCAAACCACGATTACAATCTTAGGATTTTAACAAGCAGTTGATTTGTTTCAATTAGGTGCATTTATGCAAATATCCATATTGAGATATATTGTAAATATTGGCAGAGGGAAACAATTTTACCAAACATTTAATCAACATAAATAATCAAAAGGTTCCTCATTGGTGAAACTCTTGACACATGGTGGCAAAACTGTTATGATTCTGCTCTGTTTGCCATGTTCTGTCTGATCTCTGCATTGCCTGACCTTGCCTTGTATTGTGTATTGTGATTTGGTTGCTTGGTTATGTTCATGTTTGGTCTAGTTTAGTTTTGCCATGTTTTGTACTTTGCCATTTTCCATTCCTGCAGTTATATTCCAGTCCATGTTTTTGTTTTTGCCATGCATTGCACTTTGTCTCCCCCTGTCTGGTCTTTTGTCACGTGTTTGCTCACAGCCCCAGTACTGCGTGCCACACTTTCTGGTGATTTTATAATTTCTGGGTTTCAATCATTCCTTCCATTCTCGTTTACTTCCTTCATCTTGCTTTTTCCTGCTTTTTCTTTGTTCATGTTTGGTCTAGTTTAGTTTTCCCATGTTTTGCACTTTGCCATTTTCCATTCCTGCAGTTATATTCCAGTCCATGTTTTTGTTTTTGCCATACATTGCACTTTGTCTCCCCCTGTCTGGTCTTTTGTCATGTGTTTGCTCACAGCCCCAGTACTGTGTGCCGCACTTTATGGTGATTTAATGGTTTCTGGGTTTCAATCATTCCTTCCATTCTCATTTACTTCCTTCATCTTGCTTTTTCTATATTACTTTTGTACTAACCAATACTAACAGTGTGTTGTTTTTGCTAAATTACTCACCAAGACTAACATTGTATATAATACTTCCTTACTAATAAGCTCTAGGGATTGTAGAGCTGATTGACCAACGCCTCTTGCCTTCACTCAATTTACTTTGTTGTGCTTCCAGCAGACTCTCTGCATCCTTCTAATTACTGTTCTGCCACTCACTCTGTGCACGTAGAAATCCTTAACTGGATCTGTTGCTCTGTCTATAGGCTATCTTTTGATCCCCGTCTGTGTTTTGGCTTTTGCCTATTTCATGTGATGAGGTTCTCTCTCATGTTTGTTCCTTTGTAATCAGTCTGACTTCCTGCACTTGTGTCTTGTTAAGCATGTGACTTCCCATGACTGTATATTAGGAGTCTTTTCACAGCACTTCCTCGTCAGAACGTTCCTCTTGTTTACCTGTGCTGCTTTCATATTCGCCTTGTACTCATAGTGTAACTCTTCTGACTGGACTGTCCAACTTACGATTTTTGGCTCTGCATTTTGGATTATTGTTGCATCTGTGTTTACGAACTCTTTTTTACCCGACTACAATGTTTGTGATTGCTGCCCTGTTAACGGTTTGGATTTTGCCCACTGGTTTTTGGTTTTTGCTTCTCTGACATATCTGTGCCTGTGTACCGAACCTATTTTTGCCTGACCACGAGTACTGCATTTGCTGCCCTGGTTTTCGACTCTGATTTTTGCCCTCCTGGTTTGTGACTTTGGGATTGAGGACTCTGTGCCTTTTGCCATCGGCCCTGCGGGGGTTACCCCCCTCGCTCAATAAAATCTCTTTACCTGTAATCCTGTGCTCTCGCTACTGGTTTCTGAACGATACCTCACAAAAACCCGACAAGTTACTTGGCAAACAATGGAGTCACACCTGTTGTGTTTTCTGTTGATTTTATTTGGTTCAGGCAGGTTATTTGGGAAAAACTCAAAACACCTTTGTTCAGAATCCTAATTTGGAGCTTACTCATTTTCTCATAGTGTAATTTGATCTGTTTAAAGATGCTTTCACCTGAAAATCCTAGTGTTTCCGACAGCCCCGGCAGAGCAACAAAAGATCCTGCGGCTGGCGAGCCCCTGGTTCCCTACCTCTGTGCTACACAAACTTTCTCAGAAGGTTTTAATTTGCTATATTGTTGATGGATAATCATCTAGCGGGTCAGAAAAATGTGCTTCAACTCGGAGCATTGTGACATCATTTCAATTTGCGAGAATCATTATGTTTCTGGAAAACCGTTTTGACGCTTCTTATGTCGCTAAAAAATAATACGACATTAGAATTAATTCACTTGAAAATCTGATGGAAAAAGAGCTACAGTCTCCTGACCTCAATATCATCAAGCCACTTTGGGGAGATCTCAAACATGCAGTTCCTGCAAGATGACCGAAGAAATTGCAGGAGCTGGAGGCATTTTGCAAGGAAGAATGGGCAGCTATACGACCAGAGAGAATTTGGGGCCTCATTGCCATCTATCACAACAGACTGCACACTGTTATTGATGCTGAAGGGGGCAATACACAGTATTAAGAACTAAGGGTATCCACACTTTTGAACAGGGTTGATTTTTTCCCTAATTGCCATGTTTAATTTGATGATTGTGCCATTCTACCTGACCTACACTTGGATTTGAATTCGATAAGAAATGAAGGAAATTTGTTCTGCCTGGTCATTCATGATTTCTTGAAAAAATTTCACTTATTTTAAAAATTTTGCCAGGGTATGCAAACTTTTGAGCAAAGCTGTATATTGTCTTTGGATTATTTTCAAATAAATATACAGTTCAACTGATTTGAAAATCACTGCATTCTGTTTTTATTCTCATTTTACACAGTGTCCCAACTTTTTTGGAAACAGGGTTTTAAATTACTGGAAACATAATCAGTTGAGCTATTTATGTATCCATTTGCTTCTTTGTATCTTATTTTTAAATGTATTTTTCCTTTCTTTTTTATGGGGACAATACCACTGTGTGCCACCAGTATTTTCCAGAAAATCCCACAGAGAACATGTCAACCAATAGGGGAAGGGAAAGATGTAAGAGATAACCAGTGTAATACGATTGGAAGAAGGTTTTTTTTTATTAAAAAGGCCATTTGGAATGATTGTGGTCGTGTGTTCTTTGCATGCAGGGACACCAGGCTTTAGGTCATGAGCTGGAATGAAGTCTAATTATTTTCTCAAGATTCCACCTTCCTCCAATTATTTGAAGATAAAGGAACTTTGAAAAATGAAAACATGTCTGAATGGGGAACCACAACATTTCCACTCCTGCCTATAGTTCAGATTAGCAAATGGGACACAGTTTAAAAGTCATGATCTTCAATAATCCTTTTGAACATGGTGAAATCGTGCAGAAATTGAGTTTTTGTGATTGAGGTTTGTACCGTGTCGAGTTCAGATTCCAGGCTGCAGCTCTCCAGTTTATGGGCAAAAGCAGGAAAATGCTCTGGATGTGAGCTGTTCAGCTCTGCCATCCAGTAACTCATGTTTTCTGAGGATATGGAGTTCTCTGCAACATCCAAGGTGTTTATGAGCAGCATTCTCACCCTGCCGGGACAAAAGGACATGAACAAAGTAAGGGACTGAGTCAAACTGCACAGGAGAGACCCTAACCCACGGGAGGCACAGAAATGAGAATATTGTTTTGAATCAACAAAACAACAGTTCAGCAGTGCTACCTGCAGCATGTAACAGTGTTCTTCAACTTAGCTTTATTTATGACAACACCATCTCTAATACTTTGGTCTGATAAATGCTGGGTCTACAAGCACTTGCGACTTTAGTGCATCATCACTGTAGCAATGACCTTTCCAGGCAGCTCTCGTAGTTAAAAGTGGCCTTGAAGCCGTAGATGGAAAAGGTGACGATGCTGGCAAAGATGGACGTGCCGCTGTTGATGAACGACACGATGACAGCCTGCCGTTCAATGTTGTTGTTATATTTGTTGTAGCTTGCAAAGGCGATGAGTGTGCCAAAACCAAGGCCCATTGTGTAGAAGATTTGTATGGCTGCATTGGTCCATGCCATGGGATTAGTTAGCTCCTCCAACTGTGAGACGACACCCAGACACCCATGCAAAAGCATTCACAAACCATGAAAACACAATACACTAGCACAACAACACATGCGCACAGGCACAAAAGCAGTAATGCACATATACTGTACATGCTCATACAATAAAGCACAGATTTGCAAATATGGAAAAACACTTTTACAACCGTTACACTTGCATGTACATTTTTTAAAACATCCATTCACAAAAAAAATGTAAGCACAGACATTAACATACAAAAAACCAAAAGCACAGTCACACATGCACACAAATAAACACTGTTATGTATGAGTATTTTATGTAAAACACTATATCATTTGTAAATGGAGATTTGTTACATGCTGTTTTTGCTGCCTTGCTGGTCAGCTATTTATTTTGTTCTTCAGCATTCTCTGGTGGTATGTCTGGAGCAAAACATTATCTGATGTAATATCTCAAGTCTAGTGCTTTCTTGAAGCTTCTGACATCTTCCTGCCTGGAGGGTGCGGGATTACCCAGGAATCCTGTAGATCTTTCCAGAAAGTTGCTAGTCTATATAAATACTGCAATTTTGGAGTTTTTGTTTCGGCAACAGAGTTACATAGTGGCATTAGAGTGTTATTGTGAGGTTAACCAGTGGATTATTTGTAGATGTTTTTTTTTTTCATCAGTGAGGAATAAATTTGTTTAAGTTGTCATTGCTGGTTTTCTTCGTTGTGATTTTCAAGCCATAACAAATTGGAGGTTCCACCAAGATAAACCATTCATTGGATCAAAGATTGGTTTCACCAAAGATTAAAGCTGAATTATTATTTTAAATCTTGTGACTATTTGAAAAACCAGCAATCATCACTTTTGATGTTGAAAGTTTTTTGAAAACTCCAACCCAGGAATCAATTGTGCTTGCAAAGAAGAAGGACTTGCTGCAAATAGCCTGATACCTTGGACTATCTGATGTGAAATCAATGAAGAAACAAGAAATATTCAACATTTCAATGCAACATTTCATCGATGAAGATATCTTTGGGGAAGAAGTAGCAGAATTGATTAAAGATATGGAGGTGCCTGCAACAGAGCTGCAAAGGCTTGAATTTCAGCTACGCCTGAAAGAACTGGAAGAGAGAAGGTTGGACAGGGAAAGAGAACTGGAAGAAAGAAGGTTGGAGAAAGAACTAGAAGAAAAAAGGATGCTGTACGAATTGGAAATGAAGAAAATAGAAGCAGGTTCTGTTACAAAATCATTTGGACTTTCTGATCATTTTCATGTGGTTAAACATATAAGACTTGTTCCTCCCTTCCTTGAAAATGATGCAGACCAATACATTACCCATTTTGAAAAAACTGCTGAAAATTTGAAATGGCCGAAAGAGCATTGGACAATGAAGTTACAAAGTGTTCTTACTGGTAAAGCAAAGAAAATCTATAACCAGTTATCTGTCCAACTGTGCTCTGATTATGATTTTGTCAAATCTGCCATTCTGAGGGGCTATGGATTGGTCCCCAAGGCTTACAGGCAAAAATCTAGGAATTCTCGCAAGGAAGCCAGTCAAACTCATGTTGAATTTGGCAGGTTGAAAGAACAGTTGTTTGATCAGTGGTGTAATTCCATGAAAGTTGAGAAAGATTTTGACAGAATGAGGCAACTTATTTTGGTTGAGGAAATCAAAAGGTGTGTCCAGCCTGATTTTAAGATTTTCCTTGAGGAGAAACAAGCCATTACTTGGTAAGATGTTTCCACCCTGGCTGATAGTTATGCGTTGACTCATAAGTCTTCTTTTGTCCAAATATCCATTTTTTCTAAATTTCAAAGCAAGTCTCAGTCCATGACCTCTTCTAATAAAACTTCTAGTGATTCTAAGGCCACTTCTGAGAGGAAACCTTCCAGTGAGAGGTAATCCTTTGATTCTTTACTTTCTGTGTCTTGCTAATACTGCAAAAAACAAGGTCACCTTATTTCTGAAAGTTATGCTCTCAAGAAAAAAAAACAACGAGAAGAAACCAAGCCAACTGCTCTCACTAACAGAGGATCTCTTGCATCCAAGGTCAGTTTGCCTGATCTTCTACCCTCTGTGTCTGATTCTGTTATGGAGGATTTTGAGCCATTCATCACCGATGGTTTTGTCTCACTTTCGCATGATTTTTCCTCCTCTGCTCCTGTTCGAATTCTAGGGGATACTGGGTCTTCCCAATCTCTTATTCTTGCAGATATTCTGCCTTTTTCGGACAAATAGTCTACTCAGGCTAATGTCCTTATTCAAGGAGTAGAATGTGGTTTTACAAGTGTACCTCTCCATAATGTTCATCTCAAATCAGACTTGGTCTCTGGGCCTGTTACTGTTGGCGTGAGGTCTTATCCTCCTTTCAAAGGTGTCCATTTGCTTCTTGGTAATGATCTTGCTGGGGATAAGGTTGTGCCCTTCCCTGTTGTAACTGACAGTTCTTTGATTGATCAAGAATTTGAATCTATAGGGGAGGAAATTCCAGACCTCTATCCTTCATGTGCAGTTACTCGTTCTATGGCCAGAAAGGCTACTCAAGATGATGCTGAACTGGACTTCAACCTGGCTGACACCTTCATCAGGCAGTCTTTTCATCAGGAACCTTCCAGTCCTGAAATGTCTGGGAAATCTTCAGACTTGTCCTTGTCGGGTCATTCTAAAGACATTCTTTCTCGCAAACAACTTATTCAGGAGCAACAACAAGCTTGTGATCTAGCGCATCTTCTACCACAGGCTGCAAGTGAAGAAGAGGCTACTCAAGTTCCAGTCTGTTTTTACTACAAAAATGGTGTTCTTATGAGAAAGTGGCGTCCACCTGATATTTCTGCAGATGAAGAGTGGATGATCACCCATCAAATTGTTCTTCCAAAGCCTTATCATCGAGAAACTCTTAGTCTAGCCCATGACAATCCTATCTCAGGTCATTTGGGTATCAAGAAGACCCTTCAACATGTCAGGAACCACTTCTTCTGGTCTTCCATGAGGTCCAATGTACAGGAGTACTGCAAATCCTGTCATACTTGTCAAATGGTTGGGAAGCCAAACTAGAATATTCCAAAGGCTCGACTTATACCCATTCCCGCTTTTGAAGAACCTTTCAGTCAGATCATCATTGACTGTGTTGAACCATTGCCGAAGACTAGATCTGGTTGTGAGTACTTACTGACTATCATGTGTGCTTCCACCCGGTTTCCTGAGGCAATTCCACTTCATGATGTCAAGGCTAAGACTATCATCAAGGCTCTTACCAAGTTTTTCTGCTTTGTTGGTCTTCCTAAGTCTATTCAGTCTGATCAAGGGTCAAATTTCATGTCTGGCATATTTCAACAAGTTATGCATAAGCTTGGTATGAAACAATACAGGTCATCAGCTTACCATCCTGAGAGTCAAGGTGCTTTGGAGAGGTCCCATCAAACCCTGAAGAACATGATAATGACCTACTGTCTTGACATAGAGAAAGACTGGGATGAAGGGCTCCATCTTCTTCTGTTTGCTGCCCGTGAAGCTGTTCAGGAGTCTCTTGAGTTCCGTCTTTTTGAGCTTGTTTTTGGCCATACAGTTTGTGGACCTCTGAAGCTTCTGAAGGAAAAGTTGCCAGCAGAAAATGATGTCCCAATGTACTTGCATTAGTATGGCTCTGACTTCCGTAATTGTCTCTCAAAGGCTTGTGACTTTGCTAAGTCTAATCTCAAAGAGGCTCAGGGTAAAATGAAAGCCAGATATGACCTTCATTCCCAAGATAGAAGTTTTAAAACTGGTCACAAAGTTCTTGCGCTTTTGCCAGTTCCTGGAAACCCTCTAAGGGCCCGATATTTCGACCCTTACACTGTCCTCAAAAAGGTCAGTGATCTAAATTATCTCCTTTTAAGTCCTAGAAGGAGGAAACAAAAACAAATGTGTCACATCAACATGCTGAAAGAATACATTGACCGAGACACTCAGCAAAAGCCAGTCAATGTGGTAAATACAATTGAACTGGAAAATTCTGAAGAAGATTGGATAATGAACCTGGTCCAGCCAAACTTGAAAATTCAGACATTCTTCAAAATATTGACAGCAAGTTGTCTCACCTGGACCCTTTTCAACAAAAACAGCTAAAGCAACTCATAATTGAATATAGTCACATATTCCCTGACGTTCCATCGAGGACTGATATAGTTTACCATGATGTCATCCTACAAGATAATGCCAAGCCTGTAAAACAGCATCCTTACAGAAAAACTCCAGAAAAGCAGACGTACCTTAAACAAAGTCAAATACCTGCTTGAAAATGACTTTGTTGAACCAACTAACAGTGACTTGAGTTCTCCATGCATCCTAGTTCCGAAACCCAATGGAACATATAGAATGGTGACAGACTACAGGAAAGAAAATGCTCTATCAAAAATGGACTCATATCCTATTCCCAGGATTGATGACTTCATTGACAAAGTTGGACAGTCAAAGTATGTCACAAAATTTGATCTCCTCAAGGGCTTCTGGCAGATCCCTCTAACAGACAGAGCAAAGGAGATCTCTGCCTTCATCACACCAGATGGATTATACCAATACAAGGTCATGCCCTTTGGAACGAAAAATTCTCTGGCCACCTTCCAACATCTGGTAAACAGAGTGATAGCTGGACTACCAAGATTTGAGGCCTATATTGATGACATTATCATCACCAGCGACAGCTTCCTAGAGCACCTCACCTACATCAGAAACTTCTTTCAGAGAGTGAAGGATGCCAAGCTGACTATCAACCTTGTTAAAAGTGACTTTTGTAAAGCTACAGTTGTTTACTTAGGTCATATTGTACGACAGGGTCAAGTCAAACCAATTGATGCAAAGGTAAAAGTTATCACTCAATTTCCTGAGCCTACAACTAAAAGAAAACTAATGAGATTTCTAGGGATGGCGGGCTACTACAGAAAATTCTGTAAAAATTTCTCCATCATTTCTGAACCTTTGACAAATTTACTGAAGAAAAATGCTAAATTTGTTTGGGATGAAAAATGTCCAAATTCATTTGACCAACTAAAAGCTATCCTCAAAAATGCACCAGTTCTTTTATCTCCTAATTTCAAAAAGAAGTTCAAGTTGGCTGTTGATGCCAGTGATATTGGTGCAGGTGCAGTTTTACTGCAAGAAGACACTGATGGAGTAGATCATCCTGTGTGCTATTTTTTCAAAAAGTTTGATAAACATAAAAAAAAACCATTAAACAATTTAAAAAGAATGTTTGGCACTTGTTTTGGCTTTACAACAATTTTAAGTCTATTTGACTTGTTCAGCTACTTCCATCAAGGTCTTCAGTGATCACAATCCCCCACATTTTACATAAGATCCAAAACAAAAATCAAAGATTACTGAGATGGAGTTTACTTTGCAAGAGTATGATTTGAATATTTCACACATCAGGGGAAAAGATAATGTTATCCCAGATACACTTTCACGCATGTAATTTTATTTCTTTATTTGATTGAGAACATTTTAATTTCACATTTGTATTTGATTGTAAAAATTGGACTGGTTGTTATGTATATGATTGTCATAATGTTCAATGATACTTTTGTGTAAAGTTCAAGATTATACTGATTATAAAACTGTGTTAATTTTAACAAAAGAAAGCTTTTAGCAAACCTTTCTTTTCTTAAAGAGGGGAGGCCTTGCTGGTCAGCTATTTATTTTGTTCTTCAGCACCCTCTGGTGGTGTGACTTTAGCAAAACATGATCCGATGTAATATCACTTCTTTGTAATAGTGCTTACTAGACGCTCCTGACATCTTCCTGCCTGGCAGGTGCGGGATTACCCAGGAAACCTGTAGATCTTTCAAGAATGTTGCTAGTCTATATTAATGCTGTGATTTGGTCACCAGAGGCAGAGTTTTTGTTTTTGCAACAGAGTTACATAGTGGCATTCGAGTATTATTATAAGATTAAACAGTGGATTTTTTTTTTTTCATCAGTGTAGAATACATTTGTATAAGTTGTCGTTGCTGGTTTTCAAGTCATAACAACACATAACCATCCATACTTGTGTTTTTTAGAGTCCAGCAGCAAGCAGATTTTAGAAGAATATAAAAATAACAATTCAGGAAGGTACATTTCATTACCTTTGGTGTGAACATGTATGTGATGCCATTCATTGCTCCATGCAGGGTAAGGCCTCTGATCAGGTAAATGGTCAAAACCAAATATGGAAATGTTGCAGTAAAATACACCACCTACAGAATAAAGCCAATAATTTGTGGCCATTTAAAACCACACCAATGCATCAAACGTAACGTCGACATGATAAATACAAAGGGTTCAAAATAATCCAGTCTACAGGCTTTCCTAGCACTCTAAATTGGAACATGTCTTTATATTTTTACAAATATTAGATGCATACATTAAACACATCATTGTAATTTTCACTTATCAAATGCTTGCTATAGTCTTCTGAAATAAAAAACTGCAAATTCAGCAGCATAGCACAGAGTCAGCCCTATTAAGGGTTTTTAATGACATCCTTTTGGCCACTGACACTGGTGATTATGTTATTCCTGTCCTGCTGGACCTAACAGCTGCCTTGGACACAGTGGACATTGATATTTTAATTTTGCGGTTGCACCACCTAGTGGGCACTTGTAGTATTTCTCTGGAGTGGTTTAGGTCCTACTTGTCAGACAGAAGTATGTATGTGAGTCTTGCTGGTTCAGAATCCTCCTCGGCTCCTCTGTCATACAGGGTTCCGCAGGGCTCAATTTCAGGGTCCCGGCTGTTCTCACTTTACCTGCTGCCACCGGGTTCCATTCAGAGAAAGCATGGTTATCATTTTACTGCTATGCTGACAACAGTCAGATTTAAGTCCCACTTATGTCCCCCCCCCCCATTGATTTAGGTCCTTTGGCATGGAATGTTAATCCAACAGCTTTAAACTTGGGTTTTAAGATGGACAGTAATTTTAAATTGGATCGACACATTGTTGCAGTGGTAAAGCCAAGCTTTTTTATTTAAGACAGTTGGCAAAGCTGTAGCCTCTTCTTGCACGTTGGCACTTTGAGACAGTAATCCATGCCTTTGTTACATCTCGGCTGCATTACTGTAATGCACTTTATTGTGGAGTTAGCCATTCTTCCTTTGCACGTCTCCAGTTGGTCCAAAAAACGCTGCTCCCCGTCTTTTAACTGGGACACGCAAGAGGGAGCACATAGCGCCTATTCTGGCTTCCCTCCACTGGCTGCCTGTGCATTTTGGAGTTAATTCTAAAATTATATTATTTGTTCTTAAATATTTGAATGGTCTTGCCCCACCCTACCTCCCTGAGCTCCTCCATCCCCACACTCCTTCTTGGTGGCTAAGGTCAGCTGATCAGCTGCTCCTGGAGGTGCTGAGGTCAAAATGGAAGCTCAGAGGGGACAGAGCTTTTTCTGTTGCTGCTGCCAAATTATGGAATGGCCTACCACTGCACATTAGACAGGCCTTTTCATTGTCCATTTTCAAAACTTGTCTTAAAACGCACTTTTATTCCATGGCTTTCAACTCAGCATGAGATCACATTCTTGTTTAAATGTTTTATTATCCACGCCCGACGGGACAGCGTGGGTATACAGTTAAGCACCGTGTGTGTGTGTGTGTGTGTGTGTGTCTGTCTGCGCGACAGCTCGGCCACCACTGAAGCTAGGGTGACCAAACTTTGTGGGGTAGATGATCCTAGGGTACCCTGTCCAAATTTGCATTTTGAGGTCGAAAGGTCCAAGGTCAATGTCAACAAAAGGCGTGGGTTAGCATCTCTATAGAGTGCGCATTATCTAGTTGTTTCTATTGTCCCTTTTGTTTCTACTGTTTTCATTGTTTTTTATTACTTATTTGATTATTGTTTTTACTATTCTATTGTTTCTCATTGCTTTTCTGTTTTCAGCAGTGGCGGTTTTTCGCGGAGGCCAAGGGAAGCCTGGCTTCCCCAAAAATTACTGCAAGAAAGAAAAAATATAAATAAGCTTCACCACAATGTATTTTATATTGTTGTCATTTCCTTGTCAAAACACTACATCAGCGCACTTCTGCTTTGGCTGAGCGTGAGGAGCAAAACAGCGCCCCTCCTGTCAAGCTCTCATTGTGTCTTACACTTCGTGTCTCATGCCCTCCGCCCTTCTGTCAGTTTGGAGGCCAGCTTCACTTGGCCTCCCTTAGGAAAAAAAACAGCCTGTATTAGCCAATCAGATTGAAGCAAGGCTCATCGCTTAATGGTCGATGCATCATTATAAAAAAAATGAGGGAGGCCAGATCAAATCTGGCTTCCAACCAATCACAAACTCTTACGGAAAATACACACACTGATTCAACTGTCCCGCCAGGCGCCAGCCAGCCCACACAGAAAGTATAGCCAGTAAGTCAGAGAATGGATGATGACAGGGACCTTGAGTTTCTTGTAAAAAATGAATTCACAAAACTTCCTTTTGAGGTTCAACTAAAAGTCAAGCGGGACGGTAGGCCGACTCCAAAGCTCAATTTAACTAAGGGGAGAGCTGATGGAAAAGTTCGCTCTTTTGTCTCCTATGGCCCACCGTGGCCTTTTTGATCACCGGGTTGTTGTCACATTTTTCTTATGTGATGCATAAAATGTGGTGTTTTATTCTTTATAATTCTTGTTGTGTCAAGTGGATTTCAGAGCATGATGGCTAAGCTGTACTGTTTTTTTATACTCTCAATCCTTACCGAGACTGCATTTAGGTCCGCTGACATCAGCTGCACTATCGGCTGACAGCTGTAAGGTTTACAGTTGATAGCGCTGCAGCACAGTTGATATCAATTTTTATATAAACCTTTGTAACTATGTGTTTTATATTTAGTTTATGAAATTCAGACGTTGCGCACGGGTTATGCATTCATGTTGAGTGTGTTTTTGGATGTATGAATATTGGGCATCCTTGTGATTTGTTAATTTCAGTTGCGAGGCTGCCACATATGACATTGTTACTTCTAATATTGGTGGAAGGGGTTTGCCTGTGTTTCTGTAGAATAGTCCACGGCTGTCTTGCAAATGCTTTTGTTGCCAATTAATTAAATATGAGCCAGAGAGAAGCATTGTCCAGAAAACGGAACTTCATTAATACTGTCTGTGAAAGCAATGGCTCAAATGTTTTTGTTATATCTAGATCTTGTCATATTTGGCGTCTGATCGCTATGTGTTTAGCTTTCTGCTGTACTAAAGCTACGAGACGTTTACCAGCTTCGCATGGGCTTCCTCTAACTGATCACATACTGCTGAGTACCAGAGCCATGAGCACGCGCACAGCCCGAAGTGCGGATCCACAGCTCTCCCTCGCGCTTTCACTGTGTCTCACACACGCGGTCCTCTTTTTTAACCTCTTTTTTTCACTAAAATGAATGAGAAGTCGGTAGAATGAAGGTACTTTAACAGTAGGCTAATTTGTTTGCAGGAAAATAACACTAAACACTGAATTAAATTAGTTGTTCATTCTGGCTTCCTCGGTAATTTTTGTCACGGGCCGCCACTGGTTTTCAGGACTACTTACGTACAGTACTTTGGTTTAGCTGTGGTTGTTTTTAAAGACCTCTATAAATAAAGCTGAGTTGAGTTGAGTTGAGATCTATATCAAGAAGGGTAGCCACACAATTTGCAGAAATAGGTGTGTTACTGCACTGTGTACAAGAGATAGAAGATAATTCAGCATCTTGAAATATGCATTATATCATACTGATAGTATATACCCTATTCAGCTTCCAAAAACAAATGCAATATACAGCTACAGTACATGCTTTGTTCAGCATATTGTAACATGTATAAAGTCAAACAGCTATATACTGTTTGCATGTATGCATATCGCATTGATGTGAGTCAAGATCAGGTTGCACCTTTACGGGCACGGCAGTTAAAATTTTAAATGCACCTTATTTTACATTGTGTGTTATTTTCAGTAACTATGGTATTCCCCTGATAATTGGTTCAAATGTCATGGACGACTCACAAATACTAAGAATTCTATGGCCTCAAATGTACGCATACCCGAGATCCATTTTGTGAAGTTGCAGACATTCAGCAATAATGTCATTTTTGTGAGGTTTGTGAGGTGTGTGTGTTGTTTGGACTTATCTTTGCGGCTCTCGTCCCGGGACTATATCGAATTCCCGGGCTATCAAATTCTTTACCCAGCTGGTTGATTGAGCTGGGGCGGCACTTCCCCAGAATCTGTATAAGCAGGATGTCCGGCACGCCTCCTTCGCTTGAGTGTCTGTTTTAGCTTTGCACTATAGCCGAAGGCATCTGTAATCAGGTTCTGTTTGACTTTCTATCTTCTAATTATTGGAGTTTCTTCTCCCTTTTTCTATCTCGCTTTGCTTCCGTGGTTTGGACTATTATACGTCCTTTGGAGGCGCGAGTACTTTCGTTGGGTCTATGTTATTTTCTGTGTTTGTACTGTGTCCAGCTACTCTCTTTCTCTCTGGTCATTGCACTTGGCTTCCGTACTCTACCAGCCATTACAAATAAGATGAACAACTTAAATGTCTTGAAAAAAACAAGTTTTATTCAATTAATGCTAACAAGCTCAATACACACCTTTTATCCTGATATAACATACAAAAGTAATTTAAAAAATGCCATTTTTTTCATGCATTAGTGACGCATATCTAAAATATTGCTTTTAAAACCACTGTTCAATACAAGGACTGTATACAGAGCAAAAATGTTGCTCTGCACAGCGATACCAAAATAACACCGACTCACACGCAAGTGTGTTTGAAAATGTAATTTTAAAGTAGGCGAAAATGAATGGGAGTCTATGAGCGAATTTTACATCCGGGTGTATAGGGTCTTAAAACAGATGCTTCACTTGAGCGTTCTCGATCAGCAATCTAGTGTTCTATATTCAAAATATCTATGATATTCAATAACAAAGGACATCAGAGATTCTAATTGCGATAATTATGGCATCCCAGGTGGGATCTCCACAAAATAACCGGAAAATAAATCAGAAAAAATAAATAATTCATATATGCATAAAACTAGTCAACTATTTTTTTGTGCTTCATATAGAAAATCACAATTCAAAATCAGTTAATGATAAAATGACCCTCCATAACAATGAAATAGTACAAACTGGCTTTCTAGTAGTTGCTGCCTGGGCATCTAACCAGCTTGAAAATTCAACAGTACCAGCGCAAATGATCATCACTGATCTCGATTCACATCAATATTCGGCTGTATACTATACGAACTATTCTTTTGTTCATAGTGCAGGACTGCTCCCAGGGAAAAAAAAATTACCTTTCCAGTGGACTGGACCCCTTTGACAATGCAGAAGTAGACAACCATCCAGGCCAGCAGGAGGCACAAAGCCTGACCTTTGTGAATGCCTCCGTACTCCTCAATGGAGGAGGAGATGTTGAGAGTCTCCCTGTACCAAAAGTACTGTGTGGATGTGCCCAGCTCACACTCCTCCAGCTGGCCCGTCAGGTTGCTGTTGGGTGGGCACTCTGCCCAGGGCAGCACAGCCTGAGGAGATGGGGAGGACAGTGAGGCATTGTGAACCTCAAAATGGACAGAGCTGCTATGACCTGTCCTATCAATGCACTTGCTCGCCTCAATAAGAGGTTTGCTGGTTTTCCCAGAAACAAACTATTGGCTCAGAGGAGCTGCTCGTAAATTTTGTTTCATACTGACTGTTGTGTTCCAGGGTTCTGGCCTTTGGCCAGAACAGTATTGTTTATGGTTTTAACAGTTTCATGTTTCAAGAATTCATAGTTCATAGTTCCATAGTTCATGTTCATATTCATAGTATTTCATTATCCATGTTCCATGTCCATGTTTTTACTTTTCCATGTTTTTGTTTTTGCCAGGTCTGCCATGCCACTCCACCGCTTGTCTGCGTTCCGCCCCGTGCCTTCGTTGTTGCACATTTCAGAGCTCTGGTTGGCTTTGTGGTTTCCCCCTTCCTTCTGTGCTGTGCTGATTCGGGGCTGTCTAAGCTTAATTGGCAATGAACTGTTTTTAAGTTACTAACATTTACTAACACTCACTGGGTGGTGTAATTCTTAGATAGGCACATTACTAATATTACTAATTTAGACAGGGAGTTTATTGTCATGATTCCAGCTTTGCTATTTCAAGATCTTGCTGTGCTTTTCTGTTCTTAACATTCATGCTTGCTTCCAAACTGCATACTTAATTGGTACTTAAGCTGAGCACGCTCATTCTCTTAATGAGTAGGTCATGTCATCCAATCTCAGTCCATGTCTTGATCTTGCCATGCCTCTTGTTTCTCTCTCTCCAGGTGTTACCCCTCATGTCATGATTTCCAAGCCTTTATCTGGATGCGGTGGAAGTTGGCTGGCAGACAGTGTCTCAAGTTTGTTTCTAGTCGCGTCTCTTTGCATGTGCAAATTTAGCCAAGTTCTTGTTGTCAAGTCCCCTAGCATTTCTAGTTTCAAGTCTCGTCCTAGCCTCTTGTTTTGTATATATATTTAGTCTTGTTATTTATTTTTCTTGATCTTCTCGCCTGGAGTTTCCAGTGCCTTTTGTTTTTTGCCTTTTTGCATTTATTGTTTATAGCTCTGTGTAGCTTACCTCAGTTTGTTTTTTGCAACCCTTTGGGCCAAGTTTTTTGTTGGCCCTCGTGCCTGTTTTGTTTTTGTTTATAAATAAATCCTCATTCCCTTTTCCCGCATCTGGTGTCACTGATAACACATAACATAACATAACATGGCAAGAATAGGCCGTTCAGCCCAACTAGGCTCGCTAGTGTCTTATTACTATAGTGAATCTATATATCAAATATTCAATGACTCAATGGTATCTAGTGCTAAATCAAGCCTGTTCTTGAAAATTCCCACGGTTTCTCCCTCAAAAATATGGTCAGGCAAGCTATTCCACACTGAGATCACTCTCTGGGCGAAAAAATATTTCCTAATGTCAGAGATAAATTTACCCTTAGCCAACTTCCACTTGTGACCCCGAGTTCTACAACCAAAACTTAACTAACATTCTACTAACAAAACAAATCCTACATACAGTAATTCACTTTGTTAATCCCTTTAACATATTTAAAGACCTCAATCAGATCGTCCCTAACTCTCCTTTTCCCAAGATTAAAGAGATTAAGGATCTTCATCTTCAGCCTCCACTCATAGCTTTCATCTTTTATATCAGGAATTAGCTTTGTGGCTCTTCTCTGAATTTTTTCTAGAGCCTCTTTATCTTTCTTAAAGTATGGTCCCCAGAACTGTACACAACACTCTAAAAGTGGTCTGACGAATGTGTTGTATGAGAGAAGTATGGCCTCCTTGGAATGGATTTATGCTAAATACTTTTAGCTATATATCCCAGTATCCTGTTTGCCTTTTTAACTGCTATGGCACAATGGGTAGAACCTGTGCGGGTTTGGTCATAAATCACTCCCCAATCTTTTTCATGTGGAGCACATTCCAATTTTAAACTTCTATGAAGTAATGTCTAATGCTTTTATTGCCAACATGTAGAACTTTAAATTTCGCTACATTAAATTTCATTTGCCACATTTCTGCCAAATTCTGGATTCTATCTAAATCATCCTGAATCTCTTTAGTGGACTCTAAACTGTTCGCCAAACCTCAAAATTCAGTTTCATCCGCAAATTTAACTAATTTGCTTTCAATATTCCTCTCGAGGTCATTAATGTAGATGGGGAAGAGCAGGGGCCCCAACACCGACCGCTGAGGGACTCTACTCCCCTCCTGTAACCAGTTTCGAATCCACTCCAGAATGCCTCCTGTGACTCAAATGAAACTCATTTTCAAAATTAGTCGATCATGTGGTACTGTATAGTATATGATGCCATAAGCCCTGCTCTGATCATAAGTCTTGTAGCCTCTTCAAAGAATTCCAGATGGTTTGTCAGGCATGACCTTCCCTTACGAAAACCATGTTGGCTTGCCCTCAAGATATTATTACGTTCAGGAAATAATTCCAGCTCATCTTTATGATAAATTCCAGTATTTTGCATGCAAAGCAAGTTAAACTAACTGGCCTGTAATTTCCTGCATCAGTACGGTCCCCTTTCTTACATATTGGTATGATATTGCCCTGCTTCCAATCATTTGGTATTTCTCCAGTTTCTAAAGGCCGCCTGAAGTTAGCTGAGTGCGGTTTAGAGATGATCTCACTAACTTCCCTGAGCACTCAAGGGCAATGGCCTTTAACATAATTCCTGGGGACCCGCGGTGTATGCTGGTTTTTGATCCAACCACAATTGTAAACGCAGGATACAAGCTGTTAATGTCTTAATTAGGTGTAGTTCATGTTTCAAATTGTTGATTACTCTGTAACATCCATACATGGTAAGAAGAATAAAATACCCTAGAAGACGGTTTGTTTATTTCTATACTGCAAGAAATTTCAAGTAATATAACATTTTACACAGATCAAATTAGACAGTAAGGAAATCACCAAAGCCCAAAGTAGACTGCTGAACACAACTGTTTCTTTCAAAAGTTCTTTCAAAAAACCTGAGGTGAACTTAATTCGATTGATATAACACGGAACTGGATTGACTCTTTACCATTTGCTTGTCAAATAAATTTGTCAGGATTTGCCAATGAGTTTTCATCAATTAGGAGTCAACCACAGCTGTCATTTTATTGGCTACGTTGTTTTCTCTCATTTTATGCTGTTATTTCCTATACATCGCAATGTGGGTATGGAATTTTTTAATTCTTGAAGGCAAACAGATATTTCTGTTAACTTGCGAGGTAAGAGGGCAAAAAGCTGCTCTAAACATTAAATGCACTTCGAATAAATTAACAGCTTGTTAAAATCCTGTGATTACAATTGTGGTTGGAACAAAAACGAGTATACACAATGGGTCCTCAGGAACGACGTTGAAGACCACTGCTCTAGGGCATAAGCCATCAGGACCCACCGCCTAATATGTCTTTACTGTTTGCAACTTGTCTAATAATTCATTATCCCTGACCTCAATTTCTTCTAAATAATCTTGAGCATTTCGACATGCCCTCTGGCCAAATAAAAATCTGCTCTTTAGTGAAATTCTCAACAAAATATCAATTCAAGTTATCAGCAATATCCTTATTCTCGTACAGCAGTGGTCCATCTTTAGTCTTTATACACTTAACCTCCTCTCTGACCTTCCTTTTTCTAGTACAGTGCTGAAAAAAGCACGTAGGATAAGTTTTAGCCCCTTCTGCAATTTGCCTTTCATACAGTCTACTAGCATTCCTCACCTCTTTTTTGACCACAGCCCGCATTTTACAGTATTCGGCCTTAGTATTCTCATTGCTGTGCTTTATGTACATCTGATAAAGATTCCTCTTTTACCTAAAACTCCAATGAATAGCTGTGGTCATCCACTGAGGAATTCGCTTTTTCAACTACTTTTGGACGCCTTTGGAATGAATTTGCATTGTGAATCAACTAAAATCCCCTTGAATCTGTTCTACATCTCATTTACAGACTTATAATCCACGAGTGTCTCCTATTTTATTTCACTTAAATATGAGCACATTCTGTAAAAGTTTGCTCGCCTAAAATCGAAAATTTTGGTTTTTGAAGATAACTTTTGAACTTTCCATGAAACCTCAAAACTAGCAGTAGAATTATCATGAGTCCTACGTGGCTCCAATACCTCTTCATTGAAAAGAAACATTCAGAGATGGACAGACGTCACTGACATGCCAATGTTCACTATGCCACTACTCTCTTTCCCAAAGTTCAGAACAATAATTTCAAGCCCTGCTCCTGGAGGCACACACTTAATTCAACATTTTCACATCAGCTCAAAATTATGTACACTACCATACCATACCATTACTCAGCTGCACTTAACCAGACATCCGCGGTCTTGATTATCGGTCTCACAAAGCTGGTAATCAACTCGTTAAGTGAACCCAGGAGTTTCCAACCTAGATCTGTGCTCGTGCACATAAAAGGGGCGGTGTTAACTCCATTTGACCAATTGCGCACCATGGAGAAGCCACAGAGAGAAACTTATTTCTCGACGGAGGAGCAAACAATAATTCAAAGGATGTATGAAGAATACAAAGACATCATTCAGGCAAAAAGCAACACTGTTGCAGATGCCAGAAGCAGCAAGGAATCTTAGCAAAAAATCGCAAACTCTGTCAATGCGTAAGTTACAGGGATTGTAATATTAAATTACCACTGTGTGTCCAAAATGTATGAGCAAGTTTTGATTTTCTTTTATTCTTTTTGACAATTAAACCTCATTTCAGTTGTAACCTCAGTGAAGCCAAAAAGACTTGGGAGCAAAAAATAAATACAAGAATATAGGCAGTCAGTAAGTTTATTATAATATATTCCAGGCTACATATATGATGTAAATAATATACACTAATAGTCTACAGTAGTCTACCCTACAACATGCACAAAGCTTTACCTTATACACTGTCTCTTTGTTGTAGAATAATCACAATGGAACTGATTTGACATTGTGTGCAGCTCACAGGGAAAAATGTGACAAGAAAATGATGGGAGGGGGATCCTCCTACATAACCGTACACTTCTGCAGAGGAGGGGTCCTCCTACACAACCGTACAATCCTGCAGAGGAGGGGTCTTCCTACACAACCGTACAATCCTGCAGAGGAGGGGTCTTCCTGCACACCCATACATTCCTGCAGAGGAGGGGCCCTCCTACACAACCGTACAATCCTGCAGAGGAGGGGTCCTCCTGCACACCCGTACACTCCTCCAGAGGAGGGGTCCTCCTACCCAACTGTACACTCCTGCAGAGGAGGGGTCTTCCTACACAACTATACACACCTGCAGAGGAGGGGTCCTCCTATGCAACCACAAACTCCTGCAGAGGAGGGGTCCTCTTGCACACCCATACACTCCTGCATGCACAACCATACACTCCTGCAGAGGAGGGGTCCTCCAACACAACCACAAACTCCTGCAGAGGAGGGGTCCTCTTGCACACCCATACACTCCTGCATGCACAACCGTACACTCCGGCAGAGGAGGGGTCCTCCTACAAAACCGTACACTCCTGCAGAGGAGGAGTCTTCCTGCATACCCGTACACTCCTGCAGAGGAGGGGTCCTCCTGCACACCCATACACTCCTGCAGAGGAGGGGTCCTCCTGCACACCCGTACATTCCTGCAGAGGAGGGGCCCTCCTACACAACTCTACACACCTGCAGAGGAGGGGTCCTCCTGCACACCCGTACACTCCTGCAGAGGAGGGGTCCTCCTACAAAACCGTACACTCCTGCAGAGGAGGAGTCTTCCTGCATACCCGTACACTCCTGCAGAGGAGGGGTCCTCCTGCACAACCGTACAGTCCTGCAGAGGAAGGGTCCCCCTACACGTCCGTACACTCCTGCAGAGGGGTCATCCTGCACACCCGTACATTCCTGCAGAGGAGGGGTCCTCCTACCCAACCATACACTCCTGCAGAGGAGGGGTCCTCCTACCCAACCATACACTCCTGCAGAGGAGGGGTCCTCCTACACAACCATACACTCCTGCAGAGGAGGGGTCCTCCTACACAACTGTACGCTCCTGCAGAGGAGGGGTGACTTACGATGCGCCTCGCAGAGGAATATGTCAGTTAGTTAGTTCAAGAGCAACTGTGTTTTTTTCCGAGCAGCTGAAGTCCTGTTATAGTTTTAAATACAGCGTACAATTGAAATTATTATTTTCAAGTAGGACCTCTTTTAGGCCGTGAACATACGCTGTTTCTGTGTTCCCATTCACAACAGTGTATCCCCTAAATTTCCACCCAGCACTATGCCCTGGAGTGGCTACCTGGAGATGATCAAAGACCTTTCTACTGTATCTAATGTAAGTAGTGGCAATTTGTCGCTCTTACAACCCCACTTCAAAAAAAAGTGAATTATCCCTTCAAATCATAATTTAACCTACTATTTTATTTGCCTCAGATTTTGTGAAAATAAATGATGTAAATTTATTTGCATGCATATTTGCATGCATGTATACATCTGTGCTCTTGCCCTTGAATTGTGGATTTTTGTGATTTATTCATTTTCTTACATGTTTGTTTTTGCCATTTCCTGGTCAGCATATTGAGATGTAATTTTTACACAAAAACAAATGAAATTTCATTGGTTGATTGGTGGATTGACCAATCACCAGTTCCAATGCCCGTCAATTTGAACTATTATGTGTTATAATGTAAAGTAAGTAATTTCTTTCAAGGAATTAACTTTTTTTTTTTTGCTTATTCCTCCCTGCAGGCTGATTTGTCAAGCATTAGTGGTGGACTGGGGTAAAAAAAAAGAACTTTCAGATGAATCTAGAGCAGGTTCATGCATTCATCCATTATTGATACCGTTTCTTCCTCAGTAAGGTGGTGGGGGAGCTGGAGCCAATCCCAGCTGACTACGGGCGAATGGCAGTGTCAGGGATGCACCTTAGCCAGCTCGCCAATCCATCACAGGGCGCACACACCATTCACTCAGACATTTGGGCAATTCAGTGTCTCCAATAAGCCTGATGTGATGTGCATGTCTTGGGACTGTGGACAGAAACCGAAGTGCCCAAAGGAAACTCACGCAAAACACAGGGCGAGCATGCAAACTCCATACAAAACCCATAACCTTCCTGCTGTGAGGCAGCAGTGCTAACCACTGCGCCACCACGGCACCCCTGGATTAGGTTATGTCCATAAATCGAATGTGCTTAGTAATCAGTTGTGACTCAATAGCTATGGTGCGCTATCTCTGGCTCCAATTTGTACAACACTGCAGTGCTTAAAAACTGCAGTGCCCAGGTTTGAAACACTCTTCTCCAAGCCTAAGGATAATCAATCAGTGATATCATGGTGGCTTCATGCATATTCTTTCCACAACCTATGCGTCAGATGGACAATTTCAGTTGCTTGAAAGCTCAATCAAACCCCATTTTCAAAATTTCTCACAATGTGCCCCCATTGTCCATTGAAAAAAGAGCAGCATGAGGTAACCTCCCCCATTGTTTTAGCTCATAATAAGATTTGTGAACGCGGCTTGTTCTGATAAATGGAACTGTGAATAGAATAACTACAACTAGGGATTGTAGGTGAATATTTCATATTCAGACCTGCTGACACTTAGTTTCTGCAGGATAGCATATGATCTACAGTCCAAGCTTTGACTCCAAGCTGGCACACCACTGTTGTCCCTGATTGCAAGGCACTTCAGTACAATTCCTCAAATCTAAAAAAGAAAATAACAAGCATGTTCAGTAATTAACCTGTAAACGATATCTTTAAGCAACCTTCTCCTCTAAAACTACTAAAAAGAAGAAGAAAAAAGAGACTGAAAACTTTACAGAGGTCAAAGGTGTGTGGTACTTAATAAAGCTCATTCTGTTCTTTAAGTAACAGTATCCATCATGCTAGGCCGTGTTAGGTATTACACAAATGAAGGTAAGGTATGGTTTTTCACGTTTTTGACAAACAGTACGAACAACTCACCTGAAAGGACTGGAACAGGTACCAAAATGCCCAGGCGATGATTACATTGAAATATGCACACAGGTATACTGATGTCACGACACTTGCAATACCTGAGGGTGAGAGGTAAAAATGCATGTCGGTGAAGCTGAGAGGCCAAAAATTATTTTCCAGAAATTTGGGAAAACAGACCTTGAAATGAACAGAACAGATGTTCAGCTTTGTAGAGCACAAGTAGTTTTGGTTGGGATGATGTAGTGATGTGGTAGTAGCAATGGTGCATCGAAGAGCACGTGCTTTTTAATGTTTTTCTGCCATCAGAATATGCATAAATTAGCCTCAGTTTATGTCTAGTGTGTAAACTTGTTTCTCATCCAGTGCTTTAGTTTTAAAGTACCAGTGTCCACATTGACAAGGTGACAACAGCAGAAAATAGCTTATTCAAAACATTAGGTTAAAAATTCCCTTCAAATAAACTGGTGTCATGGCTGTAACATCAGTCACAAAAGTCAAATGTACAAAAGTACATAGTCCTGTAAAAAAAAAACCCTTTGAATATGCCAAACTATTATTCACACATTTTCAGAGTTAGTCAGCATCAACCTAAAACACAATTCATTTGTTGCTTTTTATATATCATTCTTGCCTGAGAATGTAATGAAGTTGGTAATGAAAGTCACGTGTAACGTCAGTCACATGTAAACCAGGTAAAAACCACGCCTCCAGCCGTCCAGCACACCGGTCTATAAAGATCTGGACTGCTGGACTAAAGATCCTCGGAAGAGCTGATCCTGCCATCCTCCTGTATCCTCGCCCCAATCAAGTGGGAGTTTGACGGGGAAACAGCGAAGGAGACCAGGAGGAATTCCCCGACCACCTCATTGCCAGCAGGCAAAACTTTTGTTCCCGCAGCTCTTAGAGAGTGAGTGATCCTGTGGGCACATACCTCCCTGTCTAAGAATAACACCTCCAGCCGGTCAGCTCATCGGTCTATTAAGACCCAGACTGCATTCCTCATTCCAGTAATCATTGCCTGCATCTGTTTTTCATTTCCACAGTGTGGTAGACTTGCTATATAAGACCAAGCCTCTCATTTTTTCTTTGAGAAGTCTTGTAGCCACATACTTGTGTTGCATTCCTAGTCTTGTATAGACGTATTTTACCCGCATTTGACTTTTGAAACTGAGTGCTATTTCTATTTATTTCAGCACTTTATCCTGGGAACCTAGATTCTTGATTGTTTGCTATTTTGTAATACATTGTTACTGCAGCCATTGCCTATAGTCTGTATTACCAATACTATCTCTAAGGGACCTCGCTCCCTCTTTTGTTTGTTTTTCTTAGTTTATGCCTTCTGTTGTGTGGTCAGCAAATCACAAGGGTCAGTGCACAACCCCAACACCTCTGTCTGAAAAATCAGTCACGGTTCAACACAACAAGCTACAACGATATTGTGCCGCAAAATACTTGACTCTCACAAGCTTTCTTGATTCGTGTTTGTTTATTGTCATTAGATAGCAGCAGCAGCAGCATCAACACGAATATTCATTATTTCCCATGATGCATTTCCTCTGCCTGGCTTCATCTAAAGAAACAAGAGGAGCCTACAGAAAAACCTCTTATATCAAGTTCCATTCTTGATAAGCAGGTTTGTTAAGTACTCAATTTAATTTATCATAGAGATGTGTATAAGTATTTTTCATTATGTGGTAATAGTTTGTCAGGTTATCAGCAGTTAATATAGCCGAATACACTCAACTAAGATCATCTCCTCATGTACACAAACTACATGTATACTGTTGACCATACTACCTGGGAGAGTTTATCAGGCATACCAAGGCAACCTCGGTGACACACAGCAGCCTAGAAAAAATGATTTTAATTAAATTTTTAAAAATGCTGGGCCCTTAAAAATGTCCAATAATGAGTTGGGTTCACCTCATGCATAATGCTCATTAAGAGTGAAGCAGAATGACATCATATTGGAATACAGGACTGTTCAACTCATCCAACTCTCTTCTTCATTCAATTTTTCCTCACCATTATTTTGTAATTTTTTGACCCAGCCATCCAGTGGTAGATAGTTGCAATATCAGTTGAGAAGCTATGTATTTATTTAATTATTTTTACTGTTAAAACCGTCATATCAGGGATGCCGTGCTAGTGATCGCCTCTCATGAAATCTGCGTCAATAAAGTGACAGAATACTCAGATCTCATTTGGAGCCGGAGGGTATTGTCAACGCAAGTTTGAACTGAAGTTGATAAATTTTCTAAATTCATGTTCACAATTTCACACCTCACTAACTTTTATGCAATACCAGCATAGTTTCCTCCTGCCTCCAAATACACTTACTCCCTAGTATGCTTGTCACAAAATATGAACATCCAAGGAGTGCAGGTTTTACTGCAAATGGCCTGTTCCCTCTCTGATTGTAATGTCAGTCACAGTGGAATTGGCCATGTCCTACAATATCTCACCAGTCATACACAAATGCAGGACTGTCCATTTTTAGGCCAGAAACGCCATAAATACACATGCGTAAGACCTCAGTGGAGCTGTCACCAATGAAACACCTATACAAATAATGGATTTTTTTTTTAAATGTACATAAAGACCAAAGAGAGCATTGACTGTCCATCCCTCATATTTATTTTAAAAAACAAATCAACGAAAGTCTTTATATTCAATAAAAATGAAAAAAAATGTCAGTTCAAAGGACAACAGCCATTTTGCAATGGAAGTGGAAATGAACAGGACAGATTGGACAGCACTGCCTGACATCATGAGGGAAGTTGTAAAAGTAAGATGTGCAGTGAATGTTAATTCCAATCGCTGCTTGACGACAACAAAACTTGGCAGCCTCAGTGGGAAAACTACAAAACAAGAAGCTCGGAGACCGCGAGCTATCTTCAGATGTTTTATTCTGTCATGGTGAAGATGGAAGAAGCAGGGACAACGGTGGTGTTCTTTTTAACATGCAATGTGAGTGCTGATGAAGGTGAATGGCTTCATAGAAAGAGTTAATTTACGTGCAGGTTGTAAAAATGTCAAAGCTTTAAATGTCATTAGTCTCTGTGTTTATGGTTCAGCCTCTCTCCCCAGTCAGTGAGTGCATGCATCCATGTATCAGCCTCCTCTTGGAGAGAGTTCCTCTATTCCTCCATCTCACTCTTTCTCTAAATATTTGCCTCTCCATGTGTGTGTTGAGCAGGCCTTTTCATGAGTCTTTGCAAATGGGCACTCACCCACTCCCCCCATGTAAGGGCTGATGGTGCTCCATACCCCAATGCAGCCCAGCCGCATCTTCTGCCCAATTGCCAGCTCCATGTAGAACAGGGGCACACCCTCCACCACTAGCATGATAAGATAAGGAATCAGGAACCCACCTAAAGATACAAGGCTTAAGTCACCAGGGGCTCACTTACAGTCAAACACCTTCCACCATCTTAGTGCCACTTACAGACTTGTTGTGATTACATAACAAACAATATTACGATGAAAATAACCTTGAAAATGTCTTCTCTCATTTTTTTTCTTTGTATGTTTACATTGCACGCTGGGTGCTACAAAAAAAAACTGCAATGTGTTAATTATCATCATCAAAGATGATTTCTGGGTTTTTTTTTTTCCAGGAGTGTATTGAACAAATACAGGATGCAACAATAACAAGTACATTCCCATGGCATGAAGTTTAGATAAGAACGGGAATGACCAGTGACACTGGGCATGGAGGGGCTTGAGGAAAAAAAGGATACAAACTGAGACCATCGATTTACTTTTCCCTCCCACCACTGAGCAATGGAAGTGTCACCACAGGCATCTTAGCTGGCCATCGCCTTCCATTTCCCAGGGATGTTTGAAGAGCCTGACAAGCAATTACTGAACCCTAGGGTCCAATGCTATAGGTTGACTGGAGCTGATACTGTAGTCTTTCCCAGAGTGAAGAGCAAAATGCAATTCCCAAGGTCCAAGGTTAAAACATTCAGGATGTTTTTCAGACCACAAACAGACAGCCACTCTAAAATTAAGAATTTTAGGTGTATCATGCTGTTCTTATCGCAGGTTTAAAATGTAATTGTGTTCGTAAAAGCTATCAGAAATGCCTGATTAAATTCTGTCAGGACTGTTCACACTGCTCAAAGTTCAGAAATGCTTTCGCACTGTGGTAAAAGACCAAATCCTCCCAGTTATTCAGAATTAGATAGACTTAACATTCTTTTCTGATTAATTATTTGGAGTAAGTAACTTTCCCTGAGATTCTTCCTCTAAATCTGGATAAGATGCCACAATATTACAGCACTTACATTCATGTAGTTTTGTTCTTATTTGAGCAGTTTTGTTCTTGTTTGACTAACTTGTTATTCAGGGGCACGTCTCCCAAAAGCTTAGTTGCTGCTAACTATGTAACTTGTATCATAGTCTGAACCAAGGCCATATAGGAAGAAGAATGTAAGCTGCTAACATGGTCAGCAACTAAGCTTTTGGGAAGGGTACCCCAGTTAAGTAATAGAAAAACTGCTTTAACAAGAATGAGTTTTTTGCTGTTTCTATCTCCATGCTTTCCCTTTCAGGTGAATCTCTGTAATAATAAAACAATACCTAATTTCTGAAAATGTACTTGACCCGTAAGTCACTCTGTAACATCATTTTCTGAAGGTGAGTAAATGCATGTCACTAAAAAGTGACATAATAGTGCTTTTGTTGTAATCAATACAATAAAGTTTGTCAACCTAACTCACTTTTTTGTCCACACTTACTTTACACATAAGACTGAGCAATACCATAAGAGTGCTGTCATGTTTTAGTAAAGCTGTGCGAGTGAAAGTTGTAAATAAGAAACTTTTATCAACATATAAATTAGAGAAGTGCTGCATAATGTAATGTATACCAAACTAGAATTTAACAGCATGGTACACTTGGTCTGTGTTTCAAAGATTGAAGAGTTGACTTCGATAAATGATAGAATGAACAATAATTTTGCAACACAACAATAACCTCTGATATGTTCTTCACACCAACATCCACACTTACAGAAAAGTACAATAAAACACATTGAAATATTCTCAATATACACATTATTAAAATTACTCAGCTATTTCATCTTGTTAAAAGTGAGTCATGTAAAACATCACAAAACACAGTCATTCTTCTTACTGAAAGCTACGCATTAGATTTGATCACATAACATGAATTTGTTCTGACCTTCCTCAATTTCAGAATTTGAGAAAATCTTACCTGAAAACATCTGTATCTCAGTACAAAAAAATGCACTTCTTACCCCCTCCATGCATTTGGCAAAGGTACGGAAAACGCCACACATTTCCCAGTCCAACTGCATAAGACACAGAAGCCAGGACAAACTGCATGGGATTGTCCCACGATGGTCGGCCATCATTTTCCATTGCTGTTTTTTGGACATTGAAAAAAAACCCAATTCAACTTCCTGAAGGTTCTTGGTTCTTAGAAGCCAAGTGTTTAATACCCCATAGAAACCTAATCACAGAACATTCTGCAATATTTAAGACAGGCCAGGTCTGGCATTAATCTGGCTAACAGCAGCAATGTGGTGTCTACAAATCAGTGTCTATTCAAATGAGATCCTTTCAGAGAGAGGAGGGTCTTTCTTTATTAGCAGTGCATATTCAAAGATGAAGATGTAGTAATTTAGTTGTAATGATTCAGATGAATGATCACCACTGTGGAGATCTAATAATGACAAACTTTAGTGAAATCACCGTCAAGATTTAAAACATATTGTCTTCTATGTTAGAAAATGTAAAATGCAACCTGATATATTTCTTTTCTATAATTCAGGAGAAGTTGATTACATTGCATGGGATCTGCTTAGAGCAAAAGTTTTACTGTGGAATTGCATGTCCAATAGAGTAAGTATAAATGTAATGTACTGATGACTATAAAAGTAACTATTCAATAAGATGATGACATCTGCTTTCATTGAAGTACTAACTGATACTAGCATACACATGTAAACCTAACCAGCAGCTGTATGCAATTGAACAGGCAAAGGAATGTAGACCTGCTGGACTTCGGTGAACATTTCATGGGAACATTAACTCGAGGTCCCAGGCTCGAGGTCCCATGTGTCAGAGAATTAAATGAGCATTTGTAACAGATGCTCCTCTGGAAATCCATCACCTGAACCCACCCCCAACATGGACCAAAACTTGCTTCTTTGTACCCCATTGTCAGCATGTGAACCCTTTGTTTGTAGGATTTCACAATTGATATAACATTATTTTGTTCAATAGACAGTCTGAAAAATACACTTAATGTGCCCAGGTCCCATAAGCCTGCAAAGGGCTCAAGATATATTTGCACCCCTGGTTGAACATGAAATAAAAATACAAACCCCAATTTCAATGCAGTTGTGACATTGTGTAAAACGTGAATAAAAACAGAAGACAATGATTAGCAAATCATTTTCAACGTATATTCAATTAAGCGCACAAGATACTTAATGTTCAAACTGGTAAACTTTATTGGGTTTTTTTGGGAAATATTAACTCATTTTGAATGTGATGCCTGCAACATGTTCCAAAAAAGCTTAAACAGGGGCAACAAAAGACTGGGAAAGTTGAGGAATGCTCAAAAAACACCTCTTTGGAAAATTCCACAGGTGAACTGGTTAATTGGAAAACAGGTGAGTGTTATGATTAGATAAAAGCAAGGTGAGGTTCACCACTTTGTGAACAACAGCGTAAGCAAATGGTCCAACTGTTTAAGAACAACATTTCTCAACGTGCAATTGCAAGGAATTTAGGGAAATTCATCATCTACAGTCCATGAAATCATCGAAAGTTTCAAAGAATCTGGAGAAATCTCTACACGTAAGCGGCAAGGCCGAAAAGCAACACTGAATGCCTGTGACTGTTGGTCCCTCAGGCGGCACTGCATTAAAAATCATTCTGTTAAAGATATTACCATGTGGGCTCAGAAACACTTTGGAAAATCATAGTCAGTTAACACGGTTTGTTGCTCCATCCACAACTGCGAGTTAAAACTCTTTCATTCAAAGCAAAACGCATATATCAACGCCAAAAAACGCCGCTGGCTTCTCTGGGCCCCAGCTCATCCAAGATGGACTAATGCAAAGTGGAAAAGTGTGCTCTGGCCTGACGAGCCCACATTTCAAATTGTTTATGGAAATCATGGACGTTGTGGCCTCCGGGCTGAAGAGGAAAGGGACCATCCAGATTGTTATCAGCGCAAAAGCCAGCATCTGTGATGGTATGGGGATGTATTGATGGGTAACTTGCACATCTGTGAAGGCACTATTAATGCTGAAAAGTACATACAGGTTTTGGAGCAACATATTTTGCCATCCAAATGATGTCTTTTTCAGGGATGTCACTGCTTATTTCAGCAAGACAATGCCAAGCCACATTCTGCGCGTCTTACAACAGCGTGGGTTCGTAGTAAAAGAGCGTGGGAAATACACTGGTAGACAGTCCAGACCTGTCTCCCATTGAAAATGCATGGCGCATTATGAAGCGCAAATTACGACAACAGAGACCCCGGACTGCTGAGCAACTGAAGTTGTACATCAAGCAAGAATGGGAAAGAATTCAACCTGCAAAGCTTCTACAATTAGAGTCCTCAGTTCCCAGACGCTTACTGAGTGTCTTTAAAAGGAAAGGTGATGTAACACAGAGGTAAACAAGCCCTTGTCACAGCTTTTTTGCAACGTATTGCAGGCATCAAATTCAAAATCAGTGAATATATTTAAAAAAAAAAAAAAAAAAATCTGTTTTAACATTAAATATCTTGTCTTTGTAGTGTAGTCAATTGAATATTGGTCAAGAAGGATTTGCAAATCACTGTATTTTGTTTTTATTCACGTTTTACAAAACGTCCAAACTTCATTGGAATTGGGGTTTATACTACAAAAAATAAGTAATAATATAATAAGAATAAATTCAACAGAGAGGAAACACTGTAATCTAGTATTTTTTTAATTGCAAGTAATCAAAATGATTTACGAATGGATTCAATTGAAAATTAAATCACACGAAATCAAGGTTTCACAATTACTGGCGCCACTATAGACAGTTGAAAATGAAATGACACAAATTTAAAGCATGAAGGAAATTCAACTTCTTTAAGTTCACCAATGTTTTAAGGAGCTACAGTATATTGTGTCGTTCCTGCAATTCCTGGTCTTCTATGGAAAGGAAATTAGTAGGGATGCACCGATATGAAAATTTTTGGCCAAAACCGATAACCGAAACACCGAAAAAATTATGCCAATTTTTAGTCCCATTGCATTTATAGCTATGAATGTGTACTTACCTAACTTAAGTCAAGGCACTGCAATGGCATAAATTAACATTCACGCTTCAAAAAATAAATCTATTACAAAATTATGAAAATATTTATTTAGCACTGACATTCCAAAAAAGCACAATATTAAATAAAATGAAATTATAAATAAAATGTTTAACTTGGCCTCACTCATGAATAACCTACAGGCCTATAACTGACTGGCCTATTACTGGCTGCTGAAAAATTGTAAAATATGTTATGTGATGACAACAGCAGCCCACTGATTGGTCAGAGAGAATTGGCTGCGATAGACAACTCGCTTCCGCATTATCGCTTGGAAACAGGCTTCACTTTCCATCACTGATACTGGTCTTCAGATTGTGGTTTTGAAACGTGTGTTGTTTTAGGCAGCTTGATAAATATACTGTGCATTGCCTGACCTTTTAAACAAGGTTGCGTTTGTTCACCGGAAACAGGCTTCACTTTCCATCATTGAAACAGGTCCTCAAATTGTATTTTTGAAACGTGTGTTGTTTAAGGCAGCTTGATAAGTATACTGTGCGTTGCCTTTCCTTTCAAACAAGGTCGCGTTTGTTCACCGAAGCTCCTGCAATAATGAAATGCGTTTCTTTGTCCGTGATCCTGTTCGTAGCGAAATTAGAAGCAACGGCGTTGTGTCCAATTCTATTTCCCCAAGAGATAGTTATTATGCTGCCCCTATTCTATGGAAATTGCGCGGAGAATAACTTTACGGATGAGGCATTTTGTTCTCAGGAAAGGGAAAGGTATCACAGATGAGATGACGCATCGTAGAGCGATACTTTCTACTACTCTGCCATCTCCAGCGATTTTAGCGTTTCCCACGTGTTTTGCCTTCACTTTTAAAGTGAAATGTTAAATGACGTCTGCATGTCAAGCTAATAAACAATAATTGTTTTATCATATGCGTTATTTGCTTCTTTGTTATGAAGGAAACCCGGTAAATTAATATCCTTTGTGTGTGGTGATTACATATTTTTCCAGGGGTTGTAGTTACATTATGGAATACTGATGTTACACAAATGTCTTGAGAATATATTGCCATTGTCTATGAATACTCTATGCCTTTTACGGATATCATTCCTTTGTGTTTTTAGGAGGTACGTATTTAATGCGCAACCGAATCGGAAACAACACCAGCTGCTATCCTATGCATCAGGACAGTGTCAAACAGAAATTGCAATTCAGCACTCGCGGACTTTAGTGCCATAACCTGGTGACGGTGGTGCGTGTCCCCCGTTTTAATACATACAGACAGGCGTGTGCTGGCCGCAGTTTTTGCTTGCGTCATCACAACATTCTGTTTCGGCCGTATTGTTTCAGTGTTAAAAGTCTTTCAGCCGAAAACCGAAAATGCGTTTTTTTTGCCATTTTCGGCCGAAAATTTTCGGTGGCCGAAAATTCGGTGCACCTCTAGAAATGAGGTAACTTGCAAAATCCCTTGATCATTCAATGCCACAAAGAACTGATAGTTCAAAGACAAGTGGGCACAGAGAATGGATAGTCATAAATCTGGTGATTCCTTCAAGGCGTATGCACAATGGATTGAATATTCCTCCGAGTACTTTCATGACAATTTTTCAAAAACTTAGACTTAAGTATATAAAATTAGTTTGGTACAGTTGATAACCTGACTGGCAGAACATGCAAATGCATTTCGCCTAAGTGCGTAGGTTTAGAGAGTTGGTTGGGACATATGTAATGCGAGAGCACACGAGCTGGAAACATTTTTGCGATAATTTAAATGCAAATATTTCCTTCTCCGTCAACAGAGGCAACTGTGTGTTTCTTTGACGTTTTCTATGCTCAGCGAGATACCTCTGTAATTTTCATCGATAAATGTCATATTCATAAACTTGTTTTTCTGTTTTGTATCCAAACACTTTTGATTCGGCTTCCAAATATGACTTCACAACTGTTATTTATGTTTCAAACATTTCTTATGGAAATTAACATTACTGAACAATTGATAATACTTTTAACAATTTATTAGTAATATACCACATACAAATAATAGGGAATTGGCGGGGGTGAGGGTACGGAGGGGCAGGAGAGCACGAGTCAATACTTGAATAATGAAACTAACAGGAGGAACAGAATGAAAACCTGGACATGGACAACTGGATTATGGGAAAAGCAATAAAATAAGACTCAGGACATGACATGCTCAGCTTAGATTAAGGAAGTGAAAGAGGAGATATTGAAAACATTGTTTCCGGTGTGACAGAGAGCATAGTTCTTCATAGGTTTTCGTAATTCTACGCCACACCTGTTCTTGAATGCAACCCTGGTAGGTGGGTGTGGTGAGGTAGCAGCTCCACGCTCAATCCAATCATTCAATTTGTAAATTATTGCAGTGTATTAAAAGGGCTACTTTAACAGCCCAGATGCAATTCTGATTCCTAGGTTTAATTCTGCTGTGCTTCCTCAGTTTGAGCTTCCTCCTGTGTATTCATCAGTGTGTTCAATTCGACAACTCGTGTAACATGAGTAGCGCACCTCGTTAACAGAACGCTTAGCATCTCACTCTGGTGTTGAATGCATGCCACATGAGTATACTCTTTTTCCAGGGTGGAAGGGTTCCAAGATGGCACCGACTGGACAAGAATGGTGAGGTAGCACATCAGTGACACCGCTATGGAGGTCGTTTTCCTTAAACAGCATTCGTTATTCGGTTAGATGATACGTATGGCAGCTACTGCACCTGCAGCATTTACTGTGCGCTCGTGTTGCCGAGGGTCGTCTAATCGAATGCACCCCATGTGTGAACCTTGATTGGCTGCAGCATGACATGAGTAAGCTGAGATAATGGGTTGGTTCTAGGGCCACACTAATAAATTTTTGGGTAAGTAGGGTGCTGAGGTAAAATATTATTATTTTTTTTGTCATTTATGTAGTGTTGCAGGACAACCTATTTATTGCTTGTTTGTTTATAGGTTTCTGCAGTTGCTGTTTTGCCTCCCCACAGAAAGTGTTAGTTATTTAACTGGCTTGTAGCCTTTGGTCTCCTGTGGCTGGGTTGTAGCCTCTCAGTTTTGGAAGCTTGGGTGGGGTCTAATGGGTCTAGATGACCTGTGTGGAGCTCTATATGGCAGCTTCCTTTCTTGTAGATGTAATATCTGTAAGCCACTGGTGTACCCCTCTTACAAGTACAACCCCAATTCCAAAATAGTTGGGACGAAGTGTAAATTGTGAATAAAATCAAAATGCAATGATCATCAGATCACATGAGCCAATATTATTCATAATAGAACATAGATAACATTTCACATGTTGAAACTGACATTTTACATTTTTCTCCACAAAATGAGCTCATTTCAAATTTTATGGCTGCAACAGGTCTTAAAAGTTTGGGCACAGACAAAAAAGGGCTGAAAAAGCAATTAATTGTCATGGTTTTGCCCCCGCCGCTAAAAACAAGAAACCGGTGGGCACTAGGACCATGTACCCAAAAAGTGGATTAGGGACCCACACGCACAAACTGAGCACTAAAATAGAAATGTTTAATTTAACAAGGTTAAAATACAATATACAACTCAGGGAAGTAGCAGCAAAAACAACAACAGGGCTCAGGCATCAGAACGCTTCTGCACTGCCGAGCTGGCAGTGCAGCTGTTAAATATCGTACACTTCACCTCCACTTCAACGACCAACAGGTGTGGCTCTTTGAAGGGGAGGTAAAGACAGAAGGAGGGGGGAGGGACTGTAGGGCAGAACCATCACAGTACCTTCCCCCCAAGGCATACCCGGAACACACGGCGCCCGCCTCCGGAACACACGGCGCCCACACTTGGCGCCCTCCTGCGGAACACACGGAGGTGCCCTCCTCCGGACCACATGGCGGTGCCCTCCACCGGAACACCTGGCGCCCACCTCCAGAACACTGCTCCCCAGGCTGAGCCCTGTTTTGTTGTGCCGCTGCTCCCCAGAGTTTTATTTTGTTACTCAGCCTGTGCGTTTGGGTCCCTTAACCACTTTTTGGGTCCATGGTCCCAGTGCCCGCTGGCTTGTCGTCTTCAGCCAGCGGGGCAAAACCATAACATTAATATACAAGAGAATCAGCTGAAAGAACATTTACCAAGTCATTAATTTAACTGTCATGAGGTGTGTAACATGATTGGCTATAAAAGGGATGTCTTAGAGAGGCTGAGTCTCTCAGAAGTAGATACGACCAGAGGCTCTCCAACCTGTGAGGGCTTGCGTAAAAAAAATTGTGGAATACTTTAAACACAATGCTCCTCAATGTCAAATTGAAGGTCTTTGAAGGTCTCATCAACAGTGCATAACATCATCAAAAGATTCAGTAAAACTGGAAAAATCTCAGTGCGTAAGGGACAAGGCCAAAGACCTTTACTGGATGCCCATGATCTTTAGTCCCTCAGACGCCCCTGCATCACTAACCAGCATGATTCTATTATTGACATTACTAAATGGGCCATGAAACACTTAAAAAACCACTGTCTATAAACACAGTCCGCCAAAACCACTGTCTATAAACACAGTCCGCCGTGCCATCCACAGATGCCACTAAAACTCTATCATGCAAAAAGGAAGCCATTGTTGAGCATAATGCAGAAGCACTGCTATGTTCTGTGGGCCAAGGCTCATTTAAAATGGACAGTAGCAAAGTGTTCAGTGCTCAGACGAGTCCGAATGTGACATTATTGTTGGAAATTATGGGCGTTGTGTCCTCCGGGCTAAAGAGGAGAAAGACCACCCCTCCTGTTACCAGTGTTCAGTTCAAAAGCCAGCATCTCTGATGATATGGGGATGCATTAGTGCATATGGTGTGGGACACTTGCATGTTTTAAAAAGCACCTTGAATGCTTAAAAGTATATAAAGGTTCTAGAGTAACATACACTCCCCTCCAGATGACATCTATTCCAAGGAAGGCCTTGTGTATATCAGCAGGACAATGCAAAACCGCACACTGTATCTATTACAACAGCATGGCTTCGTAGTAGAAGAGTCTGTGTGCTGAACTGGCCTTCCTGCAGTCCTGATCTTTCACCGTCAAAGTCCGTCAAAGGAGACCCAAAACTCTCCAGCAGCTGGAGGCCTGTACTTAACAAGAGTGGGATCAAATTCCAATGGCTAAACTCAAGAAACTTGTCTCCTCAATGCCCAGACACCTCCACTCTGTGTTAAAAAGAAGGGATGCTACACCATGGTAAACAGGCCCCTTCCCCAACTGTCTTGAGACCTGAAGCAGCCATCAAATTTGAAATGAACTTTTAAAAAACTTCTTCAACGAGAAACTTTCTGGATTGTCACATTAAAGGCCACCCAATCCCCAGGGTTAAATGATGAAATTGATTTTCTCCCGTTTCTGTGACAATATTTTAACTCTTACAACAGCTTTTATCCTCGACAATGACAATGTTTGCATCTGTAAAAATGTATTTTCTTACATAATTGCATAATTAAATATATAAATAATATACAGTATATAATATACTATATAAATGTATTTATCTAGGGAATGTTAACCTTTTTTGATGTTGGAGTTTTTTTGTTTTGAAAATATGTACATTGGCTTATTGTCTTTGGTACTTTTAAAATTTGTTTGGCGCTTACTAGCAGCTCTTGCGCACTGAGGAGATCATGTGCTAGGCCCGGTAGCCTCCCATGGTCAGCCTATTTCTACCTGTCGGATCAAGTATGTGTTAGACCTTGATGAAGACCTAGTGTCGAAACGCGTTGGTCTGTCTTGCTGCCTTGCTCATGAATTAAAATATCACCTATTCTTCATCCTTGACGGAGTGCCTGTATATTTTTTTCCTTGGGTAGTTGCCTTATTTTATATTGGGCTTCACTCTCTGCAATCATTTTTTTTTTTGTTGAAATGAGCGCATTTTGAGGATAAAATTGTAAAATTTCTCAGATTCAACATTTGCTATGAATCTCTGTTCTATTGTGAATAAAATACTGGCTCGTGTGAGTTGAAAGTCATTCCGTTTTGATTTTATTCATAATTTACACTTTGTCCCAACTATTTTGGAATTGGGGTTGTATTTTGTAGCTGTATGATTAACTACTTTAGTATTTTGCCGGGGAGCTGACTATCACCTGGTGAGGTCAGCCTCTTGGGTCAGGTCCCCCTTCACCGCATGCTGTGATTTAAAGCACTGGGCATTTGAAGTTTGGTTTGCTGTGATTGTGTGGTTGTGTGTGTGCTGAGTATTTTCACCCCCAGACACTTGCCTCTTTAGCCCAACACAGTGAAAAGTCGGCGATACAGCCTACAGCGGAGAATAAGACAGCCATCAAACAGGGGTTCACAATCTTAACAGCTAAGTGGCTACTACAAGGGCACTCACGCAGTCTTCATGCCAGCTTAACTCTCATTCTGACATAGAATAATAAATAGGAGGAACGCGGTCATAATGGATGAACTGGACAATACAAGCAAAATAAATGAAGATGCTCGCTCCGTATTCTCACGGAAATCCTGTTCATCATCCAGCTCAAAGGCTAGCTCAAAGGCTAATCTAGCAGTAGCCATAGCAAGAGCGAAAGCTGAGGCTGCGCAAGCCAGAGCAGCACATTCAAAAAGAGAAATTGAACTTAAAGTTGAGCAGGCACACATTCAAGCCACTCTTGAGGCCTTAAATGAAGAAAAAGAAAAAGATACAGCCATAACAGAGGCAAATACATTGTCAGCTGGTTTACTAGAACTGGATATCGATGTATGCAGCAAGGCCTCTGGTCCGGCCATGCAAAGTAGCAAATACCAGCACACTGCTGCTTACGTTTCAGAGCAATCGGGCTTGAGTACAGGTGCCCTGTCTGACAGACTGCAGAGCGACAATATTATGTCAGCATTCTCCCAACTTCCAACCAACATTAAGAAAGAGGATGTTAAACCTGTATTGTCACATTCATACAATACCAGCCAAATGCAAACTGCTGCTCCTGTCCATGCTATGCCCTGTTACTCACCCCAGGCTCCTCAGCAAAGCAAAGCAACACCAGAACAGAGCTTTAATAAACAGTCCCCTTTTTCAGCATATCAGCCTGTTCATGGAACGCCCCTCAGAGCCAGTTATGATCACTCTCATGCCAGTGACCTGGCTAAATATCTTGCCCGCAGCCACCTGGTGACTTCAGAACTAACACCATATGATGACCAGCTAGTGAACTACTGGGCTTGGAAAACATCATTTGAAAGTGCTATCGGCGGGTTGGACATGTCTGCTGGGGAAGAACTTGACCTGCTAATCTAGTACCTTGGAAAGGAGTCTGCAGAACAGGTAAGAAGAATCAAAGTGGTCAACATTTGGCATCAGATCAATGGACAAACAATGGCATGGCAGCAATTTGACGAAACATACGGTGCACCTGAGGCTGTCGAACAGGCACTCTTCAGCAAGCTAGAAAGCTTCCTAAAGATAAGAATGAAAGATCCACAGAGACTCTGGGATCTAGCAGACTTACTGTTGGAGTTGGAAGCCGCGAAGCAAGATGGCTACCTCCCAGGCTTGTCATACTTGGATACCTCCAGAGGGGTTAATCCGATCGTTGAGAAACTCCCTCACAATATCCAAGAAAAATGGATATCCTACGGGTCTAAATTCAAGTGTGACCATCACATCAGTCTCCCTCCTTTCTGCGTGTTTCATCCGCACAGAGGCAAAGGCTCGCATGGATCCCAGCTTTAACCTCTTCACTCGAGCTTCAGCAGAACGAAAGAACAAGTGGGAGAGGCCTTCAAAGGCACCTGTTTATGTTCATAAGACAAAAGTTTCCTCAATTGACAAACCTGAAACTGGAGTAGATAAAAAATCTATAGATCCAAACATACAATGCCCCATACATAAAAGGCCTCATCCACTGAAGAGATGCAGAGGGTTTCGGGAAAAGAGTTTAGAAGAACGCAAACAGCTTTTGAAGGAACACTCCATCTGCTTATGATGTTACTCCTCCACTGAGCATCTCACCAGGAAGTGCTCAGCTGAGGTGAAATGCATGGAATGTGAGAGCACTGGTCATGTGACAGCACTCCACCCAGGACCAGCCACCGGGAAGTCTAAACCATCTCCGCCCGAGATAGAGCACGGTGGTGAGCGGGACAAAACAGATTCCCAGGAGGTTACTTCAAGGTGCACTCAAGTGTGTGGCAAAGGATTAAGTGCAAGAGCATGTTCCAAGATATGCCACATCAGCGTGTATCCACCGAACACAGAGGGGAGTCCAAGAAAATGTACACAATATTGGATGATCAGAGAAACCGCTCTCTTGCACAGTCTGAGTTCTTTGATGTCTTCAAAATCTCAGGATGCCCATATCCATATACACTGAAGACTTGTGCTGGACTTAAAGAGACGGCAGGGAGAAGAGCCTGGGGTTACACTGTGGAGTCAGCAGACAGAAAGCTAAGCTTTCCTCTACCGACACTTCTTGAGTGCAACTAAGTTCCTAACCATCGCTCTGAGTTACCTACCCCAAACGCAGCCCGCCATCACGCTCACCTGAAGTGCATCGCTGACGAAATTCTACTACTTGATCTAGACGCCAACATAAGACCTCCTACTGGGCAGAGAGATTCTAAGAGTGCACAAAGTGTGAGAGCAGGTCAGTGGCCCAGACATTGCACCATTTGCTCGAAGGCTGGACCTAGGATGGGTTGTCATTGGAGACGTATGCCTTGGAGGTGCCCACAGACCACTACAAGTGAGAAGCAACAAAACATCAATCCTAGAGAATGGTCGTGCGAGCCATCTACAGCCATGCAACAACCAAATTAAAGTGCAGGAAATGTTCAGGCAGGCACCTAAGCATCAACACCATCTAGTACGAACATCCACATACAGCTCAATGACACTTGTTGGAGACATCCGAGGCGAAACCATCTTTGCTCGTACCGCCGATGATCACAAACTTGCACCATCAATGGAGGACCTGAGGTTTCTTCAGATCATGGAGATTGAGTTCCACCAAGACAGCTCCAACAGTTGGGTTTGTCCTCTACCTTTCCGGTCGCTGCCTAACAATAGGGAGCAAGCGCACGACCGCCTTGTCTCACTCGGCACACACTGGAAAGACGACCATTGATGATGGCCCATTTCTTGGATTTCATGAAGAATATGCTCAGCAGAGGGCATGCAGAGGTCGCACCACCCTTACGACAAGAACAGGAGCATAGGTACCTGCCCTTGTTTGGGGTGTACCATCCCAAAAAGCCGAATGAGATCTGCGTAGTCTTTGACTCCAGTGCACCATGTGGCGGGGTGTCACGAAATGATGTCTTGCTAACAGGTCCTGACCTTAATGACAGCCTGCTCGGTGTACTAATGAGGTTCAGGAAAGAACGAGTAGCCATCACAGCTGACATCAAGCACATGTTCCACTGCTCCGTGGTGAAGGAGGACCACAGGGACTTCCTCCGCTTCCTATGGTATAGGAACCACAACCTTAACTGCAATGTTATAGATTACAGGATGTGTCTCCACCTCTTCGGGAACAGTCCCTCCCCTGCTGTGGCCATATACGGTTTGCAGAGAGCAGCTAAAGCAGCCTAGGCAGACTATGGCGGCGATGCAAGATGATTCATTGAACGTGAGTTCTATATGGATGATGCTCTAAAGTCCTTTGACACTGAGGAAGAGGCTATCAGTGTTCTTGAGCGAGCGCAGAAGATGCTTGCAGCTTCTAACCTCAGGTTGCACAAAATTGCTTCAAATTAGCCCACAGTCATCGATGCATTCCCACCTGAGGACCGTCCCATTGATGTCGAAGACCTCTCTTTGTTGATGACCTGCCTATCCAACGAAGCCTTGGATTGTCCTGGAATATGCGCACGGATACCTTCACGTTCCAGGCTGCGAATGATCTGAAGCCTTTTACTCGCAGAGGGGCGTTGTCAGCAGTAAACAGCCTCTACGACTTATAAGGGTTCGTCGCACTTGTCTCGAGCAGAACTCGAATATCCTGCAGTATTTTTTAATGAAACTCGATGTGTGTATTAATCAGGACCTAGGCTGGTGCCTTTTGATATTTATGGATGTCTGAGATTAGATTGCGGGGATATGTCATCTTCTGATGACTCTTGTTAAATTTTCTTTGATGCTCTGTGCTGTACATCCATCAAGTTCTGTGATTATAGAAAGGATTATGTATGCGGTTGGAGTAATACATCTGTAGCATTATTTCTCGTAATCCAGGCACTGGTGTGCATGTAAATGTTGCGAATGACTGCTTTCATCATAGCCCTCGTCGGAGGCTGACAAGGAGAAAGGCATTCATGCTGATGGTTGTCAGTGTGACGTCACTGAGGCTTCTGTTTCTGTCCACAGGACCGGGAAGCGGACTCAGTGGGGACTAGTGATGGACGGCTGGAACTCCATGATCAGATACTACAAAAACAACTTCTCCAATGGCTTCAGACAGTTGTGTTTGCGTGTGTATGTCTCTCCTCCTATCCTTGAGCAGTCATTTATTTAATATGAACCGTTGATGAACCGGTAGGTGTACAGAGTATTGGGTGTTGTAATTTAATTTTTTTTTTTTTGCTATGGAAGTGGCTCTGCAGTGTTGGAGGAAAGGCCTCACTTGAGTTGGACTAGAAAAGAAAGAAGGACGAAAATCTAAAATTAGTGCATACATTAGCTGCTGTTAGGCGGTGGTGGGAACAAACTCTGTACTTAATTCAAATATGCACAAAAGTTTGCACACCCTGGCTGAATTTGTAAAACAGGTAACATTAATCAAAGAAAACATGAATGGCCAGGCATAACACATTTCTTTACTTTCTTATTGGATTCATATCCAACTGTACATCATGTAGAGTGCCACAATCATCAAATAAAACATGGCAGTAAGGGGGAAAATGAAATGAACACTGTTCAAAATTGTGCATACCCTTAGTTCTTAATACTTTGTATTGCCCCCTTTAGCATCAATAACATTATTTTGAGATAGTTGCCAATGAGTCCCCGGATTCTCTCAGGTGGTATAGCTGCCCATTCTTCCTTACAAAATGCCTCCAGCTCCTGCAAACTCTTTGGTCATCTTGCATGAGCTACACCTTTAGGTCTCCCCAAAGTAGCTTGATGATATTGAGGTCAGGAGACTGTGATGGCTACTCCAGAACCTTCCTCTTTCTCTTCTGTAACCACTGGAGGGTTAACTTAACCTTGTGCTTTGGACTACTGCAATGCTGGAAAGTCCAGATGCATCCAATGTGCAGCTTTCCCACTGAAGAATGCAAATTGTGTGCCAGTAGTTTCTGATAGCATGCTGCATTCATCTTGCTATCAATTTTCACAAGATTCCCTGTGTCACACATCCCCAAAACATCAGAGGGCCACCACCATGCTTTACAGTGGGAATGGTCTATTTTTTACAATGGGCCTTGTTGACTGCTCTCCAAACATAGTGCTTACGGCTGTGACCATAATCCAAATGACAGTATTCCAGAAGTTCTGAGGTATGCCAAGGTGTTGTCTGGCATATTTTACGCAGGTTCTTTTGTGGGATTAGCACGATAATTGCTTCCTTCTAGCAACTCGCCCATGCAGCTCATTGTTGTTTAAGGGCATTCTGTATTTATCTTGAGGTAGCTTGTGGATTTTTCTTTGTATCCCAAACAAGAAATCTTTCTTGGCCTACCTGACCTTGGCTTGGTATCAAGATATCTCCTATTTTTCAACCTATTAATCACAGATTGGTATTTTCAACAGTACTGACTGGCCTTTTGAAGTCTTCAGATAACCATTCACCAGCAACTGTCCCCTTACACGTCCAGTTGCCAACCTCCTCTTGACCCCCCCCCCCCCCCCCCGGCCACTCTGTACTCCTTTCCTGCTTTGAACTCCCCTCTGCTGTCGATCTATCCAAACTCATCAGAAATTCCAAACCATTCACTTGCCAACTTGACCCCCTGCCATACTCGCTGGTTATAGGTTCTCTTTCCTCTCTGCTGCCTCTGATAACCGCCATCATTCAGTCCTCCCTCAGCTCTGGTTCTGTCCCTCATCTCTTAAGTCCGCCGCTGTCACACCATCACTCAAAAAACCTGGCTTGGACCCCAACAACTTCAATAACCTTTTGCCCCATCCAATCTCCCATTCCTCTCAAAAATTCTGAAAAAAGCGGTGGCTTCACAGATTCAGTCTCACCTCACCAACAATAACCTCTACGAACAGTTTCAGTCCGGTTTTCGCCCCCGCCACAGCACTGAAACAGCCCTCCTCAAAATCACTAACGACCTCCCCATAGCAACAGACTCTGGACTGGTATCCATCCTCCACCCTCCTTGAAAGACTGGCATCCATTGGACTATCTGGCACACCACTGGACTGGTTTCATTCATATCTCTCTGGTCGTACTCAGTTTATTCATTTAAAAACATTCACATCCCACCCCTTCCTCATCTCCTCCGGTGTTCCTCAGGGCTCTGTTCTTGGCCCCATCCTATTTATCATCTACCTCCTCCCACTTGGACAGATTTTTCACAAATACAATATCCATTTTCATTGTTATGCGGATGACACCCAGCTCTACGTCTCCTCCAAACCATCTTCCACCTTACCATCCTCATCCCTCTGTACCTGTTTGCAGGAAATCAAGTCCTGGTTCACCTCAAACTTCCTCAAACTCAACAGTGATAAAACAGAGGTAGTCCTCATTGGTTCGAAATCCACACTCACCAAACAACCCAGTTTTACCCTTACCATTGACAATTCCTTGGTTTCCCCCTCTCCTCAGGCTAAGAGTCTGGGTGTCATCCTTGACAGCACTCTATCCTTCCAAACTCATATCAACAACACTATCCGGTCTGCCTACGTCTACCTCAGAAGTATAAATCGCCTCCGCCGCTCACTCACTCCCCACAGTGCCGCAATCCTGGTTCACTCTCTCGTCACCTCCCGTTTGGACTATTGTAATTCTCTTCTTTTTGGTCTTCCCCATAAACTCCTCCATAAACTCCAACTGGTCCAGAATGCTGCTGCCCGCATTATCACCAGAACCCCTGTCATCAGCCACATCACCCTTGTACTATGCCAACTTCACTGGCTTCCCATCAAGTACCGGATTGATTATAAGATTCTCCTCCATACATTCAAGGCAATTCATCACCTCGGCCCCCCATACCTGTCTGACCTTGTACATATTAATATTCTCATCCGGTCTGTTAGGTCTGCTTCGTCCATCACTCTGAAAGTCCTCCCAGTCCGTCTGTCCACTATAGGGTCAAGAGCCTTCAGCCGCTCTGCCCCCCACCTCTGGAACTCCCTCCCCGTTGATATTAGAAACCTGGACTCTATCACCACATTCCTATCTCACCTTAAGACTCATCTATTTCGGAAGGCTTATGGCTGACCTGTGTGGTCTTCTGCTGCATGCTGTACCTTAGGTTTGTTTTACTTTTAACTGTGTTTTGTTTTTACTGTTTTTAACTTGTTGTACGGCGACCTTGAGTATCTTGAAAGGCGCCTTATAAATAAAATGCATCATCATCATCATCATCATCCTTATTATATCCTTGTCCATCCTTAAAAAGTTGAACTACCTTGTTAAAAAGGTCCTTGGACAGTTTTTTTTCTGCTCTCCATGGCTCAGTGCCAACTCAGATCAGTACATCCACTCGGGAGCTAACAAACTTGATGTCTACACGCTCACTATTTACAATTTAAAAAGCCATAGGTGAGGAACGCTTAATAGCAAATTAAACCTGAGGGTGTCATCTCATGTCTATATAACAAGGTCAAATATTCAAAGTTATGGAAACTTATGATCAGGGCTGTTTGGCTGATTTCAGTTATCGTAATGATTTAAAAAGGAGCCAAAAACCAATGTGATGAAGCCAGTGGACATGGAGCTGCAAATATATGCACGCAGTTACAATATTCTATCACTAGATGGGACACCCGGATCAGTTATTGAAAATTCACAAAAAAGCCAAGCTAATCACTCAACAATTTACTTAGGCTCGTCTGCATAACTGCTCACTTATAGTTTATGTCCACTTGAAGCTTCCCCGGTAATGATGTCTTGATTAACTCATTTCTTATCCATTGCCAGAGCATATGAACTTTCCACAGTAACTGAAAGACACTGATTGGATAATCAGAAGAGTATATAAGCCTTTTTGTAAGAGCAACGAAAGTTGTATTCCCTTAACGTTGGGCACTCTTGTACCGCTGAAAATAATGCGATTTAAAGAGAAAAAGACTCCCAAAACCAACCAAAAGTGTTCAGTGACATTTATAGGATTTAAATGAGGTATGGACAAGGCCAATGAGAATTTTTCCAAATGAAACAGAACTGGAGGGTTCCTTCCACCGCATACATCTGTCTCTGGAGGAGGGATTCAATTAAGAAATACTGTTGCTGCTACTGTGGTTGCATTTTGCCCAATGTGGCTGTTTGTTTTGGAATTTCTACCATATTCAGCGAAATCAAATGCCGATGTTTTGGCTTGTTTATTATGCCAACAGCTCAAGGACTTTGGTAGACCCCCTGGTACGTTCATTGCACCACTCTGTATAATCTAGGGTAGAATACTGCCTGATTTTTTTTCTGATAGTGGAATGTCTGTTCTAATAAGGTATATTTCAGATATTACAGAGTTAGAGTGAGTTATGCTTCTTCCCAGTGTTGTTTTTGTTAAATTTGATGATGACGAAATGATTTTGTTAACGCACCTTTTTTTCATGACTAAAATGAAACGGTGACGAGCTAAACATTGCGCTTTGATGACAAAAATATGACCAGATGTGTTTGTTTTTGTTGACGAGAGGAGACGAGATGAAAATGTTGGTGGGTTGGCTCGCTGGCTTTCTGATTCATGAGCCACATAGCAACAGGAGACATTTTAATGACTTTGACTGGCTGGAAAATGATGTTCCTTATTTGCATACCAACCAATCAGCTTTTGGGAGTGCATGCATGAGGCTTTCTACCAGAAAGTTTCTGGTACAGTCATAGATGGCTAGACTTTTATGCGAGCCGTCATGTATCAAATTCCATTGCTCTTTGGATACAGCCACCCTGTATGCTGTTAAGCTAACAAATGTTAACGAAGGAAAATCTTTGTGAGTGGACATAATTTTACGGCGATATGATTTGTTTCTTGCCCAAACCTTGCTAACTTTGCCAGCTGTAATAGGCATGAACTTATCTGAGGTTTCGCGGCAGTTCTGTGCCTTATGTATTATCTTGTTGCGCATGTTATCACGTATTGCGTTACTCCAGATTATAAACTAACCAGCTTTTTGTAAAGCTGGAAATTTTGGAAATCTTTGTAATCACTGTTATATTAAGGTAATGCAATTTGGTTTCTGTCCTAACGGAGAGAATTCTGCATTCAACCACCACTTTTTTCGGCTTTAACTCTTAATCGTTTTGATTGGATGTACTCTTTACGTTTTTACTCACCCGAATGTTCACTACCCAAACATCACGATAAGCCGAAAAAGTAATGATTTCATTCGATATTGGTGAAGTTGAACACAGAATTCTTTCCGGTAAATGTCCCAAACATCTGAAAGTACTACTGGGAAGCCAGTCAGAGTCATTAAAACTTCTCCATAGTGATGTGGTTTAGGGAATGGTTTAAGTTCGCCACTGGCCTCTGCCGAAACATGCACTATGATCTCTGATCTTTCAAATACATGATGTTGTGATGACAGAATGTGACTGAGTTGGAGAGTGCCTTTTGTGACTAGATTTTAATGGAAATTGATTCTTTCGCGTCTCTGATCAGGTGTTAAACAGCATCATGTGCTACAGTAAGGCATGGATAAGACGGCTGTATTTGCAGGCTACAAGTGGTTTACAGAAATTTCAGTGGGAAGCGTAAGTATTCTGTATTAAATTAAGATTGTTCTGGGTCAAACTGATACCTTTTGGAAGTAATTTATTTTGCGTTCGGAGTGGAGTTGTATTTCTTGTGTAATTGTAATTTGTCATTTGGAAAGAATAAAAACGGCTTTTTATCATTTAAAATCTGATTGACTGTTTTCTAATTTTTGCTAATCATTTTTCAGATGTGCTAAACAATTGCAACTCAATTGATATAATAATTCGCAAAAAATACTAATCAATTTTTCCCCTTAATCTGATCACTGATGTTTGAGTTACTGTGAAACATATGGGGGGAAATGTAGCTTTTCAGACCAGTTGCAGTTCCTTAATATGTGGGTTAATGACAAATAAGCATAAACCTGAAGTGTATTTCCAATGAGTAATGTTACCGCTGCTTAAAATTTTGGATGGCTGACTAGCTAAACCTAATAGTGAGGCATTTGCAGGCCATTCTATTGAATTATATACCACTGCAGTGTACCAAGTTGAAAATTGAAAGTCCTTTCAATAAACAGGTGAATCACAATCAAGGTCTACACAGGGGATCAATTATAATGAATATTTAACCCTTTCCTATCCCAATAAAACTTTGTCATGAGAAACTTCATGATTTTAAGTTTTAGGCAAAATTTTGCTTGATTTCAATGTTGTTAATGGTCGAAGCGATACGTACACTACTATATATGATCATAACACTTTTATGTCTGACATATTTTGTGTTATGTGACATAAACTCCATAAATATCCCTTTAAAATAGGAAGAAATGAGAAGAATGATGTTGTTATTCTGAACCGTACTTTTGATTTAGCAACCGTCATTATACACGTGCAGAAAATGACCTTGATTTCAAATACAATATTCAAATACCATTACACAGATATAACAGATGGTTCTTCAGAATGCGTATTGATATCTTTATCCTGACTCTTTGAATGTTAATGAATGAATCCAAGTTAGTTAGTTGAAGTTTACCAAACTTTATAAATATTTATCTAGTGAAAATGAAAATGCCTTCAGAGGGTACGTACTCTACACAAACCAGAACAGCACACATATTCTGAAACAATGCAAAATGTAACTCATATACAACCATACATACTCTTGTATACCATCAGAAGCATAAATGTGAATAACTTTTTCTAAAAGTAAAAAAAAAACTTGACACTCAGCTATTACTATTGTCATACATTGCAATCAGATGTATGGCACTCAGTATGCTTAATTATAGACACATCCTTAAAGTGCTCAATTCCTGAAACATTATTTCATCCAAGACTCTTGGTAAGAGTTTAACCCTTGTCCAAAATGAGTTATTTATGACATCATAGTAATGTCAAATTTATGTTACTCGTGAGTTTATAGCATTTATAATAATACTAAAAGATTAATTGTAGTTTCAGTAGTTCTAGAGGTTACAGTAAGTTACTTACTTTAAGCTGAAACTAACAAAAATATTAAAAAACATGGATTTTTGTCATTTTGATGTTTTTTCCTAATTTGGTGATAGTTATAACGTTACTATGACATCATAATGTTGAAACCTGTTTTATATGTACTTCATTTGAAGAGAGGACATCAGTAGCTGTACACTGATACCAAAGAAGATGATGTTTATCGGTTAATTTTGAAATAATCAGTGGTTGGTCGGGCTTGTAGTAGAAAAACCCTTTGTTGGATGAGGGTTAATCCCACCAAAAGCAATATGCCAAAAGGCTAATAAATGACAGTCAGCGGTCAGTCGGTGTGGGACGATTGATGAAGAATGAATGCTACGTGGTTTGCACAGACCAGCCTGGGTTTTTGTATTTTACTTTGAGCGAGAATACAATAAACCCAATTACATCAGACTCTGGAGAATGGGTCCATTTTTTGGAGATAGATTTACAAGGGTCAGTGGAACACTTAGTCCACTTGCTCAGACTAAGTTTTACCTACGGCATTTTCTGGCCCCACAGTTCCTTGCTCACATCAGGATGCTTATGGGGTCTTCAGCAACATTTTCTCCTCTCTACATCCCATCCCTGAATTCCATTCACTCCTGTAGAAAGCAGCTTGCTTTTCCTCCTAGCCCCTCCTATCTCATTGTTGAGATAGACCCTTAAAAATGATTGAAATGTATGATGGGAAAAGGGGATTTTTATCCTTCTAAAATACTCAACCTATATTGCTGGCGATCTCACTGGTGGATAGACAATTCTTTAGTAGAGTATTAGCTATTGGCGTACATTGTGCGCACTAAAGGATTAAAACTAGCTAAAGCACCTAAGCATGTCAAACCACCTTAAACAGGGGACTGTATAACATGGCAAATATTGTACAGCATGATGGATGCACTTGACGCACTGCTCGTTCAGAATCACACTTTGGACCACTGAAGAAGTAGCAAACCGAAAAAGGCAAAACAATATGTTCTACATTCTCTTATTGGTCTGGATCCATTCTGAAAGCCAGCAGCAGAATGAGAGGTACTTTACTGTACATGTGAATTCCTAAAAAGCATTCTCCAAACAAGCCTCACCTCCATTCCCCAAGAGGGGCCGGAGTTAGGCTCTCGTTCTAGGGTGGCCAAGTCACGTCGAGGAGAGCCGCAGCGTCTGCTGGTTTCTGTTGTTACTGAGTACTCATCTCATTACTTGGGTCATAAGTCATAAGTGAAAATTAAGGCCAGCATGCACAGCAGCTCCCCAGGACCAAGCCACCCCTGCTCTCGTCAGGGAAATAAGAGCAGAGGTACAGGGGAACACCAGTGCTCTGCCACAAGGGTTTTCATTCACCAACTGGAGAACACATGTATTGATGCAATGCATCAATGAGCCGAAAATAAGCATTGGTCCTAATTCAACAAGAACTCGATAAGCAGAAACTGTGTGTTACTTTTTTTTAAAAATAAATTTGGCATCTCCAATCCCACCCGAATTTGGAATGCCCAATCTGAGAACGATGTACAAGTCATGCTCGTATACAACCCCCTATTGCCAGCTGAGAGAGTGACAGTTCGCAGCTTTCCTCCCAAGCACGCGCCTGTCAGCCCCTGCATCTTTACACTCATTGGTCAAAACTATCGCAAGTTCCGAACGAGGGTGGAGGATACCCAAACATGACCATGCTTAGAATCTCACTGACGAGCGCCCGGCTGGCCAACAGGAGGCGCTTGAGCAACGAACAAGGCAATCATATTCAATTTCCCTTCCCAGCAGTCCCTTCCCAATTTGCATCCCCACAGCGCTTTAGCCAATCGTATGCTGTTCTGAAAAAGTTGCCGACCACCGGGAATCAAACCCGTGTCGTAGTAGTCACTAGTACATCGGAATTGCGGCGCATTAACCGAGGGAGCTGAGCTGGCAGCCAAACTGTGTGTTACTTGAGCATGGGATGCATCATTTGTCATATAATCTGTTTTATATAACTATTATTTAATGCTGAATAACATGAAATTATCATCTCACTTCATTTGATGTCTCATTGAAAAATGAATGCATGACAAAATTCAACTAAAGGCACTCGTAGATTGCAAACCTCTGCCAAGGCAGCACAATCCAAATGTGCATGAGTGGGAGTAAAGTTGAGTTATCGCGTGTCATAGGATTTCAAGATGTTTCACTGATTGTGGTCAAAATCAATAGGGTCCATCCTTGATGTCATAACAATCCACCCACAAAATTTCAGACAAATCCGTGCATTACGTTTTGAGTCATCGCATGTAATAGGATTTCAACATGGTTGCCGTGGCGGCCATATTGTTTCAGTGATCGCGGTAAAAATCAATAGAGTCCATCCTTGACATAATAGCAATCAACCAACAAAATTTCAGACAAATCCGTGCAATGCTTTTGAATGATGTTGTTCACAAACAGACATACAAACAAACAGGCGAAAACATAACCTCCGCCCCAACTTCATTGGCGGAGGTAATCATAAAAAGCGAGTCCCCCCTTTTTTTTCATTTAATGATTATTCACCTCTTAAAATCTTGGACTTTTTTTTTTTTTTTGACAATTTCTGCTTAGAACTGCATGCCCATATTCTAAGGCCTAGACCTCTGTATTACCATGAAATTATGCAGATTAGTATGGTACAGATAACCCCTTGAAAAGTTTAGAACAACCATACAATACTTATTACCAGTTTTTTAAAGGGGAATTGGCTGCGGACGGGCAACGGAATTCCTAACAGGTTAAAGATTTGTTTGAGAGTACAGTTGCAAAGTGATAAAATGCTCACAGTTCCTCATATTTTAAGCATTTGTCGAAGATTAGTCTTTGGAATTAAAAGATTAAACTACCACATCGTATTGAACAAATTTAAATGTACTAAATGAAAGCTGACTGAATTTTGGTCTATTTGAAGGTGTAGGACACTCTATGGCCATTCAGTTTGCGAATTTACAGTAAAATGCTGCGCAAAGCAGAACTCTACCGAAGTGAGGACACAACCTTAAGATTAAAAAAAAATGTAAGCATTCATGGTGGTGAATTATTGACCAGTATTTTTAGGGGAGGCCCATGACTCCCTCAAACCCCATAATATCCTGTTCTGCATTGTTAAATTTGCTCTATTCTCATTACAAATAACCACCATCGGGTGGCACTGTTTTTTATTTTTTCCAATAAAGTCCATAGACTGCATAAAAAGATTAAGGAAGCAAACATGACATCACCCATTGGTCTCAACATACCATTTAGGAAGCCTCGATTTTGGCAATTTGAACTGCGCCATTTTTTCATTTTGAAGCCGGATGTGATTCTTATAGACCCATTTACAGCCGACATCTTCAAAAAATATGCGTGCGCATCTTTGCAACGGAAGTAGCGGTCTCCCCAGTTCATTCTGACGAGTTATGAATCTGCAAACATTGAATTAGATATTTTACCAACACCAAAATTTCTGGTAGTTACGTGTACAGCTGTCAGAATTGATATTCCATTGGTGGAATCAAGTTTTACAGGATTCCGAGAGGATCCGTATAACGCCCACTGGCCGCACACAAAGCGTTAAGTCAAACTCCGAACGTTGCCTTGATGCTTTTAAATGCGCACTGAAAGCATCAGCCCCATCAACATTGACAGCTGTAAACACGATTTAGAGCCGTGGGTGTCACTCTCAAAATATTCAACAAGATAGCGTTTAATTTTGAAAACACCTGCCGATAAACCTTATTTTAAGTGATGAAAAAAGTGAGACATTCAGGTTACTACGCACTTTATATTATAAACAGGCATAATTTTCCACCCAAATTTAGATGTCTAGTAAATTAAGATTATGATTCACTCTACTTCACCCCGTAGCTAACTTGGCAGTGTTAAATTCTTACCAGTGTACCTTTAGTTGGGTTCTGTCTAACTGTAGATCGCTTGATAACTTAATCCGTTATTTTGTGCGTATTTTCCTCTCAAAACAGCGACTTGGTTAAAAAGCAGGTATATCGGTTTTGACAACTGCATGTGAGGTTTCCGTGTGTGCCACCAACCATGACAAGGCGAAATAGTTAAATATCCTACAAGACAAATGTGTTTCTATTGTGTTGACGCTCAAAAAATTGAGCAGTGGCGAAAAGTTAAAATCTGACGTGCAACACACGCTGCCAGTGGGCTCTGCTCCATTGATATTAATGTAACCAATTTTTTGACGAGCGTCTCACAGTTAGAGATATTAAGTGAAATATGTGAGAATAATGGTAAAACGAAGCAGATTTCATGTTTCCATGACAACTAACCAGTCAAACTCGCTAGCTAGCAAGCCAGCAATACAAAATAATACTTTCTGTTTCTTTTTTTAAAATAACCTATGCGTCATACACTGTGGTTTTTTGCCCTTGTGTTTGACTAGGAAGGACCTCTGATTTCGAGACACAAAACTCCAAGTCTGTCGTGGTATTTAACATTCTGCTTATGTCCTCAGATAATATAGTCATAAGCATTCAGTGACTTGTATGCTCGTACCTCCCTAGTGTACATAATAGGTTTCTCGATCAAATGGGTGTATATATATATCAGGCCACGGAATACTGCGCCACTAACTAACGTCATCTACACACTCACTCATACCATACGGATCTGGAAATTGGTTGCCATTTGTCAACGTAAATCTGTTTTGGTAGAATTCACGATCTTTGATGGCTAATGCCCTCGCATAGCTTGACAAGCTATTATGGTCCTCCCTACTTCCGTTGCCAAGCTGCGCGTGTAACCTGTCTTGTTAGCAAACAGTAAATGGGTCTATTGGACAAGAGCGTGAATTGAAGATCCGGGGAGGAGCGAGGGGCGGATCAATGGGTTGATCTGACCGTATCTGATGAGGTCAGAGGATAGCCATGCCCCCAAAGCATATCTGGCTTTATTCTTTATTCTAGTCCATATGGACTATAATTAACAAAAATGAACATCATGATATATCGAAGGAAACTTGAAACTTGTGATAGATACCATAAAATAATGGGAAAAGTCATTATTAAAATAATAAATCATGTGGAAACATGATCATTCTCTTATTTCTATAGCATTCAACTTCTTTCTGCAACCACCGACGTCGCCGTCTGCTGGCCATTAAATAGAATGCCATTTTAAGGCCTCCCTTTTCAGACCAGGGTGCTGCGCCCGTACTTTTATACAGTCTATGACACAGTCTTTTTGTTTATTCAATTCTTTATTATATAGCAAATTTGTAAAAGAAAAGGCACTTACAATCATAGCAGTACAATAACAAGAATGACTGGCTTGGTTGAGCATGGATAAATAAGTACAAAAAAAAACGAAGGGGACTCATCTGTAATTAACCAGTATAGATTAAATTAATTTATGCTTATTAAACAAGAAAAATAATTTAGTAGCTTTTTTTATAACTTAAAATAGAGAAGGACCTACTTAATAATGTAATCTAATTCTTCAAGTTATTCCGGCAAGGTTTGGTTCTACAAAATTTACATTTGTGATTAAAAAATTTGCAGAGCAACAAGAAATCATTAATCACAAAATTCAAATTACAATTTGTAGAGGAAATACCAAACTAGACAGTTTTCACTGTCAATGGAGACAACTCAATTCCCCCAGACTGTAGCCAGACTTTCACATCATTCCAAAAATGGCATACTAATTCACAAAGGAAAAACAAATGTTCCAAACTTTCAATTTCTCTTGCACAAAAAACACTAGTGTTCACGTCTTGAAGAATTCATTTGTTGGATAAATCTCATTAAGAATCATCTTAGGGGGGAGAAGGAATGAAATATACTTTCTCCGTATCCTCTTCGCCTCATCAGGTTCAAAGTCTTTCAGAATATAATTCCTTCTTACTGTATGAGGAAAAAAAGTTTGCAACAGAATGTTCCGAAGAACTTTATCTATACATTTATGATCACATAAATCAACACCACCTATACAGAGCTGCCTCAGTCCAGAGGAGCTGTTTGAATATAGGAGACAATATTTCACCATTGATCTGAGAGAGACTGGTATGGCTTTTATTATTCTGATATAATTAGTAACAGTACATTGAAGCTGGAACTTCTGACGAAATTCTTCATGCTGTAATACAAAGTACATTCCCTCTGTCATCCATGAAACGGGCTACTTCCCAGATCCCTTTAGAGTTCCATTCCTTTATGAACACTGATTTCCTGCTTAACAGAATACACCTATTATTCCACATAGGTATGTTATGAGGAGTAAAATTATGTTTGTAAATTAGCTTCCAATAAGGTGGCACTTGCTGATGAAAAGCAGAAAGTTTAGCTGGCAAAGAAATACATTCAAAATCACATTGTAACAGAAAGTCTATTCCACCCATCTATTGAAAGACCAAATTTGGGACAATAAACCCCAAAAAGTGTTGGTTGAACCTAAAAGATTTCAACCACTTCAATTTAAAGACACCAAAATCAATTACATTTGCACCTCCATCTCCATAATATTTAACTATATCGCTCTTTCTTATATAATGAAATTTATTCCTGTATATAAATTGAAGTTAACATTATTTATAGCTCCAGCGATATGGATAAGGAGAATGCTGGGTAAATGAGCCTGGACAAACTATTCATCTTGGACAACAGCAATCTTCCAAAAATTGTAATGTTACCTCCAGCCACCTGTTTAGAATTGACTTGAATTTTTCTTAGTTATTGCAGGTATTCTTAATATCAGTTATTGCAGTATCCCTAGAAATAACAATCCCCAAGTATTTCACTTCCTTCTTAATTTTTATTCCACAAACTGATTGCAGAGGGCACTCATGTAACTTTGTCAGTTCACATTTATCCAAGTTCAACTGTAGACTTGATGCTTTAGAGCAGCGGTTCCCAACCTTTTCCATCTCAGGGCCCACTTTTAAGTCTCAAATATTTTCGCGGCCCACCTCTGACCCCATAAATACAAAGGCCATATATTGCATTCTCAGAGCACTTTTTTATGGAAGATTGAACATAAAGGACTGAACTGAATACAGAAGAAACATATTGGAAGCTCCGCAGTTGCTAACACAGCATCTGTAACATGTTGCAACACCTTCAGTATTACAATTTTCAAGGAGCTGTCCGCACACGCACGCACGCACGCACGCACACACACACACACACACACACACATCAATCATTCAACGAGCTGTCCATCAGTACCAAACAGATATCCGAAATGACAAGCAAGGGGCTGTCTGTAACAGGCTAATTAACAAATGATTCATAAATAATGGTATCCTTCAACAATGGAGAAATGCATCCTCACATATTACAATTTGACATCCAATATCAGATCGAAACAAAATCCAAATATTAAAAAGAGCCCATTAAATCGATAGAATTACAAATAAACATAAACCCAATATAAAGATGATGTAAATTCTGCTTGGATCTCGCCAGATGAAACTTCAATTCAAGCAAAAGCAATCACATCAAAGAAACAAAATGAAAACATTGCACTCTTACTTATGACTTTTTCCTTTTAAAATAAAAAAGTCATAGTATTTTGGAAACAATTTGGCAGCCCACCAGGGGGCCATAGCCCACAGGTTGGGAATCACTGCTTTAGAGAATAAGTCAACAGATGGCAAAGCTGGGGGAATTTCATTTTCACTTTGTAGAAACAAAGTCTTGTCATCTGCCAGCTGACTTATTATTTGTTCTTATACCACATTTAACCCTTCAATGTTATTGTTTTTGGTCCCTCACAGAAACTCCACAGAATAGGATAGATGGGTGCTACAACTGTCTACTCAGACATGCCATCAAGTGGCAGCATAGAGTAGCCAACAAGGACCTATACAAAGACCTCCCATCATTGACAGAGTTGGTTAAATTCAGACAACACTGTTTTGCTGGTCATTGCTACACAGCAAAGAATGAGTGTATCAGTGATGTACTGTTCTGGGAACAAACACATGGTCACAGTAGCAGGGGTCAACCAGCAACAACTTAACTTGCCAGGCCAATGGTCGATACTGGACTCTCTATTCCCGAGCTTAAGGTTGCGATGGAGAACAGGGACCTCTGAATGGGATTCTGTGAGGAACAAAGAACCCCTCAATGCAGTGAAATTATTGTTTTTAATTAATACAGATAACATTTCTGCAACCATTATAAAGAGAAGCAGTAAGCTGCTACGGCCTTGAAGAATTCCTCTTCAAATGTCAAGCCTCGAACTAATGCTGTGTTCTAGTGCAACGGAACTATTAATACCATTATGTTGTACACCGATCACAGTAATCCCAGATGTTGAAAAGTTTGCAACATGAAAGGGTGTTCAACAGAATCAAATGCTTTGTAAAAATCTAAAAACTACATAAACCCACTTTCCTGAACCATCTCTGAGTAAATTGCTTTCAAACTCACTCTTTTTCCTGTTAAATTCCTTGCTTATGAATATTGCTGTGAATCAATATATCATTTTCAATACCTTCAATCAAAGTTCAAATCTTCTCACAGTAACTTAGGGATAATCAATGCGCAGGTGTGCATCACACGGTGTTAATAACCACCTGATGCGAAGTGGTTGCCTCCGTAAAGTGCCTTAAAATCGTGTGATGCACACCTACGAGTTGATTATCCTGCTTCTAACATAGTCATTTGCCAGCAATATTACACTGAACAAAAATATTTACCCCCCATGTCAAATTTTTGAGTTTTTATTTACAAAAAACTGGAACCGAGATTCGTCTGTGAATAGCACTCTTCTCCAGCATGCCCAGGGCCATCGAACGTATACATTTGCCCATGCAAGTCGGTTCCAACGCCGGACAGCAGTGAGATCTAGACCACGGTGAGGACGCCGAGCTTGCAAGTTGCCATCTCACAGGCGGTTACGGACTGTCTGTGGTGTGATGCATCTCTTGTACAGACCAATGGTCTCATCCGCTGTGCGTGTTACGGACTGTCTGTGGTGTGATGCATCTCTTGTACAGACCAATGGTCTCATCCGCTGTGCGTGATCTGAGCTGAATACGCAGGTGGACGAGCCGGCTGTAGTGATCTTTTGCTCGTGTGGTCACACATGGCCGACGTGGATGAGGTCGACTTGCAGTACTGCTCGTCTGTTGGAAACAAACTCTCAAACGGCCTATCCTCCGATAGTTAACATTCAGCTGCATAGCGACCGCTCTGGTGGACATCCCTGCATCCAGCATGCCAATGGCACATTCTTGCATGACCTGAGACATCTTAGGCATGACTTTTGACAAAATTTGACATTTTGGGGTGGCCTTTTATTGTCCTCAGTATAAGGAGTGTCTGGGTAGTGCTCATTCTGTCTGATCACTGTCTGGAAATGCCACACCCATGTACTGAGTGAAATCACTGCATCACTGAGCAAATGCTCACTGACAGAGAGAGGGATTTAAAAATGGTACACAAATCAAGATAAATATCCCTATTATACAAGTTAATGTCAGCAAATGCTCACTTAGAGTTGTTAACTCCATGTGGCATCAATATTTGACATGGGACCTTTGTATTTTTGTTCAGTGTAAATCAAAGCATTCAGACATGTTAGGTGAAAGTTTTGCACTTAACAAAACAAGCTGGTAATCATTAAACAGCTGCCGTGCCTTCTCATAGCGAATACTATAGGCCAAGCTAAACTGAACCAGCTAACTTAGTTCAGCTTACCTTCAAGGAGAAAGATTTTTTGCGCACGCTAACGTCATTTCACCAGCTAATGATTTGGTAATGGATTCCAGTTGAAACTGAGATTGTGCATAATACATTATGCGTGATTACGAGAACTGTAGCTAAGTTGCTATGCACAATTACAATGAACTTAAGATGGTTTCCGTAGAGCCAGTGAGCTGAAATCAGTCTGTTGTAATTGCACGCAGCTAGCGAACTGTCACCAGTTGCTGACACATCCGTGCAAAAAATGTTCTATAGGACTTCTATAGAATTCTATTGAATTCTCTGGAACTCTATAGAACATCAATGGAGCTCTATAGAACATTTTAGTAGAACAGCATGTTCTATAGCCCTGGTCCTCAAATTACACCCTTCGAGGTCTGCAAACTGCTGGGAGTCAGGTGTTAACACAGTCTGGCCAATCAGGGGCACTAACTGTTCATTTACTTGCCTGGGATAACAGAAAACCTGGGCTGGATTTGGATTCGAGGTCCAGATTTGAGAACCCCTGTTCTATAGGATTTTCCATGTTCTATCGGAATTTGCTGGAAACCTATAGAGCACCTTTATGGAAAAGAAAGTCCTATAAGATTATTGCTGTTCTATAAGACCTTCCTATAGAACACCCTAGTTGAAAAACCTGTTCTATAGGACTTTGATGGTCTTCAGTACCTTCTAATACAGGGGTGGGCAACCAGGGCGGTATCTGTCCCTGATTTTCACACCAACTTTTGACCGTTAATTAGTTAATTATCTAAATTAGCCAAACTATTCATGTAATCTCACAATTATGATGCATTTCTTTAAACTATCATTAGTGACCACCAAAGACTGTTCTTGTGTCCCTATATAAAACATTTTCTTTGGTCGATCCTTTGCATAAATCTATATTTGTGTATGCAAACAATTAACTAAATTAGTGAGGGTAATTGATTGAAATAAAAACCTGCATACACACCGGCCCTCTAGGACCAGAATTGCCCACCCCTGTTCTAATAGAGCAAAAGCTTAATGGGAAAGACATCATTAATAAGGGTTAAATAAAAATAGAAATAAATCTTATGGCTCTTTGCAATTCTCTGTCGAAGGGTCAATTTACCTTATGTGTACCAGGTTTCTAGAAGTGAGAGACCGGACACATGGTATAAAAATGTGAAATATGCAGTGATATCCACAATACTGAAATAGCAAGGAAATCTTGTCCCTTTTAACTTTAAGGTGTGCTTTAGCACATGGGGTACCAGGCACATACCAATTCATTGATTCTCTGATCAGACGATTGATTGACTGACTGACCGCACAACCTAGCAGTATTTCAGTTACGTTATACGAAGACCTCTTTCCATTTCATTGGCAGCAATTCAAAAATATAAATGTAAGGCATTACAACTTTATTATGCTATAATGGAAAACTTGTTTTCCTCTTTTGCTTACAAAGACAGAATTATGTAGAAGGTTTGAGCTTTTGAACTTCAGCCTTAATTTAAAAAATTCAATCTAATTATTGCTTTCCATTTACGTGCATGTGATTGCAGATTATATGCGGATTTAGAATTAGTTTGAAAACAATTTGAGGTTTGCTATGACTTATTCCCACCATCTTTATACATGTATCATGGTCACCTAACAGGATTACTAACATAGCGTTCCTTTTCAGCGAAGGCACTCAGTTCCTTTTGAATTCCCGAAGGCCCTGAGATACGCAACTCAAATCTGTTGGGTTCAGCAAAGCAATTCAGATTGATCAGGATCAATTACAATCAAGACTTTCCCAGTTGCTGGATAGCTAACTTGGTTAAAGCACTGTGTTACTGAGCAGAAGGGTCCTAGTTTGAGCACCAGACAGAGTAGCGCACAACTGGCCATTGCGCTAAAGGGATGCAAATTGGGAAGGGTTTGCTGGGAGGGGTAATATAACATGGTTGCTTTGTTTGTTGAGATTCAGGTGGGATTGAAGATGTCAAAAAGAAATGAAAAAAATTCTACAAGAGCTGTTCTATAGAAATTTTCTATGGAACTGTTTCCTATAGAAATTTTTTATAGAACTTTTTTTCTATAGGACTCAAGGTACTCAAGTTCTATAGAATTCTATTGAACTGTCCTATAGTATTCCTATAGCACATTTTTTGCAGGGAAGAGGTGGGCATGTTAGCTTCCTTTGTAACCACAGTGTGATTGCTTTGCTGCTTTAATATTTGCGGTTATAATGGATAGAGTACCTATTTTTAACCACCTCGCAGGACCCCAATTATCTGACGCCGTCAAATTTACTGCAGATGAGTAGGTTTCTGTTACACTCAGCCAGATGCCAGTGCCAGTTGCTATCATTACAGGTTAGCTAGAGTCCATTTATACTGAGAGTAGCAACATAGGGGATACCAAAAAAAGTTGGTCACGTGACACGTGGGTCCATTTGGTATCCATCAGGTTGATCAATTTATACTACTACCAAAGGAATTCTACTACGTCCCTGCAAATACATGTTTTGAAAATGGAAAAAAATGTGCCTTCTGGTGTTCTTATAGATCTGAGAAGGGGTTTAAGATGATTGAAATTTATTCAACCACTTTCATAGCTTTCTCATTCTTTTTATCACATAACTGAATAGCAGAATTTCATGGAAAGCAAATGTAATTTCCCTTAGCACCCAATGTATGTTAGCACTGCGCTAACGACATTGCTCTGCTCACTTGGTCTCTGAGTCACAGACATGTTACACTCGGTATTCAGTTTGGCTTAGTAAAAACAGCAGAGACGTAATGCAAAGTGATTTCTTTACCCCCATGCTCTCAGCCAATGTGATTTTTGCAAAAGTGATACATGAGGTAATATCAAAAATATGTCATGAGCTGGGCAATGAGAAAAGTACTTCAATTATGTGATAAACCTTAAATTTCTGAAGAGCCATGTTCATTCAGCAAAATTACAACAGAGTCGTACAAAGAGTCTGGACAGTCATCATTGACAAGTGTTTGCTTCCTGGTGGGTGGGTGCTTGTCAGAAGTTTCAAATCATTAGTGTACTCGTAAACTAATCACTAACATTTGGCAATGACGTATGTTATGCGCCGGCTCAGCCACCTAGTACTTCCACTGTAAACACAGGCTGTCTCAGACATCCATTTCATTCATGGATAATGACAACATAGCACTGAGACAGCAAATATGTCTTGTGACATGAACAAAAACACGGCTTTTAAATAGTGTGAAATTCGCGGGCAATGTAACACTGGAAGCTACAAGCTAGCTGAGATGGTCACAGATGGACAGGGTGCCTATTTCATATGTTTCATGATGGATATTAATGATGGCTATTAAGTAGATATGATAATTTTTCTCGAAACCTGTAGGGAGAAGCGCTACAACATCATTTCCATTAAAAAAATTAACCAAACATTCATCTTGTTGTGGCTATAAGTCGCTGATACCCAGGATTTTCTCCACGACAGAGCGAGTGGCCTCGCATGTATCTATGTCCGTGGCCATTGTTAATTTCCGAGGCTACAATTTCAAACTCGGCGCAGCGGGTACATCATGGCTCTAGGCCACGCCTTCTGTTCGTTGGTTGGTCCGGCGTATTTTCTGCCAAGTTAAACGAGACAGAGCTCCAAGTGACCAGACGGAGTAGTGAAGTGAAATGAAATTAAGCAGAAGTACTGGCTGGTGGAGTCAGGCTACAATTGTGCTACCTTGGTGGAGATTTGCACTCCAGGAGTGCCTCTAGTTAAATTCTGCATTCCTTTAGCCTGTGAAGCAGCACAGATTTGGGTAAACTAGTTTGCGCGGCTCATTTAGCAATAAGACATCAGAATCAGTTCTATTTTCTGAATGTAGTCAAGGGTAAAGGGCGTTGCTAGGCATAATGCGCAGCTGAATGACAATCGTAAGGATTGCGAAAATAAATGCTTGTTTTTTTGTGCGCATTATTCGCATGAAAGAAAGGCATCTGGTGTGTAAAGACCCTTATTGTTAATGTTATTATTATTATTATTTTGCAAGTAGATCTGTGCTCGTCTGTGGAAGGGGGCAGGGCTGACGGCTCACTGTCGCAAATGCATGCACACTGAAAGATGGAATCAAGATGGCGTTCAAATACTGGATGGTCGCTACTCTCAGTATAAAGGGACTCTAAGGTTAGCTAGCGGATGAATTTTGAACAGTGAAACTACCGTAGACGAACTACCTGCGCAGTTCCACAGTTTTAATGCATACCTGCCAGCCAATCAGAAAAGAGTATTCACCGAGAGTATTAGGGTGCCACTCAAAAATGATAATGTGAAAAGAAAAAACATGATAAAGTTTGGATGTATTTTAATAATACTTACTGGTAGCTCAACCGTTCCAAAGCCATACAATAATGTGTAATGTTCCAAAAAATTCTGATGTATTCATATAATGTTAAATTTAACATAAAAATCAGAATGCCGAGATCATGAAAATCATAGACTTGCAGTTACTTCAAAAGTCAACAAATGATTTTGAACATAAACAGATTAACACAAACAGCGACCAAAAATGTCACAATGTAAATTCATTTTCTGCAAATTAGTAGTCAATTACAGCTGCAGTGAGTGCAGTCAAGGTGGATTTGTTACTGTTTGGACAGTCTTGGCAGTGACATCGTAGTTTATCTTTGTGCAAAGTGAGCAAAATATTTTTCTCTAATTGTTGCACACATTGCGTTAAGAAGAAAACAGTGCATTTTACTGCCAATGGCCAATTTTTATTCATTGGAAACTGTGTTCATCAAGCAAAATTATTGACAACAGGTCAAGAATTATTAGGCTCATTTTAACTTAACAAGTAGAACTGGCGACACCCGATTGATCTTAGGATTTTTGGAGTTTATACAAAGACATTTTACACAGGCTTTTATTTAGCCGTAGCGGTGCGCCACGATCAATAACATTTTCGACCTCCATATGTAGATTTTGTACAAAAATCTGTAGTTTTGGCATCTTTTTTGCCTTTGGAACGTTGGCATGGCCTCTAGTCTGAGGAAATACAAGTACGGTGGATCAGCAATGACTAGGCCCGACACTACCTTGGCTCACGAGGCTACCGAAAAACTTGAGTTCAGCACATAGCTACACCGCAGCTAACTCCAACAAAGAGCGTGAAGGCATGGACATTGCAGACCTAAAGTCTCAAATTCTTCAGCCTATCATCATGGCTGTAATAAAGGAAGAGCTGAGAAATGCGCTTGCTAAAGACTAGCCTCATTAAGACCGAGCTGCAAGCAGTAAGAAACAAGTTAGCTAACAAAATAGCGATACCCTGCACTGAATTCAATCAAGTTAAGGCCACGGTGAAGGAGGCGGAGAGCGGACTTTCAATATGGACAGATGAGATAACCACCCTGCAGGCCACTATAATGACCCTACAGAAATAGGTAACTGAGCTGAAGAGCAAATGTGAGGATATGGAGAGGAGAATGCTGTGGTATAACATTCAAATCCTGGGGGTCCTCCAGCACTACAACCTCAGTATCCAAAATACTCAAAGAAGTACTGCAAATGGACAGAGAAATTGTTGTTGAGTGCTCACACAGGAGCCTTGTGCCAGAAAGACCAGTAGCCAAACTTCACTATTACCAGGACTGTGTCGAGATCCTGTGCCACGCAAGAGCCCAGGCTCCTCTTCGCTTCAACTGGAAACCTGTTGCCATCTTCCTGGATTACACCACGGTTGCAGCCGGGGCTAGGGCTGCGTTTACAGACGTCTGGAAGCTGCTCCATGATCAGCGAGGGGTTCAGTTTGGCATTTTGTTCCCGGCATGGCTCCGCATCACGCACAACGGGGAGGATATAGAGTTTTAGGATCCCGGAAAAGCCATGGAATATGTGAAAAAATACATTGTTCAGGTGGCGGAGGACGAGACATGAATGGGACGCTTTCCATCACGGTGAAGTCTGCACTGGGCATAAATACGGCATCGTGAAAATGCCTTACTATATTGGCTAACAGACTAATGGAAGCCTGGATAAGGAGCACTATTTTTAGTTGGACGTTTAGCAGTATACGGCTCTGAGTTAATGTTATATGAGGACTTTATGGACTGAAATTTGCCTTGGTTTTTGTTCGAATGATAAGAGGGGTCTGTACAGACTGCACCTTGGTTACATTATTCACTTTTTGATTTTGATAGTGATATTTTACCTCATTTAAACAGTTCCTGTTACACTGTGCTCTAATTTATTTTCACTTTCACAAAGGCAAGATATGTTCATAACTACTAGAGGAAAGATTACGTTCAGCGGGAGCCCCATGTGGGCTGGGTGTGAACCCGCACAAGCACTTAATAGGCCCGTTTTCACCTAAAACGTTCCTGGTAGTATTTGGGGGGCAGGAACTACTACAGGAACGTCCTCTCACTCGGCCCTCTCAACTGCCGTGTCTCCACCGAGAGGGCGAAGTAGGAGAACTCCTTTTAAAAATGCCACCCCTCGTCGTCTGCTGAGTTTTTAAAATGCTGGCTATTTTGTTGCTTTCTATAGACGTTACATCCTGCCCTGAGTAAATCCAATCAGTACCACGTAAACCCCAAGCCTCACCCAGGGGTTTTTCGGGGCCATTCAGAGTACCTTCTCTGAGGCAGGGACTTTATTAGCCCCTGTAAAAGTTACGGTCCTCTGTTCTTCGGGGGTGGTTCCAGCGGTGGAGACACGCAACAACAGCCCCGGCCCCGTAAAATTACCCTGAAGTTCCTGCGGTGGAAACGGGCCTATAGTGTGGATATGTGTACATGGGTTTCTGTCATCACCATGTTCTGTTAGGTGACAAAGCTAAAACTAGAGGGTTGGGGAGAGAACAGATTGTTCTCTTTTTCTGTGTGCCTGTGTTTTCTGTGTGTATGTGTGCGTGTGAGTATGTATGTGTGTGTTTTCAGGATCTATACTGCAGTTACACTGCATTTTTTGCAATCTCTAATGAGTACTGCCCTAAATTTTACAATGGGTAGTCTGATTAATTTTATGAGCTAGACTGTAAAATCCCGTAATCATTCAGTGAAATGGAAAAAAGTTTTAACCCACCTACAAGAGCTCAAAATTGACACAGCATTCCTCCAAGAAACTCATTTGGCCAAAGCTGACCATTTTAGAATTAATAGCAGATGGGTAGGCCAGGTCTATCACTCAAACTTCCACTCAAAAGTGAGAGGGGCAGCTATTCTAATAAATAAGACTTTACCGTTTATAGCTACAAATGTAGACTCTGATCCTGCTGGACAATATATAATTGTTGTGGGGCAAGTATTTGGGTTCTCTGTAATCCTCATAATCATATATGCACCCAACTGGGATAACCAGGAATTTTTTAGCAATGTCATCTCACGGCTGCCAAATATGACGTCACATCTAGGGGTGGGTATGAGGGGCCGTATAGGCCATAATTCAAACTTCCCTCTCACTACTCACACTACTGAAAATGAAACCTCACACACTCATTACTGAAAACCTCTCTCATACACTACAGAAAACCTTTCACACATACTATTGAAAACCTCTCACTTACACTACTGAAAAAGGAACCTCTCACACTCATTACTGAAAACATACATACATACTCTCACATACACAACCGAATACCTCTCACATATACTACTGAAAATTAGCGGTGTCAACATCTACTCGTGTAAACGGTTACACGGATAACAAATCATAACCGTTTAGAAAAATCAATAACTGTGTACACATCATTTTTTTCCTCCTTGTTCATTTCTCACCAATACATATAGTCGCCTATGTTTAGGGGTGATAATGTTGCCTGAAAGCTTCAGATAATAACATTAACTTACAATACACTTAAATGTTCCCACTAGTGCAGTTATCCGCGTACAGATACATGGGGTGCAGTGTTACCTTGATATAAAAAAAAAAAACCAGCAGCCACAGCCAATGTCACGTCACATCAGGAATGGGCTGCGGAGGACTTGAGAAGAGCGCTGCGCTCATCTTCACCATGTGCAAATGTTGTGCAGCTGAAAATAAAAACTGTTAATGGCTTGTTATTTTAGCTTATATTGTTGCGTGTTGTTGTACGTTATATTGTTGGTTGGCGTTCTGTTGGCTTTTCACGACCTGATCACGCATCCTCGCGGCTAAAGAGGAGGAAGAAAACACATTTTTTCCGCCAATTTTAGTGAAAAATTGTGAGAGTCCCCCTCTACTTTTTTAACTTTGTGGATATAAAGTTTTTTCCTCTCACTTCAGCTTACTTTGGCTTCTTTTTGAGTTGCTTTCTTTTGCCAATTCTACATTACTTTTTCTATGAGACGCATATTAAAATTCAGACGCAGCTCCCGTTGCGAGAGAGGGATGCAGTTTGCACTTTAAGTTTTAAAAAAAATGTAGAAAAGTGAGCAATAGTTAAAACAGTGATTAAAAAAGATGGTTAAACCTTTTTTAGCTTTCACTAGTACGTTTTCTTATCTGTCAAAATGATAGAGGATTTTATTTTCAACTCATTTTACTTTCTGTGGTTATACAGCGCAACTGCGATAGAAAAAGCTCATAAATCTCCGAACGTGTAACTGGGTACACGTTGGTTAGTAGTCCCGTGTACACGTGTAGAAAAAATTGTAAACGTTGACACCCCTACTGAAAATCTCTCACATACACTCCTGAAAACCTTTCACATACACAGCTGAAAACTTCTCACACATACTACTGAAAACCTCTCACATACACTACTGAAAACCTCTCACACATGTGAAGCATGAGTACAAAAATGTCAGTGTCGTCAGCTTGGATTTGAATTCTCATTTTCTTCTTCTGAATTTGATCAAGCATATGGCTGATGATTGTGACATCTGCCTCCTTGTGTTCGAAATCACAGTCGTCATCTCCTGGCAGGGTAACGTTTGATCCAAAATTGCACATTGACAGATGGTTAATGAGTTGTTGCTTGTTATTTGTGCTTTTCATAACAGCATCTCTGTCAGGAAGAACAGAGGTCAGTGTCACTGTATGTTCTGTTGGTGTTCCCACTGCTGCACGCCGTCGTCTTTCATAAGATTTGATGGAGTCATCATGGTACTTGTCAAAGATGACATGGATCTCATGATTATTCCCTATTTTCTGGGCCATATTTTCAGAAAGGCACTGAACATTTCCTTTTTGTGGCCAAACAACATGGTAGAGTAGCTGATTTCCATCGATGATCTCCACATCTGGGGCGAATTAATTAATTAATTAATTAATTAGATAGGTAATCATCAAGGAATCCATCAAATCTGATCTCAGCCTAATCAGTCTGACCACAGCAGACACAGCCTATCTGAAATCTGGATTTACCCTGATCGGGCCAAAATGCAAGGAAATATCAAAGAAATAAAATCATGGACTGATCAAAAATGCCTGAACTAAACAGAAAACAATGTTTTTGAATAACTCTAAGTGAAAACATGGCCAAATATTATGCTTGAATTTAGTTATGTGGACTAGAGGCAGAGATAAAGGTTCAAATATGTATAAATTGGTAAAATGGCGGCCATTTTGGATTTATGCAAATTACATAACTGTCGAGAAAAAGGTACTACTTACTTTAAAATTATTCTGAGGCATAAAAGTCAAGGTTACACCTTTTATTTCCCCACAATGCGTGAGTTAGAAGTAGAGATATGGGCCAAATCGTCTGTAAATTGGTGATGGCGGCCATTTTGGATTTCTGCAAATTAAAAAAATTGCTCAAGGGTGCTAGGGTGGCACCCGTCAGATTATGATTCAGGACCACTTTCTGAACAGGAATCCATCAAAAAACGTTGGACATACCGCATTGCACGGTTCAGCCCTTGGCTGCTGGACTATATGGCCTATACGGCCCCTCATAGGTGGGACTTGTAAACAGTGCTTGAATTGGAATAAAAAAGGAGCCAGTACTCTGAATCAGCGTTCCGAAAAACCAAAACCTTACTGTAGAGCCGAAGTACACTCTGCCCCAACCCAGCAGATACCACTGCATATCTTAATTAGTATTACTTAAGCTCCCACATTCTCAATTTACAAGTAGATCTTTGAGAATGTCATGAGGAGTTATGAATTTAATACCAAATAACTAACATTCGTGTAAAATATTGGTGATATTGAAAAAATTTTGCAGAAAAAAATAAGACTAGCTAAAACAGAACTACAGCTTTTTCAAAACGGTTGTCAAAATGGGACATGGTATGAGAATATTCCACTCAATAGAATTATTTTATTTGTAGTGTATAATGCTTATTACAGAAATCAGGCCATTTCCAAGGAAGCCAATTTTAGGAAGTGAACCCACATGCATATAATTATGGACTGGGTGGACATTTAAATTACAAGGCAGAATGACACATGTAACATGGCAGGACAGATTTTTGTAAGTCCAATGTTAACTGACAGGCAAGCCTACACAGGTCAATAATGTGTAGAATACAAACCAACCAATGGACAATACATCAGTGTTTCTTACAGGTTCATTAGTTACTTGTGGTGGAGGCTGTACAAACTAAGTGCATCAAAAACAGTCATGAGTGGAAAAAACTGTACCCACCCAACTAGAAGCATTGTTTGACAAGCCATTCGTTGTTCTTACAGAAATAAATTTGTGTTGTTGTCCGGGGAAAATCGCTTTCGTTTCGCAGTGTTCGCACAATTAAGCCAAGCCAACATGCTCGAAATCATACTGTTTTCAGTTACAAGTGACGACTGGCTAGATAAAGATTTTGGAACGCTCTATATGCACGTAAATTCGCATGATGCGGTAAAATGTTGCATTTTGGGTAGACATGTCTATGAAATAACATATAATTGGCTTGAATTTCACTTGCCGTTCTTATGAACTACATGAGAACTAAAACGGAAACTGGTTTTTTTTTTTAAATATTGGAGTGCACTCGTGTGGAAGACTGTGTGGTTGTCTTGTGCATATAAAAATAAATCAAACTCTGCATAAAAAGAACAAATAAATTACCGCACAGACTTTAATTTGCAGCAGTAATATGCGTGCCTTGGCATGTCAAAAGGTGACGGTACGCTGTAGGGTGCCTTAAGAAGTTACGGTGCGCAGAGTGGTAAAAATCAGAGGTGGCGGTGCTGCGTAGCGGTGAGAACCGGCCCATTTCGAGCACTGCTTGTAAACGTGTACACGGTTAGTCAATCGTAAACATTTCTAAAAAAAAATGCTACCTGTGCACACGCACTCATCGGCTGCGTCCGAAAAGTTTAAAAAATTATGTCCTATCGTCTAATTCCTAACCACTTTTCTTTAACCTGTATAAAACGCCATGAGGTAAAGGAAAGGTGTAAAATGGACTCTTTACAGCTTAGGAAGAGAAGGGCGCTAATAAGAGAATCCGAATGCACTAACACTAGGCACAGTGATCACCCGCCACCTGCCCATCATTGTTTTCGTGATCGACCGGATGGATGGTCATTGCGGGATAGCATTTCTGCCTTTCTTTTCAAAAAGGATGCTTCAGTGTACCCTATGCTAAAGGCGAAAAATTACGAAGCATTGTAGCACCTTTCCTTTACATTTAAAGAATCCGAGCACTCTTATCATGACTGCCACGCAAATATCCCGTATTGTTTTCTAGGAGTAAGGAACGTTCATAAGCAAAAAAGACTATTCGGACGCAGCCATCGTCTACACACTCAATTCTTCTTTATGTTGCTTTAAAGCATGATTGATTAATAGCTCATTGCTTTTATCTCACATTTTGTTCACTGTGTGTTTTTTTACATTTTTGGTGGATGTTCTCTCTGCCGCCTATATTTGCATGCACAATGTCATCCTTGCGTCTGCTCGTTAAAAGAAAAGCATATTCATTTTGTCATTTGAATGAGAACGCGTAAAACGCAGTTACCATTTTTTTTTTTTGTTTTAGCTTTGTGGATGTAAAAAGTGTTTCTCAATTTTACTTTACTTTATCAGCCGCTGTTCCTCCTCAATTGCAATGCACTTTAATGACGCTATGAAACGTAACAATAGTGAGACGCAGCTCCCACTGTGAGTGAGGGATGTAGTTGTTTCTGTTAACGAATCAAATTCTGCGAAAACAAGGGACAATAATAACAACAATGACAAAAAAGCAGAGCTAAACTGTCAGAATTCATTCATGTCCATGTTCTTCCTTGTCAAAATGATGATTTTCGTTTATGGTTTATTCATTTACAATGGTGAAAGGGCCTAACATTATTCATTTAGTTGTGATTTTATGCCTATCTGATGTAGGCTGTAATTTTGTATTGGAGTAACCTATAAATTCACTGTAATCGTCTATTGATTCAATAAACATATCTGCCTGATAACTGCATTAATGGATGTCTGGACAGTGTTATTGGACTGGTGACAGTGCCCTCTAACCGTTGTATAACTAACAAAATCCACAAACTCTGAAGACACACGTACACACAATTATACAGCGTGTCTACACGTTTAGAATTTTTTGTACGCGTTCCCACCCCTAGTCACATCATCTCATTCTTAGGGGAAATCTAAACTGTTCTATCACCAGTCTTAGATCACAGCTCTCAGAAGGGAAGTCCTGTTTCCAAGTCAGCACGTACAATAAAATGTTTTCTAAACACATAGGAATAGTACACTGTAAAATCGAACACATTGTTTTAACTTAAAAATAAGAGTGAAAGGGTTGCCTTAAAATTCTACGTTAAGTGAAAAAAATGTTTTGTTCTTCCAACATAACCTAAGGTTATCTTGATGAAACATTCCTTGTGGTGTAAACCTCTGCGTCATTTTGGTGAATTTGGATTTTTTGTTTGATTGAACTGCTTAGGATAGTTGTTTTAACTTGCAAGTCTATGTCAATACACTTTTGATGGCCAGTTAAGTTGATGTGAATTTAGTGTTTGATTGAATTGCTGAGGACAGGTGTTTTCACTTGCAATTCCATTTTAATACAATTATGATGGCTAGTTAAGTTGATTTAGATTAAGTGAATGTTTGAACTGGTATGGATAGTTGTTTCAACTTGCAATTTTATGTCAGTATAATTACGATGGCCTGTTGAGTTTAGATTTATTGACTGATTGAACTGCTTAACAGTCGTTTTAACTTGCAATTCTATTTCAGTTTTATGATGGCCAGTTCAGTTGATTTGAATTTATTAATTGAACTGCTTAGGACAGTTGTTTTAACTAGCAATTCTCAATATAATTATGATGGCCTGTTGAGTTGGATTTATTGTTTAATTGAACTTCTTAGGATAGTTGCTTAAAATTATTGTGCTGCGATCAGGAACCAGATGCGAGAACCAGGAAATGCAGTAGAGCTTGTTTTATTGGCAAAAAGGGGGTGACCCCCGCAGGGCGAAAAACAGTACAGAGTCCACAATCCAAAAGTCAAAATAGTATCAAAAATGGTATCAAAAACCAGGGCAGCAATCAAAGAAATCGTAGTCAGACAGAAATGGGTCTGGTACACAGGAATAGTTCTATCAGAGAAGCAAGCCAGAATCCACAGGACGTAATCCGAATCATTACCAGGGCAGCAAACAGATCTCGTAGTCGGGCAGAAAAATGGTCAAAACACACAGATGCAACAGTAATCCAAAAACACAGAGGCAAAAATCAAAAGTCAGGCAATCCAGTCAGAAAGATAAACACTGAGAAATCGAGGCGAGAAACGTAGCACAAGAAAACTAGGGAGAACGATCTGACAAGAGTGTGAACCAAACAGACATCTTATATACACATCCGGGGTAAACACATGACCAGGGAGAACAGGTGCAATCAATGGTAGCAATGATCAGGGAGAGACACATGAGGAATAAACTAATTACATGAATTTAGCTGTAGCCAAAACGCAGACAGGGATCACAAGACAAACCTAAGTACAAAACAACAGCTCCGGTTAAGGAGTACTAAAAAGTGCCAAGATAAAAGAAAAGGAAAGCACAAAGTATAAGTGGAAAACTGCAGCAGAGATAATTAGGGATAGGCAAGGAGGCGGAGATTAGAATTGAGCGACTGCTGAGAGATCATTAGTCAATTAGTATGTGCAGCTATACGATCCCAAGTGCATGTTAGTAAAAATATACAAGATTAGTGTGGTTAGTAATTAGCAAAAACAATAAACTGTTAGTATGTGTTAGTAAGACAGTAAAAGAGAGAGGAAGGAAGAACACGAGATAATGAAAGAAGATTGAAACCCAGAAACCAATAAATCATCTGAATGAGTGGCACGCAAGACAAGGGACCGTGAGCAAAGATACACACATGACAAGACAGGGGAGACAAAGTGCAAAGCATGGAAATGAAAACATGGCATGGAAGCTTAAATGATATGAACATGAAAAATAAAACAAGAAATCTAAATTACCAAAACACAAAACACAATCCTAAGAATAGTCAGACATATGCAGTGGTCACTAAGCACAGAATCAAACATGGCATAGCCAGGCACAGAACTTAAACATGACAAGCAAAATCACAGATCACAACAAAAATTGCACATGTATGTTAGCTTAAGTGTCTGGTCATTTGAATTAATCTACTCATTGAACTTAAGCATTTCTTTAAACGTGAAAGTCCATTTCAGCATAGCTAATGCAGCCTAATGTAACAGATTTAAATATTATTATTAGTATTTAAATATTTTCATTTGTTTAAATGCCAAGATCCATTTCAGATTTGCTATTTGAAATCTGACTAAACCAAACCTAAGCAAATAAAATATATTACAGGAACCTATAATGAATGGCAATAGAAGTGTTTCAAAATATGAAAAAAAACACACACACACACACACACACACGACAAAAATATTCACATCTGTGAAAATACTGTCTAACAACATGTTAATCATTCCTCACACAAAAATCATAAATAATTCACCTTAGGAAATATTGAACTTTGACCCCAGACAAGTCAGCGTTCAAACATAAAACATGTTTGTTTCTAAAATTGTATATTTAATACCGTCATTTTTCAATCTACATCAGTACTGACTAGAATGTAGGCCCAACGGTATGTAGTCTAAATTTCATACCAAGATATTCCTAATAATTACTTTGAGGAACCATTAACCGGACATTTCCCCTCACCCTGAAGATGAGTAGTCTTAAAAGTTGTTTCTGGGGGCCCACTGTGTATATGCTGGCTTTTGTTCCAACCACAGTTGTTATCGACTGATTTTAACGAGCTGTTCATTTGTCTTAATTAAGTGTATAAAATGTTTAGAGCAGTTATTTGCCCTCTTAATTCAGAAGATAACAGAAAAATCCATGTTTGCTATCCAGAATAAAAAAAGATGCCATACCCACATTGCTATATGCATTGTAAATAACAGCATTAAATGAGGAAAACAATGTAAACCAATCAAATTAAAGATGTACTTGGCTCCTAATCGGTGAAAACTAATTGGCACATCATGGCAAATTTATTCGACAAGCAAATGGTAACAAGTCAAACCAGTTTTGCGTTATGTTAATCTAATTAAGTTAATCTGAAGTTTTTTGAAAGAACTTGAAACAGTTGTAGCACTCAGCCTAATTTGGGGTTTACTGAGTTTCTCAATGTCTAACTTGATCTGTTTCATATGTTACAATGCTTGAAATTTCCTGCAGTATAGAAATAAAACCACAATCTCCAAGGACATTTTATTCCTCATAGCATGTTAGGATGTTTCTATGTAACATTTGGCTAAAAATAATAAGTAATCTGCACGCTGCAAGCTCCCAAAAATACTAATTTATTTACTAAGCAACGTTTCGATCTACGGAGATCTTCCTCAGGAAATTGACAAAAAGAGACAAGCCTCTCCTATGAAGAAAAGACTTACGTTTCACTTAGAATTTTGATCCTCTTCAAATTAACTTTCTTGATCTACTGAATTCCAAAGACGAAAAACTGATAAAAACCAGCCTCTATAGAAAACCTACAGATAAAAATACTATCCGTAATGGTTTAAGTTTCTATTCCGTCTCCCTTAAAAAGAGTTTACCGATAAGTCACTTTAATAGGATACGACGCATCTGTTGCTCTGATCATAATTACAACACACAAAGTGCATTTCTTATCCAGAGATTTAGAGAGAGACGCTATGCTGCAAATTGGATCTTAAATGCGGCTGACAAATTCAGGAATATTGACCAAGTTGAATATCTCAATAGACAGTACTACCACGCCAGACAATTTCTAACCAGCAAATATTTGTTTTTTGGAGTGATTTTTTTGTGAGCTGTTCAGTAGACCTTGTTGTGCTCCTGTATTTTAACTTTAATGACTTGGTTGCATTTTTTGCTTCTGAAACTTTTTTTGCGTTTTGACATTTTTTTTTTTTGTTGGTGTGATTAAAAATACCTTTTATATTGAATTGTTCTCGGGCCCTTCAATGCGCCTAGTGTATTTGTATTGCATAATTACTTCTATTTTTTTGCACAGGCCAACACGTAAAATCAGGACCCTTTTTTTACATTTCCTCATATAAGGTTTTTTCCATTTTTTCAGTAATTTGTAATGTTGTGATTTGTGTGCTGTATATTATATAACGTTTATTCTTCTGTGATTGCCATCTTGAGACTTCATAATTGCCTGCTGATTAACAGGTGTGAATGATTGTCTTTCTTCATAGGAGAGGCTTCTCTCTTTTTTGTCAATTGTCTGAGGAAGATCTCTGTAGATCGAAGCGTCGCTTAATAAATAAATTCGTATTTTTGGGAGCTTGCCGCGTGCAGACTGTATCCTCTTTTTTTGCCCTATTTTTAAAGTTTTTTTTTTATTTTGCCCTGTATTTTTATTGGATGTGCGCACACTGCCTCCACCTTACTAAAAACATTTAGTAACAATGCTAAATATAAAAAACTAGATAAGACATTAACTGCTTGTTAAAATCCTGTTCTCTCTCTGCCACATCTTCACAACAAACACATGTTGCTGCGCCGGTGTTGAAGACTTAGGCCCAGTTTACATGAAGACGCTTGCAAGTAAAGACGAGAAAATATTTTAACGGAAGTGCCTTTTGTTTATATGGTGACGGCGTTTTTGGGGCTTGAAGACGCAAAAATCTCAAACCACCCTCGAAAGTGAAAAACTTGAATACGCTCCGGCGTAGCGTTTCCGTCTAAACTGGCCAAGACGCAAAACTGGCTCAGATCTACTGTTCTGCTCACGTCGCGTAGGCGTTTACGTCACGCAGTAAACAAACATGTCGGATTACATCCGTGCTTCGGACCTTCAGGCTACTCTGGCAGCCATAATAAATGTACAGGAATCGTTACTACAAATATACAGAATCTGTACACATGCTATTGGCGAACAGAGGAGGATCTACTTGACCAGACGAAGTTCTTCTTGTTACCGGTAGCCATATTTTGTGATTTCGCGGCACAGTGACGAGAAGAAGGAAGATTCTACGCATGCGCGTAGGCATGGCGGCGTTTGTGTTAGTGTATCACAGCACCACCTAGCCGTCTGGCATGCATACCCAATCGATTTCTACACACTTTTTGCGTCACCGTCTGCACAAAGATTTCCTCCCGAGAACGCTCGTCTGAACGCGTAATAATAAGTGAAGACGCGACACCACTTTTGCGTCTTCTGTTCACACCGTCATCATGTAAACCTTGCCTTAGATGAAGTCTTGCGTGTTTTCCTCACTGTGGTTATCCAATGCCCTTGCCGGACCTGCCACAAAGGTGGGGAGGGAGAGGCTTGTGAAAAAGTAGGATAGTCTGAAAAACGTCATGACGTAGCATTTTGATCCGTGCATGTGCCCTCACAATTGTTTCAAAGGTGAACTTGACATGTATTACTTATTCAGACGGATATGGATTTTCAATTTATCGTTTCTTTTGTAGTTGAACCGTTTTGGACAAGCAATTTCATGTTGTTACAACAATCCCAATAATTGTTTGTCATGCTAACATAAAATAATTTGCTAAGGTAACAAACAGGCAAAATACCATTTTACAGTGTAGATGTTTGGCTTTTTCGTAACCAGACATCACGAAAATACTCCTTTTTCTCTCCAGTACATGAAATTTTTTCACAGATCACTCCTCGCTTGTTTTTTCCATGCAAATTCCCAATGCACGTAATTACTGACCATGGAGATTTAATCCTTTATTGCTTTCAGATGAGGTGTTTGTCGATTTTATAAAATCTGAAATTGAAGCATTTCTTAATATCAATGAAACCCCAGGGATGTCTCTATCAACGGTTTGGGAATCTTTGAAAGCATATTTGAGGGGGCAAATACAAAACCCAAAACCAGTGAAGTTGGCACGTTGTGTAAATCGTAAATAAAAACAGAATACAATGATTTGCAAATCCTTTTCAACCTATATTCAATTGAATACACTGCAAAGACAAGTTACTTAATGTTCGAACAGGTAAACTTTGTAATTTTTTGCAAATATTAGCTCATTTGGAAGTTGATGCCTGCAACACGTTTCAAAAAAGCTGGCACAAGTGGCAAAAAAGACTGAGAGAGTTGAGGAATGCTCATCAAACACTTATTTGGAACATCCCACAGGTGAACGGGCTAATTGGGAACAGGTGAGTGCCATGATTGGGTATTAAAGCAGCTTCCCTGAAATGCTGAGGTATTCACAAACAAGGATGGGGCGAGGGTCACCACTTAGTGAACAAATGCGTGAGCTGATTGTCGAACAGTTTAAAAACAACATTCCTCAATGAGCTATTGCAAGAAATTTAGGGATTTCATCATCTACGGTCCGTAATATCGTCAAAAGGTTCAGAGAATCTAGAGAAATCACTGCACGTAAGCGACAAGGCCGAAAACCAACATTGAATGCCCGTGACCTTCGATCCCTCAGGCGGTACTGCATCAAAAAACGAAATCAGTGTGTAAAGGACATCACCACATGGGCTCAGGAACACTTCAGAAAACCACTGTCAGTAACTACAGTTCGTCGCTATATCTGCAAGTGCAAATTAAAACTCAAATTAAAGAAAGCTATTTATCAACAGCACCCAGAAACGCCGACGGCTTCGCTGGGCCCAAGCTCATCTAAGATGGACTGATACAAAGTGGAAAAGTGTTCGGTGGTCTGACGTGGTCCACATTTCAAATTGTTTTTGGAAACTGTGGACGTCGTGTCCTCCAGGCCAAAGAGGAAAAGAACCATCCGGACTGTTATAGGCGCAAAGTTCAAAAGCCAGCATTTGTGATGGTATGGGGGTGTATTGGTGCTCAAGGCATGGGCAACTTACACATATGTGAAGGCACCATTGATGCTGAAAGGTACATACAGGTTTTGGAGCAACATATGTTGCCATCCAAGCAACATCTTTTTCATGGACGCCCCTGCTTATTTCAGCAAGACAATGCCAAGCCACATTCTGCACGTGTTACAACAGCATGGCTCCGTAGTAAAACAGTACGGGTACTAGACTGGCCTGCCTGTAGTCCAGACCTGTCTCCCATTGAAAATGTGTGGCGCATTATGAAGCGTAAAATATGACAACGGAGACCCTGGACTGTAGAACAACTTAAGCTGTACATCAAGCAAGAATGGGAAAGAGTTCCACCTGAAAAGCTTCAAAAATTGGTCTCCTCAGTTCCAAAATGTTTACTGAGTGTCGTTAAAAGGAAAGGTGATGTAACACAGTGGTAAAAAGGCCTCTGTGCCAACTTTTTTGCAATGTGTTGCTGCCTTTAAATTCTATGTTAATGATTATTTGCAAAAAAAAAAAAAAAGTTTCTCAGTTTGAACATTAAACATCTTGTCTTTGCAGTGTATTCAATTGAATATAAGTTGAAAAGGATTTGCAAATCATTGTATTCTGTTTTTATCTACGATTTACATAACGTTCCAACTTCACTGGTTTTGGATTTTTAATATCATTTTGTGCTGCACAGAGGAAAACAGCAACAGAACACCTCACTAAACTAGTAAATGAAATTCAGGAATTGGACGCGGTGCACAGCCTTTCACCCTCACAAACAATATACAAACGTTGCCTAATGTTACAAACGGAATATAATCTTTTATCAACGAAACAAGCAGAATATATTATTTTAAAATCACGGAGTCATAGTTATGAACATGGGGAAAAAACAGGAAAGCTTCTAGCACATCAACGACGAAAGAGAACAGCTAATCAGGCTATCCCAGAAATACGACACTAAATACGACTATTTAGATAAAAATACATGTTTTCTCAAATTTTATCAGGTATTGTATTGCTCCACTCCATCTACTGATAGTTCATATATGGAGAATTTCTTTCAGAATCTTAATATGCCCGTCCTAGATTCAGATGTTGTGTCTAGCCTCAAAAAACTGATCTCTGCTCTAGAAACCTTAAAAGCCATACAAAGCATGTAATCTGGAAAACCTCCAGGGCCTGACAGATACCCTTCAGACTTCTGTAAAAAAAATTTCCACCCAACTAACCCCTCTGTTAATGTCGGTCTTTGTGGAGTCTTTTACATCACAGACTCTACCCCCAACAATGAGACAAGCAGTTATTTCTCTGATTTCTCTGATATGAGTGTAGCTCATTTCGTCCAATTTCACTCCTGAATACGGATACCAAAATTCTAGAGAAAGTATTGTGCATCGCTTGGAAGAGTGCCTGCCATCCATCATTTCACCTGATCAAACAGGCTTCATTAAAAACACAAAAAAATTCTTTAATATCTGTTTGTCTTAAATATAATTTACAGCCAATAAGAAAAGAAGACTTCAGAAGTTATAATTTCCCTTGACGCAGAGAAAGTGTTTGATCAGGTCAAATGGGACTTTCTTTTTCACACGCTAAAAAAAATTTGGATTTGGATCTAATATTATTGCTTAGATTAGGGTACTTTATTTCTCCCCTCTAGCTGCTGTACATACTAACAACGACTTGTCCCCGTATTTTGAGTTGCAGGGAGGCACAAGGCAGGGATGCCCTTTGTCACCCCTCTTATTTGCACTGGTTATAGAGCCACTGGCTATTTCCTTAAGGCAATGTGTAGACATTAAAGGTATTCACCAAGGGGATCATGAGCACAAAGTTGCGCTTTATGCTGATGACAGGTTATTATTTATATCCAACCCTTTACAGAGTAAACCATAACTTATGGATCTACTTTAAGAATTTGGGAACATTTCTGGGTACAAGGTGAACTTTCAAAAAAGTGAGCTCATGCCTATTGGAAAAGCAGCAGAGGAACCATCTGTTCTTGCATCAACCTCTTTTAAAGTTTGTGACAAAAAATTAAAATATTTAGGTATCTGGATCACACATAATTTTGATGAGCTGTACAAAGCAAACTATTTACTTTTACTTTCTAAATTAAAACGAGACTTTGAAAAGTGGGATTTGCTGCCTGTCTTGTTGGGTGGAATACTATTAAAATAAACATTTCCCCCAAATTTCTATACCTTTTTCAATGTCTTCCTATTTTTCTAACCTAATCATTCTTTATCAATTTACGAGACCAGATATCTTCTTTTATTTGGAACAAGAAACAACCTCAAATTAAAAACAGTATGTTACAAAGACCTCGAAAAACAGGAGGGATGGCACTTCCAAATTTCCAATCTTACTAATGGGCTGCCAATGTCAGAGCAATATTATACTGGATTGCATAGCTGGGTATCTAAAGAAGAAAAATCCACACAAGTGACGCTGATATCATTGCTTTGTGCCAGATTACCACTGTCACGGCGGATTTTCAGCTTTACCTCAAACACATTGGTTATACACTCGCTATAAATATGGAATCAGTTCAGACATCATTTTTCACTTTAAAACCACTTCAAAGACACTGTATGTTCACTCCATCTATCACAGATGAGGCATGTAACATCTGTTCCAAACATGGAATAAGGTCATTGCATGGTCTATTTAGTGATCATGTTTTTAGCTCTTTTGAGCAAATGGTACAAGAATTCAATGTCCCTAGAACCCATTTCTTCAGATATCTGCAACTCAGAAATTTTGTATCCTGTAATACTGACCTTATTTCCTCATGTCCACCTCCATCTCTTTTGGATGATATTTTCAATCTCAGACCAGATGCGAAACGAGCTAAAAGTATTATTTATCAGTTGCTGAATACCTATTAGCTGATGTTACTGGACTCACTCAAGAAAAAATGGGAGGAGGACCTGGATCAACAAATTTCAGGAGGTCAGTGGCAAAAAAATGATTAACCGAATTTATTTGTCCTCTATATGTCTTAGACATGTAGTAGTTCAATTCAAAATAGTACATCGTCTGCATTGGACTGAAACAAGACTGTGTAAAGTTAGGGTGGATCTTGACCTGACGTGATAGATGTCGACAAGGACCTGCTTCTCTGGTACACATGTTCTAAATATGTCCAAAATTGAACAGCTTTTGGGAATCTATTTTTTTCATCATTTGACTAAAACTTGGAACACTTTATTAAAACCATTTCCCCTCATGGCCCTGTTCGGGGTGACTCCAAGAGACATCAGTCTGACTAAGCACTAAACAACATGTTAGCTTTCTGTACTCTCATTGCTAGAAGGATGATATTACTAAAATGGAAGGAATCAATGCCACCTGTATATGGACAGTGAGTGAGAGAGGTCATGCACTATATCCAACTAGAAAATATTTGATATACTGTAAAGGGGTTAACTCTGAAGTTCTTTGATGCATGGCAACCTTTCTTAGCTCACTTTGAAACTGTAAATGTGGTTGAAATTATATTTAAGGGTGTATTGTGAAAGAATGTGGGCATATGTGTGAATGTATAGATCTCTGTGTGTGTGTATTTGGATATGTGCGTGTGATGGCATATTTTAAATATAAATAAAAAGACTTTGTTAAAAAAAAAAACTGTTAATACATGCATGGAACAACTACTGAATGGTAACTCTATTAAAATATTCCAGTCCATTGAGCTACCAGAAAATATGCATATATTTGTATGAAACTTGGAGTAGTTATGCTTCTTAAAAGGAACAAAAACAGGGGTGGGACCTGGAAAATGTTGAAAAAAGTTTTTGGCCATTACAGTCAGTGGCACCCTACAGACCATGGTATAATCTGCCTTAATTAACAGTCTGGCCTTAAATTTCCAAAACTCTTAATTCCTGTTTACTTTTCTGGAATTTGAAAAACAAATTCAAGAAAACAGTGATCTGACAACAGCTCTTTCAAGATCCTTGATCGAGAGTTATCAAGACTGTTATCACTCATCAACCTATAATCAATCCTCAATTTACTCTCCCCATAAGGCTTAAACCATGAATAATTTTTGACTCCAGGGTTAAAACTTCTACATGCATCTATTAAGTTATTATCTGTCATAAACTGTCATTATAATGACATTAATGACAATAATGTCATTACACTGCCCCCCTGCCAATCTTGGGTGCCATCTGTCAGCCCATTCATCTGGTGTCAAGTTCCAAACTCCTCCTGCTAAAATGTAATCAGTGAAATACAACATCTTAATATCTTAAATCACATCTGTTACATTTTCCAAAAGTGTTTTGTTTTCTCCATCATTTTTGTAACCGTAAACCTTAATAATAATAACACAAAGACTTTCAATCCTCAAAACTACCACCAGCCTGTGACCATCTCCATCAGCCCTGTGCGTTAGGATTTCTCAAGGGAATCTGTTAAAGCATGCTGCCACACCTCCAGAGCAATTAGAACCATGACTAGATAAAGTCTTGTCACCCCATTGACTGTCCAAAAAGTATAATCAGCGTCCGAAGAATGAGTTTCTTGGAAAAATAAACAATGGGATTTATGCCCTTTACAAAAAAGGAAAAGTGCTTTTCTTTTTACCATGTCCTTCAAGTCCCTGAACCAAATGAAACTTTAATATCTAACATGAACGCTGAAAAATTAAAAGGTAAAAATAGGAAAAATGTGTGAACTATGTGTGTTATATTTGTATAACCTACCCTCTGAGTAACTGGGTGAATGGTCAATCAGATGGGAGCTCTTATGTCCCTTCAAAAAAAAAAAAGTTCCACTATATCACAGTCATAATCATGCAAGTTCACTTTTTAACACCGATCCACTGACCTTCTATATATCCCTGAGAACCCCTAAAAAAAGGCTTGCTTACCAGTCCGCCTAGCTTCTTTAATTTGGAGCCAGAGCCTTCTCCTCTCCAAATATTCCCGTGGCAGCTGTTCAGCAAAACGAATGCCTTCTGCAGACTGAAGAGCCTTTCCTTCTGCGCCAAATCTCCTCCTTCACTCTTCAAGAGAGACACATGCCTGGTCTTGCTATCAATCTTCCTCTCCACTCTCTGCATGATGTTCACAGCCTCTTCCATCTTCGATTGCATGTCTGAGAAGATCCTTTGGATGATTTGGATGACTTGCACACTAATATTTTCACCCTTTTTCTTTACAAACCTTTGATGTGAAGACACCACCTCATTCTGTATCTGTCGTGTTCTTCCACCCTCTCCTTTAGGTCAGTGTAATCTTTGCTCAGCTGGTCGTTTCATTTCTCCAGGTCTTTTTGTTTGCATTCTTTCACTTCCTCTGTATTGAACCGGACAACTTTTGCTAAGCTAGCAATCATAGCGCTGCTTTGCTAAGTCTGCGTGCTCAGTTCAGCTAGCAGCACATCCAACCTCTTTTCAAGGCTTAAAATTGCTTCCAACATAGTTTTATTTGAGACATTAGTATTTTCAAGGTCTACTGCTGGTTTGGCTTTTTTTATAAGCACGGTCTTCACTTGGTGTCGGGGGCGTCAAGTCGTTTCCGAGCTCCCTCTTGTTTAGTGTCGCAACATCCATAGCAGACTTGTGACAGACTTGTACATCTAGGCTTGCCAACCATCCCGGATTGGATGGGATGTCCCGTGATGCAGGTGGTTTTGATCGGTCCTGTACTGTACACCTAACGTCCCGCCTTCCAATCACAGCCCTTAGTTTGTTCACGCGTACAGAGGCGCCAACTCCTAAAAAAAAAAAAAATACTACCTTATAAAACAATATTTTTTGCATCACTATGCAAACTAAAAATGGAACCAGTAACAAAAAAGAAGAGGTTATGTAGCTACGTATAATAAGCAATGGGAAGCAAAAAAGCCCAGGGTGAAACCGGTCAGTGACGACTGCACCAAAGCCTACTCTACAGTTTGCCGTAGAGAGTTCTTAATTAGCCATGGAGGTGAAAAACGATTTGACTAGACATGCTAGCTCTGAGATGCACAAGAAAGCTATTCTAGCTAAAGGGGCTAGCAACATCGGTGCATTCTTTGCCGCGACAACGGGAGAAAATGAGAAAATAGCGGCAAGCGAAGCCACCTTGGTGTTCCACACTGTTAAACATGCTCTCAGCAACAACACCACGGACTGTCTTGTCAAGCTCAACGGGACTGTGTTTAGTGACTCAACTGTGGCCAAGACGATGCACTTGGGGAGAACTAAAGCGTAGATGATTACTATGAACGTTTTGGGACCTTAATCTGCGCGCTAAATTTTGGATTATCTTTCCCCAACTGATGTCTGTCTATTTTTCTGTCGCCACTGATGCCTCCAATAAGGGAAATAGAAAAATGTTTCCGGTGTGTGTGAGGTATTTCTCTTTTGTTGATGGAGTACAATCCAAGCTGCTTGACTTTTATGAAGACTGCGATGAGACCGCAAATGGCATACATAAAGCCCTGATGACTAGTCTAGAGAGATAAAAACTGAATGTACAAAACACTACGACATATGCCGCTGACAACGCAAATGTCAACTACGGGAGAAATCACTCTGTTTACAAGTTATTTTTCTGTGCAAACGAGCGCATTCTTAAAGCAAATTGCCCAGCTCATATTGCCCATAATGCGTGCAAGCACGCATGCGATCAGCTATCAGTTGATATAGAAACATTTGTTTTGAAAGTCTACAGCCACTTTTCAGTGTCTGCTTCCCGAAAAGAGGAGCTGCACTCATTTTCTGCATTTGCTGACATTGAGTAGTGTGAAATCCTCCATCATGTTTGCACACTATGGCTCTGCCTTCACCCAGCTGTCAGTCGTATCCTAGAGAGTTGGTCCGCTCTTACCTCCTACTTCAGGTCCCTTGGAGAGACCTGTCCTGTTGCACTGAAGAGGATTTTCCTGAATGAAGAAAAAACTGTTAGGAAGTAGACAGGTGAACACCAGATGCAGGAACTGAAGTGTTTCCTGAAACACAAAACACTAAAGGAGAAAATGGGCACACAGGTCAAAAACAAAACACCGTGCACATGCACTGAATAAATGGGAAAAAGTAAGGTACACCCCCCAAGGCTGGAGGAAACCAAGGAAAAAAACAAAAACTGGACCTAACTACACTGACGGAAAAAAACTGGGAGACTTGACAATGGGGAGACAAGACGAGGGTGCAGCAAAAACAAGACTCGGAAAATAGCACAAGAAAATACTCGGGAAGGCACAGGAGCTGAGATATCACAGTGCAGAGCAGAGTCTAGCAAAGTTCCGTCTGATGGCTCCTCCCATCTCTGCCACATTATTAGTCATGAGAGGAAGCAGGAACTCGAAAGGCAGTCTCCACTGGAACAAAAACACATGGGATTAATAAACAAATTAACGAGGACCGGGTTAACGATAATGACTCGAGACAAGACGCTGAGACCATCAATCAAACTAGACAGTTTAGATTACCTTAATCTAAATGTGACGAGTAAAAAGCACCATGAGAGAAGCAAAGGAAAGCACAGCTTTAAACGCAGTTAATTAGGGAAAGCTTAGGCAGGAATTACTAAAGCTAGAAACACACGCACTCGCTAATGACTTAATTAAGGTTAATACAACGTGATGAAATATTTACAATCTCCCTCAAATGAGTGCTGGTTAGTACGGGTTAGTAATTATCCTATCAGAGAAGGCATTCACTCAGAGTTTAGCAAGACCCAGAATTAAGCACAGGTGGAAGCAATGGATGAAATACCAGAGCCGAAACCGAAAGAGGAAACGTGATTGGCAATGAAGACGCAAGCATGCTGAACGCTGTCATGCGACATCACTGCAGTTTGGCAGAGAGGGAATCGATCATCAGATGGCAGAATGAAATCTGAAAAATAAAGCGAAAGTAAAGCACAAGCGCAAATAAGCACAAAAACAACATAAGGCAGAACCATAACAAAAACTGACACTGCTGAGATCCACCTGTTGTTTTTTCCACAATGTGGGATACGTTTTTGATCAACTTGTGAAAAAACTAGAGGTAACAGCGCTCTGCATCACGGATGTGTATGAGAAAGTACAGATGTTCAGGATGAAGATGCTTCAGAGGATACAGGACTGCTTTTATGGATACCGAACCAAGCAGATGATAGACAAACAGCTCCCAGCACAGCAGTCTAAACTGCAAGAGGACTTTCAGGTGTTTTACAACTCTGTCATTCTCACTGGAAAATGTAATGGTGCAACTGAGACCAATAGGTCTTTATGATGAGCTCTGTTATGCTGACGTGGAGAGAGTGGTTGCTGCCATCAAACTAACAGACAAAGTCAACATGGACCAGCTTTATGAGGAGTGCTGTGCCTGCCAAGAGGAAATACAGAAAGACATACAGGACACCACAAAATCAACCAGTGAGAAGTGGTTGACAGTTTTCAAAAATGTAAGGCAAGCCAACTTGACCAACATGTTCAGGATTGTCTTCTTTGTCCATAGTGTGCCAGGCTCACATGCCTTTGTGGAGAGGATCTTCTCTCTGATGGCCATTAAATGCTCAGACTCAAGAAACCGATGCAGCACAGAGTTGATCAAAAAGGAACTTCCAGTGACTGTGAACTGTGACCTGACATGCAAGGATTTCTATCTGGCTGTGCTACAGGACAAAGGGCTGCTGGAAGCAGTGAGGAGCGACAGGAAATATCCCTGGAGGAAGAAGTAAATGGTGAGTCCAATGATGAGTAGGCCTACCAATGAGTATTTATTATTCAATTAAATTAAAGTAAGAGAGTGTGCCCTCTGATGGCCAAATCAGGTACAAATGTTTGGGGACAGTTTGGATGTTAATGGAGAGACAGTATAATTCAATTCATGCATGAATAATAAAGTAATGTTTGCATGATAATATAGGCATAGTGCACTTTGATTAATTCATTCATATTCATTCATGTCAACAGAGAAACACAGACCGCAACAGAGACAGAGCAACAAAGACAGAGCAACAGAGACAACAACAGAGACAGAGCAACAGACACCAACAGAGACCAGAGTTGGGTTCAAGTACTTTCAAGTACTTTGAAGAATTGGATGCAAGTATTTTTTTGAAATACCAAAGTGCTTGCACTTGTATCGGAGTATTAATGCTTAAAGTACTTGTACTTGTATTCAAGTACTTTTCAAGTTCTTGAACAATCTGTCTCCTAACTGCTGACAGAGATCGATCAAGTACTTGAAAAGTACTTGGATACAAGTACATGTTCTTATTATTAGGTATTATTTGGCATTAGGCATAATAATATTATTAGGCCAATTGCCTAATATTAGGCATTATTAGGTGGTACCAGATACAAATACAACCACTATGGTATGTAAAAAAATGCTTGCATACAATTCTCAAAAGTACTTGAAAGTACTTGGACCCAACTCTGCAACAGACAGCAGCAGAGACAAAGCAAAAGAGACAGAGCAACAGAGACAGACAAGGTGGGACAGTTCACAGTTCACTTTTATTCAATTCATTTCATGTTAAAGGAAAGTTACTGAATGAAATGAATCAATAGTAAATGAATAAATAATTATTTCTAGTGTTTTTCTAGCCACCCCCCCAGCAAAAAATGTCCCTCATTGGAGAGTCAGATTTTTGGCAACCTTATGTACATCATACAACCTGGTCCCCGGCAAAGAGGGCTGGGACACTTTTTTGGCTCACCCTGTATAGGCCTCCGTCTGCATGGCACTTCATCGATTCACAGGAAAGTATGACAAGACCAATTTAGGCATTTAGATGAAGACAATTTTAATTTCACATGAAAATATAAAACAAATAACAAAATAAAGAAAGGCCTTGTGTGCTCCATAAAAATAAAGACCGTGAAATAGCGTGACTCGTTTGATATTTAAGAGGTAGTTTTCCCAGCCAGGCTAATGACTTGGATGAGATCTTCAGTACTTTCAAGCTTTTATACTGCGAAGTTACCAACATACTGCAACCTTTTCTGAAAGTTGGTCATAAATTGTAGACATAAATATTAATACTTACTTCTGAGAATGACACTTGCCGAGGTACTTTTCTGAGAGATCAGAGCCACATTCTGTTTGATCCATCACGTTTGAGGTATGAGCTATTTTATTTCTTTGCAGAGAGAATGGATGATGCAATACCTGCAGTGGAATTTTCCATTGTCTCAAAGTGCTCTCTTGTCTTTCGGGGGAACCGAAAATCATGAATTGTTCAATGTGTGCCCTGGGCTAACTAGTTAAGATAACTTTGCTGTATTTGAGCTTTATGTCATTTAGATACCCCTCTTTCCAAAAACTAACAATAAAGGGTACAGTTAAATACTTTATATTTTTATTATGATGTATCCATTTACATGAATGAAGTTAAATACAGCAGGTTTTCATCAAATATACTGAAGTTATTGCACCAGAAAAATTAGCTGATTCAGAAGTGGTCAGCTGGGAGGCACTTGATGATTTTATATGGAATGACCCCTGTGTGAAGATCAATTTAATAACTGTTCAGTTTTAAATGGCACAAATCATCTGATCCCAAACATTTTTGATGCAACTGAGCCATGAGGCGGTTACAATTGAATTTAAGAATTGCACTGAGGTTCATGGCACCATCACAGGTAAACCCTAATGGGTCTTATTATCGATTAACGAGCGTGTTTTTTTTTTAATTGACTTGGTCTCAAAAAGAATGTAGGCTAAAATGTTGTTGCCAAAATGTACATCTTGCAATAGGCTCAAGATTCCATGCCTCTGTGATAAAGAGGAAATGTTTGATTTATCTCCCCATTTGTTTGAGTTGGAGAAGTAAATCTAAACAATGTATTTCAAATCAAATTTTTTAACCTACCATGATGTTTATACACTAAATAAGAGTCTGCTCCTATTGGTCAATTCTTCACTTGGTTTTGTGTAACCATCATTTTTAGAATGCTGTAAACACAAGTAGATACAGACTTTCAGACAGGAAGTCCTTGGACCTCAATGCCTCACCGTCAGTGGCGGATTTAGATATGGGCAACATAGGCAGTCGCCCAGGGTGGCATCTTGACGGGGGGCGCTGGTGGGAGCTCAAAATAAATTAATTAATTAAATAAAATAAAATAAAATAAAATTAAATTAAATAAAATAAAAAACACTAATTTGCTGCTGATTTGATAACTCCAGTCAGTGGATTTGGAATATGCGCCCTCTTGTCTACTCGGCAAGCTGCTGTCTACGTTCTGGCAAGGGTGGGGGGGGGCAAATATGATGGGCAAAAAATGTGTGTTTGTTCTTTTTTTTTTATTTGGTTCATAGTAAGAGACTGTGTGCATGAAAGTACATTTATTGCAAAGTTTTAAGAATCCATAAGTGTACATTCATGCAGTCGAAATAAACATCAGGAAGAAATGGTATAATGGAAGGCAACCCTGAATTATGATTTCTGGACATAAAATCAAGATTATACAGCTTTCAAATAAAAAAAAATAGTTTGTCTGGAAGACCTGCTTGAATTTAGTAATCTTATACAAAAGAAGTAGAAAACTGAAATGACACTTGACGCTTTCATAAGAAATGGATTGCTAATTATATGAACAGCTTAAGTTCATCCAGATGTGAGAGTGTTCCTGCCTCAAGGTACTGATGCAGAAATGAGTATCTTCACTTTGTCTCCAAGGAAATTTCTTCAGGGGTCAAAGGGCAACTGACCACGCCTTCTTTAGGCTCTCGCTTCTTGCAGAAAGCATAAAGAGCTGTGAGCGGTATACAAGAGATGGAGGACACAATCAGGAAGATGATGACCACCTGTGCACTCACTGGGTACTCCTTGGGCACAGACCTGCCCTGTTTTTCAGGGGAAAGGAGAGAAAGAGCTGGTTAGGTGTATGATCCTGAGGAACTGCATCTGACAGCCCCAGGCAGTACATACAGAATATCATATGGACATTTTCATATCACACGCTGTATCAACCCAAGACCCCAGTATCAGCCCGATAGCTTTAACTTTAGTCCAGCATTGATACACGGTGTGACATGAAAATGCACAGATGAGGTGCTATTTATCATATACTAATTTTGACCATAATTAATGATGCATTTTATCCAAAGCATTTATTTCAGGTTATTATTGTCATCATTACAGGCCAGTAGCGCTAGCATTTGCTTTCAGTCAGTGGTGTATTGAAGTCAATGGAATGGCTAATTAGCCAGCTTGGACACAACCGCAATTTTCTCCATTAAGGTACACTCAACAAAAATATAAATGCAACACTTTTGTTTTTGCTCCCATTTGTCATGAGATGGACTCAAAGATCTAAAATTCATTCCAGATACACAATATTACCATTTCTCTCAAACATTGTTCACAAATCTGTCTAAATGTGTGATAGTGAGCACTTTTGCTTTGCTGAGACAATCCATCCCACCTCACAGGTGCGCCACATCAAGATGCTCATCAGACACCATGATTAGTGCACAGGTGTACCTTAGACTGTCCCCAATAAAAGGCCACCCTGAAATGTGCAGTTTTTGCTTTATTGGGGGTCTGGGGACTCAGAACCAGTCAGTATCTGGTGTGACCACCATTTGCCTCATGCAGTGCAACACATCTTCTTCGCATGGAGTTTATCAGATTGTCAATTGTAGCCTGTGGAATGTTGGTCCACTCCTCTTCAATGGCTGTGCGAAGTTGCTGGGTATTAGTGGGAACTGGTACGCGCTGTCGTATACGCCGGTCAAGCACATCCCAAACATGCTCAATGGGTGACATGTCCGGTGAGTATGCTGGCCATGCAAGAACTGAGACATTTTCAGCTTCCAAGAATTGTGTACAGATCCTTGCAACATGGGGCCGTGCATTATCTTGCTGAAACATGAGGTGATGTTCATGGATGTATGGCACAACAATGGGCCTCAGGAACTCATCACGGTATCTCTGTGCATTCAAAATGCCATCAATAAAATGCACCTGTGTTCTTCGTCCATAACAGATGCTTGCCCATACCATAACCCCACCACCACCATGGGCCACTCAATCCACAACATTGACATCAGCAAAGCGCTCACCCACACGACGCCACACACGCTGTCTGCCATCTGCCCTGAACAATGTAAACCGAGATTCATCCGTGAAGAGAACACTCTCCAACGAGCCAGACGCCATCGAATGTGAGCATTTGCCCACTCAAGTCTGTTACGGCGACGATCTGGAGTCAGGTTAAGACCCCGATGAGGACGACAAGCATGCAGTTGAGCTTCCCTGAAATGGTTTCTGACAGTTTGTGCAGAAATTCTTTGGTTATGCAAACCAATTGTTTCAGCAGCTGTCTGAGTCGCTGGTCTCAGACGATCTTGGAGGTGAACCTGCTGGATGTGGAGGTCCTGGGCTGGTGTGGTTACATGTGGTTTGCGGTTGTGAGGCCGGTTGGATGTACTGCCATATTCTCTGAAACGCCTTTGGAGATGGCTTTTGGTGGAGAAATGAACATTCAATGCCCGAGCAACAGATCTGGTTGACATTCCTGCCGTCAGCATGCCAATTGCACGCTCCCTCAATGCTTGCGCCATCTGTGGCATTTTGCTGTGAGACAAAACTGCACATTTCAGAGTGGCCTTTTATTGTGGGCAGTATAAGGTACACCTGTGCACTAATCATGGTGTCTGATGAGCATCTTGATGTGGCACACCTGTGAGGTGGGATGGATAGTCTCAGCAAACCAAAAGTGCTCACTATCACACATTTAGACAGATTTGTGAACAATGTTTGAGAGAAATGGTAATATTGTGTATCTGGAATTAATTTTAGATCTTTGAGTTCATCTCATGACAAATGGGAGCAAAAACAAAAGTGTTGCATTTATATTTTTGTTGAGTGTATAAATTTGCGTTTCTATGATAACTTAAGGCCCAGTCACACAGCGAAAACGCATGAATTACGCACAGATTTTCGTTTCTGCGCGGAGCGTACGTCGTATGCGTAATTCGTAGGTGGAACGAACGTGGACTGTCAGTGATTGTAAGTGGATGTGCGTCGAAGGCGGTTTGTGCGTGATTTTGAGTTTTGAACGGTTCAAAAATTTTCCGACGCACAACTGTGCGTTGGTGTGCGTAATTCATGAGTCGGCATGCGTAGTTTATGCGTCGAGTATGCGTAACTATGCGCGGGACACTCGTCGGCCGTCAGTGCTTATGCGTCAGAACTGGTTTGAATCCGCGCACGTCCACGTCCGTCCACTGATGCCCCACGTTCATATCACGCATGAAATGCGCATGTATCACGTTCATTCCACTGACATTCACTGACAATACGTGAAGCGTTCGTGTTTGGACGTGCTCCGCCGGTGATTCATGCGTCGGGCGTGCGTCGAATGTTCGTGGAATACTGCACCGTGTTTGCTATTATGCGTCGACGTGCGCGATATGTCAGTGATTGTAAGTGATACATGCGTGGTTCATGCGCGATTCATGCGTGATTCGTCCGAGATTTCTACCCCCAACACCCCGAAAAATTGGTCAATTTCTCAACGCACAAGCACGCACAAACCCAATCTGTGCGTGATTTGTGAGTGATTCGTGCGTGATCGGCTGTGTGACTGGGCCTTTACACATGAAATGTTTTACCACAACCTTTCGCATGAATATTGCTGCAAAATGCGGCATTACGCATACTGTTTACAAATAATTCTGTATCAAGTTCCTTTTCTAAGACATAGTCCAGTTCAGACATGTTAGCCGCCAAGGAATTCATGAGTCTCTCTGCCATGATAGCGTCTAATCAGCATCTGCAGTGATGTGTTGCCAACGATGCTTGTGACTGTTGCTATGGCAATGGTTGCTGCCACTGATACGGGATTTTGCCTGGCGGGCAGGTGCGGGTGATACAGGATTTTGCCCGGCGGGCAGGTGCGGGTGATACAGGATTTTGCCCGGCGGGCAGGTGCAGGTGATACAGGATTTTGCCCATCGGGCAGGTGCGGGTGATACAGGATTTTGCCTGGCGAGCAGATGCGGGTGATACAGGATTTCGCCCAGCGGGCGGATGCGGGTGATACAGGATTTTGCTCGGCGGGCAGATGCGGGTGATACAGGATTTTGCCCGACGGGCAGATGCGGGTGATACGGGATTTTGCCCGGCGGGCAGATGCGGGTGATACAGGATTTTGCCCGGCGAGCTGATGCGGGTGATACAGGATTTTGCCCGGCGGGCAGATGCGGGTGATACGGGATTTTGCCCGACGAGGTGATACAGCCTCGTGCCTTGCGCTCGTATCACAGGCACAGATGCCCTGTATTTATAAGGAAGTATATGATAAACAGTTATACCAGTTATTAACGCACTAATGCATAATAGTTCTCACTTTGTTCTCACTAAGAAAAATTTGAGAGAATGTTCTCCAGTAGTCATGGAAATATAAGGAAATCAAAGGCCTTGGTGAGCTATCAAACAGTCATTTCAAAACCTAGAGTAGAAATGGGACTTTACCAGGTCTTTGTCCCAGGCCAGGTAGGTATATGTTCCACCTCTGATGTACACTGAGATGTAGAATACAAACAACCCGATGATGATGATTGGGCCAGTGGCTGCCCACACAACCTTCCAGTACCACGAAGGCCTGTGGCCAATCATGTCCTCAATGTCTTGTTCAAACCTGTAACCAAAAGAACATGTGCTGCTCAGTGGTTAAGACCGAAAAGGCCTTTTTACAACCTGTGTATGGAAAATTAAAACACATAGTGACAGTAGTGACAGATGACAAATGTAAGATTCTCTTTGAGACCTTTTCTTGCCACATCCCAAAGGTGGTCAAAATGTTGAAGCTAGTACTCTAAAACAAATGAAATGCTTTAGCGATAGAAGACACTCATACCTTTTGAGCCCGTAGATGTAACAGACACTGATGGTCTCCATGAGCACAATGAGAAGCAGTGAGAAGGTGCAGGCATAGTCATTGAAGATGGCAAACCAGTAGTTTCCTGATCGCGTGGTGAAGCCCAGACCAAGGAGCAGGCCGAAAAGGCACACCAAACCTGCCAAACCAGCCAGGATACACCCACACATGGGAACACAAGACCTCTGGTTGTAAAACCACAGGCAGGAGGGTAAGGGATGGGATATCCCAAGCTACAGCTAATGTCATAGCAATGGATTACTTAACTGTTACACCCGTGTCTCTGAAAAATAAAGAATACTCTAGTTCAGGGGTCACCAACTCCGTTCCTGGAGGGCTATCATCCTGTCGGTTTCTGCTCTACCTCCTATTCAGCACAACTGATTCAACTAATTAGTCACTCAATTGCTCAGCTTGTGATCTTAAGTAGCTAATTACTTGAATCAGGTGTGCTGAATAGGAGGAAGAGCAGCAACCTACATGTTGGTAACTCTCCAGGAACGCAGTTGGTGACCTCTGCTCTAGTTTCTTAGAATACTGGCTAGTTACTTGGAAACTAACTGGGAAATTTGGTGAGGGTTTCAAGCTTGGCATTGGACTTGAACTCACCATGGAGGATCTCCTTGTTGAAGTGCCTGGACAGGAATTTACAGTCATGCAGTGGGGTTGTGATGGCTATGATATTTCCCAGCATGCTCCCTATCCCCACCATCAGCAGCATGAGGAAGTAAAGCACAGACCAGAGCTGGGGCAGGGGCATGTTCTTAATGGCCTCACTGTACACAATGAATGCCAAACCAGTGCCTTCCACTGCCTGCGAAGGAAACCGAACAGGAGCCATTTCAAGTATAAGACATGCCTCCAACTTCATCCTTTGATGCTTTTATCTTGGCGACAGCCATTCATTCACTCCATGACAAAATGAGTCTGCTTACTTCCTTCTGTAATCTAACACTAACAAAAGACTGGCTAATGTGATGTTTCTGTTGAGAATCATATTTCAGCATTATTCATCATATTCATCAGAAAATCAATAAGCATAATCAGTTATCATATTATGCAAGCAGTAGTAACACACACAAGCAGCTGATTTCTGTAGCTTTGATAAAAATCTGTTCAGTAGAATTGTTAAATATATATAATTATACATTATATATATAAATATAAACCCCATTTTTGAAAAAGTTGGGACACTGTGTAAAATGTCAATAAAAAAAAGAATGCAATGATTTTCATTTTACCTTTATTTGAAAATAGTACAAAGACATATCTATGGAACGAAATTTGTTCCAACAGAAATTGAATTGAATTTTGGTTTTGAATTGAATTTAATTAGTTTTGAATTGAATTTTACCTGTTTTGAATTTGATTTTATCAGGTTTTGAATTGACTTTTGGGTTTGAATTGAATTGAATTGGCTTCCCAGATAGCAAGCTCCTCCGCTCCGGATCTTCCGCAGATTTGGCCCGGCTCCAGCTTATCCGGGGCAGATTCGCAGCAGATCCGGACCGGAGGAGCTTGCTATCTGGGTTTGAATTGAATTTTATCGGTTTTGAAATTGAATGAAAAAGTAATCTGAAACTGAATCTAATTATTTGCAGTGAATTTAAGAGGAAACTTGAAGCATTACATTCAGTTCGCAAATTCAAATTCAGTTCTTTAAATTCAGATTCAAGTTGAGTAACATCACATGAACATGCATCGCGAGCTGCAGCCCCGCCTCCATCCCTCGTGGACTGCCTTATTTGGAATGAGGTGACCTGGAAGCGCACGTCAGAACGGATTCTAAACTCACCCAACTGTGTACAAAAACGTTCACCAAAACTTCGGCTCTTTATCAGTTTATTTGTTTTAGCTCATCATATTAATCTTCAGCAGTTAACTCCAAGTAGGCCCAAGATCATCAGTAAATGCACTGGCTAATTATCCCAGGCCGCGCGATCAGCGCGAAGCGGGGGATATAGCATTGGGCTCCGTCCGTCCATAAGTCTGTGCGGACCCATAAAATTGAGGCTGCGGGGGATATTGCCATGTTCGTGGCAGACACTCGTTTCTATCGTTTCTTCGGCTAAGGAAATAATGCTAACGCTAGTTACGATTGAGTCACTTTTTCTCCCAGTCGGTATGTGTGTATGTTTTTAGCTGGTGAGCCTACATGTTTAAGCTCAGGGGCTTCAAGTGTAACGTTATATTCAGTCAAAATCAAAATAATTGGATAGAGCTGTTCAAAACTTAAACTTCAACTTCATATGCCTTAATGGTTCAGAATTCCTGGAGTCACAAAGTGATGACATATGCGCGAGGAGAAGATACTGCAATTTATCCAGTTGGGGTTGCAGCTGAAACTGGTCCAAGAAATATTCCGTTTTTGAAGCGGTACTTCATGCACATGCAAATTCACTCATGCACGGAAATATTCAGTTAAGAGTACGGGGCTATGCTCTCTGCTTAAATACGGTGCAAACACGGATTTACTGTGTGCATGGTTTCTGTAGTTGTAAATTAAACACTCTAGGTTCATTTATAGCTGGCTAGCTATATCCGACAAATCATATACAACATTCACGGACACATGGAATGCAATGTAAATGCGGTGGCTCCTCGGAATTCAGTACTTTATACTGGTCATCGGCAATGACACTAGTTCGGTCTCAGGCAGGTTAAAACCCAGAAGAAATATGCTGAAGTAAAAACTTGTACATCGCTCACTCACTTTAAAGACGCTGCCAGAGACCGAACTAGTGACATTGCCGATGACCAGTGGAAAAGTACTGAATTCCAAGGAGCCACCGAATTTACATTGCATTTCATGTGTCCGTGAATGCTGTACATGATTTGTCGGATATAGCAAGCCAGCTACAAATGAACCTGGAGCATTGAAAATGCTACTACAGAACCATGTGCACACTATACGTAACTCCGTGTTCGCACCGTATTTGAGCAGAGAGCATAGCCCCGTACTCTTAACTGTATATTTCCGGACATGAGTGAATTTGCATGTGCGTGAAGTACCGCTTCAAAAACGTGATATTTCTTGGACCAGTTGGACTTGGACACTGGTTGAGAAGCGCAAAATTATTTATTTATGATTTCATTATCGTGGCAATTTCTTTGTTTGTTTGGTGGCTAGAGTTTAAGAAATAAAAAAGAGATGTCTGCAATAGCCTACGTCTTGTAATTGGCACAGACACACACAGGCCTACTATTGCAGCCGCATATCGTGGGCCTGCTGATAAAACCTTGTATCTTCAAAATGATAAACTTCACAGGAAAATAAATAAACATAAAAGAAAAAATATATATAACTTGATAAATTGTAAATATAAATAAAATTAAACATGTTTAATTCTGCATGTAAGAATTTGTTTCTTATCAGTTTGGAGATAGGCTACAAGGTTTTATCAGCAGGCCAACGATATTCAAATTTAAAGTCTGGTTTGCATTTTCCATGGACCACAAATGAATTTTCATGGTCAGTCAGAAAATCCTTTATCCATGTTTTCCTGATAGCCATATTCAATGAGCTTGGGACAGTCTGCCTTTCTTTTGCATTAGTCACACCTCACTCATAAGGCCGCCTTCATTCTGAAGTTAAGCGCTGTGGGCGTGATCGAAGTGCGTAGGGGAGGATACGCGTAACTCAAAAGCGCTTAACTCGAATCGCGTAACAAAGGACTTACGCGCTAATGGGAGAATAGACCCCTTTGTGACTCCAGGTATTCTAAACCATTAAGCCATATGAAGTTTAAGTTCAGAACAGCTCTATCTAATTATTTAGATTTTGACTGTATTTAACGTTACACTTGAAGCCAACGAGCTTAAACGTGTAGGCTCACCAGCTGAATACATTCACACATACCGACTGGGAGAAAAAGTGACTCGATTGTAACTAACGTCAGCATTATTACTACGCCGAAGACACGCTAGAAATTTGTGAGTGCATTTACTGATAATCTCCGGCTAACTCAGGGTTAACAGTTGAAGATTAATATGATGAGCTAAAACAAAAAACCGATAAAGAGCCGAAGCTTTGGTAAACGTTTTTCGGTGTAAAGTTGGGTGGATTTGGAACACAGAAGGTGCGCTTCCCGGACATTATGTCACCTCATTCCAAATAAGGCAAGCCACGAGGGACGGAGGCGGGGCTGCAGCTCGTGATGCACATTCATGTGATGTTACTCAACTTGAATTTGAATTTAGAGAACTGAATTAGAATTTTATGAACTGAATTGAATGTGCGAACTTAATAAAATGCTTCAAGTTTTATCTTAAATTCAATACAAATAATTGGATTCAGTTTCAGATAACTTGTTCATTCAATTTCAAAACTGAAAAAATCAATTCAAAGCCAATTCAATTCAATTCAAACCCAAATAAAATTCAATTAAAAACCTGATAAAATTCAATTCAATTTATGTTGGAACAAATTTCATTCCATACATATCAAATGTTGAAACTGATAGATCTTATTGCTTTTTGAAAAATATCTGCTTATCTTGAACTGGATGACTGCAACATGTTTTTAAAAAGTTTGGGCAATGAAAGACTGGAAAAGTTGCATGATGCTAAAAAAAGACAACTGGCAGAACATCTCACAGATAATCAGATTATTTAGCAACAGGTCAGTAACAGGATTGGGTACAAAAAGTCCTTCATAAGTAAATATAGTGAGGGTTTAACTACTCTGTGAAAGACTGCATGGGGAAATAATTCAACAATCTAAGAATAGTGTTTTCAACTTAAAATCGCTGAGAATTTTTAGAGGTTTTATCCTGTATGGTACATAATATCATTAAAAGATTCCTAAACTCCAGAAAAATCTTTGAACACATGGGACAAGGCTAAAATCCAATTTTAAATAGCTGTGATTTTCAGATCCTTAGGCGGTACTCCACTGAAAAAAAGACAGGATTCTGCAGTAAAATCACCATATGAAACACTTCTCTAAACCACTGTCAGTAAAGACAGTTTGTCACTGCATGTACAAATGCAAGTTAAAACTCTGCAATGTACAGATTAAACCATATATAACCATATATAATTCCTTTAGGAAGTCATTGATGTCTGGTCCAATGTACAAAAGAGGAGGGGGCAATTCAGCTTATCAGCAAACAATTCAAAAGCCAGAATCCATGTTACTATGGGGGTGTTATGGTTCAGCCTTGTGTGCTGTCTTGTCATTGTGCTTATTACTTTTATTTTTGTGCTTGTGCCTTTTCTCCCTAGCCTCACTCTTGATTTATTTTTCAGCTTTCATTCTGCCGTCTGAGGATTGATTCATTCTTGTTGAAACACCTGTGAATGTGTTCTCTGATAGGTCCGTAACTAACCCGTACTAACCAGCACTTATTTGAGGGTGATTGTAATATTATTAACCCTAATTAACTCATTAGCGTGTGCGAGCGTTTCTAGCTTTTGTAATTTCTCCCTGAGCTTTACCTGTTTAGCTACGTTTATGCTAAGCTTTCCTTCGCCTCTCTCCTGGAGCTTTTATACTCGTCACGTTTAGATTACCTTGATCTAAACCGTCTACTTTGATTGACTATCTCAGCATCTTGTCTCAAGTCATTATTGTTAACCCAGTTCTCGTGAATTTGTATATTAATCCCATGTGTTTCTGTCTCCTTCTGAGTTTGCCTTCCAAGTCCCTGCCACCTCCCGTGTGTATTTCTGTGGGCAGGAGTGACGAGATCTTCAGACGAAACTTTGTCGGCTTTGTGCTACATTGTGAAATCTCCGCTCCTATGCCTTCCTGAGTATTTCCTTTGTGCCATTTCCGAGTCTTGTGTTTTTGCTGCGCCTACGTCTTGTATCCCCTTTGTCTAAGTCTCCCAGTGTTCCCCTCAGTTTAGTTAGGTCCAGTTTTTACCCCTCAGCCCAATACGGGCACGAGGGGCATTGTCGTCCCTTCGGCGGGCGGGCGTCCGGGCGAGCTGCTGCCAATTTTCCAGCCTATTTCTCTGTAACCACTTGGGTTAGGAAGTTCATATTGCATATGTGGACTCCCCATGGGGGGTAGATGTGCCTTTTCGAGGTTTCGTCCCAGTTTGACCTTTGACCTTGCAGCAGTGACCTTTGGGGCTGAGGGATATTGCCCGCTTCAGCGAGGCCCATTTTTGTTTTCTAGTTTTGCCAGTCATTAAGTGTGTACCTTTGTTTCCCCCTGCCTTGGGCAGTGTTCCTTAGTTTTCCCATTCATTCAGTGCATTGGCACGGTGTTTTGTTTCTGGCCTGATTGCCTGCTTTTCTCCTTTAGTGTTTGGTGTTTGCAATAAACTCTTTGTTCCTGCATCTGGTGTCCCCTCCCGACCACTTCTTGACAGAGGGTGCATTAGTATACATGGCGCAGGTAACTTGCACATCTGTGCAGACACCATTAATGGTGAACAATATACAGGTTTTGGTGCAACATTTACTGCCATCCAGATGCCTTTTTTCAGGGAAGGCGTTGCTCATTTCACAACACCATACTCTGCACGTATCACAACATGTCACTGTAGTAAAAGAGTCCGAGTACTGAAGTGATGTGCCAGCAGTCCTGACCTGTCACCCACTGACAATATTTGGTGCATTACGAAACAAAAACTATGGAAAAGGAGGCTGCAAAGCATCGAGCAGCTGAAATCCCACACAGAGCAAGCATGGGAAAACATGCTACTTCAGAACTACAGTAGTTGCTCGCCTTAGTTCCCAAACACTTAGTGTTGATTGAAGATGTGATGCAACACAGTGGTAAATATGCCCTGTGCTGACTTTTTTGAAACGCGTTGCAGGCTTCAAATTCAAAATGAGCACAAATTTTCCAAAAAAAAAAAACAATACAGCTCAAATGTTTGCACGCCCTAGCTGAATATGTGAAATGTTGCTATTTATTTTGAAAATATGACTCCTTTTGCGAAAAACTTCTATTTTAGGATAGTGAACATGTGAAGTCATGTATCTACACATCGGTGTTTGGCTCCTTTTTAAATCAGAATTATGACTGAAATCACCCAAACGGCCCTGATAATAAATTTACATACCCTTAAATGTTTCAACTTATTACATAGACACAAGGTGACACACTCAGGTTTAAATGACTATTAAGGGTTCCACACCTGTGACTTCTTAATTTGTAACTAGTGTCTGTGCATAGTCATTGAGTTTTTTAGCTCCCCAGTGAATGCACTGATCTGGCTTGACACTGAGCCGTGGGGAGCGGAAAAGAACTGTTTAAGGACCTTCGGAACAAAGTAATAAAACTTTCTAAAGAAGGGAAAGCATATAAAAAGATATCCAAAGAATTGAAAATGCCAGTTAGTACCTTTCAGTCTGTGACTAAGAGGTGGAAAATTAAGAGTATACGCTGATACTAAGCCAAAGTCAGGTAGGCTAAGAAGTATTCCAGCCCAAACTGTAAGGAGAAATGTTTGAGACAGAAGGAGAAGTCCACAAGTTACCTCAAAAGAAATACAGGATGCTCTGGAAAAAGATGGTGTGGTCGTTTCAAGGCGCACAATAAGAAGGAACTAATGCAATGAGCTGCATGCTCGAGTTGCTAGACGGAAGCCATTATTGTGCCAATCTCACAAAAAAAGCCTGCCTAAATATGCCAGACAACACCTTGACACACCTCACAACAAAAATAGACCAAAATAGAACTTTATGGTCACAACCATTAGCGCTTTGTTTGGAGAGCAGGCAACTAGGCCCACAGTGGAAAAAAAAAGAGAAAAAATACAATTCCCACTGTAAAGCATGGTGATGGCTCTCTGATGTTTTTTTTTTTCTTGGGGGGGGGGGTGTAAGCTCTACAGGCATAGCAAATCCGTGAAAATTGTTGGCAAGATGAATGCAACATGCTTTAAGAACATACCGGCAGACAATTTGCATGGGATGCTCTTGGACTTTCCAGCAAGACAATGATCCAAAGCACAAGGCCAAGTTCACCCTCCACTGGTAGCAGAAGAGAAGGGTGAAGGTTCTGGAGTAGCCATCAAAGTCTCCTGACCTCAATATCATCAAGACCCTTTGGGGAGATCTCAAACAGGCAGTTCCTGCAAGACGACCAAAGAATTTGCAGGAGCTGGAGGCATTTTGCAAGGAAGAATGGGTAGCTATACCACCAGAGAGAATTTGGGGGCTCATTGCCATCTATCACAAAAGACTGCACACTGCTATTGATGCTAAAGGGGGCAATACACAGTATTAAGAACTAAGGGTATGCACACTTTTGAACAGGGTCAATTATTTCCCTAATTGCCATATTTAATTTGATGATTGTGTCATTCTACCTGACTTACAGTTGGATTTGAATCCGGTAAGAAATGAAAGAAATTTGTTTTGATTTTGATTTCTTTAAAAATGTTTCTTATTTTACAAATTTAGCCAGGGTATGCAAACTTTTGAGCACAGCTGTATATTGTCTTTGAACTATTTACAAATAAGTATACAATTCAACTGATTTGAAAATCAGTGCATTCTGTTTTTATTTACATTTTACACAGTATCCCAACTTTTTTGGAAATGGGGTAGTACATTACTGGAAACAATCAGTTGAGCAATTTATGTATCCATTTGTATTCTTTGTATCTTTTACAAAGAATACAAATACGAAAATACGAAAAATTTATTTTTCTTTCTTTTTTATGTGGACAATACCTCTGTGTGCCGCCAGCATTTTCCCGAAAATCCCATAGAGAACATGCTAACCAATAGGGGAAGGGAAAGAGATAAGAGCTAACCAGTGTAATGTGATTGGAAGAAGGTTTTTTATTAAAAAGGCCATTTGGAATGATTGCGGTGGTGTGTTCTTAGCATGCGAGGACATCTCCAGGCTTTAGGTCATGAGCTGGAATGAAGTCTAATTATTTTCTCAAGATTCCACCTCCCTCCATTTATTTGAAGATAAGGGGACCTTGAAAAATGAAAACATGCCTGAATGGGGAACCACAACATTTCCACTCCTGCCTATAGTCCAGATTAGCAAATGGGAAAGTCATGATCTTAAATAATCCTTTTGAAAATGGTGAAATCATGCGGAAATTGAGTTTTTGCCATTGACACATTTGACTAGAAAATAGATCAAAACAAATAAGCTGTGTGAGAGGGTACCGTGTCGAGTTCAGATTCCAGGCTGCAGCTCTCCAATTTATAGGCTAAAGCAGGAAAATGCTCTGGATGTGAGCTGTTCAGCTCTGCCATCCAGTAACTCATGTTTTCTGAGGATATGGAGTTCTCTGCAACATCCAAGGTGTTTATGAGCAGCATTCTCACCCTGCCAGGACCAAAGGACATGAACAAAGTAAGGGACTGAGTCAAACTGCACAGGAGAGACCCTAACCCACGGGAGGCACAGAAATGAGAATAATGTTTTGAATCAACAAAACAACAGCTCTGTTGTGATTCTGACTAGTCTGCCATGTTTGTTATGACTCTGCTCTGTCTGACTATGCTCTGTTTTGTGATTTGGATTCCACACCTTGTTTTGTTTGTCTGCCATATTCCACTATTGCAGTTCTACTCCAGTCCAAGTTTTGTTTTTTACTATGCATAGCACTTTGTCCTCCCCTGTATGGTCTTATGTCATGTGATCGCTCACTACCACAGTATTGCGTGCCACACTTTCGGGTGATTTCATGGTTTCTGGGATTTCAATCATTCCTTTCAATCTCATTTACTTCCTTCAACTTGCTTTTCTATTATTACTAACCAAACTGTTTATTATTTTTGTTAAGATACAACTCAAACTAACACTGTTTATTGTACTAACTTACTAACAAGCACTCGGGATTGTTTAGCTGCACATTACTAATTGGCAAACAAGCTCTCAGCACTTGCTCTGCTCTAGTCTCCGCCCCTTGCCTTCAATTTACTTTGCTGTGCTTCCGCAGATTTTCTGCACCTTGTTAATCACTGTTCTGCCTCTCACTCCATGCACTTTAGAACTCCCTAACCGGAGTCATATGTCTATCTGTAGGCTGTCTTGTGATCCCTGTTTGCGTTTTGGCTTTTGCTAATTTCATGTACAAAAGTAGTTAGGAACTTCCTTATGTTCATTCCTTTGTAATTAGTCTGATCCAGTTCACCTGTTCCCTATCATAGCATGTGACTTCCCCTATGCGTATTTAAGCAGTCATTTCACTCACAGCTCTTGTCAGAACGTTTTTCCTTGTGCTGCGATTGTTGATGCCTTGTACTCTTAGTGTTATACTTCCGACTGGAACGTCCCTGATTCTGATTTTGGCTTTTTCTTCGATACCTATGTGGCCGTGTACCGTACCTGTTTTGCCCGACTCTGAGTTTAGTGTTTGCTGCCCTGTTAATGTTTCGGATTACGCCCACTGGATTTTGGCTTTGGACTCTCTGACAAACCCGTGCCTGTGTACCGAACCTGTTTTGCCTGACTCTGAGTTTAGTGTTTGCTGCCCTGTGCACAGTTTGGAGTACGTCCCTGGGATTCAGATTTTTGGATTGGATTTTGTACCGTTGCCTTCTGCCCTGTGGGGGTGTACCCCGCCAACATCAATAAAACCCACTTTTGCTGAAACTTCCTGGTCTCGCATTTGTTTCCAAAATGGTACCTTACAAGTTCAGCAGTGCTACCTGCAGCATATAACAGTGTTCTTCAACTTAGCTTTATTTATGACATCACCATCTCTAATACTTTGGTCTGATAAATCCTGGGCCCACAAGCAATTGTGACTTTAGTGCATCATCACTGCCTCAATGACCTTTCCAGGCAGCTCTCGTAGTTAAATGTGGCCTTGAATCCGTAGATGGAAAAGGTGACGACGCTGGCAAAGATGGACGTGCCGCTGTTGATGAACGACACGATGACAGCCTGCCGTTCAATGTTGTTGTTATATTTGTTGTAGCTTGCATAGGCGATGAGTGTGCCAAAACCAAGGCCCATTGTGTAGAAGATTTGTATGGCTGCATTGGTCCATGCCATGGGATTAGTTAGCTCCTCCAACTGTGAGACGACACCCAGACACCCATGCAAAAGCATTCACAAACCATGAAAACACAATACACATGCACAAGAATACAAGCACAAAAGCAGTAACATATATGTACATGCACATACAATAAAGCACAGATTTGCAAATATAGAATCACTTTCACAACCATTACACTTGCATGTACAACATTTTTTAAATCATTCATTCAAAAAAAGTAAGCACAGACATTAACATACAAAAAACCAAAAGCACTGTCACACATGCACACAAACACAAAACCATCCATACTTGTGTTTTTTAGAGCCCAGCAGCAAGCAGATTTTAGAAGAATAAAAAAGTCAGGAAGGTACATTTCATTACCTTTGGTGTGAACATGTATTTTATGCCATTCATTGCTCCATGCAGGGTAAGGCCTCTGATCAGGTAAATGGTCAAAACCAAATATGGAAATGTTGCAGTAAAATACACCACCTGCAGAATAAAGCCAATAATTTGTGGCCACTTGAAACCACACAATGCATCAAATGTAAAGTCAACATGATAAATACAAAGGGAATAAAATGATCCAGTCTACAAGCTTTCCTAGCCCCCTAAATTGGAACACGTCTTTATATTTTTGCAAATAGTAGATGCATACATTAAACAAATCATTGTAATTTTCACATATAAAATGGTTGCTATTGTCTTCTGAAATTAAAAACTGGAAATTCATTTCAGCAAACTCAGTGTACGCCATTCATAGCTTCACATGCAAAAACAAGTTCAGAAACGGGGAATACTTTGCATGTATTAACAGATCTTCCAGAGAAAGGTCTTCCCTAACTCAGTCCTGTCCATCATCAACAGTAGTCTGTCTTCTGCTGTTGTTCCTGCACGTTTTAAATATGCAGTTTTGCAGCCCGTGCTCAAGAAACCTGGCCTTGATCAATTTGTGTTGGCAAATTTTAGGCCTATCTAAAAGCTGCCTTTCCTCTCCAAAATTTTGGAGAAAGCTGTTTATGATCAGTTGAAGTCCTTCCTAGACAGACAAAATATCTACTTTTTCTAGATTCTAGATATTTTTCTAGACTTTTTAGTCTTGATTTTAAAAGCTGCATAGCACAGAGTTAGCCCTATTAAGGGTTTTTAATGACATCCTCCAGGCCAATGACACTGGTGATTATCTAACTCTTGTCCTGCTGGACCTAACAGCTGCCTTTGACATAGTGGACCATGATATTTTAATTTTACAGTTGCACCATCTAGTTGGCACTGGTGGTATTACTCTGGCCTTTTGACACAGTGGACCATATTTTAATTTCACGCTTGCACCACCTAGTGGGCATTTGTGGTATTGCTCTGGAGTGGTTTAGGTCCTACTCTGCAGACAGAAGTATGCATGTGAGTCTTGCTGGTTCAGAATCCTCCTCTGCTCCTCTGTCATACGCGTTTCCGCAGGGCTCAATTTTAGGGCCCCGGCTGTTCTCACTTTACCTGCTGCCACTGGGTTCCATTCTCAGAAAGCATGGTCATCATTCCTCTGCTATGCTGACAGTCAGATTTATGTACCACTTAACAGGGATGCTTTCTTGATTGAGCCACTTCTATTATGTCTTGATGACATTAAAGCCTGGGTGGCCCTAAACTTTTTAAGTTTTAATGAAAATAATAAAGAAGTGATGGTGTTTGGTCCTACTGCCCCCCCCCCCATTGACTTTGGTTCACTGGCATGCAATGTTAATCCAACAGCTTTAAATGCACCCAATTTTAAATTTTGGGTTATATTCAGTAACTACGGTATTCCCCTGATAACTGCTTCAAATTTCATGGACTAGTCACAAATACTAAGAATTCTATGGCCTCTAATACACGCATACCTGAGATCCATTTTGTGACGTTTCAGACATAGAGCTATAAGAGTAATAACTTAAATGTCCTGAAAAAAAACAAGCTTTATTCAATAAATGCTAACAAGCTAAATACACACCTTTTATCACAATACAAAAACAACATTATAAAAAATATTTTTCATACATTAGTGACGCATATCTAAAATATTGCTTTTTATAACCACTGTTCAATACAACAACAACAGCTGAAAATCTCACAAAATGACCTATATCTTGAATTGATATTACTGAATATAAACCTTAACTTCGGAGCATTATTCAAGTGAGATTTGATGATCCCATTTGGCCAAGTCTTTACAGAAATACAGTTAGGCCCGGAAATAATTGGACAGTGACACAATTTTCATGAGTTGGGCTCTACATGCCACCACATTGGATTTGAAATGAAATATCCACAACAGAATTGAAGTGCAGACTCTAACGTTTAATTCAAGGGGTTGAACGAAAATATCTGATTGAAAATTAAGGAATTATTCACATTTTTATACAGACACTCCACATTTTAGGGGCTCAAAAGTAATTGGACACATAAGCATAACCTACACAAAATGTTTGGTTTTTTTCAATATTTTGTTGCGAATCCTTTGGAGGCGATCGCTGCCTGAAGTCTGGAACCCATGGACATCACCAAACGCTGGGTTTCCTCCCTCTTGATGCTTTGCCAGGCCTTTACAGCAGCAGCCTTCAGTTCTTGTTTGTTTGTGGGTCTTTCTGCCTTAAGTCTTGTCTTGAGCAAGTGAAATGCATGCTCAATTGGGTTGAGATCCGGTGACTGACTTGGCCATCGCAGAACATTCCACTTCTTTGCTTTAATAAACGCCTGGGTTGCTTTTGCTGTGTGTTTTGGATCATTGTCCATCTGTATTGTGAAGCGCCGTCCAATCAACTTTGCTGAATTTGGTTGAATCTGGGCAGGAAGTATATCCCTGTACACTTCAGAATTCATCCGACTACTTTTGTCTGTTGTCACATCATCAATAAACACAAGTGACCCAGTGCCACTGGAAGCCATGCATGCCCATGCCATAACACTGCCTCCACCATGTTTTACAGAAGATGTGGTGTGCTTTGGATCATGTGCTGTTCCCTTTCTTCTCCAAACCTTCTTCTTCCCATCATTCTGGTGCAGGTTTATCTTTGTCTCATCTGTCCATAGAACACTGTTCCAGAACTGGGCTGGCTTCTTGAGGTGTGTTTTGGCAAAGTCAATTCTGGCCTTTCTATTTTTTGTACTTATAAATGGTTTTCACCTTGTGGTGAATCCTCTGTATTTACTCTCATGAAGTCTTCTCTTTATAGCAGAGCTAGAGACAGCTACACCTACTTCTTGGAGAGTGTTCTTCACTTCAGTGGATGTTGTGAATGGCTTTTTCTTCACCATGGACAGTATTCTTCGATCATCCACCACTGTTGTCTTCCGTGGACGTCCAGGCCTCTTCGAGTTCCCAAGCTCACCAGTGCACTCTTTTTTTCTTAGAATGTACCAAACTGTCAATTTGGCTACTCCAAGCAGTTCTGCTATTTCTCCGATTGACTTTTTCTTTTTTTTCAGCCTCAGGATCTTCTGCTTCATCTCCATTGAGAGCTCCTTTGACCGCATGTTGTATGGTCACAGCAACAGCTTCCAAATGCAAAACCACACACCTGGAAACAACCCCAGACCTTTTCAAGTCAAGTCAATTAGTTTCACTTCTTAATTGATGTCAGGTTAACGAGGGAGAAGCCCATGCAGCCTTCTGAGTCAATTGTCCAATTACTTTTGGTCCCTTGAAAAGGAGTTGGCTATGTTTTAAAGAGCCATAATTCCTAAACCCTGTGTCCGATTTGGATGTGGACACTCTCAAATCGCAGCTCAGAGTGTGCACTTTAAGCCCATATTAATTTTATAATTGTATTCTGAATATTTTTTTTGTAAACAGCTAAAATTACAAAACTTGTGTCACTGTCCAATTATTTCCGGGCCTAACTGTATATGCTTGACAGTATGCCATTATGGACTACATATTTTTGGCGACACCACTCGACACTAAGTGCAAGGCAATACACCTGACAGGGAAGCGTTCCCTTATCAGAAGTGTTATGATCGTTCCTACCAAGAAATAATAAGATACTTAGATGTAGATTTAAGGTGTTTAAAGTGATCATAAACCCCTCAAGCAAGTAAATATTTAGAAACTAAGGCAAATATGGAAAATCAATAACAAAGGACATCAAAGATTCTAATTGCGATAATTATGGCATCCCAGGTGGGATCTCCACAAAATAATTGGCAAATAAATCAGAAAAAATACAGAATTAATATATGCATAAGACTGGCGGACTATTTATTTATTTATTTATTGCTTCATTTAGAAAATCACAATTCAAAATCAGTTTAAATGCCCCTCCATAACAATGTGAAATAGTACAAACTGGCTTTCTAGTAGTTGCTGCCTGGGCATCTAACCAGCTTGAAAATTCATCAGTACCAGCGCAATTGATCATTATATGTGTATGATACTAAAAAGTACTCTATTGAATAGTGTTGTATACAGATTATTTAATAGACCATACTATAAAACAGACCAGGGGATATTTACAACCTGATCTCAATTCACATCAATATGCAGCTATATACTATATGGACTATTCTTTTGTTCATAGTGCAGGACTGCTCCCGGGAAAAAAAAATTACCTTTCCAGTGGACTGGACCCCTTTGACAATGCAGAGGTAGACAACCATCCAGGCCAGCAGGAGGCACAAAGCCTGACCTTTGTGAATGCCTCCGTACTCCTCAATGGAGGAGGAGATGTTGAGAGTCTCCCTGTACCAAAAGTACTGTGTGGACGTGCCCAGCTCACACTCCTCCAGCTGGCCCGTCAGGTTGCTGTTGGGTGGGCACTCTGCCCAGGGCAGCACAGCCTGAGGAGATGGGGAGGACAGTGAGGCTTTGTGAACCCTAAAATGGGCAGGGCTGCTATGTGCTGTCCTATCAATGTACTTGCTCACCTCAACAAGAGGTTTGTTGGTTTTCCTAGACACAAAACATTGGTTGAGAGGAGATGCTCATAAATTTTGTTTCACACTGACATCTTATCATAACATAACATGCATGGCAAGAACAGGCCATTCAGCTCAACTAGGCTCGCCAGTTTCTTATTACTATAGTGAATCTATAATTCAAATACTCAATGGTATATATAAAGGCATACGTTTTTTGGATTTCCCTCTCTTGCGTGTGGTTCCTGAACGCACCGTCACAGGTATCTAGTGCTAAATCAAGCCTGTTCTTGAAAATTCCCATGGTTTCTGCCTCAAAAATATGGTCAGGCAAGCTATTCTCTCTGGGTGAAAACATATTTCCTCATGTCAGAGCTAAATTTACCCTTAGTCAACTTCCAGTTGTGACCCTGAGTTTTACTAACAAAACTTAACTAACATTCTACTAACAAAACTAATCCAACATAATTCACTTTGCTAATCCCTTTAGTATATTTAAAGACCTCAATCAGATCACCCCAAGTCTCCTTTTCCTAAGATCAAAGATCTTCGACCTCTTCTCATTTCTTTGGTAAATGGTAAAATGGACTGCATTTATATAACACTTTCTAGTCACATGACATGACCCCAAAGCACTTTACATTTATGCCACACATTCACCCTGATGGCAGAGGCTGCCATGCAAGGAGCAGTGTGGGGGTCAGTGTCTTGCTCAAGGACATGACGACATATTTTCCGGAGGAGTCAGGAATCAAACCAGGAACCTTGATTCCTAGTCCGTCCTGTGATCTCACGAATTTATTGTATAAGAGAAGTATGACCTCGTTGGATTTATGCTACATACTTTTGCCAATATATCGCAGCATCCTGTTGACCTTTTTAACTGCTATGGCACAACGGCTAGAACCTGTACGGGTTTGGTCGAAAATCACTCCCAAATCTTTTTCATGTGGAGCACATTCCAATTTTGAAGTTCCCATGAAGTAATCCTGTCTAATGTTTTTATGACCTACATGTAGAACTTCAAATTTTGCTACATTTAATTTCATTTGCCACATTTCTGCCCAATTCTGGATTCTATCCGAATAATCCTGAATCTCTTCAGTGGACTCTCAACTGTTCGCCAAACCTCCAAATTTTGCATCATCTGCAAATTGAACTAATTTGCTTTCAATACTCCTATCAAGGTCATTAATGTAGATGAGGAAGAGCAGGGGCCCCAACACCAATCCCTGTGGGACTCCACTCCCCTCCTGTAACCAGTTTCGAATCTCTGATCATAAGTCTTGGTGGCCTCTTCAAAGACTTCCAGAAGGTTTGTTAGGCACGACCTTCCTTTACAAAAACCATGTTGGCTTGCCCTCAAGATATTACTACATTCAAGAAATAATTCCAGCTCGTCTACTATGATAGATTCCAGTATTTTGCATGCAAAGCAAGTTAAACTGACTGGCCTGTAATTTCCTGGCTCAGTACGGTCCCCTTCCTTATATATTGGTATTGTATTGCCCTGCTTCCAATCATTTCATATTTCTCCAGTTTCTAAAGGCCGTCTGAAGTTAGCTGACAGCAGTTTAGAGATGATCTCACTAACTTCACTGAGCACTCTAGGGCAATGGTCTTCAACATCGTTCCTGGGGACCCATGGTGTATGCTGGTACTCCTCGAACTTACTTGAAAGTACTCAGATACAAAAATCTCTGCAATGGCTTCTAGTGAGTGTAAGAATTGATTTGAAGATCCTCCTGCTTGTTTTTCAAGCCCTTAATGGCCTTGCATCTACTTACATTCCTGACATGCTGACTAAATGAGAGCCTTCCTGTTCCCTCAGATCATCTATTAAGGGTCTCTGTAATGGCTTTTTCTATGCACTCAGCAGAGTGCACTAAAAAATGGCAAACGTGGAACTGGATTCAGATGCAAAGATGAAGTAGGTTTTTATAATGCCTTTTCTATAGCACAGCAAAAGCAGAAAAGGCAAGAGCAAAAACAAACAGGAAACAATGTGCCAACTATAATTAAAATACTGCGCTGAATAATAACAGTAGTAACTGCGCTTTTGAAATGGGGTTTAAAGACATGCGATTACAGGGTTACAATGTTTATACAAGACCAGAGCTTAAAAACAGGCTTACAAGATTTCACATCGTAAAAGTCCGGAGCTCGCGTTTATTTACATAGATTAATGAAACAATCACAATTGGAAACAGGTGCGGGCAATCCAGGTGGAGCATGGAATGCAGGCCAGGTCTTAATAAACCAGTGATGGGGAGTGCTGGAGGCGTGGCATGACCACCTCCCAGTCATATCCAGAGTTAGAACCCGAGCTGAGAAAGCCGCCTTTAGCCACTATGTACGCAGTGTTTGGAGCACCCTACCGGATGACCTGAGAAGCTCCTTGACATTAGCCAATTTTAAATCATGCCTTAAAACTTTTATTTCTCTGAAACCTTTATCTAGGTATTTCTATCTTTTTGCTGTCATGTCAGTTTTTTTTAAATAATTCAGTCACTTTTAAATCATGTTTTAACCTACTATTTTATTCGCCTCGGATTTTGTGAAAATAAATTATGTAAATTTTTAAAATTTATTTGCACGCATATTTGAATGCATGTGCTTCAGCCCTTGATTTGTGGATTTTTGTGATTTATTCTTTTTTTTTCCTGTTTGTTTTAGCCATTTCCTGGACAGCATATTGAGATGTAATTTTTACACAAAATGTGCTACACAAATAAAATTTGATTGGTTGATTGGTGGATTTACCAGTCACCAGTTTCAATGCCCGTCAATTTGAACTATTATGTGTTATAATGAAAAGTAAGTAATTTCTTTCAAGGAATGATCTTTTCTTTGGTTAATGCCTCCCTACAGGCTGATTTGTCAAGCTATTGTGGTGGAGTGGGGTAAAAAAGAGAACTTGCAGATGAATCTGGAGCAGGTTCATTCATTCATCCATTATATATACTGCTTCTTCCTCACTAGGGTGGTGGGGGAGCTGGAGCCAATCCAGGCTGACTATGAGTGAATGGCAGGGTCAGGGATGCACCCTAGCCTGCTCGCCAATCCATCAGAGGGCGCACACACCATTAACTCAAACCTATGGGCAATTCAGTGTCTCCAATAAGCCTGATGGGATGTGCATGTCTTTGGACTGTGGGCGGAAACCGGAGTCCCCAAAGGAAATTCACGCTAACACAGGGAGAGCATGCAAACACCACACAAAATCCATGACCTTCCTGTTGTGAGGCAGCAGTGCTAACTACTGCGCCACCAAGGCACCCTTGGATTATGTTATGTCCATGAATCGAATGTGCTCAGTGATCAATTGTGACTCAATAGCTATGGTGCGCTATCTCTGGCTCAAATTTGTACAACATTGCAGTGCTTAAAAACTTCAGTGCCTGGGTTTGAAGCACTCTTCTCAAAGCCTGAGGATAATCAATCAGTGATGTCATGGTGGCTTCATGCATATTCTTTCCACAACCTTTGCATCAGATGCACAATTTAACTTGCTTGAACGCACAGTCAAACCCCATTTTCAAAATTTCTCACAGTGAAAAAAAAAAGAGCAGTATGAGGTAACCTCCCCCATTGTTTTAGCTAATAATAACATTTGTGAAGACTGCTTGTTCTGATAAATGGAACTGTGAATGGAATAACTACAACTACGGACTGCACGTGAATATTTCATATTCAGATCTGCTGACACTAAGAAAACGATAAGCATATTCAGTAATTAACCGGAAAACTATATCATTAAGCAGCGTTCTCGTCCAAAACTACTAATCAGAAGAAGAGAAAAGAGACTGAAAACTTTACAAGGGTTAAAGGTGTGTGGCACTTGATAAAGCTCATTATTCTTTAATTCACAGCATCCATCATGCTAGGCCATGTTAGGTATTACACAATGAAGGCAAGGTATGGTTTTTCACGTTTTTGACAAACAGTATGCTCAACCCACCTGAAAGGACTGGAACAGGTACCAAAATGCCCAGGCGATGATTACATTGAAGTATACACACAGGTATACTGATGTCACGACACTTGCGATACCTGAGGGTGAGAGGTAAAACTGCACATGGGCGAAGCTGAGATGCCAAAAATAATTTTCCAGAAATTTGGGAAAACAGAGCTTGAAATAAACAGATGTTCAGCTTTGTTTAGCACAAGTAGTTTTGGTTGGGATGATGTGGTGATGGTAGCAATGATGCATCAAAGAGGAGAAGCTTTTTAATGTTTCTCTGCCATCAGAATATGCAAACTGAATATGCCTCAGTTTATGTCTAGTGCATAAACTTGTTTCTCATCCAATGCTTTAGTTTTAAAGTACCAGTGTGCACACTGACAAGATGATAACAGAAGAAAATAACTTGTTCAAAGCATTAGATTTAAATTCCTTTCAAATAAACTGGTTTCATGGCTGTGACGTCAGTCACAAAAGTCAAATGTACATAGTGCTTTAAAAAAATCTTTGAATATACAAAACTATTATTCAAACGTTTGTCAGAGTTAGTTGAATCAGCATTAACCTAAAACACAATTCATTTGTTGCTTTTTATGTTTCAATCTTGCCTGAGTTTCCAATGAAGTTGGTAACGAAATTCACGCGTAACGTCAGTCATACATGGTATAAGACCACGCCTCCAGCTGTCTAGTGCACCGGTCTATTAAGATCTGGACTGCTTTCCTCGGAAGAGCCGATCCTGCCATCCTTCTGCATCCTCGCCCCAATCAAGAGGCAGTTTGACCGGGAAACAGCAAAGGAGACCGAGAGGGAATCCCCTACCAGCTTGTTGCCAGCGGGTAAAACCTTTGTTCCCGCAGCTCTTCAAGAGTAAGTGATCCTGTGGGCACATACCTCTCTGTTTGCAGGACACCCGGAGCCAAAAGAATAACACACATCATCAGTTGAAAATACTGGTGGCTCCACCTGACCTCTGATGTGGAAGCAGCCGTCCTTTCCTATGCAACTTGCACAATTGCCAAAACACAGCGACAGCTGCCATCTGGCAAACTCAACCCAAACTCTGTAAATTTGTGCCTTTTGTAAGCTGACTGGAAAGCAGAACTCTGGCGAGCAGACCCTTATTGTCTTAAGGGCCCCAGCACCTGGCAGAGACCTCCGAGGTTATGGGAGCAGACTCAATTAGGGTCTGTATGGCGTCAATTAGTCTGCGCAACTTCATTTGCCGCAGCTGAAGCGGCCAACCGGCCTCGAGGTTAATGGACAATCTCTGGGATAAAGGTCAGCGTTGAACGTCTTGCTAGCCACCCGAAAATGGCTGAGACAATGTTGGCAGAGAGAATGCTGCAGTGCCATAAATTGGACTTTTCAGAGACTACATCGGCAAAATAATTCACATTAACTCCTGTAATGTTGCAAATCCAATGTGTATTTTTGTTATATGACATAAGCTGACTGGTAACATTAATACCAGGTATGTTTGTAATTCTGGACTGTAACTGGCATTTCAACTTCCCCCATGCACATCTCTATGCCTTGGTTAGCTTTAATCTAGTCATGGAAGATCTTGGGCAATTTGACGTGATATTGCTATGGAAGTTTGTATCCATCCTTCCCTCATATACTTTGTGTAAATGTGTAGTTTTGAGCTGTACCAGGTCTGAATTGACTTCCTCTCTATATGATTTGTAACGGCATAACTTGGTTTGCTAATTTGTTGTGGGTTTTCTGACTCTGAACGAACATATATTTGCCAGTTCGGAGTCCTGGCTTTCAATTGAGTAACGTAGGAATGTAAACGCATGCCTGATCAACATGCTTGGTCTGCGTTATAAGGTGGATTTTCCACAATGTGATGAGTGTTGTTTTGAAAGGCCTCGAGGAGACTCTGTTACACTGAGCGGTTGGGGCGTATTTCATTACCATCTCGGTCCCTGAACGGAGATCTTGAAATTCTAACCCCAAGTCCCTGAACGCGTCCTTTAAACTTTGGGGTTACTTGCTCGGGCCCCGGTAATCCCAAGTCATAGCTATATTTTATGTCAAATTATCATGCTTAACAATACCGCCAGCCTCTGATTAATTCACCGGATTGGGTTATACGGACGTTTTGGTCCGGCAGAGTAAAGTATAGACCAGTTCGGGCTCCAATGCACAACATAGCTCTAAATTAATAAATTGGAGTCAGATCAATATTTATGCAAGCGCATGGTAACCGCGATTGGGTACAACTAGAATTTATATCCTAAATATGGAGTCAGATGAATTGTAACCGCTACGACATGAGGACTGCAGCATCCGCCAGGCACGTTTCAGGTCACTTAAAAGCAGAACGTGAAAGACGTCATCATGTTTAGCCTGAGGCAGTGGTCTAGTACTGAAGCTGTAGCCAGACCCCATTATTATAATGAGGACCATTAAACCTGTAGTATACAGGTTGCTATATAAGACCAAGCCTCTCATTCATTCTTTGAGAAGTCTCGTGGCCACATACTTGTATTGTATTCCTAGTCTTGTGTAGACGTATTTTCCCGAATTTTGCGTGTACTTATATGACTCTTGAAGCTGAGTGCTGTTATTATTTATTTCAGCGCTTTATCCTGGGAACCTTGATTCTTGTTTGTTTGCTATTTTGTAATACATTGTTACTGCCATTGCCTATAGTCTGTATTGCCAATACTATCTCTAAGGGACCTCGCTCCCTCTTTTGTTTGTCTTTCTTAGTTTATGCCTTCTGTTGTGCAGTCGGCATAATAAATATACAACCAAGTCCATCCTTGTACTTGAGTCCAGTTCTCAACTTCCTGTCCTCTGTGCCTGTCACAAGGGTAAGTGCACAACACTAACACCTGTCTGAAAAATTGGTCACGGTTCAACACAACAAGCTACAATGATGTTGTGCTGCAAAATACTCGACTCTCACAAGCTTTCTTTAAAGCAAAGGATTTGTGTTGTTTATTGTCATTAGATAGCAGCAGCATCAACATGAATATTAATTGTTTCCCATGATGCATTTCCTCTTCCTGCCTTAATAAAAAAAACAAGAAGAGACTGCAGAAAAACCATTGAAATCTACCCCCATCCTTGATAAGCAGGTTTGTTAAGTACTTAATTTAATTTATCATTGATATGTGTAGAAGTATTTTCCATTATGTGGCAATAGTTTGTCAGGTTATCAGGAGTTAATATAGCCAAATACACTCAACTAAGATCATCTCCTCATGGACACAAAGTACATGTATACTGTTGACCATACTGGGAAAGTTTATCAGGCATACCAAGGCAAACCTCGGTGACTCAGAGCAGTCAAGAAAAGATGATTTTAATTAAATAAAAATGCCAGGCCCTCCAAAATGTCCAATAATGAGTTGGGTTCGCCTCATGAATAATGGTCATTAAGAGTGTAGCAGAATGATATCATATTGGAATACAGGACTGTTCAACTCACCCAACTCTCTTCTTCATCCAATTTATCCTCACCATTATTTTGGAGCTTTTTGACCCAGCTAGCCAGTAGATAGTTTCAATATCAGTGGAGAGGCTTTTTATTTATTTATTTATTTTTTACTGGTTAAACCTTTATATCAGGCATGTCAGGCTAATGATCGCCTCTCATGAAATCTGTGTCAATAAAGTGACAGAGAATTCAAATCTCACTTGGAGCCAGAAGGTATTGTCAAACACAAGTTTGCAATGAAGCTGGTGGGGAGCCGTCTGGCTGTTTGTTTGTTCCAGTAGTGGTACAGTCCCAAATTCTCTAGTGGGGGCACTCTTCTCGCCTGGCGGGTCACCTGGGATTTCATAGGACTAAGCAGTTCTTGGCCCGACATTTCAGGTGGCCCAGCATGATTGAATACATCCAGGACTTTGTAGCTGCGTGCTTTCCACCTTCCCCCCTGGTCTGTTACGGCCTTTGCCTATCCCTAACCGCGCATGGAGCAATATCGCCCTAAATATTGTACGGGGCTGCCCATTTCTGAAGGCAACACTGTCATCTTGGTCGTGGTCGACTGCTTTTCTATGGCTGTCCACTTTATCGCTCTGTCCAAGCTCCCGTCGGCGCCGGTGACGGCCCTTCTGGTTGTGGACTATGTGTTCCAGCTGCATGGTCTCCCTCAGGATGTGGTCTATGACTGGGGCCTACAATTTATGGCTAAATTCTGGCATGCCTCCTGCAACCAGTTAGAGGCCGCCATGACCCTTTCATCTGGTTTCCATCCTGAGACTAATGGGCGGACAGAGCGAATTAACCAGTTGCTGGAGAATACACTTCTGTGTTTAGCAGCTGACAATCCGTCTTCGTGGAGTCATTTTTTGGCATGGGCCAAATACTCCCATAAATCACTCTGTAACTCCTCAGCAGGCCTTTCCCCGTTTATGGCTCAGTTGGGTTATCAACCCCCGCTGTTTCCGAAGACTGAGAGGGATTCAGAGGTTCCCTTGGTGAATCACTTTGACCGCCACTGATATAAGGTGCCGTTTGGCCCCATCTTATCGGGTTTCCACTCGGGACCTTCCTTTAAAAGTGGAGTCATGGAAATTAGCTCCTCGCTTCATTGCGCCGTTCAAGATAGTGCGGAGGATCAACCCTGTCAGCATCCGTTTAAAACTTCCTAGATCCTTGCGCATCCACCCCTCTTTTCATGTCTCCCAGGTTGAAATGGTTAGCACTAGTGTCCTGGCACCGGTTGACAAACCCCCGCCGCCGCTGCGGATGATTGAGGGGGGGTCGGGTTACACTATGCGTTGTATTCTGGCTGAGAGGCGTGTTGGTCATGGGGCCCAGTTTTTAGTGGTGCTGGGTCCCTTCTTGGGATATCCTGGATCCCACACTTATCTCAGAGTTCCGTGCACGGGGTTCTCTGGGAACGTCCGGAGCCGTTCCTTAGAGGTGGGGATTCCTGACATGGTTTGGGAGGTGTGCGTGTGTTAAGGACTTTCCTTTGAGGCTCTCATCCCGGGACGATATCGAATTCCTTTTCAATCCAATTCTTTACCCAGTTAGCTGACTGAACTTGGGCGGCGCCTCCCTGGACTCTATATAAGCCGGAGGTCCACCACACCTCCTTCAGTAGAGTGTCTGTTTGTAGTTAAGCACTTTAACCTTCTCCCAAGATACTTCTCCTTTTTCTCTCTTGCTTTGCTTTCATTTTGTTGGATGTTTGGACTTCCTTTTGGAAGCGCAAGGATTTTCCCTGTCGAATGGTCCGTATTATCCTCTGTATTTGTATTGTGTCCATGCTGCTCGATTTCCCTCTTGCCGCTGCACTTGGCCTCTTAGTACCACTGGCCATTACAACAATGTCCTTACATTTAATAAAACTGAAAAAAAAAATTATGTCAGTCAAAAGGACAAAGGCTAGCCTCTAATGGCCAGCCATTTTGCAATGGAAGTGGAAATGAACAGGACAGATTGGACAGTACTGCATACAATCATGAGAGATGTTGTAAAAGTAAGATGTGCAGTGAATGTTAATTCCAATCGCCGCTTGACGACAACAAAACTTAGCAGCCTCAGTGGGAAAACTACAAAACAAGATGCTCGGACACCAAGAGCTATCTTGAGATGTTTTATTCAGTCATGGTGAAAATTGAAGAGGGTGGTGTTCTTTTTAACATGCAATGTGAGTGCTGATGAAGGTGAATGGCTTCATAGAAAGAGTTAATTTATGTGCAGGTTGTAAAAATGTCAAAGCCTTAAATATCGTTAGTCTGTATTTTCATGGTGCAGCCTCTCTCCCCAGTCAGTGAGAGCATGCATCCATGTATCAGCCTCAATAGATCAATAGAGAGAGTTCCTCTATTCCTCCATCTCACTCTTTCACTAAATATTTGCCTCTCTTTCTTTTGAGTCTGCAGATTAAGAGTATAATTCATCTCCGTGTGTGTGTTGAGCAGGCCTTTTCATGAGTCTTTGCAAATGGGCACACTCACCCACTCCCCCCATGTAAGGGCTGATGGTGCTCCATACCCCAATGCAGCCCAGCCGCATCTTCTGCCCAACTGCCAACTCCATGTAGAACAGGGGCACACCCTCCACCACAAGCATGATAAGATAAGGAATCAGGAACCCACCTAAAGATACAAGGCTTAAGTCACCAGGGGCTCACTTACAGTCAACCACCTTCCACCATCTTACTACCACTGACAGACTTGTTGTGATTACATAACAAACAATATTACGATGATAATAACCTTGAAAATGTCTTCTTTCATTTTTTTCTTTGTATATTTACATTGCACGCTGGGTGCTACAAAGAAAACCTGCAATGCGTTCATTATCATTTCTGTTTTTTTTTTTCCAAGAGTGTATTGAACAAATACAGTGTGCAAAAATAAGGAGTGCATTCTCATGACATGAAGTTAGATAAGAAAGGGAGTGACTAGTCCATTGGGCATGGAGGGGCTTGAGGAAAAAAAGGATACAAACTTAGACCATCAATTACTTTTCCCTCCCACCACTCAGCAATGGAAGAGTCACCACACACTGTTAACCCTGACAGTGTGGTGAACTCAAATGTTTTTTGGAAACCGATTACCTCAAAAAAATGGAGTGTGCCAACTTAATGATCTTGATTTCACAGCACTTAAAACATGTGCCATTGTGCCGTATTAGTTAAAAAAGCCAATCGGAGGCTGGGATACATTGCCAAAAGTATTGAGTACAAATCCAAGGAGGTCAAACTTCTCTTGTACAACACATTTGTCAGACAACATCTGGAGTATTGTGTGCAGTTCTGGGGAGTTTTCTTTCAGAAAGATGTAGAGGCACTAGAAGACGTTCAAAGAAGAGCCACTTGGCTAATTCCAGGTATAAAAGATGAAAGCCATGAGAAGAGGCTGAATCTCTTTTGTCGTAGGAAAAGGAGACTTCGGGGTGATCTGATTGAGGTGTTTAAATATGTTAAAGGTATTAACAAAGTGAATTATGTTGGGTAAATTTAGCACGAATATTAGGAAATATTTTTTTACCCAAAGAGTAATTTCAATGGGAATAGCTTGCCTGACCATATTGTTGAGGCAGAAACCTTGGGAAATTGCAATAGCAGGCTTGACTTTAAGCGAGCAAAGTTGGGATGAATGGCCTGTTCTCGTTACTCATGTTATGTTATGTTATGTAAAAAAATAACTTTACCTTATTTTCTTTAAGTTCTTTCCACACAATGCAATTAAGTTGGCCTAAATTGCCAATGCAATTTTTTTGGGGTAATTGGTTTCCACAAAACATTTGAGTTCACCACACTATCAGGGTTTACAGTGCAGGCTTAGCTGGCCATCGCCTTCCATTTCCCTGAGATGTTTGAAGAGCCTGAAAAGCAATTACTGAACCCTAGGGTCCAAATGATAGGTTGACTGGAGCTGATACTGTAGTTTTTCCCAGAGTGAAGAGCAAAATGCTAATCCCAAGGTCCAAGGATAAAACATACGGGTTGTTTTTTAGACTACAAGCAGACAGCCGCTCCTAAATTAAGAATTTTAGTAGTATCACCTTGTTTTTGTTGCAAACTAAAAATTTATTTTTGTTCATTAAAGCTTGAAGAAATGCCTGATTAAATTCTGTCAGAATTCGTTCACACTGTTTAATGTTCAGAAATACTTTCACACTGTGGTAAAAGACCAAATCCTCCCAGTAATTCAGAATAAAATGGACTTAACATTCCTTTCTGATTAATAAAATTCTGTGATCTGTGAGCTGCGATACTACATCAGAGAAATTTCTGCAAAAACTGCGATAATATCCAGCCATGCCAAGAAAGCGTCACAGTTCTCGCTTTGTCTTAGGAGGTGGGAAGTTGTTAATAGCCTGAACCTTAGCATCCAATGGATGAACAGCTCCCTGTTCAACCCGCTTACCTAAATAAGCAACGGTTCCATGGTAAAATTCACATTTAGCTAGATTTAGAGTGAGAGAAACATCCTGAATGCGTGAAAACACCCTTTTTAAGATACAGAGGTGGTCCTGCCATGTGGCTGAATATATTACAACATCGTCCAGGTGGGCTTCACAGTTTTCAATATTAGCTAGAACCCGATTCATCAGCCTCTGAAAGGTTGCTGGGGCATTTCGTAATCCGAAGGCCATCACCGTGTACTTCAGGCAGGAGTCAGGAGTGGCAAAGGCGGAGATCTCAGAAGCTTGATCAGTTAATGGAACCTGCCAGTAGCCTTTTAGGAGATCCAACTTTGTCACATTGTGTTGACCAAATTGGAAATGCAAACTATCCTCCATTCTTGGGAGGGGAAATGAATCAGCTTTGGTAACAGCATTAACCTTTCCATAATCCGTGCAGAAACGGGAGGTGCCATCAGGTTTAGGCACCAGCAAACATGGTGAGCACCAGGGGCTTGAACTAGGAATAGCAAGGCCATTAGCAACAAGATACTCCCTTTCTTTTTTCATGTTAGCCCGCTTTGATGGGTTCCCCCTGTATGCATTCTATTAGATTAGAGGATTATCTCCAACATTGATGTCATGTTTTAGGAATGTAGTTCTGGACGAGGTATCTGAGAAAAGTGAAGGGTATGCCTCAATTAAATGCAATATGTTGGATTGCTCGGAACTGGACAAATGAGACAACTTAGTGGGGAGAGCCAACAGCATCTCAGAATTAGGTAAACGGGGAGCAGATAGAGAAATACTATCCTGTTTGAGGCCGTCCACCTCTGGAGAGTACTCAGACAGGGACACTTCAGCAGAAACCAACGCAACTGGACTAGAGATTGAGGGTGAAGAGGCTTCATTTTCAGGGCGCGAGATATAAGAATTTAACATATTTATGTGGCAAACACAAGATTTCCGTCTACTATCTGGTGTCGTTACAACATAATCAGTACCACTTAGCTTCTCTGCAATAACATAGGGCCCAGAGAACTTTGTCTGGAGAGCAGAACCAGGCACAGGCAGCAACACTATAACTTTATCACCCACCCTAAATGAGCGCTGTACAGACCGCTGATCAAAGTGAAGCTTCATTTTATCCTGAGAGGAAGCCAAAGAGGATTTAGCAAGATCCCACGCAGCATGTAAACGTTTGCGGAATGAGGCAACATAATCATGTACACTTTTCGAAGTAGACTGCTCCTGGTCTGTTGACAACCAACTCTCCTGAAGTATTTTTAATGGGCCACGGATAGTGTGACCAAACACCAACTCAGAGGGGCTAAAACCAAGAGACTCCAGTACCATGGTACCTGCAGAAAAAACAACAAGGGAAAGCCCTCCTCCCAGTCCTTACCCTGGGCAATACAGTACGTCCGTAGCATGGATTTCAGTGTGTGATGGAACCTTTCCAGAGCTCCCTGAGACTCTGGGTGATATGCGCTTGATACGCCATGTTTAATTTTTAATTGCTTAAGGACCTTGCCAAACAACCCCGATATAAAACTAGAACCTTGATCAGACTGGATGAACTTTGGCAATCCAAAAGTGAACAAAATTTGATTAACGCATTCACAATGACATGAGCCTTTAGTGTCCTCAGGGTAACGCATCGCAGCACACATTAAGGTCAATAGATACTTGTGACGAGACTTTGACCGTGGAAGGGGACCGACGCAATCAATTATAATCCTAATATATATAATTATATATAATTATAATCAATTATAATAGATTCCCCTATGACAGGAATGGGCTTGAGGGGAGCAGGAGGAATTATTTGATTTGGTTTCCCTGCAGTTTGACAGGCATGACAAGAACGGCAATACCGAGAGACATCTGACTTCATACCAGGCGTTGGACAAGCAGCAATGAAGTGTCCAATTTTGTGGCAGTAAAAACACTCCTGCGAGTCAGCAGCACCTCCAGACGGTTTACCTTCCCTATCTGCACTCAGCGGAGCTTCCGTTTGAGAGGCATTGTTGAACTCAGAACGCCCCGGAGTGGCGGAGACTGACTAATGCGTGAGCACATCAGCGAAAACAGCGGCTTCATTTAATAATGACACCTTTTGTTCATTTAAATAAACCACAATTCTATTCGGAATACAGTTCTTGAACTCCTCAAGCAGTAATAATTCCCTTAGTTGTTAAAAGGTAGTAACTTTGCTTGCCGAGCACAACTTATCGAAAAGAACAGTTTCTCACGAGTAAACTCGTTTGAACGTATGAACGTTTGCTTGGCGACTTTCACACATTTCCTGAATATTTGCCGATAAGCTTCTGGGACACGTTCATAAGCATGCAGTACAGTAGCTTTAACTATGTCATAGTCCAAACTTTCTTCCAAAGACAAAGTCAAACACACCTTGTAAGCCTTGCCAACTAATTTACATTGCAACAGCACAGACCAGACACTTTTTGGCTAATATAAAGTAGAAGCAATTCGTTCAAATACAGGAAAGTATTTGTCTACTTCGCTTTCTCAGAAAGGAGGTACTAAAGGAATCTGACGACTGACATCAAAATCGACCAAACTCATTGCTACGGTGCCTTGGGTAACTGCCAGAATAGGGGATGAGGAACTGACGGGCAAACGAGCCGCAGGGGCAGGTGAACCAATGAGAGACTTACGTGGCATTGGAGTTGGCTTCCAATCCTTCGTCCGTAGCTCCAGTTCCCTTAATTTCACCCGGCAGTCCGTTTCAAGCTCAAACGCTTGGAGTTTAAGGATCTGGGTTTCGTAATCCTGCCTGCTTAATTCGAGGTCTAGTTCCTTTAAGCGGAGCGTTAACATGGGATCCTCCTTAAAGCGTGAATCAGCGGGATCTATACGTGGAGAGACAGATCCGGCATCGGCTTTCACCGCAACCTGAATTCTGTGGTGCCTCCGACTCCAAAGCAACAACCATGACTCTGTCTTCCTCAGGTAGGATTCCGCGCTCAAGAAACTCCTGATACAGCACCGTCTTTATTTCTCTCTTTGTTTTATACTTAGGCACCGAAATGCTTAAGAAATCTGCAAGGAGTAAGAGATCATCCTTGCAGCAGAGTTCAAATTGTTCATCGGGATGAAAACAAAAAATTCGTCAAAATCAAATGTAGACATTTTTGCAGCTAGAACGGTTATCCTGGACGAGCCCCCAATTCTGTTACAACCCGGTCTAGGGCAGGCAGCAACAGGTAAAGAAAGTAAGGGAAGGAAGGGTGGGAAGAACTGTGAAAGGCACAAATAGCTCACTGCTCAGTTACTCTGGTCCCTAGCTGCCAAACCAGAGCTAATCTATTCCTACGGCTAATCTTCGAAGGTTCGCCGGGCTCGGGGAGGCTTTTAAACACTGAGCTCCCGAACTCTCTGTCCGCAAATAAAGACTGAAGGAACGAATAGTGTACCCCCTATAGAAACAAGTTTCCACCCAGAATCACCTTCAAAAATAATAAAAGAGAAATAACAAAGTAAAATAACAAAGAAGTGCCCCGATGGAAGTACTGTGAGATCCAGCTGGGAGCACGCTGACTAAACAGAGTAAACCTAACAGCGTACAAAAAGGGCAAGATGAGAGGGGGTACTCAGATGCAGAAACCGAGGTGAAACACCGGGAATTCACCAAGCAACCAAACCAAAACGCAAGGGCTAGAATTCTAGTCAAATGGGACAGGCTAAGGGTCACCCACCACAATTCAAACAAACCAAATAAAGGGCACAGCTAGAATCGTAAATCCAAAGGCAATCCGAGTCAACAAAGAGGGCAGTAAAATACTCACAGATCGTGAACACTAGTTACAGATCGGAAGAGCTAGCCTCCGCGGTTTGACACTAGACCGTGCCTTTTCAAGGGGTAAACCGGAAACGGAAGTATCAGACCTTAGGCGAACAGAAAAAAACAAAACAAAACCCAAAGATAACAGATTTCAAAGCACAGATTCACAAATGTACGACAGGGGTCATAACATTCCCTCTCTTTGCTATCCCGGTCCTTGCCTTAATTACTGCTAGCTCTTTGCAGCTGTCTCTTAATCTAATCTGCTTTTCTTGCCTCTCCCACTTTGCCACTTCATAATGTTTAGGTTGTCTTGTTAATCCAGTCCAGATCTTTGTCTTCCCCAATTAGTGATTTATTGTCATTACCTCTTATGTCTCCCCTCTTAGGCTGCATCCAAATGTCCGCACTTCTCCGTACTAGCAGACTCGCGGACTTTGCGGGCGCGTTCATGGGAAGTCTGGGAGAGCTGAGGGCTGTCCAAATCCACAATTGATCCAGTCCACAAGGGGCCTCAAGCGGACTTTCTGCAGACTTCCAGAGAGTCCACTTGGGGTGCAGACTTCAGCAGATTTCACTAGTGTGATTACCCATAATACACTGCAATATGAACCTGACGTTTTAATTTTCCAAATTGCTGACAGAAGAAAAGCACATTCACACAGACACAAAACCACATTAACTAATTAGAAATTTATTGTATTGAAACCTTCTGAATAACGTAGGCCAGATATAAAATTCAACATCATCATACAGAAATACAGGCTACAGAGGTAATCAATACACATTTGCACGGAAACAAGTGAAACAGACTCGAAGCCCGTCTATCAGCTCATTTTATTATGCTGCAGACTCCCGCTCTTGCAGACTTTACGTGATGATGGTGGAGGCGTCACATTACATATGCCTGAAGGTAGAGATGTGGATGCAGCCTTAGTTACTGTTAAACTCATCCCACACCCCTTTTACCCCACCTAGATGGTTACCTACTATACTGTATGTAGACAGTGTAGGCATGGGCAACGCTGTGCATAAACTCTAATGCAATGCGTAACAGCTGAACTAGGGCCATAAACAAGCCTCAGAAAACTTATAAAAAATGATGTAAATACCATTTTCATACAAAAAGAACACCATGGTTTGATTAAAAGCAACCTTTTCGATAGGATACCCACATTTTATACATTAACTCTGCGTATTACAGCCAAAAATGCTATTCGAACAGAGCTATTGTTCGCCCCTTGGATGAATGCGTGACCTCAATTTGCGCTGTGTTTACAAATTTTCAAGCGCATGGTGTGGCAAAAATATCCATTTTTGAGAGTTGATTTCAAATAGCCTGCGCTGACGTCATATCCCAGCTACGGCCTTGATTGGCTTACAGCCATCTTATTTGAGAAATTACGACTCTGTTCATCCAGGCTAGACCTCCAGGGGATGTGAAATAAGTCTGCAAGTTCGCCTTGATTTCTTCTGAACAATAGCAAGATAGGTGAGCGTATTTTTACTCTAGCCTACATAGTTTGTTGACAGAATATCCTGTGACCCTATTTGTGAAGTTTCAGTAAAATATACCAAGGAATAAACCAGCGGCAGGCCTTTGAAGCTCACTGGTCACAAATCGCGCCATCTCCATTTCAACTGGCTGGACGCCAGTGGTGTGATGCTCGACCAGATTTCGTCAGTGTGTGAAATGAATTGCTTTACCAGTGACGTGGATTCGGAGGTTAGTTTGGTGAGGCAGAATCCTTCCCTTTCAGAATATTAACTAGTTAAGTAAGACGATTCGGTAGAATGATGGGCCAGTTTAAGTTTCCGCGGCATTATTGCGCAGTACTTCAAACCTGAAATGCTGAATTTTTCCTAATTGATTATTCAGATTTCCATCCTTGCAGTCTTGAATTGAAGTGTACACGTGAATGAATCTTTTTGTCATTATCTCCTCTATCAGTATATGGGCTTCCTACAAGCTTGGTCTTAATTGTTTTGAACGCTCCCCTGCTTTAGTCAGTAATTATTCAATCAACGCATATGTAAGAGATTCTCGCGCGGAATTGAAGTCCTAGTGCATGGCATTTTATCAGTTTCACCAGCATTATGACTCCGTACTTCTCATGCTTTTCTTTACTCGGGAGTTGGAAGAAATGCGTGTTTCATGAGCGATTAAACTGTTTAAAAGAAATAAGATCATTGGAAGCAATGGAATTGCATAAAGATGTTTCAAATGATCTTATTTCATTTAAACTATTTAAACGATAATGAAACGGATGCATTCCTTCCAACCCCTGAGTAAAGAAACGCGTGATAAGTCGGGAGTCAACGCAGGTGAAACTGATAAACCTTCATGCACAAGAACTTCAATTCCATGCGAGAATGAGGTATATTAGACATTTTCCTTGATGGATTTTGCGATATCCACGAGTTCAGAATCTTTTTTGAGTGTAATCAATGAACCAAGTAAACAGTCCCTCCTCATCCATATCCCAGTGATTGTGCCCACACAGAGCAAGGTCACTAACAGTGAGAAACTGAATGACTTCACCCATGCTTTTAATGTAGTATCTGTTATTTCCCACTTGGGTATGACCCAGCAGATGGACAATATTTTCACCAGTCTCTGACTGTGCTGGTACTCCTGCCACGCAAACATGGCCCTGGAGTGTAAGATGCTTGTTGCGTGTCTGTCGTCTTTCGAGTGCTTTTCCCCCATTTGTGTGGCCACGTTTAGTAAATATGTCCTCACGATCCAAATGAGTACTACATTTGCGACAAGCGAAGTGAAAGCTGGCATCGCGCAGTACTTAAGAGTCAAACCATGCCATGGTCGAGTTTGATACGCTAAGGATAACAACCTTAGTAAGTGAAAAGCAACTCCAGACTAGCGGCTAGCTAGTTGCCTGGGCTCACTCGGTAGCCAACTCAGGTTATAACCACAAGAGTTGACACAGACATACACACACACACACACATACATACACACACACACATGACAAACTAGTACACAAAATACCTTAATGTCAAACAACAAGACTGACAAAATAAGCAGTGGAAGAAGTAGCAACAAAAGAGACATGGGCAAAATTTTAATTCCCTGAGCAAACCACAGGGCCTATACAAGCAGCATAGACGTGACCTCAGACTGAGAGAAGACGGCAGTCAAAGAGATTGGGAGGGTCCTTAGTAATTTGAGAGTGCCCATTGGTTAGTTTCACATCAGAATAGACTGGCAAAGGAATCCACCAATCACACGTAGTGATAGATAGATGAAGCATATGTAAAGCTCTCTCTTAATGGCTGTCTACCTCTGGCTGTGAATCACGTGGGATATCGCATGTTTGCTGTCAAATAGTCGTAAATCAGTTTTTTATCTTGAGTTTTCATTGGGTGGGCAGAGCTTTTCTCAGGGAGGACACTGCCCACCCCTGGTTACGCCCCTGTTGTATATGAATATTGTCCACAGTAGAGCAGGTTAAGTCTTTGCAAATGAAATGTTGATTGCAGTTTTCAATATCATTTTCAAATAGTTAAAAATGGCATTTACATTTTCATGTTGACCCTAAAAGAGCATGGTGACATGTAAATGTAAATGCTATAGGCTGCCGGTGCTGTTTTTCTCATTGCATTTGAATATTGTCCACTGTATTGCGGGGCATGACTTTGTAAATTAAATGTCAAACAGCTTTTCACTATCATTTGAATATAGTCATAGATTTCCCATATGTGTATGTGAAAATGAAAGTGATAATTGGATTAATACATTGTCAATTTAATATTGTCTCAAATAACTCATTCATTAGTGGAAAATTATGATGCAAAAGTGGGATTACATTTTCATTTTAAAATTGTCCACTATGGGCTTCCATAATCGCAAGCCACAGCTGAATTTTTCCGCAGCCGCTTCAGCGCAACTGATGACCCTATTCACAATAGGGCTTTTTTTTCTACTCAGGCTCATGGTTCTGGGCTCTTATTATAACTCATTAACATTTATGACCAATCAGTGCGCCTCTGTCTAATCATTTATGTACTACAAAATAGCGCCTTGGCCGAGTCGCATGTTAGTGCGGGCATTGTCCTCTTGTCCAAGAGTTAATTAAAACTGTTTTAGAAGTAGGTCAGAAATTATATTATTAGCGTGATTGTCCAAGAGCATTGTATTCACCGTAATGTGAATCAAAACACACTTTGTGGCATGGAATTGTTAGATTCCATGCACCTTTCAAAGCCCCTTTAAGTAGTTTTTATAAGTTTCGGCGACCTCTGCCTACAATATGTATATATTGATTATTGGGTGAATACTGGGGGGGCAGGAATACTGTATCCCTTTCTAACAACAATTAGTCCCGGCTAGTTATTTTCCTTCAATAACACATTTTCTGATCATAGTAATGATTCATTGGCAATTGAAGACACGGCTTCTCTCCCCATGTGATCTAACAGCAACTAAATAATGGGCTAAATTCAGGACTGAAAAATAATTTACTTACAAACAGGCCAATGCTTTACAAAAGACAAACTGCTCTGGAACTTCTGCACTACTTTACCGGCAAGTCAGGTGATCTAACCTGTGCTTCATGACTGTTTAAATTGCTGTAATGAAATAAAAGACCACTTGAAACGCCTTTGTGCAATATTCAATAACACTGATTTAAATGGACCACAAAGCGCATCGTAATGAATCATTGTCGCTTTACTTTCACGGGGAGAACTAGCAGCACCTGATAGTGAGGAGTGTTTTCGGACAATGTATTGTTATTTAGAAAATTATTGAGAACAAGTCGGGACTAATAATTATTTTAAAGGGATGTGTCAATGCCCCCCCCCCAAAATTTTAGTTCTGGCGCCGACACTAGATTTGACCACCATTAACGTGGGTGGCAGGTTTAGTTTCCCTTGAACCTAAAATTTAGATTTTTGCATCGTGGTTGCAGAGATGTAGCGATTTCAAATCAGGTCCATCTTTTTGAAACACCCTGTATTTATTACGCCGACTGCGGTAGTGGGAAGCATAAGCAAAAATACAAGACACGACAAAACAGGAATAGCGGTTCCAAAAGGAACTACAGTAATTCAAACAAAGGTGTACAAACACAACCAACACTAGTATTACTATAATAGAAAAGGAATTGCAAGCGAGGTTCCTTGGTATTTATAAAGTGCTGGTACTGCACAGCACTAATATCAAAGGTTAGATTTATAAATATTACACACACGAAACGGAGCGCTAAGCTGCACAGACGTATGGCTTAAGAGAAGTTGCAAAGAACAATGAGAAAGCGATGGTATTTATACATGCTGCCACTGCTCAGCAGTAATTACACACAGCTGCTACTCTTGTGGCTGAGTGTGGCAGCGCTCCAGGTCTTAATTTGCCTGCGTGCTGGGTCTGAAGAGGCTAGACCTGACAGCCACATATTTTTAATGGGAGATAGATCTGGACAGCAGGCAGGCCAGTCTATTACCTGCAATCTTTTAGTACAAAGCCATGCTGTAGAAATACATGCAGAATGTGTTGGCATTGTCTTGCTGAATAAGCAGGGACATCCTTGAAAAAGGCGTTGCTTGAATGGCAGCATACGTTGCTCCAAAACTTGTATGTACCATTCAGCATTAATGTTGCCTTCACAGATGCGCAAGTTGTCCATGCCATGGGCACAAACGCATACCAATACTATAACAGATGCTGGCTTTTGAACTTTGTGCTGATATCAATCTGGATGGTTTTTTTTCTCTTTAGCCCGGAGGAGACAACATCCAAAAACAATTTGAAATGTGGACTCGTCAGACCCCGGCATACTTTTTGCGTCAGTCTAACTCAGATGAGCTTGGGCCCAGAGCAGCCGGCAGCATTTCTGGATGTTGTTGATATATGTGACCCGCCGTGGAAAAAGGTACCTCCGAGCGGTGATCATGCTATTGAGAAAAACGTGATTTAAATGTCCCACTCGCCACGTGGACTGTGTTTACTGTCGCATTTGGTAAACTGCTTCTGATCCACGGGATTTAGCCCCATATACGTCGCGCAGAATCCCCTCAGTGTCTCGATAAATTTCCATTTCAATGCTGCAGAAAATTGGCTATTATTCAGTGGTAGAGCTAGAACTGGGAATTGGGGGGGCACAGACACATCCCTTTATTAGTCCTGGCTAGTTCATTTTCCTTTATTGATGCGTTTTCCGATTATCATAATTGGCAACTGCAGACACGGTTTCTCTCCATATGCGATTTAACAGCGATGAAATCATGGGCTAAATTCAGTACAGAAAAATGCTTTACTTACTAATAGGCGAATGCGTCGAGTTGATTGAACTGATCCTCGTTCTAATGAAATATCGCCTTTCACTCTCGTTATTGCGTGGGTTGATAAAAAAAAAGTGGTACTCGGCAGTTAAATAGGCTATAAAAAGTGTGCGGCTCAAGCTATTTGCGTGAGAGTCGACAGGTATGTTATTTTGAATGACGTTAATATAAATTCAGCAAATACGCGTCCAGAGGATTTTCTGGGAGAAGAAGGTCCACTCTACAAGAAAATAATGTGAAACTGAATTTTGAAATTTTGACCCTGCCAGCCTTTTTTCGTGGCTGGTCACATGGCTGGTCGTGGCTTTTGCTTTGCCTGGTAGAGTTTTAACTTGCACTTGTAGATGTAACAACGAACTGTGTTAACTGACAATGGTTTTCCGAAGTGTTCCTGAGCCCACATGGTCCTATCCTTTCCAGAATGATGTCGATTTTTAATGCAGTGCCGTCTGAGAGACCGATGGTCACGGGAATTCAATGTTGGTTTTTGGCTTTGCTGCTTAGGTAAAGAGATTTCTCCGGATTCTCTGAATCTTTTGATAATATTATGAAGTGTAGATTGTGAAATCCCTAAATTCTTTGCAATTGCATGTTGAGAAACGTTGTTCTTCAACTGTTGCAGTCGTTCGCAAAGTTGTGAACCTCGCCCCATCCTTGCTTGTGAATGACTGAGCCTTTTGGGATGCTCCTAATATACCCAATCACGACACTCACCTGTTTCGAACTAACTTTTTCACCTGTGGAATGTTCCAGACATGTTTCAGTTTGAACATTAAATATCTTGTCTTTGTAGAGTACTCATTTTAATGTAGGTCGAAAAGGATTTGCAAATCATTGTATTATGTTTTTATTCACATTTCACACAATGTCCAAACTTCAGTGGAATTAGGGTTCTTATGAACCTCTGGATAAACACAACTTGCTTGCTCCTGAGTGGGAGCTTGCTATCCTGTAAAGTAAAACTGAGGAGGAATCAGTCCAGGATAGATACAGATTAGGGTGGCAATGCGTTAATAGTAGGTATATTTTGCATAAAATCTAAGTAAAAAATAGGCTGTCATTCATATTTTCTGTGTTTTTGGCCCAGTGATAAAACAACGCCATGAATGTGCGCATGATGTATGGCATCCATTGTTTTAATTGCCGAATGATTTTGAGATACGTGGTAAGTTGGCAATACCCAGTTGAGCGAAATTTCCCAAACCGACATACAGCCAACACTATGGCGAGGTGGGTGGCGGGAAGTCTGATGGCCTTTGGCTTTACTAAAAAAAAGAAAATGCTGAAGGTTCGGTTTCAAAATGACAAAACGCCACTGTTCAAATTGCCAAAATCAAGGCTTCTTAAACAGTATGCTGAAACGAATGGGTGACGTCACAGTTGCTTTGTCCATCTTTTTATACAGTCAATACTCTACACACATGCAAAAGCCACTACCAGTACTGAGTACCAATAGCTGCGGTGGGAGAAACGCAAATCGGAGACTGATTGAAAGACGGTTTTTTGTAGCGATATCATTATTGCAGGGTAAAGGTAGGCCTGTTGCATTCTAGGCAGTGCGATTTGAATCAGCCTGGATACTTTTTTATTGTTTGATTATTAGCCAGTGAAACTATGTTATTACCAAGCCATGTTCATTTTGTTACAATTTATGGAGTGAATGATGTTGAAGAAATTTCTAAACTGCTCGGAATTGAAGGTGATGATCTTGTTCCTGATGACAATGATGAGGAATCAGATTGTTAGGATTTGATGGAGGACTTGTTTCAATCCATGCCACACTTGTAGTATAAAGGGGACGGGGCCAGAGTGAATAGTTAGTGACATACAAAAGACAAGATGATTTAAGATTATTTATTATTGGACTTTTGAATATCATTCTCGAAAGTAAATGCTCGACACACACCACTGTTTATGCACTGTGTAGCATCATACATAGATGTATATGAGAAGGGTCGCCCCGCTGGATATCTTGTTAGTCAACTAGATCTGCTTAAGGGGCTCAGCCTTCTACTCAGGACCAACAACCTCCTACTCAAAGTTATTGAGAAGGCTGTGAGTAAATGCATATCACCATAAAGTGACAGAATAGTGCAATAGTAATTATACTCAGCCAAAATAAAAACTTCACATTCGTTTGGAGGTTTGATAAGTTGAACATACAAGAAATTAGGTTTTAAATAATGATTTTATTTAATTCTGTTCTCATTCAAAATGTTGTATCATAAAAATAATGTCCATAATGTAACCAGTTCCACCGGAAATGCTACGGAAATCTCCAAGAGTAAAAATGGTAAGTTACAACTTGAATAAGAGCAGTGATCAGGCGATTATGTATGGTTTGGGCAGTCACACGACCTCTAAACAATTAATCCCTAGTGGACGTTGCAGTGACAAATCGATTATGCAAATGACGTAAGACAATTTGTCGGTCTTCTGCTTTTGACGTCATACATGGGCTACCAGAACGAGGTCGGTCACCTGTGGTGCCAGTTTGTTGGAGACGTGTCTGAAAATCATGGATAGTCCGTCGACTGCATACCATAACCCTTGCAACGTCAGTGATGAACGTTTCTGTATTCAGCATGCCAATGGCACGTTTACGCTGAATGTTTGACAGCCATGGCTTTGAAAATCAACGAATAATTAACTGTAAGAACTAGTTTTTCTGAGATGTCACTCTAACGTGCTAACGTGAGCTCAGTTGCACATCTCTCATATGGTCATGTGACTAGGAACACGAGAAAACATGGTTTTAGCTTAAAGTACGCTCGCACGTGCTACGTACCTGTGCACATCGGAGTTGATGTGTCATGATGTCTTTGACAACGCATTTACCCCTAGTCAGAATAAAAACTCTTTTATTAAAAGTTTCAAGAAAATATTTACAAATTTATGAGTGTGAAGTTTCTTTTTTGACTTAGTATATTACAATGGTATTTATAAAGTTTGTCAACCTAAATCAATTTTTTTAACCACAGTCATTTTCCACATAAGATTGAACAATACAATAAGAGTGCTGTCATGTTTTAGTAAAGCTGTGCGAGTGAAAGTTGTAAATAGGAAACTTTCATCACAATATAAATTAAAGAAGCACTGCACAAATGTACTGCATACCAAACTAGAATTTAACAGCACGGTACACTGAAAAAAGTGATTTTGGAGAGTGGTAAATATAATCTATGCAAATTGTATAAAATTTACTCGATTATTTTAGTCAGCCAAGGAATTATAAAGTATGGGTAAATTTTTCACATACTACCTATTTGTTAGCAGTAACAACTGTTACATGGAAAAATGGGGTAAAATATACCCCAAAGCCGTGAGTACTGCGCTCCAAATTGCGCATGCGTCAGACTGTATTTGAGCGACGGGACAAGGAACTCTTGGACTGCCATCTTCCTCTCGCTCCAGCTGCCGTCGAACCGCAGAAGTGAAGATAAGCTATTTGCATAGGGCCATTGCTGTGTGTAGCGCGAATGCAAATGCTAATTTATAAAATGATGAGATATTCCACTTCACTTGTATTCGGTGCGAGTCTGTCTTACGTGCCATTTCTTGAAACGAAAGTTTGAATCTGTCCCCGTCCCCCTCTGTGTGAAGCTGTTGTATTGCACTTTATTCTGTTTTTTTTTTTTCTTATTTTTTGAGTCATGATTCCAGGATTATAAACATTGGGTTGGGACCGCTGCCGAATAGCTTACTCACTTAAGGTACTGTAGTGACTATCATGTCGCGGGTTCGAGCCCCAGCCATATCAACCAGCTGTGATTGGCAGCTCTTTTCAGAAGTGGCGTGCAATTAGCCAATGCGCTGCAGGGATTCAAATTGAGAAGGGCCTGCTGGGAAGGCTTACGTAAAGTAGAGGTTCCCCTAGGCGGCTCCTGTTGACGAGAAAAAATTCCGAATGATATATTTTATTCGAAAGCTGTACCCCTGCAGCAAGCATCAACTTGTGGAAGTGTTCATAAAATTTGCAGTCAGAGCCGATCGCGCTCTTCCAGTAGTTTCAGGAATTGCATATACACAATACCCCTGTTAGATATTCCAGCCTCTGAGGAACTTGGAGATGTCAAAGTGAGAGAAAAAAAAACAAAGAGATAACAACCCTGTGACAGTCTTTTTTTTTTGGGGGGGGGTTAATCTTACCTTATCTGAATAAGTAATGGTTACTCACTAATATTAATAAATTTTTATTTGTAATTATCAGGTATTACCCACTTGCAATTACATAATTTCACCCAATTTTATTGAGTAAGTAGCTGTTGAATATATACTTAAATGTGAGGTAAAGGTAACCCAATTTATTTAAGCATTTCATCGCTTTTTATTTCAGTTATTTTATACTCAATATATGGAATTAAATCTACCCCAAAAAAGTGAATGCAAATTGCTGCCTCAGTTTTATTGGGTAAATTCTATAGGTTACTTTATACAGTGTACTCTTGGTCTTTGTTTTAGAGATCAAGGGGTGGACTTTGATAAGCAGTAGAATGAACAAAAATTTTGCAACACAACAATAACCTCTGATATGTTCTTCACAGCAACATCCACACTTACATAAAAGTGCAATAAAACATCCAAATATTCTCAATATATACATTATTGAAATTACTAAGCTATTTCATATTGCTAAAAGTCAGTCATGTGATCCATCAAAAAACACATTCTTTTTACTGAAAGCTATGCATTAGGTTTGACCACATAACAGGTATTTGTTCTGACCTTCCTCAATTTCAGAATTTGAGAAAATCTTACCAGAAAACATCTGTATCTCAGTACAAAAAAATGCACTTCTTACCCCCTCCATGCATTTGGCAAAGGTACGGAAAACGCCAGACATTTCCCAGTCCAACTGCATAAGACACACAAGCCAGGACAAACTGCATGGGATTGTCCCACGATGGTCTACGATCCTTTTCCATTGCTGTTTTTTGGACATTAAAAAACAACCCCAAGTCAACTTCCTAAAGGCTCTTGGGTCTTAAAAGGTAAGTGTTTAATAGGCTGTATAAACCTATTAACAGAACATTGTGCTGTATTTAAGACAGGCCAGTAAAACATTAATCTGGCAAACAGCAGCAAACAGCCTGTTCAAATGAGGTCCTTTCAGAGAGAGGAGGGTCTTTATTAGCAGGAGGTAGTGCAGATAAAGACGTAGTAATTTTGTTGTAAGTATTCAGATGAATGATCACCACTGTGGAGATCTGAATGGCAAACTTTAGTGAAATCACTGTCGAGATTTAAAACATATTGGCTTCTATATTAGAAAATGCAAAATGCATACTCAACCTGATATCCTTTCTCTATAATTCAGGAGAAGTTGATTACATTGCATGGGATCTGCTTAGAGCAAAAGCTTTACTGTGGAATTGCATGTCCTTTAGAGTAAGTATTGTTATGGCCCCAATTTGTTATTACAATCTACAACACAACAGCAACAGCAAGGGATGACAGACACAGTTTTAAAAACTTAAACACATTTAATTTTTAAACAAAGACAAAGACTAATAACAACTAACTAACTGACCAAGATTGATTAGTAAAAAAAAACAGAAATATTTACAGTCCCTTTGGGTTTTCTGGTGATGTGCTGGGTGAGACAAATCCACAAAAGAAACCTAACAGGTCTTGAACAGAAACGACAGGTCTGGTCACACGTATCCTTCCTCTTGCAATTTCTCCTACTCCTCTACTGTCTCAATTCTTTTCCTTATATACTCTTTTGCAGACCCCACCCACATTTAGACCTCTTTTTTTTACTTTTCGGGGACTTGCCCCAGACATGTACAGGACATGCCTAAACATAGCTCCAGTCTGAGCTGAATAAAAAAAAAGGTAAATACTGCCATCCAGTGGCCTATATTCACATTACACCTCCATTCCAAAAGGGAAAAATTTTGACTCATTAAGGCAAAATTTTTCTTTTCAATACAAAATAGTTAAGTGAACACTTGTCTATATATACATATCATACAATATTCAAATAAACACGTGATATATATATACATATTCAAACACGGGATAAGCAATCAGCAATTACATTGTCTGTACCCTTTACATGCTTAATTTCCAAGTCAAACTCCTGTAAAATCAAAGTCCAATTCAACAATCTCCTATTCTTGTTTTTCATCTTACTCAAAAACATTAACGGATTGTGGTCTGTGTACACAATCATTGGCTTTTGCCCTGTACAAACATAAACATCAAAGTGTTGTAAAGATAGAACCAGAGCCAACAGTTCCTTCTCTATTGTGGAATAGTTCCTTTGGTGGCGATTGAACTTCCTGGAGAAGTATGCCACGGGATGCTCAATGTCATCAGAGTCACTTCTCTGTAGGAGCACAGATCCACAAGCTTGGTCGCTTGCATCGACCGCGATGGAGAACGGTTTGTTGAAGTCAGGAGATTTGAGCACGGGGAAGTGACACAGCAGAGACTTCAGGCGATCGAAGGCTCTCTGGCATGCATCATCCCAAGTGAACTTTACGCCTTTCTTCAGTTGGTTAGTTAGACTGAGAGCAATCTCAGCAAAGTTCTTGCAGAACTTGCGGTAGTACCCGATCATTCCAAGGAAGCGGCGCAAAGCTTTTTTTGTTGTCAGGAACTGGAAAGTCCATGATGGCTTGGACTTTAGCATTTATGGGTGCCACCTTACCCTGGCTTATGACGTAGCCAAGATAGGTGACAGTAGCACAACCAAAGTCACTCTTGCTCAGGTTAACAGTCAGGTTAGCCTGGGTCAGGCACTGGAACAACGTCTCTACATCTTTCAGATGTTCTTCCCAGGAGTCACTCCATGTGATCAGGTCGTCGATGTACGCACCCGTGTGTGGCAATCCGGCGATTGTAGACTGTATCATCCTTTGGAACGTGGCTGGGGCATTTTTCATGCCAAAGGGTAGGACTTCATACTGGTACAACCCAGATGGTGTGGCAAAAGCAGAGATGCTCTTGGCCCTCTCAGTTAAAGGCACACACCAATATCCCTTCAATAAATCAATCTTGGTCAGAAACTTTGCTTGCCCTACTCTATCAATACAATCATCAATCCTAGGTATTGGAAACACATCAGTTCTCGTTACAGCATTGACTTTGCGATAATCTGTACAGAATCTAGTACTTCCATCAGGTTTTGGAACTAGCACACAGGGTAAACTCTAATCTGAGTTGGAGGGTCTGATAATATCATGTTCTAACATGTACTCAACCTCTTTCTCAGCAATCTTTCTCTTTTCAGGATTCATCCGGTACAGATGCTGTTTTATTGGTTTGGCATCACCAACATCTACATCATGAGAGGCTATAGAAACTCTCTTTGGAACATCAGGAAACAGATCCTCATATTTCTTGATCAACCACTCAAACTGATCTCTCTGTGAGGGTTCTAAGTGCTGGAGTTTTACATCAAGATTTTGCAACACTTCAGAATTCGACAATTTACATGAAAGAACTTCAGCTTTAATTCTTGGTTCATCATCTTGAAACTCCCCCTCATCTTCACACATTTCGACCATTGGAGAATCTGAAATGACAGCTGCAACCCTAGCATTTCTGTCATGATAAGGCTTGAGCATGTTAATATGACACAATTGTTTAGGTTTTCTCCTATCTGGAGTCTTCACAATGTAATTGAGATCATTGAGTTTTGTCAGAATTTCATAAGGACCATGAAATCTAGCCTGCAATGGATTGGACTGCAAGGGAAACAACACAAGGACCTTTTCTCCTGGTTTAAACTCACGGCTTCTAGCCTTATGATCATACCAAGTTTTCATTTTTCCCTGACTTGATTTCAAGTTCTCTTTGGCTAGGTCACAAGCTGCACGCAATCTTTCCTTGAAATTGCTAACATAGTCTAACAGACTGATGTGTGGCTCTTCCTCTTGCCATTGTTCACTCAATAATAGCAAAGGTCCTCTCACTTCATGACCATACACTAGCTCAAATGGACTGAATCCAGTAGACTCCTGCACTGCTTCTCTAGCTGAAAACAACAGCAAATGAACACCTTCATCCCAGTCTTTCTCATGGTCATAACAATAAGTCCTCATCATTGTCTTGAGAGTGGAATGAAACCGCTCTAAGGCACCCTGACTTTCTGGATGATAGGCACTAGAAAGAATCTGCTTTGCACCTAGTTCATACACAACCTGCTGAAACAATTCTGAAGTGAAATTGCTACCTTGGTCTGACTGAATTTCCCTGGGAAGGCCAAACAACGTGAAGAACTTTTTCAAAGCCTTCGAGATTGCAGTTGCCTTGATGTTAGGTAGAGGTATGGCTTCAGGGAATCTGGTAGATGCACACATGATTGTCAACAAGTACTGATTTCCAGATCTAGTCTTGGGTAATGGACCAACACAATCAACAATGACCTTAGAGAATGGCTCCCCAAATGCTGGGATAGGCTGCAATGGAGCTACAGGTGGGTCTAACTGGTGTTTTCCAACTACCTGACAAGTGTGACAGGTTTTGCAAAAGTTGGAAACGTCTTTCCGAAGCCCAGGCCAAAAGAAGTGTTTCATGATCTTATCAACAGTCTTGTTAACACCAAGATGACCTCCTAAAGGTAAACTATGAGCCATTGTTAAGATCTCATTCCTGTAGACCTTCGGAACAACAATTTGCCTGACCACTGCCCAATCTGCATTGGCAGGGATATCAGGAGGGCGCCACTTCCGCATCAACACACCATCCTTGAGATAATACCCAACTGGAACTGCGTCTATTTCTTTATCAGGAAGGCTCTCCTCTTTAGTACACAAATTTCAGGATCATTAGTTTGCTCCTCAATCAACCGCTTTCTGGACAGAGACAAGTCTCCAGACACATCACAATCACCAGACCCATCCGGCTGGCTGAATAGAGAACTGATAAAAGTATCTGATAAGTCCTCAAACGGAGAAACCATAGTAGGCCAATCAGAGTCATGAGGCAAACCACCTGAGTCCTGACTATTCAATGTGCTGGGCGGCACCACAACATCATCTTCTTTAGCCTTCTTGGCCATAGCACGAGTCACTGCGCAAGAAGGATACAGAGATGGGTCCTCATCCCCATCTTCAGTGCTCGGCTGTGAAGTAAGATGTACAGGGGGAACTCCTTTGCCCCCAGCCAGGTCATTGCCTAGCAACAGAGAAACACCCTTTATAGGTAGACTTGACATAAGTCCCACCTTTACCTGTCCTGTAACTAAATCTGACTTCAAGAATATAGAGCGCAGGGGTACAGATACAGTCCTCCCTTCAATACCTTGTACAAGTATGAAATCCCCTGAAGCGGTCTCATCACGTAACTCCAAGGAGTCCATCAACAAAAGTGACTGAGAAGCTCCGGTATCCCTTAGGATATATATGGGGACAGGAGTAGTATGCTCATTCAGAGCCACAAATCCCTCTGACACAAATGGAAGAAATTCCTCCCTCACGAAGTCAGCTGTATCAGGCTTTTTAGCCCCACAAGAAGCAGGCAATTTTGCAGATCGGTTATCTACTACAGGGGTTTCTAACCTTGTTTTCACAAAGGCATTTGGTTTGGTATCCTTTTCTTTTTCTTTCTTAGCTTTAAGGAACCAACGGTTAGTTGTAACATGACCAGATTTCTTGCAATAACTGCAAACTAGACCACTTTTGTCACTGTCAGCTTTCACACTTTGATCAGCCCTGTTACTGGATTTCTGAGCACCATCACCAGATTTGTCTTTGTCTTTGGGTGAGGAATCTTGGGTATCACCATAACCCTTTTTCTGAAATTGGGACCATCTATTATTACTGCTAGACTGAAATTTGGACTTATGTGTGAGAACATATTCATCTGCAAATTTGGCAGCTGATTGCAAATTCAGTGCTTGCTTCTCATTAAGGTAGGTCTTAACATCATCTTTAACACAGTTCTTGAATTCTTCAACTAACACCATCTCTTTTAGTGAGTTGAAATCATCCTTGACCTCCATAGAAGTACACCAGCGCTCAAAGCAAACCTGCTTTTCATTAGCAAATTCAACATAAGTCTGATTTTCAGATTTCTTCAGACCTCTGAATTTCTGTCGGTAAGCCTCTGGAACCAACTCATAAGCTCTCAAAATAACCTTTTTGACAATCTCATAATCAGAGGAATCATCGGCAGACAAAGCCGAATAGGCTTGTTGAGCTTTACCCTTGAGGACAGTTTGCAACATCAGAGGCCAGTGTTCCTTTGGCCACTGGCAACTCTTTGCTACCTTTTCAAAACACTGGAAATAGTTGTCAACATCCTTTTCCGAAAATGGAGGCACCAATTTTACCTCCTGGCTAGCCCGAAATTTATTTTCAGTTTGAATTCTTATTTTTAGTTGCTCCATTTGGAGTCTTTCTTCTCTATCGAATTTCTCTAATTCAAAATCTCTCTGTCTTGCAAATTTTTCTAACTCAAATTCTCTTTGTTTTTCTTTTTCCTCCCTTTCTATTTTCTCTTCTCTTGCTAATTTTTCTAACTCAAACTGCCTTTGTTTTTCTTTTTCTTCCCTTTCTTTCTCTCTTTCTTCCCTCTCAAATTCTCTTTGTTTTTCTTTTTCCTCCCTTTCAATCTCTAGCATTTTTAATTTAAGTTCCATTTCTATATTTGGATTTTCCACTGGAAACTGTTCCAGATCTCCTGGTGCAAACACATTTTCATCAATGTAATATTCAACTATCTCTCTAGCCAGTCTTGCTTTTCGCATGGCTGGTTTTACCTCTGTCAGCTCCAACTGTCTGCAAATTTCTAGCAGTTCTGTCTTTTTTAAAAGACTTCAAAACCCCTACGGTTGGTGATGCCAAGAAATCATCCATTGCTGTTGTCAATATATATCTAGGAAAATTCACAAAAACAATTTCACAATTTGAAATGTTAGATTTTCAATAAATTACTCACACAATGGTCTATCCCGGACCTTGAGCCCCCAATTTGTTATGGCCCCAATTTGTTTTTACAATCTACAACACAACAGCAACAGCAAGGGATGACAGACACAGTTTTAAAAACTTAAACACATTTAATTTTTAAACAAAGACTAATAACAACTAACTAACTGACCAAGATTGATTAGTAAAAAAAACAGAAATATTTACAGTCCCTTTGGGTTTTCTGGTGATGTGCTGGGTGAGAAAAATCCACAAAAGAAACTTAACAGGTCTTGAACAGAAACCACAGGTCTGGTCACACGTATCCTTCTTCTTGCAATTTCTCCTACTCCTCTACTGTCTCAATTCTTTCCCTTATATACTCTTTTGCAGACCCCACCCACATTTAGACCTCTTTTTTTTACTTTTCGGGGACTTGCCCCAGACATGTACAGGACATGGCTCCAGTCTGAGCTGAATAAAAAAAAAAAGGTAAATACTGCCATCCAGTGGCCTATATTCACATTACAGTATAAATGTAATGTACTGATGAATATAAAAGTAACTATTCAATCAGATGATCACATCTGCTTTCATTGAAGTACTAACTGATACTACCATATACATGTGAACCTAACCAGCTGCTGTATGCAATTGAACAGGCAGACGAACATAGACCTGCTGGACTTCGGTGGACATTCATGGTAACATAAACTCAGGCTTGAGGTCCCATGTGTCAGAGAGTGAATGAGCATCAGATGCTCTTCAGCAAATCCATTACCTTAACCCACCCCCAACATGGACCAAGACTGGCTTCTTTGTACCCCATTGTCAGCAAGTGAACCCTTTGTTTGAAAGATTTCATTATTGATATAACATTATTTTATTCAAGACACTCAAAAAATACAATTTGTATACCCAGGTCCCATAAGACCTGCAAAGGGCTCAAGATATACTGGCTGGACATTAGATAAAAAATACGACAAAAAATACATAATGATATAATAGGAATACATTCAACAGAGAAGAAACACTGTAATTTATTTGTTTAATTGAAAACAAACAAAATAATAACTGTGAAGGAAATTCAACCTCTGTAAGTGCATCAATGTTTTAAGGAGATATATTGTGTCCTACCTGCAATTCGTGGTTTACGAAGGAAAGAAAATTAGGGAACATGCAAAATCCCTTTCTAATTCAACGCCACAAATAACTGATAGTTCTAGGAGACAAATGGTCATAGAGTATGGATAGTCATAAATCTGGTGATTCCTTCAAGGTGTAAGTTATGCACAAAGGATTGAATTTACCTCTGATTCCTGCCATGGCAATTCTTCAAAAACTTGGAAAGTATGGAACAGTTGAAAACCTGACTGGCAGAGGATGAACATGCATTACGCCCAAATGCGTAGGTTTAATCTGAGAGTTGGTTGGGACATATAGCGCCCTCAATAATTATTGGTACCCCTGGTTAAGATGTGTTAAAAGCCTTAAAATAAATTCATTTTTTATTGCAGAAGCATACTCTCACACTGAAAATTGAAGAAAAATGTAACCTTCAACTCAAGTGAATTTTAAGGGGAAAAAAATTCCTGGCAAAGAAATTATTATTTTTCGTAAAATCACCTGTTTCACAATTATTGGCATCCCTAACAATTCCTAGGAAATAAATGTAATTTAAGTATTTCTGTCATTTCTACAGTAGTTTACAAAGTTGATCAGAGTATCTAGGAACATTTAATTAGTAACTCATCACTTCCTGTTTCCCTGGGGTATAAATATGATGTGACACAGAGGCCATTTCTCTTATCCACTCTTCAACATGGGAAAGACAAAGGAACACTCCATCCAAGTAAGGCAGATGTGTGTCGACCTTCACTAGTCAGGCAATGGCTAAAAGAAAATAGCCCCTCGCCTGTACCTGCCCATATCTACTGTCAGAGGAATCATTAAGAAGTTTAAAACAACTGGAAAAGTGGTAAACAAGCCTGGACGAGGATGCAAGGTTATTTTGCACAGTGAGGAGGATGGTAAGAGAAATAAAAAGTCTCCAAAGCTCGCTGTTAAAAAATTGCAAAAAATGGTAGCATCTTGGGGTCACAAAGTCTCGAAAACAACCATCAGGCGCTATCTACATGCCAACAAGCTGTTTGGGAGGCATGCACGGAAAAAACCTTTTCTCACTCACAATCATAAACGCAAGCGTCTGGAGTTCGCTAAGTGGTACTGAGACTTCAACTGGGACCAAGTGCTTTGGTCAAATGAGACCAAGATAGAGCTCTTTGGCAACAAACTCTCTAAATGGGTCTGGCGGAACACAAGATGAGTATGCAGAAAAGCACCACATGCCCACTGTGAAGTATGGGGGAGGACTGGTGATACTGTGGGCCTGTTTCTCTTCCAGAGGCCCTTGGAACCTTGTTAGGGTGCAAGGCATCATGAACGGTTTGAAATACCAGGACATTTTAAATCACAATCTGGTGGCCTCTGCCCTAAAGCTGAAGATGGGTCGTCACTGAGTCTTTCAGCAAGATAATGACCCTAAATATGTGGCCAAATCTACAAAGAAATGGTTCACCAGACACAGAATCAAACTCCTCCCATGGCCATCTCAGCCCCCAGACCTCAACCCCATTGAAAACCTGTGGTGTAGGCTGAAGAGGAGAGTGCAGAGGAGCAGACCCAGGTCGCTGGATGATTTAGAGAGATTGTGCAAAGAGGAATGGTCGAAGATCCCTCTTTCTGTATTCTCCCATCTTGCGAAATATTATAGGGGAAGATTAGGTGCTTTTTTGTTGGCAAAAGGGGGTTGTACAAAGTATTAACATCAGGGGTACTAATAATTGTGGCCCATATGATTTGATTTAAAAGAATTATTTCTTAATGTGGGATTTTTTTCCCGCTGAATAAATGCACTTGAATTAAAGGTTGGATTTTCCTCTTTTTTTTAATTGTCGTCCTATATTATTGAGAAAAAAAGGAATTTATCAGAAGCTAAAGAACACATCTTAACCAATAATTATGGAGGGCGCTGTATGTAATGTGAGCGCACATGAGCAGGAAAATTCTTAATTTTAATGCAAATATTGCCTTCTCTGTCAACAAAGAGTACTGTGTTTCTTTGATGTTTTCTGTGTAGCTCAGAGAGATGCCTCTGTCATTTCATGACATAATATTATGTTGTATTATTAGCGACTGTTACAGTCATTAAAAAGAAATTTAATAGCTAGCTATATAGCTTGCTAAGTAGTGATTTAGCTCACTTTACGGTTTGATGCCAGTCAAATGACTAACGGCTGTATGAATTAGGGCGCTTCTCAGTGTGCGACCCGCTGCAGTCTACCTTCCCCGGTAGACTGTAGAAACTGAATTGCCTTTTTTAGGACAAATAAGGTCGTCTGATTCTGATTCTGAATCAGTCTTGGAAATGCCTCGCTCACTCTCTGTGTGATGCCAGTCAAATGATTAACGGCTGTATGAATCAGTCTTGGAAATGCCTCGCTCAGTTTCTGTGAAGCCCAACATCCCGCTGAGTTCTCTCAAAAGTTAGACAAGAGTTAACACTAAGAATTACTGATCAACTGTTTTCTGACCCCTCTCAAAGTTATAGCGCAGAAAAACGCTAATTTTTCCATTATTAAATGCTTTCTTCTAAAGGTAAAATCGTCAAGTCAGTATCCACTCTATCTTCAAATAAAAACAGAGTGCTAGCTAGGTTCTCACATCCAGTTGAAGGCTGTCTTGCATTAACATAATGCTTCAGCTGGAAACAATAAATCAGCGGCATGTTGCCCAAAAAAGTCATTGTGCTGCACATTGCATAATAACACAAAAATAATCCTCAACTTTTGGCAGTTTGACCCTCGCCTCATCTTCCTCTCTACTTTTACTCCCATTTGCTTTTTCTTTGATTGCGTTTCCATTGATGTTAAGATACCGCAAAAGGCTGTTGTAGCTAATCAAAATAGCCTTCTTGGACTTATTATTATTGATTGGTCATAATTTTTTCCATTGTAGGGGTTGTGCCAAGTACCCTTGTGACAGGCACAGAGGAGAGGAAGTTGAGGACTGGACTCAGGTGCAAGGATGGACTTGGTTGAAAGTTTGTTATGTTGACTGCACAGCAGAAGGCATGAATGAAGCACACAAAATCAATAGGAATCAAGGTCCCTTATAATTGCTAAACGTAATGCAGAGTCTCGGTTATAGCTGCAGTAACAATAAATAAATAGAAAACAACTCAGGAGACAAAGTCCTGAACATAAAGTGCAGAATAAAACAAGAAACAGCTCTAAGTTAAAGTTGGAGTTTAAATACACGCGAAACGCTGGGAACTAAGTCTACGCAAGACTAGGAGTGCAGCACAGGTATGTGGTTACGAGACTTCACAATGACCAAGTGCGAAGCTTAGATTTAAATAGATGTCTTTTTACCAGAAAGTGGAAATGAGACACAGATGCAGGCAATGATTGAGAAGTAAAAAATGCAGTCCAAGCTGCATAGATAGACTGGTGAGCTGGATAGCTGGAGGCATAGTCTTCCAGTAACTCTCCCCCTCTGAGGCACAACTCTTGGTGGGCTCCGAACCAGTGGGCTTGGAGCTGCGGATCCAAGATGTTGTCACGGTCAACCCAGCTCCTCTCCTTTGGACCATTGCCCTCCCAGTCCACCAGATACTGGGGGGGGGGGCAGGCATACTTAGCCCATGGCAGTTATTTTGACCAATCCCGCTGACCCTGGTGATTACATGCTCTGAGGAATCCAGATCTTGGATGGCTCTCCGCCTGCCCATTGTTTTGCGGATTGTATCCTGAGGTGAGGCTGACTGAGACTCCCAGCTTCCTGAAGAAAGCTCTCCACACTTGGGATGTGAACTGTTGACCACGGTCCGAAAGGATGTCCTCTGGAGGGCCTAAGTTCCTGAGCACCTGCGTATATAGTGCGTCAACAACCAGGAGAGGAGATGGTACTGCAACGAAAGGCGCAATTTTACAGGATTTAGTGAACTGGTCGATAATCATCAGCATACTTGTGTTACCTTCTGATGGAGGGAAATCGGTGACAAAATCAAAGCTGATGTGCGACCATGGATGATGAGGAAATGGTAATGGGTTGAGTTTACCAGTTGACAGCTTTTGTAGTGATCTGGAAATTGCACAAACTGCGCAAGAGCAAATTGCTGCTTCCACATCAGAGGCCAGGTGGGGTCACAAGTATTTTCGGCTGATGATGTTTGTTGTTCTTTTGGCTCCAGGGTGTCCTGCTGACAGGGAGGTATGTGCCCACTGAATCACTCGCTCTCAAAGAGCAGTGGGAACTAACATATTACCCGCGGGCACCAAGGTAGTTGAGGGATTCCTCCTGGTCTTCTTCACTTGGTCTTCGTCCAGCAGCCTCTTTGATCGTGGTGAGGATGCAGGAGAATGGAAGAATCGGCTCTTCCACTGCCGGATCTCTCTCTACTTCATATCTTCGGGATAGCGCATCTGTTTTGATGTTCTTGGAACCTGGGCGATGGGTTTTTGAAAAATTGAATTGAGTAAAGCATGGGTGCTCAGAGTCCGTAACGTATTTCCGTATTTTTTTTTTTTTTCCTCCGTAAGAACAAATCTGGCACAAATACAAAATAATTTCAGGTAGGTAAAAACTACATTTCCCATAAGTTGCGTTGATTGTACAAAAGCACATATTGGCTCAAACTTGCAGCCCATCAGAGAGCCTTTTGTTGGTGATTGCGTACAATGAGCACCGATTACGTCAAGGGCTGAGGTCAGAGTTATTGCGAAGCTGACCTAGGCTAATGCACAGTGTAGAACCCATTTTTATTTTGTGCAGATATTGAGCTGTATCATCGATTCTCCCTTGCATCATTCCCTTGAACCACAGATGCAGCCTGTGAACACCGTGCCCAACATATTTCAATCGGTTAAAGCTCCCATCACACTTATTGAAAATCAGCAAGAATCAAGCAGAACCAGCTGGAATGAAGATTTCACGCAGCATTCCAGCGGGAATTTTAAATTGACCAAAATTCTTACAGCTTTGAAAGAATTCCGTTTGAATACTTAGAATGCACTTTGAACCCGCCTCAAATGATTCTTGCGCATTCTGGGTGTATTAGCTCTCGAATACAACTTGAATGTAGTTGGAACACAGTAGGAATATGTAGAATGCAGTCAGAATATTTAGAGTACACCTCGAATGCTGTACGAGTGCGGTTCAATTGCTGCCTGAACTCCACCTGAAGTCTGGTTTGAAGGTGCCTCGAATGCTGTATGTATCCACCTCAAATACAGTCAGAATGCTCCCGGAATGACCGCCGAATATAGTTGGAACGTCCTAGAATTCAAACAGAATGCAGCTTGAATACTCAGAATGTACTTAGAATGTAACACGAGTGTCCCATATGCGTTGATTGAGTAACTGCTGACTATAGCAGGGGAACGTAAATATGCCACTAAAACTGATGCCGAATGCGTGAATCAGGTTTGCAATATTAATGAAAACTGGCCACACCTGATAATTTGGAGAGTTTTTGGAGTTTATGTAATGACCATTTAAATGAATGATTGAAAACAGGTCATAACCAATCATTATTTTTAAGCCAGTTCACCAGCTGCCACTGATTCCAGCGGCAATGGAAAGATTCCAACGGCATTCGAAGCACATTTTGCTGAATTGTTTTAATATCAAAATAGATTCCTGCAGCAATCGAAATGCATTTGAGGTGCATTCTGGCTCATTAGAGGCACATTCTGGCAGGATTTGACGTGGCTTGCCGGTTCGATTCTACCTCGAATACAATCAGAATGTTTTGAATGCTGTTGGAATGCCATAAGAATATTTATAATGCAGTCAGAGCGCAGTTAGAATACACTTCGAATGCTGTTCAATATTTCTCCATTTCGAATGCACCTGGACGTTTTGAGCATGAACAAAACATTCGGGCCGGCCACAAGAATGGCCCCGAATATTTGGAATGCACTCAAAATGCAGTCAGAATTTTTAGAATGCACTTTGAATATCCAGGAATATACAAAGAATTTTCATTCCGACGGCATTCCGGCTCATTCCGCCTCAAGTGTGACTAGAGTTTAAAGGTTTCCTATCCGTTCAAAATTTGTAGCTGATCATTTAAAATGTGAGCCGCAAATATTGTGTGCTTGTTTGGTGCTGTACTGCAAGTACTAAATAACAGCAACTCAGCGAACATTTTAGATCTTATCTGACAAGCTGCTGTAAAGTTACGACATTGTGCCGAAGTCTGCAATTAGTCGAAGCTGCTTTTCCACCGAACGCAAAACAAATTTTTTTGAATTTCATGTCAAGTTCGGTGGAAAAGCAGCTTAATGTAGCTAGGTAGGTAGTAAGACTCCATTGTTTTCCGTGGCCATTTGGAGCATTGCTTTTATGTAGCTAGCTTGCTTGTGGATGAGATTATGGATATCTTTCCAGATCATGGACATAATCTACATTTCTTGGCAGTACAGGAAGTTGCAGTTGATGATGATGATGATGAGTTGTAGATGCCCTTATTACAATGATGTCAGGGCTGTCTGTCGCGGTTTTGATTGCTTAGACTAACATACGATTGATTTTTGAGTTACATTGATGCATGTATGAACATTTGAACATTCAATATTGTTCATTTTCTTTGTTTATGATGACTGGATGAATGTGAATGAAACACAAATTGTAAATATAACTACATTTCAGAATCATTGTATATATTCAGCTTATCATTCTGCCTCGTTGTTAATGTACTATCATTTTCTTGGGAATGTTCAACTTTAAAGTTGCAAAAAATAAATACTTATTTACTTACGTAGTTACTTACTGATACAAATATGGATAAATCCAGCACGTGCGTAACATTAATGGCCAAGGGTAAGAATCTACAGTATTTTGCCATTAGCAGGGATTGTAAAACCTTTGCATAACACTTATTGTCTCTAGGCCTTTTAATATAGACTGAAATAGTTAGTGTTTTCAATCATTATTAAAACAAAAATTTAATTTGGGAATGACTTGGTATATATATATATATATGAAATAAATATTTGAAATAAATATTTTCTAGTTTCTTAGTACACAAGTTCAAGTTGTTTGTGTGATTTTGTTGGTTTTTGTGCCTGAAAAATTCTGTATTATTAATTGTTCTTTTAGTGCTCAAAATGCACCATTTAAAGCCAAGAAATAAAACATTTTTTGGGGGGGGTTAGCATTCTCCCAAGAACTCCCTAGAAAGGCATGGCCTAGGGCCATGCTCCATGTTATGTCAATAACTTCCTTATTTTTATATCCTACCATGTAGAATTTCCTTATTTAAAAAAAAAAAAATCTCTGAGCACCCCTGGTAAAGAAAAGTGCCCACTTGGGCTGACATGGATTCAGCCTTTGTCTCTTTCACAGGTACTCCAGGTTACAATGGTCAGTCAGCAGGAGGAATGATGTGGGGCACCCTCTAACCACTGCCTCAATTCTTCTAGCGTAAGTTTAATTGCTAACAGCTCCTGGTTTCCCACATTGTAGCTGGCCTCTGCAGGTGTGAGTTTGTCCGATAAGTCAGAACAGGGGTACGGCTTCTCTGGCCTCCCATGGCGCTGGGACAGGATTGCTCCCACCCCTGCACTGGAGGTGTCAATTTCCATTTTAAAGGGCTCTTCCAGGTCTGGTAATTATATCCTTGAAACACAAGTTTCAGGGATATCATGGTTTCACCGCACCCGCCCCCCGCCTGCAGATTTTAGCCATTAGCGCGATAACTCACAAAATACTTCGCACTGACTTCTCATTTTTAGCATATGGGTAGACATGGTAGAGAGGATGAACTTATTAGATTTTGGGCAAGTACACACTCCTAGGCTTGCCACCAGGTGGCGCAATATATTGAAAAAATCAGATTTTTAACTATATCTTTGGATGAATTAGTTACACAGACCTCAAATTTGCCTCATATTGTAGGTCTAATAAAGGGGAATCTACTAAAGGGGGCTTCAAGGATTGGGTAATTTCGGGAATATATCCCTTGCTGTCGGCCGCCAACAGCGTAGGCATAGTTTCATTATATGAGCAGTGACAAACAGATTCTTGAGAGTGTTGAAGGCAAGCTGAGTATCTGGTTTCCATCCCAGGTTTTAGGGTTTTCCCTTGAACTAATGCGTCAGTGGGTGGGCAACCGCTCTCAAATTTTTCATAAAGTGTCAGTGGAAGTATGCAAACCCCATGAAGCACCAGAGCTCCTTTATCTTCCATGGGATTGGCCATGTTCAGGGTAATGTCTGGTATCGCACTGCAGTTTATGATAAAAAAACAGCGGTGTGAGGCAAATATGCTTTTGCATCGTGAAATTCGTGATGCAACTTTTATGGCTCAGAGGGACAGTTTCTGTTGTCCTATTTCATCTTCATCAGCGATCTTATTACCAGTTTCACACGCGTACCAGTTTTCCACTTACCAGCTAAGATTTTCAATTCATGCACCGATACATAGATGTTACTAGTTATGGACTGTCCATCAGGCTCAACGCAAATGATCCTGGTAGGAAACTACGTAAAGTACGCTGACTATTTAAGAGTGAAGACGGAATTACAGCCATATAAACTACTTCACTGTTGCAGATGCTCTCCAAATCTACTCAGCTTCTTCGTATCTACATATATGTGCATTGGCCATGCTATAGAAATGTTCAATAACTGTTTTCTTGCAAATAAAAAAACAATGTTATTAGGCGAACCACCATTAATTTAATTTGGTTATTTTCTTCCCAAACGTTTACGAAGGCAGGCTTGCTGAAAAATTAGTTTGATTAATGGCTTTGCTCATCCCCTGTTGCGTTAACAATCTAGAAAGGCACATCAATGACTGTGTTGACATGGTCTTTAGTATCCCCGCTTATCCCAGCTTTGAGCATATCCGGAATATGATGTTTACATGGAACTCAGAGAAGACAGAGAAACAGAGAAACCCAGTTATTCATATCCCTATATACATGATAAATACCAGCAACCTGTTTTTTGATCGCTGCATCCTATTTGCGCAGGCGTGTGTTACGTCTGTTATAGAGACTGAGATAAGGCATATACATGCTCCAGTATCCCGGCTTCTATTGGAGCACTCCATGAGGCAAAACCGGGTTTCTTGAAACTGGGATAAGGGCATACCCCAGTTTCTGAATTCGGGATATAGTGTTTACATGCTCAAGCACAAAAACGGGATCCTTAAAAAAACCAATCAACACTGGGATACTAAAGACCTTGTAAACACAGTCATTGACTATGGAGTTCAGACAAAAATGTCAAAAAGCAAAGGAGGAGGGGGAAAGCCTGGAGAATTAAAGAAGCAGGTATTGGAGGCTCCGGCTTCTAAATGCAAAAAATTGATCGGCTGTTTGACCATAATGATCCTCATGTGGCAAGCAGTTTCCATTTGGAGGGGGACACGGAAGCGGTAAGATTGACGTTAAATTAATAGGCTTTTGCAGGTGTGAGTTTGATTAAATCTGCTTGAGCTTCCAAAACGACCCCACTGATGGACGTAATGTCATTAGCCTAATATTTAATGCATATTGATGCGTTTTACTAGCATCCTTCACAGTGTCAAATAAAATTTGTCATGGAATTTAGAAAGTCTTTTCAAACGTTTGATTCCAAAACCATGTCTTGACATTAAGAATCACCTGTCATCTTTAGAATAGCAACCAGCGAGTACTACGGCTGTGAAGTTAGTGGGCTATGCTATGTTAATCAGAGTCCGTAAGGTATGTAACATTAGGCCTTATTGAAAAATTCTGCAGTCTGAATGGCCTCAGTCACATTTGTTGTGATTCTGGTTCTGCCTTGCCATGTCTTGTTCTGACTTCCATATGTGTATTTTGATCCTTGCCATGCCTGACTATTCTTTAGAAATGTGTATTGTGTATTTGGTTGCTTTTTCGTTCTTGCATTGTCTTAGTTTTGGATTTCAATGTTTTACTTATCGCCTTAGTTTTATTCCGGTCCATGTTTTGATTTATCCATGCATTGCACTTTGTCTCCCCCTGTCTGGTCTTTGGTCTTGTCTTTGCTCACAGCCCCAGTAATGCGTGCCACTCCTAGGGGTAATTTAATGGTTCCTGGGTTTCAATCTTCCTTCCCGATCTCCTTGACTTCCTTCTCCATGCTTTTTCTATATTACTAACGCATACTAATAGTTTGTTGTTTTTGTTAATTTACTAACCAAGACTAACATTGTATTTTTGTATATAAGACTAACTTACTAATGAGCACTCGGGATTATATAGCTGCACTTACTAATTGATTAACAAGCCCTCAGCACCCGTCCTATTCTAGTCTCCGCCTCGTGTCTCTCCTTAATCTTCACTGCATTTCAGTGGAGTCTCCACACCTTATTTTGCTTTCTTTTCTCTTACTATCTGTGCATGGTAGAACTCCTTGACTGGAGCTGTGTTATTGTCTATCGGTTTGTCCCGTGATCCCTGTCCGCGTTTTGGTTTCTGCCAATTTCATGTGATCAGGTTCTCCCTAATGTGTTGCTCACTTGTAATCAGTCTGACTGCTTGCACCTGTGTTCTGTTATCATGTGACCTCCCTGAAATGTACATTAGGTGTGTCTTCACAGCACTGCCTTGTCAGATCATTCTCTCATGTTTACTTGTGCCACGTTCAATTCACCCTTTTCTCATTGGGATTATCTTTCTGACTGGACCGTCTTGGATTTACGATTTTTGCCTACTCCCTGTTCGTCGCCGCCTTCTTGTTTATTGAACCCTTTTTGTCAGACTTTGATTTTTGTGATTGGTGCCCTGGTCACGATTCTGGATTTCGCCCATTGGATTCTGATTTTGGATATTGGACTCTGTACTGTTTCCTGCTCTGTTGGGGGTTTCCCCCCTTCAGAGATAAAGCCTCCTTTTTGTATTTTACTGCTTCTCGCTTGTGGTCCCTTTTGTAAAACCTCACAACATTTCTTTCTCACATTCATTCATGGTAATATAATAATAATAATAATAATAATAATAGTTACAATTCCTCAGTAAAATATATTAGCTTATATGTTGAAAATGTCATTGTAATTAATTCATTTCAGGACATCTGTACTAATATGATCCTGAATATAAATAGGTTTATATGTTTTTGGACATTGACACCCACCCCCCGGGCTGGTCAGAAATGGAAAATGCCAGGGCCGCATTTCACTATCAGTGCACCCCTGGTCACAGCCACTACATGGCCAGAAGAATTAAGTGTTAAAACGATTGAGAATACAACAAAGCACTCCATGATGTTGTTACAGATTAATGACAGGCATGGCAAGGCTAACATGCTCATTAGAATAGAAGAAAGTACAAAATGGGAAAAATACCTGAAAGAAAATGTTCTATACAAATTACAGCCATTGCTATACAAATTTATCTTTGTATACCCTGATGCTGCTATTGCCTTCGCCTTCCTTTCCTCCATAGCCACTCCCTCTGGTCCTACATGTAACCAAGGAAGGAGAAGGTGGATTAGTTGAAGACGCTCTTTTTGGCTTTGACATAAATAATAACACAGTAATTATAACTAATTTGTTGATGGTTTGATTTGGAATTAAATGTGTAAAATTTCCACCACATTTGAAGTATGGAACTGAAGGCTATTAAATAATAACTGCACTTTATTCACATTTTTTAACATAATGTTCTTCTTTTAACATAACTGCACTCAGGGGCACTGTAATGGGGAGTAACCATTGTAGAATGTGAACTGCGTATGGCTGATAAGCTCGGTCCAGAGCCAGGCCAAATATGACTACCCTCTGGGCATTGTGTCATCGAACCCCCCCCCCCCAGGAAGCTCGCTCAGCCTGCCTGTGGGGGTATCCCTGGTTTTACTCTGTATGGGCAGGGGGGGTGGTTGTTGACACAATGTTCAGGGGAAGTCATATCACTGTCCCCATTGAAGTTAAAATCCAGTTATATTAATCTGTTTAAAATAATCTGAACCTCTGGGAACTTCATAATATGCTTGTATGTTCAATATTCTGTGAAGAAATCACTTATATACTTATAACCCAATTAAACAATATAATAATTCATCTTAAGGCTTTTTCATGACAACTGCATCATATTAGTACATATTCCTATCATGTTTGGTCTTGTTATTCTCGGGGGAATCCAAGGAGCTGAATGGAGTACGTTTAATTTACATTGACATTATGGTTCATTCTCTTTGGGAAACTCCTGAAAATTATTAAGAATTCACTTGGGTAATCATCCTATTCTCCTCTCTCTGCTCGATTTTACTAGATCCTCCAAATGGTAGAAACCCAAAAACCAGATTCGACCCCCCTTCCAGGGTGTTTATGGCCATGCCGCCTGGATCAAAGACGTGGTTTGGCTTAAAGGAAAGAGAAACTGTCCTTTCTGGGAGAATCGCATCCGATTCCTCCCTACGCCCGCAAGGGTGTGAGTAGTCCTTTAATCATGGAAAATTGTATGTGAATGCACGATTAGCTTTTCCTCCAGGTATGACTTTATTCTCCTTTTTATCCCACCTGTATATCCCACTGGGATATAGTCATCACCCTGTCCGTCTGTCCGTCCGTAATCATTTTCATTTCCGGAGCAGAACTCAAAAATTATACCACTTACAAACTTCAAATTTGCTATGGAACTTACTCTTATGGTCTAGTTGTGCCTTTTGGGGGTTTTAGTTCCATGCTGCCCATAATTTTTGAAACTGCCACCAAAAACAGCCCTAAAATTGGACTTTCTCTCATTTCTGGGACAGAACTCAAAAACTATACCACTTAGAAGCTTCAAATTTGGTATGGAACTTACCCTTATGGTGTAGTTGTGCCTTTTGGGGGTTTCAATTCCATTCTGCCCAAAATGTTTGATTTTTATACCAAAAACAGCCCAAAAATTGGACTTTGTCCCTTTTCTAGAGCAGAATTCAAAAACTCTGCCACTTACAAAAACTTCATATTTTGTACGCATGTTACTCTAGTGATCCCATTGTGCCTTTTGGGCATTTTGAAATCATGGTGCCCAAAATTTATCCGTCTGCCCGTCCATCCGTCATAATTTTCATTTCCGGAGCAGAACTCAAAAACTATACCACTTACAAACTTCAAATTTGCTATGGAACTTACTCTTATGGTGGAGTTGTGCATTTTGGGGGTTTCAGTACCATGCTGCCCATAATTCTTGAAATTTTCACCAAAAACAGCCCTAAAATTGGACTTTGTCTCGTTTCCGGGACAGAACTCAAAAACTATGCCACTTAGAAACTTCAAAAACTCCAAAAGTCTCGGCTCACACAGACCAAGTGAAATAGAGTGAAATGTCCTTGTTGTATCTCACATCCGAGCCATGGAATGAGGAGCACACAGAACTGTCAATTACCTAGGACTCAGTAGCACACCAGCCATCGTTGTTGAAAGAGTATGGGTTACAGAACACTGTCAAGTTTGTGGTAGACAAGATATCACTATGGAAGTTACATCAATTATTTTTTATAAAGGTAAGTATATGTTAACATATACGGAAATAGGTGTTCCATTTCATACAGTGGCAATAGCAAATCTCACATTATTGTATTCCCCACACTTCATGACACAAGATCCTAGTTCTGAATTAATACATTCATCATTACATGCTTGCCTTGATAACAAACTAATCAATCCATCTGTTTTATGAGTATAGAATTACGACAGTGATGATATTAAGAGGATACAATTCTCCTGCAATGAGTAAATCACGAATTATGTGGAACCGGTGGGATGTCATCTTCTGATGACTCTTGTCTAAATTGTGAGTAACTTGTAATTGGCTTAAAGAGCATATTGCTGGTTATACTTTTTTACACATTTATATGTAAACCATTTGAAAAATTATTTATTTATTTATTTATTTATAAATATTTTCAATGATTTTAACCGAAAAAGTGACTGGAGCAAAGCGAATATAAGTGGTCTTTTTTTCAAGATCGCGTCATATTACGTCACGTGAGGGAGTTATAAGCCAGCCGCTGCAATAATTTAGTGTGGCGAGTGGGTAGTTATCTGTCAGAGCGGTCGTGTTATAGAGAGTCAGTGTGTTTTCAGTAGTTTATTATGGTGAATTACTGCGTGTGTGGAGCTTGCACAAACTCTAGCCGGTCAGGACATCGAGCCCACCTGTTCCCGAACAGAAAAATGGATGTCAACCGTAGGTTGAACGGTATCTTGCCAAAAGGGTTGTGTTTTTTTAGCGAGAACCATGAAGGTCAAGGCCGATCGCCACCAAAAACTAATCAGCCGAGCGCCTGACCATATACTACATTCACACCAAGTTTGAAGTCGATCCGATTAAAGCTACTAAAAAAATAAGGGTTTCGTCAATCCCTCAAATTTACCAAAAATTGACCTTGTCCTTTGACCTTGACCTTGATGGAGTCCCCCGAATGATGGGAATCGTGATGAGTCATTGGTAGGCAACTGCACAAGAGATGACAAGGTGAAGGCAACGCGCACAGCAGAGAAAAGTGTTCAAGAAAAATGATTACAGACAAATGAACAAACAATAAACAAACATTCCGACCAATATCTTGCGAGCCGTCTTCCGTGCCTGGGTGCGTTTTGTGCTGCTGAAGAGACAGGACTTTGCCGCCGCGTCAGCTACGAAAAACGAGGTCGTGTGTGGCGCTCACTTCAGACTGGAGGATTATCATTTCAGCGATTTGATGGAGTTCAACATGGGATGCCGAAGCAAGAACCAGGCGTGACTTAGACCTGGTGCAGTTCCTTCAGTGCACCCGGTTTCATCAGGACAGCAGCAGTAGTAGAGCTGCGCAGTTAGCTTGTAACCCCCCAAGCTAATAAGGTAGAGGTGGAAAGCACTAGCTAACGCTAGCTAGCGCTGGCAACATTTTTTTGTAGAAACCTATCTTCTGAGAAGGCTCTCGGTTTGCTAATAACATAATTTTTTGTTTGTTTGTTTGTTTTGATGTGTGGTGTTTTTGCCCAGCTGGCACTTGTTAGGATAAACAAACAAAATATGATGCAAATCACACTTGATAATGATGATACAATAATGCTTCATTTTTAGTGCAAATTTGTGTTTATGCAGGATCAACTGTTGCAACAAAACTGAAGAGTGTAGCTACCAAAGCAGCAGTGGTAAAGGATGTTTGACAGTTGTCCCCACAGCATCAGACCTTCTCACTGGAGGCGTTTCACTCCCTTATCCTGCACTTTGCACCAAAGCACACTGACTTCTCCTTCCTTGGGATGTACAGCAGGTAAGTATTTTAAAGTGAAAGAGTGAGTACTGCTAAAACTACAATTACACTACAATTTATTGCAGGGATGTTGTATTAGACTGCGTGGATTTTAGTTTGGGGTACCATCTTAACGGTAAATGATTCATTCAGTTTGAATATTCTGTTCTGTAACTTTGGCTTTACTCACAACTTGTGACATTGTACTTTTACAGCAGACTTCTCTTGGCAGCTTTGCACTTCAACACAATGGCAGCAGAGAGGTTGCTCGGACCAGTGATGGTGACATGTGCTATGCAGTTCGCTACCCAAGGCTTCGCAAAGGCAACTGGGTTGTCCGTCCTGTCAAGGAATAGCCATCCAATAGTTAGTAGTTCCAGTCAATTCCTCAATATACTTGTGTGTGTCAGTCCATAAGTCAATAACATTGTAAGTGAATGTGATCTAAAATTATGTCTTCTTCCCCCAGAATATGCTTCAGCCCTCATGGAGTCTCTGGGAGTGGAAAACTCCGGGTCACCACAGGTTCTTCGAGAGCACAGCTCAGTCTTGTCCTCCTCCGCACCTGCTCCCCTTTCCAGATCCCTCCGGAAGACGAGCAAGGATGAGGCTGTTGGGGCATACCTCTCACAACATTCCCGATTTAACACAGGACATTAATAAGATACCTGCACAGAGGCCTCTCACACTCAAAGTACACACACCTTGTGATATTCTCTAAATTTGATATTGATCCAGTTGCTCATATGATAAATAAAATTTATAATTGAGGATTGAGACAACACGAGTTGAAAGTTTGCACACTTGAGTGCTCTCTATTTTTACATGGGTCAGATGGCATACTTTTCTTTTGATTAATATTTTTACATTTGGCACATCTGCATATATATTTTAACAGTTGCAATATTGGGTTAGTTTGGTTTTCACACTTGATTTATATATGCTGTACTGAATGTGCCTAATTCTCTTCACTTTAATTCATGAACATACATAAGTAATTATTCAAGAAGGACATGTTTATCATCAGTCGTAGGCTATGTACAGCACTTTGTTTTCAGCTGTTTTTTTTTTAAGTGCTTTATAAATAAAGTTGAGTTGAGTACTGTTGCTCGCAGGCCTAACCATAAATTCAGCTCTGCTTGTAATATAAATGTTCTACTCTTAACACATTTTCTTACAGAGACACTTTGTGATTGAGATTTGCTTTATTCATTGTCACCCAAATGAGGCCATTCAAAACCTTTATGAACCCCACCTTCCTCTGGAAACTGCTGTCTAATGGCAGACACAACACAAGCTGGTATGGGCTTTCTGATGTGCCTGCCCAGAATGCCATAGGCCCAGTGGACAATCTGCTTGTATGCAGTGTAGCGGTTTTGCCTGGGAATAGGGACAAAATATTAGTATTGTTAGTCTTAGACTAATGATATGAAAAAGTGTGACACAGGTAATCATGTTTGCACTTTTTATTGTATATGTTTATATTTTATATATTTGTACTACTGTGCTGAGCCATATGTAAGGGAATTTTGTTCTACATTTGTGTACTCAATGACAATAAAAGTCTGTCCAAGTCTATTACCTAAATATTGGCCACTAACTTAGTAGCTGTCTACAGTCACTGGCTATTTAATTATAATGACCTGTACAATCCAATTCAATGCAATACTGCAGCTCGGCTATACATTCTACATTTATTAAGTTTATATATTTTCAGTGTATGCAAACTTTATTACTGAGGCCGTACTAAATGGTAGTGGTGTATTAGACTGCCTTATATTGACAGCATGTTCCTATTATTTTGCCCTTATCATATGATAATAGAGTGATCCAAATATTAATAACACCGTTCAACATACTGTACCCTTATACACCACCATCATCCACTACAATCTCAGTAATAAACATACAGTAGGAATAAGTGAAAAAACTAAGAATAATAAATAATTTGTACCCTAAACATACTCGTGTGTTGGCCAGGAGAGGTCCATGCTCCTGCCTGAAATGCAAGTAGGCTATCTGCAGCACGTATGGGTTGAGACAGCATGCCTCGAACCCCGCGTGCTGTGTGACACACCGCACTTTGGGGTGACGCGGTCCACTAACGCCCAGTAGGCATCTACCTCCCTGCAGCACATACTCTCCTCAGCTGTTGTCATGGGCTCGCATTTCCCGCACAAGCAACTATCAAACTAAAGGTTTATCGGGGAAATTCTCTCTCTCTCTCTATAATGGTAAAGCGATATAGCACGTAATGTGGACAGATGACGATAATGAGACTGAAGCTTAGTAGTTTATGGTAAGTATCAATACTGCTGCGGGATTTACATGATTAATACTGTTTTATTGCCGGATTCATGATAGTATTCTTAACGATATTATCAGGGCCGGCCCTCGTCTATACGATTGCCTAGGCAAAATTACATCCCTTTATTGGCAACAATTAGTCCTGGCTTGTTCTTAATGGTTCTCCTTTATAACACGTTTCCCAATTTAAGAATAATCAAGTGGCAATTGAAGACACGGCTTCTCTCCCCCTATGCGATCTAACAGTGACAAAGGGGCTACATTCAGTTCAGAAAAATAATGAATTATAATTTGGTCTATGCACTGGCACTCAGCAGCGTAACTTGTTTCCCATCGAGAGCGGCATTTCAGAACTCTTCAGGTAATTCTGGTGACAAGTACGTGGTTTCGTCCGTTTACATTTACCAATCGGACAGCTGTCTATTTTTGACAGCAAGTTGCGTGACCGTGCAGCAAAAACAGGTGTGCGCACTTGTTGCCGAAATTACCTTCATTCGCTAGGGAGTTCTGAAATGCTGCTCTCGCTGGGAAAAAGATTACCGTTGCTCTGTGCCAGTGCATAGACTTATTTATAATTAAATTATTTTTCTGTACTGACTGTAGCCCATTATTTTGTCGCTGTTAGATCGCATGGGGGAGAGAAGCCGTGTCTTCATTTGCCACTTGATTATACTTGAATTGGAAAACGTGTTAATAAGGAAAACCATCTAGAATTAGCCAGGACTAATTGTAGTCGCGCCCGCCCTGGATATTGTGATGTGAGGACAGTATGATTGTCCTCAGCTAACGTGTATAAGCTAGCACTGGTCTCTCACCAATACACCTGCCCTACTCTCCACTGATTCTCCTGATACCACAGCTCAATCTCCCTCTTTTGGCCAGTTATTCTCCCCCTAGTCTCTCCCTGCTGCCTGGGACGCATAACAGGCTCATAATTCTTGGGCTGTGGCCCGTCATGTGAGTAATTATGAACGTTAAAAGTCTCATCCGTGTTGGAATTTTGATCGTGATACATCGTTTTTCTCTTGTTCAAGGAGACCGATCTCCCTCCCGTTATGTCACTTCCGGTCAAGCTTTTTCAGATACGGAAGTAAAAATTTGTCAAAAAATGACCCCTAAAACCTAAAAAAAAAAAAATGTATGTATAAGTATATTTTAATAAAACATGACCTCCTACATTATTTTTCTAAACTTAGGTTAAAAGTGGGCTCTAACCTGCAATCTGCTCTTTAACGTTGTTTTGTTTGATCTAAGCTTACCTGGTGATTAAATTATTGTTATTCCTTTAAGCTTGTGTGGTTTCAGTGGCTCGTAACACATGAACATTCTTTCTAGCCCCGTTGCGGCAGATACCTAGGGGTTTAATCCCAACCGAGGAACAACTGGCCAGCGGCCAGGTATGGGAATTGGTTGTATTAAGTTGGAGAGACAATCATGATCTACTTACATAAAGGGTTTATGTATTGCTGGTTCTGGGATTTTAGGAAACCCATGGACGAAAAGTCGGTTATCCGTTAAAATTCCTTGAAGGAACCCATGGGCGTGCATAAAGCTGGGTTCACTGCATTTATGCCAAAAGCTGCTGTTGCAGTGATGGCTGACTTCCAACCCTTAATCTAACCAATGAACCTAAGATCCGACATGGTGTTAAAACCCGGGAACATTAATGTAGTGACGGCGGTTGTCTTTTAGGAGTTCGAGGTACAATAAACTTTGAGATCCACGCATGTTTTCCCAAGGTTTTTCATTTTAATTCTAATTTGGATAATAGGTTTTAAGTTGGATTGCAAATTACGGTCTACCCCTAAAGGGTTTATGTATTACTGGTCCTGGGGATTCGGCCTTAAGGGCGCCCTTGGGCTTATAAGCTGGTGCCTGGCTGATCCCCTTAAGGGGCCCTTCGGTGTACATAAACCTGGGTTCATGATATGTTTATGCTCAGTGACTGCGTTATTATTTGGGAACATCGGTTGAGTAACTGGTTTTCACGGACGAGTCTGGTGGCGTAGCTGCCCCGAGATTCATGCATGCTGTCCTAAAACTACAAATTCTAATTCTAATTTGGAGTCAGATCTTTAATGAGGGTATAACTAAATTTGGTGTTCTATGTGTATTATGGAGTCAGGCTAATTGTAACCGTTGTGCTTTTGTGCCCCATTTGAACAGAGAAAATAGATCCATTTAATTGTGATTCACACCAGCTAGGAAAATGCGCGAGTTAACTCCAGCTAAAAGAACACGTGCAGCCTTCAGGCCCGGCAATGTCCGTTTTTTGGTATTGTTTTGTGGGGTTCTACACCATGGACGATTCTAGGGGCCCAGCATTCCCCAAAGAAAACTCTCATTATTGAATATATGGATACTTTAATTTTATATTTTAATTTTTGTAATAACTTGATCGATTTAAAATGAATTTGTTGTTTGTTTCTCAATTTTCAACTTTTTAAGAAAAATCTTAGCACATCGGCCTCCTCTCTTACTATTCATCATTTTGGACAGCCCAAGTTACGCTAGTGCCTGAACTGGCTGCAATTTTTTTTTCAGCAGGTCGGTTGGTACCATTACACACATCAGCCAATCATGGATCGGCTCTGGTATCATTGTACATGCCATCAGTCAATCAAAGCTCAGCCATACTCCTGCATCCATGAGAATGGAAACGCATTTGACTTTGTCTCTGTCAGATGAATCGTGCACGCGGTAAATTTGTAAATGCTCGTTTGACAGTAACGATGTAAGTGCTCCACAATACACGAAATTTAAAGTGCGCTAGCTGGTCTACTGCAGAAGTCCGCAGGGATGTCACAATACTAGAAATTTAGTAGTCGATGCCGATACCATTGAAATTCCACAATTCTCGATACCATTTTGATACCACGGTAAAAATAAAAAATAATAAATCCCATTTACTTCAACATCCACTTCTTTATTAGAAGTGAACAACAAACAACAATATTGTGTGCTTAAACAGAACAATTGGCATGTAGCTTTAAAGTATTGAAATAAAATACTGTGCATTAAAGTATTAAACAATAGAATAAACAATAAAATAAAATGCTGTGCATGTACTGTAGGCTAGCCTTCAAGTATTAAACAATAAAATAAAATACTGTGCATCACAGTGCATGTAGCATTCAAGTATTAAAAAAATAATAATACTGTGCTTATTGACCAACCAGTTGCAGCATGTAGCCTTCTTCAAGTATTAAACAATGAAATAAAATAATGTGCATCAGTGCATGTAGCCTTCAAACATAAAACAGTAACCTAAAATAATGTGCATGTTGCCGTCAAGTTTAAAAAAAACAATACTGTGCTTAACCAGTGGCATGTAACCTTCAAGTATTAAACAATAAAATAGAATACAGTGCATGTAGCCTTCAAATAATAAACAATAACATACTGTGCATATACAGCCTTCAAGTATAAAAAATAATACTGCGGTGGACTGTGCTTACTTAGGTATCAACAAGTGGCATGAAGCATTCAACTATCTCCAAAACAATATTGCTGCTGCTTACTGCTTGATTACAAAAGAATACAAAATGATTATGTGTTACTGCTACCATTTTGTGGAGATGCCTGATTCCTATAAGAATGGCATCACTTTCCTTGGCTGATTGAACTTTTTCTTTACCATTTTAAGGTTTTTGGCAAGGAACACCAGCATATCAATGTTTTCTTGGGTCAGTCTTGCCTGTTTTGGAGTGACAGTAATCCCTGAGGTACTGAATACTCTCTCAGAAGCACAGCTTGTGGCTGCAATACACATATTCTTCCTGGCAAAATCAGAGAGCAGAGGCAATGTCTTTCCATTGGTTTTCCACCAGTCGGCACGATATGTTGCCTTTTGAGATCCTTAACCCTACTTCACTTTGTCAGGCAGTTTCTATTTAAGTGATTTCTTGATTCAGCTGGTCTGGCCGCAATCAGGTCTGGGTGTGGATAGTGAAGTTGAAGTAAAAAAAATGCTTTTAATCACAGTTAATTCATGATTGAACAAGGAGGGGGCAATTACCTTTTCACATAGGGCTGTAGGTTTTCAATCCAACCAAGTAGAAGCACACCTTATACAAAACCCAAAACCAGTGAAGTTGGCACGTTATGTAAATCGTAGATAAAAACAGAATACAATGATTTGCAAATCCTTTTCAACTTATATTCAATTGAATACACTGCAAAGACAAGATGTTTAATGTTCAAACTGAGAAACTTTTTTTTTTTTGCAAATAATCATTAACTTAGAGTTTTAAGGCAGCAACACATTGCAAAAAAGTTGGCACAGGGGCCTTTTTACCACTGTGTTACATCGCCTTTCCTTTTAACGACACTCAGTAAACGTTTTGGAACTGAGGAGACCAATTTTTGAAGCTTTTCAGGTGGAACTCTTTCCCATTCTTGCTTGATGTACAGCTTAAGTTGTTCAACAGTCTCTGTTGTCGTATTTTACGCTTCATAATGCGCCACACATTTTCAATGGGAGACCGGTCTGGACTACAGGCAGGCTAGTCTAGTACCCGCACTCTTACTACGGAGCCATGCTGTTGTAACACGCGCAGAATGTGGCTTGGCATTGTCTTGCTGAAATAAGCAGGGGCGTCCATGAAAAAGACGTTGCTTGGATGGCAACATATGTTGCTCCAAAACCTGTATGTACCTTTCAGCATTAATGGTGCCTTCACATATGTGTAAGTTGCCCATGCCTTGGGCACTAATACACCCCCATACCATCACAGATGCTGGCTTTTGAACTTTGCGCCTATAACAGTCCGGATGGTTCTTTTCCTCTTTGGTCCGGAGGACACGACGTCCACAGTTTCCAAAAACAATTTGAAATGTGGACTCGTCAGACCACAGAACACTTTTCCGCTTTGCATCACTCCATCTTAGATGAGCTTGGGCCCAGTGAAGCCGGCGGCGTTTCTGAGTGCTGTTGATAAATGGCTTTCGCTTTGCATTGTAGAGTTTAAACTTGCACTTGCAGATGTAGCGACGAACTGTTGTTACTGACAGTGTTTTTCTGAAGTGTTCCTGAGCCCATGTGGTGATGTCCTTTACACACTGATGTCGGTTTTTGATGCAGTACCGCCTGAGGGATCGAAGGTCACGGGCATTCAATGTTGGTTTTCGGCCTTGTCGCTTACGTGCAGTGATTTCTCCAGATTCTCTGAACCTTTTGACAATATTACGGACCGTAGATGATGAAATCCCCAAATGTCTTGCAATAGCTTGTTGAGGAATGTTGTTTTTAAACTGTTTGACAATCAGCTCACACATTTGTTCACTAAGTGGTGACCCTTGCCCCATCCTTGTTTGTGAATGACTGAGCATTTCAGGGAAGCTGCTTTTATACCCAATCATGATACCCAATCATGACACCCACCTGTTCCCAATTAGCCCGTTCACCTGTGGGATGTTCCAAATAAGTGTTTGATGAGCATTCCTCAACTCTCTCAGTCTTTTTTGCCACTTTTGCCAGCTTTTTTGAAACATGTTGCAGGCATCAAATTCCAAATGAGCTAATATTTGCAAAAAATTACAAAGTTTGCCTGTTCGAACATTAAGTAGCTTGTCTTTGCAGTGTATTCAATTGAATATAGGTTGAAAAGGATTTGCATATCATTGTATTCTGTTTTTATTTACGATTTACACAACGTGCCAACTTCACTGGTTTTGGGTTTTGTACAACTACTCAACTGATCGCAGCCTGCACAGTTTATTCGTTGTATCTGGTGTGCTTCTGCTTGGTTGGAATGAAAACCTGCAGCCCCTCTGCCTTTTTACGGACCAGTTTGACAGCCCTGACATAGGGCCAGGTAGGTCATGATCGCTTCTTTCCCTTAATAAATAAAATCATCATTTAAAAACTGCATTTTGTATTTACTCGGGTCATCTTTGTCTAATATTAAAATTTGTTTGATGATCTGAAACATTTAAGTTTGACAAATATGCAAAAAAATAAGCAATCAGGAAGGGCGCAAATACTTTTCACAGCACTGTAATTTGGAAGATTTTTGGCCATGCTTCTCAGGGCAGAGACTGTACTTGAGACAGGAGTCCAAAGTGTGTGTGTGTTATTCCAAAATAAAGATCATTTGAGAGGAAACTGCACTATTTACCAGAACACACATTAGTTTACTTTATCTGCCTCTGGGAGCTGGCCCCAAGGACAGTGCAAGGTAATGAACTCAATTGGTAGTGCTTATTTTTGCAACACTAGTTGGGGAGTGTATTCAATCAAATGCTTTTTCTTGAGATACCGGTTTCAAAAGTGCATAATTTTACAATACTGATTGCCAATAGCCCTGATGGTGACACAATTATGGGATATTTTCTGATACACCAGCTGTTGCAGAGATAGCCAGACTAGTTAATCTGTCTGAACTTGAAGAGGAACCTAATTAGGGTCAACCGGACCCAAAGTAAAGATGCATCTGTGGGAACTGAGCTAACTATGCACGACTGTCTGATTTCCTTTGTTCAACATGTTTGATTTCCATCACGCTCTTGGACAAGTACCTTGTACTTTCCCATGACATAATTGAAGCACTGATTACTAAAACCCCACAAGTCAAGTCAAGTGTGACTTATGGGGTTTTAGTAATAGGTGCTTTAATTTTTGATCATACAAATTAGTTAGATTAGAGCTTTGTTTTGCTCAAAGGAAAGCATGGCTTTATGAATAAAGACATTTTTATCAGTTCTCTGTTCAGCCAGCCAGATGGGTCTGGTGATTCTGATATGTCTGGAGACTTGTCTCTGTCCAGAAAGCGGTTGATTCTGGAGCAAACTAATGATCCTGAAATTTGTGTACTAAAGAGGAGAGCCCTTCCTTATAAAGAAATAGACGCAGTTCAAATTGGGTATTATCTCAAGGATGAAGTGTTGATGCGGAAGTAGCGCCCTCCTGATGTCCCTGCCAATGCAGACTGGGCAGTGGTCAAGCAAATTGTTGTTCCAAAGGCCTACAGGAATGAAATCTTAACACTGGCTCATAGTTTACCTTTAGGAGGTCATCTTTGTGTTAACAAGACTGTTGACAAGATCATGAAACACTTCTTCTGGCCTGGACTTCGGAAAGATGTTTCCAATGACTTTTGCAAAACCTGTCACACTTGTCAGGTAGTTGGAAAATACCAGTTAGACCCACCTGTAGCTCCATTGCAGCCTATCCAAGCATTTGGGGAGCCCCTCTCCAAGGTCATTGTTGATTCTGTTGATCCATTACCCAAGACTAGATCTGGAAATCAGTACTTGTTGACAATCATGTGTGCATCTACCAGATTCCCTGAAGCTATACCTCTACCCAACATCGAGGTGACTGCAATCTGGAAGGCTATGATAAAGCTCTTCACGTTGTTTGGCCTTCCCAGGGAAATTCAGTCAGACCAAGGTAGCAATTTCACTTCTGGATTGTTCAGCAGGTTGTGTATGAACTAGGTGCGAAGCAGATTCTTTCCAGTGCCTATAATCCAGAGAGTCAGGGTGCCTTAGAGCGTTTTCATTCCACTCTCAAGACAATGATGAGGACTTATTGTTATGATCATGAGAAAGACTGGGAAGAAGGTGTTCATTTGCTGTTGTTTGCAGCTAGAGAAGCAGTGCAGGAGTCTACTGGATTCAGCCCGTTTGAGCTGGTGTTTGGCCATGAGGTGAGAGGACCTTTGCTATTGTTGAGTGAAAGAGCCGCATATCAGTCTGTTAGACCGTTAGCAAGTTCAAAGAGAGACTGCGTGCAGCTTGTGACCTAGCCAAAGAGAACTTGAAATCAAGTCAGGGAAAAATGAAAACTTAGTATGATCATAAGGCTAGAAACCGTGAGTTTAAACCAGGAAACAAGGTCATTGTGTTGTTTCCTTTGCAGTCCAATCCATTGCAGGCTAGATTTCATGGTCCTGATGAAATTCTAACAAAACTCAATGATCTCAATTACATTGTGAAGACTCCAGATAGGAGAAAGCCAAAACAGTTGTGTCACATTAACACGCTGAAGCCTTATCATGATAGGAATGCTAGGATTGCAGCTGTCACTTCAGATCCTCCTATGGCCGAGACTTGTGGAGATGAGGGGGAGTTTCGAGATGATGAACCAAGAATTAAAGCTGAAGTTTTTTCATGTGAATTGTCAAATTCTGAAGTGTTGCAAAATCTTGATATAAAACTCCAGCACTTAGAACCCTCACAGAAAGATCAGTTTGAGAGGTTGATCAAGAAATACAAATATCTATTTCCGGATGTTCCAAAGAGAGTTTTTATAGCCTCTCATGATGTTGGTGATGCCAAACCAATAAAACAGCATCCGTACCGGATGAATCCTGAAAAGAGAAAGATTGCCGAGAAAGAGATTGAGTACATGTTAGAACATGATATTATCAGACCCTCTAACTCAGATTTGAGTTCACCCTGTGTGCTAGTTCCAAAACCTGATGGAAGTACTAGATTCTGTACAGATTATCGCAAAGTCAATGCTGTAACTAGAACTGATGCGTTTCCAATACCTAGGATTGATGATTGTATCGATAGAATTGGGCAAGCAAAGTTTCTGACTAAGATTGATTGATTGATTTATTGAAGGGTTTTTGTTGTGTGCCTTTAACTGAGAGGGCCCAGAGCATCTCTGCTTTTGCCACACCATCTGGGTTATACCAGTATGAAGTCCTACCCTTTGGCATAAAAAATGCACCAGTCACGTTCCAAAGGATGATACAGTCTACAATCGCCGGATTGCCACACACGGGTGCGTACATTGATGACCTGATCACATGGAGTGACTCCTGAGAAGAACATCTGAAAGATGTAGAGAAGTTGTTCCAGCGCTTGACCCAGGCCAACCTGAAGAAGAGTGACTTTGGTTGTGCTACTGTCACGTATCTTGGCTACGTCATAGGCCAGGGTAAGGTGGCACCCATAAATGCTAAAGTCCAAGCCATCATGGACTTTCCAGTTCCTGACAACAAAAAAGCTTTGCGTCGCTTCCTTGGAATGATCGGGTACTACCGCCAGTTCTGCAAGAAATTTGCCGAGATTGCTCTCAGTCTCACCAACCAACTGTAGAAAGGCGTAAACTTCACTTGGGATGAAGCATGCCAAAGAGCCTTCGATCGCCTGAGGTCTCTGCTGTGTCACTTCCCCATGCTCAAATCTCCTGACTTCAACAAACCGTTCTCCATCGCGGTCGATGCTAGCGACTAAGCTTGTGGATCTGTGCTCCTACAGAGAAGTGACTCTGATGACATTGAGCATCCTGTGGCATACTTCTTCAGGAAGTTCAATCGCCACCAAAAGAACTATTCCACAATTGAGAAGGAGCTGTTGGCTCTGGTCCTATCCTTACAAAACTTCAAGGTTTATGTTTGTACAGGGCAAAAGCCAATGATTATATATACTGACCACAATCCGTTTATGTTTTTGAGTAAGATGAAAAACAAGAATCAGAGATTTTTGAATTGGAGTTTGATTTTACAGGAGTTTGACTTGGAGGTTAAGCATGTAAAGGGTACTGACAGTGTAATTGCTGATTGCTTATCCCGTGTTTGAGTATGTGTATATATCATGTGTTTATTAGCATATTGTATTATATTTTATATATATATATATATACGCACACGAGTGTCTACTTAACCATTTTTGCATTGAAAAGAAAAATTTTGCCTTTATAGGTCAAAATATTTCCCTTTTGGAATGGAGGTGTAATGTGAAAAATATAATGTAATGTGTTGGGGCATTTTCCTGTCCCAAGACACCAAGCAAACTCAATCAGTGGAGACAGGGAAAACTCCCAACTCTGATTAAGATGCTATGGCCAGCCTAACGTACAGCAATGAAAGAGGTGAAACTTACATGTGTACGCTGGGAAAATCTGCGATGATCACAGCAGAGAGGGCTCGTGTTAGGCCGGAGCCACTGGAGGATCCCCGGGTGAGATTAGAAATGCAGAATTGTAGATTAGTCCGATTGAGTATGTAGTAGATGGTAGAAGGTTTAATCCAAAAGCAAGTCAGAAGTCCATACTAACAAGATTATTCACTGAAATCCGGTAATCAAGTTGCAGAAAAGAAGATATACAGTGCCCTCCATAATTATTGGCACGCCTGGTTAGGATTTGTTCTTTCGCTTCTAATAAATTCAGTTTTCTTCTAAATAGTATAGGATCACAATGAAAACAAGAAGAGCACCGCCAACGGTGCATAATACGCCCGTCATGAACATGGATCAGGAAGTGGACAGACAACATGATACCAATATCCAACAGACAACAGCCCCATGTGAGCTTTGACCTTTGTCCGTGACCTTGACCTTGGAGGGAGGGCCGTCAACATGGTACACGACACTCTGCTCAGTGATGGTACACGTGTGTGTGAAATGGATGTATCTGAAGCGGTTGAGAAGTTATGCTCCGGACAAGCCCCATCTGGGCCCCATGTGACTTTTGACCTTTGCCAGTGACCTTGACCTTGACCGGGTGAACGAAATCATGGTGGGCGACACAGCGCCTAGTAATGGTGCACGTATATGTGAAGTATCACGAATGTAGCTCAAGCGGCTCAGGAATTATGCCCCGGACAAGAAATTGCTAACAAACAACAGACAGACGGACGGACGGGGGTGATGGCATAATTCGTCCCGTCTTAAGACGGGCATATAATAATAATAATAATACTAATAATAATAATAAAAAGGGGAAATCCAACCGTTAATTCAAGTGCATTTATTCAGTCGGAAAAAAATCCAACATTAAGAAATAATTATTTTACATCAAATCATGTGTGCCACAATTATTAGCACACCTGATGTTAATACTTTGTAAATCCCCCTTTTGCCAACAAAACAGTACCTAATCTTCTAAAATGTTTCACAAGATGGGAGAATACAGAAAGAGGGATCTTCAACCATTCCTCTTCGCACAATCTATCTAAATCATCCAGCGACCTGGGTCCTCTCCTCTGCACTTTCCTCTTCAGCTAACTCCACAGGTTTTCAATGGGGTTGAGGTCTGGGGACTGAGATGGCCAGGGAAGGAGCTTGATTCTGTGTCTGGTGAACCATTTCTTCGTAGATTTGGCCACGTTTAGGGTCATTATCTTGCTGAAAGACCCAGTGACGACCCAACTGCAGCTTTCGGGCAGAGGCCACCAGATTTGATATAAAATGTCCAGGCATTTCAAAGCATTCATGATGCCATGCACCCTAACAAGGTTCCCAGGGCCTCTGGAAGAGAAAAAGCTTCACCGATCCTGCCCCAAACTTCACAGTGGGCATGAGGTGCTTTTCTGCATACTCATCTTTTGTGTTCCGCAAGACCCACTTAGAGTGTTTGTTGCCAAAAAGCTCTATCTTGGTCTCATCTTACCAAAGCACATGGTCCCATTTGAAGTCCCAGTACCGCTTAGCGAACTCCAGACGTTTGCATTTATGATTTTGAGTGACAAAAGGTTTTTTCCGTGCATGCCACCCAAACAGCTTGTTGGCATGATGGTTGTTTTGGAGACTTTGTGACCCCAAGATGCCACCATTTGTTGCAATTCTTTAACAGTGAGCTTTGGAGAACTTTTTATTTCTCTTACCATCCTGCTGACTGTACGTGGTGGCAAAATAACCTTGCATCCTCGTCCAGTCTTGTTTACCATTATTCCAGTTGTTTGAAACTTCTTAATGATTCCTCTGACAGTAGATATGGGCAGATGCAGGCGAGTGGCTGTTTTCTTGTAGGCATTACCTGACTTGTGAAGGTCGACACACATCTGCCTTATTTGAATGGTGTGTTCCTTTGTCTTTCCTACATGGGGAAGAGAAATTGCCTCTATGCCACATCATATTTATACCCCAGGGAAACAGGAAGTGATGATTTACAAATTAAATGTTCCTAGATACTCTGATCAACTTTGTGAACTACTGCAGAAATTACAGAAATACTTCAATCACATCTAATTCCTTAGAATTGTTAGGGGTGCCAATAATTGTGGAACAGTTTTTATGAAAAATAATTATTTCTTAGTCAGGGATTTTTTTCTCTCCCTTAAAATTCACTTGAGTTGAAGGTTACATTTTTCTACAATTTTCAGTGTGAGAGTTTGCTTCTGCAATAAAAATAGAATTTATTTTAAGGCTTTAAACACATCTTAACCAGGGGTGACAATAATTATGGAGGGCACTGTATTAACCCGTTTCTTAGGATTTTGCTATTCAAGATGACTGCCACATAAAAAAATGGATTTTCTCCAAAAATGTCCAACAGATTTTTTTTTTTTTACATTTTCTTTATCTGCTCACTATGACTGACAAAATGACACAGGTCTTGTTTCAGTATCTTTTTTTCAGACTTTCAAGCACTTTAAACCCAGTGTGACTAGCTATTAATAACACAGAAATAAAAAGGGAGTTGCGAATAATATCAAAAAAGGTGTTTAAGATATCTTGCAGCTTGCCATTATCAGCTATTTCGCTTGAAACACACAGTGCATAGAAATGAACAGAGAATAGTAGTATTTCACTACTTGGCCGGGACTGGGGGAGACTCTGATAATGAGCTATAAGCAACAACAGCAGTCTGCTAATGTGGCCTGCCATGTTTGCTCAGTCATAAAGCGAATATCTCAGCATTCACTGCGCTGACCTAGATATGCACAGAGCCACAGAGAGAGATGCGTCAACCTCATTGACTCCAATTGACCTTTTTTTTTTTTTTTTTTTTTACAAGTGGGTTGAAGCGGAGTAGCCTCGGTCATGATGCAGCTGAAAACTCAAAATTCCTTAAACAATAACTTTCACCTTTAAAGTCTTTTGTTTACACTTCAGGAGTTTTTCAACATTTCTTCAGCAATTTCCTTGCCTCTCAGTTTCCAAGAACCTTCATTTTATAAGCTAACCTCTTCGCTGAAGCAAGCACACAAATTTAATTCAGAAAATTTTGCCTTTTCTAGTGTTACTATAGAAGTTTAATAGCACATGGTTCTGACCGTGTGGAAGGTGAACACCGTGGATCCTCCTGTGTCACTGCCACTGCAACTAGGGGTGGAAGATTCCAATCCACATCTTTGTGAGTGGACTGGTCATTCACAGGTGAAGTGTGTGATCACACAATGAAATCTAATTATTGCATCAAAAAGTTTGCCATCAGTTAATCATTATTTTTCCTTTTTTTCCTTTGGTAATATGCTTAAGCATACATATACATATTCCCTGAATTCATTTTTAATCATTAATTTATACCATGAACTAGATATAGAATATATAGACCTCCATATAAATACAGTACCTTCATTTGCTGAATGTTGAACTGGATATAATGGGGTTGCATCCTCATCGCCTGGTTCATCATGAAGTAAAGTAAATTATGCCTTTGGTGGAGTGAATACATTGGAGGTGCACAGCCAAATAAAGAAGTATGTGGACAAGGCTAAAATAAAAAGAGCAAAATATAAATAAATCAAAAGAGGGCTTCAGATGTAAAGGGGACTGCAGATGTAAATTAACCTGAGGCTAACTCTGGTGCAATGCATCCAATGGTAACATTTATGTTTAAAATTGTACATGGTCCCTAATAAATAAAATAAATGAAAAAAAAGTGCTCCCAGACGATACATTAAGTGCATTTAATGTTTAGGGAAGTCAAAGCACTTCCTCTGCTTCTCTTTCTCAGGATCCTCTGGATTGGACGGGGATTTTTCATGCATCACATGAAAACCATCAAGTCAAGCTCAATGTCATTCATTGTTTACAAAGTGGAGCGTATTGTCTATGCCTATACGCCAAATATAGGCCTAGACTAAGGTGGAGTCTACCTACGCATTTGCGATGGTGCAGGTGATCGGTGTAAAAGGCTTTAACAGGAGAATCAGATGAAGGGTACCCAGTGAAATGCTTGCGAGCTTGCTTGATGTTTTAATAATTTCTATGACTGCTTGGGCTGCATGCTTTATAGCACTGCACGCACATTTGCTTTTATTTTCGGTAGCCTTCTCCACTGTGCGCAGGTGGATATTCCATGACAATGGCCAGGTAGTGAGTGGTATAAACAAACGGAATCGAAATGAAGCAGCTATTATTCACACTCAAAACAAGATGCAAACTCGCAGCTGAACAAATCGGATATGGGCCTCAAAATCCAATCCATATCCCATCTGGGCAACAAGACCTGTAGTGTAAATCCAGTCTAATTGTTAGTTTGGCAGATGGATGTAAGTGACGAGCCCTAAAAATGTAGCCTTCTAAGGATTCAGTCTACGGCATCCCTGAGAATGCCTGAACAAAGTTGGAACTATAATACACAGAGATCTGAAAGACAGCAAGGGCCTCTAGGCAAACCAAGTGTTGCAGTTGACAATGCAAAGTTTCTTGCATTCATAGCAGAGGTAGTTAACTGTTCAGCCCAGTCATCAAGCAGGACAGAGAGAATCAAGATCATGATTAAAGCAGCACAGAAGTATCTTGCTATGGGAGAAATCAAAGTGGAGGAAATTAATGAGGCTTTCACAGTAGGTACACAAGGTACACTACCATCATATGGGGGAACATGGTGGTATTTGCTATCCTGCAATGGAATGCCAGAAGTCTCTACTCTAATGGGTAGGAATTTAAGAGATTTATTGAAGGAATGAATGAGAAATCTAATGTTATATGTGTACAAGAGACATGGCTTAGGCCACATTTAGACTTGGGTCATCCATGGATATGTAGGTGTGCATAGGGACAGGGAAAAAGGTTCTGGTGGTGGAGTAATAACCTTTATCCAACAGGGGCTGTGATATAGGATTTTGAAAGGAAGAAGAGACTTGGAAGCAATTCTTATTGAAGTATGGCTAGGACAGACTAACCTATGGATAGCCAACTACTACAACCCCTGTCATAGGATAAGTAAACAGGTGTTTGAAAATTTAACAGGGGAAGAACCTCACAAGATAATTTGGTGTGAGGTTTTCATGCACCTAGTACGCTCTGGGAATGTGTGGACACTGACTATAATGGCAGTGTTGTTGAGGAAATGCTTGAGGAGAGAGGACTAGTATGTATGAATGATGAAAGGGGGACCAGGATCGATGTATCGAGGGACGGAGTCATTAATAGATCTTGCATTGATTTCAGCACTATTGGTGAGAATTGCTAGATAGGATGTCATTCAGGATACTACTATAGGTAGTGACCATTACCCATTTGTCTGTGAAATAGGAGTAGGCACAATCCAGCTTGAGGATGCAAGATTCCCCAAGTAGAAGCTAAAGTAGGCCAATTGACCCGCATATAATATCATATGTAGGATGAGGTTAGAGGATTTAAGTCTACATCAGTTTGAGAGTACAGATGTTTTTAATGGTAAAATTTCAGAAGGTATGCACTCTACGGCTGTGGAGATAATTTGTAAGGGGAAAGGTGCTGGACAGTTTAAATTGGTTCCACGTTGGTCAGATGAATGTAAGAAAGCAGTTCAAGCAAGAAATAGAGCCTTCAGGAAAGTTAAGTCTTTCTTTTTCACGTAATTCCATCTGCTGAAGTGACATGATGTCATTTCATCTCCATTTAATGGCTTTGGTTTCAGTGAGTTGTCACTGGTTTCCCTAACCTTAACGTTAACTCTAACCCTTAACCCAAAACCTAACCCTACATATAACCTTGTCCCTTAGCCTAAATGTCAGTTTAGCTGATGAAAGTAAGAGATGACCCCTAAAAATGAAGCCTTCAAAGGATGCAGCCTACACTTTGAGATGCATCCAATGGCAGCAATTCTGTAGTAGAATTAGGAGGGAGACTAAGATTAGTGATGTGTGGGGCATGATGAGGAGGATGGGTGGCCTAAGGAGGGAGTTTATATTGCCAGCTATTAGATCTAACAATGAGATCATGAAAGCTCATGAAGACAAGGCAGGGGCTCTGGCAAAAACCTTTGTAAGAGTCATAGTCGGCTGACCCATTAGGCCAGGGGTGGGAAATTCCGTACCTGGAGGGCCGGTGTGTATGCAGGTTTTTATTTCTATCAATTACCCTGACTAATTGAGTGAAGTGATTGCATACACAATTACAGATTTGTGCAAAGATTAGATCAGAAGAAAAATGTTTTATGTAGGGAGACAAGAACAGACTTTGGTGGTCATTCATGGTCATTTAAAGAAATGTGCCTGAAATCAGATTTCATAAATGGTTTGGCTAATTTAGATAAACGACTAATTGAAGGCCAGAAGTTGGTGTGAAAACCAGGGACAGACCCGGCCCTTGTTTATGGAAGCATATAATTAACAAAATTAAAATGAAAATGCAATGTCAAAAATGCATTTTCATTTTCAAGATACCAGCGCATTATTTGTATCAAAATGTAATCCTCCTCTTTGCATTTTCATTTTCAAGTCCATGTATGCAATTTTTATAACAATTAGAAAATGAAAATACATTCCTCATTTAAATTAGCATTTTCGAGAATTGCTCTGCAAAATCACGAACAAAAAGAAAAACGAAACGATAATCGTATAAAGCAAACACATTCTCAGAAATGCTTTTTCGTTTTTCGAGAAGCACTCGCATTATTTGGATCATCACGAAAATGCTAAAGTAATCCTTCACTTTGCGTTTGCATTTTCAAGTCCATGTAGGCACTGTTTCATTTGCAAGAAGTGCCCCGCAATATTACTAACAAAATGAAATCGAAAACACTAATCTCATAAAGCAAATACATTCTCAGAAATGCTTTTTCTTTTTCAAGAAGCAGTCGCAATATCGATCTCATAATTAAATTGCTAACACAGTTCACCACTTTTCTTTTTCATTTTCGTGACAGACTGCCTTGCTTGACTTTGCATTTTCGATTTTGAGGTCCCACGCGCTTTTCCTAACAAAATTAAAAAGAAAATACCCTCCCTAGTTGGGTGTGGTTCAAAAGACTGGCTCCTTGTTTTATTTATTTTCTAGTCAAGTCACACTTGACTTGACTTGACTAGTGGGGTTTTAGTAATCAGTGCTTCAATTGCTGGTAGCAGTTATAAGTTAAGATTTACATCAGAATAATTTTAACTTACACATCCCACCAATATATACTGTATTGGTGGGAATTATTCTGAAATATTGATTAGAATTTCATTTGGCTTGTGTTTTCATTGTAAACATTCCATAGGGTGGTGTCATATCCCCATGCTTTGACAGTGAGATCACTATTTAGAATTTTCCCTCACCTAAAAAACTTTGCGGCATGATAAAAACTACGCAGGCTACAGATAACTTCCATGCAAAACAACTTTACAGTAAAATTTTCCCACACAAAGACATTTTAACAATACAGAAAAAATATGAAAATAATAAGAATATAAAACTAGATAAAAAATTAGGACATGATAAAAATGTGAATGCAGAATTGAACTACCCTACCTGGTGTTTGTACACCTGAACTACTTGACGAACAGGAGCTCAATCCTTGACTCGCATCTATATCAGAACAGATGCAGCAGCAAAAGTCCTCCGTCCAGTCGGGCGGCGCTCACTAATTTTCTCCTACCCTAAGTTAGCTGCACAAATATACCTGCGTTCACCTGAATGGAGCCTGCTGTGGACAACTCAAACTCGGAGATGACATTAGTCGTTCACGTGAAGGCAGCGTGGACAACTCAGACTCATGGGGCACACAGATGACCCATGAAGGCAGCGTAGGCAATTTGCATATAAGAATGGCTCACAAACAAGCGGCTCACAACTGCGAATCGGTTCTCATCGTTCACTTAAAAGAGCCATTCAAAAGACGAATCGTTCGCGAACGTCACATCTCTATTACCTAGTTGCCACTGACTGTGCATGGACGCCCCTCTGGACATTGCGGAGTTTGATTGAGGGTATAGCTAAAGTTTTCCCCCAAAATACACTGCTCTCGCACTCAGTTACCCCTGTGTGCACTTGGATTAGCGCTGCTTCCACTGAAACTGCGTGCTTGTCCTCAGATCTATCGATCTTTGGATGCGCATTATCTGTTTAGTAGTTCTTGGGCTTCTCTTGGGCCTCTCTTGGGCTTTGTGTACTTCCAATACTTTCTTCACGAATTTGGAGTGAAAGGACAGTTTGTATTAATACACCAGTGCCTATACGTCTCTTTACCTTAATAGCTGGCAACATACAGTGGTAGCGGTGTAACAAGGTGACCTCCAGTTCTCTATTATGCGAGTCTGTGGATGAATCGCAGAGGTAGACTGAGCTAAGAAAGGGACAGATTAATCCCGCTCGCTTGCATCCTACTGCTGCAGAAGAAAGGCTCGAGAAATCCATTGATCTATGATTTATCTTATTATACCGTAATATTGCTTGTAATAATATGTTGTCGCTGGCCATAGCCAGATGTCGACACAGTGATATGTTTCGGCCAATCAATGTGTTTTCCACGAACAGTCACATCATTAGACTAACGCAATGTCAATTAGCTAGCTAACTACTCTCCTGCAAGATGACGAACATTACGAACAACTATAACATAAAACTTGCTTCCAGTCCATTAAAAGGTCTTCTAAGTTAGAAAAAAAACAGTGTATACATGTGTTATTGCCTGTAATTTACGAATCCAGCATTTAACTTTCATAATTGAAAGTAATGAAGAAACTAGACACTTTGAGACCTTTCCTTAAAGCTGTAGTATCCGATTTGAGAGTTTGATCATGATTAATAACCTCATTTAGATGGTGGTTATGGTCCTATAGTACAATCTACTCAATGTGAAGAGCAAAAAAAAAAACGAAAAAAATCCATTCACTCTAATGGCTGCAGAACGTTGACCAATGTAAGCCATCCGGCCGGATGGCTTACATTTGTCAACGTCCCTCTCCTACTCTCATCCAATCCCCTCGCTCTAGTTGACACTCCCACTAGAGCTTGCTCTGACTCCCCGTGCTCCGCGTTCTGCCTCGTCCCCGCCCCCTTCCGCGTTATAAACTTTCTGCAACGAACAAGTAGCTGGTGGCAGTAATGCACTAAGTGTTGCAAAACGCCATGAAACATTAAAGGAGAAGAAGAAGAAGAAGTAGCAGCTGAGTAGCAGCATAGCACAAGTGCTAGAAGAATGAAAAAGAAAGACCATGACAGCAGCAAGTGTCCCTGCTTACCCCACTGGCACTAGTTGGGAGAAAGCACAAGTCTGCAGAGACAAAGAGGAAATGTGAGCAAGAGTAAACATCAGGTCATCCATTTACCGCTGGAGGAAGCTCCAGGAGGATTTCGGTCTGAAAACTGATGCTGATACAGCTGACATTTTGTTGAACAGGTGGGTAATTTTGGACTTGTATTGTGTGAGTTGTTACATAAATAACTTTTTATAAGTCTATGACAATGCTGGCTTATGACTGTAAACGCTGCCGGTGTTCTGACAAATTTTGCTACCTATCAAAATATGCTTCTTCACGGTTCTGCACTTGCGCAAACCTGAAATCTCGGGCTGCTTCCTCGCTCATATCTGAAGTATCTTCAAAAATCATAAAAATAGATTTATTTTCAGTGCGCATTTCGACCTGTAAGCGTACATATATTTGCATGTACACACTGGGTTTCCCTGAAAATGCAGAAATTAGATGATAATGACGTATATGGGCATATATCTTCAAACAAACTTATCCAACTCATTATAACATCTGCTTTTGTTATAATAAGCTAACAAATAACAAAGTTATTATTGTAGCCTGATTCATATTGCAATACCAAGGCGAAGACAAAGGCTTTACAATCGCTTTGCATTACGGTAACATTTTTTGACAAGGGTGCAAAATTTGACAGAACACCAGCCGGCTTGTTGCTGTGTTTATGGGGGTGTGTCTGGGAGTCTCCAGGCGGACGGCCACACGTGATTGGTGGGAGGGATCAGGAAGCACAGAGGGGAGGGGTGTGTGTGTGTGTGGGCGGGATGCTTTTTTCAAATTTTTCTCGACATCTCAATCTTTCTTAACTGATTCTCAATTTGTAGACTACAGCTTTAATGTTGTTAAATTTAATGGGCAATTGACATGGAATTGATCTATCTCCTTAGTTGTGTCTGATTTAAACACATTTATTTGTGTAACAATTCAACATGTTGGGGCTACTTGTCTTTAGTGAAAAGTTGTTCTTGATTGATATGGTGATTGGCACTTTAATTAACGGTCGATTTCTGTCCCGCTGCGATATTCAATATGGCTGCCACAGCAGGGCAAGCGCAAGGCTGAGGGGTGCAGCTCGTGACTGCACGCTATTTTTTTAATCTCTGTTGCTGGTCTGTCTGTGTGCAGGTGTTCTGGAGGAAAATACCTGTGACTGAGAGCTGGGTAGGGTAGCTACCACTGCATACAGTTTTGCTAAATTCTGATTCCTTTATTTACCACTAAAATGGCTACACTGAGTTGCATTGCTTATTTGTAGCATGCTGTTTAACTAACCAAGTTAGTTCCTGAGTGTGCGTGCGTGCACACGCGCTCTGTAGAAAAATATACATGGCTGAGAGTTGGGTGGCGCGCTAGCTCCATTGTTTAGCTTGCATTAAGTGTTGTAGCTCAGTGGTGTGTTCTTGGGGTTTTTTTTTTTTGGGTGTGCGGATGGATGGCAAGTTAACGTTTGGAGAAAACATCCAGAGACTAGTCAGTAAGTGTAAAAAGGCAGTTAAAATAATGTGGTGCCTAGTGGGAAGTAGCTGGGGGGCCACTATGAAGTTTCTGAGGCAAATATATAATGCTATAGTAAGATCTGCCTTAGGTTATGCATGTGTTGCATACAATTCTGCTGCAAAGTCTCATCTACAGAAACTTGACAGGGTACAGGCACAGGCACTTGGTATCTGGAGTGGAGCCTTCAAGACCTCATCAGTTCCAGCTCTTCACGTAAAGGTTGGAGAGTCACCACTAACTCTGAGACATCTCCAACTATCCATGGTATACTGGACAAATTTGCAGCATCACACAGGCTCATCCCACTAAATTCCTTTTAAACGAATTTTGGGAGCATGGTAAATTTAAATGTAATAGTTTTGGATGGGTTGGGAATAATAAGGAAACTAGGCCTGTCCAGATTGGCACATAGTTGTGTTGTACCACTTCCTATTGTCCCTCCTTGGTTTTTCCCTATGCCTTTAGTTGATTTGGAGATGGCCAAGCTGACTAGTGAGAGTGAGTATGGTGGGATGAACAGCCAGGCTCAGTATCATCTTGGTATGAAATATTCTGGTATGATACAGATATAAACCGATGGATCTAAAGATCCTGATACAGGAAAGACTGTAGCAGCTGTTCATATTCCCCAGTTTAAAACAATGTTGAAGATTTTATTTCAGCATTATTCATTTTATTCACTAATATTGATTATATATATTTTTTATCATTATTCATTCATTGCTCATACTAATAATCAATAACCATATAATGTAGGCGGCAGAAAGACACACACATATAACACACACACATACATGCAAGTGGTTCACATACTGCAGTGCAGACACACACATAACATAATACAAATATACATACAAGCAGTTCACACACAGGTAGACACACATATACAAGCAATTCAGTTCACACATGCATGAGCAGCTCACACACATATGCAGTACACTTCTGTAGCGTTGATTAGTATTAAAAAAAAAACAATCAGAGGATGTATTTGATTTCTGTAGCTTTGATCAATATTTGTTCAGCAAAATCAATATTTGTTACTGAAAAACACAATCAATTGAATTATTTGTAATAATTTGATATGCATCAAATTCATCCACTGGTATCTTTTTCTTTTTATAATATTCATCTGGCTGTATTTTCTGTCTTTGTATCTCTGTATATTTCTTGCTGAGTATGGCTGTAAGTTTCCACTGTGATGTGCATGCATCATGCATGCATCAAATTCCTGAGGGATTACCTAACTGGAATCTCAGGTTATCTGTCCAATTATAGTGCGAGAATGAAAAGCGGAAAGACCATATTTGCCTGGAGATAAGGGTATAAAACGGTGTGCACAAGTCGGGCAGGGCTAGAGTTCTTCGGGGAGTTCTTCAGTTCTTCTTGGGGGCAGTTCCTCTTGCGCAAGAGGAACTCGGCTTTACATTTTTCAACATGACAAAAATAAAGCCTAATTTTTCTTTTTCAGAATCTCTCTCTCCAATTGCTTGAGGATGGGGGAATCTCAATACGTTGAAGAAAATCCACAACAACATCAATTATGAAAAGCGTGTCAGATCATGTAGCTGTGTTGTCAGTGGAACTGTTTGCAATTTGGCTTTCGTTAGGATGGGTTGAGGAAAGTAAAACCAAGCAACAATTAAGGCACATTAAAGTCAACAAGGCAGCAGGCCCTGATGGTGTTCAACCATGTGCCCTAAAAGTCTGCGCTGACCAGCTGTGTTCAGTTCTCCATTCATTGTTTTCTCTGTCCCCATCTTCTGCTAAAATTCCAGCTATGTGAAAAACATCTTGCCTTGCTCCTATTCCAAAGAAAACGAATGTGTCTTGTGATCTTGCCAACTTATTTAATTGATTATGGTAATATTGTTCGGGCAAATGCCCATCCTTCAAACCTTTTTAATAATCCAGTTACTTCAGAAACGTTTTGTAAGATTGGCAATGTCATCAAATCCATCAGAACCCTCCGCTCCGCTCTCTAAAAAAAACTCAACTTTCTTTCTGTATATGATATAAATTCACTCCAGATCTGTGTGTTTATTTATGAAGTGTTTTCTTTTTCCTACGACATTTACTACAGTCGTCGTTTAGAAGCTTTTGAAAGTTTAATTCCCAGACAAACTAATCATCTTTACCTTCCTGTCTATAAAACTAAACATGGTCAATTTTCTATCATAAAACGGGTGCTTCCCGTCCTTAAATGTGATTGGATGAGCCGCGTTCCATGCCGGTATAAAATTACTGTAACCCACTGTGGCAGGCCGCAGCGCAAAATGTCCCTGCCCGCAACAAACTGCTCTGCGCTCAGCTGACTTGTTAGGTTACGTTTGTTTCAAGACTTTAAGCTCGCTATTTCAGTTTCCGCAAAGTTTAGCCTTCTAACCAGATAACCCAGTTGGCAATCTACGTAGCTAGCTATTGAATTACAACGTTTGATATCACTTTTGTGTTGCAAGCTTTGTTGCCAACTTGCTCGTAATTTCAGTAGCCTATTAGCGATAAATTGTTGACTTCTTCTTGTGTGTTTATTTTATGGGCTGTGTGTACGGTTACCACATCCATTGTAGTGGACGCTAGCTAGTTGACAAGCTGGCTGGCAAACTAATGCACAATTCAACATATTTTCCTGGACACCGGCAAGTGCAGGGAGGACAAAAGTCAAAAGTTTCCAACTTTCGCTGCTGGTTGTAATGATTTGACCGATCGGCGCATGTTGAAAACAAGGAAACTTGAAAACCGGAACGAACGCAAAATTTTTAACGGGGTCTTCGGGAGACCGAAAGAGTCATTCAATAGTATATCTGCATCAGCGAGCCCAAATAGCCTGATGTGACATGATAATGGCGCTAGATGAAAAAGCAATCTTAGCAATCTGTGTTGCTGGCTAACCATTCTGTCCACTCTTTCTTGCTTGGTGGAAGAAGTTCTCAATTTTATTGTTGCATTATTACCAATAAATTGTTGAGTTTTTTTTTGTGTATTTATTTAATGGGCTATATGTAGGGTAACCGTTTTATAAAAGGAATCAGCCCCTTGAAGCAGTGGGTTACAGTGATTTTATAATGGCCGGAGGGCCACTACTGAGGCACTCCGCTGCGCGTCGTGCCTTAGAATGCCCGTCCGCCATTATAAAATGCTTCTCTGTAAAATGCTGCACTTCTCGGGACTTATTCCTTTATTAAATAATAATAAAGTTATGGAATGCCAAAAGACAATGTCATAAGCTCATCATCCTTAGAAATTTTTAAAAGGAAAACGTGTTTTTTTTTTTTTTTTTTTAAACCTAATTAATGAAATGTAACTTTATGTATGTCCATTTTTGTCTTCTGTTTATCGATTATTGTGTGTGTGAGTGTGTGTCACTAGTGCTTTTAATACAATACAGCCACATTTTAGGTAATTAATTGATTTTTAAATTACATAACAGTACAATTGCCTGAATTCTTGATTATCTTTTGTCCCGACCACAGTTTGTCAGATTTGACAACAAAATGTCCGACACCATTTTAACAAACACCGGTGCGCCACGGGGCACATTTTTATCTCCTTTTTTTAATTTACTCTTTACGTTCTGCTTGTTACAAAAGTTTTCAGATGACTCAGCCCTGGAGGGCTTGCTCCGCAAAGGAAATGACCTGGCCTATAGGAGGGAGGTTCAGTCATTTGTCAGCTGGTGTGAATCAAATTTCAAGATGCTAAATGCTGGAAAAACTAAAGAGTTAATTATCAACTTTAGAAAGAAGAAAGAGGAAGTCCTCCCCCTGTTGATTAAAGGCAAACAGATCAAAATTGAGTCTTATGAACACCTTGGTTTCCAGCTGGACAATAAATTAAACTGGAACGAGAACACCCAGGCCTCACCGGAGAACCAGTCCAGGCTCTTCTTTCTCAGAAAACTTAGATCTGTTAATGTCTGCACAAGGTTTTTAGATGTTTTTATCAAAGTATCCTTGCTAGTGACCTTTTTATGCTGTACTTTGCTGCTGGGGGGGGGGGCAGCATATCAACCAACGACAAAAACAGGATCAACAAGATGATAAAGAGGGCAGCATCAGTTATTGGTTTAGTCTCAGGGTCACTTGAGGCCACTGTTGAGCGGAGAACCAGGTCAAAATTATAACTGATCCTACGCTATGAAAATCATCCTTTGCGCAATGTTTTAAGGGTCTTGAAAGCTCATTTATAGAGCGATTAATGATGCCTCGGTGCTCCACTGAATGAGTGAGAAAGTCTTTCAATCCTGCAGCAGTGAGATACTTTAACAGACATTGTTAGTGTCAGACTTTGCACTGCTGCATAGTTCTTATCAAATATTTATCTAGTTTTTATTTATTATTCTTCTATTCTATTATGCATTTGTAGTATTAAATTTTGTCCTTTTCTTTTATATCCTACTTTTAGATCATGCTTCATTGGCCTTTACTGTATTCGTTGTGCATCTGATGTTGTGTTTATGTTGTTTGATGTCTTTGTGCTGTTTGTCGGCTGTATGACCTGGTGATGAAACAGTTTCCCACATGGGGGATCAATAAAGCTTCCCTTACCTTACCATGTCATTTGTTGCAATTCTACGTCAGCATTAATCAGCATTCAGAATTGAAAGTCTGACTGTAGACTAGACCTAGAGAATGAGATCCTTCAAAGCGTATATAGATTACAACAACAATGTATATCAGTAAGTTTTATGTGGGTTTCATCTCACTCTGGAATCAAGGGTCACAATACTGCAGACCGCCAAGCTAAGGAGGCCCTGGACTCAGATGTACAGATAAACATCCCACTAAGCAAAGCTGAAGTCAAAACCATCATCTTGGCAGAAATTTAGAGCTTGGCAAAGACAATGGGACATGGAAGTTAAGGCCCGCTTCCTATATAAAATACAAAGACAGGTTACAGCAAGAAGAAAGGGGAGATGGAACTGCAGGGAAGAGGCAGTTATTTCACAACTAAGAACAGGTCACACAGGCTTGAATCACAGCCTTTATCTGATGGGTAAACATCAAACAGGTCAGTGCCCCAAATCCAACAGTAAGGGAACAGTTGAGCATGTATTACTGGAATGCCAAGCATATAATAGACTGAGATTATTGCTCCTAGAGGATGTCCATGTGCTAGGTCAGACCAGTCTGACTCTTGAGGGCTTGCTTACTTTTTCTAGTCTAAAGCCAATAGCCTGGATCCATGTAATAGCACCATTTAAAAGAGAGCAGGCTTATTTGAGAGAATATATATATTTTTTTTTACTATAATTTCATGTCCTTGCTCTACTGATGCTCCACACCTCAACAGCTGGTGGCGATAATGCACCATGTGGTTGCAAACAAATATAAACATTAGAGAAGAAGAAGCAGCAGCAGCAGCAGCCTACCCTGCGATTAGTTTGAGATGCACCTGCGGCACCCCGACATAAAAAATCCTTGTTTGAGATGCATGCCCCGGCCCAATCCCAAACCGGTTCCCATCCACTCGCCCTATCCGCCCCCTCCATTTGGGCGTACCTGCGGAGAGTCCGCCACATCGAGTGCCATCCCAAACTAATCCCCATGGAGCGTAAGTGGCTGATTTAACCCTCCACAGCGAGTCTACGCCGATGCAAGCACAGACATATGTCTGTGGATGCAAGCTTTCAAACCATCCTCCTTTCAAGTGCAGCACTTATTTTGTGTCCGGGATGGAAGAAACGCTTTAATCTACAAATGTCAGTTCCTTGCGGCTATTTCCAAAAGATAAGTAAAACGTTACCTTACCTCAAAAAGACATTGATTGATTATTCCATGTGCATATCACGGAATTAAAGGTTACATTATATTTTGAAATGTACATGCAGAGGTGCACACGAGAAAACACAGTGAGAAGTTTTATTTATTCAATCAATTTTTCACAATGTGCCATTTCATGCACAAACGCTTTCATCTTTGTCAATGCTGTGTATTCAATTTTTTAATATAAATTTTATTTAATAACATTACCTAATTATAATTATGGAACTGTGGGGTACACAGCGAAGCTGGCTTTGTCATTAAGCCTGACTTCAGCACTTAGTATAACCAGGAACCTCTTCAAATTTGGAACATAAACTAAAATAAAAGGAGCTGCTCCGGGTTTTACTTTTTGCTTAAAGTCAGGCTTTGTCACAAAGCCAGCTTCGTAGTATACCCCCCTTGACCTTCGGATACAATGCAACGCACCAATCGGTAGGCATAGTGATGATTACCTCTGCTTCCCATTGGATGAAGGAGAAGGGCATCCCAAAGTTTACACCAAGAACTGTGGTTTACACACGTTATTAAACCCTCCCCCTAAATGAAGCTCCCTCCTCAGCAGTTAGAGAGACTTCATATGAAGTGACACTCGGTAGTGCAGTGCACGCGGATGGGGGCCGGTTTGGGATTGGGATTTTCTTGCGGAAGTGTTTCATGCACATGCGCACTCAAGATATTGGTCTGTACGCAACGGTCTGAGAATCCGCTGTCTTTTGGATGACTGGGCTGTCAGATTGTATTTATTCGATCTTGCGAAGTAAGCGTTAGTCAGTGATGGCTGAAGTGAGTCACGTATTTTCTACATTTATGTACTTCGCCTACGGGAGCAATTTGCTGAAGGAGAGACTGCAGCTTCGGAATCCGTCGGCAACGTTTCACAGTACTGGCAGACTAAAGGTGAATTCAGTTTTCTGGTGGGAACCATTTATTTAGCGAGAACTGGTTGTGAGTAGTTAAAGAAAAAAAAAAAGAATTCCAGGAACCGTTGCTAGGAGTAAGACGAGGCAAACCGCGATGGAAAAACAAAGGCACTGCGTCTTCGGATGAAAAAATAAATAAATAAATACCTTAATTAGTTCATTCTCCGAGCACAGGGCAATAAAATGGACCACGGACGTTTATCGACCATAGATCTTCATCGATTTTTTTTCTTGCACCTATAGCTACCTGCTCTACAGAGTATCAGTCAGATTACCTATCAGATCCAGGGGCATGTTTAACATCGAAGGGTCGCCCGTCAAGGTGACTTAAGACACGCGAGCGCTTGCATGTTTTCCAACATGGCTACCTACTACTGTTTGCATCAAATTCCATTTGAAAACAAGCAGCGCAGATGTGGACGTCATCTTGAAAAGCAAGGCAAAGCTGCCTGCCATTGTTCTCCCTCGTCTACATAAGACTAAACGTCGTTAAATCGTTCAAGAGGCAAGTGCTCGCGGGCTCTCCCTCGACCCCGCGATCTTGAACATGCCTGAGGCAGCACCTCATTCTCTCATTTCTAATAGTGAATTGCTCAGTTAGACGGCGTGAGTAATGGGAAGAAGTTAGTCCAGTCTGAGCTATGTAGCAACCGCTATTGTAACACCGGTCACTATTGTAATGAGTCATTACAATAGCGGCGCGAATGCATGGTAAATTCAACCACTATTGTAATAAATAATTACAATGGCGGGCTGAAATATTCAGTAAAATTAACCACTATTGAAATAAAATATTACAATAGCTGGCGCGAATGCAAGGTAAACGCAATCACTGTTGTAATAAGTAATTTCAATAGCGGGCGTGACTGCACGGTAAACTCAACCACTATTGTAATACATTATTACAACAGCGGGTGCGAATGCACTGTAAACTCAACCACTATTGAAATAAATTGTCTTGAAATGATCGTAAAGGAATAAAATATGACACACACTAGTATTTCATTTACATTATATAAATTCATTTCTTTTCATATCCGTTCCAAAAATGCATATTGCCTATAACTACTAAATGAATCACGGTATTGAATTTCACCTAAAATTCTTATGCCCCCCGTTCCAGGTCACAGTCTGGCCATCTATCCATCGGTCTGTCTTAGGCCGCACACCTGTCTGCTTTGGCTATATATTTATATGGCCAAATTCACTACGAAAATGTTACCAAACATTTTGACTGATTATGTTTTTGACCAGTTCTGGGACCTGGGATTAATTGCCTTTCCCTAAAAGTAAACTTACAGTGCTGTTAACTAGTAGTATTAGCAGTAGTACTTGTTGTGTTGTTGTTGTCACTATGGGCAGTTTCTGGAAACTGTTGAAATTGGGAATAAATCTTAGTTTCCTTTTTCAAATATTTTGACCTAAGACCTATCAGAGAGCTGCATTACTGGTCTGAGAATGCTTAAACTCACATGCTCTCCTCAATTTTTTGGTAAAATTTCCTGATATTGCAAAGAATGGCATGTTATGGAAGGTTCAAAGGAATCCGCCTGGCAACAAGCGATTTGACCCATTTTCATTGTTTCACGTGACTTTGAAATTTTGAAGTCGGGTCATTTTCGATATTCCTGGCCAAAACTTGTAAACGGTGCACGATAGAACCATAGTTTCTATTGAAGGCGAATGCTTTTTGTATTGGCATAAATATTTCTGACGTAGCGGGAAGGATGGCGTCATAATGACATCAAGGAAAGGTTATAAAATGTAAATGTCATGTAAACAGTGCAAGATAAAGCCATTGAAGATGAATATGAAGATGCCCTATCGACTGGAACAAATATTCATGACGTGCAGGGAAGGGTGACGTCAAAATAACGTCATCGAGTATTTCCGTTCATTGTAACTTCAAAACGGCGAAAGATAGAGCCATTGTTACTATTGAAGATGAGTAGGACATCATACATGGTCTATTGAGTGGCACCAATATTTATTATGTAGTGCGAAGGATGACATCAAAATGACGCCATCGATATATTCCAAGGCCTATAACATGTTAACGGTGCAAGATAGAGCTACGTCAGAAATATTTATGCCAATACAAAAAGTATTTGTCTATCGTGCACCGTTCACAAATTATGGCCAGGAATATCTAAAATGACCCAACTTCAAAATTTCATGTGAAACAGTGAAAATACTGTAGGTCAAATCACTTCTCACAAGGTGGATTCGTTTGAAACTCTCTTATGATGCCATTCCTGTGCATTCTCAGGAAATTTTACCAAAAATTGAGGAAAGAGTGGGGGCTTTAAGCATTCTCTGACCAGTAACCCAGCCCTCAGATAGATCAAAAGATAAAAATATTTGAAAAAAGAAAATAAGATTCATTCCCAAGATCGATGGCTTCAACAGTTTTCAGAGACTGCCCATAATGACAACAACACAAAAACTACTACTACCACTAGTTAATGGCACTGTAAGTTAACTTTTAGGGAAGGGGATTAATCCCAGGCCCCAGAACTGGTCAAAACCATGATCAGTCAAAATGTTTGGCAACATTTTCATTGTGAACTTGACCATATTTAATATATAGCCAAAGCAGATGGATGTGTAGTTTAAGACAGACCGATGGATAGATGGACAGACTGTTACCTGGGACGGGGGCATAATTATTGTAGGTGACATTCAATACCGTGACTCATTTAGTACAATTATATGCAAAATGCATTTTTGGAATGGAAAACACAAAACACAAAAACACGCATCATAGGAACACTCCAACCAGTACCCATGACCAAGGAACTGGCTTTAGGACTGGAGTTGATCCCCTGGCGCTGCTCTGTGGCTGCCCACTGCTCCTAACTATAGGATGGGTCAAATGCAGAGGACAAATTACCCCACGGGGTTCAATAAAGTGTGTCTTAATCTATCATAAAAATGTAAATGAAATACTAGTGTGTGTCATATTTTATTCTTTTAGGATAATTTCAAGACAAAAGAATTTATTTCAATAGTGGTTGAGTTTACCGTGCATTCGCGCCAGCCATTGTAATAATTTATTACAATCGTGGTTGAGTTTACTGTGTAGTCGCACCCGCTATTGTAATAATTTATTACAATAGTGGTTGATTTTACTGTGCTTTTTGCGCCTGCAATTGTAATAACTTATTACAATAGTGGTCGAGTTTACTGTGCAGTCGCACCCGCTATTGTAATAATTTATTACAATAGTGGTTGATTTTACTGTGCATTCGCGCCAGCTATTGTAATCATTTATTACAATAGTGGTAGAGTTTACCGTGCATTCGCGCCAGCTATTGTAATAATTTATTACAATAGTGGTTGATTTTACCGTGCTTTCGCGCCCGCTATTGTAATAACTTATTACAATAGTGGTTGAGTTTACCGTGCAGTCGCGCCCGCAATTGTAATAATTTATTACCAAACCCAAAACCAGTGGCAAGTTGGCTCGTTGTGTAAATCGTAAATAAAAACAGAATACAATGATTTGCAAATCCTTTTCAACCTATATTCAATTGAATACACTGCAAAGATAAGTTACTTAATGTTCGAACAGGCAAACTTTGTAATTTTTTGCAAATATTAGCTCATTTGGAATTTGATGCCTGCAACATGTTTCAAAAAAGCTGGCACAAGTGGCAAAAAAGACTGAGAGAGTTGAGGAATGCTCATCAAACACTTATTTGGAACATCCCACAGGTGAACGGGCTAATTGGGAACAGGTGGGTGCCATGATTGGGAATAAAAGCAGCTTCCCTGAAATGCTGAGGTATTCACAAACAAGGATGGGGCGAGGGTCACCACTTAGTGAACAAAAGCGTGAGCTGATTGTCGAACAGTTTAAAAACAACATTCCTCAACGAGCTATTGCAAGAAATTTAGGCATTTCATCATCTACGGTCCGTAATATCGTCAAAAGGTTCAGAGAATCTGGAGAAATCACTGCACGAAAGCGACAAGGCCGAAAACCAACATTGAATGCCCATGACCTTCGATCCCTCAGGCGGTACTGGATCAAAAACCGACATCAGTGTGTGAAGGACATCACCACAAGGGCTCAGGAACACTTCAGAAAACGACTGTCAGTAACTACAGTTCGTCGCTACATCTGAAAGTGCAAGTTAAAACTCTACAATGCAAAGCGAAAGCCATTTATCAACAGCACCCAGAAACGCCGCCGGCTTCGCTGGGCCCAAGCTCATCTAAGATGGACTGATGCAAAGTGGAAAAGTGCTCTGTGGTCTGACGAGTGCATATTTCAAATTGTTTTTGGAAACTGTGGACGTTGTGTCCTCTGGACCAAAGAGGAAAAGAACCATCCGGACTGTTATAGGCGCAAAGTTCAAAAGCCAGCATCTGTAATGGTATGGGGGTGTATTAGTGCCCAAGGCATGGGCAACTTACACATATGTGAAGGCACCGCTAATGCTGAAAGGTACATACAGGTTTTGGAGCAACATATGTTGCCATCCAAGCAATGTCTTTTTCATGGACGCCCCTGCTTATTTCAGCAAGACAATGCCAAGCCACATTCTGCACGTGTTACAACAGCATGGCTCCGTAGTAAAAGAGTGCGGGTACTAGACTGGCCTGCCTGTAGTCCAGACCGGTCTCCCATTGAAAATGTGTGGCGCATTATGAAGCGTAAAATATGACAACAGAGACCCCGGACTGTTGAACAACTTAAGCTGTACATCAAGCAAGAATGGGAAAGAGTTCCACCGGAAAAGCTTCAAAAATTGGTCTCCTCAGTTCCCAAACGTTTACGGAGTGTCGTTAAAAGGAAAGGCGATGTAACACAGTGGTAAAAAGGCCCCTGTGCCAACTTTTTTGCAATGTGTTGCTGCCTTTAAATTCTAAGTTAATGATTATTTGCAAAACAAAAATAAAGTTTCTCAGTTTGAACATTAAACATCTTGTCTTTGCAGTGTATTCAATTGAATATAAGTTGGATAGGATTTGCAAATCATTGTATTCTGTTTTTATCTACGATTTACATAACGTGCCAACTTCACTGGTTTTGTACAACTGTGGTTGAGTTTACTGTGCATTCGCGCCAGCTATTGTAATAATTTATTACAATAGTGGTTGAGTTTACCGTGCATTCGCGTGAGCTATTGTAATAATTTATTACAATAGTGGTTGATTTTACCGTGCATTCGCGCCAGCTATTGTAATAATTTATTACAATCGTGGTTGATTTTACCGTGCATTCGCGCCCGCTATTGTAATAACTTATTACAATAGTGACCGTTATTACAATAGCGGTTGCAACAGAGCTATGCAATTAACTATAACTATTAACTAGAAAGCTAAGGGTATGAGCTCATATTTTCATTTTCTGGATCATTTTCTGGTCCCATAAATTTTATAACGAAGTAATCGATATTCTGTCGTCAGTGACCTGAGACTTAATTAATGACACTGAGTATGGAGTGAGATTTGTTTCTTTATTACTTGAGAGAAAATAAATGATCCAAGAGGGAAAAAAATGTTTGTAAGAAAAAGTTTTCACTCTGACATTTTTAAAAAAAAATCTCTCAATCTTTTTTACTGTCAAATATATATATATATATATTTTTGCTATCAGTGTGAAAAGAATTTTATCAAAAAAAAGTGTTTCTCTCGAAATATTTTTCTTCTCTCTCTCAAAACCTCAATGTTTGCTCTCGATGCAATTTTTTTTGCTCTCGTGTCAGGATTTTACTCTCGCAGCGAAAATAATGTCATGGGCGGGGCCACGTTCCTATTGGCCAGTCGGGCGAGAATCGTCTCGGGAGCTATGGAATTATATTTGTGCCACAATCCTGAGCGAGCAATTGGACAATTTGAGCGCAGAAAAATATATTTCGCAAGCACACAAATCTTGTTTAGAGAAAAAAGAAATTTTGTGAGCAAACAAAACCTTCTGATTGGGCGAACAAAATAATTCTGTGCTCAACAAATATTTCTGCATGTTTGCTATGATCAATATAAACGTGCAATATTAATCCCCTTCCCTCAGTTTCACTCTATACCCTCTCGCAAACTCATGTTCTGCGCGCTGGCAGACCGCAGCATGCTCGCTCAAAGCATGTCTCTCCCTCTCTCTCAGTCTGACCTCTCTGTGGGTGCTCAAATTCACCTGCGCGCTCGCTCGAGCTGTGCTGAGTGTTACAAATGTGGCACGATTCTGATTGGCTGCTTCGGTCTCCAATTAGATGCATTATGCCCAACCACCAAAGAAAAGGGGGAAAGGTAATGACGAAATTCGTCTGTGACTGGATAATAGTGCTGCCCTTGTTTAGGACAGGTTAAGTTTAATGTTAAATCTCTAATATCTTGAGACATACACTGTTGTGTGACTCTTGACTCATATACCTCTTAAGCAACACTGGCTGCTGCTAACTATAGCATTGCACAATGTCTTCTGAAAATCAAAACCAAAATGCCACACCGCAGCCACGAGCACCATGTTTTATGGACCTTTATGAAATTTTGTTGGTTAGTCTGTACACCTTCGGCTTGCGAACCAAGTTAGCTATCTAGTTAGGTTGCTAACGTCAGGTCAGCCAACTAATGTCTGGAGAAAAGCAGAAGATTACTGACGTTAATGTTATTTCCATGATAGCTGGCAAACTCGACAGTCTTAAAAAATAGCTTTGGCACCATTCTCCGGCTGATTCATTTCAACATATAACGCCTGAAGAAGGCACTTTACAAATAAGTCTATCGACATAAAAGTTTGCCTTGACGTTCATTCACAAATGAACCAACCGAAATAATGACCTCTACCGTGGAGAGTGCTTCGAACTACGGGACCGTTGGTGCCAGCGTCAGCTCAGCTCACCAGTATCACCTGGCGCTAATATTCGTGAAAGCGCGCGTTCGGTGGCGCAACGCGGGGCTTTGATGCGCGTGTCCCCGCTGGCAGCTATGAAGGCCGGCATTGCACCACCGGGCGCCGGCTCCCTGGCTCCGGACTGATGGGCCTCTTCAGCCGCGCATCGTGTGTTATTACCGTGATCTGTTTCTGCATATTTCACGAACATTAGTGCCAGATGATACTGGTGAGCTGAGCCGACGCTGGCACCGGCGTTCCCGTGGTTCGAAGCACTCGCCGCATTAGAGGTTTTTTTTTCCGGTTGGTTCATTTGAGAATAAACTTCCAGGTTTTTCCAAATGTATTCCACATAGGTTTAGATTATGCTTTCAGGTTATTTTTCTAAAGCAGTACCCCAAATATCACTAAACAATCACAACTGCTGTAATTTGACACCACATTATCTTTCGTTCTGTATATACATCCATGCTGCAGTATTAAGCCAGCACAGCGACACCAACACCGGGAACGGCAGCAGCACCCTGGTTTTGTTAGCTACACCAAAATGCAATATTACCCCTAATTAATATCGTTTATCACACCTGCACTTGCTCTGCTATTTCAAGTAAAACTGATTGCTAATAGTGTTTAAGCATTAGAATGAGATGTCAATCACTGCATAAAACACGTGTCTTTGCTTTCACAAAATTAATCAAGGATGATGGTGTACTTCACTTGTGGATGTGTAACATTAGATGATCAGACTTGATATGCTGGTTATAAGTGTAGCCTATTTCACTTTATGGCGACAGACGTTCGGCAAAGTTCCTTCTTCAGGGGTGTTGAAATAAATCAGCTGGGATAAAGGTGCCAAAACTATTCTTTTTTTAAGATTGTCAAGTTCGCCAGCTATCATGGAAGTAACGTTTAATGTCTGTAAGCTTCTGCTTTTCTCCGGACATTAGTTGGCTGACCTGACGCTAGCAACCTAACTAGATAGCCAACTTGGTTCGCAAGCCGAAGGTGTACAGACTAACCAACAAAATTTCATAAAGGTCCATAAAACGTGGTGCTCGTGGCTGCGGTGTGGCATTTTGGTTTTGATGTTCAGAAGACATTGTGCAATGCTATAGTTAGCAGCAGCCAGTGTTGCTAAAGAGGGACACGAGTCACACAACAGTCGATGTCTCAAGATACATAGAGATATAACATTAACCTTAACCCGTCCCAAACAAGGGCAGCACTATTATCCAGTCGCAGACGAATTTCGTCATTACCTTTTCCCCTATTCTTTGGTGGTTGGGCATAATGCATTTAATTGGAGACCGAGGCAGCCAATCAGAATTGTGGCACATTTGTAACATTCTGCACAGCTCGAGCGAGCGCGCAGGTGAAGCTGAGCGCTCACAGAGAGGTCAGACTGAGAGAGGGGGAGAGGCATGCTTTGAGCGAGCATGCTGCGGTCTGCCAGCGCGCAGAACATGAGTTTGCGAGAGGGTATAGAGTGAAACTGAGGGAAGGGGGTTAATATTGCACGTTTATATTGATCATAGCAAACATGCAAAAATATTTGTTGAGCACAGAATTATTTTGTTCGCTCAATCGGAAGGTTTTGTTTGCTCACAAAATTTCTTTTTTCTCTAAACAAGATTTTTGTGCTTGCGAAATATATTTTTCCGCGCTCAAAATGTCCAATTGCTCGCTCAGGATTGTGGCACAAATATAATTCCATAGGGAGCCTAATTCAACTGAATCATTAGGCCTACACCATTATCGATTCACCAGCATAGATGCGCTGGCTTAAGCGGAGACTCCAATGCTTCGATAAAATGAAGACGCGCTACTCAACGGGTAGCTGGCTGAGCAAGATAGTAGTCAAAATTATTCCCATCACAGCCCTAACGGTTAGAGAGTAACAGATCAGAGGTATGAAAGGATGTGTAACAGGAAAGTAATGTGGCGTTGAGCTCAGCTAACATCACTGAAGATACATAAAATGTACTAAATGTATGCTAGTTTGCCATTACTGATGTGTTTGTCAGATTGTCATGGACAAACAACGCTCATATTCATGAATGTGTAGCTATTATATTGTTAGCATGCTAATCGCTAGTAAAGCTAATCGCTAATTAGCCACCATTCTTGGCGAACTTGCAAACTCACCTGGTTCATACTATTTTTAAAGCCTTTGGAAACTTGTCTTGACATAGTGTGAATTCACGTATATTGTCAAAGTTGGGTGTCTCATAAAGAATCTACACAAAACTGAGTGAAAATTAACATTCATAACTATCATAAAACCTATTTCAAAAACGGCTCATTTTGCTATTCAGTCTATCTCTCAAGACAGTGTGGGCCTAGAGTATCGCGGTGTGACTGGCCGCTCCCTCGATTCGAGGGCCATCTCGCTCTCTCCGTGAGCGTTATTCACAGCAATGGCGCAAGGGTCAGCCCAGCCCTAAATTTTTTGAGCCGTCTGACTCAAGCCGCTTGCACACTGGACGCGAAACAAATTTTTCGCACTACAGATTACATTCAAAGTCAATGCAAAGGCTTGAATACACACCTGTATTCGCGTTGACTTTGAACGTAATATGTCGCGCGAAAAATTCGTTTCGCGTCCGGTGTGCAAGCCGCTTCAGAATCAGACGAAGCAGATCTTCTGCCGTCTGGAAACACCGTCAAGCCAGTTAAAGAGTGGACTTTTGTAAAATCCTTTGCGGGTTTTATTAAGTTAGCGCATGAAGCATGCGTCCCATGGTGCGTCCTCAGTGTTTCCATATAAACGGTTATTCACCCGTTATTATTAGACAGTGTCTATTTAGCCGTCCGACGGTCCCCGTTTTTTTCTGCTATTTTGCCGTCGCTTCCGCTTGACATGCGCAGTTGTCACAGATGTGGACTCCACGGTTTACAAATGATTTCTCTGCACTACCTTGATATAATTTCACCCCCATATAGAAATTGTGGCTAATGAAGCCGAAAAAGGCGGAGATAAAATAGGTAAATCTTTCCAGTATAAGTGATCAATTTGCTAGCTCCACAGAAGCAACTTGTCCGCGCTAACAGATTACAGTTCGCAAAACCTGTATTATGTTCATAACATAACATAGCTCTCTCTAACTTCCGCGTAATATCCATAAAGCAGCTTTCACATCAGACTCGAAACGAATTTTTCGCAGGACATAATAGCCTACATTTAAAGTCAATACAAAGACGCGAATACACAAGCCGCTTTCACATAGGACGCGAAACGAATTTTTCGCGCGACAGATTAGCTACATTCAAAGTCAATGCAAAGACGCGTATACAGGCTTTATAGTCGCGTTAAGCAGCTTTCACACCGGAAGCGAAACGAATTTTAAGCGACAGATTACAGTCAAACCAAGTCATGACCGCTTGTCAGCTACTGCATGTTAGTACGCGTGCTCTGCCAATTAAAAATGCTTATGGTTAACTTAATTTCGGACGCCGTGTATGCCTACAAACTAAAAGTCCACAGCTGTGACAACTGCGCATGTCAAGCGGAAGCGACGGCAGAATAGCAGGGGAAAAAAAAAACGGGAACCGTCGGACAGCTAAATTGACACTGCGTTATCATCATGAAATTATGTTGAAACTCCGCACAAATGTCGCATGAAAACCACTACTCTGTAATCATCTTGTTACAAACCTAAGCGTGATACACAGGACCACTTCTGATGTAAAGAAATCACAAAATGATCGTGGCATTACAAAGCTCAGATCATAATTTAAAGCGGCAGTATGCTTTTGATTGACTGAGAATGGTAAATACATGTATGTTGCAGCAGAAACCCTGGCTCTGCTCTTAACGGGGCAATCGATAACAAATGAGTACCCTTGAAGCAATGTGTAACAAAACAAAGTGGGGAAACCCCTCTGATCAGTAGGGAATTCCCTGTGCGATTCGCGTGCGTTTCAGCTGGAATCGCTCTCTGATTAACACGCATGCGCCTCCGCTCCAGGAATCGGGTGAAAATTGCGTGGATGGAAACACTTCATATAAAGACAGTGATATGCAATGGTTGATGTGCCCGTGTCTGCACCACTGACTGTCTGCACCGGCGCCCTGTATTTCAGGAATTGCCTGAATTCAACTCCTCAGCTATGCCTGATGTGCAAACTGCTCAATATAGCCTACTTGCCAGTTGCCCATATTATTTTGGCGATTCTGCCCCTGTTCGGTTGTTTAATTTAGAAAAATAGCGGAATCTCCTATTGGCTGTACCGGGTGGGGAGAAAGAGCCAATCAGGTCCGGGGCGGGGGGTTATAAGAGGGCTGAGTTGCCAGCTTGAGTGTGACTGTGTGCTGTTATAAATGTTGTTGGAAAATGAGTGTGTGTTTAAAAGCTGAAGAAACGGCCCCTTTAAGGGCCGAACAGCTAATAAAACGGAGCCCGCCCCGGATCTATTGTTTACTGCAATTCGACTGGCTGGGCTATGGTTGAATCCCCGGAAGTGGTAGCTTCTCCGGAAGGAGCCGGCCTTTCTGGGGCACCTCGTAAGTGAGCGAGGGGTGGCGACTGACCCGGTTAAGGTAACTGCAGTGTCAGAGTGGCCGACACCGGCGGACATGGGCGAGCTGCGTAGCTTCCTGGGGCTGGCTAGCTACTATCGGCGCTACGTGCGGGACTTCGCCTCCATAGCTAGCCCTCTCCACCGCCTCACTGACAAGCACCAGGCCTTTAACTGGACCGACGAGTGTGCGGCAGCCTTCACACAGCTCAAGACAGCCCTCACTCAGGCCCCAGTGTTAGCGTACCCTGATGTCTGCCGGCCCTTCATCGTGGACACTGACGCTAGCAATACAGGCGTGGGCGGTGCTATCACAGGCGGACGGTGAGGGGGAGCGTGTAATCGCCTACTACAGTCGTGCTCTGAGCCGAGCTGAAAAGAACTACTGCGTCACACGCCGAGAGCTGCTGGCCGTCATCCTAGCCATCCGACACTTCCGCCCCTACCTCCAAGGTACCTCCTTCCGCCTGCGCACTGATCACGCCTCACTCACGTGGCTCCTGCGGTTCAAGAACCCAGAAGGGCTAGTAGCACGGTGGTTAGAGACATTACAAGAGTACAACTTTACAATTGAGCATTGTGTGGACCGTCTACATGGAAATGCTGATGCCCTATCACGGCGCCCATGCGCCTAACTGAACTGTAAGCCATGTCAGAGAATGGAGGAACGGGACCAACCTGAACCACAGGTGGTGGAGGTGCGGGGACCAGAGGAGGCGGAAGGGTGGCTGCCGTGGGAAAATCAGCAGCTGCGGGAGGCGCCAGAGGCTGATGCTGCTCTGCAACAGGTGACGGGCTGGCTGGAGGCTGGCGCATTTCCGACCTGGCCGGAGGTCTCGGCCGGGGGGCTGGAGCTTAAGGCGTACTGGGGGCAACGAGGGAGCCTGGAGCTGCGAGACGGGCTGGCGTATCAGCGGTGGCGGGCTCCAGGCCGGGGCAACGACCTCCTGCGTCTACCAGTGCCTCACTCATTACGCTCGCAAATCCTTGGACTGGTGCACGGCTCGGTGGGGGCGGGCCACTTTGGGGTCAACAAGACCCTGCATCGTCTCCGGCAGCATTTCTATTGGCCGAGCTGCCGCCGAGACGTTGAGCTTCACGTTCACTGCTGCGATACCTGCACGGCCCACAAGGGTCCTGGCGAAACTTCACACGCCCCGCTGCAGCGCTACGTCGTGGGGGCGCCCATGGAGAGAGTGGGTATCGATGTCCTGGGGCCATTCCCCACCACCGAGTCTGGCAACCGGTACGTCCTAGTGGCGATGGATTACTTCACCAAGTGGCCCGAGGCATACGCTATTCCTGACCAGAACGCGGAGACGGTGGCCATCCGCCTGGTGGAAGAAATGTTCGCCCGGTTCGGCGTTCCAGGGGAGCTGCACAGTGACCAGGGCGGAACTTCGAAGCCAAGGTAATGGCCGCTGTCTGCAAACGCTTAGGCATTGTGAAAACACGCACCACTCCCCTTCACCCTCAGAGTAACGGATTAGTAGAGCGCTTCAACCGGACACTCACCACCCAACTAGCAACTCTAGCTAGCCAACAGCAACGGGACTGGGACCAGCATCTACCGCTGGTGCTGTGGGCTTATCGCTCAGCCGTGCAGGAATCCAGCCTCTGCACTCCTGCCGCACTGATGCTAGGGCGCGAGCTCCGAACACCCGTCGACCTAGTGTTCGGCCCCCCCCCCCCACTGAGGAGGAGCCCCAGATAGGTGAGCCTACCTATTACCACCAGCTCCTTGAACGCATGCGAGTGGCACACGACTTCACTCGGAAGGCTAAGGAAACTGCGGGCCTTCGCCAAAAACGGCAGCGCGACAACCGTTGCCGCAGGTGAGCTTTTGCTTCAGGGAGTCAGGTCTGGGTCTACTGCCCGAAACGCCAGAAAGGCCTATCTCCCAAATTACAACCACACTGTCGCGGTCCTGCAGAAGTGCTGCACAGACTGGGAGAAGTGACCTACAGGGTGCGTATGCCTGACGCCGGGCAGGTGTTGGTCTTACACCAAGACAGGCTGGCCCCCCACCAGCCTCGGGCTGCCAGCCCCGCCCCCAGCGCCGTGACACAGCAACCTGGGCCTACCAGCAGGCCTGTCCGTCAGCGACGGACACCGGGACATTTTGCTGACTTTGTTGTAGGTTAGTGTTTTATTTTTTGTTGTTGTTGTTGTGGGGAGGGAAATGGTTGTGGCGGGGTCGTCGGGGACAGTGACCCCTTAGGTGGGGGCAATGTGGCGATTCTGCCCCAGTTTGGTTTTTTAACTTAGACAAATAGCGGAATCTCCTATTAGCTGTACCAGGTGGGGAGAAAGAGCCAATCAGGTCCGGGGCGAGGGGGTATAAGAGGGCTGAGTTGCCAGCTTGAGTGTGACTGTGTGCTGTTATAAATGTTGTTGGAAAATGAGTGTGTGTTTAAAAGCTGAAGAAACTGCCCTTTTAAGGGCAGAACAGCTAATAAAACGAAGCCCGCTCCGGGCGATGCGAGAACCGCTTATCCTGCCTCAGTCTCAGTCCTTCGGTAGCGAGACCGCTACATTATCAATCTAGCAGTTAAAAATTATCTCTTGTTAGAGAAACAATCAATGTCCTCTGTAGCCACCACTTCAGCTACAGTGAGTCCGTGGTATCCAAATTAGCAGTAAAGAAAAATGTTTTCTGAAGCAAAAATTCGACATGGTATTGGTCCTATGTCATTATACTACTATTGATTATGATCAGTTACGTTGTTTTTTTAAACCGCCCGTAAACTCAAAAGAAGAAGAGGAAGAAGTAGGCTATATAAAGCAGAGATTGCCTGTGTTTTTTGAATACTTTCATTCACCTGAAAGTTGATTGAAGAGAACAAGGAGAGGACAATATGTGATTTTTTAGCTTCTTTCTATGTGTACTATGAAAAATACTTTGTACTTGGACTTGCACTTTTCATACTTAAGTACCAATCTTGTGAAAAAAATATACTTAAGTACATTTAACCCCTTTGTGCAGAAGCCAAATTTGGCTATTTATGGGTTACCCACTTTAATGCTGTATAATTCAAGATTTAAGCTTCATAGAGAAAAAAATGTGGCTCAATTCAGAAAAGGCACTTACAGCATTTAGAATTACATTGTATTTCAGTTTATTTTCATGATTTTGGTAGAGAAAATGAGCAGCAAACATAAAAAATATTCATGAGAATTCACCATTAAAATTGCAAAAAAAATAATTCTGAGGATTGAAAAACTGCTGGGGCTTAAAACTTTACATTTCTGGTATCATAAACTCCTTGAGTACAAGTAGAATTCATCTTCAACATTACATTCTAGATTACCTACATGCTATTAGCCAAATTATACAGCTACCCAAGTGTCTCCCCAAAGTCTCAAAATGATGTGCTGTCAAATCATTAAAAAAGCATGCATTTAACACAAATAAAGTTTTAAGGCATGGAATTTAACATGAACAAATTATTTTCTAGTCGAGTTTACTATGAATTTATCAATATCAGTGCAGTTGAATATCAGTGGTCACCAGTAACCATCTATCTCAGGGATACTCACTCTTTTCCAGAATGAGCCACAGTGGGTGCAGGCTTTTGCTCTATCCAACCTTTCCCACACCTGATTCTACTAATGAACCCTTAAAGCTTTTGCCATAGACCCTTGATAAGCAGAATCAGGTGTGTAACTGCATGGTTAGAATGAAAGCCTGCACCCACTGCGGCTCATTCTGGAAAAGAGTGAGTATCCCTGATCTATCTAAACACAAAACATGCCTTTTCTCCATAATAAAGTTTAGAGTTTTGGCCATTAATATTCAAAGCCAGCACAAACACGCATTAAATAAAATGTTTATTAAACGGTCAGAACATTCACCCTGTAATGGAAGCTGCCAGTCCCCTCTTCTAAGCTCACAAACCCATTTCAACACTTATAAGGAACGAGTTCACCTCACTAACTCAGTAATATCTGAATTCTGAAATATACTATATTTTAACAGAACAGACACTCCACTTTCAGGGAATATCAAATCCATTGCCTCTCCCGATTCAAAAGAAACGTGCAATGAACGTACCAGGGGGTCCATCCAAATGCACGGGCAGTTCGCGTTTTAACCAGGAAAAAAACCTCGACATTCGACTTTGTCGAGTGTGTATACATTCCAAAACAAAACAAACAAACAAAAAAAAAAGTAGCAGCCTGACCTTTTTCATAAATGACGCTCCTCCTGAGACCGATCCAGTAGCAAGAACCCTCCGGTCCTGTTTCATTCAAAATAATTCCAACTGACCATATCCTGATCTCATTCAAATCCTGTAAATGGAACTGAACACTTCAAGGCCAGTTTTGCGAACCGGTTTTATATAAATCGCGTCTATTTTAGCCGCGTAATGTGCATAACGTAGACAGGATACAACCGAGCCTGCCGATACGCATAGGTTTGTATGCTCTGTGTTTGTCCAATCAATGTGTTTCACTTACTCTAAAATGTTTAAACACTCGGGAATTGGATAAGAAACGAGCCAATCAATACATTGTTACCAAGGAAACTTCATGGGGTGTGTAGGCAGTCGCGTGTAATTTCTTGAAACATACACACCTGAAGCAGCTTAAAATGATTTAAAATGCCGTCAGGAAAAAGCCTGAGTTTAGATTTCGCTAATTGCAGCTGCTCCGCCCTTCCTTAAATCTGCTCCTGTGTGCTTGGACAAAATAACAATCAAAAATTGTAGCCTATTACGATTAAGATGTGATGGTAAAAAGCAAACAAACCTAACTGGGCTACGGCGTTAGATTGAAAGAATGCCAATTTGAAAAATAAGAAAAAAATCGTCCTCTGAATTATATCTCTCATTGTAGCATTTTAGGGCATTATCCAAGATTATAACAGAATTGTTATCAGATCGAACTGAAGTTTAAGCGTCTAAAAATACACAAGGTAGAAAGCATTCTGAAAAAGGGATGAAACGTGAATTTGAGATATAAATTATCACAATCGCAGGAAATGCCGTGGCAATGGCAATCGTGTTCAAGCAGTGCTGTTCTCTGCACATTTAAATTTTAAAAGCAGCAATCAAACATGTCTTAATAAACGGCTCTAATCATTCAACTTAAAAGTAAACGAATCCACCATTTGATTGCTAATCAGGCAAAGTAAACGGGAACAGGAATAAGTTTCTTAGAGTTGCCTAATTGGTTTATTGGATGACAATTTTGTTTTCATTTGCTTGGCTCCTCTCAGCATATAGCCAAACGATACTTATGTCAGTCAAGTTTTTTCCGGAAGCATTTCTCATGCCCTTTGATGTCATGCACTTTCGTTCAGGACATCACGGGGTTAATTAAGGAAAAGGGAAAGCTAGGACTTTCGTCCCATGGTAGCAGGTGGTGTTACTACGCTTAAAAAAAACATCGATTCAGAATCGTTACACCCCTAGGTGCATGGAAATATGGCAATGCAGGGCACTGATGGGCTATCGTCGTGGTACATTATGAACGTTGGCTGAAACTGAGGTACCTCATTGGTTTGGAACAAATCACGGGGTACTCGCCCACTCGCGCAGCTGATATGTAGTTCGGAGAAGTGGACTACAAACTGGACTACAAGTGCAAAAGCACACAATTTTTGGAAATAAACTACGATTTTGATGTTATCACTTGAATCCGAGGCTAATCTCGGAGCGAGGCGGCTCTTAGAATTAATACGAGTTCGAGCAATGCCAGAAAGTGTCCCAACCCCATTATAAATTCCCATGGAGATTTTACTTCCGACACCATAAGTGAAGTAGCGGTGAAATCATCACTTTAGTACTCTATAGATGCAGTCGACGACAACGGGACCGCTCACAAATGTCATATTTGGTTAGAGCCGAGGGGAAAAACAATCCCTCTACCCCAGTCGCTATACTGTAAAAACGCGGAATTTAGACTTGTCTTGTTAATGCTAAGGAGTTGTCATGACGTACTTTGAGTCGCCATTGCCTGCTGACAAGGATCAATATATTAAAAATTGAAATATACTGCGGTTGGATTGTTGTCCACACATTTTAAAAGACTGGGCGAATGATCCGACTCAGCGGCCTGCAGACATACACGTTCTGTTGTGGGGTCCCGCCATAATCTGCCAAACTTGTCCTCTCTCCTGATGGCTTGAAGCCATTTTGTCCTCCTTTGTAGTTCCATTTTATTATTTGGTTAAGTGTAAAACTTTAATTGGTGATATTTTTTATTTTAATTTTTTTAATTTGCGGTGCAGAAGGGCACACTGCAACTCATCGGCATTACGGCTAATGGCAGAGACCGGTTTGCTTTCCCCCTCGGCTAAACTTCTGTGGGCGTTCCCTTTGTTGCCGACTGTATCTACTATGGTCTGGGTGAATCCTATTTTCTGATTGGCTGGCAGGTGTTGAGTGAAACCGTGGAACCGTGCAGGTAGTTCGGCCTAAGGTAGTTTCTCCGTTCAAAATTCATCCGCTAGCCAACCTGTAACCATAGCAACGTCGGAGCACAAGCATTTGCTGAGTATTACAGAAACCCAGCTGCTGATTAATCATGCTTTATTCATTGAACAATAGTAATTGTGTACAGTTACAAAGGAAGCTAATGTGTCCACTTCATGAATCAGCAACTGCAGACAGTTCGCTAGCTGCGTGCTGTGACAGACTTTTTTCCGCTCGCTGGCTCTACGGAAACCGTCATAAGTTCTTTGTAATTGCGGGTAGCAAGTTAGCTATAGTCTGCATAATCGCGCATAATGTTGTGTTATAACGTTACATAATCTCTGTTTCAGATGGAATCCGTTACCGAATCATTAGCTGGTAAAAGGGTAAAAAATAACGCAATGACTGCTTCTTACTTATTTCAAGGTTCAATAATGTAATGTCTGCTTTTTACTTGTTTATCTTTTTTTCATAGGTTGGCATCCAGTGTTTCCCACGGGACAGGAATGTATTTGTGGTGGTGTGGTCTGGGGGGGGGGGGGGGGTTCTAAATACTATGTACAGATACATTTAAACTGTAGTGCAATACATACTCAGAGGATTAACTAAAAGTCAATATTGCAATGTAAATGCTTTAATAAAAGTGGAATCCTGCATTGAACTCAGTGAGTGAACTCATCCATAAAACCGTGTTTCAGCTTCGCTTGCTTGTGAATATTCAATAACTGATCCTGGTGTGCCATCTAGTGATAGAATATTGTAACTGCGTGCATAAATTTGCAGCTTCGCGTCCGCTGGCATCAACATCTGTACAAAGGTACCCTGTCGAGCACCGTGGTTCTTGAATGCGCCAAATCCAGATAATCCTTATGATGAATTACATTCATATTTTAATTTGTAACGAGTAACGAAGTGGCCAGTGTCGACATAACGAAGTGATAGTATACTTTTTATCTTACACTTATACTCACTTAAAATTTGAGATAAGCTCATTTTGTGTTTAAAAATGTAAAATGCCTCAGTTTCAACATTTGAAATGTTATCTATGTTCTATTGTAAATAACATATTGGCTCACGTGATCTGAATGTCATTGCATTTTGATTTTATTCACAATTTACACTACGTCCCAACTATTTCAGGATTGGGGTTGTAAAATAATGTTTAAAATATGCAAAAATGTATTACAAATGTTAAAAGTAATTTAGAATAATTGTACAAACTTTACAAATGATTAAAATAATTAAGAAAGAAAAAGATAATTCAGTGTAAATCTTCTGTCGTGGTAAAACAGCATGTCATTTAAAAACATTTGTCCACAGGACATATTTTGTTTGTCTGCATGACTGATTCCATCATTTTCATTCCTAACAGTCAGTTGCATGGCCACCTATTCACCACACTAACCTTGACCTTGACCGATAAACTTTAAATTTCATGTCTAAATCAATAATTTTAATATGTTCAACTTTATCAACACTTTTTTGACGTTGGACCGCATGACGCTCAAATCTGTGACACTTTGTATGACCCCTGGAAAAGGTGATAACTTTTTTAAAAAACATTTTTGAACTTGCCTCCAACTCTGGTTGTCCTCAGGGGTCCTCTGATTGATGTCATCACAGGTCACATGACTTGAGTCATATTTCTAAAGTACAAAATGGCTTCCAATCTTTCTTTTACTACATGACATTGAGGGAAACCTGTCCTTGTGGAACAAAGTGATTTAGATATTAATGACATTTCTTAAAGATTTATCCTATTAATACTTTGCAGTGCTTTTCTGTACACTATAAAAAATATGCTTAAGACCAAAGTAGATGATTTTAAACATTTTTAATCATTTTAAAAGCAGTTGTCTTTTTTTGAAATTAAGTGACTCCCGTTTTACCGCATGACGTTCAGCACTTGAATGGTGTAAAAGTCTACCAATTTTGTATTTTTCATGCAAATATGAATAGTGAGGAGGGAGAATGATGTAAGATTAATGAATATAAACCAGATCAAACTTATTTTATACAAGTACGTAATAGAAATTTCCCCTGGAAGCAAAAATAGGTGTGGCACATCACACACCTAGGTACGCGCGCACATGCACATGCACATACACATACACACAGACACATAAAACACACACGCATACAAGCAGTTCACACACACGAGCAGAGCACACAGACACATGCACAGGCACAAGCAGTGCAGGTACACATGGGCACACACACACACATACAAGCAGTTCACACACAGACACACACACATACAAGCAATTCAATTCACACATGCATGAGCAGCTCACACACACAAGCAGAGGGCTTCTGTAGCTTTGATTAGTAAACGGGCATTTGTTTAGTTGATTTGAAAACATAATCTGGCGAGAGATGCTAATTTTTTCAAAATTGAATGCATTTATTATTCTGTAACTAATTAAGATAGAACCCTGAGACTTTGAATGCAAACTGTCCGTCAACTTTCTGAAGACCACAAAGAATATCAAAGTTTCGGTGCTTGTATTAAATGTTTCGATGACCTTGGCTTCAGAGTGAAAAGTGCGTATTTTGGGTCATTATAGTGGGTATATATCTCAAAAGGGGCACAAGTGATTAATGTCATATTTTTAGTGCTAGAGGGCATTGGTCTTGGGTCTAACATTTAAAAAAATGGAGATGTAAAACTCTTCCTTTAGACCGTACAGCATGCCAATCTTATTCGGTGTTTAACTTAATTTTTGGAGCACCTTAGCCATGGTGTAAGTTAAAAGAAGAATGTGACACATACACTTGTTCGCCTCCGCCAAGGAGGTGTTTGTTTTCGCTGGTGCTGGTGGGTTTGTTTGTTTCTTTGTCTGTCTGCCTGTCTGTCTGTCTGTCTGTCTAACTGTTAGCAGGATATCTCAAAAAACGGCCTCATAGATTTTAACCAAACTTTGCAGGATATTGGAGTAGCACAAGCGGAGCAAGTGATTAAATTTAGGCATATCTAGGCCAAAGTACAGCTGAGATATTGGCCAAAGTTCAAATCCAGCTATGTTGGCAGAGATTTCAAGTCTTTCCAATGGGCCGGATTTCCAATCGGCATGCTTTTGGGTTTTGCTGCTACCTGGCGGTGGTATTCAACAATACCCTACATCAGCCAGGGAAAATAACTAATGCACAGAGTTGCCTTGGCGTGGCGAAGGTGCTGCGCTCTCCGAATGCCCTTATTTCATAATGAAACGGGTACATAGGCATTGTTATGAGACATGTTGGTCACTTTACGAATATGTTGAAATGTAAATAAACATCAGAATAACTACTGAATGATTGAAAACAGGTCATGACTAATCATTAATTTTTAGGGATTGTTTTGAGCCTCTGCAGTTGCCTGTTCATGAGCTGCCACTGCTATCTATATATAGGGCCATGGGGCAGAAAAACCCAAAATTTCAGACATGGGATTATCGGAGGTTTCAGTTTATATGTTGTTAAATATAGAAGTGGGAAATGCCAGAGTTTAATTTATAACCCTTGAAAGGTCTTGTGTATTAAAATCATTGGAAAATTCTTTTTACACAATAATTATGACCATTGTTACACTGTCATCTTTTCAGAAACTATTTTTTCCAGCTTCCCTTTATTACACTATTTTAAATCTGATGGCAACACTGTATAATTACAATTATTTTGTATGTCAAATACTGTGCCGGTGATAGTAGATAATGATGAAACAGTGCTCTGTGAATGAAACGGTATGATCATTAAAATTTATCGGTAAAATCAAAAAGAACAGTTTAACATTTCCAGTTTTTTAATATGTTAGACCCAAGACCTATGTCTTCAAGCACTAAAAATATGACATCAATCACTTCTGTCCCTTTTGAGATATATACCCACTATAATGACCCAAAATGTGCACTTTTCTTTCTGAAGCCAACTTCCAAGGTTATTAAAACCTTTAATACAACCATTATTTTTAGTGGTCTTCAGACAGTTGACAGATAGTTTGCATACCAAGTCTCAGGGCTCTATCTTAATTAGTTACAGAATAAAAAAAACATTAAATTTTGAAGAAATTAGTATGATTGATGTTTTTTGCTTTTTCCAGGCCACGGTACAGGTAAACTAAACACACTGAGTGAAGAAAAGTAACTTAATTAAGTTTCATTATTCACCATTTCACACCAGATATATAAATCTTCCACAGGGGAGTATAATTTTTTTTTTTTTTGGTGGGGAAATTCCTAAAATTTGGTTGACTTGACATGGAATGACCCTTATGTATTCATGTATATCCTATGCCTTTGGCTGCATTTTTCGTCTTTTAATTGGAAATTTCCTCTCCTTTTTAGTATATATTCTTTCATTTTTTATGAAATCAATACTTCTGTGCACCACCATGGTTTCTCAGAGAGTTGTATGGAAAGAAAAAACTTTGGAGATAAAGGTGTATACAACCCATGCATTGTGATTGCAGCAAAGCTGGTTGGGTTTTTCCCAATAATTATGGATCTGTAAAGAACGTTGGGTTAGCGCTTATTGGCACCAGGGACTACTCTCCGGGTTTGGATTATTGCATGATTCTAGGCAGCAATAAACAGGCTTATGAAAATTTTGTCTCTCCAATTATTCACAAACAAGGGGACCTCAAAAATATGCAGACATCTGGTTGGAAAGACACAACACATGCCTGTCGTACAGGACATTCACACAGTACTTTACATCCAGAAAATGAAATGATGAATGGCTTTAAAGTAGGCTGTGAGCTTTAAACCGTTTCCCGTACTTAAACATTGGAAATGAATCAGTCTGATCATTGAATATTTTTTGGGGGTGAAATAGCAAATATGTGATCTGTCGTACGGGAGGAAGAGAAATCACTATTTTTTTTCCAACTATGTCTTTTCAAGGACTCTGATTTGGCTATTGAAAACTTCTGGAAAATAGTCATAAAATATCGAAGAGAGTCTGATGTATTGTCTTAAAGCAGTTTTATTCAAAAAAATCAACAGGACATGAATTCAGCAGGGTTTAAAAATTTTAGGGGGTACCTGTCGTCGAATGGGACAGAAAAAATCTGTCGTTTGGGACGCTCTGAATTGAGCTCAGGGTTTTACTGAAGCACTGCCCCCACCTGTTATTGCATTTGAAACTTGAACAGCTAAAGCAAAATAATAATTACTGATTACTTTGTTCCAATTCATGTCCCCTCAGTTATCTCTGGTCTTATTATAATTCCGTATCTGTTGTACAGGACAAAATATCTGTCGTACAGGACAACTATTATCTGTAAAAACCTATCAACCTTTCCTGCCTCATTATTTACCAACTTCTTTTCTTCAGAACACAGTCTGAAATTCTACCATAACAAGTAGTACACAAGTCACTAGATAAAGCTCAGAATGATTGAGAAATGATAAGATGTGAACTTGGCTACTGCAAGTATCGTCAGGGTGCTTTCACACTAGGGACTCGGGCACGGATCCAAGTACACTTGACCCATAAGTCTGGTTTATTTGGTAAGTGTGAACAGAAGTGTACCGTACATGGGCACAGTATGCAAGTCCGCTTGGAAGAGGTGGACTTGGGCTCGGTTCATCCGCACTCGTACCGAATGTGAAAGCAACCATTCTTGAGCAAGGAAGTGGAGTATCACAAGACATCTTAACTATTCGACTCTTTTGTTCTGCCATATACAGCAGCAAGAGGATCTCTCTGGTTAAACAAAGAAATTGGACAGACAAATCTCCTCATCACAGCCCATCACATATAGGGCTACCAAAACGATTTATGGTTTTATGAAAATTGGATGAGGGCACATGGAGAACTTTGCCTCCCAAAAATGCCAAATTTCACTTGGCTTAATTTGTGTTGATTACGTAAAGGACGTCCCATGGTATCATATTATCAATAAACAGTCTTGGGCTGTTGAGGGCACAATCTGGAAAATGCCCCTGATATTACAGCATAAATGACCTAAAGTAGCATCTTGCAGCGTCTGAAATAGGATGCACCCTCAACAGCCCACAAACATTTTCAGATAATTATGAGACCCACTCACAGTAAATTGACATATGCGAAAATGAATGTGAGCTGTTATCGGCGCAATGATATATTGCATTTGAAAACTGAATTTTTTTCAGCGCTCATTTCTCATCCCTGAATCCTTGGCCTTTCTGGTACCCCTTAAAATGAAGCCAAAGGGTACTGGCACCTAAAAATGAGCATTTGTTTTTTATTGAACCAACTATCAAAAATTTTAGGCAAATCTGAGACAGTTATATTGATCACTCTGCTGGATTCTTAGAAAAACTGGCTCTTAAAAACCACCGAGGGGCATACTGCTATCCTCTGTATCGGAATTTTAATAATTCGTACTCGGATAATCCGTGTGAAAGCTGACCAGCGGGGGGAGAAGGGGGGGGGGGGGGGGGGTAATCGTACTGTGGCACCGTACGGAACAATCGTACCTAGTGTGAAAGGGCCTTTAGGCTCCGGGCCTTTGGAGTTTTCAGGGGAAAAAATGTCCTTGCCCAAGTGTTGACAAAGTATTATGCTCTTTTCTCATTTGAAGGGTTCATGACATGTACTATATTTTATACATTTTATCCAGCCAGTCTGATGGTGCATAAAATGTACACAACCACAGTGCATGTTCTTGCATGAAACAGTCAGTCAGGACAGTCAACTCTTTTCTGTCTGTCTAATGCAAAAAAAAAACTAATGAAATACACAGACATGGCAGATGTTACTTTCACAAATAGCTTTAACAATTCCTTAAATTTCGAAGTATTTTCAATGTATTATTTTCCTCTGAATCAGCCATTAAGAAACTCAGAACAGCCATTTGCATACCCTACAGTCACTTGCCTTCCCTCAATGGAATTCTCCATTAACCAATGCCCCCTATTATCTCAGAGGTGAAGTGAGGAATTAAAGAGACCCATATTGGTTTTCAGGCAGAACTAACCAACTGAGAAGTAACTGCCTTGAGATTTGGTTTAAGCAGTTCTGGGAAGGACTGCATCTATGACCTGTTGTACAGGACAGTACTTTTTAGGCTAATTATGTGTAAACTAATTAATGGAATTACGGGGAGACAGTAGTGTTTTAGTAACTTTTAGTCAGAAACTAAAGCATTTGTAATATAAAGTTTTCAGCTCAAAAAAAAAAGGCAACTTTTTGCCTTCAATCTGTTGTATGGGACATGACAATAAACAGCCCGTCATTTCTCATATTTTTCTCTGTCAAGCAAAGGGTCACGTGACCCTCGCTTTGCAAGTGAATAAACTTTGCTCTACTTAGATGACTGGTAAAGACTGGGAACTTGAGTGATATCAATTAGTGGGAAATGAAGGTAATTGATTGAAAATTGTGGAAAATTGAAAATTTGATGAACTTTCATGTTTCCTTTAATTCCACCCCAAATCACCATTTTGCATTCATGTAAGTGAGAAAACAAACTTGTTATCCCCCGCCATGCGATTAGTGCGATGCAGGGGATATAGTATTGGACTCCGTCCGTACATATAAATGTGGGTATTTTAATAACCGTTGACTAGATTCTTTTCATATTTGATATCTACGTTTATCTCAGTGGGGGAAAGGTACCATGCAGTTTTAGTGACCTTTACCTTCATTTCAAAGTCACAAATCATAAATTTGAATATCTTAAGAACTATTGATTAGATTCTTCTCGTATTTGGTACCTAGGTTCATCCCAGTGGGGGAAAGGTACTATGCAGTTTTGGTGACCTTAACCTTCATTTCATGGTCACAAATCATAAATTTGAATATCTTAAGAACTATTGATTAGATTCTTCTCGTATTTGGTACCTAGGTTCATCCCAGTGTGGGGAAGGTACCATGCTGTTTTGGTGACCTTCGTCTTTATTTCAAGGTCACAAAGCATAAATTCTAATATCTTAAGAACTGTTGACTGGATTCTTTTCATGTTGGATACCTGTGACGACCCCCAAAATTCTGATGTTTCCTGGAGGTGATGGAGGTGACAGCTTGTCAAAATAAACATCGCCATGTCGATACTTCATCAACTTTTCAATTGGAAAATTAAACATTGCACATTCTAATTGCAGAAATAACAATGAAAAAGATCTGCAAAAGTCATAATAAAGCAAAGCACATTAAATGTTGTTGACCTAATGTGTTGACTTTCTGAGTTTGTTATTTTTATGAAATGTCTCTGTGATCGAGTGGCAGTCAGCCATTACAAATACATACAGTGGTCATGTCAAAGTTAATTACTGAACAGTGATACATTTTCAGATTATCATCCCCCGCCACGCGATTAGCGCAAACCGGGGGATATAGTATTGGGCTCCATACGTACATACGTATGTCCGTACGGACACAAGAAATTAGGGATATTGCCATGTTAGTGGCAGACACTTGTTCTAAATGACTTGGGTATTCAGGGTTACAGATCAGATTAGACCAGTCAGTTAAAAACATTTCTCAACGTAAGCATTTTTTCCATTTCTAGCATGGAATCGCCCAATAATGGTGAATAATGCTGATGACTGAACAGACATTGAATGAATCAACTGAACAGATGTTTATCAAAGCTACAGAAATCAACTGAACAGATATTGATTAAATCAACTGAACAAATATTGATTGAATCAGCTGAGCAGTTATTAATCAAAGCTACAGAAATCAACTGCTGGTGTGTGTGAACTGCTTGTGTGTGTGTGTGTGTGTGTGTGTGTGTGTTACTGCTGCTTACAAATATGGTTACTGACTATGATTATTGATTCGCTGCTGGATATGACTCTGAAATATCATCCTCAACAGACATATTCCGACCATCCCAACATAGATGTACGCCTATGCTGAATACCTTTTCAAATAGGTGTTGTTTTCCATTATCAAAGCTGTACTATTTGAAATCACAACTGAGCGACAACAACAGAATATTTGCGAGTGGTTAACATAGTATCAATGGTTAATTGTCGCTTCTACATCTGCTTACAGGATTATAACCTTAATTTTGGAGTATGGGGAGAGAGCGGGACAAATCATTGGCATGGTGGTACGGCCACAATTGAAGAGTGTATTGGAAATGAAGTTTGGGGAGTCATCTGGAAAATAACCCAGCAGGACCAGGCCAGTTTAGACAAGTAAGTTTATGTCATGTGCTTGCTCTTTGTAACCAAACACATTTAACCACACATTTTGAACTCTATGGGCTCTAATTTCCTGGCGCAGCGCAGGTGGCGTAGCGAGGCGCAGCCCACGCAGTGGTAATTTCGTACAGCGCAGCCCGCGTAGTGGTAATTTCGTGAGGTGCGCAGCCTTCGGTAGACGAAGGTGCGCCGAGATGGGTGTGGCGGCGTAGTAGGGGGAGGTGTCACATATTCATCAAGACGCAGTGATAATTTCGTAGAAAAAGTCTCCGCTGGAGTTGCGCAGAAAACTCGCCAGCTCCAACCTGGTTTAATTTCCGTGCAGTGGTAATTTGGCTGACCGGCGCAGAGTGCGCACACGTCACCGAAATCTCACAGGCAGGTTTACAGAATGTCAGGCACATTTCAATGCAAGAAAAAATTACACGGATCACTATTTATTGTAACTATCTGAATAAGGACATAAATTATAGTATCTATATCGATTGTCCTGATGTCAGGCGGTTGCCGTGTAATGGAAACTTGACCTGGCTTAATCAACGCAACTGAATCTGTGATGCAAACTAACGACTTCACATCTTTCTCAGCCAACCACAAACTGTATAATATATATATATATATATATATATATATATATATATATATATATATATATATATATATATATATATCGAAGGCTTGCGTTCTATGCTCATTAAAGCTGCTTGCACACTGGACGCAAAACGAATTTTTCGCACGACTGATTACAGACCAAGTCAATGCAAAGACGTGATAGTCGGACAGGGTTTTAATATTGCTCCGTGTCCGAGAGTCATAAAAGTTATAATTTTTCCGAGTATTCCAGGAATTATTAGACGTGCAAACTTGGCTATGTTTGTGTCCGGCCTTCACAAAATGCAAATTGATAGCTATCGACTTTTCTTGGTCTTTTTAGCCTATTCATCTGTTTTCTTCCGTTGAAGATAGACATCAGTATTTATTCGGTCTTTCTTTTGAAACTTAGTCAGATGGATCGAACAGATTCACGCTTTATTTCCACAGCAGAGATATTATAGTGCGTGAGCAAATCAATTCCATGACCAGTGACAGAGTGAAGAAATCATTGCATGCACGATCAAGACTGTCCGACACGAAATGCAAAATACTCCATGTCCAGCAGCCAGCAAAAAGTAAAAGTATTGATATAAGAACAGATTTATAACGAAATAAAGAATAAAAATATATCAGCAACAAACGTGATATCAAACAAAGATGACCCGCCAATAAATAAATCGCAGTGTTCATTGGATGCTCTGTTGTTAAAATGTTTCTTTTTATTATTATCAATCTGTTCTAATCGTCCTTTTTTTGGCTGTCAGACACGGAGGCATTGTACATTGTCTCGCGCCAGTGTCGACTCACTTTATTGAGCAGCTTAAACAGAAACATTGATTGAAATTCTCGGTACTCATCTTGAAGAACTGAACCCTCTTATCAAACATTCACGTGTAATATCTATAAGAGTCAGTAGATTTGAAGAAATTAAAAACAATAATAGACTGCCGGACACGACGATTTATTAAAACCCTGTCAGAACTTTGGACACAAGACGCAATCTGTCGAGCGAAAAATTCTTTTCGCGTCCAGTGTGCAAGCGGCTTAATACTAGGCTACTATTATTGTCACTTATGTTTTATCGTCTTTAGTGGGGGAAAGGAATGCAGCCTGATTGCTATGATCTCGGTCTAAGTTAAGATCACATATTGGAAATAAATGTGTAACCTATCTTGCTTTGTTGTATATGCATGTTAATCCCAAAATTTTAAGCAGCTACAGTTTGTTATAATAGGAACACGCTATCCATCGTTTCTCTTGCCAGTGAGCAAGATTTGACTCGGCTGGGTCGCCTTCTATATTCTAACACATTAAAGGTGAGGTGAGGAGCTCATTTGACTGGTGAAGATTTGACTCGGCTGTGTTATACCCAAACACGCCTTCTTTGCCAACTTACGCTGGAAGGAGGGGCAGAGGCGGGACAGAGGAGTACTTGCGCCAGGCTACGCCGGGCACGAAATTGCCACATACGCCTGGACACACCCCGTTGGCGCGTCTGCGCCTGGTCTACGAAATTAGAGCCCAATGTGTGTACGAGGATAGAAACTCTTATGCTTGATGCACCAAGACGTTCCTATTGGAAGCAGCAACATATTGTCACCTTGGCTTGGCTCGCTTACTTGGAATGTCCCAAAATAAACACTATATGAACATTAGGCTTTAAAAAAAAAACATAATGGATTGCATAGCCAATACTCTCAATGTGGTTTATGGTTGTAAATTGTCTCTCTTGTTTGCAAATAATTATATTACGAAAACCAACTGCTTATTAATTAGGGCCCGAGCACCGAATGGTAAGTGTAATGTTTATTATTATTATTTTTTATTTTAATTATTATTTTTTTTTTACTGAAATGAATTGCATTTTTGAGGGCCTTAACATGGTCAAAAACTCATGAAAATTGCCAGGCACCTCAGGCCTGGTGGAAGTTTTACTTTTTTGCAGGAAATGTACAAAACCCAAATCCAGTGAAGTTGGCACGTTGTGTAAATCGTAAATAAAAACAGAATACAATGTTTTGCAAATCCTTTTCAACCAATATTCAATTGAATACACTGCAAGGACAAGTTACTTAATGTTTGAACAGGTAAACTTTGTAATTTTTTGCAAATATTAGCTCATTTGGAATTTGATGCCGGCAACATGTTTCAAAAAAGCTGGCACAAGTGGCAAAAAAGACTGAGAGAGTTAAGGAATGCTCATCAAACACTTATTTGGAACACCCCACAGGTGAACGGGCTAATTGGGAACAGGTGGGTGCCATGATTGGGTATAAAAGCAGCTTCCCTGAAATGCTCAGTCATTCACAAACAAGGATGGGGCGAGGGTCACCACTTAGTGAACAAATGCGTGAGCTGATTGTCGAACACTTTAAAAACAACATTCCTCAATGAGCTATTGCAAGAAATTTAGGGAGTTCATCATCTACGGTCCGTAATATCGTCAAAAGGTTCAGAGAATCTGGAGAAATCACTGCACGTAAGCGACAAGGCCGAAAACCAACATTGAATGCCCGTAACCTTCGATCCCTCAGGCGGTACTGCATCAAAAACCGACATCAGTGTGCAAAGGACATCACCACATGGGCTCAGGAACACTTCAGAAAACCACTGTCAGTAACTACAGTTCGTCGCTACATCTGCAAGTGCAAGTTAAAACTCTACAATGCAAAGCGAAAGCCATTTATCAACAGCACCCAGAAACGCCGCCGGCTTCGCTGGGCCCAAGGTCATCTAAGATGGACTGATACAAAGTGGAGAAGTGTTCTGTGGTCTGACGAGTCTACATTTCAAATTGTTTTTGGAAACTGTGGACATTGTGTCCTCAGGACCATAGAGGAAAAGAACCATCCGGACTGTTATAGGCGCAAAGTTCAAAAGCCAGCATCTGTGATGGTATGGGGGTGTATTAGTGCCCAAGGCATGGGCAACTTACACATATGTGAAGGCACCATTAATGCTGAAAGGCACATACAGGTTTTGGAGCAACATATGTTGCCATCCAAGCAACGTCTTTTTCATGGACGCCCCTACTTATTTCAGCAAGACAATGCCAAGCCACATTCTGCACGTGTTACAACAGCATGGCTCCGTAGTAAAAGAGTGCGGGTACTAGACTGGCCTGCCTGTAGTCCAGACCTGTCTGTCATTGAAAATGTGTGGCGCATTATGAAGCGTAAAATACGACAACGGAGACCCCAGACTGTTGAACAACTTAAGCTGTACATCAAGCAAGAATGGGAAAGAGTTCCACCTGAAAAGCTTCAAAAATTGGTCTCCTCAGTTCCCAAACGTTTACGGAGTGTCGTTAAAAGGAAAGGCGATGTAACACAGTGGTAAAAAGGCCCCTGTGCCAACTTTTTTGCAATGTGTTGCTGCCTTTACATTCTAAGTTAATGATTATTTGCAAAAAAAAAAAAAAAAACGTTTCTCAGTTTGAACATTAAACATCTTGTCTTTGCAGTGTATTCAATTGAATATAAGTTGAAAAGGATTTGCAAATCATTGTCTTCTGTTTTTATCTATGATTTACATAACGTGCCAACTTCACTGGTTTTGGGTTTTGTACATGGGCATGCTCCGGTGGCTCTATAGCACCACCAAATAGCGGCAATTTTGGAACACACTTGCTCGGATTCTCACGAAATTAGGTGGGGCCATAGTATTCACAATGAAGGTTTTTGAAAATTTTTATGAAATTTTTTCTCCACGCAGGAAGTGAGCTATGACCCATTTCCTGCGTTATACCAGATTTTTAGAACACATTTTTGAGGGCCTTCGCATCCTCGCAAACTCACCAAACTTTGCACAGGGGCTAAAAATATGAAATTCTTTGAATAGATATCCCATTTGGCACTGGATGTGAATATATGGCTCTATAGCGCCCCCTAATACATGATTGCATTTTTGAGGGCCTCAGCATGCACGAAAACTCACTCTCCCCCTAGAAAGTTTCAATGAAGCAGCCCTCGCACCCCATTTAACCTACACGTACGAAATTCGGTGTCCATGTGGTTTATGCCGAGACCTAAAAAAAAGTTACTTGGTGCCATGACCTAGACTCGACAGGAAGTCCGCCATTTTTAATTAAAAATGCAACTTCTTTTGATTTTTTGCCATTCAGAGGCATCGTAGTTTAACGAACTCCTCCTAGAGATTTTATCCAATCAACTTTCAAATTGGCATTTGACATCTAAAGACCTTGCCGACTTTCGATGTCCGACCATGAAACAGGAAGTTGGTTTTACTCCCACATATTTTGTAAGATTTGCCCAAAACTTTACAAGCTTAATAACAGTCTCCTCTCAAGTATAATTATATGTTAATATAAGAATTTGGGAGTGGCCAGGTGGCTCCACAGCGCCCTCTAGAAATGGCCATGTTAAGATAAAAGTGCTTAAATGTTCATGAAATTTGGTGTGATCATTGCATTTGTCATTTTGGGCTATGGTAATTTTTTTGACATTTTTTTGGCCAAACAGGAAGTGAGCTATGAGCCATTTCCTGCGTTTTTCCAAAATTTACGAACACACGTTTGAAGGCCTTAGAATACTCAAACTTGCGAAACATTGCACATATTCTAATTGTCATATTGTCTTCAATTTCATGCATCATTTGGCACTAAATGGGGCATAATGGCTTTATAGCACCCCCAATCAGATGTTTAAAAGAATTGCCCTTTTGGAGATTTTAACAAGCTTGAACACTCACAAAATTTTGTACACATATAAAGCCAATCATGCTTATCACTATATGAAAAAGCATTCACATAGTCGTGGCAAAATGGTATTATAGTGCATCCCCTGGAAAATTTCAAAAGAGCAGCCCGGTAAAACTACATGTACAAAATTCAGTGGACATGTGATTTATGCTGAGACCTAAAAAAAAGTCTCTTGGTGCCATGACCTAGACTCAACAGGAAGCGAAATCTGGCCTTTTATCTGTTACCCTATTTAAGGCTCCTTAATGGGTCTTTTCCAGCAAGCAATCACATGACAACTTTCCACATCGTCTCTGGTGGGCAAGCTAACCGGACATTCCTTGACAACTCAAAGTGCTTGAGTGATCAGGAGTTCAATACCAACAATATAGAGTCAGTTTATGTAATTATATCCCCGAACGCCGAATGGCGTTCCAGGGATATTATGTTTTTGGTCCGACCGCCGCCGCCGCACTACGTGTTAACGCGATAACTTCAGTAATATTTCAATTAGAAATTTCAAGTTTTGCATATAGGTAAGTAACATAAAGAGAAAGAACTGATTCGATTTTGGACAATGTACGATTTCTAGATTGGCCACCAGGGGCCAAAAACTGATTTGCGTGTTAATGCGATAACTTCAGTAATATTTCAATTAAAAATTCCAACTTTTGCATATAAGTAAGTATCATAAAGAGGAAGAACTGATTCGATTTTGGACAATTTACAATTTCTAGATTGGCCACCAGGGGCCAAAAACAGAAAAAAATCACTGTTTTTATCATATCTCTGGAAATATTTGTCTGATTCACCTCAAATCAAGTGCAAATAAAAGGTCATGACCTGAGGATGTGTCCCACGATGACATCATTCCTGTTTGGTTCAAAATTTTGACACAAGGTGGAGCTTTGTCAAATAAAATTCACCATTTTTGCCATATCTTTGGAACTATTTGTCCAATTGACATGAAACTATGTGCAACTACAAGGTCATGACCTCGCAACGTATCACATGATGACATCATACCTGTATGGTTCAATATTTTGGTGGCGCTTTGTGATGGAAAATTACCATTTGGGCCATATCTTCAGAACCATTTGTCCGATTGACCTGAAATTAAGTTCAAATGAAAGTCTATTCAAGGATTGGGGAATTGGAGGATTGGGGCGTTCGGGAATATACCCCCAGCCGTTGCCTCCGACGGCATAAGCCTAGTTTGTATTTTAGTTGACGGCTTGTTTTTTTTAGATCTGGTTAAAGTAAGTTTAGATAAATTGTTCTCGCTAGATTTTTAGAGGAAAACAAGTGGAGACCAATTATCAAGGTCAATTGCTTTGCACTGGACGAGACGTTTTCAGGTTTGTTTTTGACAGTTTTAACACTCGTGTTTATACTGCCGATCACTCCAGATTTTGTAAAACTCTGAATTTGACTTTGCACAGTACGTCCATACCAAATATGAAAGTAATCAGTCAAAAATGACAGCCTGTAGAGTGACCTAAAGGACTTGTCTACGGACGCAGCAGCAGCGGAGACGACATTCGTGAATCCATAGTAGCCACCCGACTTTGTTCGGGGGCTACAATAATACTGAGAATTAAAAAATGGCTGGGGGTTAAAACTATACATTTCTGGGATCATAAACTCCTTGACCACAAATATTCCTCATCTGAGCTTGAAATTCTAAATTATCTACTCTTTAAAAGCCAAATAAGACAGCTCTCCAACTAGCTCCCCAAATTCTCAGATCCTAATAAATGGCACACTGTCAAATCATAAAATAAACAGATATTTAACACAAGTCAAATTTAGATGCATGAAATTTAATGTTAATAAGGGGCATTCAATGGTATTCATTTTGTGATGGACAGGACATTTAGAGAAGTAATTTCAGTGCAGCTACTAATGTGTTGGTCCTCTGAATTGTTTGATTGGCTGAATTTGAAGTACTCTGGGAGTACTTCACGTGATATAAAAATGAATGTCATCGAGGGTAATTAATACAATTAATTACATAAAAGAGAAATTGTTACGGACAGAACAGACTGCTATATGGGTTTTTTTGTAAAGTAGCTAAATCAAATGTTCTCTTCATTCACATTATATTCTTCAAATTCAGCCATTTAGTGATGTACACTTATATCAAAGAAAAGTCATTCAGGAATTAAAAAAAAAAAAAATATCTAAGCAGATGAATTTGACAGGGGTGTCAATTTGCGTTACGGATAGGACAGGGAAAAATGTTACGGACAGGACACGTTTGTCACTCTAAATATCAGTAAATTACAAATACAACTTGTATTGATCAGTATGATGGATACATTTGCTTTGTGAGAGAGACAGCAACATATCTTTTAAGGAGAAATATGTCATTTTAATTTAAAATATCAGGACTTGCCTCATATCTATAAGCATGTACAAAATTGTTATACAACGTAAATGCAGGCATCCAATTATACAACGTAAACGCATGCATCTAAGTCCAGTGCCTGGCATGATTAACTTCAAAAATGTAAATTTAAACAAAATGTCACATCTTGATGCCGGTCACAGTCATGAAATCGACGGTACATACCTGCCATGAGTGCAATGATCCATGAAGCCAAAACACATTTTTGAGAAATTTTTGGATGTCAACTGACAAATCCGCCAGGTAATTCATAAAAATTCTGACAAAACAATTTTTAGAGCCATGTCGCAAATACCTTTGAATGCCCCATAAATGATTATCTTGTTGAATTTAGCATGAGTTTATCAATATAGATATAGTTGGACATCAATGGTCACCAGTAACCTCTCCAAACCCAAAACATGCCTTTTCTACATGATAAAGTTTACAATTTTGTCTGTTTTCTTCAGATCCCCACAAGCCAGCCCACATACTCATGAAAAGAACTGCTAATTTAATTATCAGAACATTCACCCTGCAATGAAAAACTAGCAGTTCCCACTTCCAAGTTTGCAATCTTACACAGTGTCCCAAAAGTTCATGCACCACTGAAAAAGTCAACTCAGATTGTGAATACTCAACAGAATGCACCCAATCATAATTACTGCCCTCAGCCTGTTGGGAACAGAATGCACTAATTTATTGAACGGAAGGCTCAATGCTGCCTCACTCCCGCATAGCCCTCACATTGAGCTGCTTTGTGGAGGTAGGGGGTGGGCTGTGGATGACCCAACTGTTCAAGATATCCCAGCTGTTCTCGATCGGGTTGAGGTCCCGGGAGTTGGGTGGCCATTCGTCATTGCGCAGAATGTCAGGAAGCTGCTCAGAACACCACTGCTGAGTTGTATGAACAGTATGCATGGGGGCACCATCTTGCACTAAGATCATTTCCGCACACCTGTTGAACATCTTCATAGCGGTGAAGGTAGGGGTGGGCGGTATAAACGGTAGATGGTAGAGACAATATAAATTTGGCCAAAGGTAGAGATTTTGACAATACCGGCCAACCCCGATAGCCCTAGTTGATGATGTCATTAAGCTGCACCTGCTGTATTACATAATGGCCGAGAGCATAGTTGAAAGTATTGAGCATACGGAGGTGGGGGTGCTCTTGAAAAACATCGATGCAACGTCTATCATGTGTACTCGTTCTGGATTTAAGGAGTCCGATCGTGAGCAGAAAAACATAATCTGCAAAATGAGGTTCGAAGAGGTAGACTTGGTCACAGTTCATCCGTACTCGGGCACGGTTAATCCGTACTAGTACCAAATTTAAAAACACCTGTACTTGAGCACGGATGATTACTGTTATGTGCTACGGCTCTCTTGTTCAAAGGCAGTGGCGTAAGGATCTATCCATTCAAACAAAGAAATTCAATGCTTGTTCGAAATTTTGGCGGATGAAAATATAAAATCACAACTAGGGATAGACCGATATGGATTTTTTAGGGCCGATGCAGTTTTTTTTTTTTAATTCCCCCCACCCTTAGCCAATGACCGATTATGGACTGCCGATTTTCTTGGGCCGATATTTATTTGTGGGCGATACTGCTTTTGCTCCCTCAGTTTACATTAAAAAAAATGACACTATTATAACGAATATCAGAGGACTCAAATTAGACAAACATTTATTGATAAGTTTCAACCAGCCATCGATGTGATGGCTGCTCCTCCCCAGTGAGACTCGCCCCCCCCCCCCCACGCACACACACACACACACGCACGCACACATCAGCTGAGCATACGCTGACTGAAAAACTTCACGACTGCTGGATTGATAACGGCAGCAAACGGCTCTAAAAACGTTTTCACGAAACACTGACACAATTGAGTACTACATATAAAACAGTTCTCTCATCATTTAAGTTATTGCATGCTAAAGACCTCTCTGATGGCAGACACGACTGTGCCATTCCGCTCTGAGGGAGAGGGCACACACACACACACACACACACACATCAGGGCTCGAAAAGAACTTTTTTGCTTGGTAGCGCTCCTAAAAAGTTAGGAGCGCGCGCCAAAATTTAGGAGCGCACACACCGAAATCAAAGAAGCACCAATGTGTATACTTTTTAATGTTTAAAAAAACTACAATAAAACACTCCACGTTAACAATACAGCTGTCTCCAACAAATGACAATTATTAGACAATATGAGAGTCTTGAGTTCAATGATTAACAAAGGTTTCCAAAACATTGGCTATATGCCATGTCTGCAGGCCAGGATTTAAAATTGGGTCTCCTTGCTCTCTGCCCTTCTATCCATCTCCTCACTGCGTGTGAAGCATCAGATATGTCCAGAGGACCCTCCACACTGATCCGAATCTAATCTTCAATTGTGTTAGGGTTAAATGCTGATCTGACGTAAAGCCGTAAAGTCCTTTTTTTCGCCTGAATATTGCAATATGAATCAGTCCATAGCGGTTACTTTGCTATTTGTTGGCTTGTTATAACATAAGCAGACTTTATAATGAGTATGTTTGTTTTAAGATATAGTAGCCTATGCCACACGCCCAGGGGCGTCTCTCAGAATAAAGATTGGTGGGGCCCAGAGCTCCCCTTTAAAACAATTACTAACCCTGACTTGCACGCAATCGTTCACATAATTGACCAACAATCCTTCCAGGATTTTCCTGGCTTTTTTTATCGTTTTTTTTTTAATTTTTTTTAATAATTTTTTGCGGTAACTTTTTCCAAAAAGTGGCAATGAAAGTTGCAATGCCTTGGAGATTTTTTTTTTTGTCGCGAGAAATTTGCGCGGATTGGTTGAATTTGCTTTAATAGTTGCAATCGCATCATGCAACTTCCATGAGGGACTGAGCAATAGATTCACTCGGAGAACACGCCAGTATGGTACGGTACATTTCAGTACAGCGACAATCATTAATCTGGAAGCGTAATTTTGTGCATTTAAATCAGCGTTATTCAGAATTGCACACAGACGTTTTAAATGGTCTTTTATTTTATTTAAACAAAACAATCATGAAGCGCCAGTTAAATCACTTGATGTGAGGAAAAGGTAGCGCAGACGTTTGAGAGCAGTTTGTCTTTCATAAAGCGTTAGACAATTTTTGAGTGGCCAAAATAATTTTTCTGATCTGAATTTATCCCATTATTTAGTCGTCAATAGATCTCATGGAGAGAGAAAGCGTAAATTTGACTGCCAGAGGATTATTGTCAAAATTGGAAAACGTGTTAACAACGGAAAATAACTGAGCCCAAGCCAGGAACAATCAATGGCGCAAAGACATGGTCCGGGCTCCACCAATTGTCACTTCCAGAGACGCCACTGCACACGCCATTGTCATCTGATTTCTGCATTTTCAGGAAAACGTTGCGCGTACTTGCAAATATTTAAACATTTACTGGTCTAAAAATGTAAAAACTGTAAAAAAAATGTATGTTAAAAAGTTTTGCAGATGGGGTACTGAAGCTATGAGCGAAGAAACCAAAACGGAGATTTTAGGGCTGCGCAAGCGCCGAGTCGCGAGGCAGCATATTTTGATAAGTTGCAGCTTTTAACAGAACACCGAACCCACTCCTTTACGCACATTTGTCACAGTATTTGCTGTGTTTCGTGCTTTCTCCATGTTTGGAAGGACTTTCACGTTTAAAGTGTTTGGACTTAGTAGGGGAGCGCAGGGAACCTCCTAACGCGGGGTTAAATTTAACACTGACTTTTTAAGTAGTTGCACAGGGTCAAGCAGGGGGTGCATCCGGTCAATATAGTGCGTTGTCAGAAGACAGTCTCCTGCAAATTTTTAGAAGGATTGGACGGATTTTGGGCGAGATACCTGAATGAACGTGTTTTAATGGCGTATAAGTAAATATTTTTATTGTACTAATTTTTCGATTTCTGAGCTGTGTGTAGGAGTCACCAAATCCAATGGCATATTGTCTTAATAACTGTCCTGTTTCCTAAAACATAGGTCTATTTTTGAGATTTGTAACCAACTCATGGCAAGAGTTAGCTAGGCTTAAGAAAAGCTAAACACGGCAGGGTTCGTTGTAACACTGCGTTATAACTAAGCCGCCTGTGATGAAAAGAGACACTTAACTAAAAAGAACTTATTCCCATAACTTTTTATTAAAGCCAATTTTTATTCCATGCTGTACGTTAAGCATGAACTTTAAAAGGGTTTCAAGTTTCAGATTAGCAATGTATACGCTGCAGCTGAACTATTGTTTTAACTGCTGTTGACAAAAATAAATTTGTCTGTTTGACACAGTCTCTCTTCAATATTAATGTGTTTTAATGTGTGGATGTAATCTATCTATCCATTAGTCCATCAATTTCAATATTCATCAATGATAGACCAATAGATGGATGGAAGGATAGATAAATAGACCTGTATAGATATCAATCCATGAGGAGGTGTTGTGTAGGTATCTGCCATAGATTCACAAACAGTATTCTCCAATAGTATATTGATAGAATTGTATTGGGTTAAATTGCTTTCAAAAAGACTTTCCTAGCAAGTGTTTGAATTAACCCTCTGTCTGTTATAATTAACCCCGCCTATGGGGTTAGTTTTAACATTTCACTCCTGCCACTTTTGGAGGAATTGTGCAAGAACAGTAAGTCTTACAAACAAACTTCAAGTTTTCATTTGTAGCAGAGATGTGTATATTACATGTATAAAAACATTATTAATTTAGCTTTAATATTTTTTCAATTATTTAGCCAAAACCAAAATGTGTTAGGTTGTGCCCTGCTCTCCCCTAGATAACGCGCTGTTACCAGCAAGATTTGGGCCATTATCTTTACAATGAACACGGTGCACACCAGTTTCTTATAACCTCAGCCGTTCAAAATTTCTATACAACTCTTTGCGAAAATAATAAACTGATTTTGCTGCCCATTCATCCAAATCACCGTCATGATTCTCAGTTTCAGTTACTTTTGATACCGACTCGACTTTTTTAACGTTAACGGTACCAAAAAAATAAAAGTCTTCCATTGCTCTTTGTTTCATTTTCCGTCCAAATCTTGTGCGTAGCTACAGTAGTAACTCTCAGTCCCACGAAATTGAGTGATTGACTGCTAATATTAACCATTCTAGAATCAGTACTGTGGTTTAGGACGTCAACCTCCCCTTTGATTGGTCAGAATGGTTACTGTCAGCTCGAGGGAACACACTGGGTGCGCTCCATTTTTATACCGGTGCGCCCGGCTGCGGTATGTCCAGTAGATTCATGCATGCAAACCGTTTTAACATTTAATCGAACCACTCTCCTATCTGTAATTGCATTATAGATATCCATAATAGCATTTCTCCTAACTAGTCAGAATGGTAATTAAAGATATCTGCAATAACATTCTTACTAGTAGAAATATATCAACAACTTTGAATGTACTAGTCAAAACTAAATTTAAGATGTCTAAAAATCCTTAAAAACTGTAAGTGGCCATTTTAACATTTAATAGCCAGACTGGATATGTATTGCAGATATTTGTAATTCAATCCTTCCTAGACAAAAAGAACACTTCAGATATCCACAATGACATTCATCCTATCTACAATCGTCATTTCCGATATCAACAATGACATTCTTCCTAGGACAAATGACGTCACTTTTGCCATTCATGTGTATTGGGCTTTCAATTTCAGATATCGACAATCACATTCTGGATATCTAGAATGAACATTTTGGATATCTGCAATTGAATTCTTACTAGGAAAAACTCCCATTTGAGATATCTTCAATCCACTTGTTACTAGTCATAATTTTCATTTCAGATATTCAAAATGAAAAACTAGTCCTGTTTACCCATCAACAGATATCAACAATACTTTTAGGGATATCTGCAATTGTATTGTTGCAAATCATAATTCTAATTGTAGATATCTGAAATTACATTTTTACTAGTCATAATGGGGTCTATTCTCCCATGCATGCAAGTCGAAAAAAGCTCATAGCTACGCGCTTTTCAGCCTCCGCGTATTCTCCCCTCGACTTAAGTCTGTGCATTACGTGCCCCGAAGGCAGTTACGCGTTTGGGGCGGAGCAAGACCAATATCGGGGCGTTTCCGGGCGTTTCTCAGGCAAATAACACTTACGCGTATTCTCCCCCTGGCTTACGCGCTTTTTCTGTTAAGCGCTTTTGAGGGCTGTGTTAAGGTCAAGCGCCAACATAAGGCAAAATGGAATATTGCGTTTGATGTCGGTTAAAGGCGAATTTAAACATTATTTTTATTTTATTTAAAATGGTAAAGGTTGAGACATTCAATATTCGATTGTTCATCCTTATTTCTAAACTACATGCCTCATAACCATAATAAATTATCAAACGAAATCATCACGTGATATTACGCAACAGCCTCTTCTCCCATTAGTTCAATAACAATGGCATAGCAATTACTACAAGTATACATAAGACCATCATTCTACCATGCCCTCAAAATCTAAAACCAAAATGCCAGTCCTGCATTTGCTTGCACTCTTGCGTGATTGGGAAAGAGTAAGAGGAGCGCGCCGAGCGCGAAGGCGACCACGCATATATCGGTTTCGTTTGGACATCCCGGGACTAATAAACACTGAGTGCATCCAGCCCTTTCGTCTGGACCGTGCATGAGGCAATCGTCTATCTTTGCTGACTTTTGGATGAACAGCTACCCAAGCGCAGCAATCACCCACAATTCATTCCCGTGGTCATCAAGGTTACAACTGCGCTATCGGTCCTGGCACCTAGGTAATTCCAGAGAGTGGCTGGTGATGTCATGCACATATTACATGCGTCTGTGTTAAGGTGTCTGACACAGTTCGTTGAAGCTCCAAGTTCTTCTCCATGCACTTCCATTGCAGAAAGAGTGGATGCCACCTCTTCCTCCAGTGCAGTGAAATGCACAGGGGATGACAGTTGCCCACCGCTTGTTGCGTGTACACTTCTCCGGTTTGCAGAGAGCCTGGCTTTTACAGCGCCCCACAGCTCTCTTCATTTATGCTTTAAATCGGGAATACTGTGCTTACATCTCCCCACCGAAGCCACATCCAGAACGATTCGCAGCTTAATTCCTTGGATCAGCCCTCATTGCTCGCTTGCCATACAACACCAACATCTGTGAAATTTGGTTTTCGGCTTTGGCTCGAGGTCGCCATCATTGTCTTCATGTTCTAATAACAAATGCGACTGCCCTATATGTTCGTGATAATCTAAAAAGTTGTGATATTCTCACGAGTGAGGAGATTGATTTTCTAATTGAGGATATCTGTATTAACTAACTCATGTCTTTATCATTTTTTTACCATTGATAATACTGTGTATTTTAATGTGTGAATAAAGATATTATTAAATAGGCTACTCTAGATTGAGCCCTACCCTGGCCAATACGAAAGCACTACCCATTTGTTAATCAATTTTAGCCCTTAAAGAATAGGCGACATGGGCAGAATTATTATCAGTAAATGGGATAATTGATTATAATAAAGTAATAGGCACAAGTTCAAGTGAATGTGTTGCTCAAATCAAATAGGATATGATAGGCTACAAATATGGAAATCCATCATTGCTGAGGAGGTTTCGGGGCGGGTAGATGACCGCGTGCGGGGTAAGAATCCTTGTTAAAGCGTTTCCATGTCCTTTAGTTGAAAACCTGACATCGGAGTAGTTTGAGATTTCAAGTGCGCAATTTCTAAATGAGATCATATAAACTGTCTTTCATTATCTTTTTTTCTGTGACTAGAATGTTCCCTTTGTCTTCTTCCCTGTCTTCCACGGAACAAACAGGCTGGTGTAGGAGGGGCACATTTTCAATGATCTGATTGCGCTGGCTGAGAAGCGCTAAATTCTTTATCTATTATTTCATTATCGTGGAAATTTGTTAGTTTGCATAGCTTTAATGCCATGGTGTCAAGTGTTTGCCACTAACATGGCAATATCCCCCGCCGCCTCAATTTTGGAGCCCAATGCTACATCCCCCGCTTCGCGCTAATTGGGCTGCGGGGATAAAAAAAAAGAGATGCCTGAATTACTTCTTGTAATTGGTACAGACATACATAGGCCTACTATTACAGTGGCATATCAAACCTTGTATCTTCAAAATCACAAACTTCACAGGAAAATAAAAAATAAATATCAGTTTGGAGATGCGAGGTTTAATCAGCAGGCCAACAATATTCAAATTTAAAGTCTGATTTGCATTTTTCATGGACCACAAATGCATTTTCATGGTTAATCAGGAAATCCTTGTTCCTTGTTTTCTTGATAGCCAAAATCAATGAGCTTTGTACAGAGTCTGCCTCTCTTTTGCTTTAGTCACACCTCTATCATAAGGCCGCCTACATTCTGAAGTTAAGCGCTGTGGGCGTGATCGAAGTGCGTAGGGGAGAATACGCGTAACTTAAAAGCGCTTAACTTGAATCACGTAAAAAAGGACTTGCGCGCTAATGGGAGAATAGACCCCAATATGAATTGCGGATATGGCATTTTTACTTGTCACAATGTATTTTGGATATTCAAAATTACATTCTGGATATCTGGAATAGTTTCTCATTTTCGATATCTGATAAAACTATTCCAGATATCCAGAATGTAATTTTGAATATCCAAAATACATTGTGACTAGTAAAAATTCCATATCCACAATTCATATTATGACTGGTAAAAATGTAATTTCAGATATCTGCAATTAGAATTATGACTAGCAACAATACAATTGCAGATATCCATAAAAGTATTGTTGATATCTGTTGATGGGTAGACAGGACAAGTTTTTCATTTTGAATATATGAAATAAAAATTATGACTAGTAACAAGTGGATTGAAGATATCTGAAAGGGGAGTTTTTCTAAGTAGGAATCCAGAATGTAACTGTGGATATCTGAAATTGAAAGCCCAATACACATGAATGGCACAAGTGACATCATTTGTCCAAGGAAGAATGTCATTGTGGATATCTGAAATGACAATTGTGGATAGGAAGAATGTCATTGTGGATATCTGAAATGTTCTTTTTGACTAGGAAGAATTGAATTACAGATATCTGTAATACGTATCCATCTAGCTATTAAATGTTAAAACAGCTTGCCATATACGCCCATCTCTATTTAAGATGCAGCAGCGGCTGGCATGCCTTCTGACTACCAAATGTACCCGAAAAGAGGTGATTAATTGGGAAAAAAGCGGTCGCACAGGTGCAACTATTTTAATTTGAAGGTCGTAGTGTAAACGGTCGCAGTTTCGAGCCCTGCACATACACACGCGACACAAAACGCATTTAACCTCAGCCCAGTTTTTGCTGAATTAAACTCCTACAAACACCAATGAAACTGAATTGACAACACTGACATTACTTAATCCTTAAACCGATGTTCGTAACATCTATACATATTAGCCTACAACTATGTCAACAGCTCCCTAAATACAGTGGTAAGCACTTTTAAAAACGAAGCATTCAGCAGCATTCCCATTTTCTGACCCACAAACTTAACTATGTTTGCAAGCACGTGTATTACATGGCAATTATTTGGCATTCATGCTTCCTCTTTCATAGTGGGTGGCAATATTTCAACTAAGTTTAACAGTGAGAGGCTAATTTAAATTTTAAAACGCCTTGTTCTGAAGCAGCCACAGGGCAAAGCTGCTTTCACCACTCTTCCAGTTGGGGAGGGGTAACGCGTCTGCATGTGCTGCAGGGTCATCCGTCAACACAGAGCTGCCCCTGGCTGCCTGTCTGTAAATCATGCCGCGGAAAAATACATCGGCGAACCCACGCGCGAATCTGCCGATGCCGATTCAAGAAAAAATGCAGATATCTGCCTAATATATCGGCCAGCCGATGTATCGGTCGATCCTTAATCACAACTGGATACTACACACAAAAATTTGGAGATTTATGGAATAATTTGTGAGTCGTTACATTTGCGTGGTTATCACAGAAAAATAGAACAGTGTCGTGACAAACAAAAGAAAACGCGGCTGCGATATTTCAACATGCGGGACGTGGTGCGAAAGTCTGGCAGCTCATGTTATGAGAAAGATAAATTTTCATGGTATAAGGCAGTGGACAGCATAATCGGCCCAAAACGCAAGGGTGAAAGAATTCCACATTCAACTTCCTCCAATATCGAAAGTAATCAGCTCTTTTCTTTTTCCCCTTACCTTGATGTTTGGAGACACAGAGAAAGATTTGCGTGAGTAAAAACATCAAGTATCCAGTCAAGAAAATTTAGAGCTAAACATGTTGACTGCCGACTACGAGAACTCGAAATGGCGGGTCCTCATGTAGGCCAGTTTAGTCCTCATGTAGGCCAGTTGTGAAAGAGTTGATGCCATGCCCATGTTGTAATGATAATTAATGTCACCCATCACCAGACAGTGTTTTCAATGGATCAACAGCAGGAAGATCCTCAGTGTTGTTAGGACTCTTAATGTAAAATCACTGACAGTATTTCTCTACTTGTAGTATTGCTACTGCATATAAACCTGCAGACTTTAGTGTCACAACTAGGTTACAAACCAAGCTGGTCGCATCGGCTGGTGATGTCCATTTTAATTTGAGGCCAATACGTTTTAATGATTTCCAGGATACAAAAAAGTCATTTCTGCTTAAACTTGTCTGCAACAATGATAAAAATCAAGGTAAAATAGACTTCATGTACTGCAGCCATCATGATGAATTTATGTAGGCTACATGGTATTTATATTATTTTAATGTTGCCCGGCTACATTTATGAGAAGGCAGTGGACATTATCATGCATTGTAGTAACTTCCAACTTGACCCGGTCTTGCTCAGCTGCATAAGCTTTTTTAAGGGTTGGAGGATAGAAGTGTCTAAGATACAGCTTTAAAAAGTTTAGAAGAATAATAGCTGGTCTTGGCTGGATTGTCTACTGGGTGGCATATAGACCTGTAATTAATAGACATAGCATGGACATACCTTTCCATGATGTTTAATACCGGCTATTCTTTTGGGAGCATTTTTGCATGTTTGTCATTCATATTTTGAGGCAGGAGGGGGTGGATATTGGCATGTATCGGCCCCTGGTGGCAAAAGTGGAAACAGATGAAGGCAACATCACCTGTAGAACATATCAAATGAACAACTTTACGGCCAGCCTCCCTTCTCCTCAATACAAGCAGGTGAGTACTAAACTTTTATAAGGTGGGTTACTTTGTGAGTAATAAAAGTGTTTAGTGGTGGTGCTCAAAATTATCTCACTCATTTCCTTGCATAAATGCCTGCTCAGTAAAGCCGACTGTGTCGACTTTAGCCTCCTATGGGTTCAAATCCAATGCAGGAGAATTATGAGCCAAAAAATAAAAATGATTTTGATGCTGAAATCCTAGGGCAGCACAGCAGTGCAGTGGATAGCACCAGCACCTAAACAATATTTTTCTGGGTTTGAATCTGGTCTGGGATCTTGCTGTTGTTATGACTTGAAAATCACAACAAAGAAAACCAGCAATGACAACTTTAATTTATTCTTCACAGATTAGGTCCAAAAATTTCTACTAGAGATGCACCGAATTTTAGGTTTTCGGCTGAAAGACTTAACACTGAAACAATACGGCCGAAACAGAATGTTGTGATTACGCAAGCAAAAACCGCGACCAGCACGCGCCTGCATGTATGTTTTCAATCAGAGGACGCGCACCACCGTCACCACGTTATGACAATAAAGTCTACGAGTGCTGAATTCCAATTTCTGTTTGACACTGTCCTGATGCATAGGATAGCAGCTGGTGTGGTGTCCGATTCGGTTTCACATTAAATACGTACCACATAAAAACGCAAAGCAATGATATCCATAAAAGGCATAGAGTATTCGTAGACAATGGCAATGTATTCTCAAGGCATTTGTGTACCATCAGTATTCCATAATGTAACTACAACCCCTGGAAAAATATGTAATCACCACACACGGAGGATATTAATTTACCGGGTTTCCTTCATAACTAAGAAGCAAATAACGCATATGATAAAACAATTATTGTTTATTAGCTTGATTTGCAGACATCATTCAACATTTCACTTTTAAAGTGACGGCAAAACACGTAGCAAACGCGCAAATCGCGGGAGATGGCAGAGTAGGCCTATTAGAATTTATCGCTTTACGATGCGTCACCTAATCTGTGATGCCTTACCCTTTCCTGAGAACAAAATGCTTCATCAGCACCCGTGAAGTTATTCTCTGTGCAATTTTTGTAGAATGGAGGCAGCATAATAACTTTCTCAAAGAGAATTGGGGAAACCGAATTGGACACAACGCCTTTGCTTCTAATTTCGCTACGAACAGGATTCACTGACAAAAGAATGCATTTCATAAATGCAGCAGCCTCGGTGAATAAATGCAACTTTGTTTGAAAGGTAAGGCAACGCACAGAATATTTATCAAGCTGGCTAAAACGAACACACGTTTCGAAACCACAATCTGAAGACCTGTTTCAGCCAGTAGTCTATCGCAGCCAATTCTCTCTGACCAATTAGTGGGCTGCTGTTGTCGTCACGAAACATATTTTATAATTTTTCAGAAGCTAGTAATAGGCCAGTCAGTTATAGGCCGTTTTATTTATAATTTTATTTTATATTGTGCTTTTTTTTTGGAATGTCAGTGCTAAATAAATATTTTCATAATTTTGTAATTGATTTATTCTTCGAAGCGTGAGTACTAATTTATGCCATTGCAATGCCTTGACTTTTGTTAGGTAAGTACACAGTCATAGCCATGAATGCAATGGTTCTAAAAATTGGCATAATAATTCTTTTTGGGGTTTCGGTTTTCGGCTAAGCGTTTCTCATTTTCAGTTTCGGCCAAAAATTTTCAATTCGGTGCATCCCTAATTTTTATGAATAATTCGCTGTGTACTCCTATAAGAACACTCTAATGCCACCATGTAAAAATGATTCCAAAACAAAAACTCAAAAAACCTCTTCCTTTAACTGACCACAATCACAGCATTTATATAGACTAGGAACATTCTGGAAAGATTGACAGGAGTCCTGGGTGATCCGGCCCCCTCCAGGCAAAAAGATGCCAGAAACCTCCAGAAAGCACTAGTCTACTTCATCACAAACAACCGGCACCGCATCAGATCATGCCCTGCTACAGACATGCCACCAGAGGGTGCCAAACGATGATTAAAACTAACAAACAGCTGACCAGTAAAGCAGCAAAAACAGTATGTAACAAATCTTCATTTGCAAATAATATACAGTGCTTTACATAAAATACTCATACATAACCCTGTGTGCAGTTTGCATGTTCTCCCCATGTTTGCATGGGTTTCCTCTTACAGTTTAAAGACCCGCATGTCCGGCTAATCGGAGGTTCTAAACTGCCCATAGGATTGATTGCGTTTGAGTGAGTGGTGTGTTGTGACTCGTGCTGTGAAGTGATGCACAAATGTTTAGCCAGGCACCGTTCTACCGAATTTTTAGAGAGGCATTTTAAAATTTAGGATGGTGTGAGCTTTAAAAGGTATGCTGAGTAGGTTTTTCAGAAAGAAACAATGGATGGACTCATTCAAAATGAATGCCCTCAATGATTACTCATGAGTCAGGAGAAGTGCGGAACACTGTCTTTATCTACAGTGACCCTGCCGTCTGCCTGTCATGGAGGAGCTGGAGCCTGTCCCAGCTAACCATGGGCGAGCAGGGACATACCCTGGACAGCTCGTCCATCCACTGCAGAGCGCACACATTATTCACACACCGTTCACTCTCAGTCACACCTATGAGCAATTCAGTGTCTCCAATTAGTCTGATGTGCATGTCTTTGAACTGTGGGAGGAAACAGGAGTACTAGGAGGAAACTCACGCGAACACAGGGAGAGCATGCAAACTCCACACAGAGAGGCCACAAGCTGGATTCGAAACCACAACCCTCTATGTTGCACCCTCACTGCCCAAAGGCTAATGCCCAGTAACGTCCTGTACGAAAATAAAAATAAGACAAACACAGTCTGCCTGTATTCGTCTTTTTTTTTTTTTTTTGTAAAGTATGTTACTGGGCACTAGCCTTTGGTCAGTGGGTGTGCAGCAACGAGCCAATGACTGCGCACAGGGTGTAAGAATGGGACATAGCATTGCACTGTAGGGTAAGCGTTTCTAAAGTTATTGAGCAGGAGAGGCAAGGCCAACTTCGAATGTTCAGTTTACAAACCGCAACGGAAAAATCTAACTCGATGTACCTTTGAGTTACACGTCTGATATGATTTCTACCAGTCTAAACCTGTCAACCCCCCCCCTTCTCCACAAACCATGACCATGAATAAATAGGTTAGATGAAATGTGTCAATGTGCAAATGCCTATGGGTAACACTGAATCCAGAAAGTATTCAGTTCCCTTCACTTCTTCCACCTTTTACTGTGCTTGTTATAGCCTCCATAACAATTGATTGAGTCTATTTTGTCTCTTACCAATCTACACACTATGCACAATACCAAGACAAAGGACAGCTGGACCTCTGAAGTTTAAGAAACAAAGATGATCACAAGGAACAGGATGCACATCTGTTTCATTTGTTGTTTCATAGCAGAGGGTCTGAATACTAATACAATTTAGATTTCTACGGCATATTTTAATTAAGCTGCAAATATTAAAAAAAACAGTGTTTTTCTTTGCCATAATGGGACATTGTAAGTAGATTTAAGGTAAAAAATGACTACTCAATTTTGAATATAGCTGTTACATTACACTGAATGAGCGTAACTGGAAATGAGTTTGGTAAAGTGACTGAAGAGCAGCATAAATATTTGTGAATCCCAATATATTAAATGGATGTGTTCTTTTTTTTTTTTTTTTTCCTTGAATGTCTGTTTATTTAAGGTCATATGCCTCGGTGCCAGACAAAATGGTCTACCTTTGGACTACATTAGGAAGCTTAAGGCACTGAAGACAAATAACTACAGTGGACCCTCTGTCTTGGACGATGTGGAAAAAGCAATGATGTAGTGGCGGAACGAGCGGAGGGAAATTGCCTGCATCCAGTAAACAATGGCAGGTAGAGTCAACGCTAGGCCGTATATTGAAAAAATTAAATAAATAGTGGGTTACCATCCCCGCCCTCCCCCAAAAAAAAACCTGATTGATATTTTTTTTTTTTTGCAAAATCAGTCATTATTTTGTCCAAAAGAAAATGTGAAAAAGACCCAGATTGCTTGTCCATGCACTAGATGATCTGTATCACGTTCAATCACTGCGCCACTTATTGGATGGGTAATTTTAGCGCCACTCAATGGATCAATTTTCATCATCAATTTTCTGATGCTGATTTGTCAGGCGGCCGTCTGTCCTTCCGTCCGTCCAGCGTCAACTTCTCACTTAAAATCTGAATATCTCAAATTGTCCAATAACTTTTTTCCTAATTTGGTGTGAGCCCTCTTAATGATATTCTGAATATTCACTGTGAAAATGAGAAAATTCTGCATCTCGGTTTTTGAGAAATTCAGCATTTTCGACTGAGAAAATTAGCGTTTGTGCTTATTTTTTCAGTCTTTCATTAATATCTCAAGAACTGTTTAATAACTTTTTGTCTAATTTGTTGTAAACCTTCCTTGTGTTCTGATGATCCCCTGCAAAAATGACTAAATTCTCTGTCCTGTTTTTTGAGAAATTTAGCATTTTGGACTTAATAAATCAGTGTTTGTGCTCATTTTTTCAGTCTTTCATTCATATCTCCAAAACGATCTGATAACTTTTTTGCTCTGCTGTGACCATATTCAGCAGTCAGCAGAGCTTTTCTAATGCCGAGCCGTCCGGCGTCCGTCTGTCTGTCCATCCAGCCTCAACTTTTCACTTCAAATTTGAATATCTCAAAAACTGTGATACCTTTTGTTCTAACTTGGTGTGAGCATTCTTTATGATATTCTGAATATTCTCTGTGAAAAATAGAAATTTCCACATCCCGGTTTTTGAGAAATTCAGCATTTTGGACTTAAAAAATCAATGTTTGTTTTCATTTTTTCAGTCTTTCATTAATGTGTCATGTGTGTTAATATTGTAATAGTTTTCAAGGATTTCTGAAATTAAGTTTTGACATGGACATTTCAGTCATTCTCAGCAGAGCTCTTGACCGACAGGCCTCTTGTATTGTTTACAGTGGGGTGGAAAAATTTGGGCACCCCTAATTTAAATGTCCATTACAATTAATCTCTAAGTGATTGAAAGCAAAGCTGAACACTAAATTCAACAAAGTTAATAAACATGACACCTTTCTGTAAATTGAAAAGCAAGGTTTCTTTTTATTATGTTTAAATGATAAGAAAGGAAAAAAAGCCCTGTGCAAAAGTTTGGGAATCCTTTTGGATTATTATTCGTTACCTTTTTTTAGTAAGATGATTACTAAGGCCCAGACCCAGATGATTTACTTGTTAGGGCTTCAGTGAGTCAGGTGAATATAATTCCAGGGTGGAACTATATATTCTGAAGTAACTCCATGCCTTCTAAAGTATCCGACTGTAGTGGCTGTTGTGTCTGGCGTTAAAAACTATGTGTTCTTCCAAACAGTTGTCCAAGAATGTCAAAATCAATATAATTCACTTCCACCAACAAGGAAAGGGCTACAAAAAACTCTTGCAATGTTTCAAACTACCCATTTCAACTGTCAGACACATTATAAGAAAATGGGAAATAAATGGAACAATTGAAGTCAAGGCAAGATGTGGAAGACCAAGAAAATTTATAGATAGAATGGCCTGAGATCTGGTGAAAAATTCTCAGAAGAACCCACACATCACTGCAAAAGAGCTGCAAAAAAAAAAAAAAAAAAAAAAAGAGTAGCTGACACCGGTCTAGTTGTTCTCTGGACAACAATACAGCGTACCTTAAACAACAAAGACTGCCTGGTTTCCTCCAAATATGATGCTTAGAATTGAGGCAATCCAAACAGTTCAGTCTTGGTTTCATCAGAGCAGAGAATTGCATTTATCAGTCTAAGAGTCCTTTAAGTGTTTTTTGCATACTCCAAGTGGGCTTTCGTGTGTCTTTCACTGAGAAGAGGCTTCTTTCTGACCACTTTGCCATTAAGCCCAGATAGGTGGGTGCTGCAGTGATGGTTGTTCTTCCCCAGGATTTTACGATCTCCAAGCAGGATCTCTGGAGCTCAGCGAGAGTGACTATTGGGCTCTTGGTTACCTCTCCTACTAAAGCCCTTCTCCCCAGGATGCACAGTTTAGGCCAGCTCTGGGAAAAGTCCTGGTTGTTTCAGACTTCTTCCATTTAATAATTATGGAGGCAAGTATGCTCTTGGTAACCTTTAATGCAGCAGAAATTTTTTGTTGCCTTCCCCAGATCTGTGCCTACATACAATCCTGCCACGAGTTCTGCAGACAGTTTCTTCAACCTCATGGCATGGTGTTTTCCTCTTATCTACATTGAAATCTGAGTCCAGTCAGATTACCTGCCGTAAAGTAATCTGATTAGACTCCAATCGAGATGTAGAAACAGCTGAAGGATGATCAAGCAAAACTGAAGGCACTGGAGCTAAATTTGGTAAAGGGTCTGAATATTTATGAAAATGTGATACTTTGGTTTTTCCTTTTTTAATAAATTTGCAAAAAACTTAAAAATTTTTTAGCTCCCCTGACGAAGTCAGATGAGCTTATGTCATGGCCTGTTTTTTTATTTGAAACTGTAATGGCATGAAAGAAATCTTGGATGTGATTAAGAAGCAGCATTCATGACAACAAAATGATAAGGTCCAATGGGACAGTCATCACATTTTACTGTTAAATCTTCTGGAAACAATTTTAACATATTTAATGAGCTATGACCTTTGACCCACATACTCCAAAATCAGACTTGGGCTGTATTTTCATACCATGTACTTTCATATCAAATTTCATTAAAATCTGTCAAACATTACTCAAGTTATCGAACGGAAACCATTTTTGCATATTTAATAAGCTATGACCTTTGACCTACATACTCCAAAATCGAACTTCGCCTATATTTTGATACCAAGTACCTTCACATAAAATTTCATTACAAACAGTCAAACATTACTAAAGTTATTGAACGGAAACCAGATTTGTTACGGATGGAAGGATGGCGGCGTTACTATATCCCCCTCCGACTGCTTTGTCGGCGAGGGGATAAAAATATAATCGAACACACAAGGAGGAGTTTGAGATGTAATGGGGTAAATGAAGTTTAAAGAGGCACTAAAGCATACAACTTTTTTGCATTTTTGGCATTTTTAGGTACTAAAATGACTCTATCCCTGAATACATTTGCAAAAGAGCTCAATCGTCCGATTTTGTTGGAAAAAGAAGCTCAAAAACTAGCCCAGCAGCAATGCGATTTCCCCGATTTTGGAAAAGCTAATTACGTATAAATTAATGCATGTGACACGGTTCTGAAACTCATTGCAGCTCTGGAATCAATGTGGATATAGAAGTGTGTATGTTCCGTGCAAAATATGTGAGCTTAAGCTTTGCCTTGGGGTTTATTTTGAATTCATTTTATTCAACAAAAATAGAATGTCTTGATCTTGCCCAGTAAGAGGCTATATGAGGAGCATTGTCAAAAATCTCTATGAATTTCAGTGTGGGATCTTGCTCGCTGTGAAGACGTTTCCTGTGTCAATGACTGAAACAAGTGACATCACTGATGACCTGCAGAAACATCGACGACTCCAAAAAGCCACAAAACTCATATTGTATTCACGAGTCAGTGTTGTTGAGGATTTATCAAATATGCTAGCTGGCTATAAAACTGAAGAGTTGACAATGTACAGAAGTAAGTGTATGTCATAATTCAATCCTTTCAGATGCCGTATTTCAGCAGAGCGCAAAGAGAAGCTACTGGCGAGTCCCCATATTCTAAACCGCATATTTTCGTGAACAATGCAATTTGCACATTCAAACATAACCGCCCTTTAGCAGATGTAGACGCCTGCAGACATAAAGCTGCTAAATTTATGCACGCAATTTCACTTTAGGCCTACTATCAAAAGGTTGTGCACCTGAAACGGTTTTTGAATAGAGGGATGAACTGTTTATCAACACGGCGGATGCGCGTGCAAATTGACTGCAGAAAGAGTGGCCCCTTTAAACTGTTTGACAGGTTGTCATGGTTATCTTGCAGTTGCGATGTTGGCTAGCTAGCGATGTTGTCAGTGTAGCCTATTCATTGAGTGTATATAGAGCTAGAGAGGCAGCCGCCGCTTTCTTCTATGAGCGCAGTTGAAGAAACCAATATGGCGTCAAGTACTCCGCTTTTCTCAATTTCCCATAGACTCTAATGGATAATGGATCTGAGCCATTTTCTTTAAAATTAAGGGGTCCAGTGCAGTATTTTCAACACGTATATAACTCAAATACATGTAAGAATGAGAATCAGTAGGTTATTTTACGTGACACTATTCGAGGATAAAGTTATTGGGGGTGTTGTTTTACTCATTGCACTCAATGTTTGAGCGGCCGGTTGGTTGCATTGAGTAATGACGACGAGTGGCTAAGCACTAATTCACCGATTTTATTTGCGACATCACAAAATGGGCGAATTGTGAACGTGTCTGTTCTACAGTTCTTAAGAAGGAGGACATCATTCATTCTAAGGCTCCAAGAGTGTGTAGTGGAGCTTTTCAAACAACACCTGTAGCAGTGCTTTTAATAGAAATGGGTGAGATGCCTCCAGAAATTAGAAGGATTAGATTAGGGCTAAAATATTTAATGAAGGAAAAAGGTCAAAATTAAATATTTCCGGCCAAGCGTCTGTTGAGTTCGCATTGGGAATTTTCAGGTCGGGGTAAAAGGATTAAAACTAATTTTGCTGAGTAACTGAAGTCTGTGGCAGAGGAATTTCAAGTTAATAAATTAAATGTGTACCCTTCAGTTTGCTGGCTGGTCATTCCTTTATGGTCTGTTCCATATCCTGAAATTGATTTGAAAATTCTTGATAAGAGCAAGACTTGTGATGTAGTTGGGGAAGTCCAAACTCGGCTTTCCTCGCAATGGCGTAGCCATATGAAAATATATACAGATGGATCAAAAGATCCAGAGAGTGGAACAGTAGCTGCTGGTGTTTTTATCCCAAAGGAGGAAATTAGAGAGGGCTTCCGGATTCCTGATTTTATTTCAAGTTTTACAGAAGAAGTTTTGGCAATCCTTTGGGCACTTAGGTTGGTGGAGAAAAAAAAAAAACAATCAGTTATTTGTACCGATTCATTGTCAGCTCTATTAACAATCCGAGAGATGAAATCCAAGTCAAGACCTGATTTGCTTGCAGAAATATGTCTATTGCTCTATAACATTCATAGGGTGGGCTGTGAGGTGGGTTTTATTTGGGTTCCAGCTCATGTGGGCATAAAGGGCAATGAGATGGCAGATACACTAGCAACTAACTTGAAATCCACCACCAAACATTGTGAATTCTAAGGCACGAAGGAGATCTAGAACAAGCTAGCATTAGGTTAGCTACAGCTTTAAACTGGGAATCAGCACTGCACACTGACCTTTACCTAGCTAGCTAGCTTCGGGCGCGTTTCTCCAAAGCCTCACTGTTAACCATGTCAGCAATTTTACATAGTTTTAATTTGGACTGTAAATGGTTCCAGCACTGCAAGGTAGCAATAGTGCTTTTACACATTAATGTTAGCTGTGGAAAAAGCCCAGCTACCAAACGGAAAATACTAGGCAATGCTTGCATTTACTGAACTCCAAGACCATAGTGCTGGTTGATAGCAATGCACCTCGCTGATATGAGAGAACGACACGTTATACTTCAAACCAAACATCCAGAAAAAATTTAAACCTTACAGTGACAACAGTCTGTGGGAATTAAACGAACCTACTGAGTAACTAATGGGATGGAATACCAGCAAGCTTTTCAGCTGGGGTATGGGCAAGCTCCAGTGTGACATGACCACAGTAACGCGTTGTGATCCTCATTCTAACCGATTCCCAGATAGCATGACTACATAGAAACAACACCGATTTTCCATCTGAATCATCAGAATGGTTGACATTGAAATATCAATGCTAAATCAGTGTTGAATCACTGTTAGAATAGCGATGAAACTCGATGTTGATACAGGGACATTGAAACAATATTGATTTTAAGTTAGGATTATAATTGATTGAGCATCGATTCCTGGTTGACAGGGTGATGATACTAATGTTGAAAAGTCAATGAAAGCACATTGATCTATGGTTAAGTTGAAATCTCAACATTGTTAATTACATAACATTGAAATACCATTGATCTTTAATTAGAAAATCAACATCGATTCATTGTTAATTGAGGGTGCACGTTCAACGTTGCTTCAGTGTCTTAATGTTGACAAAACAATGTTGATTTAACATAGTTTCAATGACTCTTTGCTATCAGGGTTGGAAAAACATACAGAGTCTTTCCCTGTTAACGGTTGGTTATGTACCCATTAGGCTAGCTAGGACAGAGTAAGAATTCTGAGATAGGATTAGTACAATGCCCATGGGCACAGAATCGCTTTACGGCCATGTTCCCTGGAGGCTATTCACCAGTACCACGCATTTGACCATTCAGAGTCAGATGTGAGGCATATATTGACCAACCAGTGCCTTAATTGTTGATTAACCCTCTCCAGGCTCGTGTTGCAAATTTGCAACAATAAATCAATTGATGAAAGATAATAAAATATAAAGACCGCATGAATTGAGAGGTATGGTACACTGGACGCCATATTGGTTTCTTCAACTTTTCGCACCGATAGCCTACTACAACAGTTTATCGCAGAGTGATAAAACAAGTTATGCTGCTAAATTAACATTAGTGAATGGGATATGTCTTAACACGTTATCACCATTCAATCCAATGAATCTAATATATTATATTGCTTGAAATTAATACCAATGTTATTTTTTCTCTCAGCTTGGGGTCATGCTATAGGCATGCCGCAGCACTGATGCTCCAAGTCTGTAAAACCTGCGCGTTTTGTTATTCTTATCAAAACGGTTTGTGCAACCAACCAGCAGCACAACAAGACATGGTCGCGGCTCTTCCTGCTCTCTTTCTGCAGTCGACATGCTCAGTAGAGCGGGGTGACGTATGCAGTGATGTAGACTGATAATCCCTCTATATTCACGGGGAAGTGATGCCTGTAAACGATATGGAATATGGACTTAAGTCAAGTCCCATCCCTGTTTCCCAGGAATTGTATGAATTGAACTCCTTAGCCAAGCCTGATGTGCAAACTACCTAATATATACACTGATCAAAACTTCCAATGCAACACTCGGGTTTATTGCAACACATGTCATTTTCTTACGATAAATTTAACAATACATAACAAATACACTGCCCGGCCAAAAAACGTCACCATTTGGAGATTAATGAACAAATTCTATAATTGGATCATTATTGCAGTTATTAATATGTTTCAGCTGGCAATAATCATTTTAACCCTGACTGATGCAGCGCGTCGGTACTTGTTTTTTAAAAAATTGTGTCGGAAGACGCATCCCTTGATGATTGAAATGATGTTACAGTATTTCAGAATGGGAAAGTTATTGGCCTGTATTGAGCAAAGAAAACCATGAATGACAAAAACAAGTATGAGGAATCATTTTCACAAACAAATTTGCCACCACAAAGTCCTGACCTTAAACACATTAAAAGTTATTGAGATGTATTCAAGAAAGACCAAAGTGGTTGAAAGTGGTTCAACCATTATGTCGAGAAGACAAGATCTCGGCCAAAAATTATGGCATTTCTGATTGAAAATAAATGTTCTGGCATTGCATATAGTTGTCAAAACAATGACTAGATGAATTTGCACTGTAATCAAAGCTACAGGGGTTCCAACTAAATATTTGTCTGTGAGACTTTTTTTTTTGGCCAGGCAGTGTATTAAGATTCAAATCAAAAACACAGTTTTAGATTCAGGAATGAAGAACAGATTTTTCCTGGTTTCCAATTAGTGCTGTACGATTAACCTAATCGCAATTGAAATCACGATGTCAAGCAGTGCAATCGCATAACCACAAAAAAGGCGGCGATTTGCGATTCAATCTAAATAAGCGTGTGCTGCCAGTGAACATAACTACGTCTCCTTTAATTGTATGGAGTCTGACCTTGTGCCCACAAGCGCCATCCTGAGCTGCGTCCGAGTAGTCAAAAAGTACGTATAGAATACTATAGAATATAGAATACTATAGAATACTTCCACACCATTTTTCTTTAATCTATGAGGAAAACGTCTGAAGATAAAGGAAGGGTATAACATGGAATTCGTTCCGCTTAGGAATACAACCGCGCTAATAAGAAAATCCGAATGCACTTAAAGCAGGCAACGTGAACATGATGGGGTCCCATACATTTCTTTACGCGATTGGTCAGATGAATAGTTGCCCCTTTAAATACTGCTGCTGCGCGGAATTGTGGAATGGCGCCATCTCCTTTCTTTTCAAAAAGGATGCGTCTGTGTACCTTATGCTAAAGGAGGTAAATTAGGAAGAACTGAGACAGTTCCTAAACATTGAAAGAATTCGAAGGCTCTTATCATAGTTGCCATGGCACGTAATAATTTTTGGATGTTTAATTTAAATGAATGATTGAAAACAGGTCATGACCAATCATTAATTTTAAGGGATTGTTTTGATCCTCCCCTATCGCCAGTTCACCAGCCGCCACTGGACACTGATGGTTAACTTGTTCTTGTGTGGTCAATAGTCAACATAAAACCAACAAAAAAAAAAGAAAAATGCTACGGCTTCAAGAAAATGGAATGGCTTGTGGCACAGGAGAGAGAAAAAGAGCCATTGACATGTTGGGGGCAGGGCTCGTCAGCTACACTGTCACCGTTCAACAATCAGTCGGCTGTGTATCAGAGAATGGAACACAGATACTGTCACTGACTGACCCCGCTTAAGGGAGTCACGAGGGACTACGGTAGCTCAAGAGCGCCACATCCAGTTGCAGACTGTTCTTGACAGATTACGGACAGCAACCGAAACTGATCATGAGACAAGGGGTCCGAGATGTCTGAGGGCGAGTGCAAGTACCTTTCGACACAATGTGAGCAACACATGCTGGCACGTGACCTCAAAAGAAAACCCATATTTTGCTCATGCGTACATGGGATCATGCTTCAGGTCTCAAAAATCATGCAAATATATACAATAAGCATTCTTTACATCTTTCCTCATGCAAATACAGTACTTGGGAGCCCAAAAACCTGTTCTTGCCATTGCATGTTTAATCTCATTCTTCACTGGAATTTCATAATATTCTTTTGGGTGTGTGCTTGGTGTAATCATGACACACAGGAGTCATCTGCACAAAAAAGGTTTATTCATGAAATTTCAGAAGATTGTTTTAATTTAATAGTTTTATACATACTTTGTTTTACATAAATGGAATGTTATATCTTAATCATCTGTTTAAAAGAGTTCATGATTACCCATTATGCACAGTCAGCCTTTCAAAAGCTTGGTACCACTGTCAGCTCACTGAAATCAGTTTTTATATTGTTCAGTCTTGAGACGCTAACGTCGGAGGGAAATTGATTATTAGCCCTTACCTTTCATATAAATGGTAACACTACATCAAGCAATCACTGGCCAACCCTTGCCCTTTTCTGACTGAAGCTCATTTTAAAATACAAGTCTGTCCTTTTGAGGAGCTTCTTTAAAAGACATATGAATTGGTTCTCAGGGACACAAACTACAGAAAACTTTTTAGGTAGCCATAAAATGATTTTAAACATCACCTTTGCGAATGCCTTACACATTTTTTTTACTTCATCCAATCATACATTGACTTTAAGAATATCCTAAGTTGTTTACACATCCAGAATGCAATTTCTACTTTTGAATCAAATTACACAATACATTAGCAGCATCAATTGTCCAATTTCCCTCAAGATGAGTTAGTAGAGACAATGAGATGCAATCAAAGTGGCTCGAACAGGCAAGGACGCAAGCAGAAAATCAATGTAACTAGGAGACGCCAGTATAACCACTCTCAATAAAACCAGACTATAAACCTTGTAGATAATAAAATGAAAAAATATGAATGTACAGTTACTAACACAGCAGAGGAGGTCCAGTAGTCAAGCAGTTTGCACAAAGAGCCCAGGTTTGGATTTTAACCGTTCTCGCATACAAGTCACCACTAAGGTGCAGACCTCCATATTTGGATGCATTCGAGGTACCAGTTTTAACTTTAAGATCAAAAGGCTTGTAGCTGAACAGGGTCAACAAGTTTACCATCTTCTGACAATTCACTCCACGCAATTTTACGAATTACTGAATCAATTGACCAACTGATTAACTGTGAAGCAATACATTTAAAACAAAGTTTAGAACCAAAAGTCAACAAAAAAACTGGCATAAATTGTCTCATGTCAGCAGAATTCTCTCCTTTCAATCTGGAACTTGAGATGAAACCAACATTGTGCAGTTCAGAAAGCTGACCAAACTCCTCAAAGCCCTTCTTCCTTCACTCAGTATTAACCTGGCTCTTTCACAGCTTTATTTCAGCTTCACAATAAAATAAAAGAACCTGCTGCATATTCCTTTAGAACTCAACTGCTGTTTTACCCTATGCTTTTAGATTTGAACACATATTTAATGCATGCTAACCTACTTGAGACTGTAAGAATGTAGCTTAATGAAAATGGCCAACCAGTCAGGGGACAGGGACCTTTAAACCCCAAATACTTGCCATTTCCAAAAATAAACAGAAGTCTGGGTTTTTCTATTATAGGACAGTATACAAACAAGGTTATCCAAAATTTCAATGTATTTTTTTCAAAAGTAATTACACATGCAAATTTGGTGAAAAACAAAACCTCTTGAAGTGCATATCGAAGGCTGACTGCAATAAACACTTACTGTATGTCCAGATGTTATATTTTGGACATAACTGTTTATTGCAGTCAGCCCTCGATATCCTTGCTGATTTAAAATGTAAAATGCACCCAATTTTGAGATACTATATAGGATTTTTAGTCACTTTGCGCATTTTAACCAATATAACACATTGGTCAGGGTCAGATATACCTGGGTTAATATCATTCTCAGGGCAGAATTCATTTGGTGCCAAAAAAGCTTACGATTTGAATCTCCCGGGGAAAAATACTTTCTCTGATGTCACGTGTGGTTCCCGCAGCCCATAGGCGAAACTGGTCATTCTGTTGATAGTGGATATACTTGGAGGTTGCGCGATTGTTTATAATGTTCATTTTTACGATTTTGGGCATCATTTGACGTATCTGGCCGGAATGGTCTACAGGTGTGTTGCGGGAGGGTGCAGTATCACCAGTCATGATGATGTTCGTGCCCACAGATTCCCCAAAGACAAGACTGAGGGAAAAATGATCCCTGCAGACACCGTCTCTCTCAGCGCCCTGGATATGGGAGAACCACAGGTGATGTCACGAATCTGGATCAATATGGATAAGGACTAACTGGGGATTTTTCCCGATGCTTCTATTAATTTTCAAAAACTGTGCTATACACGGACCACCCTTGGCAAATTGACCTTTAGGATTTGGTGTATAAAAGGCACAATCTTTTTGGCAAAAAAAGATGAATTTGGTCCAGGAGATGCACTTAAACTTGCAAAAAAAAAAGTGCCTGAAGCCAAACTTTTAAGTGTGACACATGGCAGAGCTCTTCACCGCTCCTGAGGTTATCATGTTGAGTCCAATATCAGTATACCACAGCAGAGGTCTGAGTATATAGTGGGTTGGCCAGTATTGCGCATGTTGCTGCGCATGATTCTCAGAAAGAAAAAGGGGTCGGTTGCAGAATGGGGCTTCTCGTGCTCCCATTTGCGTTACCTCCTCTGGTCTTTCTTTTCTCCTGTTCTCAGATGCTGGGGGGGTTACACTGATCTCTGATCATGGTGCCTGCGTGAAGTCCAGGTTTGAAATTCTTCTTCTGCTTTGGAGAGTAGAACAGCTAACCCAACCTGTCAGTCAGCTGTTGTACTTTCCATTTGTTTTCACTGCCACGTTTAGCATTTTTTTTCTCCTTCAAGGTCAGCCCTGGGTCTCAGGACACTTTATGATGATGGTTGGCCCAGAAGGGCATCTTGCTTTTCTCCCTCCCTCATCATTAGGAGCCCTGAACTCAACTTGACTACATTTTTTTTTTTTAAAGGTTTTTATCCTCTGCCACAGAGTGAATAAGGATATAGTAATTTGTGTTGTCCTTCAGTGTGTCCATCCTTCTGTCCAGCTTCTTTTGCTAGCCAGAATTCCTAAACCATTCTGTATTTCTCAATTATGTATTGCATAGATGCATCTTATTGAGCAGATTTCCTTTACGTACTACCATCGTTATTCGTCTGTCGGTCAGTCCCTCCACTGCATTTTGTTTCCAGGCCAGATATCTGCCATCCCGTTCTTTTTTGGTCCAGAACTCCTCAACCATTCAATATTTCTCAATTCAATTTTATTGATTGTTATAACTTATTTAGGCCATTGCCTGTGCACTGTATCTACCTGGTTCGTTCCAGTATTGCCGGGTCTACTTGTTCTATGTACAACTGTGTAGGCTTTGGGCCCCTAATCACCATGTAAAAAGTTCTCTGTGTAAAAGCCTGCAGTTACTTCGGAAATTGAGACCCTTTTGCGGTCGAATGGAAATAAGGAAGGGGCCAATAAACTGATGTCATCAACACATGTCAACTTGGGTATCAAATTGAAGGTCTTTGCAAGTACATTAAGATAGGATGTTTTTTACTGGCCCGCTTGGCCGACAGGCCCAAGGGGCTTATGCTGTACCTAGGGCCATTAGTGGTTGTCTGCTGGGCGTCCGTGCGTGTGTTCATGCGTCCACAATTGTCGTTTCAGTGCGACACAGCTTTCAGTTTTCTATGGACCTTTTACATATTTTATGTGCAAGTACGTGGGCCCAAGTTCTGGCCCGAGTTCGATGCTCAAATTTTTACTGTAGGGTGTTCTGCCAAGGGTTCATCATATATGTATTGGATTTTCGATTTGACCTAATTTTAAAGGTTATATAGGTCAAAGGTCATGAAATGTTCCAGTTTTGTTTCAGCGCCATACTGCCCTCAGTTTTCCATGTATCCTTTTCCTATGTTGTATGCACGTATGTGGGCCCAAGATCTAGCCCAAGTTCAATTTTGGGTTTGCTGCGATTCTTGGTTTGGCCACCAGGTGTCTTTTTCTACAAAAATTCAAACAGCTCTGGCTCCCTTATTCTATGAGCCAAGATGCTCAAATTTTTTACTGTGGGGTGTTCTGCCAAGGGTTCATCATATATGTAATGGTTTTTGATTTGACCTAATTTTACAGGTTTTATAAGTCAAAGGTCATATAATGTGCTGGTTTTGTTTCAGCACCATAGCGACCTCAGTTCTCTATGGATCCTTTTCCTATTTCATATGCATGTATATGGGCCCAAGATCTACCCCAGTTCGATTTTGGGTGTGCTGCGATTCTCTATTTGGCCATCAGGTGGCCTTTTCTAAAAAAATTCAGACAGCTCTAGCTCCCTTATTCTAAGAGCTAAGATGCTCAAATTTTTACTGTAGGGTGTTCTGCAAAGGGTTCACCATATATGTAATGGGTTTTTGATTTGACCTAAATTTCAAGGTTATGTAGGTCAACGGTCATGAAACGCACAGATTTAGTTTCACTGTAATAGTGCCTTCAGTTTTCAACGGATCCTTGTCATATTTTATAGGAATGTACATGGGCCCAAGATCTAGCCCCAGTGTGATTTTGTGCCTGCTGCGATTCTCGGTTTGGCCACCAGGTCGCTTTTTCTGCAGAAGTTTAAACAGCTCTAGCTCCCTTACTCTACGAGGCAGGATGCTCAAATTTTTACTGTAGGGTGTTCTGCCAAGGGTTCATCATATATATATATAAAATGGGCTTTTGATTTGATGTACTTTTAAAGGTTAGATAGGTCAAAGGTCATAAAATGTGCCAATTACGTTTCAGCGCCATAGCGCCCTCAGTTCTCATTGGATCCTTGTCCTATTTTATATGCAAGTATATGAGCTCAAGATCTAGCCCAAGTTTGATTTTAGTTGTGCTGCGACTCTTGGTTTGATCACCAGGCGGCTTTTTCTGAAAAACTTCAAACAGCTCTAGCTCTTATTTTGCGAGGCAAGATGCTACAATTTTTTGCCCGCTTAGCCAAAAGGCCCAAGGGGTTTATGCTATGCTCAGGGTCTTTAGTGGTGGTATGTCGTGCGTCCGTGCATGCGTGTGTAAACTTTTGGCTTGTCTGCGCTCTAGCGCCTTCAGTTTTTCACTGATCCTTTTCATATTTCACGTGTATATTGCGTCTTAAGGTCCAGACAAAGTTCGATTTTCAGCCCAATCAGACTGATACTTTGGCCAATAGAGGGTATTCCATTTTGGCCAGGTTTGGTCAAACAGGCGCAGTGGCTTTGCCTCTATTTTTAAGCTTACTGGCTCGTGACTACTAAAAAGGGGCCGAGAAGGGACTAATATGGCACTTTTCACCCCGATTTCTGGGCACAGGTGATCAGACTTTGGAAAATAAACCACCCTATCTTTATGCACTTACATAGACCTTCAATTTGATACCCATGTTGCTATGGGTGTAGCAAGTCAAGGGTTCAATTGGTAAAAAGGGCCAAAAAAAGGGTCAAATTTGAACCCCTTTCATGTGAGGCCATGACATGGGTATCAAATTGAAGGTCTTGGTGAGGTCTAGGTGAAGATAGGGTTATTTTCCATAATCTGATCACTGGTGCCCAGAAATTAGGGTCAAAAGTGCCATTTTCTTTTTGGGACCCCATTTTAATACCCCAGGGCCCAGTAATCATGATAAAAACCTCCCTACCCTCATGTACTTGCAAAGACCTTCAATTTGATACCTATGTTGACAAGTTTTGATGACATCAATTTTTTGACCCCTTCCTTATTCCCATCAGACCCTGAAAGGGTCTCAATTTCTGAAGTAACTGCAGGGTTTCACACAGAGAACTTTATACATGGTGATCAGGGCGCCAACACCACCTCAATTGTGCATACGAGTAGATCTGGCGATATTGGAAGGAAACCATTTTCTAGCAATCTTTTTGCGCACAGGCAATGGCCTAATTGTGTAAATGTGACTGTTTTCCCTTCTCATACTTCTCTCCATCCTCCTGTCAGTCTCTCCACCACATTTTGCTTCGAGGTGAGATGTCAGCCATCCATAACTGACAGTGCTCATTTGATTTCAGCTTGAGGCACAATTTACAGAGAATGAAAACCTTAAATTGGGTTTTGAACTAGCCATCATATACTCATAGGACAGCAGCATCTTAATTGCACATTAAAACCGGTGTAGATTTTAAAATAGTGTCTACAACATATTTAAATAATTTAAAAAAATGTGGAACCAACTCAGGGTTTTTTGTTTTTTTTTTTTTTGGAAAATGAAGCATGAAAGAGAGGGGGGGGAAATCACCCAGTCTGCATATTTAATTACATCAGACCAAATGTACTGAAATGGGGGACAACCTTGTTTGTAGTTTTACCACCAACACAAATGCATAGCTCTGCTTGTTTTTGCAGCAGACAAGTGTGTATTTGGGTTGGAAGGGGGTCCGATGAGAGTAAAATTTGAGGGCCTATACCATGGCTGGTAAATTCTCGATGGTGAGGTTGCTTTCCAGCAGTTTTTCATTTATGCAAGCACACATTAATAATTCTTCTATATCTAAAAAGGTACAGTTAAATAAGTGGTTTATTTCAACTGGGATGCCCCCACGCAACCTTGCCTGGATCTGATTTTCTTGAAAAAGTAACTGATTTTTCCAAGTCCAGCGACAGCATATGGAAATTACCTTTAAGGGTTTTGGCCATGAGTCTGGGGTAAGCATAGGTATTAAGTTTTCAAAAGCTTAACTAAAAGAAGCAGTTCACTCAAAAATGAAGCACAGGTTATTTTGTTTTCTTTTTCTTACTTATTTGGGGTTGTATCAGTCCAGGTACCTGTCCAGTTTTGTTGGGATATGACTGGTTTTAATCATGTTTGCTGCAGCACATCCAGATAAAAAGGAGCATGGTATGTACACTGACAAGTGAACAGTTACTCTTTCAAAATGTAATCCAGGTGGCTACACAAGGACAAGCAGAGAGTTCATCTTCAGCTCGGCTCCACTGAGCCACATTGTGACAACTGACGAACAGGATGTTGGGAAATACAAGGTTTTGTAATGTCACGATGCTGTTGGAACTTTTCAGCAACCTTCTTCATTAATGGATGCAACAGGTTTGAAATTTGTGGCTGAGACAACCAACGGATCAGGAAATTAACAACCATAAATATCTCAAACATGATTTTTTGTGTGCAGCACTGCTAAAATAAATGTAACAATTTTCTGCATTGAAACTACAAAATATGGTATTCAACCTTGCCCTGTCACTACCGTTCATGTTTGACACTTGTTTACCTGCCAGCTAAATAGATGGTGTACTTTGGATAAAGACTGCAAGTTCAATGGAACAAAGTAGAAAATTAACTCTGTTGACATTCATGCGTAACCAGGACATTATGTTTTGAAAGAGGTGTTATTGAACTTTTCAAATGCAAGCTATTCAAAGAACCTAGTCCACTTTATTTGGGTAAGCCACTACAAATATACAGAAAACTCATCGCATGAAGTGGAAACATTAAAATTTTTTCTTTGAGTGAGCTGCCCCTTTGAAACTTTTTTAGCATCTGCAAATGAATGCAGCCAAAAGAGTATTTCAGCCGTGTAATATTTTGTAAGAAATCATGAATTTTAAAGAGTGCAATCTCTTACATTGTCACTGAAATTCTCAGATGGCTGTGCCCAGTTTTGGCTGTATCTTATCAAACATTAACCAATCTTGCAAACTCCATTTGCAACATTCAAGTGTGGTGAATTATAAACTTTGCACAATAACAAAGCTGATTGTAATTATCAGTTACCATTAATGAGCAACGAAAATCAAAAACACAGAAGCATTTCCCTGTACTCATCCCTGGGAATAAAATTCGGTATTACATTCCAAGTTAATGTCCCTCCACTTCTCAAAGTCTGGATTAGGAGCAAACGCAAGGCTTTGCAATGTGCTTTCCCGCACAGCCATACACTTATCAGATGAATCCTGAGAACAGTTTGGTGGTTGCATCGCATCCGCCAGCGCCGCAGAGCAGGTTCTTGCGTCGAGGTGACATCCTCTGACGGACTCGTCGCTCAGCTTTCACATTCTCTCGCCACAGCAGGGCGCAGTCCTGCTCCTCAGCCGTAATGGGAAAGTGCATGGCTGGGAGCCGTGTTTCCCTGTTTCCACAAAGCAAGGAGAAAGTGCCGCTGGTCTCACAGCATGGAGGCTGTTCAGTATTAAATCTCTGATAATTGCTTGTCAAGGCACTGATAAATTTGGCTTGCATGAGAGCACAACCTTGTTTGAGGGCATCAGTGACTGGGCATTTTGAGAGTGCCAGTGCAGGATATGGAAATGGCTGCAGTAAAAGCAAAAGTGCACATCTGCCATCCAAAGGCAAGGCAGCGAAGGAAGAACAATGGTGGACGAGCAGGGTGATGAGTGCAGTCAATAACGAGGCTCAACCGAAAATCTGGCCCGACAACTGGAGTGTCAATTCCATGAAAGGTGCCTATGGTAAGAGTCAGTGATGAGGGAGGTTCTCTGGCTGGAACTCTGCATCTCATTTGCCAGAGCTGCAGCAGAGGGGAAATCACCATATCATACCAACCTATCCAAGGGCGCACAAGAGGCTGCCACTTCAGTTTGCAGAAAATAATGTGCACATGTTCGCATGACAATGCAAACGAGATTCCCTGAAGGTTTCATGAGTTTTTGGCAGATCTGTGAACCCATGATTGAAGGCGCATTTAGTCACAAGACTTCCGACCCCGTGCAGCAGTGAGAACATGAGTTATTCGCATCGCTGTCGGCTGGCATTTGAGCAGGCAACGTGAGACCTACAAACAACAAAAACTATTCAGTAAAATATTTTTTCACAAGGCTGCCATGCCAGTAAATATCTTATAATAAGTGATGAAGAGTATTACCTGTGCAAAGAAGGGCTTTTAATCTGAAGGATGTTCGGGGCATGATCTGTTTACCTCAAACCACTCATCTATGCAGCTTCAGGAAGAAAGAAGGTAAAGGTTAACCATTTCTCTAAGGTTACTCAGTGACACAAATGCATGTGTGTGTGTTTGTGTGCGTGTGTACTCTTACCCTTTGTGATATATGCAGAGACAGGGTAGGCGTGCGATGGTATCTCCTTGGACTAGTTCCTCCAGGCATATTGCACACTCCCCAGAATCCTTTGCCAGGACATCCTCTAGAGAAAGAAGACAAAACAAACCATCATGTAGGCACATGATACACAACAGCAGTCACAGACTGAATTCAACATGTATGTGGGTGTGGGAATTTGTCACAAAAAGACATAATTTAACATCCCTTATGTTTTAGGAACTGAGCTTCAACGATCACGGATTTGAGAAAGCCTGCATGAGACCTCTGGCAGTGCCACAAGGAATGTACACCAATGACAACCTCCATGCTCCTTGCGAAAACCATTTACTAGTTTAAAACTAAACAGTATAGTGCCCACAACCACATAGGTGTATCCCCTCAGTGCCCCCTTGTGATATGTTGAAAACTGACGTCTACTGCATTCGCAAGCCATATACTGAAACAGGCACAAGTTCAGCATGAAATAGTGCTTTGGTCGGCCAATTTTGTTGCTCTGGCAACCAAAATAAATAGTTTTCGTGACCTAACCATAATCTACACCCATACCAAATATCAAAAGAATGGATTGAAATTTGTGCCTGTAGAGCATCCACAAGAAAATCTTTGGATGCACCGGTGATGGCAGAAACAACAACCATAAATCCAAAGTAGCTGCCCGACTTTGTTCGGGGCCACAATAAGTAACATTTGCACACATGTAGTTTTCAGTGAAGTGATGCACCATGTAGAGTGGTACAGAATCCCTAACGCTAGTGCTGACTGTGACCAGCAGCTCTCCTGGCTGCCTCCTACCTGCCCATATTCTTGGCCTGAGCCCTGGCCACAGCTGTCCCAACCTCCTCATACAGGAACAAGAATTGCGCCAATACAAATGACCGATAAATATAGTAGAGCCAAAACCACAATAACCCAGCCCCTTAACCTCAGTAATAAAAGATACAGCCTAAAATTATTAAACTGAGTTTCAGTGTTACTTAACATTCAGTACACTAGTTTCCCACAATTTAGGCTTTACAGGATAACCGTGGGAAAGAGTGTAAAAAATAGAGAAACAGATGTGAGGTATAACAATGATACAGAAGTAAACATGATGCCTCCAGGATGGATTTGTGAGGGTTTTCCAGTGCCCAATGCCAGCACTGATCACTTAAGTATTTCTCCAATGTGTCCAGAATTACTGTTCCCAAGGGAGTTTTTGATCAGTTACATCAAAATGACTCAAGGGGGTGCTCTTTGATCAAAGTCAAACACTGTTTTCATGGATTTACCCCCTTAGTTAACCAGGAAGTCTCACCCGGCCAAACTCAAAAATCTGACAAATATGGCAGCATATACCTTGCATCGGCACCACAATACATATAAATATTAAAATATGAAAAACTGGATTTGAGCTTTCAAGCAGCACCATGACTTCCTGATTTTATTTCCATTTCACAGAACAATTCTCTCACAGTGCTGTTCAGTATTTTTTATTTTTTTCCCCATCCAGAAGGGATCAAGGGACCTTGAGGCAATTGTCGCCATTATTAGTTCTTCTAAGCTACGGGGGGCCTATTTACTCTAAACGGGGACCAGCAGCTTACGTTAACGCAGCAAGCTTATCAACAGCTGCGATCTGAGCTGTTCACTCAGCATGTCTGAGAGATGGGGGAAACGTTCCACGTGTCACCAGGATTCCTATGGGCGCTCCAGTTCTTTTCTGTTCATACCCCTGCCCGTACCACCAGGCTGACCTTACTCAAATTACACACCCAGACTCTCTCTTGACTGCTTGCTACTGTGCTGCCCTCTTTACCCAGGAACTCATTAAAATGGGATATTTTCTAGTTTAATTGCCATGAGCCATATCCCTTGTAATTCACAAGTGGTAAAAGGAACCAGCCTGGAGAACTGCGATTATTATCACTTGAGGAAGGGATCGTCCAAAAGTAAAACCCATAACCTTGCCATGTTGAAGAACATATTTTGCAAGACTTTATTTTGTATGACACCATAGGAAGTGGAGTTTGCCTTCATTTAATGAGCAAGTCAACAAGTAAATATTGTCACATGTTGGGCAGCGATTAAGCCAGAGAAAAAATAGCGGAGTGAGAATCATGTGATAATTTAATGGATGGAGAAAGAGGAAGAAAGACTGATTGTGGGAATGCAATATTTCCCAGAGGGATTTCATGTTAGATTTCTCTGCTCTGTTCGTACCGATCGCCTACAAATGTCATGGGATCAGGCTTTGCTTTCTACCAAAGTGTGAATTCTTATTCTTGGCGACTGTTCAAAATGCCAAAAGGGCTCAAATTTTAGAAGTTTGCCAAGTGATGATGCACAACTGGGTGCAGTATATGCATTTCACCGTAAAAGAAGAAAATTTCAAATGTTAATAACAGCACCCAACTTTGTTGGGGATGAAAAACACAACAGATTAATCTTCATATTTTGATTCAGCATGTTCAGATTTCATGTGCCAACAACCAGAGTGCTGACAGTGACACACCTACTGAGCAGTGGATCACACCTACAAAGTAACACACCTACAGAGCAGTGGCCTACAACTGCAGAGTAACACATACAAGCCCCTTCATAATTACATTCTGTGCATGCGCGATTTCCCAGTGTTGAACTTTCACGAAAGGTCATTTGTACATAAACGCAAATTTCAGCTATCGACTGTAACGGTGACTTCACGTTGAATAACAGTATAGAGGTAGAAAATTACGCCACACGAGTTTAACTCCGTCCTAGATTATCATTAGCGAGAATTTGTTCAGAATTTCATACTGGTAAAGTGTAATGTACAGTTTTCAAGAATTAAGTGGATTAGATGTATACATTCTGATGCTTGCATCTTTAGCGGTGGCGTGGCTGTAACTGTCCTTAATTAATGTGGGTAATTAAATTAATGAGGGCCATATGCTATTTTTTATTACACCTTTTGCTGTTCATTACCAGAAGCGTGAAGGTATAGGAATTTAAGCGAGGAGATGATCAAGTTGGAAGCATTTACATTAAGTAAGTTTGAATTACGACGTATTCCTTAACACGAACAAGCATTGATTTGTAGGCGGCCATTAAGTTCATCTTGTAGGCCTATTTGTCCGCTACTGGTAAAGCGAATTGAGTTATTTAAGCTGGATAATTTGAGACAGTATTAATAGACGCATTTCTATTACATCGCGAGCAGTCCTACTGCACCTTGCAGGTATAACGCAAACCTTGACGGTGTCTCGCAAAACGGCAAGAACCATTGTGAATGCTCTTGCTATCGAAGCCAGCCTGACTAGCCTAATCCATAAGAAAAAAAAAATATATATATACAAAGCTACAGCCAACAAACCCAATAAAACAAGCCATTTTTGCTCATCTAGTTGATTAGCGGAATGGGATTACACCATAGGCTATTAAATTTCACATTGTGGATCATTCACTGGGTATGTTTGGCATTTTTAGCACAATTTAATTGCTAAAAGCTATCGTGCATAACTTCTGTCGCCCCCTAAAGGAATTTTGCGTTATTAGGACAATACAGCCAGCACTTCCATATGATGTATGCCCAGGTGCACTCCCCCCCACTATCCCCCCTCACTCCCCACCGCTACCCTGCTACGAGATTCCACAACATTTTTATTCTGTTTGAAGACGAACGGCCAGGGAACAAAAAAAAAAAAAGAAGAACTCTTCGGAAGAGGTTATTATTGTAAGATTTTTTCTGCCTCAGAAACACAAAATAGTATGTTTAGTTAGCCTATTACAAACGGGAGACAAGGTGCCTGCTAATTTGTTGCTGACAGGTTAGTGAATGGAAAGACCCAGCGGTTGTCAGCAGAAGTTATTTGTTGTTTGTCGGTCTCCAGTAGCCACAGTACACAAAGTAACACTCGCTACACACCGTGTACTGCTCGCCTCGGTACACAGAGTAAGACTCGCTACACACAGTGCACTGCTCACTACAGTCTCTCGCGACACGACGTGGCGAACACCAGGCTGCTAACATTAAATTACATTCATAGCACCATGTCCAAGAAAATAATAAAGTGCTAGGTCCAGTACATGTAACAGCAACACATCCTACTCGTAATGTCTTATAAACCAAGTCACTTACTGATCCAACAGCATCAAGACAACATCCGTTGTCTGCTCTCAACCCAATTTATTCCTTCAGGGCTCACCAATGAGGAAAAGTGACACCAATACAAATCTGTGTTTCTTTTCCATCAGTCACTGTCCTTTTTCGCTAATAGTCCTTCAGCCGAACGTCCTAGCTTTTTCTTTGTGGTAGGATCCACTTCTGAACCGTGTCTCGTCCACTTCTTTGGGCTCTCCACCACATTGCTTTCCTATTCTAGCAGCGATCTGCCTCTTGCTAGGAGACTCTCCGCTCTTCCTCCTTCACCCTGGGGTCAACTCGATACTTCACCAATATCTGAACAGATTTAATAAAACAAAGACACTGACCAAGATTGAAATATTAAAAATGAGATGGTTACAGTCCCTTGGTAATGGAGATGGGGTTGCCATCTTGCGAAGTCCTGGGGCAGGAAAATGCTCCAACACAGGCAAAAATCCACAAAAAGATTTTTGAAAAGAGTCTTGAAAAGAGTGATAGGTCTGGCCAAATGTATCCTTCAACTATTTCTCCTTGCAATTTCTCCTACAACTACTTTTTCAATTTTTCTACTTTTATATTCTTTTCCAGCCCCCTCCCACCTTCCAGACTTTTTTCAATACTGGGACTTTCCCCACTGAGGCTAACAGCACAGTGGCTTACAACTACAGAGCGATAGACTGACAGCACAGTGGCTTACAACTACAGAGTAATATACTTGCAGAGCAGTGGCCCACAACTACAGAGTGACACACTTACAGAAAAGTGACCCACAACTACAGAGTGACACACTTACAGAAAAGTGACCCACAACTACAGAGTGACACACCTACAGAAAAGTGGCCCACAACTACAGAGTGATTGACTGACAGAAAAGTGACCAACAACTACAGAGTGATATACTTGCAGAGCAGTGGCCAACAACTACAGAGTGACACACTTACAGAAAAGTGGCCCACAACTATAGAGTGATAGACTAACAGCACAGTGGCTTACAACTACAGAGTGATATACTGACAGAGCAGTGGCCCACAACTACAGAGTGATACACTTACAGAAAAGTGACCCACAACTACAGAGTGATATACTTGCAGAGCAGAGCCCACAACTACAAATTATATACTTGTAAAGCAGTGGCCCACAACTACAGAGTTACACACTTACAGAAAACTGGCCCATAACAACAGTGTGATATACGGAGAGCAGTGGCCCACAACTACAGAGTGATACACTTACAGAAAAGTGACCCACAACTACAGTGTGATAGACTAACAGAGCAGTGGCCCACAACTACAGAGTGATACACTTACAGAAAAGTGACCCACAACTACAGAGTGATATACTTGCAGAGCAGAGCCCACAACTACAAATGATATACTTGTAAAGCAGTGGCCCACAACTACAGAGTTACACACTTACAGAAAACTGGCCCATAACAACAGTGTGATATACTGAGAGCAGTGGCCCACAACTACAGAGTGATACACTTACAGAAAAGTGACCCACAACTACAGTGTGATAGACTAACAGAGCAGTGGCCCACAACTACAGAGTGATACACTTGCAGAGAAAGTGGTACATATCCTGTCAATTTCATGAAAATGCATTTGGGCGAAAAGTTGAGGAAGGTGATCCACAAGAAGCAGATCTAGTGAGAAGCTAAATACACAGGCAAGGTTTCACACTCAGCTGAACAATTGCGAATTTCCCTTAACCTTAGAAATGGCAGATAATGGCTTCTCCTACACTGGCTGCAGAGGTAAGACAGCATCTGGCAGGTTTCACCCTGCAGCCGCTCCCACATCTCTAAAATGAATGTACATATTGGGAGGGAATCCAATGTAATATTTTAAATCCAATCTAGATGTGCCTGTCTCTTGTCATTAGTATTTTGCTGGAACAGCATACAGCCCTCCAGGTCGATATCAGCTCTAACGTATTTAGAGCTAATAAAATGGATAATAATGCAGCTTCATCTTTTCTTCCAAAGCGGCGTAATCTTCCCTGCGCCTTCTCCGCAACAAAAGGCCAGATACAATGCCAATCAAACAGAAAGCAATGTCCGGGGAACATGCCATATTTTCCTCCGCAACGGAGTATTGTCTGTCTGTTTGTTTGTCAGTGTGTGTACAAAATAAATCAAAAAGTAATAATCAGATGAATCTTTGAAATGTTGCGGGTGGTTGCCATTACATCAGGGATGGACCCTATAGATTTTGACAGCGATTGGCCAAACAATATGGCCGCTATGGCAGCCATCTTGCAATCCGATGTTGCAGATACCTTAAATTCCTTATGTGCTATGTTCACTCAGCAAGATTTCGACTGTGCTGCCTTGGCGGAGGTTCGCGCTCTCGGTGTGCCTCTAGTTCTCAGTTGCAGGTGATCATTGTGCAGAGGAACACTTCATTCCCTCAGCTGGACCTTCCAAACACGCTGCTGTGAGTGCAAATCGGTAAACGATTGACGCATGTGTCATCTTAGGCAGGCCTCACCTTCAGGCACCGGGGTATTTTGAGGAAGCATCTAAGTACTCAACCTCACAGTGGCTATGTCTTGGAAGCATTTTGCTATGAAACTTTAAATCTTAAAGGAAACATTAAATTGAGTGAAGGGCAACAGAGCTACGGAGGGTCAAGACTTGTGCTTTGGAGACAGACCCAGTGGTCAGTGGTTTGACAGAAAGTATTATTGGGAAGGACTGTCCTCAGTTCAACAGTCCAAAGGGTCATATACTGCTGCAAATGATTCCAAGCTATCGTCATCAGTCAGCCCCATGACCATTGATTTAGATTTGCTGCACTGCCATCTTAGGGTATTAGAGGGCTGGAATGATCGATAGCAATTCTAGTTATAATGTATGCTTGTGGATGTACTACATCCAAGGGCCGCGTAACAGCCAAAATACTTCCGGAGTTCAGTGAGCATCGAGGACGTGACAAAAATATGAACAATTTGCATGTGCTTGCATTCAGTAACAACATCATCTCAACGGAGCACAAATGTACTGAACATGTAACAAAATCCATTCTATAAATACAGCAGTGACAAGAGCTTTTTCCACAGACAACAGTCTCACCCTTTTATTTTTTGGTTGGGGGAGGAGGGGGAAGAGAGGCTAATAGTCATAATGCTTTCGGTAAAGCTCTGCAGTCAGTTGAACTCTGATTTACAATTTGCATACAATTAAAATTTAAAATGGCCCTGCTATCAAATGTGTTGCAACCTGTTATCCTGCTGGCCTGCATAATACTCTTCTCTCTATTCCAAGCTTTCCACTGATCTTGGCAGTTAGTGTGTGCGTGCGTGTATGTGCACGCGCATGTGTGAGAAAGGATGTGAGTGTAAGAGAGAGAGAGGGGGAAGAAGAGATTAAAAAAAGAGATAAGGTAAAAGACAGTGAGAGAAGTACCAAGCCTCCAGGCATGCTCAGTACTGCTCTTGCACAGCTCTGGAATTGACAAGCTACAGTGCATTTTGGGGTCAACAATAAGCTGGAGTTCATGAGCGTAACCTATAAGCTTCTCTATAACAGCTGGTGCTCATGAAAACCATTCAACAGTTGAATGCAGCACATAATCTCAAACACCGCAAGCAGATCAATCAGTGGAATTTAGCCCTGCAGAGAGAATACGGTCAAAGCTCCTTTTTGACAGAATGAAGGAGAATTCATCACTGTAGTCTTTCCTTTGTATAAATGGGGGAATTTCATTGCCAAACCTGTGCTTTAACTGGTGGAGGAGGTGGTTAGTGGTAAGCATAATATTTGTACAGGAAGATGACTAGCATAGCACCCTTCAATACAGGTCATACTTTCAGTATACAGATAGCTATCTAATCATATTGAAATCAAAGCACTTTATTTGTAGTCCCTCTATTTTAAGGGTACTTGTGTCTCTGCGAGTGGAGAGAGAGCTTAGTGACAGATCTGCATTCCTGTGACCCTGCAAAACTTGGGGAAAAGGTCTTGTGGACAGATTTTGGTCTCACCTTTGCCCAAATTTTTTTTCCAGCCATCTGCATGCTTTTTTGGGTACTTCTCCACAAGCGGTTACCAGCTAACCTCACGTCCTGTTTAATAGTTTTGTAACTTACAAAACAGCCAAGCAAAGTATTAATGTTTATGACATCAGCAGCTGACAAGAGTCACTGTTGTGTCCACACTTGCCCAATGAGAAGTTCCTGATTTTCTTCTGTTTTGGCATCAGCAGTACAGATCCTCCTTGGCCTGCTGTGCCCTTTGCAATTGCTGAGCTTGCCTTACGTCACAATGGTGTTGTGCAGTTGATTTTTAAGGAGTTTAAATTTTGATGTACATATCTGACTAGTTTCTCCTTATTTAAAAGCCATAGCATGGCAACCTTACCTTTCACTGTCAATTGTTAACTCTAGCTGATTAAGGACTTCCTTACCAGCCAGTCTACACTAAAAGAAGCTATTGAACACACCTAATTAATCAGAAATACCTGCAGTCACTTGTACCACATTGCGGTTCTCTTTAGACAGGGAAATGATGTATAAAACATACATAGGGTGAAACCAAAATGTAGGAAGAAAACATAAATCTGCCAATTACGTAGATTTTTTTGACTACAAATCAGAAATTGTGGAGTGCAGAGGCAAACAAAGAGAAGAATCCGATCATGGTGGATAATTCCCCTCCACCTAGGAGGTTATGTTTTTGCCAGCATTGGTTTGTCTGTCTGTCTATTTGATTGGGTACAAGACAACTCTAAAAGTAATGAATGGATTTCTCTGAAATCTTTTGGGTGGGTTGCTATCACATTAGGGATGGACCCCATTGATTTTGACGGCGATCGGTCAAACAAGTGGCGTGGCAGAAGTATGTACTCTAGAGTGCTCTTCTAGTTTTTGTTTATTTTAATTTATTTGCATGATTTGCAAGCAGAATGAATGAGAGATTCAGATTACTAAATTATTTGAATCATTCTCATCTTTCAGTACTACTGTAATAATGTTGCCTGATGTGACTAAAACCAATAAATACAGGCACTGCATGCTTATTTGACACCTTGACCTACAAAGGCAAACGAGAGGCCTGTCGACCCAGAGAGCCCCGCTGAGGATGAGTGAAATGTCCATGTCATAACTTAACTTCAGAAATCCTTGAAAACTATTGCAATATTAACACGACACATGGTATCTCAATTTATGTAGTATAACAATAGAACCACACTGCAAATTGCAATCATTTACAACCCCAATTCAGAAATAGTTGGGACAAAGTGTAAATTGTGAGTAAAATTGAAAGGCAATGACTTTCAAATCACACCAGCCAGTATTTTATTCACAATAGAAGAGAGATAACATAGCGGATGTTGAAACTGAGAAATTTTACAATTTTATCGTCAAAATGAGCGCTTCTCAAATTTGATTGCTGCTACAGATCTCAAAAAAGTTGGGACAGGGGCCTGTTTACCATGGTGTCGCATCCCCTCTTCTTTTTAACACAGTGGAGGCGTCTGGGCATTGAGGAGACAAGTTTCTTGCGTTTAGCCATTGGAATATGATCCCACTTGTTTAATACAGGCTTCCAGCTGCTGGAGAGTTTTGGGTCTCCTTTCACGGACTTTCCGTTTAATTACATGCCAAATGTTCTCAATCAGTGAAAGATCAGGACTGCAATCATAGCAGTCACAATCCTTTTAACACTGTCACAGGACAATATGCTGCATAACAATATGATCCAGAGCAATTAATCGAGAACGATCATCCGGAACAACATGCACCAGAACAATCATCCGGACCAACATGATCCAGAACAATAATGAGGAACAACATGATGCAGAATAACATGATCCAGAACAATATGATCGTCAACTTTTCATTTCAAATTAGAATATCTGTATGGGGCGGGGCATTTGTTGGTTGTTAGTACTGCTTGCTGGGAAGATGACTGAAATAAATGATTGCAATTCATAGTGCGGCTATTGTTACACTACATAATTGAGACACCAAACTGGTCCATAGCATATTCTGGTTACCAAATGTGTCATGTGTGTTCATATTGCAATAGTTTGCAAGAATTTCTGAAATTATGACATGGACATTTCAGTCATCCTGACCGGACCGCTCTTGGCCGACAGGTCTCTTGTTGAGATATTAATGAAAGACTGAAAAAATTAGCACAAACACTGATTTTCTGAGTCCAAAATGCTGAATTACTCAAAAACCGGGTCGTAGAATGTTCTCATTTTTGCAGGGGATCATCAGAACATCATAAGGAAGGCTCACAACAAATTAGACAATGCTGAATTTCTTAAAAAAAAAAAAAAAAAAAAGAAATCGGGATGTAGAATTTTCAAATTTTCACAGTGAATATTCAGGAGATCATAACGAAGGCTCGCACCAAATTAGAAAAAAGTTATTACAGTTTTTGAGATCTTCAAATTTGAAGCGAGGAGTTGACACCAGACAGACAGACGCTGGACGACACAGCATTTAAAAAGCTCCGCTGCCTGCTGACTATTGTCACAGCAGAGCTAAAAAATAATCTTACCAAGCATTTTAATCTTGCATTTAGACTTAACAAGTATTCCTATAACCTTTTTTTCCTCAGGGGAAAAAAAACAGTCTACCATTGATGTGAGATCATTCTGACTCATTTATAGATTTTTCCATGGGGGGGAAAAAAAAAAAAAAAAAAATTTACTTACCCCCATGGACAAATTAGGAACCCAATTAAAAATCTCTCACATAAGAGGCTGAATTTTTTTTTTCCTCTGAGAAAAAAGGTGATAGAAATAAGTGTTCACGAGAATAAAATGCTTGGTAAAATTGTTTTGTTTTTTTTTTGCAGTATAATGATGCAGACTTTGGGAGGCAGCTGATCTTTCTTGTACAATCACAGAATTCCAAAACATGGGTTAATAACGTTTGATCTCATCAATCATAAGTCATCATGTTGTTCATTTAAATTACTGGTGAAATGCTCAGACAGTATAAAATACGCGTGCAGTAGCCTAATAATGAGGATTTGGCACAGGCAGCCTCTTCCTCTACCGCTGAATTATCTGTCCTAAAATCAATCTTCTTCCTGCCAGGAAATAAACTTCATACTCCAGCAATATAATGTCAGCTATGAATAGGCAGAGAAAACACTAAACCTTAAAACTGCAATATTTATTTGTAAACAACCTCAATTCCAGAAGAATTGGGACGATGTGGAAAGCGTAAATAAAAACGGCAGGCAGTAACTCATAAATCCCTTCTGACCTGCAGTCGGCAGGAAAAAGAACAAAAACAAAACAATGTTTTAAATCATCAACTTTAATGATTTTGAAAATAATACCCATTTTAATATTTGATGTCTGGACCATGTTCCAGTGAAGGTGGGACAGGTGCATGTTCACTGTATAACATCACCTCTACTTTTAATGATATTTGGTTGCAGTTTTGGAGCAGAGGACACTACCTATATTAGATTTTAAAGGGAATTTGTTCCCATTCTTGCCTGAAATAGGAAATCAGTCGGTTAATACTCTGGGTTCTCCATTGTCTTTTGTTGTACTTCATAATCCGCCATGTTTTCAATGGGAGACAGATCCAGGCTGCAAGCACTACACACTGAGCTTTAACAACTTTTAGGCTGAAAAAATTGGACTGGGGATTTTTCAGCGAAAATGTGTAGTCTTTACTTAGCTGGTTAACATGGTGAAAAAAAAAAAATCTGTTGGGAATTTTTTGAGAAAATGTGATTTTTTTTTTTTTGATTTTTTTTTTTAATTTGTCGCATTGCCACATTGCGAGGTAACTGATGGTCAAAGAATTTACCAGAAGATTCCTCTTCGGCACCACACTGCTCTTTCATGCCGATAAAAAGCAATTTGCATCTTATTTTGCCAAAGTATTGCCAACATAATTAATGCCATAACTGCCAAAACAGTGCTTTGAATTATATAATGATTAAGGTGAAACAAATATTGTACAATGGCAAATAATGTTCCAGGTTACGATTATGCACTAAATTATGCCAGTCATCAGCAAGACAATATTACTAGCGACACAAACTAGCGACACAAGTATGTGGAAGCTGATCTGAGGTCACTGACAAACTCATGACAGGATCAAAGTGGTGGACAGTGCAAGTTCAGTTCTCTCATATCGATTTGGATAATGTCTCTGAAAGAAAAGTGCCACATGGTCTCACTTCAACCAATTTTCAGAAAAAAGTCAGGTATTCTATTCATTATTCTATTCGATTCTATCTGAAGACTGAAGATGCAGATGTTGATAAAAATAGGCTATGACTGGCATAATAGCTAAATTACGCATTATTGTTTCTACCATAATATCAACATTGATGCTTCTTTTTCTTTCTCTGCTTGGAGGGAAAGCCATGTTGTTTAAGCAAGTCTGCAAATAAAGCTGTTTTTTTCTCCTTTGTTATTTGCTTAATAAATGTGTTCACCTCGCATAAAATGGTTTGGTTGCATGATTTACTTATTTGTGAAGATGAAATATGAATTGAACATCTACCTCCTAAAGTACGAGCATTTGAAATATAGCCTTGCTCTGGACTTGACAGATAAATTGATTCTGTTGAATACTCTTTCTTTGGATAAAAGAGGAAAGTTATTACATATTACCCCGCCCCACCCAAAGGGTGAGGGAAGGGGTATTGTTTTCAGTTTGTTTGTGTTTGTTTGTTTGTTTAACACTCTAGCGGCAAAACTAATGGCCAGATTCACCCAAAATTCGGTATATAGATTGACACTGACCCAGAATAGATCCCTATTGAATTACAAGTAGGTGAAAGTATGTGCGAGGGGCGGGATTCGCTGTGCCTGGCACCACTTGTTATTATTATTATTATTATTAGAATAAAAGTAGACTCTCCGAAAAGTACCCACCAAATTTAAAATGGAACATTTTCATGAAAATTCTTCGTTTGCATATGTTGGTATGAACATACTAATTTTGGTATGGACTGAAGCAGTTGCATAATTTCATGCATGACTGAACACAGGCCCGTTTTCAGGTGGGCAATAAAATGTCCTTCCCCAAAAAATTAAAGGATTAAAATTGGATGAAGAGTCTTAAACTGTAATTCAAAATGTGAATTTTTGTTTTTCTATGCCGCGACATTCAACTTAACCCTTTGTTTGCTGCTTTTCTTGAGGAGATCCCAAGATTTCCAACAATCCCAAATACTTCCAGCTGAATTACAGGGAAAAGTACATAAAATCATGCACAAGACACAGATATTTTCTATTTGTTGTTATGCTGTGGCAACAGAACATGGTGTCCTGGGTTTAAATATACTGAACAGCAAAAGAAACGCAAGTTCGAACTTTTGTAAATATTTAGTTGAAATAAATTTCATTTTTAGCGAAACAAATGATACCATTATCAAACCACACACCCAAGATGGGTTTGGTAATGTTGCCGGATATTCTTGACCACAGTGCCAAAACGCGACGATAGTCACGTTTTTCCTGTTTTTCGCATAAGATGTTCGTGCTGAACGAGAACGTGCATGCTTTTCACGCCTGATCAGGCCTTTATAAGGCAGGCAGATCGGAAGCGCTGCACACAACCGACTTGAGTGGAAGATTGCTGAGAAAAGATGCCGCGGCTAAATCAACAGGAAAGAGGGATCGCCATTGGGATGTTGCATGCCGGATTAACAGCAACTGCGGTAGCCAGACACTTCAGATGTCATGTCACCACAATCACAAGACTCCTGGCAAGACATCAGCAGACGGGACTGCGTTGTGCCGACTGCTGCGTTGTGGAGGCTGACCGCTGGGGAGGAGGAAATCTGATGGTCTAGGGTGGCTTCAGCTACCACCACAGAACACGGCTGCATGCATTTCGTCAACGTGTCACTGCCGTCGTCTACAGAGATCAAGTTCTCCAACAACACGTTCTACCGCTATTCCACGCCCAACGGCAGCTCCAGGTTTTCCAGCAGGACAATGCTCGTCCCCACACAGCACGGGTCTCTATGGACTTCCTGAGAGCTAACAACATTGCTGTACTGCCGTGGCCCTCTCTGTCTCCAGATATGGCACCGATCGAGCACGTGTGGGACGAGATTGGAAGAAGAATTCACACAGCTGGTCCACCTCAAAACCTGGAGGATCTGGAGGCGCGATAGATCAGAGAATGGAATCAACTTCCACAAGACTTCTTCCAGAGGCTTGTTGACTCGATGAGACGTTGTTGTACTGCCTATATCGAGGCCAATGGGGGTCACACACGCTACTGATTGAGAGACTTATTCGTGTCATTTTTGCTGTTTGTAGGTACAGTGCTTTCATGCGCTTTGTTTGTTAACATGAGTATTCATTTGACCAGAGAACATGACACATTCCATCAACAATCATTTGTCTGTTGTTTTTTATAACGAGATTAGTTGTATGTTCTCAAAATTGAAATCTATGGTCATTTGAAATCCAACTTGCGTTTTTTTTGCAGTTCGGTATATTTCTCACAAAAAAATGTGAAATGTAGCTTCCGTGAAGTGATGCAACCAGCAGAAACAGAATATGTATGTGACATTGTCCCACAATATGCCTTTGAACCTACTTCAGGAAAAACTTCAGAGGAAAGAGTTTAAGGAGTTAACCACATTGTAATTATACAAAGCCAGATGAGAGAGGGCAAAGTACCCTTTTAAATCTGCTTTTATTTGAATTTTACCTACTGGCCCAATTCTTGAGGAATTGAAGCTGAGTAAACAAAGAGCTCCCCCATTCACAACCGAAGAGCCACCTCTGATTACTTGCCCCATGTATACAGCGCCCTCCGTAATTATTGGCATCCCTGGTTAAGATGTGTTAAAAGCCTTAAAATAAATAAAATTTTTTGCAGAAGCTCTCACACTGAAAATTGTAGAAAAACCTTCAACTCAAGTGAATTTTAAGGGAAAAAAAATTCCTGACTAAGAAATAATTATTTTTCATAAAATCACCATTTCCACAATTTTTGGCACCCCTAACTATTCCAAGGAATTAAATGTAATTGAAGTATTTCTGTCATTTCTACAGTAGTTTACAAAGTTGATCAGAGTATCTTGGAACACTTAATTAGTAAATAATCACTTCCTGTTTCCCTAGGGTATAAATATGACGTGACACAGAAGCCATTTCTCTTATCCACTCTTCAACATGGGAAAGACAAAAGAACACACCATTCAAGTAAGGCAGATGTGTTTTGACCTTCACAAGTCAGGCAATGGCTACAAGAAAATAGCCACTCGCCTGCACCTGCCCATATCTACTGTCGGAGGAATCATCAAGTTTAAAACAACTGGAACAGTGGTAAACAAGCCTGTACGAGGACGCAAGGTTATTTTGCCACCACGCACAATGAGGATGATAGTAAGAGAAATAAAAAGTTCTCCAAAGCTCACTGTTAAAGAATTGCTACAAATGGTAGCATCTTGGGGTCACAAAGTCTCCAAAACAACCATCAGGCGCCATCTACAAGCCAACAAGCTGTTTGGGTGGCATGCACAGAAAAAACCTTTTCTCACTCACAATCATAAACGCAAACGTCTGGAGTTCGCAAGGCGGTACTGGGACTTCAACTAGGACCGTGTGCTTTGGTCAAATGAGACCAAGATGGAGCTTTTTGGCAACAAACACTAAGTGGGTCAGGCGGAACACAAAAGATGAGTATGCAGAGAAGGACCTCATGCCCACTGTGAAGTATGGGGGAGGATCGGTGATGCTGTGGGCCTGTTTCTCTTCCAGAGGCCCTGGGAACCTTGTTCGGGTGTATGGAATCATGAGCGCTTTGAAATACTAGGACATTTTAAATCAAAATCTGGTGGCCTCTGCCCAAAAGCTGAAGATGGGTCATCACTGGGTCTTTCAGAAAGATAATGACCCTAAACATGTGGCCAAATCTACACAGAAATGGTTCACCAGACACAGAATCAAGCTCCTCCCATGGCCATCTCAGTCCCCAGACCTCAACCCCATTGAAAACTTGTGGAGTGAGCTGAAGAGGAGAGTGCAGAGGAGAGGACCCAGGTCACTGGATGATTTAGAGAGATGCTGCAAAGAGGAATGGTCGAACATCCCTCTTTCTGTATTCTCCCATCTTGTGAAACATTATAGGAGAAGATTAGGTGCAGTTTTGTCAACATCTGAGATGGTATCAGGCCTAGGTGATTTGACTAAGAATTACCCAAAAACAACAATGATATGCCTCTATATTTAACTAAACTAAAAAGCCATAAACTGTTATCGGAGACAAAGAGTACATATGGGGGGAGGGGGAACACCATTAGCAGTGACATTTGAAAAGTTATGATGCATCTCAGAAATCATATCGCACTTAGCGCTGTTCCACTGATAGAACTTTAGTTCAGCATGTTTCTCAAATGCACAGTGCATAGTCATACTACTGAAGAACATGGCAACGTATGTGTTTCCAGGAAAGCCTAACATACCATCGTCCTCAAATAACTCATCTACGATGACCTATCTAGAGTGTCATCTTTAACTTAGTCAAAATCATCATCAATAACCTGTGTAGACAGCCACAATTTCACTCCGATCACTAAGCTGGCCTGACATTTTTATGCATTAGTTAAGGATTCCCACAATGCAGTTCAGGTTGACGAATGTGTTTTAAAGGCATGTGCACACTCACATTCAAAGATGGTCACATAATCAAAGGCAACATAAACTTTGCATTTGTCCTTGAACGACGATGTAACCTGTACATTGCATCCATCCATAATGGCTTGAGTTTTTCCCAAATTCTTTTAATTTCCTTTTTTATCCCCACGTGACAGAATTCGGCACCTAAATGTAGGTTTGTGCTACCAACAACATGGCAATCCCCAAAAAGCATGAAAGTCCATTTAAAATGGAGTAAATTTACAAAGGTTTCACACAAGGCGAGTTCCCCGACATCCAGAAAAATACTCCACAGCAATGTATGCATGTATGGAGGCTTGATTTTGTAGTTCTGAGATTTTATGAAGTTCCAATTATTTTTTGCCAATTTTCTAGTGATTTATTTTGTTTTGCTGTAATGCTATCCATAGGGGAAAAAAACTAAATTAAAATAGTTTAGTATGTTTCAAAGTGACTTGAGGTAAAGGCATTACCTGTGTACCTCTTAAGATCATTGAGATATCAATGACTGGGTCAATGACTGGCAGCTACAACTGGCATTGATCTGCTGAATTACCTAGTATATCCCCTCATGGATTGCCACCTGTCTTTGACTCTTCCGCAATCCAAAGTGACTTTGACTCTTCCCTATCACAAAGACCAGCGGTGTGAGTCTGCTCTCCATGCTCATACCATCTTGCCATTTTTACTACTTGTCTTGGCAAATTCTACTAGTGGTGAAACGCAAAGGCGCAGCTCATCTGCAGAGGAGTCACCTGACAGGGCAAGATGGAAGTACATTATTGTGAAGTAAACATTGTGAAAAACAGCCTGGTAAATAACTGGCAGGTACAGCCCATACTATATAGGCCAGCAGGTACCAATCGCAAAGCTGGCTGAGAGGTGACACAATGTCTAAAAAAATGATGTGACACTTCAAATGAGACTGAAAATCTTCTCTTTTTACATTTATAACAAACAATGAACTCCTGTCATTCCCTTCTTAAGTCTCACTCCCCTTTGTTCCAGGCCTCTTGCTGTAGTGCAAGGAGAAAACGGCATCCTCACCGTTATATGTGATCCGCGGTTTGGTTAAACAAATGACAAGGTGCAAGTCCATTTCATCTGAGGCCACAAACTTGGAGCACACAGGACACTTGAAACCTGTAAGTAGGAGAGAAATGGACAGAAATGAGAAAGACATCCTAGGCTCTGTCAAGCCCTTCTGACCAAACAAAGTATTTCCAATCAATACTTCTGACTAAAAGCATTTTATGTTCAAATTACTGAAAACTACACTTACATTCATTCAGCAATTATTTTGTAATTAATAAAAATTGTGGTTTTTTTTTATGACGGGTGAAAATGATCGGATTCCGCATTGAAAATTTTTGACCATGACTAACGTCCATTCTCCTTGTATTAATGTGTTCTGCGTGAGGTCTAATCTGCCATCCCAGACAAACTTCTCAAATGATGGTCAGATTCCAGGCTACTGGCTGGTTAAACCACAAGCCGCCCTTCAGCATTGTAGAGCCTGACAACCAAAACTAGAGTTGTCAACAAAATGGCCTCCAAAATACCAAATCTCACTCCATTTCATTTTTCACAAACTGACCATCTCTCAGACTCAGAGGCGATGCGCCTCAGCTCCAGGCCAGGCATGGCCCAAAGCCTGTGGTTTCTCTAGGCTTGTTCTGAATCTCCTCATTAACACTTGGCCCAGGGCCGTTTCTCACAGTCAGGCCTCAGTGCGAAAACAGTGTCATATGGTAATGACTGGCCTTATTATGCCCTGTTTAATCAACTAGCAGAGGGTTAGATGCAGTCTCATTGCTGGCAACAGACCAGGCCTTCCTTTGAGTAGTGCACACATTCAGAGGGAAAGGTGATCTATGAATAAAAGTGAAGGCAAGGTGAGCAAACGATCAGCAAGTAGGTATGAATTGGTACAGAGTATCCACAACTTTAAAAAGCTAGGCCTGCATTCGGCATCATCTCAAATCATGCTCAGCAAAATGACAGCACCTTTCAGAACTGCAGGTCATCATTTCTGAACCAAACCTTCAGTCTTAGGTCCATCCACTTTCCACAAATTAAGTAAAAAACATTAATGGGGGCATGCAAACAAGGTCTGTGGGGTGGCAGAATAATAACTGTTGGTGACAGCTTAAAGGGGCATAAAGGACAAATTTTGGAGATGACTCTGTAATTTAAATGAGTTTAGCTTCCTGTGCAAATATGAAGCAGACTGTTCGACGACAATGAAATATGGTCATAAAACTTGCCGTTTTTGTCTTAATGCGCATTTTTCAGACATTCAAATGCTTTCAAAGGTTGGCACGCGCCACTATGTTTTTGCCTTTCTGCACAATGCAGCAAGGGATGCTTATGATCTACACACAAAATAGAGTTATCACAGAATAGGAAATGGCGAAATTAAAATGTTGGACTCCAGGGATGGCAGAAGTCGAAGGTTGGATGATAAGTACTCATCCCCTCTGATATTTAGATTGGAAATGTTGTGACAACAGTACATAGCTTAATGTTACAAATTGTAACTCAAAATACTTTATGTGTGGAATAATCACCATGCCTAGACGTGCCTTTTACGGTTTGCACCTTTCTCAGAATTTTATTTTTGCCCGTTTCCATGGAAACGCAACTTAAAATCAGCATAGAAATTGTTTCCGGAGCAGAACTCAAAAACTACTGAACCCAGCTCTACGAAACTTTATATGTGGAACAATCAACATGCCTAGATGTGCCTTTTAGGGTTTGCACCTTTCTCAGAATAGAATAGTAGGCGGGGATATAGCCGACTCTGTCTGCTTGTTCCTCTTTGGTGCCATTGTTGTTCCCTAAACAGCGTTATCTCATGATTAGGCAGTGACGTCACTGGTTTTCGTGCACAATTTGAAAAGTTTCACGAGCCACCTCAGACCTTGCAGCGGTATCGAGTTTAAGACTTTGTTTAGTTTACAAACATTGTGCTTTCAAATGGCTTGTTTTCCCTGTTATGAGCGATATATGGCTGCTCATGCATAAAATTGTGTTATTTTTGAAGAGTGCCTAATCATAAAATCTTTTGTGAATTTATGAAAATTTGTTTATTATGCTCCTTTAAAGTCTCATTGCAGCTTTGATTCCCAGTCCCAGTAAATTCCCTGTATATTTGGAAAAGGTAGGCCTCCTTAACCTTGAATGTTTCAGCAGAATATTCAATTGTTTAAAAGGACTGTGTCCCAATTGCTCTGTAAAAGAATTTCAGCTAAATGCTGAAAAATAACCACTTTTTGTTATTCAACACCATTAGTTATAAGCACATGTTTAGACAAATTACCTTACTGAGGAGTCTAATTAAGTTTTACACTTGTCCACACAGCTCTCACAAATGCACTTGTGCACTCACACACAAACACTCACACGTGGATATGCACAAATATGCACGTCCAAAATGCACTGAACATGAGCTCTTCAGCATGCTGTGCCTGTTCTCAACACTCTCAGATTTAGGCAGTTCTGTTTCGGGTTACCTGAAATTGCTGCACAAAGACCTTAAACTGCTGTGCATAAAGAATGGAGAGAAATTCAACTCTTTCTACCAGCAGCACACCTCCATTATCACATTTAATGACTTGCACTTTGCATTCATCACATTGTCACACTGCATTTAATGCCTCATATTTACCGTAATCTAATAACACCGTAGATCACCCAGGCTGGGGTGAAACCCTAGCAGAATATCGACTCAGTTCTGATTCAGGATTCGGCGCTGGCCAAGGCCTGTCAATACAGATCAATAAATAGCTCGCTGACAGATGCGATGGGAGATTAATTCGGCGAGAAGACCAGCACAAAACAGCCGCAAGAAAGCTTTCGATTACACTTCTTATTTTTCAAATAGGTTTTCCCAGTGCAGCTGTCATTTGAAGATTACCAATACTGGTCCATTTTCAAAAGACTCTTCTTTTATCCACCACAATTCCCACATCAGTTTAAATACTGGGTGAAGCAAATTCATGACGAACCTACTTTGAAAGAAATGGATGAATCTGCATAAAATTTTAAATATACTGATTTTAAGAAGAGGCAAATATCAAATGCAAGAATATAAATCCTGATCTATCAAAAACGGATTAGAATATAACTCCAAAAACACTTGCATACCAAAGGTACCCATTCATTGTCCATGGCAAGTCAAAGTAAACACTACAGAGTGCTGGGGGAACAGTAAAGTAGCTGGCCCAATAAGTAGCACTAAAACGGAAATAAAACAAGAGCCATCAGGATATGGCATATCCCCCCAGCCCCAGCAAAATCCAACTGAGTGTCATTTCATGAATACAAACTTTTAAAGTTTACCAGTCAATACACCAATCAGCCACAAGAGCAAAACCACCTGCCTAATATACTGAAGGTCCCGCTTCAGCTGCTAAAGTAGCTCCATGAAACTGATGTAACTTGAATTCCCAAACTTAAGGTCTCTCAGCAGAACATCTCCCAGAGTATCACACTCCCTTCAACAGCTTATCTTCTTCCCACAGAGCATCCTGATGCCATCTCTTCCCAGGTTAATAGTGCACACATACCCAGCCAAAGCACATGATATAAATGATAGTTGGACTCACTGAACCAGGCAACCTTATTCAACTGTTCCAAGGTTCAGTTTGGAAGCTTAGGTGTCCAGACGGAGCACTTATAGAGGTGGACCGGGGTTAAAGTGGGCACTTTGACTGATCTGCTAGCTTTAAAAGTGCCGTACACAGCAGGGTAAGATGCACTGCATGTTGTGGCACATTCCTTATATAAACATCTCTGAAATTCTCAGTGACTTGTGCCACATTTGTCCCTCTGTTGGTTTTGACCAGGCCAGATAGCCTTCATAGCCCTTGGGCATTGATCAGTCTCAGCGCCAAAAACTCTGCCTCAGGTTTATTTGTCCCTTTTTGGACTGCAGTCAGTGGGTACTCACATGCTGACAGGGAGCACTCCAGAAGTCTTTCCATTTTAAAGATGCTCTAACCCACTCGTCAGGCCCTTGTTAAAGTCCTATTTCTCCAACATCCAACATGTAGTATACGTGAACCAACTGTTCGCTTACTGTGTAAGATTTGTTGGCTGGCCTGGACATGTGCCATTGCTATGAGGTAATCCACTTCATTCGCTGCATCTGTGTGTGGTTTTAATGATTTGGCTCATCAGCATACATATGATGTGTCGCAAGTTTTTTTGAAAATGTGTGTGCAGGACTAAGAAAAGGGGTCACTTGGGATTTTTTTCCATTCTGAGATTAACGGGCTACCTCAGTGATATCCCAGTGAATTGTCAATTTACAGCACTTTGCCGTGCACAAATTCACCCAATTGATTCCTCAAAATGAAAAACTTAGATCACTCTTTGATTTTGTTGGGAAATCTCAATTTTCATAAAATGACCCAAGTGACCCCTTTCCTAGTCGTGCACACATATATTGAACAGTTTTTAAGTTATGGATAAACAAACCACACTTAAATTCAATTAAGTTGCAAAAACGTCCCAAATTTATGCCATGAAAATGGAAAAAAAAAAAAAGATTTTTTTTAAAGAATCCAAAATAGCAAAAGGCACTAATACAGCATATGTTTGATGTGTCAGCAAAGTTTTGCCCCAGACAAACAACCCACACAAATTCAGTTGTTTCAAAAACATCCACATTAATGCCATTGGAGCAGATGAAATAAAAATTCTAAAATGGCAAAAGGCACAACTAAAGCATATGTTAGATGTCTTAGCCAACATTTATGAAAAAATATTGAACAGATTGAGTTATGCTCCATATAAGAAATGTTTACAGACAGACATATGGACAGAGCAACAGCTATATTACCCCGCATTACATGCCAGGAGTAAAACTGAAAAGGTCGAGATTTGTTGCTCTGCTTCCATCAGGCAAAGAGCTTATTATTCATAGCCTTTTAAAAACATAAATAAATTGCATGGGGGGGTGTCCTCATCATCCAAAAAAACACAGAGAGCACAGCAAAAATTAGACCATTTATGATTAACCCTCCACAGGACCGAGTCCATAGTGCGGGCCTGTTCACAAGAGACAACGTTCTCAAGATGTAACGTTTCAGCAGCAGTGCCTCCCCTCTGCAGTGTTCACAAAAGGCTGCATGAGATGTCTGGGTGAGGAATAAGAGCCCTACTTCCTTCTGGGAACATCGCCTCAGATTATCGGCAGCCTTGGCACAGTGTGCTTATAAGACATTGCAGATCTGGGGTGCTGACCAGATCTAGAACTTCTAAACATAAATCATCCACCACCGATCTTCAACTCTAGATTTCAGTCCCTGTGCACGAGTGACTGAACCTTTTGCTCACAAAAACACATGCACATAATATATATACAAAGAAATTACAAATAATACTGTTGCAAAAACTATCAATGAAAGACAAATGAATGTTGGGGGCAGGTAAACATACTTGATACATAAACCATATAATGCAATAAAACACAGATTCGGAATGGTATTCAAAGGGATTCATGAAAATCCAAGTTGCCATCAAGGTCAGACCCCTGCATGTACAGTATGCCCATTTCATAAATTGCTCTTTGCTGGGGCAGGTTAAGAAAAGAAAGATATAGGATTTTTGAGTGTTTGATCAGATATTGTCGTCTTTGTTTAACTTTTCCGCTGTGATTGTATGCGTAGCTGATATAATTTCCTGGTTCAGCACATGCTTTTCTCCCTTGTTTGAAAAGCAACTCCCAAAGCCGCATGTAAGGAACAACATAAAGGCAGACTGTTTGCACAGTTTGTGACCACCTGCTAAAATGGATGAAAGGGGCTTAGCTGGTCAGCATTGCTAAGAGCACCTTACACAACACAGACAAATCCACGCAAAAGCTAATGCTCACATACGTCTAGAAACCTTGATTGTACATGCATAATTGCATATGCAAAGACACACATGCGCGCACACAAGCCTATGCATAGACTAGACAGCAAGTCCAGCAGTGCCTGCACATGTTTATGTGCCCTTTTTTCTGAGCAAAGAATGGTGTTGTTTTTTTGAACAATAACTAGGCAAAGAGCAGACTGCAAACAACTGGAATAACTGGTACAAATGGCTCCAGGCCAGTCTCTTCTGAATGCACCTCTCAGAGGTCATTGCTCATGAAGGGCGGAGTCATGGCTTAATCATTTTTAAAGGAAATCTTAATGTGCATCAGAATTGGCCGGATGCAAATTGATTTCGCACTAAATTCATCATCCTTTGGGCAGGACTACAGCATTCTGGCCAGATTGACCTGTTCAGCGTCAAATTAATATACTGTAGTTAATAGTCTTTTTCTACTTCGAGAATAGACATTTTGCATCTAGTACACTACAGAGAACACATTGATGCAGTACTGAAGTCTGAGAGCAAAGCTTGAAGCCAGCTTCAGGAAGCACTGCCTGACCTGACTGCTCCAAACTGCTCATCTCTCAATACACTGGGTTTCCTGTGCTCACCAACAAAATCCCCTGCATGTACCTTTGATTAAATATGCAGTATGTCTCCACTCACACAAACCCGCCCCCGAATTCATTACTGCCCGAGTCACATGCAAGGCATACTTTCGGAAATATCATTTGACGGCAATGGCTGCTTTATTCAGAGAGCCACTGCACAGATGACGACAAATCTCATTGTAGAGGCAGGGAAACTTCATTCAGTACACAATTTGCAAGGTTCAACGATGTGCCATAACATGGTAACCTAAGAATTGCAGAATGAAGAAATTCAGATTTTTTTTTTTTTTAATGTGGGAATTGATCTTGAGCAATGAACTAGACATGGCTAATGGTGCAATGATCTACTACAATTTTTGTCATGTGTTAGAACAATGGCAGCCACTATTTTCACTCATACTTTAACAGTTTCACTCAACAGCTGAAGATCTCATCGAGTTCCAAAATGGTGAAATCAGTTTGCCATATAAGGAGTGAGAACATTGAAGTAGACTATTGATGTGAAACTTTATACAAAATTGTTGTATTTGGTATTTGGCGGTACTCTTTCTACCCAACAACAGTTTTCATCTAGGGATGATAATGGAATAGAGCAATCATGGATGTAAAATGGGCTTTTAGCAACCCCCAATATCCTCCTTGAACAGCACTGTGAATCTGACTAAGAGCTGTGACGTCACTCGTGGGAGCAATTGTGACACACAGCCTATCGTATGTGTATTTTACATTGCAAGTAAGACGTTGAAATCCAGAAAAAATATCAGAGTATTTTCAACCCCTGCTTGACTTGCACATTGAATATACATAGCGATATTATAAGCAGTTAGCAAGCCCAGATCCAGACAACTGTGATGCAAAATAGCCGCCCACCAGTGAAGGTGTGCCCTTTTTCTGTAAAAGCCAGACCAGCTGGCATTATTACTTAGTGAAGAACCAAGCCCAGAAACTGCTGTGTTGTGGGCTGCAAAGACCAGCACACATCATGCCTGCTCCCTGGCTCTAGGGACAAATGGTAACATTTCGGGCTCTAATTTCGTAGACCAGGCGCAGGCGCGGCGAATGGAGGGTGCGCCGCGCCAACGGGGTGTGTCCAGGCGTATGTGGCAATTTCGTGCCCGGCGTAGCCTGGCGCAAGTACTCCTCTGTCCCGCCTCTGCCCCGCCTTCCAGCGCAAGTTGGCAAAGAAGGCGTGTTTGGGTATACAGCCGAGTCAAATATTGCTCACTGGCAAGAGAAACGATGGATAGCGTGTTCCTATTATTACAAACTGTTGCTGCTTTAAATTTTGGGATTAATATGCATGGACAATAATGCAAGATACGTGACACATTTATTTTCAATATGTGATCTTAACTCAGTGCGAGATCATAGCAATCAGGCTGTATTCCTTTCCCCCACTAAAGACGATAAAACCTTAGTGACAATAATAGTAGCCTAGTATTAAGCCGCTTGCACACTGGACGCGAAACGAATTTTACGCTCGACTGATTGCGTCTTGTGTCCTAAAGTCTGACAGGGTTTTAATAAATCACCGTGTCCGACAGTCTATTATTATTTTTAATTTCTTCAAATCTACTGACTCTTTTAGATAATAAAGGTGAATGTTTTGATAAGAGGGCTCAGTTCTTCAAGATGAGTACCGAGAATTTCAATCAATGTTTCTGTTTAAGCTCTGCTCAATAAAGCGAGTCAACATTGGCGCGAGACAATGTACAATGCCTCCGTGTCTGACAGCCAAAAAAAGAGGACGATTACAACAGATTGATAACGAAATATAGAATAAAAAGAAACATTTCAACAATAGAACATCCAATGAACACCGCGATTTATTTATTGGCGGGTCATCTTTGTTGGATAGCCCGTTTGTTGCTGATATATGTTTATTCGTTATTTCGTTACAAATCTGTTCTCATATCAATACTTTTATTTTTTGCTGGCTGGTGGACATGGAGTATTTTTGCACTTCGTGTCAGACAGTCTTGATCGTGCATGCGATAATTTCTTCACACTGTCAATGGTCATGAAATTGATTTGCTCAAGCACTATTTTATCTCTGCTGTGGAAATAAAGCATGAATCTGTTCGGTCCATCTGACTAATTTTCAAAAGAAAGACCGAATAAAGACTGCTGTCTATCTTCAACAGAAGAAAACAGACGAAGAGGCTAAAAAGACCAAGAAAAGTCGATAGCTTTCAATTTGCATTTTGTGAAGGTCGAACACAAACATAGCCAAGTTTGCACGTCTAATAATTCCTGGAATACTCGGGAAAATTAGAACTTGTATGACTTTCGGACACGGAGCTATATTAAAACCCTGTCCGACTATTGCGTCTTTGCATTGACTTAGTCTGTAATCAGTCGTGCGAAAAATTCGTTTCGCGTCCAGTGTGCAAGCGGCTTTACTGAGCATAGAACGCAAGCATTATATATTATACAGTTTGTGGTTGGCTGAGAAAGATGTGAAGTCGTTAATTTGCATCACAGATTCAGCTGCCTTGATTAAGCCAGGTCAAGTTTCCATTATGCGTGGCAACCGCCTTTAATCTGACATCAGGACAATCGATATAGATACTATAATTTATGTCCTTATTCAGATAGTTACATTAAATAGTGCTTCATGTAATTATTTCTTGCATTGAAATGTACCTGACATTCTGTAAACCTGCCTGTGATATTTCGGTGACATGTGCGCACTCTGCGCCGGTCAGCCAAATTACCACTGCACGGAAATTAAACCAGGTTGGAGCTGGCGAGTTTTCTGCGCAACTCCAGCGGAGACTTTTTCTACGAAATTGTCACTGCGTCTTGATGAATATGTGACACCTCCCTCTACTACGCCGCCACACCCATCTCAGCGCACCTTCGTCTACCGAAGGCTGCGCACCTCACGAAATTACCACTACGCGGGCTGCGCCCTACGAAATTACCACTGCGCGGGCTGCGCCTCGCTACGCCACCTGCGCTGCGCCAGGAAATTAGAGCCCTTCAGCTTCAATCAGCAAAAACCGAAACGTGTGTGCTATCCACTTTCTGTCCAACTGCTAGATACTACAAACCTGAATTAATATAAGCCTAGACTGGCAACAAAATATAAATTAAATGGGGCTAATTACACTTTTCAGAGGATAAAAAGAAGCAGTGGCTTGGCAGTTTCAAGGAGAATCAGCAGTTTAGCAGGGCGTTTTTTTTTTTTAATTTTTATTTCTGTTAATATTTCAACTAAAGTCAAAAAGAAAAAAGAAGAAAACTTAATTTAAGCAAAGTCTGTCCAAAGCCAGGTGGCTCATCAGGCCAGTGCTTAACTAGGTAAGAGCCTACTAGGTTTGTACAAGGTAAGTTCAAAACTTTTGTACTTAGCTACCAGCCATGTATGCATTATCTCAACATAGTATTTATGGAGTGCATTAGGTAGCTGGCTTGCAAGCTGCTAAATTGAATTAAGAAACCGTTGCTAGTTTAGCCAAAGGCAGTATACGAGACAGTGATTGGAACAGGTAGAATGGCTGCCTGTTTAATTCAGCTGTTTTGTTGTTCCTTTTTCCGATTTCATGAAGAAGTTTGGTCATGATAATTATTACATGTCTACTAGGCATGTAATTAAATTGAATTAAGTTAAATTAGTCAGTCAATATACTTTTGTGATACTTTTACTTTTTACTTTTAGCTAATTAATGGTTAAGTAAAGATAAGCCATTCATATCAATTCATGCATCAATTATCTCATTTCATCGTAACTCCGATGCCAGGTAGGCATGGGCAGATCTTGCTTAATTAGTAAACGTATAAACGGTGGAAAATTAAACGTTTAAACAATAGCTGGTGGGGAGGTGTGCTGGATTAGTGGTTAAGGTTGGTGCCATTGAATACTTTATGCTTAAACTTATACTTGCACCATGCCAGTGATGACATGACAATTTTAAGCTAACCTCATATTGATCTAAAATATAAACACAAACAACTGCTTCTCTGAATAGGTTGTAGGAGAACTTGTTTTGTATATTTCCATATACTGCATGACTCCCAAAGATCGCAAATTCTCACCCAGAACTATGTATAACCCACTGTCCGATAAAAGCACGACTAAAGGGAAACAATCACGCCGGGAAAATGTATTTATTTGTTTTGAAAGCACAAAAGAGCAATTAAAAAATAAAGAGCAATTCCTCAACTAAATTAATTTTTGTTGCCTAGGAGACCTTTTGATTTAAAGTATGATTTAAAGAGTCAGAACAAGTACTGTGGAATCACAGAAGTTAGATTTAAATCGTAATGCTTCAGGATCATTTTCAGGCATAATGAACATTGATTGATACTTCTCCAGCTCAGCCTAAGACCAGTTTTCATAATATGCATAATCATAAACCAAAATGTGTCATACCAACTTTATCTAAGCCTGCAAATAGAATGAAATCTATTTGGGAATGATACTAGTGTAATGAACAATACCTGTAATTGGCATTTCTGGTTTAAATACCTCTTTCACTATCACATGGTGGGTGGGCTCCGTGCAGAAATGCATGCACACCTGGAAAGAACAGTGAAAAATAACCACTTCAGGAGCCATAGTAAGCTTGTCTGCTGGCTTCAGAATCAGAGGTTCGTGGGTGACTGAGTTTGTGTCTGAGCTGGAGTTAAGTTTATCATGTGAACATGCGGACTGAATTAATGAACAGGGTCATCTGAGAATTTGCTCAACGCAAGGGCAATGATCCCAACAGTCCAAGAGCTGCACAGGACAGCAGTACGAATGAAGGCTAGTATGACGGAGGGGGGGGGGGGCAGTGGACCATGCTTATGATCATCAATCCCAGACAGCAAGAAGACAACCTATGTAAGGACTTTGACAAATTGGAGATAACAGTCAAAACGTTCACCCACATCATACTTTTAGTCAAGTCTTAGGCCTAGGAAACCAGTAGAATTTCAGTGGCTGATAAACTTTGCGAAGGAGCGATGAGTTTACGCTAGGGGCTGCGAACCATTTCACCCAAGAAATGCATGTCAATGACTACTGATCCTCACCACTAAAAGCCCTACACATCCACTAGCAGAAAAGAAACCTCTTTTAATATTTGAGTGAACTAGGAGTCAGCAACTTGCCCTGGCACTGAACTGAAAAACCCACAGTACACTGACTAAACCATGACAGTCATGGCAGGGTGTTGACTCCAGAACGTGCACCTGCCTTATCTGCGGAGGCTGGGATTTAAGAGAGATTAGGAGGCGAAAGCAGGTCAGCTAACGGCTGCAGAAGCTCAGGTCTCAGCCGCGATACAGGATTAACCTCTGACAGCAGACTGACAGAGCAAGGCACTGCTGTCCTGCAGGCACAATCCAAGCCTCCATCCTGCAGTGTGTAGAGTAGAATTCCTCTGAGTGCCACTCGTGGGAAAAAGCCCACGCCATTCCTCAGCAACAAGACAATATATTGTTCATCAGAGCCCAGAAAATATGCTAAAATCTGCGGGATGTGAAAAAAGTTCCACATAATTCCAATACAAGAAGAACATGTACTCAATAGCTGAATAAGTCTTTTTAATCATTATTATTGGGATACAATAAATACTGAAAGATCTTCACTCTACATCTAACATATTCTGAGAATTGGAATACAGACAGATTTTAGTGCAGTGATTGAGAAACCAAACTAAACTCAGTTGCATGGTTTTATGACAGCTGTACTACCGTGTGTCAAGGACCCTGAGTGGGTGAAGGCAGCAGAGTGGCTGCTCACGGTTGCTTCTCATTCTTCCTAGACAGAGCACTTTGGAGCTATCCTGGGCTAAATGATCAGCTTAGCATGGCTCATACAAGGGCACCACTGGCAGCCTCCTTGTTCCTTCTTCAAGTGTCATTGCATTTGCTAACCACAGCTTTGCCAATTCTAAGCATGTCATCACTAAATTGTCCTCATTGCCTCACAAACTGCTTGTCTGCAATGAACGCAATCTAAGGGAAACATCTATGTCAGTGTTTCCATTTCAGTTGCTTTTTTTCAGGGAATTCAACAATCTATGTCACATATCAACTTCAACTGCAGGCCATGGATAGCCATTTCAAATAGAATTGTGTATATTTGAATCCTACCCAAAACAATCCGTTTTACCTGATAACTCATAGCTAAACTTTGTTTACCAAACATTTATTACCATACAGCCAATATGCCCTAGACTGACCAAGATGTTTCTGTTACCTTAAAATTAACACTTTCCAAATGTGTAGGAAAATACAGATTTAAATCTCAGCCTGCACAATAATTCATTAAAATATCAAATGGTTTTAGGGAAGAACAAAAATCTGTGCTGATAACGTGTGTCCTGTATTACTCTGAAGGGTAGGTATCCTACTGAGCCTAATCTAACCAGACTGGTCATATCATCATGAGTCAACAGACTTGACATTGAAATTTTCCATGGAGGAAACCTATTAGTACATGAACAGGGAAAACTGCTACTGTACGTTACAGTGAGAACTGAACCTTGCCATATTCTATTTGACACAGGGAATAAGAAGGCATACATGTAACAGAGTTAGCTGAGAGGGAGACAGTCACTCCAGGGGACACTATAAATCAAAACATAACATAACATAAATGGCAAGAACAGGCCTTTCAGCCCAACTAAGCTCGCCAGTTTCTTTATACTACTGTGAATATATCCCTTCAGATACTAAATGACTCAATGGTATCTAGCTTTAGGTCAAGCCTGCTCTTGAAAACCCCCAAGGTCTCTGCCTCAACAATATGGTCAGGTAAGCTATTCCACATTGAAATTACTCTTTGGGTGAAAAAATATTTCCGAAGATCAGTGCTAAATTTACCGTTGGTCAACTTCCATTTGTGACCCCGAGTTCTACTCACAACACTTGGTCGAAGGAATCCTACATGATTCACTTTGTTAATCCCTTTAACATATGTAAAGACCTCAATCAAATCACCCCGGAGTCTACTTTTCCTAAGACTAAAGAGTTTAAGGATCTTCAGCCTCTTCTCGTAGCTTTCATCTTTTATATCTGGAATATGCTTGGTGGTAGCTCTTCTCTGAACTTTCTCTAGAGCCTCTATATCTCTCTTAAAGTATGGTCCTCAAAACTGTACACAATACTCCAGGTGTGGTCTCACGAACGTGTTGTACAAAAGAGGCATCACCTCCTTAGATTTGTACTCAATACTTTTGGCAATGTATCCTAGCATCCGATTAGCTTTTTTAACTGCTACGGCACAATGGCTAGAACCTGTGAGGATTTGGTTAACAATCACTCCCAGATCTTTCTCTTGTGCAGCACATTCCAGTTTTAAACCTCCCATGAAGTAGTCCCATCTAATGTTTTTATTACCTACATGTACAACTTTACATTTTGCTAGATTAAATTTTATTTGCCACATTTCTGCCAAATTTTGGATTCTATCCAAATCATCCTGAATCACTTTAATGGACCCTAGACTATTTGCCAAACCCCCCAATTTAGTATCATCTGCAAATTTAACCAATCTGCTTTCAATATTCCTATCAAGGTCATTAATGTAAATGAGGAACAGCAGGGGTCCCAACACCGATCCCTGGGGGACGCCACTCCCCACTATACCCAGCTCAGATGAGATATCACTGACCACTACTCTTTGTGTTCTGTCCAGTACCCAGTTTTGAATCCATTTCAGAATACCTCCTGTAACTCCAATGGAGCTCATTTTAAAAATTAGTCCCTTATGCGGTACTGTATCGAATGCTTTCTGAAAGTCCAAGGATGTGATGTCATAAGCCCTGCTCTGGTCGTAAGTCCTGGTGGCCTCTTCAAAAAATTCCAGAAGGTTTGTTAGGCATGACCTTCCCTTCCGAAAACCATGTTGGCTAACCCTCAAGATACTGTTACGTTCAAGAAATAAGTCCAGCTCATCTTTTATGATAGATTCCAATATTTTGCACGAAATGCAAGTTAAACTCACTGCCTGTAGTTTCCTGGCTCGGTACGGTCCCCTTTCTTATATATTGGTATTATATTGCCCTGTTTCCAATCATTTGGTATTTCTCCAGTTTCTTAAGACCGTCTGAAGATGGCGGATAGCGGCTTAAAGATGAACTCACCAGCTTCGCTGAGCACTCTAGGATATAAGCCATCAGGACCCGCCGTCTTATCTGCTTTTAGTTTATGCAACAACGAACCTCAATTTCCGCTAAATAATCTTGAGCATTTGACGTGCCCTCTGGCCAAATAAAGACCCCCTCTGAGGTAAAACTCTCAACAAAGTAACTGTTTAAGGCATCCTCAATATGCTTGTTATCATATAGCAGCAATCCATTTTTATTCTTAGTGCACTTAACCTGCTCTTTAACTTTCCTTTTTCTGCTACAGTACTAAAAGAAGCCCTTAGGGCTAGTTTTTTCCCCCTCTGCAATTTGTCTTTCATACAGTCTTCTAGCATTCCTAAGCTCTTTTTTGACCACAGCCCGCATTTTACAGTATTCAACCCTAGTATTCTCATTGTTATCCTTGATGTACATCTTATAAAGATTCCTCTTTTCCCTCAACATCCTACGAATACTTTTGGTCATCCACTGAGGGTTCTGCTTTTTCAGCTTACTTTTGGACACCTTCGGAATGAATCTGCACTGTGATTCAAGTAAAACCCCCTTAAATCTTTCCCATATCTCATTTACGGACTTACAGTCCAGGAGTGTCTCCCATTTTATTTCAGCTAGATATGAGCGTATCCTGTCAAAGTTTGCTCGCCTAAAATTGAAAATTTTTGTTTTAGAATACACCTTTTTAACTTCCCATGAAACATCAAAATTAATAGCAGAGTGATCACTTGTCCCAAGTGGCTCCAGTATCTCAACATTGCTAATTCTATCAGGGTCATTACAGAGCACTAAGTCTACAATTGCCTTCTCTCTGGTATGTTTATTAACATACTGCACCAAGAAATTATCATTTATAACATCTAGAAATTCTTCCTCCCCCCTACCCTGTCCTTTCACCATTTCCCAATTGATACCAGGATAATTTAAGTCTCCCATGATAATAGTCCAACCACCACTACAAGCTTGCGTTATCCTCCTAAAAAGCATTTCATTGATTGTACTGTCCAAAGCTGGTGGTCGATCGCATACTCCTATGTCTCGTGTTTGCCAATGAGCCTGACCCAAATATCTTCACAGGACAAGGAATGTTCAATTTCGGGAATTTCCTGTACATTAATGTTTTCGTTCACATAGAGTGCTACGCCCCCTCCTCGCCTATTACATCTATCCTTCCTAAAGAGCTTATAACCTTCTATATTATATTCATCTCCATCCTCTTCACATAGCCATGTCTCTGTAATCCCAACGATGTCATAGCCCTCTCAGATCTCTACAGCCTCAAGTTCTGGAAATTTATTTTTTATGCTTCTTGCATTTAAATAAAAACATTTCAGGTTAATACTAATGCTCTTCCCCCTTGATTTCCCATGTGGCCACCGCCTCGAGCCCCCCACTACGCTTTGTTGCTGGAAAAGTAAAACACCGTTAGTGCATGTTACGCCGTCAGCTTCCATCGGGGCAGTCTGCATTTCCCTATGTGTAACACTCACTAACCTCCCTGCCCCCCAAGTCCCTAGTTTAAATAATCCTGTGCTACCCTCAACATACGCTGGCCTGCAAAAATTATCTGGACCTCGATCAATGGGCAGCCCACCGAGGCAAAGGGTTCATGCAGTATTCTGGACATGGATGCCACAGTGACTACGCAGCTACAAGACCACACATTAGCATGAATAGGCACTGGGTGGGTCGAAAGTGGGAGCTGAAACATTCAGAGTTGAATTAAAAATTCTCCAAATCAATAACAGTGCCTGCCAAGCCAATGTTGACATGGAGATTAAAAAAAAATTTTGAAGTATGCTTCATGATTGGTCATTATAAGTGGAAAACTCATTGTAATATATTGCTAAATTGTAAAAATGTGAATAATTATGTATATATGTATAATATATTGAAATAAATACAATGAAACTAATTAATACATTGTCGTCATTCCGTGACAGTTTGCCTCTTGTAATTCCGTGACATTCAGTTTTTGAAATTTCTTGCCCATAAAGCAGGGTTAAAGTCAATATTTGCTTCTATAACTTACAGTATTAACAAAAACACCTTAAATATGAACATAATGATGTTTCATAACTTAACTATGATAGGAACATCACTTTCTGGATAGTTAAACCATAAAAAAACCATGTCAATTTTGTGTAATTCCGTGACGGAGTAGTTTTTACTTGTTTCTTCTACGAAAATTTCTCAAAAAATATATTTTCACTTAATAATATTAAATAGCAAGTTAGTACCTTCAATATGACATATCAAACTTGATTTTATCTTATTTAGTTGTAGAGTTACAACCCAAAATGTAATGGGACTGTAATTCCGTGACAGTTTGGCGGCCCCCCAGTGCATTCAAACAATGAGGCCGGGACTTGCATCTTCTGAAATGTTTCTTAAATTTTCCAAAATCCCGCAGTGCAGAAGAGTGCCAGCCCAGCATCAAATTAACTGAGTCGGGTCTATTTTTAGCATACTTCTAACATGCCGAAGACTAGACTTATTGCATCTTAGGGCTTAACGTTCACAACACTGAGTATTCCATATGAACAGGTGCATTGTATATCTTTGCACAGAGCATTACGTACTTACGATGCATACAACAAAAACAGACCATACCAACAGCCACAAATTAATTGAAATTTTATTTTCCACATTAATTGAAACAGCAAATGCTAATAAACTGGAAGAAGTATCCTTAAAATCAAACGATATTTAGTTGATATTATTAACAACAAAGAATTAAAAAATGTCAAACAATTTAAACAGAATAAAATTGAATTCCTGCATAATGCCATAATTGCAATTTTGCTGAGTGAACAAAGTGCTCTCAATCTTAAAAAAGGTATGCCACTTTGAGACCAACCGGTCACTTATAGTTTTCAAGAGCTGTGACAAAATTAACGATTAAATTGCGCCAAAAATGCCATAGGCTACGCATGCCTGGCTAATATTCCATAATAAGAAAATTCATACGATGTAACAGCATTCAGCTAATATATTAAACATGCAAAAATACAAGTTTTATTTGGAAAGCTGGCTCTGAATTTCGCTTATTGATTAAGCTAGTCAGACAGGTTTCAGTGACAGTAGCATCAGTCAATGTTATCCATGTTTTTACCCCACAGCCCTTCATGAGCTGATGGGGTATTGTTAAACTCAGTGGTGGGCGGCAGCTCCATAATCGTTTTGGCAATATCTCCGGAAGTGTTGGCCACAGGACCATCAAATTTGGTATGCCAGTTCTTTGTGAAGCAAAGGTGTGCAACGTAAGGGTCACTGGTGGATTTCACGTCTGACCTTGGCAGAGTGACCTTGAACATAAAAATTTTGTCCAGGCCACATTTCCAAAAGTACCACAGCAGGTTAAAATTTGGGTGGTATGTACATTCCTCCTGAGGGGTAGGTGAGCAATGCAAGGGTCATTAGCGGATTTGACTTTCGACCTTGGCATAGTGACCTGTGCCTTGCCATAGGTGTATGCCACCATTGATTAACAAGAGCCATCAGGAGATGGCATATCCCCCCCATCCCCACGTATAGAAAGAATTAAAATGCCACCTGCTCCGGAAATAAACCATACCCGCTACAATTTAAGTTAAAAATGTTTCCATAGAAACAAGAAAAAATACAAAATTCATCAACTTATGATCAGCAAAAGGCATCACTTAATTTTAATTTTGGCTACGTTATCAAATAGGTAGTCCAATTACACTTCCTTTTGTGAGGTAGCTATGCGTAAAAATGGTTGTGATTTCTTAAAGTTGTTGCAACAATATTTTTGACAAAAACCTTCAGTTGAAACTGAGAGTGTATATTTCATGCACATCTGAGTTTCTCGCCTCTTAGTGGCATTCACGTTCCTGGGTCGTAGTCAGCAATTATTCTATCAACGCGCAGTGAAGAAATTCACTCGCGGAATTTAAGCCATTGTGCATTATTTTATAAGTTTCACGTGCATTACGGTGGATTTCCCCACTAGTGACACGGAAATCGATTGACTCTCATGATTGTCTTTACTGAGGGATTGAAAGTAATGGAATTGCATTAAGACGTTTCAAATTTTGTCATTTCATTAAAACAATTCAAACGATCATGTCCATCTTTATGCAAGTGAAACTGAAACTTCAATGCACAAGGATTTTAATTCCGCATGAGAATCTCATTAATAATCGTTCAGTGAACAATTGCGGACTGGTGAATAAGCAAAAAAAATAAAATTAAATGCGCGAGACTTAGGCCCAGTGCGTGAGACTTGGCATCTCGGCACATGGTGATACTTTGATTTCAGGCACGGCGACGTTTAACAAAATAAGACGTGTTGTGTAAAACTTGCTAAGTTAAAATCTCCACATCCCGCAGCAACACTACCAATCTGTATCAACATTCGGGACAGCACAGAGAGAAGCATAAGGAATGCATGTGAGGAAAGCCAAGCAAAGTAAAGGCAGAGACAACTGAAATCCGCTAATGCCCTAATGGTGCTACTGCTTTTATACTTTGCAGAAATGCCTTTATTTTTTTAAGGGTACTGTACAAACTTTTTGCTTTTTGTATTTAGTAGAACTTAATAGGTTTACAAAAATGCCTGCAGAAAGGCATCTAAGTTTACAATAGTGCCACTGCATCTGTGCTTTCCAGAAAATATCCTGATTTTCAAAAAAGGAAAAACCTCTTATGGAAAATGTTATTTTGAAAACTGTGCTATAAACTTGTTTTGTACTTGTATGCACCCTAATGTTTGCATTTATTGAGTTGAGAAAAATACCCCTACAAAATCATCATTATTCTCTACACTCTCCTTGATAACAAACCAAGTAGGCTCAAGATATCATTTCAAAAAAAAAAAAAAAAATCATATCGTAATCGCAATCGCAGTATGGTCCACTATAATCGCAATCGCACATTTTTACGAAATCGTGCAGCACTGGTATCCACATGCTTTCAGCAATAAAGGGTAAATATACACTCCATCAGCAGTACACCAGGCTGACCCCTGCTGTTCGGCCCCTTTACTTGCACGCTGTGGATGAATAAAATGTCCTGCTTCAGGAATACTAAAAATAAACAATTAGAAAGAGAGGAAAATCTGTTCTTGCATGGGGACAACAGTGTGAGAGACTGCAAAATTTCTGCACACTTTAGAGCTTTACTGCATTACTACCACAGCACTTCTCTTACAAATACAGTAAACCAGACTCCTATTCAAGCTGTACATCAGTGGGGCAGAACAGAGAGCGAGTAACTTTAAGCGCTATTCTCTGTCTAATGACTTAGGAGCACCAAACTTTCACAGGTGTTATGGCCCCAATTTGTTATTAGATTTACAACGCAACAGCAACAGATGACAGATACAGTTTTAAAACTCAAACACATTTAATTAAACAAAGACAATAATAACTAACTAACCTAAAGACCAAGACTGAATTATGTACAAAACATAAATATTTACAATCCCTTTTCGTGGGGGTGGCTTGGTGATGTCCTGGATGATGAAAATGCTCAAACACAGGCAAAGAAATCCACAAAAGAAACGTCACAGGTCTTGAACAGAATGGCAGGTCTGGTCATCTTCTTGCAATTTCTCCTACTACTTTACTGTCTCAATTCTTTTCCTTATATACTCTTTTGCAGACCCCACCCACATTTAGACCTCTTTTTTTTAATTTTCTGAGACTTGCCCCAGACATGTCCAGGACATGTCTAAACATGACTCCAGCCTGAGCTTAACAAAAAAAAGGTAAATACTGCCATCTAGTGGCCTATATTCACATTACACCTCCATTCCAAAAGGGAAAAATTTTGACTCATAAAGGCAAAATTTTTCTTTTCAATACAAAATGGTTAAGTGAACACTTGTCTATAAATACATATCATAAAATATTCAAATAAACACATGATATATATATACATATTCAAACACGGGATAAGCAATCAGCAATTACATTGTCTGTACCCTTCACATGCTTAATTTCCAAGTCAAACTCCTGTAAAACTCCAAACTCCAATTCAACAATCTCCGATTCTTGTTTTTCATCTTACTCAAAAACATTAACGGATTGTGGTCAGTGTACACAATCATTGGCTTTTGTCCTGTACAAACATAAACCTCAAAGTGTTGTAAAGAAAGGACCAGAGCCAACAGTTCCTTCTCTATTGTGGAATAGTTCCTTTGGTGGCGATTGAACTTCCTGGAGAAGTATGCCACGGGATGCTCAATGTCATCAGAGTCACTTCTCTGTAGGAGCACAGATCCACAAGCTTGGTCGCTACCATCGACCGCGATGGAGAACGGTTTGTTGAAGTCAGGAGATTTGAGCACGGGGAAGTGACACAGCAGAGACTTCAGGCAATCGAAGGCTCTCTGGCATGCATCATCCCAAGTGAACTTTACGCCTTTCTTCAGTTGGTTAGTTAGACTGAGAGCAATCTCAGCAAAGTTCTTGCAGAACTTGCGGTAGTACCCGATCATTCCAAGGAAGCGGCGCAAAGCTTTTTTGTTGTGAGGAACTGGAAAGTCCATGATGGCTTGGACTTTAGCATTTATGGGTGCCACCTTACCCTGGCCTATGACGTAACCAAGATAGGTGACAGTAGCACAACCAAAGTCACTCTTGCTCAGGTTAACAGTCAGGTTAGCCTGGGTCAGGCGCTGGAACAACGTCTCTACATCTTTTAGATGTTCTTCCCAGGAGTCACTCCATGTGATCAGGTCGTCGATGTACGCACCCATGTGTGGCAATCCGGCGATTGAAGACTGTATCATCCTTTGGAACGTGGCTGGGGCATTTTTCATGCCAAAGGGTAGGACTTCATACTGGTACAATCCAGATGGTGTGGCAAAAGCAGAGATGCTCTTGGCCCTCTCAGTTAAAGGCACACACCAATAAATCAATAAAAACACACCCTTCAATAAATCAATCTTGGTCAGAAACTTTGCTTGCCCTACTCTATCAATACAATCATCAATCCTAGGTATTGGAAACACATCAGTTCTAGTTACAGCATTGACTTTGCGATAATCTGTACAGAATCTAGTACTTCCATCAGGTTTTGGAACTAGCACACAGGGTGAACTCCAATCTGAGTTGGAGGGTCTGATAATATCATGTTTTAACATGTACTCAACCTCTTTCTCAGCAATCTTTTGCTTTTCAGGATTCATCCGGTACGGATGCTGCTTTATTGGTTTGGCATCACCAACATCTACATCATGAGAGGCTATAGAAACTCTTTTTGGAACATCAGGAAACAGATCCTCATATTTCTTGATCAACCTCTTAAACTGATCTCTCTGTGAGGGTTCTAAGTGCTGGAGTTTTACATCAAGATTTTGCAACACTTCAGAATTTGACAATTTACATGAAAGAACTTCAGCTTTAATTCTAGGTTCATCATCTTGAAACTCCCCCTCATCTTCACTCATCTCGGCCATAGGAGAATCTTAAGTGACAGCTGCAACCCCAGCATTTCTGTCATGATAAGGCTTCAGCATGTTAATGTGACACAATTGTTTTGGTTTTCTCCTATCTGGAGTCTTCACAATGTAATTGAGATCATTGAGTTTTGTCAGAATTTCATAAGGACCATGAAATCTAGCCTGCAATGGATTGAACTGCAAGGGAAACAACACAAGGACCTTGTCTCCTGGTTTAAACTCACGGCTTCTAGCCTTATGATCATACCAAGTTTTCATTTTTCCCTGACTTGATTTCAAGTTCTCTTTGGCTAGGTCACAAGCTGCACGCAATCTTTCCTTGAACTTGCTAACATAGTCTAACAGACTGATGTGCGGCTCTTCCTCTTGCCATTGTTCACTCAATAATAGCAAAGGTCCTCTCACTTCATGACCAAACACTAGCTCAAATGGACTGAATCCAGTAGACTCCTGCACTGCTTCTCTAGCTGCAAACAACAGCAAATGAACACCTTCATCCCAGTCTTTCTCATGATCATAACAATAAGTCCTCATCATTGTCTTGAGAGTGGAATGAAACCGCTCTCAGGCACCCTGACTTTCTGGATGATAGGCACTAGAAAGAATCTGCTTTGCACCTAGTTCATACACAACCTGCTGAAACAATCCTGAAGTGAAATTGCTACCCTGGTCTGACTGAATTTCCCTGGGAAGGCCAAACAACGTGAAGAACTTTATCAAAGCCTTCGAGATTGCAGTTGCCTTGATGTTACGTAGAGGTATGGCTTCGGGGAATCTGGTAGATGCACACATGATTGTCAACAAGTACTGATTTCCAGATCTAGTCTTGGGTAATGGACCAACACAATCAACAATGACCTGAGAGAATGGCTCCCCAAATGCTGGGATAGGCTGCAATGGAGCTACAGGTGGGTCTAACTGGTGTTTTTCAACTACCTGACAAGTGTGACAGGTTTTGCAAAAGTTGGAAACGTCTTTCCGAAGCCCAGGCCAAAAGAATTGTTTCATGATCTTATCAACAGTCTTGTTAACACCAAGATGACCTCCTAAAGGTAAACTATGAGCCATTGTTAAGATCTCATTCCTATAGACCTTCGGAACAACAATTTGCCTGACCACTGCCCAATCTGCATTGGCAGGGATATCAGGAGGGCGCCACTTCCGCATCAACACACCATTCTTGAGATAATACCCAACTGGAACTGCGTCTATTTCTTTATCAGGAAGGGCTCTACTCCTTAGTGCACAAATTTCAGGATCATTAGTTTGCTCCTCAATCAACTGCTTTCTGGACAGAGACAAGTCTCCAGACACATCACAATCACCAGACCCATCCGGCTGGCTGAATAGAGAACTGATAAAAGTATCTGATAAGTCCTCAAACGGAGAAACCATAGTAGGCCAATCAGAGTCATGATGCGAACCACCTGAGTCCTGACTATTCAATGTGCTGGACGGCACCACAACATCCTCTTCTTTAGCCTTCTTGGCCATAGCACGAGTCACTGCGCAAGAAGGATACAGAGATGGGTCCTCATCCCCATCTTCAGTGCTCGGCTGTGAAGTAAGATGTACAGGGGGAACTACTTTGCCCCCAGCCAGGTCATTGCCTAGCAACAGAGAAACACCCTTTATAGGTAGACTTGACATCAGTCCCACCTTTACCTGTCCTGTAACTAAATCTGACTTCAAGAATATAGAGCGCAGGGGTACAGATACAGTCCTCCCTTCAATACCTTGTACAAGTATGAAATCCCCTGAAGCGGTCTCATCACGTAACTCCAAGGAGTCCATCAACAAAAGTGACTGAGAAGCTCCGGTATCCCTTAGCATATATATGGGGACAGGAGTAGTATGCTCATTCAGAGCCACAAATCCCTCTGACACAAATGGAAGAAATTCCTCCCTCACAAAGTCAGCTGTATTAGGCTTTTTAGCCCCACAAGAAGCAGGCAATTTAGCAGATCGGTTATCTACTACAGGGGTTTCTAACCTTGTTTTCACAAAGGCATTTGGTTTGGTATCCTTTTCTTTTTCTTTCTTAGCTTTAAGGAACCAACAGTTAGTTGTAACATGACCAGATTTCTTGCAATAACTACAAACTAGACCACTTTTGTCACTGTCAGCTTTCACACTTTGATCAGACCTGTTACTGGATTTCTGAACACCATCACCAGATTTGTCTTTGTCTTTGGGTGAGGAATCTTGGGTATCACCGTAACCCTTTTTCTGAAATTGGGACCATCTATTGTTACTGCTTGACTGAAATTTGGACTTATGTGTGAGAACATATTCATCTGCAAATTTGGCAGCTGATTGCAAATTCAGTGCTTGCTTCTCATTAAGGTAGGTCTTAAGATCATCCTTAACACAGTTTTTGAATTCTTCAACTAACACCATCTCTTTTAGTGAGTTGAAATCATCCTTCACCTCCATAGAAGTACACCAGCGCTCAAAGCAAACCTGCTTTTCATTCGCAAATTCAACATAAGTCTGATTTTCAGATTTCTTCAGACCTCTGAATTTCTGTCGGTAAGCCTCTGGAACCAACTCATAAGCTCTCAAAATAACCTTTTTGACAACCTCATAATCAGAGGAATCATCTGCAGACAAAGCCGAATAGGCTTGTTGCGCTTTACCCTTGAGGACAGTTTGCAACATCAGAGGCCAGTGTACCTTTGGCCACTGGGAACTCTTTGCTACCTTTTCAAAACACTGGAAATAGTTGTCAACATCATTTTCCGAAAATGGAGGCACCAGTTTTACCTCCTGGCTAGCACGAAATTTATTTTCAGTTGCAATTTTTATTTTTAGTTGCTCCATTTGGAGTCTTTCTTCTCTATCGAATTTCTCTAATTCAAAATCTCTCTGTCTTGCAAATTTTTCTAACTCAAATTCTCTTTGTTTTTCTTTTTCTTCCCTTTCAATCTCAAGCATTTTTAATTTAAGTTCCATTTCTATATTTGGATTTTCCACTGGAAACTGTTCCAGATCTCCTGGTGCAAACACATTTTCATCAATGTCATATTCAACTATCTCTCTAGCCAGTCTTGCTTTTCGCATGGCTGGTTTTACCTCTGTCAGCTCCAAATGTCTGCATATTTCCAACAGTTCTGTCTTTTTAAAAGACTTCAAAACCCCTACGGTTGGTGATGCCAAGAAATCTTCCATTGCTGTTGTCAATATATATGTATTCAATTTAAAAAAAATCAATTTTACAATTTGAAATGTTAGATTTTCAATAAATTACTCACAAAATGGTCTATCCCGGACCTTGAGCCCCCAATTTGTTATGGCCCCAATTTGTTATTAGATTTACAACGCAACAGCAACAGCAACAGATGACAGATACAGTTTTAAAACTCAAACACATTTAATTAAACAAAGACAATAACAACTAACTAACCTAAAGACCAAGACTGAATTATGTACAAAACATAAATATTTACAATCCCTTTTCGTGGGGGTGGTTTGGTGATGTCCTGGATGATGAAAATGCTCAAACACAGGCAAAGAAATCCACAAAAGAAACGTCACAGGTCTTAAACAGAATGGCAGGTCTGGTCATCTTCTTGCAATTTCTCCTACTACTTTACTGTCTCAATTCTTTTCCTTATATACTCTTTTGCAGACCCCACCCACATTTAGACCTCTTTTTTTTAATTTTCTGAGACTTGCCCCAGACATGTCCAGGACATGTCTAAACATGACTCCAGTCTGAGCTTAACACAAAAAAAAGGTAAATACTGCCATCTAGTGGCCTATGTTCACATTACACAGGGATAATTCCACCTGACTGACATGCCAAAAACATCCTTACAATTCTCTTGACATGCGCAAACTGCTTTATGATGAAGTGACAGTTTTGATGGAGGGCAAAGTGGTAACTGCACAAAATAGGCTTCAAAAAAACAGTTGAGGGGTGACAGATTAAAAATTGAAAATTAAACATTGGCCTTAACAAACAAGACCCCAGAATGAAGCGGCTGAATTTAGTGTAATTTTGTACCAGTAGTCTACAGCCCAAGCATAAGTCGCGCTTACCTGAAATAATTTATAATCAAGAGAGAAAAACAAATATAAAAGCAGAGCAGATCACAGGAGGGAGGTTAACCCAAGCAAAGCCTCTAATGCCGAGACAGCTGAGATTTTTGACATGCTGTAAACGCGACATAGTCAATAGCTCCTGACCTTCTCACACTCCCCGTCTGGCCCTGAGCTGGAATATCTGACCCTGCACACAGGGCTGGCCTGGTCAGAGGCTCGCCAAGCTCACACCCCTGCAACCAAATACCAAATGGTTAAGCTGACTTATGACCCCAAATCAAACCACCCAGCCAGCCCAGACCCTCTACTCCTGCGATGCGGAGCCACAGACAGAAGACAAACGGTGGACCTGCTGACCGCTGCTTTCTGACATTCCAAAGAGGAAAAGCTCTTCAATTTTGAAACTGCCCACAACAGTCGTGGTGTTTGGGCTTACTTGGTACCCGTGCCGCCACAGCATGAAGCTGCCACGACACCCCCCCCCCCCAAAAAAAAATAAAAAAGAAATAAATAAATAGTGCTATGGGCACTATAGTTCATCTGCGCAATAAATCCCTGTGACTACAAGTAAAAATTTTTACATATATTCACCATTTGGTCTATAACACAATCAATCAATATTCGTGATTTATCATGTCATCAAATTACCCCAAACTACAGTGTAATACTGGGATCCTTACTTTCAGGTTACTCTTTAAAAAAATTTACAATGTCACTATTATTCTTTGGTTAAAGTCGGGATCTTCAATCTTCAAACAGCTTTGTTTGCTGAATTGAAATTTAACAATTAAATGATTGTAATTTATACTGTGAACTGCAGGAATGATCATTTCTATTAATAAGATACCAACTTGGGTGAAAATCTTAACTGTTTGAATTTACATGTGGTAACTAGAGGCACTCCCAGAGTGCAAAACTCTACCAAGGCAGGTAAAAAAATCAGACAATGTGTGGAGTCTTGTTACATAATTAGATCCTAAACGTAGCAAAAATTTGATCAGCTCACTTGCTGAAAAAATGCGAGACTACTCCAAGATGTTTGAAATAGAATGGAAATAATTCAGGCAATTTTTGTGTATTCATAGTAAGTTTCAGCTTACTTGGGAAAATGGTTTCTGAATTCACTGAACTTTATTCATTGCAAAGTGCTCTCAAATGAAATGGCGGAAAGTCCCACCATTCCGCAGCATTTATTTAGTTTTAATTCCATTAGTGAAAGCACATAGCACCATGTAATCAATATTGCAGTAAGAGACTGCATAGTCTTTTTCATTATGAGACAGAAAATGCGTTTTCTTCTTGAAAAAAGGAAACATTTCTGAGAAAGCATTGTCAGTATACGATTTGCATTTTCATTTTACTTACGATGTGCTGGGGCAATTTTTGAAAATTAAATAGCTAATGGGGAATGCTTTTTATTATTATTATCATAATTATTATTGCTGGGGGATATAGCGATAGCCATGTCTGTCTGTCCGTACGTCCGTAATCATTTAGTTTCCGGGGCAGAACTCAAAAACCTTTCAATATTTCTCCATGAAATTTGATGTGTAGATCTGATATATCATGCAGATGTGCCTTTTGTTATTTAGGAATTTCTTGAGCAGTTATTCCATGAATGTGGGTGGCCCGGGGGATACGCCATTGCCAGATGGCTCTGGTTAATTTCCAGTTTGATATAAAAAGTGCATTATGTGGACTTAAAAATGAGAAAGGAATTTTCATTTTCACGGCAATAAAAAAAGCACTTGCTTCTTGGAAAAGAAAAGGCATTTCTGAGCATTCATTTTCATTTTAATATTACCTACATGTTTTCATAATGACATCCTGTAGCTCATGAAACACTTAGCTAGGGTTACAAATGACATTCTACTCCACTGTTTCATAGGGTTCAACACTCCTCAGAAGTGTTAAAATGTAAACCATTTTAAAGGTAAACAAGACTAGGTGCACATAATATATGGTTGGGCCGCCTTTTCCCCGCCGGCCGACCAATCACTGAACTTTTTCCCTGCGGGCCAGCCAAATGTTGAACTTGATCACTCAGTCAGTCAGTCAGTCAGTCAGTCACGCAATAACTCACACAGAGACATTCGCATTTATTAGGGCCAGGCCTCTGCTCAGCCCAGCCCAAAAATGTTAAATGGGAGATTAAATTCAGAAAGAGTTTGGATTCATTAATTACGTGTTATCCGTACGATATCCATAGTCATTTTTACACATTTTCAATGTAGCCTATGGGTGGTCTGTTAATTATTTCTTATGTACTGGTCATGATTATTCAATAAATAAATTGTGTGATTGTAAAAACGGGAACATGTTGTGATCAATCATGCGTAAAAGGCTTCCATCATGGAACTTAAAATTCTGTCGCACCTGAATTACAGGGAATTGCAGTTGAAGATGTTTTAAAAACACACAAATCAGAAGCATGATGATTTTTCTTTCAATAACCAATGGCATAGAACAGTGAACTTTGCATGGTAATAAGTAGAAAAAATATAGCACAACAAAACAATGATCAATTATCTTTTTTTGTCGCCGGTTATGACCAATTTGGTAAGTAGGCCTACTTGTTTACACCCCTAGATGATGTCAGCTTTGAGTTATTGCTCAGCATTTTTGGAATGCGAGATCTTAGTCAATGCTGCAGTTTGTGAGTGGAGGATTTTGAGTAAGATCTTTTAACCTCTGTTACCATTGTCAGCGACTGCATTCAGGAGAATTAAAATATTCTGTCGTTTTTTTGGCTTAAATTTTAAATTTTGTCTGGTCAGTCAGAAGGCTGAGACCTTCCTGTGAGGCAATGATCCAAAGCATTCAACAAAATCCTCAGAGAACTGGTTTTGGGACCAACCAAAAAAAAAAGAATTAAATCAATGTCCACTCACCTACAGAGCAGGGCAGTTGATAAGCGCAAACCCAAGAATGTGACTTATCTTTAAAGAATCTGCATAGAGGAATGGTCTAAAATCCATCCAAACGCACCTTTTCAAACAGCATGGTAAGAGATTCCATGCTGTTATGATTGCACAAAGTACAAAATTGGGGTGGCAATAATATTTAAACCTTGATTTTGGTGCATATTTTTCAAAAAAGGCCTATGCTGTCACCCCCGACAGCAAAGGGTATATTGGCGAAACCCCATAGCCTTACGAAATTATTACAAACTGAATTCAATTTTAACTACATGCTCAGACTGCCGATATTGACTCATTTGTGATTAAAAATGCTCGACTATTTTTCGATGGTCAGCAATAAATCTAACTATTATTTAATCAATTGATATTTTTGGTGCAGTAGTCAGCACTATTTGATCATGATGGTAAAAAAAATAATCAAATGACAAAATTCCAGCTGAAATCGCTTACATATCAGGCAATATGACAGAACTCAGGTGATCCAGAAAATTAATGGGTTAATTTATTTTTAATCATAACGCAAAGCCCAAAATAAAACCATGATATCTCCATGAGATATGAGAGGAACATAAAATTCGAAAAGGATCTAGAAAATGGTTGTTGAGTTCTCACATTAACATGAAGGCTTTGTGGTGGATGCAGATGCGGCAGTGATGATGATTTCATAGTATTGACTTGAAAAACAAAGAATCAAATGGCAAAATTTCAAGCTGATAATGCTTACATATCAGGCAATATCATGGAAATCAGGTGTTCTAGGAAACTTATGAGTTGAATAATTTATTATTGATGAAACACAGCCAAATATCAATCAGGTCCTCCATTTTGATAAAGGCAAAATATTTGAAAAGGATTTATAAAATTTTTTAAGACATCATGTATCGTACTTGAAGGATCAGTGACAGATGCAGACACGGCATATGCAGGCGAGGCGGCGATGAGGATTCCATGATATCGGTGAAACCATTTTTCCAGTGCAATCATGAAATACAGCCAGCTTTAAAATTACTGGCATCCCTGACTGGCAATGCACAAACAATACAAAAAGAATAAACAACCAGATAACTCTTGTGAATCTCCCCGATCCCCAAATTTCAGACAAAATGGCTGCCGGCAGCCATATTGGACGACCAAAATTGCATCTCGAGCATTGTCAAATAAAAATTTTCGCCCATGCAAATTTAGAAAAAAACTTCTGCAATAATTGTCGCTTCCAGAGCCCGGAACAGAAAATCTCTGCGGGCACGGCAGCGGCAGCCATGAAACTAAACCATAGTATCTCCCGACTATCGTTGTCGGGGAGATACAATTATAGAGAATCGGGATATACCAATATATACGTCATTTGTGTTTTGATGGGAGTGACCAAAACCATAACGATCATTTAATACAAAAGAAATTTCAACAAAATCAACATTTCATAATTATTGCCACCCTTCATTTAGTATTTAGTGCTAACCACCACAAGGGAAGGCAAGGAGAAACAAGGGAGGCAAGGGAAACAGCAAGGAGTCTTTTTCTGACATTTTTGACATGGTTAAGGCACACATTTCGAAGGATTTTGGACCATTTCTCAATGCAAATCCTTTCAAGATCCTTCACATTCTTGGGTTTGTGTTTGTCAACTGCCCTCTTCAACTCAGCCCACAGGTTTTCAATAGGACTGAGGTCTGGCGACTGAGACGGCCATTGCGGAGCGCTAATTTTATTGTCACAGAACTATTTCTGAGTGGATCGTGAATTATGCTTTGGGTCATTGTCTTGTTGGAAAGTCCACCTATGGCCAAGTCCCAGCCTTCTGTCAGTGGCAACCAGATTGCAGCCAAAATACCCTGATAGTTGGCAGAGTACATTATGCCATTAATTTTAACAAGTGCCCCTAGACCTCGAATTAAAATAGCCCCAAAACATGAATGACCCACCATCGTATTTCACCAGTGGTTTGAGGTGCTTCTCCTTGCATGCATCTCTGTATCAACGTCAAACATACTGATGCTGTATCTGACCGACATGTGCAATTTTGGTCCCATCTGATCACAGCACCTTGTTTCCATCATAAATCAAATGACATCTGGGTCATTCCATGTCAAATCATCAGATATACAAAACATTTGTCACCATGTAGTCATAGATTGCTTTCATATTTTCACATTAGATACATATGCATTAGTGATGAACAAATCTGAAATTTCAGCTCATTCGGACCAAAAATTATTTTTTGGTGAATTATTTAAGCTTACTGTCCATCAGTTTTTTTGTCAACTGACATTTTTCTTGCATTTAACATGGCATAACTTTTTTATTATTAAACCTATAGCTTTGAAACTTTGAATCTAAGCTAATGTTATACTGTTTAATCAGAAAATGCAGTCCATTTTACTTTATATTTTTTGGTTGTGGAGCTATGAGGACACCAAAAGTGCCTTTGCTCAGGCAGTTCCATGTTTAGGTCCCCAAAGCACCCCAAATATATACCCTGGCATAGGCTCTCTGGCATTTTTTCCATTTATTTGTGTCTGCTGAATATAAAATCAGACTGAATTCACCAAGAATTCATCACCAACTGCAGTCAGTACCTTGCCAAATGTGAAAAAAAAGCAAAAATACCACCTGTTCAAACCCCCATATCTCCAGGTACACACCCTTGGATTTTCTTCCATTTTTTTTAACCGATTCCTCTATTACAGTAGAAAGACCACTCCAAAAATTGTTGATGTGTTTTGACCAATATCAATTTTTCAGGTGTCTGAACAGAGGAGGGGTAATCTTGAGAATCGTCTAGCACTTTAAGCTTCTTACATATTTAACTATGCAACATTTTAAGTGTTTTCAATCATTGCCAAATGGAAGAAAATAAAATGGAAGAATCTCCAGGGGCACACCTTGGATTTACGGGGGTTTGAACAGGTGGCATTTTTGCTTTGCAGTACAGACTGCATTTGGTGATGAATTCATGGCGAATTCAGTCTGATTTACATTCAGCAGACAGAAATAAATGGAAAAAAATGCCAGAGAGCCTATGCTAGGATTTATTTTGGGGGTGCTTTGGGGACCTAAACATGGGACTGCATGAACAAAAGGTACTTTTGGTGTCCTCATAGCTCTGCAACTCCGCAAGAATAATAAAGTAAAATGGACTGCATTTTCTGATGAAGCAGTATAACATTAGCTGAGATGCAAGGTTTCAAAGCTACAGGTGTAATAATAAAAAAGTTATGCCATGTTAAATACAAGAAAAATGTCAATTGACCAAAAAAAAAAAAAAAGACAGACAGTACCCTGATCAACTAATTCACCAAAAATTCATTTTTGGTCCGAATGATTTTGAGAAATGTTATTTACAATAATCTTTAAGGTTGCCATTAATAGTGAAAACTTAATTTTGAGGAAAATGATTTTGAATTAAACCAGAAAAAGATTTTGGTTGGTTCCAATGGAACATGAATATCATACAGTATTTCTTACTTTATTTCGAGTTTCTCAATAAATATATCTTACAGAATTTTTGAAAGAATTGTTTGTGCATTGTCAGTCAGGGGAGCTAGCAATTTTGGAGTCCACTTTTGGTTGGATCAAATGGAACAAAAATTCGAATATTTTTTCATATCTTGACATTCATAAGTTGTTTATGCATTTTTATTCTTTTTTTTTTCCCCAAATCTGTGATTGATGGAAAAATTAGGTAATTTCCAAACTCCTGACTGGTAATGTGGAGAAGCTATGGCAGGAGAGAATATAGTAGAAGTAGCTACTTGCAAAGACAAATTCCTTTATCTTAACCCATATTCAAACAATTCCAGTGGGCATGTAATTTGAACATGGAGAAATCTGATGGAAGTGGGGCCTACAGTTGGCCACAAGGCAGGGACATGTAGAATGTACTGAGGGTTTCTTTATACAAGACACAGCCTGCCACTCGCAGTACAATGCATCTCATATTCCCCTTGCTCCTCATAATCACTCCAGCATGCCCCTATCACCAAACTAATTTTCCCTCAATTCATTTCATTCAACTCCTGTTATCATGTGAAAACTCAACCACTCTCTTTCACTCTCATTCTCTCATCATCTGTCGATGCACCAGCTTACCTCACTGCAGTCAAAACTTCAGCTACTAATTGGCTAGTTGCACAAGATGGCGCAGAGTACATTCTGAAACACGTTGGCAAGCTCAACTATTTCTGGTTAGCTTCTGCTACCGATCAATCTCCTTCAGATGCTGAGCAGATGACAGGTATATCATCCCGAAAATCTGATTTTAGCTATAGCCATATTCCCAGGATTTGGCTTAATTAACCACGAATGATGTTCTCATGACTTGTCTCGATTACCTGTCACTACTGTTTGTTCATTGGCCCTCTTAATGAGGAATTTGCTGCTCTAGCGGGAAACAAGAGGATTTCTAACTAGCAACACATTTCCAGCTATTCTCACTGATGAGTGATGAACTGGCTAGAAGTGACAGACAAAATATGTGAAAATATCTGATAATTAATTTTTAAACATTCCATAACTTCAAAATGCTGTTTCTTAAATCTAACTTTCGATCCACGCACATTTTAATATTGTGTATACTTTGTTTCCCTTCCCACTCGGCGTCAGTTGCACTCTCAAGTCCGTCACATCCGGAGCTAAGGTTAGCTGAGCACATCGAAGAAAACCATAACAATACCGCAGTACTAGCAAGCCAGTTGCATCAGAAGATGCAAAAGTAAATTCAATATAAAACCTAAAAAGAAAATCTTGCGAGCTCTCTAGCAAGCCTTGCTAGCTACTCAACTTCGCTACTGCTCGAAGAAAAGATGACAGCTAGCTCCAGATATTAATCTAATGAGGAAATTTAAGTTGTGCAACACTGGATGTTTGTCGCTTAAAGCCAGTTCATGACTTTCACCAGAGCAAACAGCTGGAAATGTGATGCTAGGTAGAAGCGTCGGAAACCCTCTTTATCAGTGGAGCAGCTGATGTCTCATTAACAGTGCCAATGAACAAACATCAGTAGCAGCTAATCGAGACAAATCATGCAAATATCATTCATGGTTAATTAAGACAAATCTTGGGAACAGCGGCAATAGTTAAAATCACATTTTCGGGATTATATTCCTGTCACCTGCTCAGCATCTGATGTAGACATAAATGACAGAAGCAAACTGAAAATAGTTAAGCAAGCCAGTTGTGCACATAGCCAATTAGAATAGCACATCGGATAGAACTCTCCGGAAGTAAGCTTGCTCACCACACACAACTCTGAAATTCTATTTCCACTGTTGTGCACCTAGCAAACTGTATTGTAGAGTGATCACAGAACAGAAATGCACTCTTCTACTGTGGCCCCAGAAACCTTTCAATCCTCTGGTTTCTTTTCCACATCTTTTAGAATTTATTTTAGTGACTGATGAATTTGGCTGCCTTGACCATAGGCACCTGAAACTCTTTCTAAAATCCAAACATATTACTCTGAATCAAGATGATCCATTGAGACTGCGGAATGCATGAAACAATGACAATTTCATAACATAAGGACATCAGAAAAATACACATGCACTGAGGGTAAAACCTGAAAAGTAAAGAGCGTAACAGGTACTATGGCCCTTAAAGGAAATATGCAATATTGTGCAGTGCACTACTCCAGCACTTACAACACCATCAGGTGAAAAAGAAAACCAAGCAGTACCCCACACCCTGAAATAGAAAATGTTCTCACTGTCTCAGCATCTAAATAATAGAGAGCTATTATCGATTTGCATGTTTTCTAAACTGAACTGGGGTGCAGGATCTAGAAAACTCCAAATAGTTTTTCCTTACCCAAGAAAACTTTCTTCTCTTTCAGGCCTCGAGCAAGTTTTTATTTTCAACTTGAAATGGGACACGAAAACAGCCCTGTATACACACTGGAAGAAGCATTATGCTTAACGTTTGCATGACGCTGTAAATATCAAACCAAATTAATTTTGAACGGTGGACCAAAACCAGTTATTTACAAAATTACTCTCCAAGATCAAACACATTCTTGCGTTTAACACGTGAGGGAATCTTAAGACATAGGCAGCTACTTGTGACCTACAGACTTTGGCACAGTTTATCTACCCCCACCCTCTAACCCTCAGATACTTTCCCACATTTCCAAATCATAAATAAAGTCCAGAAACTAGTAACCTACACATACACGTTTACAGTGCAGTGAAAAAGTATTTGCCTCCTTCCTGATTTCCTCTAGTTTTGCTTTCTAGTCAGATTTTAATGCTTATACATCCAACAAATTTTTATACAAAACAGAGACTATGAGAGTTAACACAAAATGCAGCCTTGAAATAATCATTCCATTTATTGAAGATTAAGAGTGATTCAAAACCAGTATCACCCATGTGAAAAAATAATTGCCCCCTAAACCTAATAACTGGTTTAGCCACCCTTGGCAGCAGCAACTGCAGTCAAATGTTTGCAAAAACTGGCAATGAGTCTTTCACTTTGCTGTGGAGGAATTTTTGCCCAGTTTTCTCTGGTGAATAACAATAATTCAGCCACATTTGAGGCTTTTGAGGATGGATTGCTTGTTTAAGGTCATGTCAGCATTTCAATTGGATTCAAGTCAGGACTTTGAGTGGGCCACTCCCAAACATTTTTTGTTCAATTCAAAGGTGCACTTGCTTTTGGGCTTCTGGGGGCTGTTTCAAAAAAAGTAACTCGTCCAACCGAGTCAGACTATCTATGGCGCGAAACGTCGAACCAACGACACACGTCTGTTAGGAGTTTCAGTTCCTAAAAGTAGGGTGTCCAATCCATAGTCCGATGCAAACAGCCAGTTCATCACTGTCCGTTCGATGTTGCATGGTAATTTACACCTCAGCGACGCACAGCTTTTAATTTGGAGTTCAAATGTTCAAAATACGTGAATGTCAATTGAAAAAAAAAAATTTTTAAAAACTGATTAGCTAAATCTCAGACTACGATGAAAAAGTAAACTTACCGCGCACATAGCCATATGATATCACCTTCCATTTCAATATTAACAGAATACAAGCTATCTAGCCAATTGAAAGCACCCTTTGCTTACTGTGCATTCTGTACTAAAAGCTATGAGTAGCTATCGCTATGTTGGTACATAACAAAGCTATTCATCATACAAAAGACATTAAAACTTTCATATAATGATGATTGCTTATTTTACAGACAGAGATGAGCGGTAAACAGAGCCCCACTCTCGGTCACACATATGCACCACAAATACGATGATCAATAACAACCACTGAGAACCAAACCGAGAGTGCGCTTGAGGCAATGTCCAAATGGTTTTCACATGTAATTAACTTCTTGTCGCAACCAAGGAAATAGGCATCAATGATTTGAAAGAGTAATATTCATATACTTTATATCAATTCCCTGAGTTTGTCAAGTGTGTTTTCCATTGGTTTGCAAAGGAATAACTTGATTTTGCCCCGCAGGGTTGACCGCAGTTTCTGATATCAGTTTTGTGAGCATTGGCTGTATTGACTCTCCTTTTTCAATATTTTGGGTTGTCTTTGCGCCATGCAACATCAAACACTAACTCCTTTTTTTTTGTTCAACAGGGTTTTACTCTTGTAAGAGTTGGGACAACTCTTGTGAGGTCCCAGAAAGTTGGACAGTCCGACTGGATCGGGGGTCATCCGTCACTGGGGTGGACGGTCTGCTGTGTTTATTGAAACAGCCCCAAGATCGTTTTCCAGCTGGATAACCCAGCTGAGCTTCAGCTTAATGGTCTCAAACTGACAGCTGGGCATTCTCCGTCAGGATTTTCTGGCTAACTGCAGAATTCATGGTTCCATCATTTATGAGAAGTCGCCCAGATCCTGAAGCAACAAAGCAGCCCCGGACCACTATACCATCAATGTGTGTGACTGTTTGTATGATAGTCATATAGTAGTGTGCTGTGTTAGCTTTATGCCACATGCAATGGGACCGATGACTTCCAAAACGTTCCACATTTGGAACGTTTCACAAAACTCTTCGCAGTCACCAAGATATTTTTTTAGGCAAATGTGAGATGAGCCTTTGTGTTCTTTTTGGCCAGCAGTGGTGTGCTTTGCAGCTCTCTCATGGATGCCATTTTTGCACAGTCTGTCTTCTTGAGGAGCTGTGAATACTGACCTTAACAAGGCAATTGAGACCAACAGTTCTTCAGATGTTAGTCTGGATTCTTTTGTGACCCCCTAGAGGAGTCGTCGACATGCCCTTAGAAAAATTGTGTTGGCCAGCCACCCCCAGGAAGATTCGCCACTATTTCAAATTCTCTATTTTCTTATAATGGCTCTCATCAGGGTTCACTAGTGTCTAAGGGAAATGGTTTAAAAACCCTTTCCAGACTGATCAATGTCAAAGACTAAATTTCTCATCAGTTCTTGAATTTAGATTGTGGCATCATGTGCTTTTTTTTGCCTACTTTATATTGCCAGATCGGTTCCATTTCAGGGATGTGTAAATTCAACAGGGCTGGCATCATGCCTGGGTATGTCTAGTGGAATTTCACCTAATCATCCATTCAATTTGTTAGTAACTAAGGAGGCAATTCCATTTTCACACAGTGCAAGGTAGGGTCAAATATTCACTAAATGAAATCATTATTTAAAAGCAGCAGTTCGTCTACAAAACCCAAAACCAGTGGCAAGTTGGCACGTTGTGTAAATCGTAAATAAAAACAGAATACAATGATTTGCAAATCCTTTTCAACCTATATTCAATTGAATACACTGCAAAGACAAGTTACATAATGTTCGAACAAGTAAACTTTGTAATTTTTTGCAAATATAAGCTCATTTGGAATTTGATACCAACAACATGTTTCAAAAAAGATGGCACAAGTGGCTAAAAAGACAGAGAGTTGAGGAATGCTCATCAAACACTTATTTGGAACATCCCACAGGTGAACGGGCTAATTGGGAACAGGTGGGTGCCATGATTAGGTATAAAAGCAGCTTCCCTGAAATGCTCAGTCATTCACAAACAAGGATGGGGCGAGGGTCACCACTTAGTGAACAAATGCGTGAGCTGATTGTCAGTCGAACAGTTTAAAAACAACATTCCTCAACGAGCTATTGCAAGAAATTTAGGGATTTCATCATCTACAGTCCGTAATATCGTCAAAAGGTTCAGAGAATCTGGAGAAATCACTGCGCGTAAGCGACAAGGCCGAAAACCAACATTGAATGCCCGTGACCTTCAATCCCTCAGGCGGTACTGCATCAAAAACCGACATCAGTGTGTAAAGGACATCACCACATGGGCTCAGGAACACTTCAGAAAACCACTGTCAGTAACTACAGTTCGTCACTCTACAATGCAAAGTGAAAGCCATTTATCAACAGCATCCAGAATCGCTGCCGGCTTCGCTGGGCCCAAGCTCATCTAAGATGGACTGATGCAAAGTGGAAAAGTGTTCTGTGGTCTGACGAGTCCACATTTCAAATTGTTTTTGGAAACTGTGGACGTCGTGTCCTCCGGACCAAGGAGGAAAAGAACCATCCGGACTGTTATAGGCGCAAAGTTCAAAAGCCAGCATCTGTGATGGTATGGGGGTGTATTAGTGCCCAAGGCATGGGCAACTTACACATATGTGAAGGCACCATTAATACTGAAAGGCACATACAGGTTTTGGAGCAACATATGTTGCCATCCAAGCAACGTCTTTTTCATGGACGCACCTGCTTATTTCAGCAAGACAATGCCAAGCTACATTCTGCACGTGTTACAAAAGCATGGCTCCGTAGTAAGAGTGCGGGTACTAGACTGGCCTGCCTGTAGTCCAGACCTGTCTCCCATTGAAAATGTGTGGCGCATTATGAAGCGTAAAATACGACAACGGAGACCCCGGACTGTTGAACAACTTAAGCTGTACATCAAGCAAGAATGGGAAAGAGTTCCACCTGAAAAGCTTCAAAAATTGGTCTCCTTTGTTCTCAAACGTTTACTGAGTGTCGTTAAAAGGAAAGGTGATGTAACACAGTGGTAAAAAGGCCCCTGTGCCAACTTTTTTGCAATGTGTTGCGGCCTTCAAATTCTAAGCGAATAATTATTTGCAAAAAAAAAAAAAAAAGTTTCTCAGTTTGAACATTAAACATCTTGTCTTTGCAGTGTATTCAATTGAATATAAGTTGAAAAGGATTTGCAAATCATTGTATTCTGTTTTTATCTACGATTTACATAACATGCCAACTTCACTGGTTTTGGGTTTTGTACTTGGGTTATCTTTGTCTAATGTTAAAATCAGTTTGATGATCTGGAACATTCAAGTGAGACAACTATGCACAAATATATGGAATAGAGAATAGGGAAAATACTTTTTCACAGCACTGTACATGATGTCTAGGTTGAACGGGTTGCCTTAACTATCATACCTGTAAATGTACTCACTTAAGAAAAATGTTCACACAAAAAGCCCCATTTCATTATATGCCCCCAAGCTAAACACCAGCTTGGGAATAAGTACACAAACTATCTTTCAGGGGACTCAAACTCTCTTTTCGCTTGAGATAATGCCATAACATTGTTCTGAATTGCAAGTTATGCTGGATAAATGTGTTCGCTAAATGAATGCAATTAAAAATCCTGAAAGACCTAATACGTGTGAACACAAGCCTAGCTGAAGGTGAATGAAAAACCACTTTTCATCCTGTATGAGAGTAAAGGAGAACAGCCCACCTGTCCAATCCAAATAATATAATCTTCATTTATCATCCTTACTGAACTCACTGAGACTAAGTGTAAGATGGGGGAGGAGGAGAATGGATCATTGTTCGCCTTCAAAATTCAGCGTGTGCCTCCACCTGAGTACAATGCTATGTAGCCAATCCATGAATTTAACTTTGACAGAGGTTCATCACTCTCTGTCTTGGCTTATAGCACCTAAGGCTGGGGAATACTTTGTCAAGCTCCATTCATAAAGCTAGCCACAAAAAAAACAAGCCATTAGGCAAACTGAGTCTAACTAATAAGACTGACAGTCCCAACTCCTGTCAAGATTAAATGTTGATGTCAAACTGTCCAAGCCTAGTGTTCCACATTCCATAATACATTATGGTCCCATATTTAACAGAAGACCAATTCTATATTTTTTAAATGTTCTGTGTTTAAAATAAGACCTATGTTTTCTAACTTGACGTCTACTTCCTCAAAACATTTACAAGTCAAAGTCTGAGCTTCCTTTCTTGTAAATTGCATCTCCCCGTCCCCAATCTTCACTTCCTTATTGTTAGGCTATATGAACACACCACAAAGAAAGCAATGTGGATTTTAAGGGGAAAAAAAATTCTCTGAACATTGCCCCCTTCATATCCATTTGTGATAAAACTTAATTGTAGGACTGCATACATACAGTGTGGCCTTATATTTTAAAACAATCCTCAGTGCTAATTGGTACACCTTCTGTTAATAGTTCCTATGACTTCTGGGATTCCACCACCCACAAAATATTAGTAACTTTTCTTTGTTTTGACCAAGCAGAATAACCAGCAAAATACAGCCTTTAGAAAAATATTCACTAAGCCCATCATTCCATGAGCTCGGGTTTAAAGCCCTTTCCTTATGAAAGATGACATTTGTGATATGGAAAAGTGCTATGGAAATGTGATAGTAAAATATGCCAACATAGGCACTGGACAGCAGTGAGGTGTCATTGGCAAAAGATGTTTTTCTGAACTAAAAGTTGACCTTTCACCGAGACACAGGCTGCAGTATCCTGCCTACCCCTCCTGCTCTGGTCACAGGACACAAAGAGGAACTGACATTACCATGTCCAGCACACAGGAGACCTGAAACCACACAACCTGTTTTCACCAGATAGGGTTCAAGAGCAATACACTTCTTCACTTCTCTACGTGACCATTTATGACTCAAACGTAAATAAAAGAATAATTTTTCATGAAAAATCAGCATTAATGAGAAAGTCCATTTAAGGAAGAAAAACTTAAGCAATATCTGAAATTTTAACCAGACAAATGGAATATTGGTGAATTATTGTTTTTAATGTACGTTTCAGTTTATTGACTGGCCTATATCTTCTGGACTTTATACTGTCATAGATGGAGGAACAGACAAGATCCCCTCTGAGAATTGCCACAAGAGAAACATGACTAATAAATGAGTGGTGCACAGTTTGCTTCTAATCTATTTTGGGTGCTAAAACATCTTCCAAAATTGAAGCAGATAAACTATATTGCAAACAGGCATGTTAAAAAAAATAAATAAATAAAACAAATCTCTGCATCTCCTCTTTGGTGAGCTTGTGTGACTAATCATTATTACCAAAAAAATAATTATCCATGGGCTTGAAGTTCGTGACCAATGTTCAAAACTGAAAGGGGCCGACAAGACCATCTGACATAATGTAAATAAAATATTTCTAATTTAGAAAATCAGTCACAGGATCTTGAAACTTTTTTTTTAATATTAAGAGTTCTAAATGCTATCGGATATTGCCAAATAACACAAGACTCCAATATACAGCAGTGCTTCTCAAACTAGGTCCTTGTATGCTGGTTTCTGTTCCAAAAAACCTCAAAATTACGGAACTTTATCAAGCTATTAATTTTCTTAGTTTGGTGCATTTAATATTTACTTACCATCTGAAGCCAAATTATGTCTGGGATGAAAAAACCATGTAAACTTAGCATTCTACAGATCAGTATGTTTCACATTGTTGGAAAAAAAACTAGCAAGTTAGTCGATAATCACAAAGACAAAACAAATTGAAACAACTCAAACTTGCATTGCATAAATGAAAAAAGACACAAGTTCAGCAATGTCACTAGGAACCTATTCACTCACAGCAATCTTTAATTTGGTCAGTAAGTCGCAGATGTTGGCAGAAATGCAGAATTTTTATTCTACATGGCGTATGGCTAAACGAAGGCCATTTCTGACGAAGTGGCAAGAGAGTATATAAACATGTAACTTAATTAAACCCCATTTTAGACAATGAACAGCTTTTTAAAATTGTGGTATCAGTTGCAGCTGGAATGAAAGTGTGGAAAACCGGCAGTTCTCAGCCCTTTGAGGACCATGAGTTAATGATTTGCGGTTTATGTGCTTTAACAGCGACAAAAGCTTACTCTTGTTTCTTGACCCTCGCATGAAAGCTGATGTCATGAAATTGTAGGCCACAGCACCTTTTCATCCATCCATCCATTATCCAAATGGTTTCCTATTAATCAGGATCGCCAAGGCCTATCCCACCTGACTGGGAGACAGGTAGGAAACCCCTTGGAAACCACACCAATCCATTGCTCGCACACCAATTCACTCACAGAATCATATTTGTGGGCAATTTAGAGTCTTCAATTAACCAAGCATGAACGTTTTGTGTGTGTGTGTTTTTTTTTCTTTTCTTTTTTGGGCTGCGGGAGGAAACTGTAATACCTAGCGGAAATCCAACCGAGCACGGGGGAGAACATGCACACTCCCCAGAGAGAGGCCTCAGGCTGCACCTCATCAGACAACAAGGAAAATCGCCCATGACCCGAGGACAAAGACTAAATTCAGTATGAAGTGGTGTTCTGGTCGTTTGAAAGGATGAGCAAACAAATATGAAATTTCTTGTTACGCAACACTGCCCCTGGTTGCTGAAATGTATGAAAACAAAGGTGAGTTCAGAGGGCATCAGCTGATTCCTTTACAGGATGAGGTCCACATTAGGGTTCACTGGTGCAATATCAAATACACCCACCTGAAGTAACCCCATATTGTAATTATTGCAGTACTGTGAACCATTTTGACACTTTTTAGTTCAATGCAACTTTCGATGACTCTTCAGAAACAACTGCGTTGAACTGCTTCTGCAATGCACGTAACTTAAACCATAGTCCTCCTTTGCAGGAATTTTTTTATTTTTAAAGAACCCCCGAACAACTCAATGGTACGTGAGGCACGCAAATCACCGTGTGTTGTTCGGATCAGGCATTTGTTTCTTTGAAAGCCTCGAAGCAGACTTGTTGGAACATGAAGCTCCTGGAAGGTCAAGGTACGCAACAGAGTTTCCGCTGAAATACTGCTTACGGCTCTGCCAATTTGCAATCACATTCAAATTTCAAAGGGCACATTTTTACGCCAGTGGAAGTGTTCTTCGACCCGTTACTCAGCCAACAGGAGACAGGACCAATTCAGTCTGTGATATGCGAGGCCTGCATTGCGTTTAATATTTTATTCTTTAGAATGATGTTATTAACTTTGGACTCCGCCTTTAAAGTATCTTAGGAACGGTACTGTTCAAGGTGTACAATCCACGTTATCAGCACAGTCCATTACAAACACGGCTCTATTTGCGACGAAACGATTGTTAACATCTGATAAACTAGCAAGGTCCTGTTTTGTTGTCCAACTTTATCCAATAGTAAGTCAAGTATTTATTGGTTCAATATTTACGCGTACATGATGCAAAAAAGGTCAGGAATTCCTTCCATAATTTCCTACCTCCAAAGAGATGAGGCGATAAGTGAGCTGGTAATGAGCCTATGAGGAGGCGGGGACCCTCCTGGTCGCTGCCGGTCGTGTTCTCCTCTGGTGTGCTGCTGCCAGATTCATGTGAGCTGCTACCGATGTTACCGAAGCTGGATTGATGGAGTGATTGGGGCCTCGCTCCCGACCCCCCTCCACTGCTGCCATTATATCTCGTTCTTTGACCCTGGTGCTGAGTCCCGGACGACGTGGCTCCCGAGGCCCCGGGTGACGATACACCATATGCATGGTACCTCATCGCCACAGCAGCAGTTCTGCCGTTAACGTTGCCACCGTTACTAGTACTTGAGGGCACATCCGAGCTCGAGTAAGCCCTGGTTCGGCCATTGGCAGCTGGGCTACTTTGACTTGCCCCCATATTTGAAGCCCGATGCCAATCCGATTATTTTGCTGTCGTTACGACCCCGGCGGCGCTCCAGCTGAAAAGTTTTGCACTGCGTGATTTAAAGGGCACGGAACACGAGGAGTTGAATTCCAAGCAGCCTCAACTGCGATGAGGAGAAGAAGCAGGTCACCACTTCACTACCCATGACAAGGCAATTGAATAGGCTCACTTAAAACTGTGACAACCGGCGAAAAGCAAACAACATTCGGATATAAACGAAACGTAATCCGCACTCAACGTGTTAATGTAGAACGAGGACAGTCCAGAAGGGCAAGCTGTTGCTATTCCAGATTCTCTCGTCAAAGATGAATTTTTTGACTAAATTTGCTTTGGTTGTTTTCTTAGTAATGTGCTCTCCGCCATACCTCTTCTTTTAAGTGAGAAAGTGAAGAGGTAGTCCTTATAATTCCTTTATTTGCGATTGTAGCCATAGCTTAGAGGCTATGCACATGCAAACGAGGCTCGGAAATGTGGATGTCAGGACAGTCAACTGGCAGGCAAACAAAAAGAAACGGAAAAACTGTCGAGAGAGAAGTAAGCGAGTGTACGCAGACCGAGAGGCGAAGGAGTGGCTCTCGAGTGCGAAATCAAGGACTGCCCTCACTCTCGTCGTGCGTCAGGTGACGTCAGTGCTAGAGAGCCATGAACCTAGCAACAACAATATAATATTAGAGAGTAGATCGTATTAATCGCTGGTCATGTGCGGGACTGCCAGCTATCAGTGTGCTCCAAAGCTGTTGGCATAGTCCCACGAGTACCGCCATCACAAAACCGCATTCAGAAAAATATTCGTGTACTCTCAAGGCAATTTGCAGGGGTGAAACAAGTGCACTGCTCTCAGTTGGGTTCCTTGTTAACGTTTTAAATTAGCAGTCTTTATGGACTGATCTCACAGGCATAGATTGAGCTTAGTCCTAGACTAAATTAAGTTTTGTATGGAGGATATCCATTAAGAATGAAATATAGTCTACTATTATGCTCAATCCGCATCTGCAAAACTAGCCCAATATTTTCTTTTTATCAGTCACCTTGACTAACTTTCCCCATATTTAAAACCCAATGATATTATGAGTGCAGGCATTTAATTTATATTGCCATAAATTGCCAAATTCCCAAGTAATTCATACTATCTCTGAATAAAGGCTGTGATAGATATCAATTTTCAATCACATAATTTCCTGTTTCACTTATATACTTTGAATATAAGCAGCACAGCACATGAAGCACCAAAGTATAGTTGCAATGCTTCTACTTTACTGATTTATTGCTTAAAATGGAGGTAGATGGATCCCAATTGCATGGAAATGGGATCACAATGGAACTATGGCAATGAAGTACAATGTATTTTCATGTATTTTGATAGTGATCCGGAACATATTTTGTAACCAAAACAACAGATATACAGCATAGCAGAGGTATGCACTCTATCAAGTGCTCTCTAGGTATCCATTATTCCTGGCCACATATGCTGTAAATATTATGACTGACACGCCAAAGGATGAAAAGGCTGATAAGACTAATGTTTTCTCAAGTAATGCTGAATTTCCACGTTTCATGGTTTTTTAGTGCCTGCCTGGTCGTAAAGATGAAAACACCAACATGCTTGTACCTATGTGCAGAGATGCACACAGGCATGCTAACACATGCCCATAGAGTCGAGATACAACCCCAATTCTGAAATAGTTGGGACAAAGTGTAAATTGTGAATTAAATCAAAACGCAATGACTTGAAAATCACACCAGCCAGTATTTTATTCACAATGGAACAGATATAATATAGCAAATGCTGAAACTGAGAAATTGTACCATTTTATCCACAAAATGAGCTCATTTCAAATTTGATGGCTGCTACAGGTCTCAAAAAAATTGGTACGGTAAAATTGGTACCATTGTTTAACGGCAACAATGTCTTTTAATCACTATCTTTTAATGTTTGGGCACTGCCAACACGAGTTAGTCAAGTTAAGTACCAAGTGGAAATTTTTCCATAATCCATCATGCAAGTCTTCAGCCATGCAATTGTACGGGGCTTTCCTTGCTGTGTATTTGGTATCATAATGCATCATACATCCTCAGTTGGAGACAGATCAAGACTGACAGACAGGTCAAGCTAGTACCCACAGTCTCTGCTTACACTGCCATGCCCTTGTGATCTGTGCAGAATGTGGTTTGGTGTTGTCTTGTTGGAAATACTGGGACATCCCTGCAAAAGACAACGTCTAGATGGCAGCTTATGTTACTCATAAATTCGTCCATATCTGTTTACATTAATGGTGCCATTACATATGTGCAAGTCCCCCATGCCATGTGCAATAACACATCCTCATCTCATGACAAACACTGACTTTTCCACCTGATGCTGATAACAGCTTGGGTTGTCCTCATCATTTCTGATCTGGAGAACACGACAGTTATTTTTTCCAAAAACAACTTCAGATATAAACTTTATGGACCACAAATCTGGCTTTCATTGAGTTACTGTCTGGCCTAAATGACACAGATCCCAGAAAAGTCAATGAAGCTTTATGACAGTGTTGATGTATGGCAAGTAAAGCTTTCAATTGCATCTGTGGACTCAGCAGCAAATGGTTTTGACTGACAAGCCCATGTTGTGATATCCACTAGTTGCTTGACAGTTCTTCAGACAGGGATATCTCAGGGGTTAAAGATGCCTATTCAGAAGTTTTTGCCCTGCACAAAATTTTATCATATTCCTTCCATCTTTTAATAATTTCACATACTGTTCTGGGTGAAACGCCTCAAATCCTTCCTATTTTTCTTTGGGTAATGTTGTTTTCAAACTAATGGAATATAAGCTTGCACATCTGTTGGCAAATTGGTGAGAATCAATCCATCTTTGCTCTTAAGGGACAAGACCTTTTTGGAGGCTACTTCTATGCTACAACATGATTACCTGTCCAGTTAAAGAATACTGGTTTCATATCACTTTATTATTGCAAGTTGCCACATCATTATAAGGCCTAAACTGCCCCTGTGTAAACTGTTGTGGAGTCTGCTGCGGTCATCAGATTCATAGTAAGAGTACATTTCAAGTAAACTATCGAATTCACAAGTTAAAGCACCAATTAATCTGTTTTTGGACCTTTTTCAAAAGAGTACAGATTATACGGACTTCGGAATCCAGTACAATTGACTTTTTTGATTTTATTGCCATAGCCAGAATGTGCCAGATTTTCTTGGATTGAGTTGTGTTTGTGTGTATGTGCGTGTGTGTGTGTGTGTGTGTGTGTGTGTGAGAGAGAGAGAGAGAGAGAGAAAGCAGAAGAGGCTGATATGATTGTGTCTCGTCAATAGAAGGTAAAAATCTAATTAAAAAATGCATAGAAATAAAGTACAAAATATTTTTCAAATAATCAATGCATCTTTGCATAAACTGCTAATTAGAGATTTATTCAAACCTAAATATCACATTTTCTTTTATTTCTTATATGCTGTATCTGAGACAGGAACAGACACTGGCCTTGAAAAAAAACAAATGGTACATTACATCCAAATTAACAGTTTCATGTATAAACACAAAACTGTTTGTTGTCATCAAATAAACATTAAAAAAATATATATTTCAGACCGCCATTATGGCAGACAGAATATCATGTATTGTACTAATTGATACAACTCCATTTCCAAAAAATAGCACTGTAGCTCACTTTTATTTTAGTTTATTTCAGGCTTTTGTGTTATGTGAGCTCACGTGTGATTGGATTTTTTTATGCCTGGGTCCAACATTGGGACAATGAAGACACCTTATGTAATTTGTGAAGGAAAAAAAGACATAGTTTTTCAAACAATTTTCAGTTCATGGCTCATAATTGTGCATTGCATACTTTGCCCTGCAAATTTCAGGTCTATTAGTTATTGCTACGTCTTTGAAACCGCAACTGTTACCTGATTGACAAATAGCAGCCAGATAATTAAAGATTTATTTGCTCATTGGAAAGACTATATGAAGAGTTTGTTTCCAAAATGCAATAAGTGCCAAAATTACAAAAAGTAAGATCATACCACTGAGCGATAGCCCTGTGCTTCTTACACATGGTGAAAAAAATTGTTTTGAGAAATTCATGCTATAAGGTGTATTTTTTCATGGTCAAAGTTTGAGCTTTTATATAAGGTACAATAGGCCCCAACATGGAAAAGGCTGATTTACACCAAAAAATAAAATGGATATATTGCCTTTTGGAGACAAACACTTCACATTTTGGCCTGTTGGAATCAAATTTGTTCCAACCCAACTGGCCATTTACAGTAATAGGCATTAACACTACCTTGTACACATCCTTAACAATAGAATAAAGTTTCATGATTGTTGACAGTTAAAATGAGTAGGGGCTAATGACATTTAATTGGCTAATGTCGGCCATCTTGTTTGAACTACCACTTTGTTTTCATGGGTTTTCACTGCAACCTTCACCATTATGAAGGATTCAAACTTTAAATTTACTTGCACAATTGATTTAAGAGTTATGGCCGTTTATTTGCTAAAGTGCCACCTAGGCATGGATTTAAACCAAATTCAGAGTGATGAAGTTGCATGGCCTGTAGATGAGTGATCTCAAGTTTGGTCATGACTGGACATTTCATGAAGGAGTTACAGCTCTTTACATCAATATTGGTCATGCCCTTAAATTTTTTATAAGTTGATCTTACTGTCTAAGGGGGGATAAAAATCAAAGGTTTTTCAAACTATTTAAAATGGCAGAAAGTTTGCAAATACAAAATGGGTGTGCCTTACATGGATTGGTTCATCTTGATCCACAGAATCTAACAAAAAAAAATTTTATTTCTTCAACCAATGGTTTGGCCCAAGACTTACTGAACCTCTCTTTAGCGCCGCTATATGGCCAATCAAAGCAATTTCAATAAAAATGCTTCTTTCCCCTCATCCTTTACCAGAAATATAAAGTTTCATGATAACAGATGACAGCTAAAGTGAGTATAAGGGCTACTGAAACTTGATTGGCTGAAGTTGGCCATGTAATTTCACTTATCACATTACTTTTATAGATTTTCATGGCAACCCCAGCTTACATGAGGCATGCAAAATTTCAAGTTGATCGGACCAAAGGTTTCGGAGTTATCACCATTTGTTTGCTATAACGCCACCTATTGACGGATTTACACCAATCAAATAAATTTTAATCTGTACATCCATATGTAGGCCTACCTCCCCACCAAATTTCACATTGATCCCTTTAGTGGTTTGCCAGAACAGGACCACAGTTATCGTGGACACCAGCGCTGCCAAGTGGTCACATATTGCTCACTTTGGTCCGTTGGACCAAGTGAGCTAAAAAGTAGGACACTATGTAAAATGACATTTTTAAATTTAAATTTTTAAATGTTATTTAATTACATTACCCTCTCAAAAATATTTTGGGTAAGAAATGTATAATTAGGGTACTGGACCGTCGTATACAATGCAACACACCTACCTGTAGTCATGGTGATGATAACCTCCGCTTCCCGTTGGATGAAGGGGAAGGGCATTCCAAAGCCTATTAGTTTCTACACCCTCCCCCTTAATGAAGCTCCCTCCATAGTAGTGAGGGAGACTTCACACAGAGTGACACTCGGTAGTGAAGTGCTAGTGGATAGGGACCGATTTGGGATTGGGCCTGAGAGGGCTCCAGATCCTATAAATTGGAATGGAACAGCGCTTACCCCCTTTCACGATTAGATTTGGAGACTTTGTGACCCCAAGATGCTACCATTTGTTGCAACTCTTTAACAGTGAGCTTTGGAGAATTTTTATTTCTCTTACCATCCTCCTCACTGTGCGAATATACGCAAATAACCTTGCGTCCTCACCCAGGCTTGTTTACCTCTGTTCCAGTTGTTTTAAACTTCTTAATGATTCCTCTGAGAGTAGATATGGGCAGGTGCAGGCGAGTGGCTATATTCTTGTAGCCTGACTTGTGAAGGTCGACACACATCTGCCTTACTTGAATGGTGTGTCTTTCCCATGTTGAAGAGTAGATAAGAGAAATGGCCTCTGTGGCACGTTATATTTATACCCCAAGGAAACAGGAAGTGATGAATTACTAATTAAATGTTCCTAGATAGTTTCAACTTTGTAAACTACTGTAGAAATGACAGAAATACTTCAATTACATTTATTTCCTAGGAATTGTTAGTGGCGCCAATAATTGTGCAACAGGTGATTTTATAAAAAATAATTATTTTAGTCAGGGATTTTTTCCCCTTAAAATTCACTCGAGTTGAAGGTTACATTTTTCTACAATTTTCAGTCTGGGAGTATGCTTCTGCAATAAAAACTGAATTCATTTTAAGGCTTTTAACACATCTTAACCAGGGGTGCCAATAATTATACCCCCACTACGACGTAGTTGGGGGTATATAGCGCTCCGCACGTCCATCAGTCTGTCCGTGTGTCTGTGCGTCCTGATTCGTTCAAACATAAAGCGGGGGTATGTGAGCTCTGCTCGCTTCTACACTTGTTTTGGAGGGCACTGTAAGTTAACCAGAAGCATTTTTAATTAGCAGAGCATGCGAGATAACATGCAGTAGCTGGTAACTGAGCGGTCATAACCACAGAGACAAACCCTTGCAATACAGGTTTTACAGACTGCAAGTTCTGTTTCTGTGAACAGTTGTACCAAGCATCCAAATTACAAAAAAGTATTAAAAGTTAGCTTCAAAAGAGGTTTATATTCACACACCTTCTGTAGAATTTCCCCAGATATCACATTAGCAACAGTAACTTGGCTACGTTAGCCGCTGTGCTACAGCCACAATCAACTGGCTATCACGTCCGGTTGCCTTATGCAGTAAAAGCAACTTGCAGCTTCTGTGTCTGTGAGTCATGTACAGTCGCGAAGGATACAGGCTTTATCTTCAGATATTTTACAAAGCCTGCATTTGAGGCCAGTTGTTAATGCTAACTATCGCTAGCAGTCCTGCTAGCCACCCGTAACACGTTAGCTTCACTTACATTATTAGCTGTTCTATGGTTACCTACAGCTTCTGGCTCCGAGTGCTTGATTGATGCAACTGCTTCAGGTTTGAGAAGCAGCTGAAATGCATATCCTGTGTCGAATTATCCTTTATTGACAACGCTGTCTTTGGTGAAATGCTGAGCACAAACAGCTAACGTTCCCTTTGGCCGTGGCTGTTGGCTGCCAGCAAACAAAAAAAGCTACCCATTGATTCTGGTGGCATTGTCTTTTAGAAGAGAAATATTTGTTTTTCTAAATGGACGAGCAGGTTTGGGAGAGATGCTAACAAAATTGCACCTCAAATGATCTGCAGTTCTTCTTTTGTATTTCCAAAAGTGGAGACACTACTAAGGCATAGTATGATCTGCCGTTGTTAGTGCCTGCTAGAATAGTTTCGGTGTGGGCAGGTTCAGCGCAGTGGTTGGCTCTGGCTAGGTCTGTACTAATTGGACGGCACAACCTGATGATCTCAGGAGGAGCTGTTCAGAGAGGAAATCCCGCACACGAAATCAAGTTCTTGGATTTCAGCAAAATCCCTGTGTCTTATGTTTAGAAACTTTTCAGAGGTTGAGCATGGACAACCAACATTATAACATTACTAATATTTATTAAAAGAAGGATCAGCATGTTAGGTCCCCTTTAAGAAATTCAGTATTGTTAAGTAAATGACCTTGACTGTTAAACAATTGCCTCACCAGAACAATATCATTTTCAAACCAATTTATAAAAAATAAAGTCTTATTTTTGTACATAATATGCTTATTTTTCCATAAAAAACATTTGTGTGGAGAGAAATTGTGCTTATACAATAGTGACCAAGACAGTAAAACCTACTTATGGAATTCGGCAAGCTTGAATGGGATCTTGTCAATATCATAGTTGCATTTCAATAAAAACCCAATATCAACCATTTATTCGCAAACTAGATTGGGGATTATGTTCCAAATTTTATCTTTCCAGTTGAAGTAATTTTTTATCCATTTATTCTAAAAAATAATGGTAGAAGTACCCAAAATCAAGTACGTTAAGGCCTCCATTGTCTACAGAGTAACACAAAACACTTTTTTTAAATAGTGGGGTTTGTTCCTCCATATAAAATGAAATATTGTACGGTCTACTTCTTTGATTATTGATTGTGGGACATCTAATGCAAGTGCAGTGTATACAAGACGTGATAAACCTTCTGTTTTTGATAATAATATTCTGCCATTCAAAGATAAATCTCTTCAAAGCAATGCGTCGAATTTTTTTTTAGTTTTTGGATAATGGGAGAGAAATTCAGTTCATTACGTTTACTTTAATCTTTACAAACCTTAATCCCAAGGTATGTTTTAAATTCTTTAACAGGTATTCCATTAATATTTTGTTAATTGCAAACTTTCAGAGGAAGCACTTCACACTTTCACACTTCGCAGCCTTCTTCGAGGATAAGATTGTGTCCATCCGCAACTCCTTCTCCCCCCTCACTCCCCTCTCCCCCGCCCCCGCTGCCCCCTCCCATCTCCTCTCTGCTTTCTCCCCCCTTTCCTCCTCTGATGTCTCCCAGCTGCTCCTCACTCACCGTCCTACCATATGTGCTCTCGACCCTATCCCCTCCCCCCTCCTCCAGGCTATCACACCCAACATCCTCCCTTTTGTCACCTCCCTTATTAACTCCTCTCTGTGCTCTGGATGCTTTCCCTCTCCATTCAAACAGGCTACCATTTCCCCTCTCCTGAAAAAACCCTCCCTTGATCCCTAAGTCATTCAGAACTTCCGCCCAGTCTCCCTCCTCCCTTTCCTGTCAAAAACCCTTGAACGTGCTGTTGCTAACCAACTCTCCTCTTTTCTTGCAGATAACAACCTCCTGGACCCCCACCAGTCGGGATTCAGAGCTGCCCACTCCACGGAGACCGCACTTGTCTCTGTCAGTGAGGCGCTTCACACTGCACGCGCCACCTCCCTCTCGTCCATCCTGATCCTCCTCGACCTCTCTGCCGCATTCGACACTGTCGACCACTCCATGCTCCTCTCTTCCCTGTCTGCACTGGGGATCCGTGGTACAGCCCTCATCTGGTTGAAATCGTACCTCTCCGGTCGCTCCTACCAGGTTGCCTGGGCTGGTGAAGTATCAACACCCCGCTCACTTACCACAGGCGTCCCCCAAGGCTCAGTTCTTGGTCCACTCCTCTTTTCTCTTTATCTCCAGTCTCTCGGTCCTGTCATTTCTGCTCATGGTTTATCATATCACTTTTATGCTGATGACACTCAACTTTTTCTCTCTTTTCCCCCTGATGCCCAGGTCTCCGCCCGCATCTCCGCCTGCCTACAAGACATCCGGAGCTGGATGGACAACCATCACCTGAAGCTCAACCCAACGAAGACGGAGATGATCTACATCCCTGCTCCATCCTCCCCTCTCCTGGATCTGACCATCACTCTGGGGGATACCACCATCTCCCCCTCGCGGAGTGTGAAGAACCTTGGGGTCCTGTTTGACGACAGGCTCTCCTCTGCTGTGAACATCGCTGCAGTGACCCGGACCTGCAGGTTCTTCCTCTTCAACATCCGTAGAATCCGGCCCTTCCTCACCAGCTACTCAACGCAGCTCCTAGTCCAAGCGCTGATCCTCTCCCGCCTGGACTACTGCAACGCACTCCTCGCCGGCCTCCCAGCATCTGCCATCAGACCCCTGCAGCTCATCCAGAACGCTGCAGCTCGTCTGGTCCACAACCTCCCAAGACACTCCCACGTCACCCCCCTGCTCACAAAGCTCCACTGGCTCCCTGTTGCTGCTCGCATCAAATTCAAGACTTTGGTGCTAGCCTATCAGGGAGTCAACAAGACTGCTCGAGCCTACATCCAGAGACTGTTCAGGTCCTACACCCCTGCCAGAGCACTCCGCTCTGCCACTTCCGGTCGCCTGGCTCCTCCCCCTCTCCGCTCCTCCCCTTCCCGCTCAAGGCTGCTGTCTGTTCTGGCACCTCGTTGGTGGAATGATCTACCTATCGAGGTCAGAACGGCAGAATCCTTGAGCATCTTCAAGCGCCGCCTGAAAACCCACCTCTTCAGGCTCCACCTCTCCCCTACTCCACTGCCTTGATTCCTGTCCCTACATCCTTTTGATTTGTTGTACTTTATTCTGTTTACTTCCTGACTGTATCACTTGATTTGGTTTCCCTTCATTTTGTTGCACTCTTGTCAGTTTACTTGATTTTCCTGCCCCTTTGTTGCACTTGATCTATTGCACTTATTTTATTGCTCTTTGTTGCACTTGCCTCTGCCTTGTTGCCATTTTTGTTCACTTGCCTTTGACCTTGCCTTTTTGTTAATAGTCTAGATCTGTAACAATGGAACGTGTTCTGTCACTTACTGTAAGCACTTTTACTTGTCTCCTAGGAGGTCTGCACTTTTGTACTGTTCTTATGCACTTTTGTACGTCGCTCTGGATAAGAGCGTCTGCTAAGTACCTGTAATGTAATGTAATGTAATGTAATATTTAAGTATAATCCAGAAACAGTGGAAAGTGTATTTAAAATACATTTTGTACCTCCAAACTATTCCTAATGAAAATGGTGGGATCATCAGCAAGTTGACAACATTTTCATTCTTTATTCATTAATTGTTTACCTCTGAAGGTGTTTTTCTCTAATGAAGGGCCATTGTTTGAGTGACCAAAAGAAATAGAAAAGGTGAAATTGGACAACCCTGCCGAATACCTCTATCAATAAAAAATCTCGGGCTAGTACCATTTGGCAATTTAATTGAGCTATTGCAATCATTATATATAGTTTGAATAGCATTTTTTTAAATAGTCCCCAAAACCAAAGAAGTTTAAAGTTTCAGACAGTTCTACAGTATCAAATGCTTCAAAGAAATCTATAAATAACATGAAGCTCTCTTCAGTAATGAAGTCATTGTAATCTATTAGGTCAAAAACAAGCCGTATATTGCTACAAATATGGCGTCCTTTCATGAATCCAGGTTGAAAATCATCAATAACAGAGCCAATACATTTTTTCAGTCTTTCTACGAAGATGAGAGCAAAGAGTTTTGCATGGTTGTTTATTAAAGTGATTGGTCTCCCATGTTCTATAAATACAGGATCCTTATTGGGTTTAGGTATTAGTGTAATCAATCCTTGAGTTAAGGACGTAGGCAATCTACCAATTGTAAGGACAACAATAAATACCATAAGTAAAAATTTGGATAACTTGTCTTGGAAAGCGGCAGTGGTTAAATGAGTTAGCATCCTACAGTACACCTGAAAAGATCCTATACTACGTGAGGAGGAAGCAAGCGGCGTAAGAAAAGGTATGGGGCTCTTTCTTGACTTTATTACCATCATTGCACCCTCTTGGCTAACAAATTAGTACAGAAACCTATCCTATACTGTTCCTATTGTCTACCTAATGTCTTTAAATGTGCTACTCATGTGGTTCTCATGCTTGACTGAACTGTTGTTCCTCACTCTTGCTTACTTTACTTTATTTATTTTCTCCATCCATTTTGTATTTTTTTTTTTCTGTGAATGAGGGAGAAATCCGTACCAGGCCAGGGTTGTGGGTGGGGGAGGGGAGTGGCAGGGTTGTTGTTTGTTTTTATTATTTTTAGTGTATTTGTTTCCTGTCTCAAAAAACTAGGCTTATGCCGTCGGAGGCAAAGGCTGGAGGTATATCCTCAAACGCCCCCAATCCTCCAATGCCCCAATCCTTGAATAGACCTTGAATAGATCAATTGGACAAATGGTTCTGAAGATATGGCCTAAATGGTAATTTTCCATCACAAAGCGCAAAATTTTGAACCAAACAGGTATAGTGTGATCGTATGACACATCCTCAGGTCATGACCTTTCAATTGCACTTGATTTGAGGTCAGTCGGACAAATATTTCCAGAGATATGATAAAAACAGTGATTTTTTCCGTTTTTGGCCCCTGGCGGCCAATCTAGACATCGTAAATTGTCCAAAATCGAATCAGTTCTTCCTCTTTATGATACTTACTTATGTGCAAAATTTGAAATTTGTAATTGAAATATTACTGAAGTTATCGCATTAACAGGTAGTGCGGCGGCGGTCGGACCAAAATCATAATATCCCCGGAATATAATATATAATTATAAATAATATTTATATTTGGATATACAAAACCCAAAACCAGTGAAGTTGGAATGTTGCGTAAATCGTAAATAAAAACAGAATACAATGATTTGCAAATCCTTTTCAAGCTATATTCAATTGAATACACTGCAAAGACAAGTTACTTAATGTTCGAACAGGTAAACTTTGTAATTTTTTGCAAATATTAGCTCATTTGGAATTTGATGCCTGCAACATGTTTCAAAAAAGCTGGCACAAGTGGCAAAAAAGACTGAGAGAGTTGAGGAATGCTCATCAAACACTTATTTGGAACATCCCACCGGTGAACGGGCTAATTGGGAACAGGTGGGTGCCATGATTGGGTGTAAAAGCAGCTTCCCTGAAATGCTCAGTCATTCACAAACAAGGATGGGGCGAGGGTCACCACTTAGTGAACAAATGCGTGAGCTGATTGTCGAACAGTTTAAAAACAACATTCCTCAACGAGCTTTTGCAATAAATTTAGGGATTTCATCATCTACGGTCCGTAATATCGTCAAAAGGTTCAGAGAATCTGGAGAAATCACTGCACGTAAGCGACAAGGCCGAAAACCAACATTGAATGCCCGTGACCTTCGATCCCTCAGGCGGTACTGCATCAAAAACTGACATCAGTGTGTAAAGGACATCACCACATGGGCTCAGGAACACTTCAGAAAACCACTGTCAGTAACTACAGTTCGTCGCTACATCTGCAAGTGCAAGTTAAAACTCTACAATGCAAAGCGAAAGCCATTTATCAACAGCACCCAGAAACACCGCCGGCTTTGCTGGGCCCAAGCTCATCTAAGATGGACTGATGCAAAGTGGAAAAGTGTTCTGTGGTCTGACGAGTCCACATCTCAAATTGTTTTTGGAAACTGTGGGCGTCGTCGTGTCCTCCGGACCAAAGAGGGAAAGAACCATCCAGACTGTTATAGGCGCAAAGTTCTAAAGCCAGCATCTGTGATGGTATGGGGGTGTATTAGTGCTCAAGGCATGGGCAACTTACACATATGTGAAGGCACCATTAATGCTGAAAGGTACATACAGGTCTTGGAGCAACATATGTTGCCATCCAAACAACGTCTTTTTCATGGACGCCCCTGCTTATTTCAGCAAGACAATGGCAAGCCACATTCTGCACGTGTTACAACAGCATGGCTCCGTAGTAAAAGAGTGCGGGTACTAGACTGGCCTGTCTGTTGTCCAGACCTGTCTCCCGTTGAAAATGTGTGGCGCATTATGAAGCGTAAAATACGACAACAGAGACCCCGGACTGTTGAACAACTTAAGCTGTACATCAAGCAAGCATGGGAAAGAGTTCCACCTGAAAAGCTTCAAAAATTGGTCTCTTCAGTTCCCAAACGTTTACTGAGTGTCGTTAAAAGGAAAGGCGATGTAACACAGTGGTAAAAAGGCCCCTGTGCCAACTTTTTTGCAATGTGTTGCTGCCTTTAAACTCTAAGTTAGTGATTATTTGCAAAAAAAAAAATAACGTTTCTCAGTTTGAACATTAAACATCTTTTCTTTGCAGTGTATTCAATTGAATATAAGTTGAAAAGGATTTGCAAATCATTGTATTCTGTTTTTATCTACGATTTACATAACATGCCAACTTCACTGGTTTTGGGTTTTGTTCTTGGGTTATCTTTGTCTAATGTTAAAGTCAGTTTGATGATCTGGAACATTCAAGTGAGACTACTATGCACAAATATATGGAATAGAGAATAGGGAAAATACTTTTTCAAAGCACTGTACATGATGTCTAGGTTGAACGGGTTGCTTTAACTATCATACCTGTAAATGTACTCACTTAAGAAAAATGTTCACACAAAAAGCCCCATTTCATTATGTGCCCCCAAGCTAAACACCAGCTTGGGAATAAGTACACAAACTATCTTTCAGGGGACTCAAACTCTCTTTTCGCTTGAGATAATGCCATAACATGAATTGCAAGTTATGCTGGATAAATGTGTCCGCTAAATGAATGCAATTAAAAATCCTGAAAGACCTAATACGTGTGAACACAAGCCTAGCTGAAGGTGAATGAAAAACCACTTTTCATCCTGTATGAGAGTAAAGGAGAACAGCCCACCTGTCCAATCCAAATAATATAATCTTCATTTATCATCCTTACTGAACTCACTGAGACTAAGTGTAAGATGGGGGAGGAGGAGAATGGATCATTGTTCGCCTTCAAAATTGAGCGTGTGCCTCCACCTGAGTACAATGCTATGTAGCCAATCCATGAATTTAACCTTGACAGAGGTTCATCACTCTCTGTCTTGGCTTATAGCACTGTGTTATATATATGGCTTATAGCAATGTGTTGCTGCCTTTAAATTCTAAGTTAGTGATTATTTGCAAAAAAAAAAATAACGTTTCTCAGTTTGAACATTAAACATCTTTTCTTTGCAGTGTATTCAATTGAATATAAGTTGAAAAGGATTTGCAAATCATTGTATTCTGTTTTTATCTACGATTTACATAATGTGCCGACTTCACTGGTTTTGGGTTTTGTAATTAAGTGCTGAAGTCATTACCTGATTTCGGGCTTCCACTTCCAGCCCTTATTTGACGTTTGCACAAAATAGCAGCATTCACGCGTGTGTGGAATACATGATTACGGCGCTGCTATAGACCCATTTACTGTTTGCAAGCAAAACAGGCTGCGTGCGCAGCTTGGCAACGGAAGTATGGCGGACCATTATAGCTTGTCAAGCTATGTGAGGGCATTAGCCAAATGGCAACCAATTTCCAGATTCATATGGTATCACTGAGTGGGTAGGTGACGTTTGTTAGTGGCCCAGTACTCCGTGGCCTGATATATATATACAGCACTCTCCCTGATTATTGGCACCCCTGGTTAAGATGTGTTAAAAGCCTTAAAATAAATTCAATTTTTATTGCAAAAGCATACTCTCACGCGAAAAATAGTAGAAAAATGTAATCATCAACTCAAATGAATTTTAAGGGGGGAAAAAAATCCCTGAGAAAAGAAGAATTATTTTTCATAAAATCACCAGTTCCACAATTATTGGCACCCCAAACGATTCCTAGGAAATAAATGTAATTGAAATATTTCTGTCATTTCTTCAGTAGTTTACAAGGTTGATCAGAGTATATAGTAACATTTAATTAGTAATTCATCACTTCCTGCTTCCCTGGGGTATAAATATGACGTAACACAGAGGCAAGTTCTCTTATCTACTCTTCAACATGGGAAGGACAAGGAAACACACCATTCAACTAAGGCAGATGTGTGTCGACCTTTACAAGTCAGGCAATGTCTACAAGAAAATAGCCACTCGCCTGCACCTGCCAATATCTACTGTCAGAAGAATCAATAAGAAGTTTAAAACAACTGGAACAGTGGTAAACAAGCCTGGGCGAGGACGCAAGTTCATTTCGCCACCACACACAGTGAGGAGAAATAAAAAGTTGGTAAGAGAAATGGTAAGAGAAATAAAAAGTTCTCCAAAGCTCACTGTTAAAGAATTGCAACAAATGGTAGCATCTTGGGGTCACAAAGTCTCAAAAACAACCCTCAGGTGCTATCAACATGCCAACAAGCTGTTTGGGAGGCATGCATGGAAAAAACCTTTTCTCACTCACAATCATAAACGCAAATGTCTGGAGTTTGCTAAGCGGTACTGGGACAGTGTGCTTTGGTCAGATGAGACCAAGGTAGAGCTTTTTGGCAACAAACACTCTGAGTGAGTCTGGCGGAACACAAAAGATGAGTATGCAGAAAAGCACTTCATGCCCACTGTGAAGTATGGGGGAGGATCGTGATGCTGTGGGCTTGTTTCTCTACCACAGGCCCTGAGAACCTTGTTAGGGTGCATGGCATCATGACCGCTTTGAAATGCCTAGCTATTTTAAATCAAAATCTGGTGGCCTCTGCCCGAAAGCTGAAGATGGGTCGTCACTGGGTCTTTCAGCAAGATAATGACCCTAAACATGAGGCCAAATCTACACAGAAATGTTTCACCAGACACAGAATCAAGCTCCTCCCATGGCCATCTCAGTCCCCAGACCTCAACCCCATTGAAAACCTGTGGAGTGAGCTAAAGAGGAGAGTGCAGAGGAGAGGACCCAAGTCACTGGATGATTTAGAGAGATTGTGCAAAGAGGAATGATCGAAGATCCCTCTTTCTGTATTCTCCCATCTTGTGAAACATTATAGGAGAAGATTAGGTGCTGTTTTGTTGGCAAAAGGGGGTTGTACAAAGTATTAACATCAGGGGTGCTAATAATTGTGGTACACATGATTTGATGTAAAAGAATTATTTCTTAATGAGGGATTTTTTTCCCACTGAAAAAATGCACTTGAATTAAAGGTTGGATTTTCCTCTTTTATTCATCGTGGTCCTATATTATTTATAAAAAAACTGAATTTATTAGAAGCTGAAGAACACATCTTAACCAGGGGTGCCAATAATTATGTAGGGCAATGTGTGTGTGTGTGTGTGTGTGTGTGTATGTATATATATATATATATACCCATTTGATCGAGAAACCTACCGTGTACACTGGGAAGGAACTACGAGTATACAAGTCACTGGATGCTTATGACTACGTTATCTGCGGACATAAGTAGAATGTTAAATACCACAACAGACTTGGAGTTTTGTGTCTTAAAATCAGAGGTCCTTCCTAGTCAAACACAAGGGCATAAAACCACCGTGTATGATGCATGGGTTGTAATAAAAATAAATAAATAAATAAACAAACAGAAAACTATGTCCTGACAGCTAATTTTACCTGCACGGCAGGGTAAATATTATTTTGTTTTGCTGGCTTGCTGGCTAGCGAGTTTGACTACGTAGTTGTCATGCAAACATGAAATCTGCTTCGGTTTACCATTATCCTAACTCATTTCATGTCTGTAACCGTGAGAGGCATGTCAAAAAATTGGTTACATTAATTTCAATGGAGCAAGGCCCACTGGCAGCGTGTGACGCGCGTCAGATTTTGACTCATCGCCACTTGACTTTCTTGAGCGTCAACTCAATAGAAACACATTTGTCTTTTAGGTTATTTAACTATTTTGCCTTGTCATGGTTGGTGGCACACATTTAGCGGACACCTCACATGCAGTTAGACAGAACCTAACTCAAGGTACACTGGTAAGAATTTAACACTGCTGAGTTAGCTAGCTTGCTAATTTGCTGCAGGGTGAAGTAAAGTGAATCATAACGTTAATTTACTAGACAGCTAAACTTAGGAGGAAAATTATGCCTGTATATAACATATGGTGCGCAGTAACCTGAACATTGCACTTTTTCATCATTTAAAATAAGCTTTATCGGTGGGTGTTTTCCAAATTAAACGTTATCTCGTTGAATATTTTGAGAGTGACACCCATGGCTTCTCGGTCGTGTTGACAGCTGTCAATGTTGATGCGGCTGACACTTCCAGTGGGCGTTTAAAAGCAACAAGGCAACATTTGGAGTTTGACTTGATGCTTCGCTTGCGGCCAATGGGCGTTATACGGATGTGATCCTCTTGGAATCCTGAAAAACTTGAGTCCACCAATGGAATATCAATTCTGACAGCCGTACATGCAACAATCAGACATTTCAGTGCCGGTAAAATATCTAATTCAATGTTTGCAGATTCATAACTCGTCAGAGTGAATTGGGGAGAACACTACTTCCGTTGCCAAGATGCGCGCGCATCTTCTTGATGACGTCGGCTGTAAATGGGTCTATTTCACCTGGCAACAAGAAATACTATTTTCTGATTGGCTGATAGGTTGCTGATTCAAGCAGAGCAGTCTGCCTTCGCCTCATCCATTCATAGATTAGCAAAATAATGGATACTCATTTTTTTATATTCATTTATATGTACAAAATACAGCAAGCTAGCTGACTAGGCCAGCAAACTAGCGAGCTGGCTGGCCATTTTGCTGGTTTAGCAAGTTATGTTTGGTGCATATATAAGTTGGCTAGTGAACTAAATAGTGAAATTATGGCTATCCGCTATTATCCAATGATTTCTATGCATCACATGCACCTAACTAATGTTACCCCGCTGTGTAATAACTTTGCTTGATTGCAGGTTTATCGGTTCCCTTGACATAGCCAATGGCAATTTCGGTCACTGTTTGGCCTCCGTCAAATTATGTTTGTGGAGTCTGGGGTACACCATTAATGCTAAATGATATATGCAGGTTTGAAGCAACATATACTGCCATCCAGATGTCTTTTTCAGGGTAAGCCTTGCGTATTTCAACAAGACAATGCCAAACACCACATTCTGCACGTGCAGCCCCAATTCCAAAATAGTTGGTGCAAAGTGTAAATTGTGCATAAAATCAAAACGCAATGACTTTCAAATCACACCAGCCAGTATTTTATTCACAATAGAACAGAAATAACATAGCAAATGTTGAAACAGAGAAAATGTACAATTTTATCTACAAAATCAGCTCATTTCAAATTTGATGGCTGCTACAGGTCTCAAAAAAGCTGTGACAGGGGCCTGTTCACCATGGTGTAGCATCCCCTCTTCTTTTTAACAGAGTGGAGGTGTCTGGGAATAGAGGAGACAAGTTTCTTGAGTTTAGCCACTGGAATTTGATCCCACTCTTGTTTAATACAGGCTTCCAGCTGCTGGAGAGTTTTGGGTCACCTTTGATAGACTTTTCGTTTAATTACACGCCAGATGTTCTCAATTTGTGAAAGATCAGGACTGCACGCAGGCCAGTTCAGCACACGGACTCTTCTACTACGAAGCCATGCTGTTGTAATAGCTGCAGTATGTGGTTTTGCATTGTCCTGCTGAAATACACAAGGCCTTCCTTGGAATAGATGTCATCTGGAGGGAAGCATATGTTGCTCTCAAACCTTAATATACCTTTCAGCATTCATGGTGCTTTTTGAAACATGCAAACTTGTGTCCCACACCATATGCATTAATGCATCCCCATACCACCAGAGATGCTGGCTTTTTAACTCCACGCTGATAACAGGAGGGGTGGTCTTTCTCCTCTTTAGCCTGGAGGACACAACGTCTATAATTTTCAACAAGAATGTCAAATTTGTACTCGTCTGACGCCAGGACACTTTGCTACAGTCCATTTTAAATGAACCTTGGCCCACAGAGCATGGCGGCGCCTCTGGATCATGCTCAACAATGGCTTCCTTTTTTGCATGATAGAGATTTAGGTGGCATCTGTGGATAGCACGGCGGACTGTGTTTACAGACTGTGAACTTCTTGAAGTTACTTCTTGAAGTAATCCTGGGCCCATTAAGTCATGTCAATGACAGAATCATGCTGGTGAATGATGCATTGGCGTCTGAGGGCCCAAATATCACAGGCATCCAGTAAAGGTCTTCAGCCTTGTGCCTTATGCACAGAGATTTTTCCAGTTTCTCTGAATCTCTTGATGATGTTATGCACTGTCGATGATGAGACCCTCAAAGCCTTTGCAATTTGAAGTTGAGCAACATTGTTTTTAAAGTATTCCACCATTTTTTTACGCAAGCCTTCACAGGTTGGAGAGCCTCTGACCATCTTTACTTTTGAGAGACTCAGCTTCTCTAAGACATCCCTTTTACAGGCAATCATGTTACACACCTGATGCCAGTTAATGTTAAGTACTTGCTAAATATTCATTCAGCTGATTCTCTCAAATATTAATTGCTTTTTCAGCTCTTTTTTGCCTGTATCACAACTTTTTTGAGACCTGTTGTAGCAAGAAAATTTGAAAGGAGCTAATTTTGTGGATAAAAATGTAAAATGTCTCAGTTTCAACATTTGAAATGTTATCCATGTTCTACTGTATATAACATATTGGCTCGTGTGATCTGAAAGTCATTGCATTTTGATTTTATTCATAATTTACACTTTGTCCCAACTATTTCAGAATTGAGGTTGTATTAAAACAACATGGCTCCATTATAAGAGTCTGGGTGCTTGATTGGCCTGCCTCTAGTCCAAACCTGTCACTCACTTAAAATATTTGGCGCATTATAAAATGGGAAATATGACAAAGGAGGCTGCAAAGCGATGAACAGCTGAAATCCATCTTCAAGCAAGAATGGGAAAACATTGTGCTTTTAAAATCGCATTAGTTGGGCTGCTCAGTTCCCTAACACTTTCAGAGTGCCGTTAAAAGAAGAGGTGATGCAACACAGAGGTAAACATATACTGAGAGACATTAAAAACGCAAAGTGGTTTTTATCATCTGATTTGAAAACTGATATTTTTTCCTTTTGCTGATTGACATGATGACCACCAGGTATGATACGCATTGCAAAATGCCAGAGTGGATTTTAAAGTGCTACTGTTGACTTTTAAAATTGTACATGGTCTGGCACCCTCTTACCTCATTGATATGGTGGATCCATATGTGCCTGCTCGGGCACTTCGTTCTCAGGGGTCTGGCCTTCTGAGTGTCCCTAAGGTCCACAAAAAGACTATTGGTTAGCGGGCCTTTTCTTTCCGTGCTCCCACTCTATGGAACAGTCTCCCTGTTGATATTCGGTTAGCATGCTCGATTGATGTATTCAAAGCGAAGCTGAAGACCCACCTGTTTAATGTTGTTTACTGCTAATCTTATGGTGCGTTTTGTCTTTGTCTTGTTATTTGTTTTTAAGCTTTGTCAAGCACTTTGATTGAAAGCGCTCTATAATTAAATTATTATAATTATTATTATTATTAAGTTTCTGGGTTCGACTCCTTTCTTGGTTTAACACCTCATTATGATTATCTGAATTTAGCACTGTTCCCTGGATCATGGGCGTGAATCACATTGGAAGAAATCATGCTGCGCATGAAAATTTGAAGATCAGGGCCAATAAAAACACACATAAACAAAGTCATATCATTCCCAATTCAAATGCCACAAACAAATGAATCTAGGAAACATTGAACATTTTGAATGTTGAATGATGGCCAGTCTCAAAAAAAAAGTCTCTGGTCGCATTAATGTCCATTAAATGACTGTATCCAGACTGCAGGGGTGAAGCAGTATGACCAGATGTGTCAGCTGTTGTCCCTGACAAAGTGAGTCATCTGTGACGCCACAAAAACACATTCCATAAAGTGTCTGCTGCCATGTCAGATAATGCATAAGAACTGCTGAACTGACTGCCAATGTAACGATAACACTGAGGGCAAGTCTCACTACCGAAAGCACAGTTTCCTGAGACCGTGTTTTGCAACTACGAAAGAAACCGTAACCACTCACCACTGCTTAACCACTGCTTAAATCAGTATATTTTATTATGCATTTTTATTGCCTTTCAGTATACCCCAGTTCCAACTTTGCTGAAATGTGTTGCTGGTATTAAATTCAAAATGGGCAGAGTTTTCAGAAAACAATAATATTTCTGAGTTTCAACATCTGAAAATTGAGTTTGTACTCTTTTCGATTAAATATAGAGTTCTTGTGATTTGAAAATCATTGCATTCCATTCATATTTTCACAGCGTCCCGACTTTTTTGGAAATGGGGTTGTAACTTTTGCATATCATTGGAGATACATTCCTCTGTACAAAGCGATGAAATTCCTGAAATGGCAGCACCAAATTTCTTCAATCAATAAAAAATTTCCCTCAGGAAAGCAGGCACAATGAAAACCTTTCAGATGAAAAAATTACTCACAGGGCCTTAGCAGACAGATATCTGCTGCAGGGAAGGAGGGATCAAAATCACAGGAAGTGGTTCAGAGAGTGAAAATGTGACTGGCAAAAAAGGCTTTTTTAACCCATGGCAACTTTTTGCAGTAAACCACAATATTTTCTATTCTGGGGGAGGACGGCAGCTGTCACTTCCGATGCAGATTAGATAACAACGGATAAACACAGGTGCTTTAAGGTGCAATGGAAAAGCGTTCATAGACTTTGCAGTAAGGTATTACAAAAAATATTTATCCTCACCCATGCACTGAGTAGATGTGTGGACGTAGCCCCCACCCTTTGACACACTATCTTCTAAAATGTTTGCCACCATATTGGCTTTTCAGAGAAAACCCCAATGAACCTGATAATGGCCAGTTCCTATTTAAAGGAGCTGTGCCACAACTACTGCACATCCGTAGAATTCACATCCCAAGAAAGTGAATCTGACAGACTGCGAGTCATAATCCAATTCCATCTTTGCCAATTTGTCTTCATTTAGCATGGTATTTATAAATTTTAGTTACTTCGGCATAATGCTTTCTATGGATATTCCACAATTTAAAGTGCCATTTCAAGCATTAGTCCAAGGATACGAAGAATGAAAGCTTATTGCATCGCCAATAATAATAGAAGAGTGCAGTTGAGCAGTATTACTTTGTTCAAAGTTGTTTGCGCAGTAATCCTAACATCAAACGAGTTTTCAAATCATACCAATGCCGCCCTCTGGTGCCCACAACATAGACTTGCATACCATCTTTGTGAAGCATCAAGTCATCTAATTTTAAAGGGAATCTAAAGTCGATTTTCAGACGGGACGTTGAGCGTCCAATGTTTACAAACAAATCACTTGCTTTTGTTGACATCTTGCATTGTCACATGACCAATTTCATTCATATAAACCAATGTTTTGTGAACATGCGTAGATAATCCTATTTCAGTTCATCTGTGCAGGTGTGGCTCGCCGATTAGCCGATAAACAAAAACAATGGGAATCGACTTTGGATGCCCTTTCATGAAAAAAAAAGATGCCAAAATCACCTGTGTCATATTTTACCAGGAGGAGTGTCCCAAAGCATATCGCATATACGTATATTAATAAAGGAATAAGCCCTGGTGAAGCAGTGGGTTAGAGTGATTTCATAACGGCAGGGGCCGTTCTAAGGCACGATGCACAGCTAGAAAATCACAGTAAGCCACTGCTTCAAGGGGCTTATTGCTTTTATAAAAGAACTATTCGTTCTTCCACCAAGCTAGATCGAGTGGACAGAATGGTTGGCAAGTAACACAGACGCTAAGATTGCTTTTTCATCTAGTGCCATTATCATGTCACATCAGGCTATTTGGGCCCGTTAATGTAGATTTTATACTATGAAAGCAGGCTATTTGGAATGTCTCCTTCGGTCTCCCGAAGACCCCGTTAAATAATTTTACGTTCGTTTCGGTTTTAGAGTTTCCTTGTCCTCAACTAGCACCGATCGGCCAAATCATTACAACCAGCAGCGAGAGTAGGGAACAAGATTGACTTCTGTCCTTCACACTTGCCGGGGTCCAGATAAATATGAAGAATTGTACACTAGTTTGCTAGCCAGCTAGTCAGCTAGCCAACGTTCACTACAATGGATGTGGTTACCTTACACATAGCCCATAAAATAAACACACAAGAAAAAAAAATCAACAATTTATCGCTAATACTGAAATAGTGAGCTAATTAGCAAGCAAGCTAAAGTGATATCAAAGTATATAGCTAGCTAGGTAGATAGCCAACTGGTTAGCGGGTTAATAGGCTAATCTTTGCTAACACTGAAATAGCAAGCTAAATGTGAAACAAAAGTAACCTAATGAGTCCTAGCTTCTAGGCCAGGCGCACAGGGATATTTTGTGCTGCGGTCCACCTCAGTATACAGTGGGTTACGCTGATTTTATACCGGCATGGAACGTGGCTCAGCCAATAACATTTAAGGATGGGAAGCACCCGTTTCATATCGGTGATTATACCATGGTCTGGGTGCATACCCTTTTCGGATTGGCTGGCAGGTGTTGATTAAAACTGTGGAACCGCACAGATAGTTCGGCAACGGTAGTTTCACCGTTTTTAGTTCGAAATTCATCCGCTAGCCAACCTATAACCATAGTAACGTTAGAGCAGCACTGGCATTTGGCTGGGTATAACAGAAACCAAGATACTCATTTATCTCCAGGAAATTTTGCGGCCTTAAGTTACGTCCTGTGGGGCGGTTAACAATAGGTGCTCCAGCGATAATGACGGTAAATATTAAAGCAGCAAAGCAATCACGCTTTATTCATTCAACGATAGTAACTGTGTACAGTTAAGGAGGCCAACATGTCCACTTCATGTATCAGCAACTGCTGACAGTTCGCGAGCTACGTGCTGTGACAACAGACTGATTTCAGCTTGCTGGCTCTACGGAAACCGTCATAAGATCATTGTAATTGCGGGTAACAAGTTAGCTACACTTGGCATAATTGTGCATAATGCTGTGTTATGCATAATCTCCGTTTCAGATGGAATCAGTTACCAAATCATTAGCTGGTAAAAGGATGATAGATTTTTTTGCGCACGCTTTCTCCATGAAGGTAAGCTTAACCAAGTTAGCTGGTTCAGTTTAGCTTGGCCTATAGCGATTTGCTATTGCTATGAGAAGGTGCAGAGCCTATTTGTTGATTACCAGCTTTTTTTCCAAGTGCAAAACTTTCACCAAAAATTTCTGAATGTTCTGATATTGCTGGCAAATGACCATGGTACAAGCAGGATAATCAACTCGTAGGTGTGCATCATACGGTTTTAAGGCACGAAGCGGAGGCGAATAAGGTTGCCTCCGCGTCGTGCCTTAAAACCGTGTGATGCACACCAACGAGTTGATTATCTCTCACCTGTTGAATCTACACTATTAGCATGTATACTCGTCACGGTCAGTTTTCCTTTGGCCGAACCCATGATATTCCAAAATTTACGGGATGCAGGTGCACAACCTAAGGACTAACGTTATTGTACTTACTCCGGGAGCGTTTAAATGAGCCTGAGTGCATGTCACTGTCTGTGTCAGCTGGCGGGCTTTGAAACCAGACTTAGGGCATTGGTGCTATTTTAAGAGCACTGTGATTCCCTTTTCAACATCTCATGTACAAAATAACTGAGTGCAAGATTTGCAATGACACACCAGTGTTCAAGTTGACACTTTCTTGCCACTGCAACCATTTTAATCAGCAAGATAGCAAAGAGCCACCAGACAGCCAAAAGTGAGAAATAATAAAAATAGAAACATCTGTAATAATTTCAACATATATTTTTAAATCAGAATTTTATGCACATTGAAATGTAAAACAGAACAAAAAGGGGAACAAATGGTGAAAAAACATACCCTTCAGAATCAAAAGAAAAAGCACAAATAATATAAGCTTGTTAAATCCCAGTAAAAATAACTACTGCAAGGGGATGGGATAATCCTATCAGTAAATGCAATAAATTCAAAACGTAAGACAGCAGCTTTGCATTGAAAAAACTACAATAAGCAGTAAAAACAATAGACAGAAGCTTTGACAAATTCCACAATGGACCTCAATTGATATGAACCTTTTATAACATTAACAGTACACCAGCATTGACAGGAAGCCAATCTGCATCAAAGGGAATGCAATGCTTAACAGATATTATAAGAACATGGAAGGTGAGGATGAAGCAACATCCGCTGAGGTTTTCACTGAGGTGCTGTCAGTGTTCTTATAAGATTGTTGAGTCAGTACCACATTGTTACTCATTGTATCAAGATTGCACAACATAATTCCTAACTTGCCATGTGGTGAAAGTGATGTCATGGTCTACAGTACTGAATTGGACCATGTGTTGCATCGGGGTCCAGTGTTGCCCTGCTTTGAAATATACACCCTTTTGTGTAGTGTGGCTGAGGAAGCTAAGGGTGATGCCTTTAGCACATTTTTAATTTTTTTTTCTTTTTGCTAGTTTATTTAACGCCAGACTCCAGTTAAAGGAATAGACAACGGAATTTAAGTACATGCATAGGTTGTTAGCTTATAATATTGAGAGCCCATGAGAAAAAATTTCAGGCTTACTTGACCATTTGTGAAAAAGTTGTGAGTGTTTTTGTGTGGCAGTCCGAAGGCCACTACTGAGCTGCCATTTTGCCTCCCGGAAGGGCGATGCATGACTTCACATGGGCGCAAGGGTGAATCTCCACTCTTTATTACTCTTCTGTTGGCGCATATGGTCTTCTACCGTGAACTTGCAAAAATTCAATATTTGGTTCCGGTTTTCTGTACAAAAGACCATTAGAAGAACACTTACCTAAAGCCTAACCATCAATGACATTTGCTTTGAATGATTAAGAATGAATTGGATACATTGAATTGTTGCTCTACAGAGTTGTGGTGACATTACATCACATCTTCATGATATAAAATGGCTCCAGTTTGGTGGGCGGCACCAGAAACAGAAAGCCGACAGATAAGTTACTTTGCATTATACAGCATGAATGATTACAGGAAATTATTTTAAATTCGAAGTCAATGCAAAGACGCCAATAGACCCGTTTCGCCTGTATTCACATCTTTGCATTGACTTTGAATGTAATCTGTCCTGCGAAAAATTTGAACAACGCCCGTGATACATCAGGGATGGCTCCCGATGCTCGGGAAAGCTCTGGGGTACCTACGCCGATAATCGTCGAAGGTGCTCCAGAGCTTCCCCGAATTTGAAACATCATCGGGGGAATACCCCGGTAGATTAGGGGATGCATCGGTGATTGCAAACCATCCCAGGTGCCTCGGGGAAGGGTTATTGGGGAGGTATATATTGTAGCGAGCTACAAGGTGCAACCAGCCTCTATAATTATCAAACAGTTTGGATGGGAATCCAGTACAAGACGCCAAGCAGGGTTTGGGAAAGAACTTTTTTTTTTTTTTTTAAAAATCCTCTAACATCCCTGTGCACTCCCTGTAACTCATCCCACACCACAAAAACTGACAGCCTATCGCCGAATGAAAACTTTCTTTTTTTAATCACTTGCATTCACTCCACTTACTCCTGCCTCGAGTTACTTTAGACATTGTTTCCCCCTCTCGCCTTTATGTTTCCGATTTTGTTTCCTTCATTTTTTCTCTTAATGTTGATATATATTTGAAGTTTGTTTATTGAGGAGAAGTCTGTCGGGTATTGCTTTATTTTGCTGACCGCGGCTTGTGTCTGGCAAGCGCATCTACTGCAGCGGCCCAATCTTTTCCTTTAGAAATTAATCAACTATTTTTTATTATTATTCTTTTTAATTGAGTGGCTGGGTATACATATTCAGTTTTCTTGCAAGTGTCTAGGCAAGGGCCTGCAATTTGGGTTATTTATTTTCCCAGATAAATGTGTTTTTTTTCCCCTAACCTGTTCATTTTTTCTCTTGAACATTCGACCAAATGTGATGTTACGGTGTTTTGCCTTTAGACTGGAGCATAGAGCATGCGGTTATGCTGCTGACCTGAACCAGTCCTGCATGTACAACCAACCGCTGCACACGCAGGCATGTTGTTCTCTCTCTCGGCCTTCAAACAGCATTTTTGAATATTTTCATGAATAGTAGGGTCTGTTTGTGACTAACTATGTCCTTTGGCACAGAAAAATGGTGACAACAGTGAGTAATTTAACAACTATCCCAATGCTTATGCAGTCTCACTCGCCATGTGTAACTTCAGCGTGCTGCACCCATGTGACGTCAGAGCATCTCCGCGAGGATTCTTCTGATTGGTTGAAATATTTTCAATGGCGGCATCTATGAAATCGTCAATTATGCTTCAAAACCGTCTTTTGGAGATGGATAGCTTAGTTGTATGAGCTCTATATGTTTGAACATTCGCATGAATCGTTAGTTTATGACATGATCTATCTTCCAAACTGTATTTTGAAATTCCACCGTCTATTCTTTTAAAATGTAGAGCTGTCACAGTAGTGTTGCAGTGGTTAGTATGTTGCTACAATGTTATATAACTAATATTAGGAGTCGAGCAGTGACGGATATACTCAGAAGCATGAAACAAACAGGGTATTCAATCTAACAGTTGATCTCTGATGGTCACTGGTATACAAAACAGATTTCTGACAGTTACTGATTTATTAATGATCATTTGTAATACTTATCATTGGATGGTTGCACATTTTGTGATGCAGACTATTACAAGCAAATCTGTTTTTAGCTTTTCACAAAATCGAGAGAACAGAACGATGGATATTTCAACTCCTGCACACTGACAAATATGCGCACCAAACATAATACGGGTTGAGGGAGGCAGATTAAATTGAACCGAATGAAAATCCTTACTGTTTCATATCTGGCTTCCGATACGCAATAACAGCGTAAACAGAACAGACAAAAAAAAATGCAGAGATGATGGGAGTGTCAATGTAAATTGAGAAAACAACCTATCAGTTTTAAAGGTTGAGCTCACCCTGGCTCCAGGAGAAAATGGGCAGAGGATCAAAGTGAATTACTGGCTGTGTAGGTAGCAAATCTGAGGCAATGGTGGTGCTGTGCTTATGTAAGACACTAAATTACCCCATATGGATCACAGGAATAATGAGTAAAATAAGCAATGCTTGTAACCCTCAATAAAGATGTGCTAATACCACAATGATAATCACAAAGAGAGTCAAGGCTGTCATAAGAGGTCTTCTACAATAGTCGCTGACAAGTTAATGCATTTCATGTGCAGTACAGACATAGCAGTCACTCCATTGTTCTTTCAAAGCCTCCCTGATTTTAACCTTTTAAAGAAAGTTGGACAAAACCTGCAGTCGGGTTTCTCTCATCTGAAGCAATCGTTCATCTGTTCACAATCATGGAATAATTCACCTCAACTATTACAATCACTCACTTCTCAAATTGATGAACAGAACTGAACATGACGGGCCGATATTAATAACATCCCTTTTGATTCAGGCTCTGCTCAAGGAATTCAGAACACTTTTTGGCAATACTGAAGCCATGTGGCATAAACTAACCAGTTTCAATCCAACATTATGGCATCCTACCAGAGTTCATAGGAAAACCATTTAAGTCAGTGCTATTTGAGGACATTATAATTGATAAATGTCCTGCCATGCCAACTGAAAAGAAAAAATTTGGCATTTCCAGAATTTTTTCTAAAATCAAATTCATTTAGGTCCATAATATTTGAGCAGTGACAAAATTATTCTTATTTCAGTTCTCAACCAAAGAACATTGGAGTCTAAATTAAACAATGAGAGCCATTCCATCTCAAATGGACCAGGGGGTGACACCACCCCGTCACAGATTTAGTTGATTTTTGCTCTAATAATTGCTATATGTACACGGACAAAAATCCCAAAATTTTGGCTGCTAAGTCCAAGTGGTTATAAAATGGCAGCCATTTAAAAAAATGGCCTTTTACACGCGTCACGACGTGCCCTCCCACTTTTTTCAAACTCTTTTTTTGCAATAAATCAAAAACTATACCACCTATTGGCACCAAAATTGGCACTCTGAATTCTGAATATGCAAATAAGTGATAGTTCCAATGGTTTGGAAACTATTGGATAAAAACCCTTTTTGGAGGTGTCAAACTTTGGCCCCTCTTATCTCAATGCTGCCACCGAATATCAAAATGGAACTTGTTTTTTGCTCATCACCATCACGTCAACTCTATAATATCAAAAAATTTGAGGGATTTTCTGTTTTGTTTTGATGTAATCCTCCAAAATGTAAAATTGATATTTTGTGAAAACAATATCGCCATGTATACACACATGTACAGAGTATATAGTAGTATTCAGAGTTTCCTGCAGCGCTTTACAGCTAGGGCAGCCGCCTTGAAAACAAATGCCCCCCTGCCTTGACTATGTCCCCCCGAAAAAAAAAAAAAAATCTGCTGCATCTACGCATACATAGACAGTAAATTAAGGCCGCATCGCGATGAGGCCGAATAGCTGCCGCTGTTCTGTCAAATTTTGCTCCCTTGTCAAAAAATGCTACCTTAATGCAAAGCGATCGCAAAGTCTTTGTTTTCGCCTTGATATTGCAATATGCATAAGTTTACAGTAGTAACTTTGTAATTTGTTCGCTTATTATACCATAATTAGATTTTATAACGAGTTGGATAAGTTTGTTCAAAGATATATGCCCATATACGCCATTATCATCTAATTTCTGCATTTTCAGGAAACCCCAGCATGTACATGCAAATATAAGTACGCTAACAGGTCGAAATGCTCCCTGAAAATAAATCTATTTTTAGGATTTTTGAAGATTCTTAAGATATGAGCGAGCCTATCAGCCCGAGATTTTAGGTTTGCGCAAGCGCAGAACCGCGAGGTAGCATATTTTGATAGGTAGCAAAATTTGTCAGAACACCGGCATCTGTTGGTTAAATGTTACTGCGCCATCTATCACTTGTTGCTACGCCAACATTATTTTTTTTTTGTATCGGGAAGAACCTAATTATCCAGATATACAATAACCTGCCGTCGTTGTGGGAAGGACATGTGGAGGTAAGATAATTATTTATCTAAACTAAACATTTGAATAGTGTCTCCTATCAACTGCTTGCCCACATATTCTGTTTCATTAAGATAGGCTAACTTATATGCAATTCGATTAGTTTCTTATCAAGAATACCGATGTGTTTACGCGTGGCTTTCTGCTATGTTTGACGATTGCACGTGGTTTTCTCTAGTGTACACTTATGGATGGGAAAATCCGTCAAAAATATCAGGGTACTTCAATCAAAAAAGCCGGTGTTCTGTCAAATTTTGCTACATATCTAAATATGCTACCTCACGCAAACGTAAAGTCTTGGGCTTAATTTCTTCGCTCACATCTCAAGCATCTTCAAATATCATAAATATACGTCTTTTTTCGGTGCGCCTTTCGACCTGTAAGCGTATACACATTTGCATGTGCACGCTGGGTTTTCCTTAAAACGCAGAGGTTGGATGATAACAGCATGCGGCACAACAAAGTTTGCCAACTCTTTATGACATGTGCTTATGTTATAATAAGCTAACAAATAAAGTTACTGCTGTAAATTGATTCTTCTTACAATATTTAGGCGAAAACAAAGACTTTACGATCACTTCGTATTACCGTAGCATTTTTTGACAAGGGAGCGCAAATTGTCAGAAACCCGACCTCCTTCACCACCTGCGCCGCCTCCTCCTCCACCACCTCCACAGCCCCAGCCCCCAGTCCTCTAAACATCGAGGTAGTGGGTGGAACCCAGAGTGGGCTGTGGACCCAAAATATTCAGGTTGGCTATATCACACAGAACACAGTGAGTGTAGCATTAATCTTTTCCCACGATTTCGTCATTACGGGATAAGGTGTATAAATTTTTTTAATCCTATAAAAGCTATGCGTTTACGCATAGTAATCTAGCATGGATTTGATCTGCACAATCTGTACCCAGGTACCTTGCTGACTCTGTAGGAGTTTCACATAAATAGCACTTGTTTACAGCCTTGAAAGAAAAACATAGCATCAGTTGAAGTGGGCTCTCTCATTCATTAAGCCAGTGATCTTCAAGGACGTTCCTGGGGACCCACTGTGTATGCAGGTTTTTGTTCCAACCGCAATTGAAATTGCAGATTTTTAACAAGCTGTTCATTTGACTTTTTGTGCATTTAATGTTTAGAGCAGTTATGTTCCCTCTTAACTCACAAGTTACCAGAAATATCTATGTTTGCCATCAAGAATAAAAAAAACCATACCCAAGCTGCAATGCATTGGAAATAACAGCATGAATTGAGAGAAAACAATGTAACTAATCGAATTATCAATGTAGTTGGCTCCTAATTTTTGAAAACTGATTGGGACATCATGACAAATTTATTAGACAAGCAAATGGTAAAAAGTCAAACCAGTTTAGTGTTATGCTAATCGAATTAAGTTCACCTGAAGTTTTTTGAAATAACTTGAAAAAGTTATGTCCAGCTGCCTAATTTGGGGATTATGGATTTCCTGAGTGTTTGAAATGTGATATGACTTGAAATTTCTTGCAGTTTAGATATAATGACACTATCTTGTAGGGCATTTTATTCTTCAAGGATGTTTCTATGTAACATTTGGCTAAACCCACATGGAAAGAATCTATATGGACATATATGCGCATATATGCAACCTATATGACGCAAATATGCCGCATATAGGCCAAATTCAGGTACATATATGTGCATATAGAGGGAATATGGGTCTCCTGTGTCGTTTTTTTATTTCCACATATGGGCCCTATATGTACATACAAGGTATATGTCTCCTATATAGCTCATATACCCAGTGTTCTGTTTGTCATACCTATTGTATAGCTCATATCTCTCTTTTGCAACTGTCATACATGATTCCTAGCTCATATTTTTATTCTCAAGGTAATATCTGCATACTAGTCCAAAGTCCCTTACAGAAAGAATAAGAATTTCACGCAATAACTTATTAATCGCATGTGAACACGTGAAATTGTCATCCCATTTGATCCTAACTCCTTGTTGACATGTGACAACGTTATGTAATCTATAAACCAGTCATTATTAACTATGGCAAGTGAGAGGAGACAAAAAGCCATGCCATCAACACAAATATCTACTACTATTTGTTATTTTTTATTCCTGAGACATTAACAATAACGAGGTCATCAATTCTTTCTTGACCATACTTATTTTCATTCTATGAAGATTTAGTTGTGTATTGTGGAAGAGAACGAAATGTATAAAATGGTTTGATTATGTTTAGTTCATCAATTAAGCATTTTCAAGTTTAAGTCACTGCCAGATTCACATTAGATAAAACTGTATTCACATCAGTACAGCTGATACACATCCATTGAAAGGTAATACACTACACTGTTACCTCCACCAAATGCAATGTATTCTATCTTGTATGTAATGCAGTTTCTCGATTAATATGGTCCTTAGTCCAAATGTAGAAAAATAAAACGAAAATAACAAAATAAAATTACACAGAAGAACATCAAGTAAACATGCCTTTCAAAAGTCATTTTCATCCCCACATCTATTTGAGCATTTCACTGTGGTTAATGAATTTGAAGACCAAGTCTACATTTCTGTTCACAGTTTTAATGAACAGACACTTGTCTTTTATCTGAGATGCTTGTATAGCAACTAAAGGTCCCAGACTTTTTTCTACAGGGATGAAATAACTAGGATTCTTAAATTCCCACACAGAAAGAAACAATATAAACATATAGGTTTTAATCCCTGCCTTGTATCAACCAGCTGTGGTCGGCAGGTCTTTTCAGAAGTAGCGCGTAATTGGCCAATGCGCTACGGGGATGCTAATTGCAAAGGGCCTGCTGGGAAGGATTATGTAGATTAAAGTTCCCCTAGGTGCGTCCTGTTAGTTAGACAGGTGCTCATAAATAAGATTCTGACCATGAAGGTTATAGGCCATTCTCACCCTTGTTCTGCGCTTGCAAAGTTTTGCCTAGCAAATATATAAAATGCAATTGCTAATAGTCGCGGGCTGTGTACACTCTACTGAACAGTCAACAGGGGTCCGCAAATGCAAATAAGCCTGAGAACTTCTACGTAGTTTCCTAATTGGATATCCCTGATTCGGGTGGGTTTGGAAATGCCGGTAAAGTTTTAATAGGCCGTTCTCATATATGTACATATATGTACCTATATGAAAATGGACAATTTTATATATGTCGCATATATGCAAAACCTATATTGAGGCCCTATATTAAAACTTACATGTTTTTATAGGTTCTTTCCATGTGGGAAGAGAGTAATTAACAACTGTAAACATGAAAAACACCTAATTAAGACAGCTTGTTAAAATCTTGCGATAACAATTGTGGTTGGAACAAACACCAGCATACACAGTGGCTCCCCAGGAATGATGTTGAAGACCACTGGCTTAAAGGAGCAATATGTAAGAAATGCATGTTGATTAATCTTGAAATGGCCCTGATATATCACCAGACATTAAGGAATGATGTTAAAATTAAAATACTTATATCACTGACAGCAGTAGTCCAGCTGGAATATTCTCATTACAAAATTGAAGTTGCAACCCACAACTAATGTTGATGTTGTCATTTTGTGTTTCGGCCTGTTGTGCCACCCTCCACCTTCCTCCCAATCACGAAATCAGTAGCATTTCGGCATCCAGGTTGCCAGTTACCACTGAGCTGCAGCTACCAGCGTTTCAGAGCACAAATATCTGACGTTACAAAACCCAAAAGGCCTCGTTATGATTCCGAAATACGTCGTGACAAAGTCAGAAACAAAACAAGGATCTGTATAGGCCATGCCTTTGGAAGATGGTGATGGCTGAAAGCAGAGAAGAATTTGATGACCGACGCCGAAGTTGCAAATTTTCTCCTGGGCTGGTGATTCAGCTAAGTTTGGCTAACTTAATTCTATTCAATGTAGACACGGTCATTTCAAATATTCTCTACAGTCGAATAGCCTTATGCATGTTCGTTCATGGTACGTTAATTGGTATGTAGATCGGTCATCGAATTGACTACGTAAAATTGTTTGAGAAATAAAAACCGTGGCTCTTCATTGCTAACATGAGCAATGTATTATTAGTCAGTTTCTCTGGCTTTAAGCTGAGAAGCTGTGGAAACTGATCCAACATTAGCACGGCCATTATGGCAATATTAAATGTAATTGAGACAGTAAATCGGTCAAATGAGTCCTCATTCATTCTTTACGCATATTACAGTATGGACTTAAGTGGGCTATCCACACCCAAGAGTGACTAGCAAGTTGACCAATATGACCATTGCTAAAGTTAGTAACTCATTATTCTCAATCTCTTCTGAACTGAACTGAACACAACCCAGTGAGAGCAAATCATTGGTGATATTGAAACGTAGCCATGGTAGCTCCGGGTAGTAGACATTCTTGCTGGATCCGGCAACCTAGCTGGCAACCTCTTGTCTGGGGAGGGGAGGAGGGTGTACTGCACTCTGCACTGTTTTGAATGTGACTGCACCTCAAACTTTCATACTGCTCCTTTAATGAATGAGAGAGTCCACTTCAACTGATGCAATGTTTTTGTTTCAAGGCAGTAAACAAGTGCCATTTATGTGACCTCTTACAGAGTCAGCAAGGTACCTGGGCACAGATTGTGCAGATCAAATCCATGCTAGATTACTAGGCTACAAACTGTTGACCGTTTGCCACAGTTTTGCAATATCTCTATAGACACTACTCTGTACGTGTGTATACATAGCGATATTGATTTCACAAAATATCTATTTTACGTTTTGGAGGATTACATCAAAACAAAGCAGAACACCTCTCTAATTTTTTGATATTATAGAGTTGAAGTGTTGGTGATGAGCATAAAACAAGTTCTATTTTGATATCAGGAAACAGCATTGAGATAAGGGGGGCTAAAGTTTGGTACCCCCAAAAAGGGTTTTTATCCAATAGTTTTCAAACCATAGGAGCTATCACTTGCTTGACTGCATATTCAGAATCAGCATGAAAAATTACATATGCTATGTTTTGGTGCCAAGAGCTGCTATATTTTTTGATTTATTGCGAAAAAAGGGTTTGAAAAAAGTGGGAGGGCAAGTTGGGACACGCGTAAAAGGCGATTTTTAAAATGGCTGCAATTTTGTAACCAGTTGGACTTGGCTGCCAAAATTTTGGGATTTTTGTCCATGTAAATATAGCAACTGCTGGTGGAAAAATCAGGACAATCTGAGAGATGGTGGTTACAAATGCCCAGGCTACTGGTCCATTTGAGATGGAATGGCTCATGAATAAGAGGTCAAAGTGCAAACATTCTGCTTCAGTTAGGGGGTATACACCACAAAATTGAATGGATGTTGTAAGAATTACAGCACTTTTGAAGAGGCACCCCTTTTTAACACACCAGAAGTATTTAGACATTTGGCTGCACTGCTGTTCTGAGGCAAGGTGTATAATAATAATAATAATAATAATAATAATAATATTAGAAGAAGAAATGTTATTTATAAAGTACTTTTCAAAACAAAGTTACTAAGTGCTTTACATGACAAAAATTTTAAAATAGTAGACAATAGTAAGAACAATTTAATAGCAGTTTTTAAGTTATACATCACCGGGAAATTTTAAAGCCAAAGGAGCTAGATACTGAGTGAGTGAAATAAAACAAAGCAATTAAAAGAAGCCATCAAATTAAATCCCCAGCAACAGCAATTGCACAGGTAAGAAATGTTGTGAAATAAAATGTTGTGCTGGAATTTAAGAAAGGCTTTTTTAAGAAGCCTTTTTTGAGTAGTGATTGAAAATTTGTAGTTGATCCAGCAAGCCATAGACTCTGGGGCAGGGTGTGTCAGAGGGGAGAAGTCATGACAGCAATCACCCAATCGCCTTTAGTCTTGTGCGAGGACTCAGGAAGAACCAGCAGAGCCCTGCCCCAGGATCCCAGAAAGCACTTTGACTGATTGGGGAGCAGAAATTCAGCAATATAGCTTGGAGCTGATCCACGACATGCTTTAAATGAGTTAAATCTTATAATCAATTCTAAAACTTAACGGTGACCAATGAAGAGAGGCTAAATCGGGGCAGAGCAGAGTAGTTCCATCTTTTATGACCTTAAGGTGTGAGATAATTTATTGGCTTAACCCTGAATACAATGAATTGCAATAATCAAATGCAGATGAAATAAAGGCAGAGATGACCTTCTAGAAATCTGACCAATAGAGAAAAGGCCTGATTTATCAGATGCTCCTTAATTAATAAAACAAGATTGAACAATGTTTGTAATTGCTTTTCAAATGAAAGGTTACTGTAAAATATTACATCTAGGTTTCTGGCTGCAAATTTGATATTTGCAGACAGGGATCTGAGAGGTTTTTGTTTTTTTTATGAAGATCAATTTTGGGGGAGCAAAAATAATTATTTCTGATTTGTTTAACTGTTGCTGGAGCAGATTTTGCCGTTCATTTCTGCCAGACAGTAATAAATAAAATGGCCTTTTTCACTGGTTTTTGGTGAAACATAGACTTGTGTGTTGTCTGCATAACAGTGTGCTGTATTTGTCCAAGTAGCAGCCTATGCATACATAACAATATGTGGCCAAGGATGGAGCCCAGGGAAACACCACAGGTCAGAGGATTTTCCCATGTCTGAATCTCTGTCTGATAAATTACTGATCTGCTTGATGAATAATATTTAAACAAATCTAGGGCAGTGCCCCTGGTGCCTACCCACTTTTCAAGGCAATCCAATTGGACAGAGTGATCTGTAGTGTCAAATGCTGAGCTCAAATCAAGAAAAATTAAAATCAAACGATCATCAGCAACAGCTGTGAGTGAAAATCGTCTGACCCTTTGATGACAGCAGCTCTGGTGCTATGATGAGTACACAAACCTTATTGAAATTTGTCAAAAATATCAGAATTTTTCATGAAAGAAATCCACAAAGTAGACGTTCTACTCTGACATGTTTGATAAAAATGATCATTTAGAAATGGGTCTTTATTTTTAATTGGCAGGGTCGAGGTTAGGTTTCCTTAGCAGTAGGTACACTACTGCATGCTAAAGGCAGGAGGCAACAGCCAGTGCATACAGACCCAATTACAGTAGACAAAATAGTGGAACCAAAACTATTAAAAACCTCATTGAGAAATCTGGCAGGCACAAGGTCTGAAGGACTTGATGACGACTGTAATACATAAACTATTAGCATTTCATTTCCTACATTTGCAGAATAAAATCTTGAACCAACACGCCTTAGATCGGAGTGTCCCAATAATACTGAACCTCAGTGTAAGGCATGAGTTCTTTCATAATTTGATTTATTACCACTAATCGGTCTTTCTTGGTTTCCATTCAGCTTGTCTGCATTTCTTTCTTTATTCCTCTGGCACTGATATTCAGCACAGGCCTGCAGTGAATTTGACTTTTGGGACTGATACAGGTGCTACGGAGTCAAGTGCAGCTTTACATATCCTGTTGAAGTTTCTCCTAAACACAAATCAGATTTTTTTTTTTTGGTATTTGCCATTTGGAGATGCAGTGGTGAAGGCCTTATGAAATCTGACATCAGAGAGGTAACTGGCCACTGTGGGAGCAGGAGGAAAAAGCGGTGAAAATAATTGCTCTGTGATCAGACACACAAACTAATCTCACAGAGATCAACATTGTCATGCACAAAACGAGAGGGCAGAACAATGTCCAGGATGTGCACCTTTCAGTGAATCCAACCCTTAACTGACTGAAAAGGTTTAAAAGAATTCAGAGTCAATAAAATCCACAGTAAAAGAGGAACTGAGGGGCCACATGCATGTAAGTAAAAACTTCCTAAAATCAAGGCTATCAAACCAAGGCATCATCAGAGTCAAAAGATCAGAGAATTCCTGAATAAAATGAGAGTACAATTTTGGGGTTTTCCAGATTTCAACACGAAATAGTGGGAACTTCCCATAAATCATAAAACCAAGAGATTCAAATGAGAAGTTTGCAAGTGAGTAAGGGGGAAACTTACACATCTCTCTGTGAATCACAGCCAGTTCACTTCCACTAACAGAGATTCTCATCCGCTGGAAATGAATAAAACTAGTAGAACATGATTAATCCAGTGCAACACAGTCACCTGGGTGCATCCAGATCTCAGAGAGCATAAACAGAAAACTCTAATTGATTTGCCACCATGAAATCATTGCAGATATTTGCTTTTTTTTTGTTTTTTTTGCTAACTCTAACGTTCAGCAATTCAAAAATTATGGATTTGGGAGATGGAGGTAGAACAGGACAAGCCAAGGAGGCATAAGGTGAGGTAGCAAGGCTGACAGGAGGCTCTGTAACTAGGAGCGCCAGAATTAGCCCCAACAGGTGACATACAATAATGTCACAGTTGGGGACTTAGTGTTGCTGTTGCCATTTTGGCCACTCCAGAAAGTCTGAGGTGCGGGTTATTAGATCTCTTCCCATACACAAATATGCCATCATAAAAAAGGGAGGAGGACAATGGCAGGTCACAGGCCAAACTTCTCCCTTCACAGCAGTTTCACTGATCAACCACAGGGGAGGGCAATTAAACCCCGCAGGCTGCAAGACCACTGACCAGATGCAAACCACTGGCAAGATATAAACCATTGCTAAGGCTAAAATACAAGAAATTTGCCAATAATCATTTAAAAAGATTGTATAATTCAGAAACAATGTCCTATGAACAGCTCATACAATGTTCGGGCAATATTTTTGATAAAACCCTTAAATTGAAGCAGAAAGTTAGCACTTTAAGCACATCCTGATGCTTTCTTTTCAAATCCATTGTGGTGGCTTACAAAGCTAAAACAATGAAAGCTGTGTCACTGTCAAAATATTTATCTATGCCAGTCCATAAGAGACAACCATCATGAATACGGACAAGGGAGGTCCGAGAACACAACCCTGCCAGAGTCGCAACTGAGACACACATATCATCAGTCTATCTGAAGCATATGCGCCAAGTTTGAGGAATTTCCTATGAAAACCATGGGAGGAGTTGATTTCACCAGCAAAGTACCTTCCATTACGGACAGACTGCACCACGACATCATCCCCCTTCTGGGCTTTCGCCCGGCGGGGGACAGAAAGTCCACACACCTCTATGTTCCACCACTCCAGCACTTGCCCAGCTACACAAAGGCAATGATACTGAGCAGTCGAACAACATCCACAGAAACGCTCTTTCGCCATAACATTTTCCTTTCAATAAGATACTGCAGAAAATGCATTACAGGCATCTTCATTACACCCAAACAGGAGATCTAATTTGGTGATACCAACTTCGGCAGAGACAATCTGGGCTACATCATGAGCTAAGCCACCGAAGCAGCTGGACACTGCTGGCTACATTTCTTTGGCATACACTGCTTAAACCACCCTACGGTTTTCAGAACAGCTGATGTAGAGAGCTGCTCCTGGTGTTCATCAGTTCAAGCTCATCATTACTCCAGACTGTGAAGCGGAAATTGCCATAAGAATGCACACATTTGATTAGCATCTCTCTCTGCCTCAGACTGCATTGTACAGCTTCAAATTTAACAAAAAGTAAATGCAATAATTCTTAAAAAAAAAAAATAATAATAATAATAATTAAATTAAAAAAAGGCATAGTGACCTTTCTAAACTAAAGTCACCAACTGTGGACCAGACATAGATAGTGTCTACAATAATGGCATTATGTGATTGCTTTGCTGGGCAGTTGCCTTCAATTTGAGTATCTTACTACTAACTGCATACAGAAATTATTAAATTAATATGCCCATCTCAGTGGTGCACCAGCAGACTAGGAACACTGAGTGTAAAAGTGCAGCTTCTTATCTAGCTATCTGAGTACAACCCGTAAGTTTTTCTGCCTCTCTCACCCCTTCACCCCTCCTTCTAATCTAAGAGCTCTAAGTACATGATTATATACAAGAGTCTTCATGAGAAGTGAAGTGCTGAGACTCCTGGCACAAAGTGCCTGCCACACCTCACCCAACAGGGTGTCTCATCATAACAGCGAATGACACAAATTATCCCTCTCCTTTTCCAATGCTCTGATATCTCCTTTATAGAAGAAACCTACGGTATCAATTTTTATTTCTGATTCATCGCAGGAGGTAAAGTCAAGCGGAGGCTGTGTTACTTGGCTGTAATCACACTCTATTATATACCTTCTCAATTATGCAAACCATTAACTTCTAAGTGCTCAGAGAATCTTAAAGCCTAAAGAAATTCCATTAAAAGAGGCTCTCTTGAACATTGCACGTCAACCATCTCATGCAAGTATCTCAAGGAACTAAACATACTTAGACAGTGAAAGGATTTTCCCCATGACACCAAATCGAGCGGGCCGCTTTAATTCTCCTCAACAATCAGAGGGATTTACTGCTATGCACGTGTCCTTAAATCCACACGCACGTAGACATATGCATTAATTTCATCACTCAGACATACACCATCTGCCCATTACAACCTTTTAATGGACAGAGAAATGTCCAACACAGTACAGATTCTCAATAAACTCACTCTTCAGTAGAAATAAGATTACGTAATGACATGTTGGGATATAGCAGCCTTTTACCCAGTTAAATCAGGTCAATCATCGCCACTGTTCTCTCCCATTGGTGTTAGTCAATTGCTCTCCCTAAAACAAAATAAGAAAAGCAAACCGAATAGCACTTCAGCTTCAAGGTGACCACTGATCAGTTTCTGCAGTCACAACACTACATTCAAGCTTTTAGGAAAAACCGTGTCAGATAAATTGGTAAACTCTTCTTTAGCAGGACTTGTATGTGCATTCTATGTGTACAGCTGAGGATACACAGCATGAACTGTTCCTCTGATAATATCCCAGCAACCACCCTGGTCTTTCCATCCAGTATTTTGTGGAAAGATGGGCATCGGTATTAAGAAGCCTAGTGAAAGCATTGTACTTTGGAAAGCTTAGCTGTTGACAAGTTAAAGGGTAATGTGTTTCAGATGGCCGTCCTGTGTGAGAGCATGAGAGTGTGTGTGTGTCTGTGTGTGTAAGAGCAAATGCTCCTGTGTGCATGGGCATATCGGGGAATAGGTGCAGGGCAGTGGACGTTCCCGCTCTCTCTGGGCCCCTTCTGAAAGGCGTTATTGTTGGCTGACACCCATCTGCTGGTGGTCGGCCTCAGGCTCCTCCATGTCTGCATGGTATTCCTCAAAGGCGTCGTCGTCAATGTCAGGAAGACCCAGGAGCTGAGGAGGCAGGACAGCAGTTAAGACCAGCCTAAGTATCACCTTTTACCTTCATTATCCCTCATGTATGGTGAACAGATTTCCCAAGATACTCTTTTATCCCGTAAATGATTAAAACTTCAGTACAATACAACCCATGAGACAGAGGTTTGGTATCATACGCATGTAATACAGCTTTCTCGAGCTGCAATTGGTCAAGTTCCGTTCATTAGCAAACATAAACCAATGAAACGCTCCAGACTACTCTCTTTTCAACTCCCGCTGTCGTCTGCCAAGTTCCAGGAAAGCTGCCCTGGCAACGTCTACAGTGGAGTTAATAATATCAGCACAATTACAACGTAGCTGTGCCTCCCGAATGAAGCCGCATCCGAGTAATTGAATCCTCCTCTGAATCATCGCAGGAGATGTAAATTCTGTTCCGTGATTCCGTACCTTGTCATTTATCTTTTTTTCATATTACTACATATAGGCTACATGTAGCAAAGGTTTGCATTTGCCTTCTTTTAAAACCTTGCAAGTAAGCATAACAGGCCATGGTGCACTATTTCACTGCAACGAGTTTCCAATGATAAAAATAAAAATGTCTCGCTAGAAGTGCTTTATGGCACTGATACTGATTGACATAATATTCTTATGTCATTTTTGCTGCATAATATTAAAACTGGTGCAAAATTTTGACTGTGTTATTTCTTCTAATACAGCCTTCCTGTATGGTGATTATTCCTCTGGACGCTTTACAGTGACCTTTAAGTTGTGTTATTAATGCACGCTAGCTGTGTGACACTTCGGAAGAATTGATTTTATTTTTCAATTTTTCGAATGACTCTTACATTTATGGGATACGTAAATAGGACCACAAATTTGTGAGCCCATGATATCATATCTAAGACAGTTGAGTGGTAATTTTAATTTATTCCGAGCCTTTTGATTACTACTTGTTTCATAAATGTGATATCTCGGGCTCACTCATTAGGGATCCTCAATATCTCAACTTGAATTTTATGAGAGACTCTTGAGGTTTTAGTCCTCAGCTAAGTTTTAGTTTCTGACAATAGCACCATATCAACATGTCCAACTGTGCTGGAAAACTAAACCCTGGAGTATTGATCGCACCTCCATTAGATGTGTCAGTCTCTGCTTCTGCCTGGAAGCTAAGTGTAGCACAACTTATTTATATCTTGTACACAAAGGCTTATTCATAAATACACAGTCCTTAGGTATGGGATCACCAAATCTAGCACTCGCATCCAAAACCAGTCTTGATTTTCTTTTCTCTCAGGTAATTAACTGAACAATTAGCGCTTCTGATTAGACACACTGTCTTAACACCAAACTCCCATGCAGGCAAAAAGAGTGTGGACATGCAACATTTTGGGGTCTCCAGGGCTGTTAGTTGATGATCTCTGCCTTGAGGGGTGTAGTCAGAGATAACAGAGATAAGCTGGGGGCAGCAGGTGGGGGAGGGGTTGCATTATGTACTCACAGGCCTAAAAGATCGAAAGACCTTTTCCAGGATCTCCAGAAGAGTTTTTTTCCCACAGGAGGAGATGTAGTCCTGGGCCAGCTGCAGGAATGGCAGGCAGTCTTCACTCTCACTCCACACATGCTGAGGGGAACAAACGCCACACAACGTGCATTACAGACACTCCCTTCCGCTCAAATACTAGAGGGTCCCTTGTACCATTACGCTCCCCAGTTCCATTCTCATACTGGTAGTTCACTTACATCACAAAAACTGGAATTGGGTAACATTACTTAAACATAGACTGATTATATCAGGAATTACAGGTTTATTTTATTAGTGTAGAGTTGACCTTCATCCTTCAAACAGTGCAAAGTTTGACCAAAGCTAATCAATCACGAGTGAGCTCATATAAACTCACCCCTTCTTCTGCCGCTTTTTCTTTGTTTTTCTTTCAGTTAGCCAGGAACTCACTCATTCTCAAGATGATTTGACAGGATATGTCACTAATAACTGATAAAGGGCTATTGTAATGCACATTAGTGGTAACAGCCCAAACCAAACCAGCACATGAATGTAGCTAGACATGCAAAAGCACCAAAGTTACCTCTGAAATATCACAGTCAACAGAAATACACACTGGAGTCAACCACAGTCATCCCCTGAGTTAACTGGCTATGCAAATTGTCCTCTCCCTCTCTCAAGTGACGTGCGGTGAGTGTTCTGGTGCAAAATGGCTGCTGTTGCATCATCCAGTACCCAATATTACTGAAAAGTGTTTTGAGTATCCATGAGAAGATGCTACGTAAATGAGATATGCATTCATTCACCATCCCTAGTGACGGAAAAAATCCCTTATCAACAGTTTGCGAGATCGGTAACACTCTCCAGGCAAAAGGAGTGTAAGTGTCACTGTCAACAATCCTTAGACTTCACAAGAATAAATACAGTGGCTTCATTACAAGTATTAAATCATTCCTAAGACTCAAAAACGGGAAGGTTGCAAAAAAAAGTGTCCAATGAGCCTGACAGTCTGGCCCAAAGCGTACTGAGAGAGCAACCCCAGGCGTTTTGCAAGTAAATAAAGTGGGATGTTGGACAATGGCCAAGTCAATCACCTGACCTGAATCTAAGTGAGCATGAATTTTGCGTGCTGGAGGCACAAGCAAAGGCAAAATGCCCCATGAACCAGTGGGAACTGAACACAGCTGCAGAGCATTACCACAGAAGAAATCCGGTGTTTGAGATCTACGGGTTCCAGTCTTCCAGCAGTCACCGATTGCAAAGGATTTTTAACCAAGCATTAAAAATGACAATTTAAATGTTTGGTTAAGTCCATTTGTTCGGATACTTTTCCGCCCTCATACTGGAGGGGCTACATATAAAAGGAATTACTATGGCTGTAACTCCTACACAGTTTATTCGAGAACTTAAAACTCTGATATTAAAGCTGATATTAAAGACAACATCTTAACTGTATTACTTCAAATCCAGTGTGATGGCGTATGGAGCCAAAATGAACACAAACTGATTGACTCTGATGAGGGGCACCTGTGCTGGTCAGCTTTTATAATGTCAGGATGGTTTCTAAACATACAAAGCTTCAGCAATATTCAATATCTCAGAAATGTCATAAAATCCTGACCTGGACCTGAAGAAGTGTGAGAACATTCCATGAAGGTGCGTGATATTATAGACAATGGCGCCATCTAGTGTCTGTAATGGTGAGACACACTTTGCTTGATGGAACAAGAGACTGGGTAAAAAGCTGATTGGTTGTGATATGGCAGTAGAGCTCAATAAGCCTAAAAGTGGGTGGAGCGAAACTGTAGCCTTTTGTGCTTGAACCGATAATATTGTCATTCAATGAAAGGAGGACCTTTTGTTTGGTCACACTAGTCACTGGCTGACAGCATATGGCAGCTCAGCACATTCTCCAGCTCAAACATCCTCATGAGTCAGCCGCTCTCAACTCATACAGCCATCTCTTGAGCCCAATGCAATTTCACATGGATGTACAGTGCGGTTTACAATACATTATTGTGCAATGTCTGCTAAGCTTGCTCTCTGAATAGAAGCAACTGGTATGACAAACAGAGAAATTCACCCCATTTTTCATCAGTACACAGAAACTGCATAATGCAATTCAATGACCTACAAGGTCACCACAAAAGAGCACTAGGGGAGATAATGGCCTCATAAAAGCTTGGTGGAAGACAATACTAGCTTCACAGACACCAACAGATACAGTGCATTGTAGAGCAGAGTAATAATGCTTTCAGTTGCACGCATACACTCCACTAATCAAAAGAAAGCAAAGACACAGGAAAGCAGAATTACGATTCAGCCTTACTGAAACAGCCAGTGCAAACTGCACAAGCTTGAGCATCATTTTATGGCCCACTGGAATGCTTGTGCTGCAATTATGGTACACGTGTACACAGGATTCTACAGTCTGTTTCATTGTCATCAGTGAATTGGACTCATATTTACTATGCTGAACGCAAAACTGCGGAGCTCAACTCTTCTGCAATGACAGCAATAGATAAGTATAGTCTGTGACTTGGGACAATGAAAACCTTCGGAGGAGCTTAAACGAACATTTCAATTTGGATTAGTTGGACTGTACTTCTTGCTGAGTGCAACACTATGACAGCACAGCACAGATTTTTTTTTAGGAGATGGTAATACTGTGGGTGTATAAGACAGGTTGACACAACGGTCTTGCTGGTATAAGCAGAAAAGATGTATTCCTTATTATTTCAGGGCATCTGTTCTTCTAAAAAACGGACTGTGAGGCCTGATTCTTGTTGGCTGCAATCAAGTTCTCACACACATCTGCAGTTGCACCTCAGATTCTTCCCAATGCCAAGACAAAAACACCAGGGAGGAACACAGATAAGCAAGGCATCTGAGCAAAGACTTTGTGCAAAGGTAAGGGCAGAACTGCAGTCACACTGTTCCAAGCTGAACAGAGGCTCATTCTGTACACCCCCCCCCCCCCCCCCCCCCCCCCGAAACATTTCCTAGACATTCAAGATCAAATTTAAGATGTAAAAAGGACTAAATATGCATTTACCACTGATTTCACATCTTATGGCACCAAAAACATCACAATCCACCCCACCATTGCAATGTTATGTACAATCACTGCAACCTGTTATAAGTATCCTCTTGTTGGACAGAGGGTTGAGACCACACCAGGTGTTTGTGGGACGACATGCTGGCTGGCTCTTGTAAGTATTAACCTGGCTTCTGCTACAGGACCATGTCTTCAACCCCATCCCCTTCCTACGCACACAATCCTGAGACCTGGCTGCTGCACAGAGTTATTTTTGTGTGATGGTTTCTGCCCTTGGGATGAGTGGTGCAGGGGAATGTAGGTTGCGAGTGTGGGTGCCAGACTAAACATTCGCGCAGTGCATCGCTGCAGGACACCCTTGCTACGGCCTAGTCAGGGAGCAACACCCTTGCACCCCCACAATTGTCACAGGGCCACTCAGCAATGGATCTGCGCCATATTCCACACCACATGCACAAGTGGAAAATGACAAATCATTAGGACCGTGCCATATTTCATCTGTGATGCTCGGGACAAGGGCATATATCAGACGTCAGAAGTGCTGAGGTTCAGCAGTTAGGCGCTGCACATACAGTGAGCACCAAATTTCACAGAGGAGTGAAACATTTATGAACTATGGTGCTCACTGTATATTAGAAGCACTCTGCATCGACTCCAAAACAGTACTCCAAGTGAGCCTCGTCAGCAACAGTGCAACATTTCTGAAGCTCATAACACACGGAAAGGAAAATACAGTGACTACCCAAGTATGTGGTGAAATCATAATCGCTGTGTCTACAGCAATATATTTGTGGGGCTGGTTCATGAGAGTCGAGAAGCCTCACCTTCTATATTTTACTGTAGCAGCCAGGGATCCCTGAATCCTTCCTCCTGCTTACCAAATGTAGGGATGCTGAACTCTACATTTCAAAACATCCAATCCCTCACTCCTCCGAGGGAGAATCACTTCATTATTAGAAACTCACAGCCATTTGCTTTATAGCCTGCTTCCCTCTGTTGGGTTTTGTGAGTGTTGGGCTTCACTGCGTCGTCGTCCCCTATGTTTCCTGTCCTTGGCGTATCATTCTGTTTTCCCTCATCTGTGGTAGTACATCGTAATCATGCAATTGTTGGGTGGGGCAGAGACATTGTATTCATGTGTGCCAGCTCCTTTATTAACGGGATAAGTAAAAAATCCTAAGAACACATCTTAACAGTATAACATAACACTTAAAAATGGTTTGTTCGGCAATTCTTCAGCTATGAACTTTTTATAGATGTGAAGAACGGAGGAATTAGCCACCCCACCGAGAACATTAACTTTGTTTTTAATTTAAATTTTAGCGTCAAAACAAAACTGCGTGATGCTTCATAAAATTTAACAGAACAACTTTGAACGTATAAATGGAAAATGATGTTTTCACAGCGAAAAATCTCAACTCACTGTCAAACTTTTAATGATAGATACATTGGTTATGTGTACATACCCACGAAAAGTAGTTCCATGAATTATTTGTAAACCATAGCTTCATGGCTAAAGCAGCAACGTCAATTACCTCATTCCTACAAAAAGTCCAAAAGTTCGCATTCTCAGTCGAACTGGACACCTCAAGCATCAGAGTGCGCGTTAAAATTACACCATATGGTTAAATGGCAAGTATTTTACACCTCTTTCTGTATATTAAGCAACTGAAAACTGCGGCGATTGCACTGGCTCAAAGGTTTTCCTGCAGATACAATGCATTTTCTCTCGGGAGACCAACGAGTCTGAATAGCTACGGCACCACAGCACCCACGCCCTCTCATCCCACAGCATGCGTGCAGAATATATTTACACTAACAACTCCGTGAGACAAGATAAACATTAACAAACATTAATATGCGATTTAAATGACACAATGATGGTCACAATCGCCTGACACGCGTATCGTTAGGGGGGTTGCGTGCGATATAAGTGCACCAAACTGCAGCTACCTAATGTATGACATCATTGCATTCGCCATAAAGCAAAATGATCCACTCGTGCATCTTATTGGATCCTTTAGACCAAGAACCCTTGCTGAGACGCCAACGCCTCATCGCAAACCCTCAAGCTAAAACGACTTATTTCTACAGGTTTATCGAATCGTTACTTACGAAATTATCAGAGCCGCCATTCATATTATCCGGACACAACACGTAGAATGAGATTCCTGGTTCAGCATAGAAATCCAATCGTCTCTCGTCAATCTCTTCCGCAAAGATTAAATCAAACGGGTTGCCGGAGCACCACTTCTCGGCCGTGTCAACCATCTGCTTGAATTCCATCCTGTTTTTGGGCACCTGAGTGGTCGAGGGGGAATCGGTGGGGTGACGATCTTCCTTTCGCCCAAAATGATGTTCGGTCGACGAACTGTCAGTGTTCAAAATCCCAAGCACCGCGTCCGCATGGCGAAATGTACTTTCACAGCGTCACATATCGGTTTTTCGGCGAGATTCTCTCCGCCTAACAATACGTGCAACAACGTGCTCTATTTGCTCCGTGTGTACAAGCATAGATTGTATAAAACCAAGATGCACAGACCTCCGACAAGTAGGTTAACGTAACCTCCGTCTCATAACGCGATGACGAAAGAATAGTCAGCGCCCTCCCATCGGAAAAAAAAACAAGAAAACCAGGAAAGCCTCGTTGAGGGGGTGTGAGTGCAGCTAGAACTGCTTGTATGTTTTCGCAGGAAAAAATAAAAGTAGTTTGATGCTGTGTGGTCATACCGACGTTTCATGCTACATTTTTGTGTTTTCAACCTTAGCTGGATTCGTATGGAAGCAAATAAAAGTCATCAGTATTTTGAACTTGAAAAAACGAATTGGAGGGGTAGAAAGATGTTGCACATGTGGGCAAATTTTTTTTTTTTTTTTTTTTTTTTTTTGCACAAAATGCAAATTCACCATGTTTCTGGAAAATTGGAGTAATCAACTGGTACCCAACAAAAGTTCTTGTGGTGCATCCTGTCAATACAACAACTTTTTGGAATTTTAATTCTTCAACTAGCCAACTAAAATAGAAACCCAAATTCCAAGGAAGTTGGGACGTTGTTTAAAGGCAGTTGTTAAGGGTACGGCAGTTTTCCAATACATTGTCAATGTAGAGAGGTACAGCAGTCCCCATTTCAAACCCTGCCCTAACCATAATCCCTAATCCTTGTCCTAAACCCTTGAAATCGACTGCTGTGCCAATAAAAACTGCCGGATCTGTGGGCACTGTGTTGTGTAAAACGTGATTAAAACAGAATACAATTATTTGCAAATCCTTTTCAACCTATACTCAACTGAGTACACTACAAAGGCAAGATATTTAACGTACAAACTGATCAACTTTATATTTTTTAAGACATTCAGCAGGCAACAAAAGACTGGGAAAGATGACAAATGCTTAAAAAACACCTGTTTGGAACATTCCAAAGGTGAACAGGTTAATTGAAAGCAGGTGAGTGTCATGATTAGGCATATAAGGAGCATCCCTGAAAGGCTCAGTTGTTCACAAGCAAGGATGGGGCAAGGTTCACCACTTAGTGATCAACTGCGTGAGCAAATAGTCCAAGCGTTTAAGAACAATGTTTCTCAACATGTAATTGCAAGGAATTTAGGGATTTCATCATCTACTGTCCATAATACCATCAAAAGATTCAGAGAATCCGGAGAAATCTCTACACGTAAGCGGAAAGGCCGAAAACCAACATTGAATGCCTGTAATGGCTGGTCCATCAGGCGGCACTGCATTAAAAACAAACAAAATTCTGTAAAGGATATTACCATTTGGGCTCAGGAGCACTTCGGAAAACCATTGTCAGTAAACACAGTTCGTTGCTACATCTACAAGCGCAAGTTAAAACTCTACCATGCAAAGCAAAAGCCATATATCAACAACACCCAGAAACTCCGCCAGCTTCTCTGGGCCTGAGCGCATCTGAGATGGACTGATGCAAAGTGGAAAAGTGCACTGTGGTCTGATGAGTCCACATTTCAGATTGTTTTTGCAAATCATGGACGTCATGTCCTCCGGGCGAAAGAGGAAAAGGACCATCTAGATTATTATCTGCCTAAGCAAAATCAGCATTTTTACTATGTATACACTGCACATATTTCATTTCAAGAGATTTCTCTGTGGCACATATCGTTTTGTGAGATTTGAATAAGGTGGTACAGTGGGGCGCCACCTATTGGCATTACTAGTGAAACCAACATAGTGCCAAGACAAAATCAGTGTTTTCACAGTGTATAAAAGACACATATTCCATTTCAAAAAACTTCTTCATGGCACATGTCTGATTTTGTCAGATCTGACATATTGGTGATAGCGCCCCCAACATATTTTTGTACATTCGTCCCCTTATATCCAGACATTGGCAAAGAGTGTCGTAAACCTTCCTGTGGCATATTAAAATATCCTGAAAGAGTGGGAGACTCAGCTAATTTCAAGGCTATATCTTCTTGGTTTACATTTTTATGGGCCCCTAAACATCACTGCAAACAGGCAAATTGGAAGTTTGTCAAAAATGTCTGTAGCCGCTGCTCCAAGATGGAGAATCGTGCCAAAGATATTTCTGGAGTCCTTTGTTTAGCCCAAAGGAATGTTCAAATTAATGGTCTACCCATCCTCAGTATGGTCATTAATGCTAAGCCACTGAATAAACAGGAAAAAATTAGCCTGCACCCAACTTTGGAAGCAAATCTGTCAAGAAACCAAAGAAGTACCAAACTAAATACTTCAAAATTTTTCTCGCCTTTAATGCCTGAAAACGATACTGGTAAAATTAATTTGGCACTGGTCTTGTTGAAAAATTTAAATAAGCCTGAATCCGTAAAAAATATTTTTTCCCATTGTGCACAGATTTCTTGTTATTGCATGTATAACCAATTTAATCACCAGGTGGCACTTTCACATTTTAAAAATGTGGGTATCCCAGTATCAGATACAATCATAACTTCTTTGGAACATTGAAGCAGTTATCCACAATATTCATTCAAAAATGGCTATTTTTCCTAAAAAATGCTGAATTTGCTACCTGATTTTTCCACTTCTAGGTGGCATTGAAGTCATATTGTTAAAAATTGTGAGCTGAAACTCTATGGTTTCCGGTTCCACATGTGACACTCCATCTGCAGTGGGTAACTCCCCCTACCCACTTCAAGCCTTCGTACTCTTTCATAATAATGGCCACTAGGTGGCAACCGCAAGTCGACGACGACTGAGGACCAATCAGGGCCGAGCTTACAAATGTGTCGCCAGCAGCAGACGGAATGGCGAAAACCACGTGTAAACAGTAAACAATCCGCGATGATCATGGCAGAAAATACTCCCAAAAAAAAGGGTATACCGTTGTGCCGAAGGGCTTTCATGCTTGTGCGTGGTATGTCAGTGCGATATAAGATTAGGAACCACGTGGGTCGCCCGGAGCCAATGACAAACAATGTGTTAGATTCTCAGCTTAAAGCAGAATGAGTCAGCTGATTGAATGGTTGTGATCATGTGACCTAGCGGCCATTATTATGAAATAGTAAGAAGGCTTGCAGTGGGTAGGGGGAGTTACTCACTGCAGATGGAGTGTAACTCTCACACTGAAAATTGTAGAAAAATGTAACCTTCAACTCAAGTGAATTTTAAGGGAAAAAAAAATCCCTGACTAAGAAATCATTAATTTTCATAAAATCCCTGGTTCAACAATTATTGATACCCCTTACAATTCCTTGGAATTAAATGTAATTGAAGTATTTCTGTCATTCCTACAGTTGTTTACAAAGTTGATCAGAGTATCTAGGAACATTTAATTAGTAAATCATCGCTTCCTGTTTCCCTGGGGTATAAATATGTTGTGACACAGAGGCCATTTCTCTTATCCACTCCTCAACATGGGAAAGACAAAGGAACACACCATTCAAGTGAGGCAGATGTGTGTCGACCTTCACAAGTCAGGCAATGGCGACAAGAAAATAGCCACTCGCCTGCACCTGCCCATATCTACTGTCAGAAAAATCATTAAGAAGTTTAAAACAACTGGAACAGTGGTAAACAAACCTGGACAAGGACGCAAGGTGATTTTGCCACCACACACAGTGAGGAGGTTGGTAAGAGAAATAAAAAGTTCTCCAAAACTCACTGTTAAAGAATTGCAACAAAGTGTAGCATTTTGGGGTCACAAGTCTCCAAAACAACCATCAGACGCTATCTACATGCCAACAAGCTGTTTGGGAGGCATGCACGGAAAAAAAAACCTTTTCTCACCCACAATCATAAACGCAAACGTCTGGAGTTCGCTAAGCGGTACTGGAACTTCAACTGGGACCATGTGCTTTGGTCAGATGACACCAAGATAGAGCTTTTTGGCAACAAACACTCTCAGTGGGTCTGGTGGAACACAAAAGATGAGTATGCAGAAAAGCACCTCATGCCCACTGTGAAGTATGGGCGAGGATCCGTAACGCTGTGGGCCTGTTTCTCTTCCAGAGGCCCTGGGAACCTTGTTAGGGTGCATGGCATCATGAACGCTTTGAAATACCAGGACAGTTTAAATCAAAATCTGGTGGCCTCTGCCCGAAAGCTGAAGATGGGTCATCACTGGGTCTTTCAGCAAGATAATGTCCCCAAACATGTGGCCAAATCAACACAGAAATAGTTCGCCAGACACAGAATCAAGCTCCTCCCATGGCCATCTTAGTCCCCAGACCTCAACCCCATTGAAAACCCGTGGAGTGAGCTGAAGAGGAGAGTGCAGAGGAGAGGACCCAGGTCGCTGGATGATTTGGAGAGATTGTGCAAAGAGGAATAGTCGAAGATCCCTCTTCCTGTATTCTCCCATCTAGCGAAACATTACAGGAGAAGATTAGGTGCTGTTTTGTTGGCAAAAGGTGGTTGTAAATAGTATTAACATCAGGGGTGCTAATAATTATGGCAAACATGATTTGATGTAAAAGAATTATTTCTTAATGTGTCTTAATGTGGGATTTTTTTCCCACTGAATAAATGCACTTGAATTAAAGGTTGGATTTTTCTCTTTTTTTCATTGTGATCCTATATTATTTAGAAAAAAACTGAATTTATTAGAAGCTAAAGAACACATGTTAACCAAGGGTGCCAATAATTATCGTGGGCGCTGTAGGTGCTGTAGAATGCAAAAAAGAATCAAATGATGAACAAAGGAAACCCAGGCTCAGAATGCTGGCAGCATAGTATGTGCAAGGAGAGGGAGAGAAAGGAGAGAATAATCAACTGCAGGCAACTTATAGGCTGGTGAACACCAGGCCCAGGTGTCACCAGACAGGCAGTGATTGCATTACTTTCTGCATAAAATGAAGCCAATTCAGCAATACCAAACCCAGCCTCAGGGGCCGCCACAGTCAGGGAGGTCATGACCAGGAAATGTATCCTTTCAAAGCCATTTTTCAATTTTCCATCCATCCATCTTCTACCGCTTATCCGGGGCCGGGTCGCGGGGCAGCAGTCTAAGCAGGGATGCCCAGACTTCCCTCTCCCTGGACACTTCCTCCAGTTCTTCGGGGGGTATCCCGAGGCGTTCCCAGGCCAGCCGAGTGACATAGTCCCTCAAGCGTGTCCTGGGTCTTCCCCGGGGCCTCCTCCCGGTGGGGCATGCCCGCAACACCTTCCCAGGAAGGCGTCCAGGGGGCATCTTATAGAGATGCCCGAGCCACCCCAGCTGGCTCCTCTCGACGTGGAGGACCAGCGGCTCTACTCTGAGCTCCCTCCGGGTGACAGGGCTCCTCATCCTATCTCTAAGGGAGCGCCCCGCCACCCTGCAGAGGAAACCCATTTCAGTCGCTTGTACCCGAGATCTCATTCTTTCAGTCATGATCCAAAGTTCATGACCATAGGTGAGGGTAGGAGCGTAGATTGACTGGTAAATCGAGAGCTTTGCCTTTCGACTCAGCTCCTTCTTCACCACAACAGATCGGTACAATGACCACATTACTGCTGCCGCTGCACCGATCCGTCTGTCGTGAACAAGACCCTAAGGTACTTAAACTCCTCCACTTGAGGCAAGAGCTCTCCTCTAACCCAGAGGGGGCAAGCCACCTTTTTCCGGTCGAGAACCATGACCTCGGACTTGAAGGTGCTGATTCTCATCCCAGCCGCTTCGCACTCGGCTGCAAACCGCCCCAGTGCGTGCTGAAGGTCCCGGTTTGAAGGAACCAACAGGACAACATCATCCGCAAAAAGCAGAGATGAGATCCTTTGGTCCCCAAACCGAACTCCCTTCGGCCCCTGGCTGCGCCGAGAAATTCTGTCCATAAAGATAATGAACAGAGCCGGTGACAGAGGGCAGCCCTGCCGGAGTCCAACACGCACCAGGAACAGGTCTGACTTACTGCCGGCAATGCGAATTAAGCTCCTGCTCTGGTCATACAGAGACCACACGGCCCTTAGGAAAGGGCCCTGGACTCCATACTCCTGAAGCACCTCCCACAGAATGCCACGAAGGACACGGACGAATGCCTTCTCCAAGTCCACAAAACACATGTGGACTGGTTGGGCAAACTCCCATGCACCCTCAAGCACCCTGCGAAGGGTATAGAGCTGGTCCAGTGTTCCACTACTAGGGCGAAAACCGCATTGTTCCTTCTGGATTCGAGGTTCGACTATCGGCTAAATTCTCCTCTCCAGCACCCTGGAATAGACATTACCCGGGAGGCTGAGAAGTGTGATCCCCCTATAGTTCGAACACACCCTTCGGTCCCCCTTCTTAAATAGAGGGACCACCACCCCGGTCTGCCAATCCAGAGGCACTGTCCCCGACTGCCACGCGATGCTGCAGAGGCGTGTCAACCAAGACAGCCTTACAACATCCAGGGACTTGAGGGACTCAGGGCGGATCTCGTACACCCCCGGTGCCTTGCCATCGAGGAGCTTCCGAACTACCTCACTGACTTCAGCTCGAGTGATGGACGAGTCAGCCAGCCTCTGCTTCCTCTATGGAAGGCGTAAGCTCTCCCGGAGATGGGAGTTGAAAACCCCTCTGAAACCCCTCAATTTTCAGTATTTTTTTTAATATAATTTCAGTGTTGAATTTTCATGATTTTTTTCTGTTTGAAGCCCTTAAAAATTATGAAAATAAAGTGAAATACATTGTAATTCCAATGTGTCTTGTTTCATTTTAGCCATTTCCCCCTCTTTTTGAAGCTTAAATCTTGAATTATAAAGCCTGAAATAGGGAAACACATAAATCGCCAGATTTGTCTTTCATGCAAAGGTGATAAAAGGATACCAATTTTGTCGTTGAGTTCTCAATAGAATTCATGCAATTAGCATCTGATCGGAAATTGATCCGCTACTCCTGAAAATACTGTATTAAATAATTCATGCAAATGTTGCTGAAATGTAAGTATTAGTTCAGGGTCTCAGGAGAGGACCTCCTAATTTATGCATAGCCGTAGCCACTTTGAACATACCAAGAACAGGTTTGAGTAAGTAATTCAGGATAACACAAATGTAACGTTACTTTCTATGGTTATATTTAGTAGCTTTATCCTTAACCGCCTTTTGTTATAGCACTTTGCTGACAAAAATGGGCCTGAAGGGCAAGGGTTTAGTCCTCCAGGCCTTTAGAAATGGGAAAACCGAAGGAAGAAATACAAGGTAGGTATTCTAGGCAGAGATGCTGTTCTGGAGGTGCAAATAGTTCAGCTGCTACTGGTGAGTGTTATGCGATTCTATAATAAAACATTACTCGAGATGTAAACTATAATAAAAATACATTTTAGATGGGTCAATAAGTGGTGAACATTTTAGTGTTTAAATATATTTAGAAAAGAGTAACGATGTCATTTAGTAATAAGTGAGTCTGAGAAGCAACAAAATGTTCTTTTCTTGACTTTCAATATTTTATGTTTTACAGGAGCTTCAGTACCCACCAACTGGGTAAGGAGTTGAGAGCAGAGATGGAGCCGCAGCCTCCTGACAATGGTATGACGCTATGAATGAGGCCGGAGGTCAAAAGGCTTCGATTATTCCCCCTGTCGTGGTGGTCTCACTCTTACTGGTGGAATCAAGTGTTGCAGAGCCCAACCAGTCCTGTGTCCCCTGCCCTGAGGAGACCTGCTCCAGCAGTTCAAGCACATATTCCTGCCCCAGCCCAAACTACTTCTGACACCTTTGCCAGAACTATGTCTATTCACAAAGAATTGCAGAATTGCAAACATAAAGTTATTTTTGTGATCATACCTTGGTTTTCAGTCCCATTAGATAACAGACGTTTTGACAACACATAACAATGCCTCAGGACAAACTCACAAACTTTGATGGACAGAATCATGTTGGTTCCAAGATATCCATGGCAATAATCTTTTCTGTAGTAATGGACTTCTGAAGAAAAACGAGACTGAGTGGTCAAAGGCAAGACAGAAGCTATGATAAATCTTCTCTTGTATGGAGTCTTCTGTTTCAAATGACAATTGTGGATTCAAATCCCACTTCTGACATCTCTGAACTTTTCAAAATTCCTGTCATATCTCGCAAAGCCATTGACAATGCATTTCCAAAGCTGGTGAACTGCGAGCAACAATTTCTCTGCAGAATGCGTATTTTCCCCATATCCCAGCTTACTTATATGGAAAATGTCAAATTGTGAATCCGGTTGGATGCAACAATTAATGACTTGAAACCCCATATTCATTCTACCTGGGTACTGAAAACCAACCTTGTTTCTTACATATCATGAGGTATTTTTTCATAGTTGTAAGAAACACCTTGGTGGTGCAGCTTGGACACATCCTCAGTGATGAACCCAGGGTCACAGAGTGTTTCGGGTCTAAGATCATCAGACACTCTCACCTGGGCGACCCAGCCGGGGCTGATCAGACCCCGACTTGTGTCCAAGCAGCGCACTAAACCATGTTTCGCCCCTTTTTATCCACAGCCACCTGGAGGCTTTCTCAGCTGCCTCGCAAATGGTTTTGGTGGCTTTCCTCTCTTGAGCCCCCCTGATTCCAAGGAGCCTGAGTGTTCGGTGCAGGCTCTGTCCTGGAAACCCTCTGCAGCCAACTTCAATTGGTTCACGGCGGGCCCTCCACCCATTTAGCCTGCAGTCTTCCACCAGTTCCAGGTATTTTGCCTTCTTTCGCTCGTAAGCTACCTCGATCCGGTCTTCCCAGGGGATTGTAAGTTCCAGTAGCACCACTTGTTTTGTGCTTTCAGATGTTAGGACCATGTCTGGCCTGAGCGTTGTGCTGGTGATGTGCTCTGGAAACTTCAATAGCCTCCCCAGGTCCACCTTCAGCTGCCAGTCACCTGCTGTGGCTAAAAGACCACCCGGGACCTTTGGCTGTGACGGAGGTTTCTCTCCTGCCCTGACAAAGGCGATGTTTGGCCTTGCTGAAGGCTGATGCTTACTTCGCTGAATTCCAGCACAGATGGTGTCAGCTACTGCCTTCAGCACCTGATCATGACGCCACCTATACCTCCCCTCTCCCAGTGCTTTCGGGCAGCAGCTTAGGATGTGCTCCAGTGATCCTCTTGCAGGGCACAGTGGACATGATGCTGTTTCTGCCAGGCCCCAGCAGTGCAGATTGGATGGACTCGGGAGGACATCATACACTGACTGGATCAGGAACTTGAGTCTTGCTGGCTCTGATCTCCAAAGTTCTGACCAGGTGATTTTCCGAGTCAGTGCATGGTCCCAATTGGTCCATGCCCCTTGCTGGCGCATGGCCACAATCCTGCTGCGCCATTCTTCCTCCACCTCTGCTCGGATCTCCCCTTGGATCAACTGCCGTCTGTCCCTCCCCTGGGCTCTGTCATAACGTGGTGCTTTATGACAGCTAAGTCCTGCACGCCCAACCGCCACAGAGCCTACTAGCACCCCATGCCGCAACCTTGCCTCTGCCAGCTGGACTGCCTCCTGTGCTCGCCATTTCCTCCCGGTCCTGACTTCTATGCCTGCAGAGGAGACTCTGGTGTCGAATGAGTCTCTGTACAGTAACAGCTCCCTGGCTCTTGTTACTTTGAATTCCTCTGTCAGGCCTGAGAATGGGAGCTGCAGCTTGTTGGTGTGCCCATACAGGGCAATGCAGCTCAGGCTCTTCGGCAAGCCCAGCCACCTGCGCAGGAAGTGGCTGATGTTCCGCTCCAAGGTCTCCACCGTTGTTATTGGGACCTGGTACATCAACAATGGCCACAAAAGCCTTGGCAGGATGCCATGCTGATATATCCAGGCTTTAAACTTCCCTGGAAGGCCCGATCTGTCCATCGCAGCAAGCCAGGTCTTCAGCTCTGTATGCATAGCCTGGATTGCTGCTGTGTCTTTCAGAGTGGCGTCGAAGACCTTCCCCAAGCTCTTCACTGGTTTCTCTGTTAATGATGGAATTTGAGTTCCATTCATGTGGAAGCGGAACTTTTCCTCTACTTTCCCCTTCCTCAACACAAGGGCCCTGCATTTCGCTGGCTTGAATGTCATTCTCGCCCAGGATGTTAGCCGTTCCAGACCTTTGAGGAGCCAGCGGCACCCTGGCACTGATGTTGCTGTGACCGTTAGGTCGTCCATAAAGGCTCTGATTGGCGGTTGGCGAATACCAGACCACTGTGTCACTGATATTGTACAACCAGTGACAATGCCTTTCTCTAGCCGATGCCATGCCAATGTTGTTGATCCAGATGCAAATCTCATGATCTTACTGAATTTATGATTGAGTCTCTTAAGACAGGACATACTTTTTGATATTTCGTGACAGTGCATCTCCAAAAACAAGCTAACTTTGATTGAAAGAATCACATTGGTGCCAAAAATTCCATGGCCATGTTTCTTTTCTGTTGTTGGGCACCAGTGCATAGTCCTTTTGAGGAATTCCTCTGTTCTTCTTTATTCTCATGTTACAGAAAATGCCGAAAAAATTGGCAATCAGGATGACATCCCTGGTTGAAAATAATGTCAGCAAGGTTTTAATATTGAGGACTGCTTTGGTCAGGAGTCATATGGCTTAGAATTCACGAGAGATGACATTCATGCAATGACCAAACATATACTTTTTTCCTTTCTTTTGGACACAAATTCTTGAGCAGCATGCCCTTCAGTGTCCAGGAGGCTTTCAAGAGGGATTTAACACAGACCCCAGATTGGCTGAGTGATCAAAGGTGCCAGAGTAAAGGTGTAATAGAAGTTATCTTCTATGGAGCCTTTGTCTCTCGTTTGAGACGTCAGCTCAGCTCTCACCTCTGTTAAACCTATTCTTTTCAATGAGACATCTACATTTTGAAAAGCAATTCAAGCTACATTTCCAGAATCGCAGAATTTGAAGAACTGCATTTCCTGCATAATATGGATTTTCCCGTGTATTTGTGAGTGGATCGTAGAAAAAATGTGAAATTGGGGGTAACTGTCAGACCAGTGCTATAAAACCATTAAGCCCCAGGTTCATTGCGCTTTGGGACTGAGGAGCCACCTGGGGCGAAACATAAAATAAGAATTTATTTTTGCGATCCTACTTTGCTTCTGAGTCCCATTAGAGAACACACAATTTGATATCACATAACAATGCCTCAAGACAAACAAGCCACTTGGTTCCAGGATGTCCATGGCATTGATCTTTTCTGATGTAATAGACTTCCTGACAGCAGTTTACAGCCCTTATTGTGAATTTCTGTTCTTCCAGGAACTTATATTATGAAAGACTCCATCCAACTGGCCGACAGTGTAATATCGCTGCAAGAAAATGAGGACAGCCGTGTATCAATTTCAAGTGCTGGTTTAGTGAGTGGCCATTTAGGCTGTAATATACCCACACCTAATATTTGCCACACCCATATCTTTTTTGACAATAATGTTAACAGGCATGTCATCAGGTTTTCAAATGGCACTCAAGAGAACTTGCAAGCAGGTGTCAGAATGGCCGAATAGTCTAAGGCGCCAGTCTCAAGCTGTGATAAAGCTTCTCTTCCGTAGAGTCTTCTGGTCTCTAATGAGAGGCGTGGGTTCAAATCCCACTTCTGACAAATTTGAACTTTTCAATATTCCTGTCATATCTCGCAAAGCCATTGACAATGCATTTCCAAAGCTGGTGAACTGCGAGCACCAATTTCTCTGCAGAATGCGGATTTTCCCCCATATCCCAGCTTACTTATATGGAAAATGTCAAATTGTGGATCCGGTTGGATGCAACGATTGATGACTTGAAACCCCATATTCATTCTACCTGGGTACTGAAAAGCAACCTTGTTTCTTACATATTATGAGGTGCTTTTTCATGATCTTACTGATTTTATGATTGAGTCTCTTAAGACAGGACATACTTTTTGATATTTAGTAACAGTGCATCTCCAAAAACAAGCTAACTTTGATTGAAAGAATCACATTGGTGCCATAAATTCCATGGCCATGTTTCTTTTCTGATGTTGGGCACCAGTGCATAGTCCTTTTGAGGAATTCCTCTGTTCTTCTTTGTTCTCATGTTACAGAAAATGCCAAAAAAATTGGCAATCAGGATGACATCCCTGGTTGAAAATAATGTCAGCAAGGTTTTAATATTGAGGACTGCTTTGGTCAGGAGTCATATGGCTTAGAATTCACTAGAGATGACATTCATGCAATGACTAAACATATACTTTTTTCCTTTCTTTTTGACACAAATTCTTGAGCAGCATGCCCTTCAGTGTCCAGGAGGCTTTCAAGAGGGATTTAACACAGACCCCAGATTGGCTGAGTGATCGAAGGTGCCAGAGTAAAGGTGTAATAGAAGTTATCTTCTATGAAGCCTTTGTCTCTCGTTTGAGGCGTCAGCTCAGCTCTCACCTCCGTTAAACCTTTTCTTTTCAATGAGACATCTACATTTTGAAAAGCAATTCAAGCTGCATTTCTAGAGTCGCAGAATTTCAAGAACTGCATTTCCTGCATAATATGGATTTTCCTGTGTATTTGTGAGTGGATCGTAGAAAAAATGTGAAATTGGGGGTAACTGTCAGACCAGTGCTATAAAACCATTAAGCCCCAGGATCATTGCGCTGTGGGACTGAGGAGCCACCTGGGGCGAAACATAAAATAAGAATTTATTTTTGCGATCCTACTTTGCTTCTGAGTCCCATTAGAGAACACACAATTTGATATCACATAACAATGCCTCAAGACAAACAAGCCACTTGGTTCCACGATGTCCATGGCATTGATCTTTTCTGAAGAATTAGACTTCCTGACAGCAGTTTACAGCCCTTATTGTGAATTTCTGTTCTTCCTGGAACTTATATTATGAAAGACTCCATCCAACTGGCCGACAGTGTAATATCGCTGCAAGAAAATGAGGACAGCCGTGTATCAATTTCAAGTGCTGGTTTAGTGAGTGGCCATTTAGGCTGTAATATACCCACACCTAATATTTGCCACACCCATATCTTTTTTGACAATAATGTTAACAGGCATGTCATCAGGTTTTCAAATGGCACTCAAGAAAACTTGCAAGCGGGTGTCAGAATGGCCGAGTGGTCTTAGAAGCCAGACTCAAGCTGTGATAAAGCTTCTCTTCCGTGGAGTCTTCTGGTCTCTAATGAGAGACGTGGGTTCAAATCCCACTTCTGATAAATCTGTACTTTTCAATATTCCTGTCATATCTCGCAAAGCCATTGACAATGCATTTCCAAAGCTGGTGAACTGCGAGCACCAATTTCTCTGCAGAATGTGGATTTTCCCCCATATCCCAGCTTACTTATATGGAAAATGTCAAATTGTGGATCCGGTTGGATGCAACGATTGATGACTTGAAACCCCATATTCATTCTACCTGGGTACTGAAAAGCAACCTTGTTTCTTACATATTATGAGGTGCTTTTTCATGATCTTACTGATTTTATGATTGAGTCTCTTAAGACAGGACATACTTTTTGATATTTAGTAACAGTGCATCTCCAAAAACAAGCTAACTTTGATTGAAAGAATCACATTGGTGCCATAAATTCCATGGCCATGTTTCTTTTCTGATGTTGGGCACCAGTGCATAGTCCTTTTGAGGAATTCCTCTGTTCTTCTTTGTTCTCATGTTACAGAAAATGCCAAAAAAATTGGCAATCAGGATGACATCCCTGGTTGAAAATAATGTCAGCAAGGTTTTAATATTGAGGACTGCTTTGGTCAGGAGTCATATGGCTTAGAATTCACTAGAGATGACATTCATGCAATGACCAAACATATACTTTTTTCCTTTCTTTTTGACACAAATTCTTGAGCAGCATGCCCTTCAGTGTCCAGGAGGCTTTCAAGAGGGATTTAACACAGACCCCAGATTGGCTGAGTGATCGAAGGTGCCAGAGTAAAGGTGTAATAGAAGTTATCTTCTATGGAGCCTTTGTCTCTCGTTTGAGGCGTCAGCTCAGCTCTCACCTCCGTTAAACCTATTCTTTTCAATGAGACATCTACATTTTGAAAAGCAATTCAAGCTGCATTTCTAGAGTCGCAGAATTTGAAGAACTGCATTTCCTGCATAATATGGATTTTCCCGTGTATTTGTGAGTGGATCGTAGAAAAAATGTGAAATTGGGGGTAACTGTCAGACCAGTGCTAAAAAACCAATAAGCCCCAGGTTCATTGCGCTTTGGGACTGAGGAGCCACCTGGGGCGAAACATAAAATAAGAATTTATTTTTGCGATCCTACCTTGCTTCTGAGTCCCATTAGAAAACACACAATTTGATATCACATAACAATGCCTCAAGACAAACAAGCCACTTGGTTCCACGATGTCCACGGCATTGATCTTTTCTGATGTAATAGACTTCCTGACAGCAGTTTACAGCCCTTATCGTGAATTTCTGTTCTTCCTGGAACTTATATTATGAAAGACTTCATCCAACTGGCCGACAGTGTAATATCGCTGCAAGAAAATGAGGACAGCCGTGTATCAATTTCAAGTGCTGGTTTAGTGAGTGGCCATTTAGGCTGTAATATACCCACACCTAATATTTGCCACACCCATATCTTTTTTGACAATAATGTTAACAGGCATGTCATCAGGTTTTCAAATGGCACTCAAGAGAACTTGCAACCGGGTGTCAGAATGGCCGAGTGGTCTAAGGCGCCAGACTCAAGCTGTGTTAAAGCTTCTCTTCCGTGGAGTCTTCTGGTCTCTAATTAGAGGCATGGGTTCAAATCCCACTTCTGACAAATCTGTACTTTTCAATATTCCTATCATATCTCGCAAAGCCATTGACAATGCATTTCCAAAGCTGGTGAACTGCGAGCACCAATTTCTCTGCAGAATGCGGATTTTCCCCCATATCCCAGCTTACATATATGGAAAATGTCAAATTGTGGATCCAGTTGGATGCAACGATTGATGACTTGAAACCCCATATTCATTCTACCTGGGTACTGAAAAGCAACCTTGTTTCTTACATATTATGAGGTGCTTTTTCATGATCTTACTGATTTTATGATTGAGTCTCTTAAGACAGGACATACTTTTTGATATTTAGTAACAGTGCATCTCCAAAAACAAGCTAACTTTGATTAAAAGAATCACATTGGTGCCATAAATTCCATGGCCATCTTTCTTTTCTGATGTTGGGCACCAGTGCATAGTCCTTTTGAGGAATTCCTCTGTTCTTCTTTGTTCTCATGTTACAGAAAATGACAAAAAAATTGGCAATCAGGATGACATCCCTGGTTGAAAATAATGTCAGCAAGGTTTTAATATTGAGGACTGCTTTGGTCAGGAGTCATATGGCTTAGAATTCACAAGAGATGACATTCATGCAATGACCAAACATATACTTTTTTCCTTTCTTTTTGACACAAATTCTTGAGCAGCATGCCCTTCAGTGTCCAGGAGGCTTTCAAGCGGGATTTAACACAGACCCCAGATTGGCTGAGTGATCGAAGGTGCCAGAGTAAAGGTGTAATAGATGTTATCTTCTATCGAGCCTTTGTCTCTCGTTTGAGGCGTAAGCTCAGCTCTCACCTCTGTTAAACCTATTCTTTTCAATGAGACATCTACATTTTGAAAAGCAATTCAAGCTGCATTTCTAGAGTCGCAGAATTTCAAGAACTGCATTTCCTGCATAATATGGATTTTCCCGTGTATTTGTGAGTGGATCGTAGAAAAAATGTGAAATTGGGGGTAACTGTCAGACCAGTGCTATAAAACCATTAAGCCCCAGGTTCATTGCGCTTTGGGACTGAGGAGCCACCTGGGGCAAAACATAAAATAAGAATTTATTTTTGCGATCCTACTTTGCTTCTGAGTCCCATTAGAGAACACACAATTTGATATCACATAACAATGCCTCAAGACAAACAAGCCACTTGGTTCCAGGATGTCCATGGCATTGATCTTTTCTGATGTAATAGACTTCCTGACAGCAGTTTACAGCCCTTATCGTGAATTTCTGTTCTTCCTGGAACTTATATTATGAAAGACTCCATCCAACTGGCCGACAGTGTAATATCGCTGCAAGAAAATGAGGACAGCCGTGTATCAATTTCAAGTGCTGGTTTAGTGAGTGGCCATTTAGGCTGTAATATACCCACACCTAATATTTGCCACACCCATATCTTTTTTGACAATAATGTTAACAGGCATGTCATCAGGTTTTCAAATGGCACTCAAGAGATCTTGCATGCGGGTGTCACAATGGCCTAGTGGTCTAAGGCGCCAGACTCAAGCTGTGATAAAGCTTCTCTTCCGTGGAGTATTCTGGTCTGTAATGAGAGGCGTGGGTTCAAATCCCACTTCTGACATCTCTGTACTTTTCAATATTCCTGTCATATCTCGCAAAGCCATTGACAATGCATTTCCAAAGCTGGTAAACTGCGAGCCCCAATTTCTCTACAGAAAGCGGATTTTCCCCCATATCCCAGCTTACTTATATGGAAAATGTCAAATTGTGGATCCGGTTGGATGCAACGATTGATGACTTGAAACCCCATATTCATTCTACCTGGGTACTGAAAAGCAACCTTGTTTCTTACATATTATGAGGTGCTTTTTCATGATCTTACTGATTTTATGATTGAGTCTCTTAAGACAGGACATACTTTTTGATATTAAGTAACAGTGCATCTCCAAAAACAAGCTAACTTTGATTGAAAGAATCACATTGGTGCCATAAATTCCATGGCCATGTTTCTTTTCTGATGTTGGGCACCAGTGCATTGTCCTTTTGAGGAATTCCTCTGTTCTTCTTTGTTCTCATGTTACAGAAAATGCCAAAAAAATTGGCAATCAGGATGACATCCCTGGTTGAAAATAATGTCAGCAAGGATTTAATATTGAGGACTGCTTTGGTCAGGAATCATATGGCTTAGAATTCACTAGAGATTAAATTAATGCAATGACCAAACATATACTTTTTTCCTTTCTTTTTGACACAAATTCTTGAGCAGCATGCCCTTTAGTGTCCAGGAGGCTTTCAAGAGGGATTTAACACAGACCCCAGATTGGCTGAGTGATCGAAGGTGCCAGAGTAAAGGTGTAATAGATGTTATCTTCTATGGAGCCTTTGTCTCTCGTTTGAGGCGTCAGCTCAGCTCTCCCCTCCGTTAAACCTATTCTTTTCAATGAGATATCTACATTTCGAAAAGCAATTCAAGCTGCATTTCTAGAGTCGCAGAATTTCAAGAACTGCATTTCCTGCATAATATGGATTTTCCCGTGTATTTGTGAGTGGATCGTAGAAAAAATGGGAAATTGGGGGTAACTGTCAGACCAGTGCTATAAAACCATTAAGCCCCAGGTTCATTGCGCTTTGGGACTGAGGAGCCACCTGGGGCGAAACATAAAATAAGAATTTATTTTTGCGATCCTACTTTGCTTCGGAGTCCCATTAGAGAACACACAATTTCATATCACATAACAAAGCCTCAAGCCAAACAAGCCACTTGGTTCCACGATGTCCATGGCATTGATCTTTTCTGATGTAATAGACTTCCTGACAGCAGTTCACAGCCCTTATTGTGAATTTCTGTTCTTCCTGGAACTTATATTATGAAAGACTCCATCCAACTGGCCGACAGTGTAATATCGCTGCAAGAAAATGAGGACAGCCGTGTATCAATTTCAAGTGCTGGTTCAGTGAGTGGCCATTTAGGCTGTAATATACCCACACCTAATATTTGCCACACCCATATCTTTTTTGACAATAATGTTAACAGGCATGTCATCAGGTTTTCAAATGGCACTCAAGAGAACTTGCAACCGGTTGCAGAATGGCCAAGTGGTCTAAGGCGCCAGACTCAAGCTGCGATAAAGTTTCTCTTCCGTGGAGTCTTCTGGTCTCTAATGAGAGGCGTGGGTTCAAATCCCACTTCTGACAAATCTGTACTTTTCAATATTCCTGTCATATTGCGCAAAGCCATTGACAATGCAGTTCCTCAGCTGGTGAACTGCGAGCACCAATTTCTCTGCAGAAAGCGGATTTTCCCCCATATCCCAGCTTACTTATATGCAAAATGTCAAATTGTGGATCCGGTTGGATGCAACGATTGATGACTTGAAACTCCATATTCATTCTACCTGGGTACTGAAAAGCAACCTTGTTTCTTACATATCATGAGGTGCTTTTTCATGATCTTACTGATTTTATGATTGAGTCTCTTAAGACAGGACATACTTTTTGATATTTAGTAACAGTGCATCTCCAAAAAACAAGCTAACTTTGATTGAAAGAATCACATTGGTGCCATAAATTCCATGGCCATGTTTCTTTTCTGATGTTGGGCACCAGTGCATAGTCCTTTTGAGGAATTCCTCTGTTCTTCTTTGTTCTCATGTTACAGAAAATGCCAAAAAAATTGGCAATCAGGATGACATCCCTGGTTGAAAATAATGTCAGCAAGGTTTAATATTGAGGACTGCTTTGGTCAGGAGTCATATGGCTTAGAATTCACTAGAGATGACATTCATGCAATGACCAAACATATACTTTTTTCCTTTCTTTTTGAAACAAATTCTTGAGCAGCATGCCCTTCAGTGTCCAGGAGGCTTTCAAGAGGGATTTAACACAGACCCCAGATTAGCTGAGTGATTGAAGGTGCCAGAGTAAAGGTGTAATAGAAGTTATCTTCTATGGAGCCTTTGTCTCTCGTTTGAGGCGTCAGCTCAGCTCTCACCTCTGTTAAACCTATTCTTTTCAATGAGACATCTACATTTTGAAAAGCAATTCAAGCTGCATTTCTAGAGTCGCAGAATTTCAAGAACTGCATTTCCTGCATAATATGGATTTTCCCGTGTATTTGTGAGTGGATCGTAGAAAAAATGTGAAATTGGGGGTAACTGTCAGACCAGTGCTATAAAACCATTAAGCCCCAGGTTCATTCCGCTTAGGGACTGAGGAGCCACCTGGGGCGAAACATAAAATAAGAATTTATTTTTGCGATCCTTCTTTGCTTCTGAGTCCCATTAGAGAACACACAATTTGATATCACATAACAATGCCTCAAGACAAACAAGCCACTTGGTTCCACGATGTCCATGGCATTGATCTTTTCTGATGTAATAGACTTCCCGACAGCAGTTTACAGCCCTTATTGTGAATTTCTGTTCTTCCTGGAACTTATATTATGAAAGACTCCATCCAACTGGCCGACAGTGTAATATCGCTGCAAGAAAATGAGGACAGCCGTGTATCAATTTCAAGTGCTGGTTCAGTGAGTGGCCATTTAGGCTGTAATATACCCACACCTAATATTTGCCACACCCATATCTTTTTTGACAATAATGTTAACAGGCATGTCATCAGGTTTTCAAATGGCACTCAAGAGAAATTGCAACCGGGTGGCAGAATGGCCAAGTGGTCTAAGGCGCCAGACTCAAGCTGCGATAAAGTTTCTCTTCTGTGGAGTCTTCTGGTCTCTAATGAGAGGCGTGGGTTCAAATCCCACTTCTGACAAATCTGTACTTTTCAATATTCCTGTCATATTTCGCAAAGCCATTGACAATGCATTTCCTAAGCTGGTGAACTGCGAGCACCAATTTCTCTGCAGAATGCGGATTTTCCCCCATATCCCAGCTTACTTATATGCAAAATATCAAATTGTGGATCCGGTTGGATGCAACGATTGATGACTTGAAACCCCATATTCATTCTACCTGGGTACTGAAAAGCAACCTTGTTTCTTACATATCATGAGGTGCTTTTTCATGATCTTACTGATTTTATGATTGAGTCTCTTAAGACAGGACATACTTTTTGATATTTAGTAACAGTGCATCTCCAAAAACAAGCTAACTTTGATTGAAAGAATCACATTGGTGCCATAAATTCCATGGCCATGTTTCTTTTCTGATGTTGGGCACCAGTGCATAGTCCTTTTGAGGAATTCCTCTGTTCTTCTTTGTTCTCATGTTACAGAAAATGCCAAAAAATTGGCAATCAGGATGACATCCCTGGTTGAAAATAATGTCAGCATGGTTTTAATATTGAGGACTGCTTTGGTCAGGAGTCATATGGCTTAGAATTCACTAGAGATGACATTCATGCAATGACCAAACATATACTTTTTTCCTTTCTTTTTGAAACAAATTCTTGAGCAGCATGCCCTTCAGTGTCCAGGAGGCTTTCAAGAGGGATTTAACACAGACCCCAGATTGGCTGAGTGATCGAAGGTGCCAGAGTAAAGGTGTAATAGAAGTTATCTTCTATGGAGCCTTTGTCTCTCGTTTGAGGCATCAGCTCAGCTCTCACCTCTGTTAAACCTATTCTTTTCAATGAGACATCTACATTTTGAAAAGAAATTCAAGCTGCATTTCTAGAGTCGCAGAATTTCAAGAACTGCATTTCCTGCATAATATGGATTTTCCCGTGTATTTGTGAGTGGATCGTAGAAAAAATGTGAAATTGGGGGTAACTGTCAGACCAGTGCTATAAAACCATTAAGCCCCAGGTTCATTGCGCTTTGGGACTGAGGAGCCACCTGGGGCGAAACATAAAATAAGAATTTATTTTTGCGATCCTACTTTGCTTCTGAGTCCCATTAGAGAACACACAATTTGATATCACATAACAATGCCTCAAGACAAACAAGCCACTTGGTTCCACGATGTCCATGGCATTGATCTTTTCTGATGTAATAGACTTCCTGACAGCAGTTTACAGCCCTTATTGTGAATTTCTGTTCTTCCTGGAACTTATATTATGAAAGACTCCATCCAACTGGCCGACAGTGTAATATCGCTGCAAGAAAATGAGGACAGCCGTGTATCAATTTCAAGTGCTGGTTTAGTGAGTGGCCATTTAGGCTGTAATATACCCACACCTAATATTTGGAACACCCATATCTTTTTTGACAATAATGTTAACAGGCATGTCATCAGGTTTTCAAATGGCACTCAAGAGAACTTGCAAGCGGGTGTCAGAATGGCCGAGTGGTCTAAGGCGCCAGACTCAAGCTGTGATAAAGCTTCTCTTCCGTGGAGTCTTCTGGTCTCTAATGAGAGGCGTGGGTTCAAATCCCACTTCTGACAAATCTGTACTTTTCAATATTCCTGTCATATTTCGCAAAGCCATTGACAATGCATTTCCTAAGCTGGTGAACTGCGAGCCCCAATTTCTCGGCAGAAAGCGGATTTTCCCCCATATCCCAGCTTACTTATATGGAAAATGTCAAATTGTGGATCTGGTTGGATGCAACGATTGATGACTTGAAACCCCATATTCTTTCTACCTGGGTACTGAAAAGCAACCTTTTTTCTTTCATATCATGAGGTGCTTTTTCATGATCTTACTGATTTTATGATTGAGTCTTTTAAGACAGGACATACTTTTTGATATTTAGTAACAGTGCATCTCCAAAAACAAGCTAACTTTGATTGAAAGAATCACATTGGTGCCATAAATTCCATGGCCATGTTTCTTTTCTGATGTAGGGCACCAGTGCATAGTCCTTTTGAGGAATTCCTCTGTTCTTCTTTGTTCTCATGTTACAGAGAATGCCAAAAAAATTGGAAATCAGGATGACATCCCTGGTTGAAAATAATGTCAGCAAGGTTTTAATATTGAGGACTGCTTTGGTCAGGAGTCATATGGCTTAGAATTCACGAGAGATGACATTCATGCAATGACCAAACATATACTTTTTTCCTTTCTTTTTGACACAAATTCTTGAGCAGCATGCCCTTCAGTGTCCAGGAGGCTTTCAAGAGGGATTTAACACAGACCCCAGATTGGCTGAGTGATCGAAGGTGCCAGAGTAAAGGTGTAATAGAAGTTATCTTCTATGGAACCTTTGTCTCTCGTTTGAGGCGTCAGCTCAGCTCTCACCTCCGTTAAACCTATTCTTTTCAATGAGACATCTACATTTTGAAAAGCAATTCAAGCTACATTTCTAGAGTCGCAGAATTTCAAGAACTGCATTTCCTGCATAATATGGATTTTCCCGTGTATTTGTGAGTGGATCGTAGAAAAAATGTGAAATTGGGGGTAACTGTCAGACCAGTGCTATAAAACCATTAAGCCCCAGGTTCATTGCGCTTTGGGACTGAGGAGCCACCTGGGGCGAAACATAAAATAAGAATTTATTTTTGCGATCCTACTTTGCTTCTGAGTCCCATTAGAGAACACACAATTTGATATCACATAACAATGCCTCAAGACAAACAAGCCACTTGGTTCCACGATGTCCATGGCATTGATCTTTTCTGATGTAATAGACTTCCTGACAGCAGTTTACAGCCCTTATTGTGAATTTCTGTTCTTCCTGGAACTTATATTATGAAAGACTCCATCCAACTGTAAGACAGTGTAATATCGCTGCAAGAAAATGAGGACAGCCGTGTATCAATTTCAAGTGCTGGTTTAGTGAGTGGCCATTTAGGCTGTAATATACCCACACCTAATATTTGCCACACCCATATATTTTTTGACAATAATGTTAACAGGCATGTCATCAGGTTTTCAAATGGCACTCAAGAAAACTTGCAAGCGGGTGTCAGAATGGCCGAGTGTTCAAAGGCGCCAGACTCAAGCTGTGATAAAGCTTCTCTTCCGTGGAGTCTTCTGGCCTCTAATGAGAGGCGTGGGTTCAAATCCCACTTCTGACATCTCTGTACTTTTCAATATTCCTGTCATATCTCGCAAAGCCATTGACAATGCATTTCCAAAGCTGGTGAACTGCGAGCACCAATTTCTCTGCAGAAAGCGGATTTTCCCCCATATCCCAGCTTACTTATATGCAAAATGTCAAATTGTGGATCCGGTTGGATGCAACGATTGATAACTTGAAACCCCATATTCATTCTACCTGGGTACTGAAAAGCAACCTTTTTTCTTACATATCATGAGGTGCTTTTTCATGATCTTACTGATTTTATGATTGAGTCTCTTGAGACAGGACATACTTTTTGATATTTAGTAACAGTGCATCTCCAAAAACAAGCTAACTTTGATTGAAAGAATCACATTGGTGCCATAAATTCCATGGCCATGTTTCTTTGCTGATGTTGGGCACCAGTGCAGTCCTTTTGAGGAATTCCGCTGTTCTTTTTTGTTCTCATGTTACAGAGAATGCCAAAAAAATTGGAAATCAGGATGACATCCCTGGTTGGAAATAATGTCAGCAAGGTTTTAATATTGAGGACTGCTTTGGTCAGGAGTCATATGGCTTAGAATTCACAAGAGATGACATTCATGCAATGACCAAACATTTACTTTTTTCCTGTCTTTTTGACAAAAATTCTTGAGCAGCATGCCCTTCAGTGTCCAGGAGGCTTTCAAGAGGGATTTAACACAGACCCCAGATTGGCTGACTGATCGAAGGTGCCAGAGTAAAGGTGTAATAGAAGTTATCTTCTATGGAACCTTTGTCTCTCGTTTGAGGCGTCAGCTCAGCTCTCACCTCCGTTAAACCTATTCTTTTCAATGAGACATCTACATTTTGAAAAGCAATTCAAGCTGCATTTCTAGAGTCGCAGAATTTCAAGAACTGCATTTCCTGCATAATATGGATTTTCCCGTGGTATTTGTGAGTGGATCGTAGAAAAAATGTGAAATTGGGGGTAACTGTCAGACCAGTGCTATAAAACCATTAAGCCCCAGGTTCATTGCGCTTTGGGACTGAGGAGCCACCTGGGGCGAAACATAAAATAAGAATTTATTTTTGCGATCCTACTTTGCTTCTGAGTCCCATTAGAGAACACACAATTTGATATCACATAACAATGCCTCAAGACAAACAAGCCACTTGGTTCCACGATGTCCATGGCATTGATCTTTTCTGATATAATAGACTTCCTGACAGCAGTTTACAGCCCTTATTGTGAATTTCTGTTCTTCCTGGAACTTATATTATGAAAGACTGCATCCAACTGTAAGACAGTGTAATATCGCGGCAAGAAAATGAGGACAGCCGTGTATCAATTTCAAGTGCTGGTTTAGTGAGTGGCCATTTAGGCTGTAATATACCCACACCTAATATTTGCCACACCCATATATTTTTTGACAATAATGTTAACAGGCATGTCATCAGGTTTTCAAATGGCACTCAAGAAAACTTGCAAGCGGGTGTCAGAATGGCTGAGTGTTCAAAGGCGCCAGACTCAAGCTGTGATAAAGCTTCTCTTCCGTGGAGTCTTCTGGTCTCTAATGAGAGGCGTGGCTTCAAATCCCACTTCTGACAAATCTGTACTTTTCAATATTCCTGTCATATCTCGCAAAGCCATTGACAATGCATTTCCAAAGCTGGTGAACTGCGAGCACCAATTTCTCTGCAGAATGTGGATTTTCCTCCATATCCCAGCTTACTTATATGGAAAATGTCAAATTGTGGATCCGGTTGGATGCAACGATTGATGACTTGAAACCCCATATTCATTCTTCCTGGGTACTGAAAAGCAACCTTGTTTCTTACATATTATGAGGTGCTTTTTCATGATCTTACTGATTTTATGATTGAGTCTCTTAAGACAGGACATACTTTTTGATATTTTGTAACAGTGCATCTCCAAAAACAAGCTAACTTTGATTGAAAGAATCACATTGGTGCCATAAATTCCATGGCCATGTTTCTTCTCTGATGTTGGGCACCAGTGCATAGTCCTTTTGAGGAATTCCGCTGTCCTTCTTTGTTCTCATGTTACAGAGAATGCCAAAAAAATTGTAAATCAGGATGACATCCCTGGTTGAAAATAATGTCAGCAAGGTTTTGATATTGAGGACTACTTTGGTCAGGAGTCATATGGCTTAGAATTCACTAGAGATGACATTCATGCAATGACCAAACATTTACTTTTTTCCTGTCTTTTTGACACAAATTCTTGAGCAGCATGCCCTTCAGTGTCCAGGAGGCTTTCAAGACGGATTTAACACAGACCCCAGATTGGCTGAGTGATCGAAGGTGCCAGAGTAAAGGTGTAATAGAAGTTATCTTCTATGGAGCCTTTGTCTCTCGTTTTAGGCGTCAGCTCAGCTCTCACCTCTGTTAAACCTATTCTTTTCAATGAGACATCTACATTTTGAAAAGCAATTCAAGCTGCATTTCTAGAGTCGCAGAATTTCAAGAACTGCATTTCCTGCATAATATGGATTTTCCCGTGTATTTGTGAGTGGATCGTAGAAAAAATGTGAAATTGGGGGTAACTGTCAGACCAGTGCGATAAAACCATTAAGCCCCAGGCTCATTGCGCTTTGGGACTGAGGAGCCACCTGGGGCGAAACATAAAATAAGAATTTATTTTTGCGATCCTACTTTGCTTCTGAGTCCCATTAGAGAACACACAATTTGATATCACATAACAATGCCTCAAGACAAACAAGCCACTTGGTTCCACGATGTCCATGGCATTGATCTTTTCTGATGTAATAGACTTCCTGACAGCAGTTTACAGCCCTTATTGTGAATTTCTGTTCTTCCTGGAACTTATATTATGAAAGACTCCATCCAACTGGCCGACAGTGTAATATCGCTGCAAGAAAATGAGGACAGCCGTGTATCAATTTCAAGTGCTGGTTTAGTGAGTGGCCATTTAGGCTGTAATATACCCACACCTAATATTTGCCACACCCATATCTTTTTTGACAATAATGTTAACAGGCATGTCATCAGGTTTTCAAATGGCACTCAAGAGAACTTGCAAGCGGGTGTCAGAATGGCTGAGTGGTCTAAGGCGCCAGACTCAAGCTGTGATAAAGCTTCTCTTCTGTGGAGTCTTCTGGTCTCTAATGAGAGGCGTGGGTTCAACTCCCACTTCTGACATCTCTGTACTTTTCAATATTCCTGTCATATCTCGCAAAGCCATTGACAATGCATTTCCAAAGCTGGTGAACTGCGAGCCCCAATTTCTCTGCAGAAAGCGGATTTTCCCCCATATCCCAGCTTACTTATATGGAAAATGTCAAATTGTGGATCCGGTTGGATGCAACGATTGATGACTTGAAACCCCATTTTCATTCTACCTGGGTACTGAAAAGCAACCTTGTTTCTTACATATAATGAGGTGCTTTTTCATGATCTGACTGATTTTATGATTGAGTCTCTTAAGACAGGACATACTTTTTGATATTTAGTAACAGTGCATCTCCAAAAACAAGCTAACTTTGATTAAAAGAATCACATTGGTGCCATAAATTCCATGGCCATGTTTCTTTTCTGATTTTGGGCACCAGTGCATAGTCCTTTTGAGGAATTCCTCTGTTCTTCTTTGTTCTCATGTGACAGAGAATGCCAAAAAAATTGGCAATCAGGATGACATCCCTGGTTGAAAATAATGTCAGCAAGGTTTTAATATTGAGGACTGCTTTGGTCAGGAGTCATATGGCTTAGAATTCACTAGGAATGACATTCATGCAATGACCAAACATACTTTTTTCCTTTCTTTTTGAAACAAATTCTTGAGCAGAATGCCCTTCAGTGTCCAGGAGGCTTTCAAGAGGGATTTAACACAGACCCCAGATTGGCTGAGTGATTGAAGGTGCCAGAGTAAAGGTGTAATAGAAGTTATCTTCTATGGAGCCTTTGTCTCTCGTTTGAGGCGTCAGCTCAGCTCTCACCTCTGTTAAACCTATTCTTTTCAATGAGACATCTACATTTTGAAAAGCAATTCAAGCTGCATTTCTAGAGTCGCAGAATTTCAAGAACTGCATTTCCTGCATAATATGGATTTTCCCGTGTATTTGTGAGTGGATCGTCGAAAAAATGTGATATTGGGGGTAACTGTCAGGCCAGTGCTATAAAACCATTAAGCCCCAGGTTCATTGCGCTGTGGGACTGAGGAGCCACCTGGGGCGAAACATAAAATAAGAATTTATTTTTGCGATCCTACTTTGCTTCTGAGTCCCATTAGAGAACACACAATTTGATATCACATAACAATGCCTCAAGACAAACAAGCCACTTGGTTCCACGATGTCCATGGCATTGATCTTTTCTGATGTAATAGACTTCCTGACAGCAGTTTACAGCCCTTATTGTGAATTTCTGTTCTTCCTGGAACTTATATTATGAAAGACTTCATCCAACTGGCCGACAGTGTAATATCGCTGCAAGAAAATGAGGACAGCCGTGTATCAATTTCAAGTGCTGGTTTAGTGAGTGGCCATTTAGGCTGTAATATACCCACACCTAATATTTGCCACACCCATATCTTTTTTGACAATAATGTTAACAGGCATGTCATCAGGTTTTCAAATGGCACTCAAGAGAACTTGCAAGCGGTTGTCAGAATGGCCGAGTGGTCTAAGGCGCCAGACTCAAGTTGTGATAAAGCTTCTCTTCTGTGGAGTCTTCTGGTCTCTAATGAGAGCCGTGGGTTCAAATCCCACTTCTGACATCTCTGTACTTTTCAATATTCCTGTCATATCTCGCAAAGCCATTGACAATGCATTTCCAAAGCTGGTGAACTGCGAGCACCAATTTCTCTGCAGAAAGCGGATTTTCCCCCATATCCCAGCTTACTTATATGGAAAATGTCAAATTGTGGATCCGGTTGGATGCAACGATTGATGACTTGAAACCCCATATTCATTCTAGCTGGGTACTGAAAAGCAACCTGGTTTCTTACCCATAATGAGGTGCTTTTTCATGATCTTACTGATTTTATGATTGAGTCTCTTAAGACAGGACATACTTTTTGATATTTAGTAACAGTGCATCTCCAAAAACAAGCTAACTTTGATTAAAAGAATCACATTGGTGCCATAAATTCCATGGCCATGTTTCTTTTCTGATGTTGGGCACCAGTGCATAGTCCTTTTGAGGAATTCCTCTGTTCTTCTTTGTTCTCATGTTACAGAAAATGCCAAAAAATTGTCAATCAGGATGACATCCCTGGTTGAAAATAATGTCAGCATGGTTTTAATATTGAGGACTGCTTTGGTCAGGAGTCATATGGCTTAGAATTCACTAGAGATGACATTCATGCAATGACCAAACATTTACTTTTTTCCTTTCTTTTTGAAACAAATTCTTGAGCAGCATGCCCTTCAGTGTCCAGGAGGCTTTCAAGAGGGATTTAACACAGACCTCAGATTGGCTGAGTGATCGAAGGTGCCAGAGTAAAGGTGTAATAGAAGTTATCTTCTATGGAGCCTTTGTCTCTCGTTTGAGGCGTCAGCTCAGCTCTCACCTCTGTTAAACCTATTCCTTTCAATGAGACATCTACATTTTGAAAAGCAATTCAAGCTGCATTTCTAGAGTCGCAGAATTTCAAGAACTGCATTTCCTGCATAATATGGATTTTCCCATGTATTTGTGAGTGGATCGTAGAAAAAATGTGAAATTGGGGCTAACTGTCAGACCAGTGCTATAAAACCATTAAGCCCCAGGTTCATTGCGCTTTGGGACTGAGGAGCCACCTGGGGCGAAACATAAAATAAGAATTTATTTTTGCGATCCTACTTTGCTTCTGAGTCCCATTAGAGAACACACAATTTGATATCACATAACAATGCCTCAAGACAAACAAGCCACTTGGTTCCACAATGTCCATGGCATTGATCTTTTCTGATGTAATAGACTTCCTGACAGCAGTTTACAGCCCTTATTTTGAATTTCTGTTCTTCCTGGAACTTATATTATGAAAGACTCCATCCAACTGGCCGACAGTGTAATATCGCTGCAAGAAAATGAGGACAGCCGTGTATCAATTTCAAGTGCTGGTTTAGTGAGTGGCCATTTAGGCTGTAATATACCCACACCTAATATTTGCCACACCCATATCTTTTTTGATAATAATGTTAACAGGCATGTCATCAGGTTTTCAAATGGCACTCAAGAGAACTTGCAAGCGGGTGTCAGAATGGCCGAGTGGTCTAAGGCGCCAGACTCAAGTTGTGATAAAGCTTCTCTTCTGTGGAGTCTTCTGGTCTCTAATGAGAGGCGTGGGTTCAAATCCCACTTCTGACATCTCTGTACTTTTCAATATTCCTGTCATATCTCGCAAAGCCATTGACAATGCATTTCAGAAGCTGGTGAACTGCGAGCCCCAATTTCTCTGCAGAAAGCGGATTTTCCCCCATATCCCAGCTTACTTATATGGAAAATGTCAAATTGTGGATCCGGTTGGATGCAACGATTGATGACTTGAAACCCCATTTTCATTCTACCTGGGTACTGAAAAGCAACCTTGTTTCTTACATATAATGAGGTGCTTTTTCATGATCTGACTGATTTTATGATTGAGTCTCTAAAGACAGGACATACTTTTTGATATTTAGTAACAGTGCATCTCCAAAAACAAGCTAACTTTGATTAAAAGAATCACATTGGTGCCATAAATTCCATGGCCATGTTTCTTTTCTGATGTTGGGCACCAGTGCATAGTCCTTTTGAGGAATTCCTCTGTTCTTCTTTGTTCTCATGTGACAGAGAATGCCAAAAAAATTGGCAATCAGGATGACATCCCTGGTTGAAAATAATGTCAGCAAGGTTTTAATATTGAGGACTGCTTTGGTCAGGAGTCATATGGCTTAGAATTCACTAGAGATGACATTCATGCAATGACCAAACATACTTTTTCCCTTTCTTTTTGAAACAAATTCTTGAGCAGAATGCCCTTCAGTGTCCAGGAGGCTTTCAAGAGGGATTTAACACAGACCCCAGATTGGTTGAGTGATTGAAGGTGCCAGAGTAAAGGTGTAATAGAAGTTATCTTCTATGGAGCCTTTGTCTCTCGTTTGAGGCGTCAGCTCAGCTCTCACCTCTGTTAAACCTATTCTTTTCAATGAGACATCTACATTTTGAAAAGCAATTCAAGCTGCATTTCTAGAGTCGCAGAATTTCAAGAACTGCATTTCCTGCATAATATGGATTTTCCCGTGTATTTGTGAGTGGATCGTCGAAAAAATGTGATATTGGGGGTAACTGTCAGGCCAGTGCTATAAAACCATTAAGCCCCAGGTTCATTGCGCTGTGGGACTGAGGAGCCACCTGGGGCGAAACATAAAATAAGAATTTATTTTTGCGATCCTACTTTGCTTCTGAGTCCCATTAGAGAACACACAATTTGATATCACATAACAATGCCTCAAGACAAACAAGCCACTTGGTTCCACGATGTCCATGGCATTGATCTTTTCTGATGTAATAGACTTCCTGACAGCAGTTTACAGCCCTTATTGTGAATTTCTGTTCTTCCTGGAACTTATATTATGAAAGACTTCATCCAACTGGCCGACAGTGTAATATCGCTGCAAGAAAATGAGGACAGCCGTGTATCAATTTCAAGTGCTGGTTTAGTGAGTGGCCATTTAGGCTGTAATATACCCACACCTAATATTTGCCACACCCATATCTTTTTTGACAATAATGTTAACAGGCATGTCATCAGGTTTTCAAATGGCACTCAAGAGAACTTGCAAGCGGTTGTCAGAATGGCCGAGTGGTCTAAGGCGCCAGACTCAAGTTGTGATAAAGCTTCTCTTCTGTGGAGTCTTCTGGTCTCTAATGAGAGGCGTGGGTTCAAATCCCACTTCTGACATCTCTGTACTTTTCAATATTCCTGTCATATCTCGCAAAGCCATTGACAATGCATTTCCAAAGCTGGTGAACTGCGAGCACCAATTTCTCTGCAGAATGCGGATTTTCCCCCATATCCCAGCTTACTTATATGGAAAATGTCAAATTGTGGATCCGGTTGGATGCAACGATTGATGACTTGAAACCCCATATTCATTCTAGCTGGGTACTGAAAAGCAACCTGGTTTCTTACCCATAATGAGGTGCTTTTTCATGATCTTACTGATTTTATGATTGAGTCTCTTAAGACAGGACATACTTTTTGATATTTAGTAACAGTGCATCTCCAAAAACAAGCTAACTTTGATTGAAAGAATCACATTGGTGCCATAAATTCCATGGCCATGTTTCTTTTCTGATGTTGGGCACCAGTGCATAGTCCTTTTGAGGAATTCCTCTGTTCTTCTTTGTTGTCATGTTACAGAAAATGCCAAAAAATTGGCAATCAGGATGACATCCCTGGTCGAAAATAATGTCAGCAAGGTTTTGATATTGAGGACTGCTTTAATCAGGAGTCATATGGCTTAGAATTCACTAGAGATGACATTCATGCAATGACCAAACATATACTTTTTCCTTTCTTTTTGAAACAAATTCTTGAGCAGAATGCCCTTCAGTGTCCAGGAGGCTTTCAAGAGGGATTTAACACAGACCCCAGATTGGCTGAGTGATCGAAGGTGCCAGAGTAAATGTGTAATAGAAGTTATCTTCTATGGAGCCTTTGTCTCTCGTTTGAGGCGTCAGCTCAGCTCTCACCTCTGTTAAACCTATTCTTTTCAATGAGACATCTACATTTTGAAAAGCAATTCAAGCTGCATTTCTAGAGTCGCAGAATTTCAAGAACTGCATTTCCTGCATAATATGGATTTTCCCATGTATTTGTGAGTGGATCGTAGAAAAAATGTGAAATTGGGGGTAACTGTCAGACCAGTGCTATAAAACCATTAAGCCCCAGGTTCATTGCGCTTTGGGACTGAGGAGCCACCTGGGGCGAAACATAAAATAAGAATTTATTTTTGCGATCCTACTTTGCTTCTGAGTCCCATTAGAGAACACACAATTTGATATCACATAACAATGCCTCAAGACAAACAAGCCACTTGGTTCCACGATGTCCATGGCATTGATCTTTTCTGATGTAATAGACTTCCTGACAGCAGTTTACAGCCCTTATTGTGAATTTCTGTTCTTCCTGGAACTTATATTATGAAAGACTCCATCCAACTGGCCGACAGTGTAATATCGCTGCAAGAAAATGAGGACAGCCGTGTATCAATTTCAAGTGCTGGTTTAGTGAGTGGCCATTTAGGCTGTAATATACCCACACCTAATATTTGCCACACCCATATCTTTTTTGATAATAATGTTAACAGGCATGTCATCAGGTTTTCAAATGGCACTCAAGAGAACTTGCAAGCGGGTGTCAGAATGGCCGAGTGGTCTAAGGCGCCAGACTCAAGTTGTGATAAAGCTTCTCTTCTGTGGAGTCTTCTGGTCTCTAATGAGAGGCGTGGGTTCAAATCCCACTTCTGACATCTCTGTACTTTTCAATATTCCTGTCATATCTCGCAAAGCCATTGACAATGCATTTCCAAAGCTGGTGAACTGCGAGCACCAATTTCTCTGCAGAATGCGGATTTTCCCCCATATCCCAGCTTACTTATATGGAAAATGTCAAATTGTGGATCCGGTTGGATGCAACGATTGATGACTTGAAACCCCATATTCATTCTACCTGGGTACTGAAAAGCAACCTTGTTTCTTACCCATAATGAGGTGCTTTTTCATGATCTTACTGATTTTATGATTGAGTCTCTTAAGACAGGACATACTTTTTGATATTTAGTAACAGTGCATCTCCAAAAACAAGCTAACTTTGATTGAAAGAATCACATTGGTGCCATAAATTCCATGGCCATGTTTCTTTTCTGATGTTGGGCACCAGTGCATAGTCCTTTTGAGGTATTCCTCTGTTCTTCTTTGTTCTCATGTTACAGAAAATGCCAAAAAATTGGCAATCAGGATGACATCCCTGGTTGAAAATAATGTCAGCAAGGTTTTAATATTGAGGACTGCTTTGGTCAGGAGTCATATGGCTTAGAATTCACTAGAGATGACATTCATGCAATGACCAAACATATACTTTTTCCTTTCTTTTTGAAACAAATTCTTGAGCAGAATGCCCTTCAGTGTCCAGGAGGCTTTCAAGAGGGATTTAACACAGACCCCAGATTGGCTGAGTGATCGAAGGTGCCAGAGTAAAGGTGTAATAGAAGTTATCTTCTATGGAGCCTTTGTCTCTCGTTTGAGGCGTCAGCTCAGCTCTCACCTCTGTTAAACCTATTCTTTTCAATGAGACATCTACATTTTGAAAAGCAATTCAAGCTGCATTTCTAGAGTCGCAGAATTTCAAGAACTGCATTTCCTGCATAATATGGATTTTCCCATGTATTTGTGAGTGGATCGTCGAAAAAATGTGATATTGGGGGTAACTGTCAGACCAGTGCTATAAAACCATTAAGCCCCAGGTTCATTGCGCTGTGGGACTGAGGAGCCACCTGGGGCGAAACATAAAATAAGAATTTATTTTTGCGATCCTACTTTGCTTCTGAGTCCCATTAGAGAACACACAATTTGATATCACATAACAATGCCTCAAGACAAACAAGCCACTTGGTTCCACGATGTCCATGGCATTGATCTTTTCTGATGTAATAGACTTCCTGACAGCAGTTTACAGCCCTTATTTTGAATTTCTGTTCTTCCTGGAACTTATATTATGAAAGACTCCATCCAACTGGCCGACAGTGTAATATCGCTGCAAGAAAATGAGGACAGCAGTGTATCAATTTCAAGTGCTGGTTTAGTGAGTGGCCATTTAGGCTGTAATATACCCACACCTAATATTTGCCACACCCATATCTTTTTTGATAATAATGTTAACAGGCATGTCATCAGGTTTTCAAATGGCACTCAAGAGAACTTGCAAGCGGGTGTCAGAATGGCCGAGTGGTCTAAGGCGCCAGACTCAAGTTGTGATAAAGCTTCTCTTCCGTGGAGTCTTCTGGTCTCTAATGAGAGGCGTGGGTTCAAATCCCACTTCTGACATCTCTGTACTTTTCAATATTCCTGTCATATCTCGCAAAGCCATTGACAATGCATTTCCGAAGCTGGTGAACTGCGAGCCCCAATTTCTCTGCAGAAAGCGGATTTTCCCCCATATCCCAGCTTACTTATATGGAAAATGTCAAATTGTGGATCCGGTTGGATGCAACGATTGATGACTTGAAACCCCATTTTCATTCTACCTGGGTACTGAAAAGCAACCTTGTTTCTTACATATAATGAGGTGCTTTTTCATGATCTTACTGATTTTATGATTGAGTCTCTTAAGACAGGACATACTTTTTGATATTTAGTAACAGTGCATCTCCAAAAACAAGCTAACTTTGATTAAAAGAATCACATTGGTGCCATAAATTCCATGGCCATGTTTCTTTTCTGATGTTGGGCACCAATGCATAGTCCTTTTGAGGAATTCCTCTGTTCTTCTTTGTTCTCATGTGACAGAGAATGCCAAAAAAATTGGCAATCAGGATGACATCCCTGGTTGAAAATAATGTCAGCAAGGTTTTAATATTGAGGACTGCTTTGGTCAGGAGTCATATGGCTTAGAATTCACTAGAGATGACATTCATGCAATGACCAAACATATACTTTTTTCCTTTCTTTTTGAAACAAATTCTTGAGCAGAATGCCCTTCAGTGTCCAGGAGGCTTTCAAGAGGGATTGAACACAGACCCCAGATTGGCTGAGTGATCGAAGGTGCCAGAGTAAAGGTGTAATAGAAGTTATCTTCTATGGAGCCTTTGTCTCTCGTTTGAGGCGTCAGCTCAGCTCTCACCTCTGTTAAACCTATTCTTTTCAATGAGACATCTACATTTTGAAAAGCAATTCAAGCTGCATTTCTAGAGTCGCAGAATTTCAAGAACTGCATTTCCTGCATAATATGGATTTTCCCGTGTATTTGTGAGTGGATCGTCGAAAAAATGTGATATTGGGGGTAACTGTCAGGCCAGTGCTATAAAACCATTAAGCCCCAGGTTCATTGCGCTGTGGGACTGAGGAGCCACCTGGGGCGAAACATAAAATAAGAATTTATTTTTGCGATCCTACTTTGCTTCTGAGTCCCATTAGAGAACACACAATTTGATATCACATAACAATGCCTCAAGACAAACAAGCCACTTGGTTCCACGATGTCCATGGCATTGATCTTTTCTGATGTAATAGACTTCCTGACAGCAGTTTACAGCCCTTATTGTGAATTTCTGTTCTTCCTGGAACTTATATTATGAAAGACTCCATCCAACTGGCCGACAGTGTAATATCGCTGCAAGAAAATGAGGACAGCCGTGTATCAATTTCAAGTGCTGGTTTAGTGAGTGGCCATTTAGGCTGTAATATACCCACACCTAATATTTGCCACACCCATATCTTTTTTGACAATAATGTTAACAGGCATGTCATCAGGTTTTCAAATGGCACTCAAGAGAACTTGCAAGCGGGTGTCGGAATGGCCGAGTGGTCTAAGGCGCCAGACTCAAGTTGTGATAAAGCTTCGCTTCTGTGGAGTCTTCTGGTTTCTAATGAGAGGCGTGGGTTCAAATCCCACTTCTGACATCTCTGTACTTTTCAATATTCCTGTCATATCTCGCAAAGCCATTGACAATGCATTTCCAAAGCTGGTGAACTGCGAGCACCAATTTCTCTGCAGAATGCGGATTTTCCCCCATATCCCAGCTTACTTATATGGAAAATGTCAAATTGTGGATCCGGTTGGATGCAACGATTGATGACTTGAAACCCCATATTCATTCTACCTGGGTACTGAAAAGCAACCTTGTTTCTTACCCATAATGAGGTGCTTTTTCATGATCTTACTGATTTTATGATTGAGTCTCTTAAGACAGGACATACTTTTTGATATTTAGTAACAGTGCATCTCCAAAAACAAGCTAACTTTGATTGAAAGAATCACATTGGTGCCATAAATTCCATGGCCATGTTTCTTTTCTGATGTTGGGCACCAGTGCATAGTCCTTTTGAGGAATTCCTCTGTTCTTCTTTGTTCTCATGTTACAGAAAATGCCAAAAAATTGGCAATCAGGATGACATCCCTGGTTGAAAATAATGTCAGCAAGGTTTTAATATTGAGGACTGCTTTGGTCAGGAGTCATATGGCTTAGAATTCACTAGAGATGACATTCATGCAATGACCAAACATATACTTTTTTCCTTTCTTTTTGAAACAAATTCTTGAGCAGAATGCCCTTCAGTGTCCATGAGGCTTTCAAGAGGGATTTAACACAGACCCCAGATTGGCTGAGTGATCGAAGGTGCCAGAGTAAAGGTGTAATAGAAGTTATCTTCTATGGAGCCTTTGTCTCTCGTTTGAGGCGTCAGCTCAGCTCTCACCTCTGTTAAACCTATTCTTTTCAATGAGACATCTACATTTTGAAAAGCAATTCAAGCTGCATTTCTAGAGTCGCAGAATTTCAAGAACTGCATTTCCTGCATAATATGGATTTTCCCATGTATTTGTGAGTGGATCGTCGAAAAAATGTGATATTGGGGGTAACTGTCAGACCAGTGCTATAAAACCATTAAGCCCCAGGTTCATTGCGCTGTGGGACTGAGGAGCCACCTGGGGCGAAACATAAAATAAGAATTTATTTTTGCGATCCTACTTTGCTTCTGAGTCCCATTAGAGAACACACAATTTGATATCACATAACAATGCCTCAAGACAAACAAGCCACTTGGTTCCACGATGTCCATGGCATTGATCTTTTTTGATGTAATAGACTTCCTGACAGCAGTTTACAGCCCTTATTTTGAATTTCTGTTCTTCCTGGAACTTATATTATGAAAGACTCCATCCAACCGGCCGACAGTGTAATATCGCTGCAAGAAAATGAGGACAGCAGTGTATCAATTTCAAGTGCTGGTTTAGTGAGTGGCCATTTAGGCTGTAATATACCCACACCTAATATTTGCCACACCCATATCTTTTTTGATAATAATGTTAACAGGCATGTCATCAGGTTTTCAAATGGCACTCAAGAGAACTTGCAAGCGGGTGTCAGAATGGCCGAGTGGTCTAAGGCGCCAGACTCAAGCTGTGATAAAGCTTCTCTTCCGTGGAGTCTTCTGGTCTCTAATGAGAGGCGTGGGTTCAAATCCCACTTCTGACATCTCTGTACTTTTCAATATTCCTGTCATATCTCGCAAAGCCATTGACAATGCATTTCCAAAGCTGGTGAACTGCGAGCACCAATTTCTCTGCAGAATGCGGATTTTCCCCCATATCCCAGCTTACTTATATGGAAAATGTCAAATTGTGGATCCGGTTGGATGCAACGATTGATGACTTGAAACCCCATATTCATTCTACCTGGGTACTGAAAAGCAACCTTGTTTCTTACCCATAATGAGGTGCTTTTTCATGATCTTACTGATTTTATGATTGAGTCTCTTAAGACAGGACATACTTTTTGATATTTAGTAACAGTGCATCTCCAAAAACAAGCTAACTTTGATTGAAAGAATCACATTGGTGCCATAAATTCCATGGCCATGTTTCTTTTCTGATGTTGGGCACCAGTGCATAGTCCTTTTGAGGAATTCCTCTGTTCTTCTTTGTTCTCATGTTACAGAAAATGCCAAAAAATTGGCAATCAGGATGACATCCCTGGTTGAAAATAATGTCAGCAAGGTTTTAATATTGAGGACTGCTTTGGTCAGGAGTCATATGGCTTAGAATTCACTAGAGATGACATTCATGCAATGACCAAACATATACTTTTTCCTTTCTTTTTGAAACAAATTCTTGAGCAGAATGCCCTTCAGTGTCCAGGAGGCTTTCAAGAGGGATTTAACACAGACCCCAGATTGGCTGAGTGATCGAAGGTGCCAGAGTAAAGGTGTAATAGAAGTTATCTTCTATGGAGCCTTTGTCTCTCGTTTGAGGCGTCAGCTCAGCTCTCACCTCTGTTAAACCTATTCTTTTCAATGAGACATCTACATTTTGAAAAGCAATTCAAGCTGCATTTCTAGAGTCGCAGAATTTCAAGAACTGCATTTCCTGCATAATATGGATTTTCCCATGTATTTGTGAGTGGATCGTCGAAAAAATGTGATATTGGGGGTAACTGTCAGACCAGTGCTATAAAACCATTAAGCCCCAGGTTCATTGCGCTGTGGGACTGAGGAGCCACCTGGGGCGAAACATAAAATAAGAATTTATTTTTGCGATCCTACTTTGCTTCTGAGTCCCATTAGAGAACACACAATTTGATATCACATAACAATGCCTCAAGATAAACAAGCCACTTGGTTCCACGATGTCCATGGCATTGATCTTTTCTGATGTAATAGACTTCCTGACAGCAGTTTACAGCCCTTATTGTGAATTTCTGTTCTTCCTGGAACTTATATTATGAAAGACTCCATCCAACTGGCCGACAGCGTAATATCGCTGCAAGAAAATGAGGACAGCCGTGTATCAATTTCAAGTGCTGGTTTAGTGAGTGGCCATTTAGGCTGTAATATACCCACACCTAATATTTGCCACACCCATATCTTTTTTGACAATAATGTTAACAGGCATGTCATCAGGTTTTCAAATGGCACTCAAGAGAACTTGCAAGCGGGTGTCAGAATGGCCGAGTGGTCTAAGGCGCCAGACTCAAGTTGTGATAAAGCTTCCCTTCTGTGGAGTCTTCTGGTCTCTAATGAGAGGTGTGGGTTCAAATCCCACTTCTGACATCTCTGTACTTTTCAATATTCCTGTCATATCTCGCAAAGCCATTGACAATGCATTTCCAAAGCTGGTGAACTGCGAGCACCAATTTCTCTGCAGAATGCGGATTTTCCCCCATATCCCAGCTTACTTATATGGAAAATGTCAAATTGTGGATCCGGTTGGATGCAACGATTGATGACTTGAAACCCCATATTCATTCTACCTGGGTACTGAAAAGCAACCTTGTTTCTTACCCATAATGAGGTGCTTTTTCATGATCTTACTGATTTTATGATTGAGTCTCTTAAGACAGGACATACTTTTTGATATTTAGTAACAGTGCATCTCCAAAAACAAGCTAACTTTGATTGAAAGAATCACATTGGTGCCATAAATTCCATGGCCATGTTTCTTTTCTGATGTTGGGCACCAGTGCATAGTCCTTTTGAGGAATTCCTCTGTTCTTCTTTGTTCTCATGTTACAGAAAATGCCAAAAAATTGGCAATCAGGATGACATCCCTGGTTGAAAATAATGTCAGCAAGGTTTAATATTGAGGACTGCTTTGGTCAGGAGTCATATGGCTTAGAATTCACTAGAGATGACATTCATGCAATGACCAAACATATACTTTTTTCCTTTCTTTTTGAAACAAATTCTTGAGCAGCATGCCCTTCAGTGTCCAGGAGGCTTTCAAGAGGGATTTAACACAGACCCCAGATTGGCTGAGTGATCGAAGGTGCCAGAGTAAAGGTGTAATAGAAGTTATCTTCTATGGAGCCTTTGTCTCTCGTTTGAGGCATCAGCTCAGCTCTCACCTCTGTTAAACCTATTCTTTTCAATGAGACATCTACATTTTGAAAAGAAATTCAAGCTGCATTTCTAGAGTCGCAGAATTTCAAGAACTGCATTTCCTGCATAATATGGATTTTCCCGTGTATTTGTGAGTGGATCGTAGAAAAAATGTGAAATTGGGGGTAACTGTCAGACCAGTGCTATAAAACCATTAAGCCCCAGGTTCATTGCGCTTTGGGACTGAGGAGCCACCTGGGGCGAAACATAAAATAAGAATTTATTTTTGCGATCCTACTTTGCTTCTGAGTCCCATTAGAGAACACACAATTTGATATCACATAACAATGCCTCAAGACAAACAAGCCACTTGGTTCCACGATGTCCATGGCATTGATCTTTTCTGATGTAATAGACTTCCTGACAGCAGTTTACAGCCCTTATTGTGAATTTCTGTTCTTCCTGGAACTTATATTATGAAAGACTCCATCCAACTGGCCGACAGTGTAATATCGCTGCAAGAAAATGAGGACAGCCGTGTATCAATTTCAAGTGCTGGTTTAGTGAGTGGCCATTTAGGCTGTAATATACCCACACCTAATATTTGGAACACCCATATCTTTTTTGACAATAATGTTAACAGGCATGTCATCAGGTTTTCAAATGGCACTCAAGAGAACTTGCAAGCGGGTGTCAGAATGGCCGAGTGGTCTAAGGCGCCAGACTCAAGCTGTGATAAAGCTTCTCTTCCGTGGAGTCTTCTGGTCTCTAATTAGAGGCGTGGGTTCAAATCCCACTTCTGACAAATCTGTACTTTTCAATATTCCTGTCATATCTCGCAAAGCCATTGACAATGCATTTCCAAAGCTGGTAAACTGCGAGCCCCAATTTCTCTACAGAAAGCGGATTTTCCCCCATATCCCAGCTTACTTATATGGAAAATGTCAAATTGTGGATCCGGTTGGATGCAACGATTGATGACTTGAAACCCCATATTCATTCTACCTGGCTACTGAAAAGCAACCTTTTTTCTTACATATCATGAGGTGCTTTTTCATGATCTTACTGATTTTATGATTGAGTGTCTTAAGATAGGACATACTTTTTGATATTTAGTAACAGTGCATCTCCAAAAACAAGCTAACTTTGATTGAAAGAATCACATTGGTGCCATAAATTCCATGGCCATGTTTCTTTTCTGATGTTGGGCACCAGTGCATAGTCCTTTTGAGGAATTCCTCTGTTCTTCTTTGTTCTCATGTTACAGAGAATGCCAAAAAAATTGGAAATCAGGATGACATCCCTGGTTGAAAATAATGTCAGCAATGTTTTAATATTGAGGACTGCTTTGGTCAAGAGTCATATGGCTTAGAATTCACAAGAGATGACATTCATGCAATGACCAAACATATACTTTTTTCCTTTCTTTTTGACACAAATTCTTGAGCAGCATGCCCTTCAGTGTCCAGGAGGCTTTCAAGAGGGATTTAACACAGACCCCAGATTGGCTGAGTGATCGAAGGTGCCAGAGTAAAGGTGTAATAGAAGTTATCTTCTATGGAGCCTTTGTCTCTCGTTTGAGGCGTCAGCTCAGCTCTCACCTCCGTTAAACCTATTCTTTTCAATGAGACATCTACATTTTGAAAAGCAATTCAAGCTGCATTTCTAGAGTCGCAGAATTTCAAGAACTGCATTTCCTGCATAATATGGATTTTCCCGTGTATTTGTGAGTGGATCGTAGAAAAAATGTGAAATTGGGGGTAACTGTCAGACCAGTGCTATAAAACCATTAAGCCCCAGGTTCATTGCGCTTTGGGACTGAGGAGCCACCTGGGGCGAAACATAAAATAAGAATTTATTTTTGCGATCCTACTTTGCTTCTGAGTCCCATTAGAGAACACACAATTTGATATCACATAACAATGCCTCAAGACAAACAAGCCACTTGGTTCCACGATGTCCATGGCATTGATCTTTTCTGATGTAATAGACTTCCTGACAGCAGTTTACAGCCCTTATTGTGAATTTCTGTTCTTCCTGGAACTTATATTATGAAAGACTCCATCCAACTGTAAGACAGTGTAATATCGCTGCAAGAAAATGAGGACAGCCGTGTATCAATTTCAAGTGCTGGTTTAGTGAGTGGCCATTTAGGCTGTAATATACCCACACCTAATATTTGCCAAACCCATATCTTTTTTGACAATAATGTTAACAGGCATGTCATCAGGTTTTCAAATGGCACTCAAGAAAACTTGCAAGCGGGTGTCAGAATGGCCGAGTGTTCTAAGGCGCCAGACTCAAGCTGTGATAAAGCTTCTCTTCCGTGGAGTCTTCTGGTCTCTAATGAGAGGCGTGGGTTCAAATCCCACTTCTGACAAATCTGTACTTTTCAATATTCATGTCATATCTCGCAAAGCCATTGACAATGCATTTCCAAAGCTGGTGAACTGCGAGCACCAATTTCTCTGCAGAAAGCGGATTTTCCCCCATATCCCAGCTTACTTATATGCAAAATGTCAAATTGTGGATCCGGTTGGATGCAACGATTGATAACTTGAAACCCCATATTCATTCTACCTGGGTACTGAAAAGCAACCTTTTTTCTTACATATAATGAGGTGCTTTTTCATGATCTTACTGATTTTATGATTGAGTCTCTTAAGACAGGACATACTTTTTGATATTTAGTAACAGTGCATCTCCAAAAACAAGCTAACTTTGATTGAAAGAATCACATTGGTGCCATAAATTCCATGGCCATGTTTCTTTTCTGATGTTGGGCACCAGTGCATAGTCCTTTTGAGGAATTCCGCTGTCCTTCTTTGTTCTCATGTTACAGAAAATGCCAAAAAAATTGGCAATCAGGATGACATCCCTGGTTGAAAATAATGTCAGCAAGGTTTTAATATTGAGGACTGCTTTGGTCAGGAGTCATATGGCTTAGAATTCACTAGAGATGACATTCATGCAATGACCAAACATTTACTTTTTTCCTGTCTTTTTGACACAACTTCTTGAGCAGCATGCCCTTCAGTGTCCAGGAGGCTTTCAAGAGGGATTTAACACAGACCCCAGATTCGCTGAGTGATCGAAGGTGCCAGAGTAAAGGTGTAATAGAAGTTATCTTCTATGGAACCTTTGTCTCTCGTTTGAGGCGTCAGCTCAGCTCTCACCTCCGTTAAACCTATTCTTTTCAATGAGACATCTACATTTTGAAAAGCAATTCAAGCTGCATTTCTAGAGTCGCAGAATTTCAAGAACTGCATTTCCTGCATAATATGGATTTTCCCGTGGTATTTGTGAGTGGATCGTAGAAAAAATGTGAAATTGGGGGTAACTGTCAGACCAGTGCTATAAAACCATTAAGCCCCAGGTTCATTGCGCTTTGGGACTGAGGAGCCACCTGGGGCGAAACATAAAATAAGAATTTATTTTTGCGATCCTACTTTGCTTCTGAGTCCCATTAGAGAACACACAATTTGATATCACATAACAATGCCTCAAGACAAACAAGCCACTTGGTTCCACGATGTCCATGGCATTGATCTTTTCTGATATAATACACTTCCTGACAGCAGTTTACAGCCCTTATTGTGAATTTCTGTTCTTCCTGGAACTTATATTATGAAAGACTGCATCCAACTGTAAGACAGTGTAATATCGCGGCAAGAAAATGAGGACAGCCGTGTATCAATTTCAAGTGCTGGTTTAGTGAGTGGCCATTTAGGCTGTAATATACCCACACCTAATATTTGCCACACCCATATATTTTTTGACAATAATGTTAACAGGCATGTCATCAGGTTTTCAAATGGCACTCAAGAAAACTTGCAAGCGGGTGTCAGAATGGCTGAGTGTTCAAAGGCGCCAGACTCAAGCTGTGATAAAGCTTCTCTTCCGTGGAGTCTTCTGGTCTCTAATGAGAGGCGTGGCTTCAAATCCCACTTCTGACAAATCTGTACTTTTCAATATTCCTGTCATATCTCGCAAAGCCATTGACAATGCATTTCCAAAGCTGGTGAACTGAGAGCACCAATTTCTCTGCAGAATGTGGATTTTCCCCCATATCCCAGCTTACTTATATGGAAAATGTCAAATTGTGGATCCGGTTGGATGCAACGATTGATGACTTGAAACCCCATATTCATTCTTCCTGGGTACTGAAAAGCAACCTTGTTTCTTACATATTATGAGGTGCTTTTTCATGATCTTACTGATTTTATGATTGAGTCTCTTAAGACAGGACATACTTTTTGATATTTTGTAACAGTGCATCTCCAAAAACAAGCTAACTTTGATTGAAAGAATCACATTGGTGCCATAAATTCCATGGCCATGTTTCTTCTCTGATGTTGGGCACCAGTGCATAGTCCTTTTGAGGAATTCCGCTGTCCTTCTTTGTTCTCATGTTACAGAGAATGCCAAAAAAATTGTAAATCAGGATGACATCCCTGGTTGAAAATAATGTCAGCAAGGTTTTGATATTGAGGACTACTTTGGTCAGGAGTCATATGGCTTAGAATTCACTAGAGATGACATTCATGCAATGACCAAACATTTACTTTTTTCCTGTCTTTTTGACACAAATTCTTGAGCAGCATGCCCTTCAGTGTCCAGGAGGCTTTCAAGACGGATTTAACACAGACCCCAGATTGGCTGAGTGATCGAAGGTGCCAGAGTAAAGGTGTAATAGAAGTTATCTTCTATGGAGCCTTTGTCTCTCGTTTTAGGCGTCAGCTCAGCTCTCACCTCTGTTAAACCTATTCTTTTCAATGAGACATCTACATTTTGAAAAGCAATTCAAGCTGCATTTCTAGAGTCGCAGAATTTCAAGAACTGCATTTCCTGCATAATATGGATTTTCCCGTGTATTTGTGAGTGGATCGTAGAAAAAATGTGAAATTGGGGGTAACTGTCAGACCAGTGCGATAAAACCATTAAGCCCCAGGCTCATTGCGCTTTGGGACTGAGGAGCCACCTGGGGCGAAACATAAAATAAGAATTTATTTTTGCGATCCTACTTTGCTTCTGAGTCCCATTAGAGAACACACAATTTGATATCACATAACAATGCCTCAAGACAAACAAGCCACTTGGTTCCACGATGTCCATGGCATTGATCTTTTCTGATGTAATAGACTTCCTGACAGCAGTTTACAGCCCTTATTGTGAATTTCTGTTCTTCCTGGAACTTATATTATGAAAGACTCCATCCAACTGGCCGACAGTGTAATATCGCTGCAAGAAAATGAGGACAGCCGTGTATCAATTTCAAGTGCTGGTTTAGTGAGTGGCCATTTAGGCTGTAATATACCCACACCTAATATTTGCCACACCCATATCTTTTTTGACAATAATGTTAACAGGCATGTCATCAGGTTTTCAAATGGCACTCAAGAGAACTTGCAAGCGGGTGTCAGAATGGCTGAGTGGTCTAAGGCGCCAGACTCAAGCTGTGATAAAGCTTCTCTTCCGTGGAGTCTTCTGGTCTCTAATGAGAGGCGTGGGTTCAACTCCCACTTCTGACATCTCTGTACTTTTCAATATTCCTGTCATATCTCGCAAAGCCATTGACAATGCATTTCCAAAGCTGGTGAACTGCGAGCCCCAATTTCTCTGCAGAAAGCGGATTTTCCCCCATATCCCAGCTTACTTATATGGAAAATGTCAAATTGTGGATCCGGTTGGATGCAACGATTGATGACTTGAAACCCCATTTTCATTCTACCTGGGTACTGAAAAGCAACCTTGTTTCTTACATATAATGAGGTGCTTTTTCATGATCTGACTGATTTTATGATTGAGTCTCTTAAGACAGGACATACTTTTTGATATTTAGTAACAGTGCATCTCCAAAAACAAGCTAACTTTGATTAAAAGAATCACATTGGTGCCATAAATTCCATGGCCATGTTTCTTTTCTGATTTTGGGCACCAGTGCATAGTCCTTTTGAGGAATTCCTCTGTTCTTCTTTGTTCTCATGTGACAGAGAATGCCAAAAAAATTGGCAATCAGGATGACATCCCTGGTTGAAAATAATGTCAGCAAGGTTTTAATATTGAGGACTGCTTTGGTCAGGAGTCATATGGCTTAGAATTCACTAGGAATGACATTCATGCAATGACCAAACATACTTTTTTCCTTTCTTTTTGAAACAAATTCTTGAGCAGAATGCCCTTCAGTGTCCAGGAGGCTTTCAAGAGGGATTTAACACAGACCCCAGATTGGCTGAGTGATTGAAGGTGCCAGAGTAAAGGTGTAATAGAAGTTATCTTCTATGGAGCCTTTGTCTCTCGTTTGAGGCGTCAGCTCAGCTCTCACCTCTGTTAAACCTATTCTTTTCAATGAGACATCTACATTTTGAAAAGCAATTCAAGCTGCATTTCTAGAGTCGCAGAATTTCAAGAACTGCATTTCCTGCATAATATGGATTTTCCCGTGTATTTGTGAGTGGATCGTCGAAAAAATGTGATATTGGGGGTAACTGTCAGGCCAGTGCTATAAAACCATTAAGCCCCAGGTTCATTGCGCTGTGGGACTGAGGAGCCACCTGGGGCGAAACATAAAATAAGAATTTATTTTTGCGATCCTACTTTGCTTCTGAGTCCCATTAGAGAACACACAATTTGATATCACATAACAATGCCTCAAGACAAACAAGCCACTTGGTTCCACGATGTCCATGGCATTGATCTTTTCTGATGTAATAGACTTCCTGACAGCAGTTTACAGCCCTTATTGTGAATTTCTGTTCTTCCTGGAACTTATATTATGAAAGACTTCATCCAACTGGCCGACAGTGTAATATCGCTGCAAGAAAATGAGGACAGCCGTGTATCAATTTCAAGTGCTGGTTTAGTGAGTGGCCATTTAGGCTGTAATATACCCACACCTAATATTTGCCACACCCATATCTTTTTTGATAATAATGTTAACAGGCATGTCATCAGGTTTTCAAATGGCACTCAAGAGAACTTGCAAGCGGGTGTCAGAATGGCCGAGTGGTCTAAGGCGCCAGACTCAAGTTGTGATAAAGCTTCTCTTCTGTGGAGTCTTCTGGTCTCTAATGAGAGGCGTGGGTTCAAATCCCACTTCTGACGTCTCTGTACTTTTCAATATTCCTGTCATATCTCGCAAAGCCATTGACAATGCATTTCAGAAGCTGGTGAACTGCGAGCCCCAATTTCTCTGCAGAAAGCGGATTTTCCCCCATATCCCAGCTTACTTATATGGAAAATGTCAAATTGTGGATCCGGTTGGATGCAACGATTGATGACTTGAAACCCCATATTCATTCTAGCTGGGTACTGAAAAGCAACCTGGTTTCTTACCCATAATGAGGTGCTTTTTCATGATCTTACTGATTTTATGATTGAGTCTCTTAAGACAGGACATACTTTTTGATATTTAGTAACAGTGCATCTCCAAAAACAAGCTAACTTTGATTGAAAGAATCACATTGGTGCCATAAATTCCATGGCCATGTTTCTTTTCTGATGTTGGGCACCAGTGCATAGTCCTTTTGAGGAATTCCTCTGTTCTTCTTTGTTGTCATGTTACAGAAAATGCCAAAAAATTGGCAATCAGGATGACATCCCTGGTCGAAAATAATGTCAGCAAGGTTTTGATATTGAGGACTGCTTTAATCAGGAGTCATATGGCTTAGAATTCACTAGAGATGACATTCATGCAATGACCAAACATATACTTTTTCCTTTCTTTTTGAAACAAATTCTTGAGCAGAATGCCCTTCAGTGTCCAGGAGGCTTTCAAGAGGGATTTAACACAGACCCCAGATTGGCTGAGTGATCGAAGGTGCCAGAGTAAATGTGTAATAGAAGTTATCTTCTATGGAGCCTTTGTCTCTCGTTTGAGGCGTCAGCTCAGCTCTCACCTCTGTTAAACCTATTCTTTTCAATGAGACATCTACATTTTGAAAAGCAATTCAAGCTGCATTTCTAGAGTCGCAGAATTTCAAGAACTGCATTTCCTGCATAATATGGATTTTCCCATGTATTTGTGAGTGGATCGTAGAAAAAATGTGAAATTGGGGGTAACTGTCAGACCAGTGCTATAAAACCATTAAGCCCCAGGTTCATTGCGCTTTGGGACTGAGGAGCCACCTGGGGTGAAACATAAAATAAGAATTTATTTTTGCGATCCTACTTTGCTTCTGAGTCCCATTAGAGAACACACAATTTGATATCACATAACAATGCCTCAAGACAAACAAGCCACTTGGTTCCACGATGTCCATGGCATTGATCTTTTCTGATGTAATAGACTTCCTGACAGCAGTTTACAGCCCTTATTGTGAATTTCTGTTCTTCCTGGAACTTATATTATGAAAGACTCCATCCAACTGGCCGACAGTGTAATATCGCTGCAAGAAAATGAGGACAGCCGTGTATCAATTTCAAGTGCTGGTTTAGTGAGTGGCCATTTAGGCTGTAATATACCCACACCTAATATTTGCCACACCCATATCTTTTTTGATAATAATGTTAACAGGCATGTCATCAGGTTTTCAAATGGCACTCAAGAGAACTTGCAAGCGGGTGTCAGAATGGCCGAGTGGTCTAAGGCGCCAGACTCAAGTTGTGATAAAGCTTCTCTTCTGTGGAGTCTTCTGGTCTCTAATGAGAGGCGTGGGTTCAAATCCCACTTCTGACATCTCTGTACTTTTCAATATTCCTGTCATATCTCGCAAAGCCATTGACAATGCATTTCCAAAGCTGGTGAACTGCGAGCACCAATTTCTCTGCAGAATGCGGATTTTCCCCCATATCCCAGCTTACTTATATGGAAAATGTCAAATTGTGGATCCGGTTGGATGCAACGATTGATGACTTGAAACCCCATATTCATTCTACCTGGGTACTGAAAAGCAACCTTGTTTCTTACCCATAATGAGGTGCTTTTTCATGATCTTACTGATTTTATGATTGAGTCTCTTAAGACAGGACATACTTTTTGATATTTAGTAACAGTGCATCTCCAAAAACAAGCTAACTTTGATTGAAAGAATCACATTGGTGCCATAAATTCCATGGCCATGTTTCTTTTCTGATGTTGGGCACCAGTGCATAGTCCTTTTGAGGTATTCCTCTGTTCTTCTTTGTTCTCATGTTACAGAAAATGCCAAAAAATTGGCAATCAGGATGACATCCCTGGTTGAAAATAATGTCAGCAAGGTTTTAATATTGAGGACTGCTTTGGTCAGGAGTCATATGGCTTAGAATTCACTAGAGATGACATTCATGCAATGACCAAACATATACTTTTTCCTTTCTTTTTGAAACAAATTCTTGAGCAGAATGCCCTTCAGTGTCCAGGAGGCTTTCAAGAGGGATTTAACACAGACCCCAGATTGGCTGAGTGATCGAAGGTGCCAGAGTAAAGGTGTAATAGAAGTTATCTTCTATGGAGCCTTTGTCTCTCGTTTGAGGCGTCAGCTCAGCTCTCACCTCTGTTAAACCTATTCTTTTCAATGAGACATCTACATTTTGAAAAGCAATTCAAGCTGCATTTCTAGAGTCGCAGAATTTCAAGAACTGCATTTCCTGCATAATATGGATTTTCCCATGTATTTGTGAGTGGATCGTCGAAAAAATGTGATATTGGGGGTAACTGTCAGACCAGTGCTATAAAACCATTAAGCCCCAGGTTCATTGCGCTGTGGGACTGAGGAGCCACCTGGGGCGAAACATAAAATAAGAATTTATTTTTGCGATCCTACTTTGCTTCTGAGTCCCATTAGAGAACACACAATTTGATATCACATAACAATGCCTCAAGACAAACAAGCCACTTGGTTCCACGATGTCCATGGCATTGATCTTTTCTGATGTAATAGACTTCCTGACAGCAGTTTACAGCCCTTATTTTGAATTTCTGTTCTTCCTGGAACTTATATTATGAAAGACTCCATCCAACTGGCCGACAGTGTAATATCGCTGCAAGAAAATGAGGACAGCAGTGTATCAATTTCAAGTGCTGGTTTAGTGAGTGGCCATTTAGGCTGTAATATACCCACACCTAATATTTGCCACACCCATATCTTTTTTGATAATAATGTTAACAGGCATGTCATCAGGTTTTCAAATGGCACTCAAGAGAACTTGCAAGCGGGTGTCGGAATGGCCGAGTGGTCTAAGGCGCCAGACTCAAGTTGTGATAAAGCTTCTCTTCCGTGGAGTCTTCTGGTCTCTAATGAGAGGCGTGGGTTCAAATCCCACTTCTGACATCTCTGTACTTTTCAATATTCCTGTCATATCTCGCAAAGCCATTGACAATGCATTTCCGAAGCTGGTGAACTGCGAGCCCCAATTTCTCTGCAGAAAGCGGATTTTCCCCCATATCCCAGCTTACTTATATGGAAAATGTCAAATTGTGGATCCGGTTGGATGCAACGATTGATGACTTGAAACCCCATTTTCATTCTACCTGGGTACTGAAAAGCAACCTTGTTTCTTACATATAATGAGGTGCTTTTTCATGATCTTACTGATTTTATGATTGAGTCTCTTAAGACAGGACATACTTTTTGATATTTAGTAACAGTGCATCTCCAAAAACAAGCTAACTTTGATTAAAAGAATCACATTGGTGCCATAAATTCCATGGCCATGTTTCTTTTCTGATGTTGGGCACCAATGCATAGTCCTTTTGAGGAATTCCTCTGTTCTTCTTTGTTCTCATGTGACAGAGAATGCCAAAAAAATTGGCAATCAGGATGACATCCCTGGTTGAAAATAATGTCAGCAAGGTTTTAATATTGAGGACTGCTTTGGTCAGGAGTCATATGGCTTAGAATTCACTAGAGATGACATTCATGCAATGACCAAACATATACTTTTTTCCTTTCTTTTTGAAACAAATTCTTGAGCAGAATGCCCTTCAGTGTCCAGGAGGCTTTCAAGAGGGATTGAACACAGACCCCAGATTGGCTGAGTGATCGAAGGTGCCAGAGTAAAGGTGTAATAGAAGTTATCTTCTATGGAGCCTTTGTCTCTCGTTTGAGGCGTCAGCTCAGCTCTCACCTCTGTTAAACCTATTCTTTTCAATGAGACATCTACATTTTGAAAAGCAATTCAAGCTGCATTTCTAGAGTCGCAGAATTTCAAGAACTGCATTTCCTGCATAATATGGATTTTCCCGTGTATTTGTGAGTGGATCGTCGAAAAAATGTGATATTGGGGGTAACTGTCAGGCCAGTGCTATAAAACCATTAAGCCCCAGGTTCATTGCGCTGTGGGACTGAGGAGCCACCTGGGGCGAAACATAAAATAAGAATTTATTTTTGCGATCCTACTTTGCTTCTGAGTCCCATTAGAGAACACACAATTTGATATCACATAACAATGCCTCAAGACAAACAAGCCACTTGGTTCCACGATGTCCATGGCATTGATCTTTTCTGATGTAATAGACTTCCTGACAGCAGTTTACAGCCCTTATTGTGAATTTCTGTTCTTCCTGGAACTTATATTATGAAAGACTCCATCCAACTGGCCGACAGTGTAATATCGCTGCAAGAAAATGAGGACAGCCGTGTATCAATTTCAAGTGCTGGTTTAGTGAGTGGCCATTTAGGCTGTAATATACCCACACCTAATATTTGCCACACCCATATCTTTTTTGACAATAATGTTAACAGGCATGTCATCAGGTTTTCAAATGGCACTCAAGAGAACTTGCAAGCGGGTGTCGGAATGGCCGAGTGGTCTAAGGCGCCAGACTCAAGTTGTGATAAAGCTTCTCTTCTGTGGAGTCTTCTGGTCTCTAATGAGAGGCGTGGGTTCAAATCCCACTTCTGACATCTCTGTACTTTTCAATATTCCTGTCATATCTCGCAAAGCCATTGACAATGCATTTCCAAAGCTGGTGAACTGCGAGCACCAATTTCTCTGCAGAATGCGGATTTTCCCCCATATCCCAGCTTACTTATATGGAAAATGTCAAATTGTGGATCCGGTTGGATGCAACGATTGATGACTTGAAACCCCATATTCATTCTACCTGGGTACTGAAAAGCAACCTTGTTTCTTACCCATAATGAGGTGCTTTTTCATGATCTTACTGATTTTATGATTGAGTCTCTTAAGACAGGACATACTTTTTGATATTTAGTAACAGTGCATCTCCAAAAACAAGCTAACTTTGATTGAAAGAATCACATTGGTGCCATAAATTCCATGGCCATGTTTCTTTTTCTGATGTTGGGCACCAGTGCATAGTCCTTTTGAGGAATTCCTCTGTTCTTCTTTGTTCTCATGTTACAGAAAATGCCAAAAAATTGGCAATCAGGATGACATCCCTGGTTGAAAATAATGTCAGCAAGGTTTTAATATTGAGGACTGCTTTGGTCAGGAGTCATATGGCTTAGAATTCACTAGAGATGACATTCATGCAATGACCAAACATATACTTTTTTCCTTTCTTTTTGAAACAAATTCTTGAGCAGAATGCCCTTCAGGGTCCATGAGGCTTTCAAGAGGGATTTAACACAGACCCCAGATTGGCTGAGTGATCGAAGGTGCCAGAGTAAAGGTGTAATAGAAGTTATCTTCTATGGAGCCTTTGTCTCTCGTTTGAGGCGTCAGCTCAGCTCTCACCTCTGTTAAACCTATTCTTTTCAATGAGACATCTACATTTTGAAAAGCAATTCAAGCTGCATTTCTAGAGTCGCAGAATTTCAAGAACTGCATTTCCTGCATAATATGGATTTTCCCATGTATTTGTGAGTGGATCGTCGAAAAAATGTGATATTGGGGGTAACTGTCAGACCAGTGCTATAAAACCATTAAGCCCCAGGTTCATTGCGCTGTGGGACTGAGGAGCCACCTGGGGCGAAACATAAAATAAGAATTTATTTTTGCGATCCTACTTTGCTTCTGAGTCCCATTAGAGAACACACAATTTGATATCACATAACAATGCCTCAAGACAAACAAGCCACTTGGTTCCACGATGTCCATGGCATTGATCTTTTTTGATGTAATAGACTTCCTGACAGCAGTTTACAGCCCTTATTTTGAATTTCTGTTCTTCCTGGAACTTATATTATGAAAGACTCCATCCAACCGGCCGACAGTGTAATATCGCTGCAAGAAAATGAGGACAGCAGTGTATCAATTTCAAGTGCTGGTTTAGTGAGTGGCCATTTAGGCTGTAATATACCCACACCTAATATTTGCCACACCCATATCTTTTTTGATAATAATGTTAACAGGCATGTCATCAGGTTTTCAAATGGCACTCAAGAGAACTTGCAAGCGGGTGTCAGAATGGCCGAGTGGTCTAAGGCGCCAGACTCAAGTTGTGATAAAGCTTCCCTTCTGTGGAGTCTTCTGGTCTCTAATGAGAGGTGTGGGTTCAAATCCCACTTCTGACATCTCTGTACTTTTCAATATTCCTGTCATATCTCGCAAAGCCATTGACAATGCATTTCCAAAGCTGGTGAACTGCGAGCACCAATTTCTCTGCAGAATGCGGATTTTCCCCCATATCCCAGCTTACTTATATGGAAAATGTCAAATTGTGGATCCGGTTGGATGCAACGATTGATGACTTGAAACCCCATATTCATTCTACCTGGGTACTGAAAAGCAACCTTGTTTCTTACCCATAATGAGGTGCTTTTTCATGATCTTACTGATTTTATGATTGAGTCTCTTAAGACAGGACATACTTTTTGATATTTAGTAACAGTGCATCTCCAAAAACAAGCTAACTTTGATTGAAAGAATCACATTGGTGCCATAAATTCCATGGCCATGTTTCTTTTCTGATGTTGGGCACCAGTGCATAGTCCTTTTGAGGAATTCCTCTGTTCTTCTTTGTTCTCATGTTACAGAAAATGCCAAAAAATTGGCAATCAGGATGACATCCCTGGTTGAAAATAATGTCAGCAAGGTTTTAATATTGAGGACTGCTTTGGTCAGGAGTCATATGGCTTAGAATTCACTAGAGATGACATTCATGCAATGACCAAACATATACTTTTTCCTTTCTTTTTGAAACAAATTCTTGAGCAGAATGCCCTTCAGTGTCCAGGAGGCTTTCAAGAGGGATTTAACACAGACCCCAGATTGGCTGAGTGATCGAAGGTGCCAGAGTAAAGGTGTAATAGAAGTTATCTTCTATGGAGCCTTTGTCTCTCGTTTGAGGCGTCAGCTCAGCTCTCACCTCTGTTAAACCTATTCTTTTCAATGAGACATCTACATTTTGAAAAGCAATTCAAGCTGCATTTCTAGAGTCGCAGAATTTCAAGAACTGCATTTCCTGCATAATATGGATTTTCCCATGTATTTGTGAGTGGATCGTCGAAAAAATGTGATATTGGGGGTAACTGTCAGACCAGTGCTATAAAACCATTAAGCCCCAGGTTCATTGCGCTGTGGGACTGAGGAGCCACCTGGGGCGAAACATAAAATAAGAATTTATTTTTGCGATCCTACTTTGCTTCTGAGTCCCATTAGAGAACACACAATTTGATATCACATAACAATGCCTCAAGACAAACAAGCCACTTGGTTCCACGATGTCCATGGCATTGATCTTTTCTGATGTAATAGACTTCCTGACAGCAGTTTACAGCCCTTATTTTGAATTTCTGTTCTTCCTGGAACTTATATTATGAAAGACTCCATCCAACTGGCCGACAGTGTAATATCGCTGCAAGAAAATGAGGACAGCAGTGTATCAATTTCAAGTGCTGGTTTAGTGAGTGGCCATTTAGGCTGTAATATACCCACACCTAATATTTGCCACACCCATATCTTTTTTGATTATAATGTTAACAGGCATGTCATCAGGTTTTCAAATGGCACTCAAGAGAACTTGCAAGCGGGTGTCAGAATGGCCGAGTGGTCTAAGGCGCCAGACTCAAGCTGTGATAAAGCTTCTCTTCCGTGGAGTCTTCTGGTCTCTAATGAGAGGCGTGGGTTCAAATCCCACTTCTGACAAATCTGTACTTTTCAATATTCCTGTCATATCTCACAAAGCCATTGACAATGCATTTCCGAAGCTGGTGAACTGCGAGCCCCAATTTCTCTGCAGAAAGCGGATTTTCCCCCATATCCCAGCTTACTTATATGGAAAATGTCAAATTGTGGATCCGGTTGGATGCAACGATTGATGACTTGAAACCCCATTTTCATTCTACCTGGGTACTGAAAAGCAACCTTGTTTCTTACCCATAATGAGGTGCTTTTTCATGATCTTACTGATTTTATGATTGAGTCTCTAAAGACAGGACATACTTTTTGATATTTAGTAACAGTGCATCTCCAAAAACAAGCTAACTTTGATTAAAAGAATCACATTGGTGCCATAAATTCCATGGCCATGTTTCTTTTCTGATGTTGGGCACCAGTGCATAGTCCTTTTGAGGAATTCCTCTGTTCTTCTTTGTTCTCATGTGACAGAGAATGCCAAAACAATTGGCAATCAGGATGACATCCCTGGTTGAAAATAATGTCAGCAAGGTTTTAATATTGAGGACTGCTTTGGTCAGGAGTCATATGGCTTAGAATTCACTAGAGATGACATTCATGCAATGACCAAACATATACTTTTTTCCTTTCTTTTTGAAACAAATTCTTGAGCAGAATGCCCTTCAGTGTCCAGGAGGCTTTCAAGAGGGATTTAACACAGACCCCAGATTGGCTGAGTGATCGAAGGTGCCAGAGTAAAGGTGTAATAGAAGTTATCTTCTATGGAGCCTTTGTCTCTCGTTTGAGGCGTCAGCTCAGCTCTCACCTCTGTTAAACCTATTCTTTTCAATGAGACATCTACATTTTGAAAAGCAATTCAAGCTGCATTTCTAGAGTCGCAGAATTTCAAGAACTGCATTTCCTGCATAATATGGATTTTCCCGTGTATTTGTGAGTGATCGTCGAAAAAATGTGATATTGGGGGTAACTGTCAGGCCAGTGCTATAAAACCATTAAGCCCCAGGTTCATTGCGCTGTGGGACTGAGGAGCCACCTGGGGCGAAACATAAAATAAGAATTTATTTTTGCGATCCTACTTTGCTTCTGAGTCCCATTAGAGAACACACAATTTGATATCACATAACAATGCCTCAAGACAAACAAGCCACTTGGTTCCACGATGTCCATGGCATTGATCTTTTCTGATGTAATAGACTTCCTGACAGCAGTTTACAGCCCTTATTGTGAATTTCTGTTCTTCCTGGAACTTATATTATGAAAGACTCCATCCAACTGGCCGACAGTGTAATATCGCTGCAAGAAAATGAGGACAGCCGTGTATCAATTTCAAGTGCTGGTTTAGTGAGTGGCCATTTAGGCTGTAATATACCCACACCTAATATTTGCCACACCCATATCTTTTTTGACAATAATGTTAACAGGCATGTCATCAGGTTTTCAAATGGCACTCAAGAGAACTTGCAAGTGGGTGTCAGAATGGCCGAGTGGTCTAAGGCGCCAGACTCAAGTTGTGATAAAGCTTCTCTTCTGTGGAGTCTTCTGGTCTCTAATGAGAGGCGTGGGTTCAAATCCCACTTCTGACATCTCTGTACTTTTCAATATTCCTGTCATATCTCGCAAAGCCATTGACAATGCATTTCCAAAGCTGGTGAACTGCGAGCACCAATTTCTCTGCAGAATGCGGATTTTCCCCCATATCCCAGCTTACTTATATGGAAAATGTCAAATTGTGGATCCGGTTGGATGCAACGATTGATGACTTGAAACCCCATATTCATTCTACCTGGGTACTGAAAAGCAACCTTGTTTCTTACTCATAATGAGGTGCTTTTTCATGATCTTACTGATTTTATGATTGAGTCTCTTAAGACAGGACATACTTTTTGATATTTAGTAACAGTGCATCTCCAAAAACAAGCTAACTTTGATTGAAAGAATCACATTGGTGCCATAAATTCCATGGCCATGTTTCTTTTCTGATGTTGGGCACCAGTGCATAGTCCTTTTGAGGAATTCCTCTGTTCTTCTTTGTTCTCATGTTACAGAAAATGCCAGAAAATTGGCAATCAGGATGACATCCCTGGTTGAAAATAATGTCAGCAAGGTTTTAATATTGAGGACTGCTTTGGTCAGGAGTCATATGGCTTAGAATTCACTAGAGATGACATTCATGCAATGACCAAACATATACTTTTTTCCTTTCTTTTTGAAACAAATTCTTGAGCAGAATGCCCTTCAGTGTCCAGGAGGCTTTCAAGAGGGATTTAACACAGACCCCAGATTGGCTGAGTGATCGAAGGTGCCAGAGTAAAGGTGTAATAGAAGTTATCTTCTATGGAGCCTTTGTCTCTCGTTTGAGGCGTCAGCTCAGCTCTCACCTCTGTTAAACCTATTCTTTTCAATGAGACATCTACATTTTGAAAAGCAATTCAAGCTGCATTTCTAGAGTCGCAGAATTTCAAGAACTGCATTTCCTGCATAATATGGATTTTCCCATGTATTTGTGAGTGGATCGTCGAAAAAATGTGGTATTGGGGGTAACTGTCAGGCCAGTGCTATAAAACCATTAAGCCCCAGGTTCATTGCGCTTTGGGACTGAGGAGCCACCTGGGGCGAAACATAAAATAAGAATTTATTTTTGCGATCCTACTTTGCTTCTGAGTCCCATTAGAGAACACACAATTTGATATCACATAACAATGCCTCAAGACAAACAAGCCACTTGGTTCCACGATGTCCATGGCATTGATCTTTTCTGATGTAATAGACTTCCTGACAGCAGTTTACAGCCGTTATTTTGAATTTCTGTTCTTCCTGGAACTTATATTATGAAAGACTCCATCCAACTGGCCGACAGTGTAATATCGCTGCAAGAAAATGAGGACAGCCGTGTATCAATTTCAAGTGCTGGTTTAGTGAGTGGCCATTTAGGCTGTAATATACCCACACCTAATATTTGCCACACCCATATCTTTTTTGATAATAATGTTAACAGGCATGTCATCAGGTTTTCAAATGGCACTCAAGAGAACTTGCAAGCGGGTGTCAGAATGGCCGAGTGGTCTAAGGCGCCAGACTCAAGCTGTGATAAAGCTTCTCTTCCGTGGAGTCTTCTGGTCTCTAATGAGAGGCGTGGGTTCAAATCCCACTTCTGACATCTCTGTACTTTTCAATATTCCTGTCATATCTCGCAAAGCCATTGACAATGCATTTCCGAAGCTGGTGAACTGCGAGCCCCAATTTCTCTGCAGAAAGCGTATTTTCCCCCATATCCCAGCTTACTTATATGGAAAATGTCAAATTGTGGATCCGGTTGGATGCAACGATTGATGACTTGAAACCCCATTTTCATTCTACCTGGGTACTGAAAAGCAACCTTGTTTCTTACATATAATGAGGTGCTTTTTCATGATCTTACTGATTTTATGATTGAGTCTCTTAAGACAGGACATACTTTTTGATATTTAGTAACAGTGCATCTCCAAAAACAAGCTAACTTTGATTAAAAGAATCACATTGGTGCCATAAATTCCATGGCCATGTTTCTTTTCTGATGTTGGGCACCAGTGCATAGTCCTTTTGAGGAATTCCTCTGTTCTTCTTTGTTCTCATGTGACAGAGAATGCCAAAAAAATTGGCAATCAGGATGACATCCCTGGTTGAAAATAATGTCAGCAAGGTTTTAATATTGAGGACTGCTTTGGTCAGGAGTCATATGGCTTAGAATTCACTAGAGACGACATTCATGCAATGACCAAACATACTTTTTTCCTTTCTTTTTGAAACAAATTCTTGAGCAGAATGCCCTTCAGTGTCCAGGAGGCTTTCAAGAGGGATTTAACACAGACCCCAGATTGGCTGAGTGATCGAAGGTGCCAGAGTAAAGGTGTAATAGAAGTTATCTTCTATGGAGCCTTTGTCTCTCGTTTGAGGCGTCAGCTCAGCTCTCACCTCTGTTAAACCTATTCTTTTCAATGAGACATCTACATTTTGAAAAGCAATTCAAGCTGCATTTCTAGAGTCGCAGAATTTCAAGAACTGCATTTCCTGCATAATATGGATTTTCCCGTGTATTTGTGAGTGGATCGTCGAAAAAATGTGATATTGGGGGTAACTGTCAGGCCAGTGCTATAAAACCATTAAGCCCCAGGTTCATTGCGCTGTGGGACTGAGGAGCCACCCGGGGCGAAACATAAAATAAGAATTTATTTTTGCGATCCTACTTTGCTTCTGAGTCCCATTAGAGAACACACAATTTGATATCACATAACAATGCCTCAAGACAAACAAGCCACTTGGTTCCAAGATGTCCATGGCATTGATCTTTTCTGATGTAATAGACTTCCTGACAGCAGTTTACAGCCCTTATTGTGAATTTCTGTTCTTCCTGGAACTTATATTATGAAAGACTTCATCCAACTGGCCGACAGTGTAATATCGCTGCAAGAAAATGAGGACAGCCGTGTATCAATTTCAAGTGCTGGTTTAGTGAGTGGCCATTTAGGCTGTAATATACCCACACCTAATATTTGCCACACCCATATCTTTTTTGACAATAATGTTAACAGGCATGTCATCAGGTTTTCAAATGGCACTCAAGAGAACTTGCAAGCGGGTGTCAGAATGGCCGAGTGGTCTAAGGTGCCAGACTCAAGCTGTGATAAAGCTTCTCTTCCGTGGAGTCTTCTGGTCTCTAATGAGAGGCGTGGGTTCAAATCCCACTTCTGACATCTCTGTACTTTTCAATATTCCTGTCATATCTCGCAAAGCCATTGACAATGCATTTCCAAAGCTGGTGAACTGCGAGCACCAATTTCTCTGCAGAATGCGGATTTTCCTCCATATCCCAGCTTACTTATATGGAAAATGTCAAATTGTGGATCCGGTTGGATGCAACGATTGATGACTTGAAACCCCATTTTCATTCTACCTGGGTACTGAAAAGCAACCTTGTTTCTTACCCATAATGAGGTGCTTTTTCATGATCTTACTAATTTTATGATTGAGTCTCTTAAGACAGGACATACTTTTTGATATTTAGTAACAGTGCATCTCCAAAAACAAGCTAACTTTGATTGAAAGAATCACATTGGTGCCATAAATTCCATGGCCATGTTTCTTTTCTGATGCTGGGCACCAGTGCATAGTCCTTTTGAGGAATTCCTCTGTTCTTCTTTGTTCTCATGTTACAGAAAATGCCAAAAAATTGGCAATCAGGATGACATCCCTGGTTGAAAATAATGTCAGCAAGGTTTTAATATTGAGGACTGCTTTGGTCAGGAGTCATATGGCTTAGAATTCACTAGAGATGACATTCATGCAATGACCAAACTTATACTTTTTCCTTTCTTTTTGAAACAAATTCTTGAGCAGAATGCCCTTCAGTGTCCAGGAGGCTTTCAAGAGGGATTTAACACAGACCCCAGATTGGCTGAGTGATCGAAGGTGCCAGAGTAAAGGTGTAATAGAAGTTATCTTCTATGGAGCCTTTGTCTCTCGTTTGAGGCGTCAGCTCAGCTCTCACCTCTGTTAAACCTATTCTTTTCAATGAGACATCTACATTTTGAAAAGCAATTCAAGCTGCATTTCTAGAGTCGCAGAATTTCAAGAACTGCATTTCCTGCATAATATGGATTTTCCCATGTATTTGTGAGTGGATCGTCGAAAAAATGTGATATTGGGGGTAACTGTCAGACCAGTGCTATAAAACCATTAAGCCCCAGGTTCATTGCGCTGTGGGACTGAGGAGCCACCTGGGGCGAAACATAAAATAAGAATTTATTTTTGCGATCCTACTTTGCTTCTGAGTCCCATTAGAGAACACACAATTTGATATCACATAACAATGCCTCAAGACAAACAAGCCACTTGGTTCCACGATGTCCATGGCATTGATCTTTTCTGATGTAATAGACTTCCTGACAGCAGTTTACAGCCCTTATTTTGAATTTCTGTTCTTCCTGGAACTTATATTATGAAAGACTCCATCCAACTGGCCGACAGCGTAATATCGCTGCAAGAAAATGAGGACAGCAGTGTATCAATTTCAAGTGCTGGTTTAGTGAGTGGCCATTTAGGCTGTAATATACCCACACCTAATATTTGCCACACCCATATCTTTTTTGATAATAATGTTAACAGGCATGTCATCAGGTTTTCAAATGGCACTCAAGAGAACTTGCAAGCGGGTGTCAGAATGGCCGAGTGGTCTAAGGCGCCAGACTCAAGCTGTGATAAAGCTTCTCTTCCGTGGAGTCTTCTGGTCTCTAATGAGAGGCGTGGGTTCAAATCCCACTTCTGACATCTCTGTACTTTTCAATATTCCTGTAATATCTCGCAAAGCCATTGACAATGCATTTCCGAAGCTGGTGAACTGCGAGCCCCAATTTCTCTGCAGAAAGCGGATTTTCCCCCATATCCCAGCTTACTTATATGGAAAATGTCAAATTGTGGATCCGGTTGGATGCAACGATTGATGACTTGAAACCCCATTTTCATTCTACCTGGGTACTGAAAAGCAACCTTGTTTCTTACATATAATGAGGTGCTTTTTCATGATCTTACTGATTTTATGATTGAGTCTCTAAAGACAGGACATACTTTTTGATATTTAGTAACAGTGCATCTCCAAAAACAAGCTAACTTTGATTAAAAGAATCACATTGGTGCCATAAATTCCATGGCCATGTTTCTTTTCTGATGTTGGGCACCAGTGCATAGTCCTTTTGAGGAATTCCTCTGTTCTTCTTTGTTCTCATGTGACAGAGAATGCCAAAAAAATTGGCAATCAGGATGACATCCCTGGTTGAAAATAATGTCAGCAAGGTTTTAATATTGAGGACTGCTTTGGTCAGGAGTCATATGGCTTAGAATTCACTAGAGATGACATTCATGCAATGACCAAACATATACTTTTTTCCTTTCTTTTTGAAACAAATTCTTGAGCAGAATGCCCTTCAGTGTCCAGGAGGCTTTCAAGAGGGATTTAACACAGACCCCAGATTGGCTGAGTGATCGAAGGTGCCAGAGTAAAGGTGTAATAGAAGTTATCTTCTATGGAGCCTTTGTCTCTCGTTTGAGGCGTCAGCTCAGCTCTCACCTCTGTTAAACCTATTCTTTTCAATGAGACATCTACATTTTGAAAAGCAATTCAAGCTGCATTTCTAGAGTCGCAGAATTTCAAGAACTGCATTTCCTGCATAATATGGATTTTCCCGTGTATTTGTGAGTGGATCGTCGAAAAAATGTGATATTGGGGGTAACTGTCAGGCCAGTGCTATAAAACCATTAAGCCCCAGGTTCATTGCGCTGTGGGACTGAGGAGCCACCTGGGGCGAAACATAAAATAAGAATTTATTTTTGCGATCCTACTTTGCTTCTGAGTCCCATTAGAGAACACACAATTTGATATCACATAACAATGCCTCAAGACAAACAAGCCACTTGGTTCCACGATGTCCATGGCATTGATCTTTTCTGATGTAATAGACTTCCTGACAGCAGTTTACAGCCCTTATTGTGAATTTCTGTTCTTCCTGGAACTTATATTATGAAAGACTCCATCCAACTGGCCGACAGTGTAATATCGCTGCAAGAAAATGAGGACAGCCGTGTATCAATTTCAAGTGCTGGTTTAGTGAGTGGCCATTTAGGTGTAATATACCCACACCTAATATTTGCCACACCCATATCTTTTTTGACAATAATGTTAACAGGCATGTCATCAGGTTTTCAAATGGCACTCAAGAGAACTTGCAAGTGGGTGTCAGAATGGCCGAGTGGTCTAAGGCGCCAGACTCAAGTTGTGATAAAGCTTCTCTTCTGTGGAGTCTTCTGGTCTCTAATTAGAGGCGTGGGTTCAAATCCCACTTCTGACATCTCTGTTCTTTTCAATACTCCTGCCATATCTCGCAAAGCCATTGACAATGCATTTCCGAAGCTGGTGAACTGCGAGCCCCAATTTCTCTGCAGAAAGCGGATTTTCCCCCATATCCCAGCTTACTTATATGGAAAATGTCAAATTGTGGATCCGGTTGGATGCAACGATTGATAACTTGAAACCCCATATTCATTCTACCTGGGTACTGAAAAGCAACCTTGTTTCTTACATATCATGAGGTGCTTTTTCATGATCTTACTGATTTTATGATTGAGTCTCTTAAGACAGGACATACTTTTTGATATTTAGTAACAGTGCATCTCCAAAAACAAGCTAACTTTGATTGAAAGAATCACATTGGTGCCATAAATTCCATGGCCATGTTTCTTTTCTGATGTTGGGCACCAGTGCATAGTCCTTTTGAGGAATTCCGCTGTTCTTCTTTGTTCTCATGTTACAGAGAATGCCTAAAAAATTGGAAATCAGGATGACATCCCTGGTTGAAAATAATGTCAGCAAAGTTTTAATATTGAGGACTGCTTTGGTCAGGAGTCATATGGCTTAGAATTCACTAGAGATGACATTCATGCAATGACCAAACATATACTTTTTTCCTTTCTTTTTGAAACAAATTCTTGAGCAGCATGCCCTTCAGTGTCCAGGAGGCTTTCAAGAGGGATTTAACACAGACCCCAGATTGGCTGAGTGATCGAAGGTGCCAGAGTAAAGGTGTAATAGAAGTTATCTTCTATGGAGCCTTTGTCTCTCGTTTGAGGCGTCAGCTCAGCTCTCACCTCTGTTAAACCTATTCTTTTCAATGAGACATCTACATTTTGAAAAGCAATTCAAGCTGCATTTCTAGAGTCGCAGAATTTCAAAAACTGCATTTCCTGCATAATATGGATTTTCCCGTGTATTTGTGAGTGGATCGTAGAAAAAATGTGAAATTGGGGGTAACTGTCAGACCAGTGCTATAAAACCATTAAGCCCCAGGTTCATTGCGCTTTGGGACTGAGGAGCCACCTGAGGCGAAACATAAAATAAGGATTTATTTTTGCGATCCTACTTTGCTTCTGAGTCCCATTAGAGAACACACAATTTGAAATCACATAACAATGCCTCAAGACAAACAAGCCACTTGGTTCCACGATGTCCATGGCATTGATCTTTTCTGATATAATAGACTTCCTGACAGCAGTTTACAGCCCTTATTGTGAATTTCTGTTCTTCCTGGAACTTATATTATGAAAGACTCCATCCAACTGGCCGACAGTGTAATATCGCTGCAAGAAAATGAGGACAGCCGTGTATCAATTTCAAGTGCTGGTTTAGTGAGTGGCCATTTAGGCTGTAATATACCCACACCTAATATTTGCCACACCCATATCTTTTTTGACAATAATGTTATCAGGCATGTCATCAGGTTTTCAAATGGCACTCAAGAAAAGTAACAAGCGGGTGTCAGAATGGCCGAGTGGTCTAAGGCGCCAGACTCAAGCTGTGATAAAGCTTCTCTTCCGTGGAGTCTTCTGGTCTCTATTGAGAGGCGTGGGTTCAAATCCCACTTCTGACATCTCTGTACTTTTCAATATTCCTGCCATATCTCGCAAAGCCATTGACAATGCATTTCCGAAGCTGGTGAACTGCGAGCCCCAATTTCTCTGCAGAAAGCAGATTTTCACCCATATACCAGCTTACTTATATGGAAAATGTCAAATTGTGGATCCCGTTGGATGCAACGATTGATGACTTGAAACCCCATATTCATTCTACCTCGGTACTGAAAAGCAACCTTGTTTCTTACATATCATGAGGTGCTTTTTCATGATCTTACTGATTTTATGATTGAGTCTCTTAAGACAGGACATACTTTTTGATATTTAGTAACAGTGCATCTCCAAAAACAAGCTAACTTTGATTCAAAGAATCACATTGGTGCCATAAATTCCATGGCCATGTTTCTTTTCTGATGTTGGGCACCAGTGCATAGTCCTTTTGAGGAATTCCTCTGTTCTTCTTTGTTCTCATGTTACAGAAAATGCCAAAAAATTGGCAATCAGGATGACATCCCTGGTTGAAAATAATGTCAGCAAGGTTTTAATATTGAGGACTGCTTTGGTCAGGAGTCATATGGCTTAGAATTCACTAGAGATGACATTCATGCAATGACCAAACATATACTTTTTCCTTTCTTTTTGAAACAAATTCTTGAGCAGCATGCCCTTCAGTGTCCAGGAGGCTTTCAAGAGGGATTTAACACAGACCTTAGATTGGCTGAGTGGTCGAAGGTGCCAGAGGAAAGGTGTAATAGAAGTTATCTTCTATGGAGCCTTTGTCTCTCGTTTGAGGCGTCAGCTCAGCTCTCACCTCTGTTAAACCTATTCTTTTCAATGAGACATCTACATTTTGAAAAGCAATTCAAGCTGCATTTCTAGAGTCGCAGAATTTCAAGAACTGCATTTCCTGCATAATATGGATTTTCCCGTGTATTTGTGAGTGGATCGTAGAAAAAATGTGAAATTGGGGGTAACTGTCAGACCAGTGCTATAAAACCTTTAAGCCCCAGGTTCATTGCGCTTTGGGACTGAGGAGCCACCTGGGGCGAAACATAAAATAAGAATTTATTTTTGCTATCCTACTTTGCTTCTGAGTCCCATTAGAGAACACACAATTTGATATCACATAACAATGCCTCAAGACAAACAAGCCACTTGGTTCCACGATGTCCATGGCATTGATCTTTTCTGATATAATAGACTTCCTGACAGCAGTTTACAGCCCTTATTGTGAATTTCTGTTCTTCCTGGAACTTATATTATGAAAGACTCCATCCAACTGGCCGACAGTGTAATATCGCTGCAAGAAAATGAGGACAGCCGTGTATCAATTTCAGGTGCTGGTTTAGTGAGTGGCCATTTAGGCTGTAATATACCCACACCTAATATTTGCCACACCCATATCTTTTTTGACAATAATGTAAACAGGCATGTCATCAGGTTTTCAAATGGCACTCAAGAAAAGTATCAAGTGGGTGTCAGAATGGCCGAGTGGTCTAAGGCGCCAGACTCAAGCTGTGATAAAGCTTCTCTTCCGTGGAGTCTTCTGGTCTCTATTGAGAGGCGAGGGTTCAAATCCCACTTCTGACATCTCTGTACTTTTCAATATTCCTGCCATATCTCGCAAAGCCATTGACAATGCATTTCCGAAGCTGGTGAACTGCGAGCCCCAATTTCTCTGCAGAAAGCGGATTTTCACCCATATACCAGCTTACTTATATGGAAAATGTCAAATTGTGGATCCCGTTGGATGCAACGATTGATGACTTGAAACCCCATATTCATTCTACCTCGGTACTGAAAAGCAACCTTGTTTCTTACATATCATGAGGTGCTTTTTCATGATCTTACTGATTTTATGATTGAGTCTCTTAAGACAGGACATACTTTTTGATATTTAGTAACAGTGCATCTCCAAAAACAAGCTAACTTTGATTCAAAGAATCACATTGGTGCCATAAATTCCATGGCCATGTTTCTTTTCTGATGTTGGGCACCAGTGCATCGTCCTTTTGAGGAATTCCGCCGTTCTTCTTTGTTCTCATGTTACAGAGAATGCCAAAAAAATTGGCAATCAGGATGACATCCCTGGTTGAAAATAATGTCAGCAAGGTTTAAATATTGAGGACTGCTTTGGTCAGGAGTCATATGGCTTAGAATTCACGAGAGATGACATTCATGCAATGACCAAACATATACTTTTTTTCCTTTCTTTTTGACACAAATTCTTGAGCAGCATGCCCTTCAGTGTCCAGGAGGCTTTCAAGAGGGATTTAACACAGACCTTAGATTGGCTGAGTGGTCGAAGGTGCCAGAGGAAAGGTGTAATAGAAGTTATCTTCTATGGAGCCTTTGTCTCTCGTTTGAGGCGTCAGCTCAGCTCTCACCTCTGTTAAACCTATTCTTTTCAATGAGACATCTACATTTTGAAAAGCAATTCAAGCTGCATTTCTAGAGTCGCAGAATTTCAAGAACTGCATTTCCTGCATAATATGGATTTTCCCGTGTATTTGTGAGTGGATCGTAGAAAAAATGTGAAATTGGGGGTAACTGTCAGACCAGTGCTATAAAACCTTTAAGCCCCAGGTTCATTGCGCTTTGGGACTGAGGAGCCACCTGGGGCGAAACATAAAATAAGAATTCATTTTTGCGATCCTACTTTGCTTCTGAGTCCCATTAGAGAACACACAATTTGATATCACATAACAATGCCTCAAGACAAACAAGCCACTTGGTTCCACGATGTCCATGGCATTGATCTTTTCTGATGTAATAGACTTCCTGACAGCAGTTTACAGCCCTGATTGTGAATTTGTGTTCTTCCTGGAACTTATATTATGAAAGACTCCATCCAACTGGCCGACAGTGTAATATCGCTGCAAGAAAATGAGGACAGCCGTGTATCAATTTCAAGTGCTGGTTTAGTGAGTGGCCATTTAGGCTGTAATATACCCACACCTAATACGGCTGATGCCGAGTGAGTGTTTGAGTGTGTCTGCGTGGGTGCATGCGTGCGTGCGTGCCTGTGACCGTCTCCCCTTAGATTGCCAGGTGGAGGTGGAGGATTGGGGCGACTGCTAATGGGAGTGTTTGGTTGTCTTCCAATCAGCAACCAACAAGAAAATGGCAACTCCTTTAAAAGGCTGGAGAGAGCGTCATTCGGGGGCGGCTGTTTCCTGAAGTGGACTGTCGCCCAAACTTCGTCTGGCTCGGCTTGCTAAACTTAGAAATTCCTGTTTTTGAATATGTTGTTCTTGTCTGACTCGGCTTGCTAAACTTAGAAATTCCTGTTTTTGAATATGTTGTTCTTGTCTGACTCGGCTTGCTAAAACTTAGAAATTGCTGCTTTTTGGATATGTTGTTCGTGTCTGACTCGGCCCTATAAAACTTAGAAACTGTTGCTTCCGATTGTATTATTTCCGGATATTGTTTAGATCCAAACTGTACTTTGCGAATAGTTCGGTGTGGCTTTATTTAGTGTCAACGATTTTGGAACGGTCACGCATCTGTATGTTTAAATCCTTTTTATTTTATTAAAAACCTCTGTAAAACCTTAACATCTGGTTTTATGTTACCTCCTTTTAACCCCTTGAAGAGCGGTGGACGAAACACACACCCTTATCTTTTTTGACAATAATGTTAACAGGCATGTCATCAGGTTTTCAAATGGCACTCAAGAAAACTTGCCAGTGGGTGTCAGAATGGCCGAGTGGTCTAAGGCGCCAGACTCAAGCTGTGATAAAGCTTCTCTTCCGTGGAGTCTTCTGGTCTCTAATTAGAGGCGTGGGTTCAAATCCCACTTCTGACACATCTGTACTTTTCAATATTCCTGTCATATCTCGCAAAGCCATTGACAATGCATTTCCAAAGCTGGTGAACTGCGAGCACCAATTTCTCTGCAGAATGCGGATTTTCCTCCATATCCCAGCTTACTTATATGGAAAATGTCAAATTGTGGATCCGGTTGGATGCAACGATTGATGACTTGAAACCCCATTTTCATTCTACCTGGGTACTGAAAAGCAACCTTGTTTCTTACCCATAATGAGGTGCTTTTTCATGATCTTACTAATTTTATGATTGAGTCTCTTAAGACAGGACATACTTTTTGATATTTAGTAACAGTGCATCTCCAAAAACAAGCTAACTTTGATTGAAAGAATCACATTGGTGCCATAAATTCCATGGCCATGTTTCTTTTCTGATGTTGGGCACCAGTGCATAGTCCTTTTGAGGAATTCCTCTGTTCTTCTTTGTTCTCATGTTACAGAAAATGCCAAAAAATTGGCAATCAGGATGACATCCCTGGTTGAAAATAATGTCAGCAAGGTTTTAATATTGAGGACTGCTTTGGTCAGGAGTCATATGGCTTAGAATTCACTAGAGATGACATTCATGCAATGACCAAACTTATACTTTTTCCTTTCTTTTTGAAACAAATTCTTGAGCAGAATGCCCTTCAGTGTCCAGGAGGCTTTCAAGAGGGATTTAACACAGACCCCAGATTGGCTGAGTGATCGAAGGTGCCAGAGTAAAGGTGTAATAGAAGTTATCTTCTATGGAGCCTTTGTCTCTCGTTTGAGGCGTCAGCTCAGCTCTCACCTCTGTTAAACCTATTCTTTTCAATGAGACATCTACATTTTGAAAAGCAATTCAAGCTGCATTTCTAGAGTCGCAGAATTTCAAGAACTGCATTTCCTGCATAATATGGATTTTCCCATGTATTTGTGAGTGGATCGTCGAAAAAATGTGATATTGGGGGTAACTGTCAGACCAGTGCTATAAAACCATTAAGCCCCAGGTTCATTGCGCTGTGGGACTGAGGAGCCACCTGGGGCGAAACATAAAATAAGAATTTATTTTTGCGATCCTACTTTGCTTCTGAGTCCCATTAGAGAACACACAATTTGATATCACATAACAATGCCTCAAGACAAACAAGCCACTTGGTTCCACGATGTCCATGGCATTGATCTTTTCTGATGTAATAGACTTCCTGACAGCAGTTTACAGCCCTTATTTTGAATTTCTGTTCTTCCTGGAACTTATATTATGAAAGACTCCATCCAACTGGCCGACAGCGTAATATCGCTGCAAGAAAATGAGGACAGCAGTGTATCAATTTCAAGTGCTGGTTTAGTGAGTGGCCATTTAGGCTGTAATATACCCACACCTAATATTTGCCACACCCATATCTTTTTTGATAATAATGTTAACAGGCATGTCATCAGGTTTTCAAATGGCACTCAAGAGAACTTGCAAGCGGGTGTCAGAATGGCCGAGTGGTCTAAGGCGCCAGACTCAAGCTGTGATAAAGCTTCTCTTCCGTGGAGTCTTCTGGTCTCTAATGAGAGGCGTGGGTTCAAATCCCACTTCTGACATCTCTGTACTTTTCAATATTCCTGTCATATCTCGCAAAGCCATTGACAATGCATTTCCGAAGCTGGTGAACTGCGAGCCCCAATTTCTCTGCAGAAAGCGGATTTTCCCCCATATCCCAGCTTACTTATATGGAAAATGTCAAATTGTGGATCCGGTTGGATGCAACGATTGATGACTTGAAACCCCATTTTCATTCTACCTGGGTACTGAAAAGCAACCTTGTTTCTTACATATAATGAGGTGCTTTTTCATGATCTTACTGATTTTATGATTGAGTCTCTAAAGACAGGACATACTTTTTGATATTTAGTAACAGTGCATCTCCAAAAAGAAGCTAACTTTGATTAAAAGAATCACATTGGTGCCATAAATTCCATGGCCATGTTTCTTTTCTGATGTTGGGCACCAGTGCATAGTCCTTTTGAGGAATTCCTCTGTTCTTCTTTGTTCTCATGTGACAGAGAATGCCAAAAAAATTGGCAATCAGGATGACATCCCTGGTTGAAAATAATGTCAGCAAGGTTTTAATATTGAGGACTGCTTTGGTCAGGAGTCATATGGCTTAGAATTCACTAGAGATGACATTCATGCAATGACCAAACATATACTTTTTTCCTTTCTTTTTGAAACAAATTCTTGAGCAGAATGCCCTTCAGTGTCCAGGAGGCTTTCAAGAGGGATTTAACACAGACCCCAGATTGGCTGAGTGATCGAAGGTGCCAGAGTAAAGGTGTAATAGAAGTTATCTTCTATGGAGCCTTTGTCTCTCGTTTGAGGCGTCAGCTCAGCTCTCACCTCTGTTAAACCTATTCTTTTCAATGAGACATCTACATTTTGAAAAGCAATTCAAGCTGCATTTCTAGAGTCGCAGAATTTCAAGAACTGCATTTCCTGCATAATATGGATTTTCCCGTGTATTTGTGAGTGGATCGTCGAAAAAATGTGATATTGGGGGTAACTGTCAGGCCAGTGCTATAAAACCATTAAGCCCCAGGTTCATTGCGCTGTGGGACTGAGGAGCCACCTGGGGCGAAACATAAAATAAGAATTTATTTTTGCGATCCTACTTTGCTTCTGAGTCCCATTAGAGAACACACAATTTGATATCACATAACAATGCCTCAAGACAAACAAGCCACTTGGTTCCACGATGTCCATGGCATTGATCTTTTCTGATGTAATAGACTTCCTGACAGCAGTTTACAGCCCTTATTGTGAATTTCTGTTCTTCCTGGAACTTATATTATGAAAGACTCCATCCAACTGGCCGACAGTGTAATATCGCTGCAAGAAAATGAGGACAGCCGTGTATCAATTTCAAGTGCTGGTTTAGTGAGTGGCCATTTAGGTGTAATATACCCACACCTAATATTTGCCACACCCATATCTTTTTTGACAATAATGTTAACAGGCATGTCATCAGGTTTTCAAATGGCACTCAAGAGAACTTGCAAGTGGGTGTCAGAATGGCCGAGTGGTCTAAGGCGCCAGACTCAAGTTGTGATAAAGCTTCTCTTCTGTGGAGTCTTCTGGTCTCTAATTAGAGGCGTGGGTTCAAATCCCACTTCTGACATCTCTGTTCTTTTCAATACTCCTGCCATATCTCGCAAAGCCATTGACAATGCATTTCCGAAGCTGGTGAACTGCGAGCCCCAATTTCTCTGCAGAAAGCGGATTTTCCCCCATATCCCAGCTTACTTATATGGAAAATGTCAAATTGTGGATCCGGTTGGATGCAACGATTGATAACTTGAAACCCCATATTCATTCTACCTGGGTACTGAAAAGCAACCTTGTTTCTTACATATCATGAGGTGCTTTTTCATGATCTTACTGATTTTATGATTGAGTCTCTTAAGACAGGACATACTTTTTGATATTTAGTAACAGTGCATCTCCAAAAACAAGCTAACTTTGATTGAAAGAATCACATTGGTGCCATAAATTCCATGGCCATGTTTCTTTTCTGATGTTGGGCACCAGTGCATAGTCCTTTTGAGGAATTCCGCTGTTCTTCTTTGTTCTCATGTTACAGAGAATGCCTAAAAAATTGGAAATCAGGATGACATCCCTGGTTGAAAATAATGTCAGCAAAGTTTTAATATTGAGGACTGCTTTGGTCAGGAGTCATATGGCTTAGAATTCACTAGAGATGACATTCATGCAATGACCAAACATATACTTTTTTCCTTTCTTTTTGAAACAAATTCTTGAGCAGCATGCCCTTCAGTGTCCAGGAGGCTTTCAAGAGGGATTTAACACAGACCCCAGATTGGCTGAGTGATCGAAGGTGCCAGAGTAAAGGTGTAATAGAAGTTATCTTCTATGGAGCCTTTGTCTCTCGTTTGAGGCGTCAGCTCAGCTCTCACCTCTGTTAAACCTATTCTTTTCAATGAGACATCTACATTTTGAAAAGCAATTCAAGCTGCATTTCTAGAGTCGCAGAATTTCAAAAACTGCATTTCCTGCATAATATGGATTTTCCCGTGTATTTGTGAGTGGATCGTAGAAAAAATGTGAAATTGGGGGTAACTGTCAGACCAGTGCTATAAAACCTTTAAGCCCCAGGTTCATTGCGCTTTGGGACTGAGGAGCCACCTGAGGCGAAACATAAAATAAGGATTTATTTTTGCGATCCTACTTTGCTTCTGAGTCCCATTAGAGAACACACAATTTGAAATCACATAACAATGCCTCAAGACAAACAAGCCACTTGGTTCCACGATGTCCATGGCATTGATCTTTTCTGATATAATAGACTTCCTGACAGCAGTTTACAGCCCTTATTGTGAATTTCTGTTCTTCCTGGAACTTATATTATGAAAGACTCCATCCAACTGGCCGACAGTGTAATATCGCTGCAAGAAAATGAGGACAGCCGTGTATCAATTTCAAGTGCTGGTTTAGTGAGTGGCCATTTAGGCTGTAATATACCCACACCTAATATTTGCCACACCCATATCTTTTTTGACAATAATGTTATCAGGCATGTCATCAGGTTTTCAAATGGCACTCAAGAAAAGTAACAAGCGGGTGTCAGAATGGCCGAGTGGTCTAAGGCGCCAGACTCAAGCTGTGATAAAGCTTCTCTTCCGTGGAGTCTTCTGGTCTCTATTGAGAGGCGTGGGTTCAAATCCCACTTCTGACATCTCTGTACTTTTCAATATTCCTGCCATATCTCGCAAAGCCATTGACAATGCATTTCCGAAGCTGGTGAACTGCGAGCCCCAATTTCTCTGCAGAAAGCGGATTTTCACCCATATACCAGCTTACTTATATGGAAAATGTCAAATTGTGGATCCCGTTGGATGCAACGATTGATGACTTGAAACCCCATATTCATTCTACCTCGGTACTGAAAAGCAACCTTGTTTCTTACATATCATGAGGTGCTTTTTCATGATCTTACTGATTTTATGATTGAGTCTCTTAAGACAGGACATACTTTTTGATATTTAGTAACAGTGCATCTCCAAAAACAAGCTAACTTTGATTCAAAGAATCACATTGGTGCCATAAATTCCATGGCCATGTTTCTTTTCTGATGTTGGGCACCAGTGCATAGTCCTTTTGAGGAATTCCTCTGTTCTTCTTTGTTCTCATGTTACAGAAAATGCCAAAAAATTGGCAATCAGGATGACATCCCTGGTTGAAAATAATGTCAGCAAGGTTTTAATATTGAGGACTGCTTTGGTCAGGAGTCATATGGCTTAGAATTCACTAGAGATGACATTCATGCAATGACCAAACATATACTTTTTCCTTTCTTTTTGAAACAAATTCTTGAGCAGCATGCCCTTCAGTGTCCAGGAGGCTTTCAAGAGGGATTTAACACAGACCTTAGATTGGCTGAGTGGTCGAAGGTGCCAGAGGAAAGGTGTAATAGAAGTTATCTTCTATGGAGCCTTTGTCTCTCGTTTGAGGCGTCAGCTCAGCTCTCACCTCTGTTAAACCTATTCTTTTCAATGAGACATCTACATTTTGAAAAGCAATTCAAGCTGCATTTCTAGAGTCGCAGAATTTCAAGAACTGCATTTCCTGCATAATATGGATTTTCCCGTGTATTTGTGAGTGGATCGTAGAAAAAATGTGAAATTGGGGGTAACTGTCAGACCAGTGCTATAAAACCTTTAAGCCCCAGGTTCATTGCGCTTTGGGACTGAGGAGCCACCTGGGGCGAAACATAAAATAAGAATTTATTTTTGCGATCCTACTTTGCTTCTGAGTCCCATTAGAGAACACACAATTTGATATCACATAACAATGCCTCAAGACAAACAAGCCACTTGGTTCCACGATGTCCATGGCATTGATCTTTTCTGATGTAATAGACTTCCTGACAGCAGTTTACAGCCCTGATTGTGAATTTGTGTTCTTCCTGGAACTTATATTATGAAAGACTCCATCCAACTGGCCGACAGTGTAATATCGCTGCAAGAAAATGAGGACAGCCGTGTATCAATTTCAAGTGCTGGTTTAGTGAGTGGCCATTTAGGCTGTAATATACCCACACCTAATACGGCTGATGCCGAGTGAGTGTTTGAGTGTGTCTGCGTGGGTGCATGCGTGCGTGCGTGCCTGTGACCGTCTCCCCTTAGATTGCCAGGTGGAGGTGGAGGATTGGGGCGACTGCTAATGGGAGTGTTTGGTTGTCTTCCAATCAGCAACCAACAAGAAAATGGCAACTCCTTTAAAAGGCTGGAGAGAGCGTCATTCGGGGGCGGCTGTTTCCTGAAGTGGACTGTCGCCCAAACTTCGTCTGGCTCGGCTTGCTAAACTTAGAAATTCCTGTTTTTGAATATGTTGTTCTTGTCTGACTCGGCTTGCTAAACTTAGAAATTCCTGTTTTTGAATATGTTGTTCTTGTCTGACTCGGCTTGCTAAAACTTAGAAATTGCTGCTTTTTGGATATGTTGTTCGTGTCTGACTCGGCCCTATAAAACTTAGAAACTGTTGCTTCCGATTGTATTATTTCCGGATATTGTTTAGATCCAAACTGTACTTTGCGAATAGTTCGGTGTGGCTTTATTTAGTGTCAACGATTTTGGAACGGTCACGCATCTGTATGTTTAAATCCTTTTTATTTTATTAAAAACCTCTGTAAAACCTTAACATCTGGTTTTATGTTACCTCCTTTTAACCCCTTGAAGAGCGGTGGACGAAACACACACCCTTATCTTTTTTGACAATAATGTTAACAGGCATGTCATCAGGTTTTCAAATGGCACTCAAGAGAACTTGCCAGTGGGTGTCAGAATGGCCGAGTGGTCTAAGGCGCCAGACTCAAGCTGTGATAAAGCTTCTCTTCCGTGGAGTCTTCTGGTCTCTAATTAGAGGCGTGGGTTCAAATCCCACTTCTGACAAATCTGAACTTTTCAATATTCCTGTCATATCTCGCTCAGCCATTGACAATGCATTTCCAAAGCTGGTGAAGTGCGAGCACCAATTTCTCTGCAGAAAGTGGATTTTCCCCCATATCCCAGCTTACTTACATGGAAAATGTCAAATTGTGGATCCCGTTGGATGCAACGATTGATGACTTGAAACCCCATATTCATTCTACCTGGGTACTGAAAAGCAATCTTGTTTCTTACATATCATGAGGTGCTTTTTCATGATCTTACTGATTTTATGATTGAGTCTCTTAAGACAGGACATACTTTTTGATATTTAGTAACAGTGCATCTCCAAAAACAAGCTAACTTTGATTGAAAGAATCACATTGGTGCCATAAATTCCATGGCCATGTTTCTTTTCTGATGTTGGGCACCAGTGCATAGTCCTTTTGAGGAATTCTTCTGTTCTTCTTTGTTCTCATGTTACAGAAAATGCCAAAAAAATTGGCAATTAGGATGACATCCCTGGTTGAAAATAATGTCAGCAAGGTTTTAATATTGAGGACTGCTTTGGTCAGGAGTCATATGGCTTAGAATTCACTAGAGATGACATTCATGCAATGACCAAACATATACTTTTTCCCTTTCTTTTTGAAACAAATTCTTGAGCAGAATGCCCTTCAGTGTCCAGGAGGCTTTCAAGAGGGATTTAACACAGACCCCAGATTGGCTGAGTGATCGAAGGTGCCAGAGTAAAGGTGTAATAGAAGTTATCTTCTATGGAGCCTTTGTCTCTCGTTTGAGGCGTCAGCTCAGCTCTCACCTCTGTTAAACCTATTCTTTTCAATGAGACATCTACATTTTGAAAAGCAATTCAAGCTGCATTTCTAGAGTCGCAGAATTTCAAGAACTGCATTTCCTGCATAATATGGATTTTCACGTGTATTTGTGAGTGGATCGTAGAAAAAATGTGAAATTGGGGGTAACTGTCAGACCAGTGCTATGAAACCATTAAGCCCCAGGTTCATTGCGCTTTGGGACTGAGGAGCCACCTGGGGCGAAACATAAAATAAGAATTTATTTTTGCGATCCTACTTTGCTTCTGAGTCCCATTAGAGAACACACAATTTGATATCACATGACAATGCCTCAAGACAAACAAGCCACTTGGTTCCACGATGTCCATGGCATTGATCTTTTCTGATATAATAGACTTCCTGACAGCAGTTTACAGCCCTTATTGTGAATTTCTGTTCTTCCTGGAACTTATATTATGAAAGACTCCATCCAACTGGCCGACAGTGTAATATCGCTGCAAGAAAATGAGGACAGCCGTGTATCAATTTCAAGTGCTGGTTTAGTGAGTGGCCATTTAGGCTGTAATATACCCACACCTAATATTTGCCACACCCATATCTTTTTTGACAATAATGTTAACAGGCATGTCATCAGGTTTTCAAATGGCACTCAAGAAAATTTGCAAGTGGGTGTCAGAATGGCCGAGTGGTCTAAGGCGCCAGACTCAAGCTGTGATGAAGCTTCTCTTCCGTGGAGTCTTCTGGTCTCTATTGAGAGGCGTGGGTTCAAATCCCACTTCTGACATCTCTGTACTTTTCAATATTCCTGTCATATCTCGCAAAGCCATTGACAATGCATTTCTGAAGCTGGTGAACTGCGAGCCCCAATTTCTCTGCAGAAAGCGGATTTTCCCCCATATCCCAGCTTACTTATATGGAAAATGTCAAATTGTGGATCCGGTTGGATGCAACGATTGATGACTTGAAACCCCATATTCATTCTACCTGGGTACTGAAAAGCAACCTTGTTTCTTACATATCATGAGGTGCTTTTTCATGATCTTACTGATTTTATGATTGAGTCTCTTAAGACAGGACATACTTTTTGATATTTAGTAACAGTGCATCTCCAAAAACAAGCTAACTTTCATTGAAAGAATCACATTGGTGCCATAAATTCCATGGCCATGTTTCTTTTCTGATGTTGGGCACCAGTGCATAGTCCTTTTGAGGAATTCCGCTGTTCTTCTTTGTTCTCATGTTACAGAGAATGCCTAAAAAATTGGAAATCAGGATGACATCCCTGGTTGAAAATAATGTCAGCAAGGTTTTAATATTGAGGACTGCTTTGGTCAGGAGTCATATGGCTTAGAATTCACTAGAGATGACATTCATGCAATGACCAAACATATACTTTTTTCCATTCTTTTTGACACAAATTCTTGAGCAGCATGCCCTTCAGTGTCCAGGAGGCTTTCAAGAGGGATTTAACACAGACCCCAGATTGGCTGAGTGATCGAACGTGCCAGAGTAAAGGTGTAATGGAAGTTATCTTCTATGGAGCCTTTGTCTCTCGTTTGAGGCGTCAGCTCAGCTCTCACCTCTGCTAAACCTATTCTTTTCAATGAGACATCTACATTTTGAAAAGCAATTCAAGCTGCATTTCTAGAGTCGCAGAATTTCAAGAACTGCATTTCCTGCATAATATGGATTTTCCCGTGTATTTGTGAGTGGATCGTAGAAAAAATGTGAAATTGGGGGTAACTGTCAGACCAGTGCTATAAAACCATTAAGCCCCAGGTTCATTGCGCTTTGGGACTGAGGAGCCACCTGAGGCGAAACATAAAATAAGAATTTATTTTTGCGATCCTACTTTGCTTCTGAGTCCCATTAGAGAACACACAATTTGATATCACATAACAATGCCTCAAGACAAACAAGCCACATGGTTCCACGATGTCCATGGCATTGATCTTTTCTGATGTAATAGACTTCCTGACAGCAGTTTACAGCCCTTATTGTGAATTTCTGTTCTTCCTGGAACTTATATTATGAAAGACTCCATCCAACTGGCCGACAGTGTAATATCGCTGCAAGAAAATGAGGACAGCCGTGTATCAATTTCAAGTGCTGGTTTAGTGAGTGGCCATTTAGGCTGTAATATACCCACACCTAATATTTGCCACACCCATATCTTTTTTGACAATAATGTTAAAAGGCATGTCATCAGGTTTTCAAATGGCACTCAAGAAAATTAGCAAGCGGGTGTCAGAATGGCCGAGTGGTCTAAGGCGCCAGACTCAAGCTGTGATAAAGCTTCTCTTCCGTGGAGTCTTCTGGTCTCTATTGAGAGGCGTGGGTTCAAATCCCACTTCTGACATCTCTGTACTTTTCAATATTCCTGCCATATCTCGCAAAGCCATTGACAATGCATTTCCGAAGCTGGTGAACTGCGAGCCCCAATTTCTCTGCAGAAAGCGGATTTTCACCCATATACCAGCTTACTTATATGGAAAATGTCAAATTGTGGATCCCGTTGGATGCAACGATTGATGACTTGAAACCCCATATTCATTCTACCTCGGTACTGAAAAGCAACCTTGTTTCTTACATATCATGAGGTGCTTTTTCATGATCTTACTGATTTTATGATTGAGTCTCTTAAGACAGGACATACTTTTTGATATTTAGTAACAGTGCATCTCCAAAAACAAGCTAACTTTGATTCAAAGAATCACATTGGTGCCATAAATTCCATGGCCATGTTTCTTTTCTGATGTTGGGCACCAGTGCATAGTCCTTTTGAGGAATTCCACTGTTCTTCTTTGTTCTCATGTTACAGAGAATGCCAAAAGAATTGGAAATCAGGATGACATCCCTGGTTGAAAATAATGTCAGCAAGGTTTTAATATTGAGGACTGCTTTGGTCAGGAGTCATATAGCTTAGAATTCACGAGAGATGACATTCATGCAATGACCAAACATATACTTTTTTTCCTTTCTTTTTGACACAAATTCTTGAGCAGCATGCCCTTCAGTGTCCAGGAGGCTTTCAAGAGGGATTTAACACAGACCTTAGATTGGCTGAGTGGTCGAAGGTGCCAGAGGAAAGGTGTAATAGAAGTTATCTTCTATGGAGCCTTTGTCTCTCGTTTGAGGCGTCAGCTCAGCTCTCACCTCTGTTAAACCTATTCTTTTCAATGAGACATCTACATTTTGAAAAGCAATTCAAGCTGCATTTCTAGAGTCGCAGAATTTCAAGAACTGCATTTCCTGCATAATATGGATTTTCACGTGTATTTGTGAGTGGATCGTAGAAAAATGTGAAATTGGGGGTAACTGTCAGACCAGTGCGAAAAAACCATTAAGCCCCAGGTTCATTGCGCTTTGGGACTGAGGAGCCACCTGGGGCGAAACATAAAATAAGAATTTATTTTTGCTATCCTACTTTGCTTCTGAGTCCCATTAGAGAACACACAATTTGATATCACATAACAATGCCTCAAGACAAACAAGCCACTTGGTTCCACGATGTCCATGGCATTGATCTTTTCTGATATAATAGACTTCCTGACAGCAGTTTACAGCCCTTATTGTGAATTTCTGTTCTTCCTGGAACTTATATTATGAAAGACTCCATCCAACTGGCCGACAGTGTAATATCGCTGCAAGAAAATGAGGACAGCCGTGTATCAATTTCAGGTGCTGGTTTAGTGAGTGGCCATTTAGGCTGTAATATACCCACACCTAATATTTGCCACACCCATATCTTTTTTGACAATAATGTAAACAGGCATGTCATCAGGTTTTCAAATGGCACTCAAGAAAAGTAGCAAGCGGGTGTCAGAATGGCCGAGTGGTCTAAGGCGCCAGACTCAAGCTGTGATAAAGCTTCTCTTCCGTGGAGTCTTCTGGTCTCTATTGAGAGGCGAGGGTTCAAATCCCACTTCTGACATCTCTGTACTTTTTAATATTCCTGCCATATCTCGCAAAGCCATTGACAATGCATTTCCGAAGCTGGTGAACTGCGAGCCCCAATTTCTCTGCAGAAAGCGGATTTTCACCCATATACCAGCTTACTTATATGGAAAATGTCAAATTGTGGATCCCGTTGGATGCAACGATTGATGACTTGAAACCCCATATTCATTCTACCTCGGTACTGAAAAGCAACCTTGTTTCTTACATATCATGAGGTGCTTTTTCATGATCTTACTGATTTTATGATTGAGTCTCTTAAGACAGGACATACTTTTTGATATTTAGTAACAGTGCATCTCCAAAAACAAGCTAACTTTGATTCAAAGAATCACATTGGTGCCATAAATTCCATGGCCATGTTTCTTTTCTGATGTTGGGCACCAGTGCATCGTCCTTTTGAGGAATTCCGCCGTTCTTCTTTGTTCTCATGTTACAGAGAATGCCAAAAAAATTGGCAATCAGGATGACATCCCTGGTTGAAAATAATGTCAGCAAGGTTTAAATATTGAGGACTGCTTTGGTCAGGAGTCATATGGCTTAGAATTCACGAGAGATGACATTCATGCAATGACCAAACATATACTTTTTTTCCTTTCTTTTTGACACAAATTCTTGAGCAGCATGCCCTTCAGTGTCCAGGAGGCTTTCAAGAGGGATTTAACACAGACCTTAGATTGGCTGAGTGGTCGAAGGTGCCAGAGGAAAGGTGTAATAGAAGTTATCTTCTATGGAGCCTTTGTCTCTCGTTTGAGGCGTCAGCTCAGCTCTCACCTCTGTTAAACCTATTCTTTTCAATGAGACATCTACATTTTGAAAAGCAATTCAAGCTGCATTTCTAGAGTCGCAGAATTTCAAGAACTGCATTTCCTGCATAATATGGATTTTCCCGTGTATTTGTGAGTGGATCGTAGAAAAAATGTGAAATTGGGGGTAACTGTCAGACCAGTGCTATAAAACCTTTAAGCCCCAGGTTCATTGCGCTTTGGGACTGAGGAGCCACCTGGGGCGAAACATAAAATAAGAATTTATTTTTGCGATCCTACTTTGCTTCTGAGTCCCATTAGAGAACACACAATTTGATATCACATAACAATGCCTCAAGACAAACAAGCCACTTGGTTCCACGATGTCCATGGCATTGATCTTTTCTGATGTAATAGACTTCCTGACAGCAGTTTACAGCCCTGATTGTGAATTTGTGTTCTTCCTGGAACTTATATTATGAAAGACTCCATCCAACTGGCCGACAGTGTAATATCGCTGCAAGAAAATGAGGACAGCCGTGTATCAATTTCAAGTGCTGGTTTAGTGAGTGGCCATTTAGGCTGTAATATACCCACACCTAATACGGCTGATGCCGAGTGAGTGTTTGAGTGTGTCTGCGTGGGTGCATGCGTGCGTGCGTGCCTGTGACCGTCTCCCCTTAGATTGCCAGGTGGAGGTGGAGGATTGGGGCGACTGCTAATGGGAGTGTTTGGTTGTCTTCCAATCAGCAACCAACAAGAAAATGGCAACTCCTTTAAAAGGCTGGAGAGAGCGTCATTCGGGGGCGGCTGTTTCCTGAAGTGGACTGTCGCCCAAACTTCGTCTGGCTCGGCTTGCTAAACTTAGAAATTCCTGTTTTTGAATATGTTGTTCTTGTCTGACTCGGCTTGCTAAACTTAGAAATTCCTGCTTTTGAATATGTTGTTCTTGTCTGACTCGGCTTGCTAAAACTTAGAAATTGCTGCTTTTTGGATATGTTGTTCGTGTCTGACTCGGCCCTATAAAACTTAGAAACTGTTGTTTCCGATTGTATTATTTCCGGATATTTTTTAGATCCAAACTGTACTTTGCGAATAGTTCGGTGTGGCTTTATTTAGTGTCAACGATTTTGGAACGGTCACGCATCTGTATGTTTAAATCCTTTTTATTTTATTAAAAACCTCTGTAAAACCTTAACATCTGGTTTTATGTTACCTCCTTTTAACCCCTTGAAGAGCGGTGGACGAAACACACACCCTTATCTTTTTTGACAATAATGTTAACAGGCATGTCATCAGGTTTTCAAATGGCACTCAAGAGAACTTGCCAGTGGGTGTCAGAATGGCCGAGTGGTCTAAGGCGCCAGACTCAAGCTGTGATAAAGCTTCTCTTCCGTGGAGTCTTCTGGTCCCTAATTAGAGGCGTGGGTTCAAATCCCACTTCTGACAAATCTGAACTTTTCAATATTCCTGTCATATCTCGCTCAGCCATTGACAATGCATTTCCAAAGCTGGTGAAGTGCGAGCACCAATTTCTCTGCAGAAAGTGGATTTTCCCCCATATCCCAGCTTACTTACATGGAAAATGTCAAATTGTGGATCCCGTTGGATGCAACGATTGATGACTTGAAACCCCATATTCATTCTACCAGGGTACTGAAAAGCAATCTTGTTTCTTACATATCATGAGGTGCTTTTTCATGATCTTACTGATTTTATGATTGAGTCTCTTAAGACAGGACATACTTTTTGATATTTAGTAACAGTGCATCTCCAAAAACAAGCTAACTTTGATTGAAAGAATCACATTGGTGCCATAAATTCCATGGCCATGTTTCTTTTCTGATGTTGGGCACCAGTGCATAGTCCTTTTGAGGAATTCTTCTGTTCTTCTTTGTTCTCATGTTACAGAAAATGCCAAAAAAATTGGCAATTAGGATGACATCCCTGGTTGAAAATAATGTCAGCAAGGTTTTAATATTGAGGACTGCTTTGGTCAGGAGTCATATGGCTTAGAATTCACTAGAGATGACATTCATGCAATGACCAAACATATACTTTTTTCCTTTCTTTTTGAAACAAATTCTTGAGCAGCATGCCCTTCAGTGTCCAGGAGGCTTTCAAGAGGGATTTAACACAGACCCCAGATTGGCTGAGTGATCGAAGGTGCCAGAGTAAAGGTGTAATAGAAGTTATCTTCTATGGAGCCTTTGTCTCTCGTTTGAGACGTCAGCTCAGCTCTCACCTCCGTTAAACCTATTCTTTTCAATGAGACATCTACATTTTGAAAAGCAATTCAAGCTGCATTTCTAGAGTCGCAGAATTTCAAGAACTGCATTTCCTGCATAATATGGATTTTCACGTGTATTTGTGAGTGGATCGTAGAAAAAATGTGAAATTGGGGGTAACTGTCAGACCAGTGCTATGAAACCATTAAGCCCCAGGTTCATTGCGCTTTGGGACTGAGGAGCCACCTGGGGCGAAACATAAAATAAGAATTTATTTTTGCGATCCTACTTTGCTTCTGAGTCCCATTAGAGAACACACAATTTGATATCACATGACAATGCCTCAAGACAAACAAGCCACTTGGTTCCACGATGTCCATGGCATTGGCATTGATCTTTTCTGATATAATAGACTTCCTGACAGCAGTTTACAGCCCTTATTGTGAATTTCTGTTCTTCCTGGAACTTATATTATGAAAGACTCCATCCAACTGGCCGACAGTGTAATATCGCTGCAAGAAAATGAGGACAGCCGTGTATCAATTTCAAGTGCTGGTTTAGTGAGTGGCCATTTAGGCTGTAATATACCCACACCTAATATTTGCCACACCCATATCTTTTTTGACAATAATGTTAACAGGCATGTCATCAGGTTTTCAAATGGCACTCAAGAAAACTTGCAAGTGGGTGTCAGAATGGCCGAGTGGTCTAAGGCGCCAGACTCAAGCTGTGATGAAGCTTCTCTTCCGTGGAGTCTTCTGGTCTCTATTGAGAGGCGTGGGTTCAAATCCCACTTCTGACATCTCTGTACTTTTCAATATTCCTGTCATATCTCGCAAAGCCATTGACAATGCATTTCTGAAGCTGGTGAACTGCGAGCCCCAATTTCTCTGCAGAAAGCGGATTTTCCCCCATATCCCAGCTTACTTATATGGAAAATGTCAAATTGTGGATCCGGTTGGATGCAACGATTGATGACTTGAAACCCCATATTCATTCTACCTGGGTACTGAAAAGCAACCTTGTTTCTTACATATCATGAGGTGCTTTTTCATGATCTTACTGATTTTATGATTGAGTCTCTTAAGACAGGACATACTTTTTGATATTTAGTAACAGTGCATCTCCAAAAACAAGCTAACTTTGATTGAAAGAATCACATTGGTGCCATAAATTCCATGGCCATGTTTCTTTTCTGATGTTGGGCACCAGTGCATAGTCCTTTTGAGGAATTCCGCTGTTCTTCTTTGTTCTCATGTTACAGAGAATGCCTAAAAAATTGGAAATCAGGATGACATCCCTGGTTGAAAATAAAGTCAGCAAGGTTTTAATATTGAGGACTGCTTTGGTCAGGAGTCATATGGCTTAGAATTCACTAGAGATGACATTCATGCAATGACCAAACATATACTTTTTTCCATTCTTTTTGACACAAATTCTTGAGCAGCATGCCCTTCAGTGTCCAGGAGGCTTTCAAGAGGGATTTAACACAGACCCCAGATTGGCTGAGTGATCGAACGTGCCAGAGTAAAGGTGTAATGGAAGTTATCTTCTATGGAGCCTTTGTCTCTCGTTTGAGGCGTCAGCTCAGCTCTCACCTCTGTTAAACCTATTCTTTTCAATGAGACATCTACATTTTGAAAAGCAATTCAAGCTGCATTTCTAGAGTCGCAGAATTTCAAGAACTGCATTTCCTGCATAATATGGATTTTCCCGTGTATTTGTGAGTGGATCGTAGAAAAAATGTGAAATTGGGGGTAACTGTCAGACCAGTGCTATAAAACCATTAAGCCCCAGGTTCATTGCGCTTTGGGACTGAGGAGCCACCTGAGGCGAAACATAAAATAAGAATTTATTTTTGCGATCCTACTTTGCTTCTGAGTCCCATTAGAGAACACACAATTTGATATCACATAACAATGCCTCAAGACAAACAAGCCACATGGTTCCACGATGTCCATGGCATTGATCTTTTCTGATGTAATAGACTTCCTGACAGCAGTTTACAGCCCTTATTGTGAATTTCTGTTCTTCCTGGAACTTATATTATGAAAGACTCCATCCAACTGGCCGACAGTGTAATATCGCTGCAAGAAAATGAGGACAGCCGTGTATCAATTTCAAGTGCTGGTTTAGTGAGTGGCCATTTAGGCTGTAATATACCCACACCTAATATTTGCCACACCCATATCTTTTTTGACAATAATGTTAAAAGGCATGTCATCAGGTTTTCAAATGGCACTCAAGAAAATTAGCAAGCGGGTGTCAGAATGGCCGAGTGGTCTAAGGCGCCAGACTCAAGCTGTGATAAAGCTTCTCTTCCGTGGAGTCTTCTGGTCTCTATTGAGAGGCGTGGGTTCAAATCCCACTTCTGACATCTCTGTACTTTTCAATATTCCTGCCATATCTCGCAAAGCCATTGACAATGCATTTCCGAAGCTGGTGAACTGCGAGCCCCAATTTCTCTGCAGAAAGCGGATTTTCACCCATATACCAGCTTACTTATATGGAAAATGTCAAATTGTGGATCCCGTTGGATGCAACGATTGATGACTTGAAACCCCATATTCATTCTACCTCGGTACTGAAAAGCAACCTTGTTTCTTACATATCATGAGGTGCTTTTTCATGATCTTACTGATTTTATGATTGAGTCTCTTAAGACAGGACATACTTTTTGATATTTAGTAACAGTGCATCTCCAAAAACAAGCTAACTTTGATTCAAAGAATCACATTGGTGCCATAAATTCCATGGCCATGTTTCTTTTCTGATGTTGGGCACCAGTGCATAGTCCTTTTGAGGAATTCCTCTGTTCTTCTTTGTTCTCATGTTACAGAAAATGCCAAAAAAATTGGCAATTAGGATGACATCCCTGGTTGAAAATAATGTCAGCAAGGTTTTAATATTGAGGACTGCTTTGGTCAGGAGTCATATGGCTTAGAATTCACTAGAGATGACATTCATGCAATGACCAAACATATACTTTTTCCCTTTCTTTTTGAAACAAATTCTTGAGCAGAATGCCCTTCAGTGTCCAGGAGGCTTTCAAGAGGGATTTAACACAGACCCCAGATTGGCTGAGTGATCGAAGGTGCCAGAGGAAAGGTGTAATAGAAGTTATCTTCTATGGAGCCTTTGTCTCTCGTTTGAGGCGTCAGCTCAGCTCTCACCTCTGTTAAACCTATTCTTTTCAATGAGACATCTACATTTTGAAAAGCAATTCAAGCTGCATTTCTAGAGTCGCAGAATTTCAAGAACTGCATTTCCTGCATAATATGGATTTTCACGTGTATTTGTGAGTGGATCGTAGAAAAAATGTGAAATTGGGGGTAACTGTCAGACCAGTGCTATGAAACCATTAAGCCCCAGGTTCATTGCGCTTTGGGACTGAGGAGCCACCTGGGGCGAAACATAAAATAAGAATTTATTTTTGCGATCCTACTTTGCTTCTGAGTCCCATTAGAGAACACACAATTTGATATCACATGACAATGCCTCAAGACAAACAAGCCACTTGGTTCCACGATGTCCATGGCATTGATCTTTTCTGATATAATAGACTTCCTGACAGCAGTTTACAGCCCTTATTGTGAATTTCTGTTCTTCCTGGAACTTATATTATGAAAGACTCCATCCAACTGGCCGACAGTGTAATATCGCTGCAAGAAAATGAGGACAGCCGTGTATCAATTTCAAGTGCTGGTTTAGTGAGTGGCCATTTAGGCTGTAATATACCCACACCTAATATTTGCCACACCCATATCTTTTTTGACAATAATGTTAACAGGCATGTCATCAGGTTTTCAAATGGCACTCAAGAAAATTTGCAAGTGGGTGTCAGAATGGCCGAGTGGTCTAAGGCGCCAGACTCAAGCTGTGATGAAGCTTCTCTTCCGTGGAGTCTTCTGGTCTCTATTGAGAGGCGTGGGTTCAAATCCCACTTCTGACATCTCTGTACTTTTCAATATTCCTGTCATATCTCGCAAAGCCATTGACAATGCATTTCTGAAGCTGGTGAACTGCGAGCCCCAATTTCTCTGCAGAAAGCGGATTTTCCCCCATATCCCAGCTTACTTATATGGAAAATGTCAAATTGTGGATCCGGTTGGATGCAACGATTGATGACTTGAAACCCCATATTCATTCTACCTGGGTACTGAAAAGCAACCTTGTTTCTTACATATCATGAGGTGCTTTTTCATGATCTTACTGATTTTATGATTGAGTCTCTTAAGACAGGACATACTTTTTGATATTTAGTAACAGTGCATCTCCAAAAACAAGCTAACTTTCATTGAAAGAATCACATTGGTGCCATAAATTCCATGGCCATGTTTCTTTTCTGATGTTGGGCACCAGTGCATAGTCCTTTTGAGGAATTCCGCTGTTCTTCTTTGTTCTCATGTTACAGAGAATGCCTAAAAAATTGGAAATCAGGATGACATCCCTGGTTGAAAATAATGTCAGCAAGGTTTTAATATTGAGGACTGCTTTGGTCAGGAGTCATATGGCTTAGAATTCACTAGAGATGACATTCATGCAATGACCAAACATATACTTTTTTCCATTCTTTTTGACACAAATTCTTGAGCAGCATGCCCTTCAGTGTCCAGGAGGCTTTCAAGAGGGATTTAACACAGACCCCAGATTGGCTGAGTGATCGAACGTGCCAGAGTAAAGGTGTAATGGAAGTTATCTTCTATGGAGCCTTTGTCTCTCGTTTGAGGCGTCAGCTCAGCTCTCACCTCTGCTAAACCTATTCTTTTCAATGAGACATCTACATTTTGAAAAGCAATTCAAGCTGCATTTCTAGAGTCGCAGAATTTCAAGAACTGCATTTCCTGCATAATATGGATTTTCCCGTGTATTTGTGAGTGGATCGTAGAAAAAATGTGAAATTGGGGGTAACTGTCAGACCAGTGCTATAAAACCATTAAGCCCCAGGTTCATTGCGCTTTGGGACTGAGGAGCCACCTGAGGCGAAACATAAAATAAGAATTTATTTTTGCGATCCTACTTTGCTTCTGAGTCCCATTAGAGAACACACAATTTGATATCACATAACAATGCCTCAAGACAAACAAGCCACATGGTTCCACGATGTCCATGGCATTGATCTTTTCTGATGTAATAGACTTCCTGACAGCAGTTTACAGCCCTTATTGTGAATTTCTGTTCTTCCTGGAACTTATATTATGAAAGACTCCATCCAACTGGCCGACAGTGTAATATCGCTGCAAGAAAATGAGGACAGCCGTGTATCAATTTCAAGTGCTGGTTTAGTGAGTGGCCATTTAGGCTGTAATATACCCACACCTAATATTTGCCACACCCATATCTTTTTTGACAATAATGTTAAAAGGCATGTCATCAGGTTTTCAAATGGCACTCAAGAAAATTAGCAAGCGGGTGTCAGAATGGCCGAGTGGTCTAAGGCGCCAGACTCAAGCTGTGATAAAGCTTCTCTTCCGTGGAGTCTTCTGGTCTCTATTGAGAGGCGTGGGTTCAAATCCCACTTCTGACATCTCTGTACTTTTCAATATTCCTGCCATATCTCGCAAAGCCATTGACAATGCATTTCCGAAGCTGGTGAACTGCGAGCCCCAATTTCTCTGCAGAAAGCGGATTTTCACCCATATACCAGCTTACTTATATGGAAAATGTCAAATTGTGGATCCCGTTGGATGCAACGATTGATGACTTGAAACCCCATATTCATTCTACCTCGGTACTGAAAAGCAACCTTGTTTCTTACATATCATGAGGTGCTTTTTCATGATCTTACTGATTTTATGATTGAGTCTCTTAAGACAGGACATACTTTTTGATATTTAGTAACAGTGCATCTCCAAAAACAAGCTAACTTTGATTCAAAGAATCACATTGGTGCCATAAATTCCATGGCCATGTTTCTTTTCTGATGTTGGGCACCAGTGCATAGTCCTTTTGAGGAATTCCACTGTTCTTCTTTGTTCTCATGTTACAGAGAATGCCAAAAGAATTGGAAATCAGGATGACATCCCTGGTTGAAAATAATGTCAGCAAGGTTTTAATATTGAGGACTGCTTTGGTCAGGAGTCATATAGCTTAGAATTCACGAGAGATGACATTCATGCAATGACCAAACATATACTTTTTTTCCTTTCTTTTTGACACAAATTCTTGAGCAGCATGCCCTTCAGTGTCCAGGAGGCTTTCAAGAGGGATTTAACACAGACCTTAGATTGGCTGAGTGGTCGAAGGTGCCAGAGGAAAGGTGTAATAGAAGTTATCTTCTATGGAGCCTTTGTCTCTCGTTTGAGGCGTCAGCTCAGCTCTCACCTCTGTTAAACCTATTCTTTTCAATGAGACATCTACATTTTGAAAAGCAATTCAAGCTGCATTTCTAGAGTCGCAGAATTTCAAGAACTGCATTTCCTGCATAATATGGATTTTCACGTGTATTTGTGAGTGGATCGTAGAAAAATGTGAAATTGGGGGTAACTGTCAGACCAGTGCGAAAAAACCATTAAGCCCCAGGTTCATTGCGCTTTGGGACTGAGGAGCCACCTGGGGCGAAACATAAAATAAGAATTTATTTTTGCTATCCTACTTTGCTTCTGAGTCCCATTAGAGAACACACAATTTGATATCACATAACAATGCCTCAAGACAAACAAGCCACTTGGTTCCACGATGTCCATGGCATTGATCTTTTCTGATATAATAGACTTCCTGACAGCAGTTTACAGCCCTTATTGTGAATTTCTGTTCTTCCTGGAACTTATATTATGAAAGACTCCATCCAACTGGCCGACAGTGTAATATCGCTGCAAGAAAATGAGGACAGCCGTGTATCAATTTCAGGTGCTGGTTTAGTGAGTGGCCATTTAGGCTGTAATATACCCACACCTAATATTTGCCACACCCATATCTTTTTTGACAATAATGTAAACAGGCATGTCATCAGGTTTTCAAATGGCACTCAAGAAAAGTAGCAAGCGGGTGTCAGAATGGCCGAGTGGTCTAAGGCGCCAGACTCAAGCTGTGATAAAGCTTCTCTTCCGTGGAGTCTTCTGGTCTCTATTGAGAGGCGAGGGTTCAAATCCCACTTCTGACATCTCTGTACTTTTTAATATTCCTGCCATATCTCGCAAAGCCATTGACAATGCATTTCCGAAGCTGGTGAACTGCGAGCCCCAATTTCTCTGCAGAAAGCGGATTTTCACCCATATACCAGCTTACTTATATGGAAAATGTCAAATTGTGGATCCCGTTGGATGCAACGATTGATGACTTGAAACCCCATATTCATTCTACCTCGGTACTGAAAAGCAACCTTGTTTCTTACATATCATGAGGTGCTTTTTCATGATCTTACTGATTTTATGATTGAGTCTCTTAAGACAGGACATACTTTTTGATATTTAGTAACAGTGCATCTCCAAAAACAAGCTAACTTTGATTGAAAGAATCACATTGGTGCCATAAATTCCATGGCCATGTTTCTTTTCTGATGTTGGGCACCAGTGCATCGTCCTTTTGAGGAATTCCGCCGTTCTTCTTTGTTCTCATGTTACAGAGAATGCCAAAAAAATTGGCAATCAGGATGACATCCCTGGTTGAAAATAATGTCAGCAAGGTTTAAATATTGAGGACTGCTTTGGTCAGGAGTCATATGGCTTAGAATTCACGAGAGATGACATTCATGCAATGACCAAACATATACTTTTTTTCCTTTCTTTTTGACACAAATTCTTGAGCAGCATGCCCTTCAGTGTCCAGGAGGCTTTCAAGAGGGATTTAACACAGACCTTAGATTGGCTGAGTGGTCGAAGGTGCCAGAGGAAAGGTGTAATAGAAGTTATCTTCTATGGAGCCTTTGTCTCTCGTTTGAGGCGTCAGCTCAGCTCTCACCTCTGTTAAACCTATTCTTTTCAATGAGACATCTACATTTTGAAAAGCAATTCAAGCTACATTTCTAGAGTCGCAGAATTTCAAGAACTGCATTTCCTGCATAATATGGATTTTCCCGTGTATTTGTGAGTGGATCGTAGAAAAAATGTGAAATTGGGGGTAACTGTCAGACCAGTGCTATAAAACCTTTAAGCCCCAGGTTCATTGCGCTTTGGGACTGAGGAGCCACCTGGGGCGAAACATAAAATAAGAATTTATTTTTGCGATCCTACTTTGCTTCTGAGTCCCATTAGAGAACACACAATTTGATATCACATAACAATGCCTCAAGACAAACAAGCCACTTGGTTCCACGATGTCCATGGCATTGATCTTTTCTGATGTAATAGACTTCCTGACAGCAGTTTACAGCCCTGATTGTGAATTTGTGTTCTTCCTGGAACTTATATTATGAAAGACTCCATCCAACTGGCCGACAGTGTAATATCGCTGCAAGAAAATGAGGACAGCCGTGTATCAATTTCAAGTGCTGGTTTAGTGAGTGGCCATTTAGGCTGTAATATACCCACACCTAATACGGCTGATGCCGAGTGAGTGTTTGAGTGTGTCTGCGTGGGTGCATGCGTGCGTGCGTGCCTGTGACCGTCTCCCCTTAGATTGCCAGGTGGAGGTGGAGGATTGGGGCGACTGCTAATGGGAGTGTTTGGTTGTCTTCCAATCAGCAACCAACAAGAAAATGGCAACTCCTTTAAAAGGCTGGAGAGAGCGTCATTCGGGGGCGGCTGTTTCCTGAAGTGGACTGTCGCCCAAACTTCGTCTGGCTCGGCTTGCTAAACTTAGAAATTCCTGTTTTTGAATATGTTGTTCTTGTCTGACTCGGCTTGCTAAACTTAGAAATTCCTGCTTTTGAATATGTTGTTCTTGTCTGACTCGGCTTGCTAAAACTTAGAAATTGCTGCTTTTTGGATATGTTGTTCGTGTCTGACTCGGCCCTATAAAACTTAGAAACTGTTGTTTCCGATTGTATTATTTCCGGATATTTTTTAGATCCAAACTGTACTTTGCGAATAGTTCGGTGTGGCTTTATTTAGTGTCAACGATTTTGGAACGGTCACGCATCTGTATGTTTAAATCCTTTTTATTTTATTAAAAACCTCTGTAAAACCTTAACATCTGGTTTTATGTTACCTCCTTTTAACCCCTTGAAGAGCGGTGGACGAAACACACACCCTTATCTTTTTTGACAATAATGTTAACAGGCATGTCATCAGGTTTTCAAATGGCACTCAAGAGAACTTGCCAGTGGGTGTCAGAATGGCCGAGTGGTCTAAGGCGCCAGACTCAAGCTGTGATAAAGCTTCTCTTCCGTGGAGTCTTCTGGTCTCTAATTAGAGGCGTGGGTTCAAATCCCACTTCTGACAAATCTGAACTTTTCAATATTCCTGTCATATCTCGCTCAGCCATTGACAATGCATTTCCAAAGCTGGTGAAGTGCGAGCACCAATTTCTCTGCAGAAAGTGGATTTTCCCCCATATCCCAGCTTACTTACATGGAAAATGTCAAATTGTGGATCCCGTTGGATGCAACGATTGATGACTTGAAACCCCATATTCATTCTACCAGGGTACTGAAAAGCAATCTTGTTTCTTACATATCATGAGGTGCTTTTTCATGATCTTACTGATTTTATGATTGAGTCTCTTAAGACAGGACATACTTTTTGATATTTAGTAACAGTGCATCTCCAAAAACAAGCTAACTTTGATTGAAAGAATCACATTGGTGCCATAAATTCCATGGCCATGTTTCTTTTCTGATGTTGGGCACCAGTGCATAGTCCTTTTGAGGAATTCTTCTGTTCTTCTTTGTTCTCATGTTACAGAAAATGCCAAAAAAATTGGCAATTAGGATGACATCCCTGGTTGAAAATAATGTCAGCAAGGTTTTAATATTGAGGACTGCTTTGGTCAGGAGTCATATGGCTTAGAATTCACTAGAGATGACATTCATGCAATGACCAAACATATACTTTTTTCCTTTCTTTTTGAAACAAATTCTTGAGCAGCATGCCCTTCAGTGTCCAGGAGGCTTTCAAGAGGGATTTAACACAGACCCCAGATTGGCTGAGTGATCGAAGGTGCCAGAGTAAAGGTGTAATAGAAGTTATCTTCTATGGAGCCTTTGTCTCTCGTTTGAGACGTCAGCTCAGCTCTCACCTCCGTTAAACCTATTCTTTTCAATGAGACATCTACATTTTGAAAAGCAATTCAAGCTGCATTTCTAGAGTCGCAGAATTTCAAGAACTGCATTTCCTGCATAATATGGATTTTCACGTGTATTTGTGAGTGGATCGTAGAAAAAATGTGAAATTGGGGGTAACTGTCAGACCAGTGCTATGAAACCATTAAGCCCCAGGTTCATTGCGCTTTGGGACTGAGGAGCCACCTGGGGCGAAACATAAAATAAGAATTTATTTTTGCGATCCTACTTTGCTTCTGAGTCCCATTAGAGAACACACAATTTGATATCACATGACAATGCCTCAAGACAAACAAGCCACTTGGTTCCACGATGTCCATGGCATTGGCATTGATCTTTTCTGATATAATAGACTTCCTGACAGCAGTTTACAGCCCTTATTGTGAATTTCTGTTCTTCCTGGAACTTATATTATGAAAGACTCCATCCAACTGGCCGACAGTGTAATATCGCTGCAAGAAAATGAGGACAGCCGTGTATCAATTTCAAGTGCTGGTTTAGTGAGTGGCCATTTAGGCTGTAATATACCCACACCTAATATTTGCCACACCCATATCTTTTTTGACAATAATGTTAACAGGCATGTCATCAGGTTTTCAAATGGCACTCAAGAAAACTTGCAAGTGGGTGTCAGAATGGCCGAGTGGTCTAAGGCGCCAGACTCAAGCTGTGATGAAGCTTCTCTTCCGTGGAGTCTTCTGGTCTCTATTGAGAGGCGTGGGTTCAAATCCCACTTCTGACATCTCTGTACTTTTCAATATTCCTGTCATATCTCGCAAAGCCATTGACAATGCATTTCTGAAGCTGGTGAACTGCGAGCCCCAATTTCTCTGCAGAAAGCGGATTTTCCCCCATATCCCAGCTTACTTATATGGAAAATGTCAAATTGTGGATCCGGTTGGATGCAACGATTGATGACTTGAAACCCCATATTCATTCTACCTGGGTACTGAAAAGCAACCTTGTTTCTTACATATCATGAGGTGCTTTTTCATGATCTTACTGATTTTATGATTGAGTCTCTTAAGACAGGACATACTTTTTGATATTTAGTAACAGTGCATCTCCAAAAACAAGCTAACTTTGATTGAAAGAATCACATTGGTGCCATAAATTCCATGGCCATGTTTCTTTTCTGATGTTGGGCACCAGTGCATAGTCCTTTTGAGGAATTCCGCTGTTCTTCTTTGTTCTCATGTTACAGAGAATGCCTAAAAAATTGGAAATCAGGATGACATCCCTGGTTGAAAATAAAGTCAGCAAGGTTTTAATATTGAGGACTGCTTTGGTCAGGAGTCATATGGCTTAGAATTCACTAGAGATGACATTCATGCAATGACCAAACATATACTTTTTTCCATTCTTTTTGACACAAATTCTTGAGCAGCATGCCCTTCAGTGTCCAGGAGGCTTTCAAGAGGGATTTAACACAGACCCCAGATTGGCTGAGTGATCGAACGTGCCAGAGTAAAGGTGTAATGGAAGTTATCTTCTATGGAGCCTTTGTCTCTCGTTTGAGGCGTCAGCTCAGCTCTCACCTCTGTTAAACCTATTCTTTTCAATGAGACATCTACATTTTGAAAAGCAATTCAAGCTGCATTTCTAGAGTCGCAGAATTTCAAGAACTGCATTTCCTGCATAATATGGATTTTCCCGTGTATTTGTGAGTGGATCGTAGAAAAAATGTGAAATTGGGGGTAACTGTCAGACCAGTGCTATAAAACCATTAAGCCCCAGGTTCATTGCGCTTTGGGACTGAGGAGCCACCTGAGGCGAAACATAAAATAAGAATTTATTTTTGCGATCCTACTTTGCTTCTGAGTCCCATTAGAGAACACACAATTTGATATCACATAACAATGCCTCAAGACAAACAAGCCACATGGTTCCACGATGTCCATGGCATTGATCTTTTCTGATGTAATAGACTTCCTGACAGCAGTTTACAGCCCTTATTGTGAATTTCTGTTCTTCCTGGAACTTATATTATGAAAGACTCCATCCAACTGGCCGACAGTGTAATATCGCTGCAAGAAAATGAGGACAGCCGTGTATCAATTTCAAGTGCTGGTTTAGTGAGTGGCCATTTAGGCTGTAATATACCCACACCTAATATTTGCCACACCCATATCTTTTTTGACAATAATGTTAAAAGGCATGTCATCAGGTTTTCAAATGGCACTCAAGAAAATTAGCAAGCGGGTGTCAGAATGGCCGAGTGGTCTAAGGCGCCAGACTCAAGCTGTGATAAAGCTTCTCTTCCGTGGAGTCTTCTGGTCTCTATTGAGAGGCGTGGGTTCAAATCCCACTTCTGACATCTCTGTACTTTTCAATATTCCTGCCATATCTCGCAAAGCCATTGACAATGCATTTCCAAAGCTGGTGAACTGCGAGCCCCAATTTCTCTGCAGAAAGCGGATTTTCACCCATATACCAGCTTACTTATATGGAAAATGTCAAATTGTGGATCCCGTTGGATGCAACGATTGATGACTTGAAACCCCATATTCATTCTACCTCGGTACTGAAAAGCAACCTTGTTTCTTACATATCATGAGGTGCTTTTTCATGATCTTACTGATTTTATGATTGAGTCTCTTAAGACAGGACATACTTTTTGATATTTAGTAACAGTGCATCTCCAAAAACAAGCTAACTTTCATTGAAAGAATCACATTGGTGCCATAAATTCCATGGCCATGTTTCTTTTCTGATGTTGGGCACCAGTGCATAGTCCTTTTGAGGAATTCCGCTGTTCTTATTGTTCTCATGTTACAGAGAATGCCAAAAAAATTGGAAATCAGGATGACATCCCTGGTTGAGAATAATGACAGCAAGGTTTTAATATTGAGGACTGTTTTGGTCAGGAGTCATATGGCTTAGAATTCACTAGAGATGACATTCATGCAATGACCAAACATATACTTTTTTCCTTTCTTTTTGACACAACTTCTTGAGCAGCATGCCCTTCAGTGTCCAGGAGGCTTTCAAGAGGGATTTAACACAGACCTTAGATTGGCTGAGTGGTCGAAGGTGCCAGAGGAAAGGTGTAATAGAAGTTATCTTCTATGGAGCCTTTGTCTCTCGTTTGAGGCGTCAGCTCAGCTCTCACCTCTGTTAAACCTTTTCTTTTCAATGAGACATCTACATTTTGAAAAGCAATTCAAGCTGCATTTCTAGAGTCGCAGAATTTCAAGAACTGCATTTCCTGCATAATATGGATTTTCCCGTGTATTTGTGAGTGGATCGTAGAAAAAATGTGAAATTGGGGGTAACTGTCAGACCAGTGCTATAAAACCATTAAGCCCCAGGTTCATTGCGCTTTGGGACTGAGGAGCCACCTGGGGCGAAACATAAAATAAGAATTTATTTTTGCGATCCTACTTTGCTTCTGAGTCCCATTAGAGAACACACAATTTGATATCACATAACAATGCCTCAAGACAAACAAGCCACATGGTTCCACGATGTCCATGGCATTGATCTTTTCTGATGTAATAGACTTCCTGACAGCAGTTTACAGCCCTTATTGTGAATTTCTGTTCTTCCTGGAACTTATATTATGAAAGACTCCATCCAACTGGCCGACAGTGTAATATCGCTGCAAGAAAATGAGGACAGCCGTGTATCAATTTCAAGTGCTGGTTTAGTGAGTGGCCATTTAGGCTGTAATATACCCACACCTAATATTTGCCACACCCATATCTTTTTTGACAATAATGTTAACAGGCATGTCATCAGGTTTTCAAATGGCACTCAAGAGAACTTGCAAGTGGGTGTCAGAATGGCCGAGTGCTCTAAGGCGCCAGACTCAAGTTGTGATAAAGCTTCTCTTCTGTGGAGTCTTCTGGTCTCTAATGAGAGGCGTGGGTTCAAATCCCACTTCTGACATCTCTGTACTTTTCAATATTCCTGTCATATCTCGCAAAGCCATTGACAATGCATTTCCAAAGCTGGTGAACTGCGAGCACCAATTTCTCTGCAGAATGCGGATTTTCCCCCATATCCCAGCTTACTTATATGGAAAATGTCAAATTGTGGATCCGGTTGGATGCAACGATTGATGACTTGAAACCCCATATTCATTCTACCTGGGTACTGAAAAGCAACCTTGTTTCTTACTCATAATGAGGTGCTTTTTCATGATCTTACTGATTTTATGATTGAGTCTCTTAAGACAGGACATACTTTTTGATATTTAGTAACAGTGCATCTCCAAAAACAAGCTAACTTTGATTGAAAGAATCACATTGGTGCCATAAATTCCATGGCCATGTTTCTTTTCTGATGTTGGGCACCAGTGCATAGTCCTTTTGAGGAATTCCTCTGTTCTTCTTTGTTCTCATGTTACAGAAAATGCCAAAAAATTGGCAATCAGGATGACATCCCTGGTTGAAAATAATGTCAGCAAGGTTTTAATATTGAGGACTGCTTTGGTCAGGAGTCATATGGCTTAGAATTCACTAGAGATGACATTCATGCAATGACCAAACATATACTTTTTTCCTTTCTTTTTGAAACAAATTCTTGAGCAGAATGCCCTTCAGTGTCCAGGAGGCTTTCAAGAGGGATTTAACACAGACCCCAGATTGGCTGAGTGATCGAAGGTGCCAGAGTAAAGGTGTAATAGCAGTTATCTTCTATGGAGCCTTTGTCTCTCGTTTGAGGCGTCAGCTCAGCTCTCACCTCTGTTAAACCTATTCTTTTCAATGAGACATCTACATTTTGAAAAGCAATTCAAGCTGCATTTCTAGAGTCGCAGAATTTCAAGAACTGCATTTCCTGCATAATATGGATTTTCCCATGTATTTGTGAGTGGATCGTCGAAAAAATGTGGTATTGGGGGTAACTGTCAGGCCAGTGCTATGAAACCATTAAGCCCCAGGTTCATTGCGCTTTGGGACTGAGGAGCCACCTGGGGCGAAACATAAAATAAGAATTTATTTTTGCGATCCTACTTTGCTTCTGAGTCCCATTAGAGAACACACAATTTGATATCACATAACAATGCCTCAAGACAAACAAGCCACTTGGTTCCACGATGTCCATGGCATTGATCTTTTCTGATGTAATAGACTTCCTGACAGCAGTTTACAGCCGTTATTTTGAATTTCTGTTCTTCCTGGAACTTATATTATGAAAGACTCCATCCAACTGGCCGACAGTGTAATATCGCTGCAAGAAAATGAGGACAGCCGTGTATCAATTTCAAGTGCTGGTTTAGTGAGTGGCCATTTAGGCTGTAATATACCCACACCTAATATTTGCCACACCCATATCTTTTTTGATAATAATGTTAACAGGCATGTCATCAGGTTTTCAAATGGCACTCAAGAGAACTTGCAAGCGGGTGTCAGAATGGCCGAGTGGTCTAAGGCGCCAGACTCAAGCTGTGATAAAGCTTCTCTTCCGTGGAGTCTTCTGGTCTCTAATGAGAGGCGTGGGTTCAAATCCCACTTCTGACATCTCTGTACTTTTCAATATTCCTGTCATATCTCGCAAAGCCATTGACAATGCATTTCCGAAGCTGGTGAACTGCGAGCCCCAATTTCTCTGCAGAAAGCGGATTTTCCCCCATATCCCAGCTTACTTATATGGAAAATGTCAAATTGTGGATCCGGTTGGATGCAACGATTGATGACTTGAAACCCCATTTTCATTCTACCTGGGTACTGAAAAGCAACCTTGTTTCTTACATATAATGAGGTGCTTTTTCATGATCTTACTGATTTTATGATTGAGTCTCTTAAGACAGGACATACTTTTTGATATTTAGTAACAGTGCATCTCCAAAAACAAGCTAACTTTGATTAAAAGAATCACATTGGTGCCATAAATTCCATGGCCATGTTTCTTTTCTGATGTTGGGCACCAGTGCATAGTCCTTTTGAGGAATTCCTCTGTTCTTCTTTGTTCTCATGTGACAGAGAATGCCAAAAAAATTGGCAATCAGGATGACATCCCTGGTTGAAAATAATGTCAGCAAGGTTTTAATATTGAGGACTGCTTTGGTCAGGAGTCATATGGCTTAGAATTCACTAGAGACGACATTCATGCAATGACCAAACATACTTTTTTCCTTTCTTTTTGAAACAAATTCTTGAGCAGAATGCCCTTCAGTGTCCAGGAGGCTTTCAAGAGGGATTTAACACAGACCCCAGATTGGCTGAGTGATCGAAGGTGCCAGAGTAAAGGTGTAATAGAAGTTATCTTCTATGGAGCCTTTGTCTCTCGTTTGAGGCGTCAGCTCAGCTCTCACCTCTGTTAAACCTATTCTTTTCAATGAGACATCTACATTTTGAAAAGCAATTCAAGCTGCATTTCTAGAGTCGCAGAATTTCAAGAACTGCATTTCCTGCATAATATGGATTTTCCCGTGTATTTGTGAGTGGATCGTCGAAAAAATGTGATATTGGGGGTAACTGTCAGGCCAGTGCTATAAAACCATTAAGCCCCAGGTTCATTGCGCTGTGGGACTGAGGAGCCACCTGGGGCGAAACATAAAATAAGAATTTATTTTTGCGATCCTACTTTGCTTCTGAGTCCCATTAGAGAACACACAATTTGATATCACATAACAATGCCTCAAGACAAACAAGCCACTTGGTTCCAAGATGTCCATGGCATTGATCTTTTCTGATGTAATAGACTTCCTGACAGCAGTTTACAGCCCTTATTGTGAATTTTTGTTCTTCCTGGAACTTATATTATGAAAGACTTCATCCAACTGGCCGACAGTGTAATATCGCTGCAAGAAAATGAGGACAGCCGTGTATCAATTTCAAGTGCTGGTTTAGTGAGTGGCCATTTAGGCTGTAATATACCCACACCTAATATTTGCCACACCCATATCTTTTTTGACAATAATGTTAACAGGCATGTCATCAGGTTTTCAAATGGCACTCAAGAGAACTTGCAAGCGGGTGTCAGAATGGCCGAGTGGTCTAAGGTGCCAGACTCAAGCTGTGATAAAGCTTCTCTTCCGTGGAGTCTTCTGGTCTCTAATGAGAGGCGTGGGTTCAAATCCCACTTCTGACATCTCTGTACTTTTCAATATTCCTGTCATATCTCGCAAAGCCATTGACAATGCATTTCCAAAGCTGGTGAACTGCGAGCACCAATTTCTCTGCAGAATGCGGATTTTCCTCCATATCCCAGCTTACTTATATGGAAAATGTCAAATTGTGGATCCGGTTGGATGCAACGATTGATGACTTGAAACCCCATTTTCATTCTACCTGGGTACTGAAAAGCAACCTTGTTTCTTACCCATAATGAGGTGCTTTTTCATGATCTTACTAATTTTATGATTGAGTCTCTTAAGACAGGACATACTTTTTGATATTTAGTAACAGTGCATCTCCAAAAACAAGCTAACTTTGATTGAAAGAATCACATTGGTGCCATAAATTCCATGGCCATGTTTCTTTTCTGATGTTGGGCACCAGTGCATAGTCCTTTTGAGGAATTCCTCTGTTCTTCTTTGTTCTCATGTTACAGAAAATGCCAAAAAATTGGCAATCAGGATGACATCCCTGGTTGAAAATAATGTCAGCAAGGTTTTAATATTGAGGACTGCTTTGGTCAGGAGTCATATGGCTTAGAATTCACTAGAGATGACATTCATGCAATGACCAAACTTATACTTTTTCCTTTCTTTTTGAAACAAATTCTTGAGCAGAATGCCCTTCAGTGTCCAGGAGGCTTTTAAGAGGGATTTAACACAGACCCCAGATTGGCTGAGTGATCGAAGGTGCCAGAGTAAAGGTGTAATAGAAGTTATCTTCTATGGAGCCTGTGTCTCTCGTTTGAGGCGTCAGCTCAGCTCTCACCTCTGTTAAACCTATTCTTTTCAATGAGACATCTACATTTTGAAAAGCAATTCAAGCTGCATTTCTAGAGTCGCAGAATTTCAAGAACTGCATTTCCTGCATAATATGGATTTTCCCATGTATTTGTGAGTGGATCGTCGAAAAAATGTGATATTGGGGGTAACTGTCAGACCAGTGCTATAAAACCATTAAGCCCCAGGTTCATTGCGCTGTGGGACTGAGGAGCCACCTGGGGCGAAACATAAAATAAGAATTTATTTTTGCGATCCTACTTTGCTTCTGAGTCCCATTAGAGAACACACAATTTGATATCACATAACAATGCCTCAAGACAAACAAGCCACTTGGTTCCACGATGTCCATGGCATTGATCTTTTCTGATGTAATAGACTTCCTGACAGCAGTTTACAGCCCTTATTTTGAATTTCTGTTCTTCCTGGAACTTATATTATGAAAGACTCCATCCAACTGGCCGACAGCGTAATATCGCTGCAAGAAAATGAGGACAGCAGTGTATCAATTTCAAGTGCTGGTTTAGTGAGTGGCCATTTAGGCTGTAATATACCCACACCTAATATTTGCCACACCCATATCTTTTTTGATAATAATGTTAACAGGCATGTCATCAGGTTTTCAAATGGCACTCAAGAGAACTTGCAAGCGGGTGTCAGAATGGCCGAGTGGTCTAAGGCGCCAGACTCAAGCTGTGATAAAGTTTCTCTTCCGTGGAGTCTTCTGGTCTCTAATGAGAGGCGTGGGTTCAAATCCCACTTCTGACATCTCTGTACTTTTCAATATTCCTGTCATATCTCGCAAAGCCATTGACAATGCATTTCCGAAGCTGGTGAACTGCGAGCCCCAATTTCTCTGCAGAAAGCGGATTTTCCCCCATATCCCAGCTTACTTATATGGAAAATGTCAAATTGTGGATCCGGTTGGATGCAACGATTGATGACTTGAAACCCCATTTTCATTCTACCTGGGTACTAAAAAGCAACCTTGTTTCTTACATATAATGAGGTGCTTTTTCATGATCTTACTGATTTTATGATTGAGTCTCTAAAGACAGGACATACTTTTTGATATTTAGTAACAGTGCATCTCCAAAAAGAAGCTAACTTTGATTAAAAGAATCACATTGGTGCCATAAATTCCATGGCCATGTTTCTTTTCTGATGTTGGGCACCAGTGCATAGTCCTTTTGAGGAATTCCTCTGTTCTTCTTTGTTCTCATGTGACAGAGAATGCCAAAAAAATTGGCAATCAGGATGACATCCCTGGTTGAAAATAATGTCAGCAAGGTTTTAATATTGAGGACTGCTTTGGTCAGGAGTCATATGGCTTAGAATTCACTAGAGATGACATTCATGCAATGACCAAACATATACTTTTTTCCTTTCTTTTTGAAACAAATTCTTGAGCAGAATGCCCTTCAGTGTCCAGGAGGCTTTCAAGAGGGATTTAACACAGACCCCAGATTGGCTGAGTGATCGAAGGTGCCAGAGTAAAGGTGTAATAGAAGTTATCTTCTATGGAGCCTTTGTCTCTCGTTTGAGGCGTCAGCTCAGCTCTCACCTCTGTTAAACCTATTCTTTTCAATGAGACATCTACATTTTGAAAAGCAATTCAAGCTGCATTTCTAGAGTCGCAGAATTTCAAGAACTGCATTTCCTGCATAATATGGATTTTCCCGTGTATTTGTGAGTGGATCGTCGAAAAAATGTGATATTGGGGGTAACTGTCAGGCCAGTGCTATAAAACCATTAAGCCCCAGGTTCATTGCGCTGTGGGACTGAGGAGCCACCTGGGGCGAAACATAAAATAAGAATTTATTTTTGCGATCCTACTTTGCTTCTGAGTCCCATTAGAGAACACACAATTTGATATCACATAACAATGCCTCAAGACAAACAAGCCACTTGGTTCCACGATGTCCATGGCATTGATCTTTTCTGATGTAATAGACTTCCTGACAGCAGTTTACAGCCCTTATTGTGAATTTCTGTTCTTCCTGGAACTTATATTATGAAAGACTCCATCCAACTGGCCGACAGTGTAATATCGCTGCAAGAAAATGAGGACAGCCGTGTATCAATTTCAAGTGCTGGTTTAGTGAGTGGCCATTTAGGTGTAATATACCCACACCTAATATTTGCCACACCCATATCTTTTTTGACGATAATGTTAACAGGCATGTCATCAGGTTTTCAAATGGCACTCAAGAGAACTTGCAAGTGGGTGTCAGAATGGCCGAGTGGTCTAAGGCGCCAGACTCAAGTTGTGATAAAGCTTCTCTTCCGTGGAGTCTTCTGGTCTCTAATGAGAGGCGTGGGTTCAAATCCCACTTCTGACATCTCTGTACTTTTCAATATTCCTGTCATATCTCGCAAAGCCATTGACAATGCATTTCCAAAGCTGGTGAACTGCGAGCACCAATTTCTCTGCAGAATGCGGATTTTCCCCCATATCCCAGCTTACTTATATGGAAAATGTCAAATTGTGGATCCGGTTGGATGCGACGATTGATGACTTGAAACCCCATATTCATTCTACCTGGGTACTGAAAAGCAACCTTGTTTCTTACCCATAATGAGGTGCTTTTTCATGATCTTACTGATTTTATGATTGAGTCTCTTAAGACAGGACATACTTTTTGATATTTAGTAACAGTGCATCTCCAAAAACAAGCTAACTTTGATTGAAAGAATCACATTGGTGCCATAAATTCCATGGCCATGTTTCTTTTCTGATGTTGGGCACCAGTGCATAGTCCTTTTGAGGAATTCCTCTGTTCTTCTTTGTTCTCATGTTACAGAAAATGCCAAAAAATTGGCAATCAGGATGACATCCCTGGTTGAAAATAATGTCAGCAAAGTTTTAATATTGAGGACTGCTTTGGTCAGGAGTCATATGGCTTAGAATTCACTAGAGATTACATTCATGCAATGACCAAACATATACTTTTTTCCTTTCTTTTTGAAACAAATTCTTGAGCAGCATGCCCTTCAGTGTCCAGGAGGCTTTCAAGAGGGATTTAACACAGACCCCAGATTGGCTGAGTGATCGAAGGTGCCAGAGTAAAGGTGTAATAGAAGTTATCTTCTATGGAGCCTTTGTCTCTCGTTTGAGGCGTCAGCTCAGCCCTCACCTCTGTTAAAACTATTCTTTTCAATGAGACATCTACATTTTGAAAAGCAATTCAAGCTGCATTTCTAGAGTCGCAGAATTTCAAGAACTGCATTTCCTGCATAATATGGATTTTCCCGTGTATTTGTGAGTAGATCGTAGAAAAAATGTGATATTGGGGGTAACTGTCAGACCAGTGCTATAAAACCATTAAGCCCCAGGTTCATTGCGCTGTGGGACTGAGGAGCCACCTGGGGCGAAACATAAAATAATAATTTATTTTTGCGATCCTATTTTGCTTCTGAGTCCCATTAGAGAACACACAATTTGATATCACATAACAATGCCTCAAGACAAACAAGCCACTTGGTTCCACGATGTCCATGGCATTGATCTTTTCTGATGTAATAGACTTCCTGACAGCAGTTTACAGCCCTTATTGTGAATTTCTGTTCTTCCTGGAACTTATAATATGAAAGACTCCATCCAACTGTAAGACAGTGTAATATCGCTGCAAGAAAATGAGGACAGCCGTGTATCAATTTCAAGTGCTGGTTTAGTGAGTGGCCTTTTAGGCTGTAATATACCCACACCTAATATTTGCCACACCCATATCTTTTTTGACAATAATGTTTACAGGCATGTCATCAGGTTTTCAAATGGCACTCAAGAAAATTAGCAAGCGGGTGTCAGAATGGCCGAGTGGTCTAAGGCGCCAGACTCAAGCTGTGATAAAGCTTCTCTTCCGTGGAGTCTTCTGGTCTCTAATGAGAGGCGTGGGTTCAAATCCCACTTCTGACATCTCTGTCCTTTTCAATACTCCTGCCATATCTCGCAAAGCCATTGACAATGCATTTCCAAAGCTGGTGAACTGCGAGCCCCAATTTCTCTGCAGAAAGCGGATTTTCCCCCATATCCCAGCTTACTTATATGCAAAATGTCAAATTGTGGATCCTGTTGGATGCAACGATTGATGACTTGAAACCCCATATTCATTCTACCTGGGTACTGAAAAGCAACCTTGTTTCTTACATATCATGAGGTGCTTTTTCATGATCTTACTGATTTTATGATTGAGTCTCTTAAGACAGGACATACTTTTTGATATTTAGGAACAGTGCATCTCCAAAAACAAGCTAACTTTGATTGAAAGAATCACATTGGTGCCATAAATTCCATGGCCATGTTTCTTTTCTGATGTTGGGCACCAGTGCATAGTCCTTTTGAGGAATTCCGCTGTTCTTATTGTTCTCATGTTACAGAGAATGCCAAAAAAATTGGAAATCAGGATGACATCCCTGGTTGAAAATAATGACAGCAAGGTTTTAATATTGAGGACTGTTTTGGTCAGGAGTCATATGGCTTAGAATTCACTAGAGATGACATTCATGCAATGACCAAACATATACTTTTTTCCTTTCTTTTTGACACAACTTCTTGAGCAGCATGCCCTTCAGTGTCCAGGAGGCTTTCAAGAGGGATTTAACACAGACCCCAGATTGGCTGAGTGATCGAAGGTGCCAGAGTAAAGGTGTAATAGAAGTTATCTTCTATGGAGCCTTTGTCTCTTGTTTGAGGCGTCAGCTCAGCTCTCACCTCTGTTAAACCTATTCTTTTCAATGAGACATCTACATTTTGAAAAGCAATTCAAGCTGCATTTCTAGAGTCGCAGAATTTCTAGAACTGCATTTCCTGCATAATATGGATTTTCCCGTGTATTTGTGAGTGGATCGTAGAAAAAATGTGAAATTGGGGGTAACTGTCAGACCAGTGCTATAAAACCATTAAGCCCCAGGTTCATTGCGCTTTGGGACTGAGGAGCCACCTGGGGCGAAATATAAAATAAGAATTTATTTTTGCGATCCTACTTTGCTTCTGAGTCCCATTAGAGAACACACAATTTGATATCACATAACAATGCCTCAAGACAAACAAGCCACTTGGTTCCACGATGTCCATGGCATTGATCTTTTCTGATGTAATAGACTTCCTGACAGCAGTTTACAGCCCTTATTGTGAATTTCTGTTCTTCCTGGAACTTATATTATCGAAGACTCCATCCAACTGGCCGACAGTGTAATATCGCTGCAAGAAAATGAGGACAGCCGTGTATCAATTTCAAGTGCTGGTTTAGTGAGTGGCCATTTAGGCTGTAATATACCCACACCTAATATTTGCCACACCCATATCTTTTTTGACAATAATGTTTACAAGCATGTCATCAGGTTTTCAAATGGCACTCAAGAAAATTAGCAAGCGGGTGTCAGAATGGCCGAGTGGTCTAAGGCACCAGACGCAAGCTGTGATAAAGCTTCTCTTCCGTGGAGTCTTCTGGTCTCTAATGAGAGGCGTGGGTTCAACTCTCACTTCTGACATCTCTGTTCTTTTCAATACTCCTGCCATATCTCGCAAAGCCATTGACAATGCATTTCCGAAGCTGGTGAACTGCGAGCCCCAATTTCTCTGCAGAAAGCGGATTTTCCCCCATATCCCAGCTTACTTATATGGAAAATGTCAAATTGTGGATCCGGTTGGATGCAACGATTGATAACTTGAAACCCCATATTCATTCTACCTGGGTACTGAAAAGCAACCTTGTTTCTTACATATCATGAGGTGCTTTTTCATGATCTTACTGATTTTATGATTGAGTCTCTTAAGACAGGACATACTTTTTGATATTTAGTAACAGTGCATCTCCAAAAACAAGCTAACTTTGATTGAAAGAATCACATTGGTGCCATAAATTCCATGGCCATGTTTCTTTTCTGATGTTGGGCACCAGTGCATAGTCCTTTTGAGGAATTCCGCTGTTCTTCTTTGTTCTCATGTTACAGAGAATGCCTAAAAAATTGGAAATCAGGATGACATCCCTGGTTGAAAATAATGTCAGCAAAGTTTTAATATTGAGGACTGCTTTGGTCAGGAGTCATATGGCTTAGAATTCACTAGAGATGACATTCATGCAATGACCAAACATATACTTTTTTCCTTTCTTTTTGAAACAAATTCTTGAGCAGCATGCCCTTCAGTGTCCAGGAGGCTTTCAAGAGGGATTTAACACAGACCCCAGATTGGCTGAGTGATCGAAGGTGCCAGAGTAAAGGTGTAATAGAAGTTATCTTCTATGGAGCCTTTGTCTCTCGTTTGAGGCGTCAGCTCAGCTCTCACCTCTGTTAAACCTATTCTTTTCAATGAGACATCTACATTTTGAAAAGCAATTCAAGCTGCATTTCTAGAGTCGCAGAATTTCAAAAACTGCATTTCCTGCATAATATGGATTTTCCCGTGTATTTGTGAGTGGATCGTAGAAAAAATGTGAAATTGGGGGTAACTGTCAGACCAGTGCTATAAAACCATTAAGCCCCAGGTTCATTGCGCTTTGGGACTGAGGAGCCACCTGAGGCGAAACATAAAATAAGGATTTATTTTTGCGATCCTACTTTGCTTCTGAGTCCCATTAGAGAACACACAATTTGAAATCACATAACAATGCCTCAAGACAAACAAGCCACTTGGTTCCACGATGTCCATGGCATTGATCTTTTCTGATATAATAGACTTCCTGACAGCAGTTTACAGCCCTTATTGTGAATTTCTGTTCTTCCTGGAACTTATATTATGAAAGACTCCATCCAACTGGCCGACAGTGTAATATCGCTGCAAGAAAATGAGGACAGCCGTGTATCAATTTCAAGTGCTGGTTTAGTGAGTGGCCATTTAGGCTGTAATATACCCACACCTAATATTTGCCACACCCATATCTTTTTTGACAATAATGTTATCAGGCATGTCATCAGGTTTTCAAATGGCACTCAAGAAAAGTAGCAAGCGGGTGTCAGAATGGCCGAGTGGTCTAAGGCGCCAGACTCAAGCTGTGATAAAGCTTCTCTTCCGTGGAGTCTTCTGGTCTCTATTGAGAGGCGTGGGTTCAAATCCCACTTCTGACATCTCTGTACTTTTCAATATTCCTGCCATATCTCGCAAAGCCATTGACAATGCATTTCCGAAGCTGGTGAACTGCGAGCCCCAATTTCTCTGCAGAAAGCGGATTTTCACCCATATACCAGCTTACTTATATGGAAAATGTCAAATTGTGGATCCCGTTGGATGCAACGATTGATGACTTGAAACCCCATATTCATTCTACCTCGGTACTGAAAAGCAACCTTGTTTCTTACATATCATGAGGTGCTTTTTCATGATCTTACTGATTTTATGATTGAGTCTCTTAAGACAGGACATACTTTTTGATATTTAGTAACAGTGCATCTCCAAAAACAAGCTAACTTTGATTCAAAGAATCACATTGGTGCCATAAATTCCATGGCCATGTTTCTTTTCTGATGTTGGGCACCAGTGCATAGTCCTTTTGAGGAATTCCTCTGTTCTTCTTTGTTCTCATGTTACAGAAAATGCCAAAAAATTGGCAATCAGGATGACATCCCTGGTTGAAAATAATGTCAGCAAGGTTTTAATATTGAGGACTGCTTTGGTCAGGAGTCATATGGCTTAGAATTCACTAGAGATGACATTCATGCAATGACCAAACATATACTTTTTCCTTTCTTTTTGAAACAAATTCTTGAGCAGCATGCCCTTCAGTGTCCAGGAGGCTTTCAAGAGGGATTTAACACAGACCTTAGATTGGCTGAGTGGTCGAAGGTGCCAGAGGAAAGGTGTAATAGAAGTTATCTTCTATGGAGCCTTTGTCTCTCGTTTGAGGCGTCAGCTCAGCTCTCACCTCTGTTAAACCTATTCTTTTCAATGAGACATCTACATTTTGAAAAGCAATTCAAGCTGCATTTCTAGAGTCGCAGAATTTCAAGAACTGCATTTCCTGCATAATATGGATTTTCACGTGTATTTGTGAGTGGATCGTAGAAAAATGTGAAATTGGGGGTAACTGTCAGACCAGTGCTATAAAACCATTAAGCCCCAGGTTCATTGCGCTTTGGGACTGAGGAGCCACCTGGGGCGAAACATAAAATAAGAATTTATTTTTGCTATCCTACTTTGCTTCTGAGTCCCATTAGAGAACACACAATTTGATATCACATAACAATGCCTCAAGACAAACAAGCCACATGGTTCCACGATGTCCATGGCATTGATCTTTTCTGATATAATAGACTTCCTGACAGCAGTTTACAGCCCTTATTGTGAATTTCTGTTCTTCCTGGAACTTATATTATGAAAGACTCCATCCAACTGGCCGACAGTGTAATATCGCTGCAAGAAAATGAGGACAGCCGTGTATCAATTTCAGGTGCTGGTTTAGTGAGTGGCCATTTAGGCTGTAATATACCCACACCTAATATTTGCCACACCCATATCTTTTTTGACAATAATGTAAACAGGCATGTCATCAGGTTTTCAAATGGCACTCAAGAAAAGTAGCAAGCGGGTGTCAGAATGGCTGAGTGGTCTAAGGCGCCAGACTCAACCTGTGATAAAGCTTCTCTTCCGTGGAGTCTTCTGGTCTCTATTGAGAGGCGAGGGTTCAAATCCCACTTCTGACATCTCTGTACTTTTCAATATTCCTGCCATATCTCGCAAAGCCATTGACAATGCATTTCCGAAGCTGGTGAACTGCGAGCCCCAATTTCTCTGCAGAAAGCGGATTTTCACCCATATACCAGCTTACTTATATGGAAAATGTCAAATTGTGGATCCCGTTGGATGCAACGATTGATGACTTGAAACCCCATATTCATTCTACCTCGGTACTGAAAAGCAACCTTGTTTCTTACATATCATGAGGTGCTTTTTCATGATCTTACTGATTTTATGATTGAGTCTCTTAAGACAGGACATACTTTTTGATATTTAGTAACAGTGCATCTCCAAAAACAAGCTAACTTTGATTGAAAGAATCACATTGGTGCCATAAATTCCATGGCCATGTTTCTTTTCTGATGTTGGGCACCAGTGCATCGTCCTTTTGAGGAATTCCGCCGTTCTTCTTTGTTCTCATGTTACAGAGAATGCCAAAAAAATTGGCAATCAGGATGACATCCCTGGTTGAAAATAATGTCAGCAAGGTTTAAATATTGAGGACTGCTTTGGTCAGGAGTCATATGGCTTAGAATTCACGAGAGATGACATTCATGCAATGACCAAACATATACTTTTTTTCCTTTCTTTTTGACACAAATTCTTGAGCAGCATGCCCTTCAGTGTCCAGGAGGCTTTCAAGAGGGATTTAACACAGACCTTAGATTGGCTGAGTGGTCGAAGGTGCCAGAGGAAAGGTGTAATAGAAGTTATCTTCTATGGAGCCTTTGTCTCTCGTTTGAGGCGTCAGCTCAGCTCTCACCTCTGTTAAACCTATTCTTTTCAATGAGACATCTACATTTTGAAAAGCAATTCAAGCTGCATTTCTAGAGTCGCAGAATTTCAAGAACTGCATTTCCTGCATAATATGGATTTTCCCGTGTATTTGTGAGTGGATCGTAGAAAAAATGTGAAATTGGGGGTAACTGTCAGACCAGTGCTATAAAACCTTTAAGCCCCAGGTTCATTGCGCTTTGGGACTGAGGAGCCACCTGGGGCGAAACATAAAATAAGAATTTATTTTTGCGATCCTACTTTGCTTCTGAGTCCCATTAGAGAACACACAATTTGATATCACATAACAATGCCTCAAGACAAACAAGCCACTTGGTTCCACGATGTCCATGGCATTGATCTTTTCTGATGTAATAGACTTCCTGACAGCAGTTTACAGCCCTGATTGTGAATTTGTGTTCTTCCTGGAACTTATATTATGAAAGACTCCATCCAACTGGCCGACAGTGTAATATCGCTGCAAGAAAATGAGGACAGCCGTGTATCAATTTCAAGTGCTGGTTTAGTGAGTGGCCATTTAGGCTGTAATATACCCACACCTAATACGGCTGATGCCGAGTGAGTGTTTGAGTGTGTCTGCGTGGGTGCATGCGTGCGTGCGTGCCTGTGACCGTCTCCCCTTAGATTGCCAGGTGGAGGTGGAGGATTGGGGCGACTGCTAATGGGAGTGTTTGGTTGTCTTCCAATCAGCAACCAACAAGAAAATGGCAACTCCTTTAAAAGGCTGGAGAGAGCGTCATTCGGGGGCGGCTGTTTCCTGAAGTGGACTGTCGCCCAAACTTCGTCTGGCTCGGCTTGCTAAACTTAGAAATTCCTGTTTTTGAATATGTTGTTCTTGTCTGACTCGGCTTGCTAAACTTAGAAATTCCTGTTTTTGAATATGTTGTTCTTGTCTGACTCGGCTTGCTAAAACTTAGAAATTGCTGCTTTTTGGATATGTTGTTCGTGTCTGACTCGGCCCTATAAAACTTAGAAACTGTTGCTTCCGATTGTATTATTTCCGGATATTGTTTAGATCCAAACTGTACTTTGCGAATAGTTCGGTGTGGCTTTATTTAGTGTCAACGATTTTGGAACGGTCACGCATCTGTATGTTTAAATCCTTTTTATTTTATTAAAAACCTCTGTAAAACCTTAACATCTGGTTTTATGTTACCTCCTTTTAACCCCTTGAAGAGCGGTGGACGAAACACACACCCTTATCTTTTTTGACAATAATGTTAACAGGCATGTCATCAGGTTTTCAAATGGCACTCAAGAAAACTTGCCAGTGGGTGTCAGAATGGCCGAGTGGTCTAAGGCGCCAGACTCAAGCTGTGATAAAGCTTCTCTTCCGTGGAGTCTTCTGGTCTCTAATTAGAGGCGTGGGTTCAAATCCCACTTCTGACAAATCTGAACTTTTCAATATTCCTGTCATATCTCGCTCAGCCATTGACAATGCATTTCCAAAGCTGGTGAAGTGCGAGCACCAATTTCTCTGCAGAAAGTGGATTTTCCCCCATATCCCAGCTTACTTACATGGAAATTGTCAAATTGTGGATCCCGTTGGATGCAACGATTGATGACTTGAAACCCCATATTCATTCTACCTGGGTACTGAAAAGCAATCTTGTTTCTTACATATCATGAGGTGCTTTTTCATGATCTTACTGATTTTATGATTGAGTCTCTTAAGACAGGACATACTTTTTGATATTTAGTAACAGTGCATCTCCAAAAACAAGCTAACTTTGATTGAAAGAATCACATTGGTGCCATAAATTCCATGGCCATGTTTCTTTTCTGATGTTGGGCACCAGTGCATAGTCCTTTTGAGGAATTCTTCTGTTCTTCTTTGTTCTCATGTTACAGAAAATGCCAAAAAAATTGGCAATTAGGATGACATCCCTGGTTGAAAATAATGTCAGCAAGGTTTTAATATTGAGGACTGCTTTGGTCAGGAGTCATATGGCTTAGAATTCACTAGAGATGACATTCATGCAATGACCAAACATATACTTTTTTCCTTTCTTTTTGAAACAAATTCTTGAGCAGAATGCCCTTCAGTGTCCAGGAGGCTTTCAAGAGGGATTTAACACAGACCCCAGATTGGCTGAGTGATCGAAGGTGCCAGAGTAAAGGTGTAATAGAAGTTATCTTCTATGGAGCCTTTGTCTCTCGTTTGAGGCGTCAGCTCAGCTCTCACCTCTGTTAAACCTATTCTTTTCAATGAGACATCTACATTTTGAAAAGCAATTCAAGCTGCATTTCTAGAGTCGCAGAATTTCAAGAACTGCATTTCCTGCATAATATGGATTTTCACGTGTATTTGTGAGTGGATCGTAGAAAAAATGTGAAATTGGGGGTAACTGTCAGACCAGTGCTATGAAACCATTAAGCCCCAGGTTCATTGCGCTTTGGGACTGAGGAGCCACCTGGGGCGAAACATAAAATAAGAATTTATTTTTGCGATCCTACTTTGCTTCTGAGTCCCATTAGAGAACACACAATTTGATATCACATGACAATGCCTCAAGACAAACAAGCCACTTGGTTCCACGATGTCCATGGCATTGATCTTTTCTGATATAATAGACTTCCTGACAGCAGTTTACAGCCCTTATTGTGAATTTCTGTTCTTCCTGGAACTTATATTATGAAAGACTCCATCCAACTGGCCGACAGTGTAATATCGCTGCAAGAAAATGAGGACAGCCGTGTATCAATTTCAAGTGCTGGTTTAGTGAGTGGCCATTTAGGCTGTAATATACCCACACCTAATATTTGCCACACCCATATCTTTTTTGACAATAATGTTAACAGGCATGTCATCAGGTTTTCAAATGGCACTCAAGAAAACTTGCAAGTGGGTGTCAGAATGGCCGAGTGGTCTAAGGCGCCAGACTCAAGCTGTGATGAAGCTTCTCTTCCGTGGAGTCTTCTGGTCTCTATTGAGAGGCGTGGGTTCAAATCCCACTTCTGACATCTCTGTACTTTTCAATATTCCTGTCATATCTCGCAAAGCCATTGACAATGCATTTCTGAAGCTGGTGAACTGCGAGCCCCAATTTCTCTGCAGAAAGCGGATTTTCCCCCATATCCCAGCTTACTTATATGGAAAATGTCAAATTGTGGATCCGGTTGGATGCAACGATTGATGACTTGAAACCCCATATTCATTCTACCTGGGTACTGAAAAGCAACCTTGTTTCTTACATATCATGAGGTGCTTTTTCATGATCTTACTGATTTTATGATTGAGTCTCTTAAGACAGGACATACTTTTTGATATTTAGTAACAGTGCATCTCCAAAAACAAGCTAACTTTCATTGAAAGAATCACATTGGTGCCATAAATTCCATGGCCATGTTTCTTTTCTGATGTTGGGCACCAGTGCATAGTCCTTTTGAGGAATTCCGCTGTTCTTCTTTGTTCTCATGTTACAGAGAATGCCTAAAAAATTGGAAATCAGGATGACATCCCTGGTTGAAAATAATGTCAGCAAGGTTTTAATATTGAGGACTGCTTTGGTCAGGAGTCATATGGCTTAGAATTCACTAGAGATGACATTCATGCAATGACCAAACATATACTTTTTTCCATTCTTTTTGACACAAATTCTTGAGCAGCATGCCCTTCAGTGTCCAGGAGGCTTTCAAGAGGGATTTAACACAGACCCCAGATTGGCTGAGTGATCGAACGTGCCAGAGTAAAGGTGTAATGGAAGTTATCTTCTATGGAGCCTTTGTCTCTCGTTTGAGGCGTCAGCTCAGCTCTCACCTCTGTTAAACCTATTCTTTTCAATGAGACATCTACATTTTGAAAAGCAATTCAAGCTGCATTTCTAGAGTCGCAGAATTTCAAGAACTGCATTTCCTGCATAATATGGATTTTCCCGTGTATTTGTGAGTGGATCGTAGAAAAAATGTGAAATTGGGGGTAACTGTCAGACCAGTGCTATAAAACCATTAAGCCCCAGGTTCATTGCGCTTTGGGACTGAGGAGCCACCTGAGGCGAAACATAAAATAAGAATTTATTTTTGCGATCCTACTTTGCTTCTGAGTCCCATTAGAGAACACACAATTTGATATCACATAACAATGCCTCAAGACAAACAAGCCACATGGTTCCACGATGTCCATGGCATTGATCTTTTCTGATGTAATAGACTTCCTGACAGCAGTTTACAGCCCTTATTGTGAATTTCTGTTCTTCCTGGAACTTATATTATGAAAGACTCCATCCAACTGGCCGACAGTGTAATATCGCTGCAAGAAAATGAGGACAGCCGTGTATCAATTTCAAGTGCTGGTTTAGTGAGTGGCCATTTAGGCTGTAATATACCCACACCTAATATTTGCCACACCCATATCTTTTTTGACAATAATGTTAAAAGGCATGTCATCAGGTTTTCAAATGGCACTCAAGAAAATTAGCAAGCGGGTGTCAGAATGGCCGAGTGGTCTAAGGCGCCAGACTCAAGCTGTGATAAAGCTTCTCTTCCGTGGAGTCTTCTGGTCTCTATTGAGAGGCGTGGGTTCAAATCCCACTTCTGACATCTCTGTACTTTTCAATATTCCTGCCATATCTCGCAAAGCCATTGACAATGCATTTCCGAAGCTGGTGAACTGCGAGCCCCAATTTCTCTGCAGAAAGCGGATTTTCACCCATATACCAGCTTACTTATATGGAAAATGTCAAATTGTGGATCCCGTTGGATGCAACGATTGATGACTTGAAACCCCATATTCATTCTACCTCGGTACTGAAAAGCAACCTTGTTTCTTACATATCATGAGGTGCTTTTTCATGATCTTACTGATTTTATGATTGAGTCTCTTAAGACAGGACATACTTTTTGATATTTAGTAACAGTGCATCTCCAAAAACAAGCTAACTTTGATTCAAAGAATCACATTGGTGCCATAAATTCCATGGCCATGTTTCTTTTCTGATGTTGGGCACCAGTGCATAGTCCTTTTGAGGAATTCCACTGTTCTTCTTTGTTCTCATGTTACAGAGAATGCCAAAAGAATTGGAAATCAGGATGACATCCCTGGTTGAAAATAATGTCAGCAAGGTTTTAATATTGATGTCTGCTTTGGTCAGGAGTCATATAGCTTAGAATTCACGAGAGATGACATTCATGCAATGACCAAACATATACTTTTTTTCCTTTCTTTTTGACACAAATTCTTGAGCAGCATGCCCTTCAGTGTCCAGGAGGCTGTCAAGAGGGATTTAACACAGACCTTAGATTGGCTGAGTGGTCGAAGGTGCCAGAGGAAAGGTGTAATAGAAGTTATCTTCTATGGAGCCTTTGTCTCTCGTTTGAGGCTTCAGCTCAGCTCTCACCTCTGTTAAACCTATTCTTTTCAATGAGACATCTACATTTTGAAAAGCAATTCAAGCTGCATTTCTAGAGTCGCAGAATTTCAAGAACTGCATTTCCTGCATAATATGGATTTTCCCGTGTATTTGTGAGTGGATCGTAGAAAAAATGTGAAATTGGGGGTAACTGTCAGACCAGTGCTATAAAACCATTAAGCCCCAGGTTCATTGCGCTTTGGGACTGAGGAGCCACCTGGGGCGAAACATAAAATAAGAATTTATTTTTGCGATCCTACTTTGCTTCTGAGTCCCATTAGAGAACACACAATTTGATATCACATAACAATGCCTCAAGACAAACAAGCCACTTGGTTCCACGATGTCCATGGCATTGATCTTTTCTGATGTAATAGACTTCCTGACAGCAGTTTACAGCCCTTATTGTGAATTTTTGTTCTTCCTGGAACTTATATTATGAAAGACTCCATCCAACTGGCCGACAGTGTAATATCGCTGCAAGAAAATGAGGACAGCCGTGTATCAATTTCAAGTGCTGGTTTAGTGAGTGGCCATTTAGGCTGTAATATACCCACACCTAATATTTGCCACACCCATATCTTTTTTGACAATAATGTTAACAGGCATGTCATCAGGTTTTCAAATGGCACTCAAGAAAATTAGCAAGTAGGTGTCAGAATGGCCGAGTGGTCTAAGGCACCAGACTCAAGCTGTGATAAAGCTTCTCTTCCGTGGAGTCTTCTGGTCTCTATTGAGAGGCGTGGGTTCAAATCCCACTTCGGACATCTCTGTACTTTTCAATTTTCCGGCCATATCTCGCAAAGCCATTGACAATGCATTTCCAAAGCTGGTGAACTGCGAGCCCCAGTTTCTCTGCAGAAAGCGGATTTTCCCCCATATCCCAGCTTACTTATATGGAAAATGTCAAATTGTGGATCCGGTTGGATGCAACGATTGATGACTTGAAACCCCATATTCATTCTACCTGGGTACTGAAAAGCAATCTTGTTTCTTACATATCATGAGGTGCTTTTTCATGATCTTACTGATTTTATGATTGAGTCTCTTAAGACAGGACATACTTTTTGATATTTAGTAACAGTGCATCTCCAAAAACAAGCTAACTTTGATTGAAAGAATCACATTGGTGCCATAAATTCCATGGCCATGTTTCTTTTCTGATGTTGGGCACCAGTGCATAGTCCTTTTGAGGAATTCTTCTGTTCTTCTTTGTTCTCATGTTACAGAAAATGCCAAAAAAATTGGCAATTAGGATGACATCCCTGGTTGAAAATAATGTCAGCAAGGTTTTAATATTGAGGACTGCTTTGGTCAGGAGTCATATGGCTTAGAATTCACTAGAGATGACATTCATGCAATGACCAAACATATACTTTTTTCCTTTCTTTTTGAAACAAATTCTTGAGCAGAATGCCCTTCAGTGTCCAGGAGGCTTTCAAGAGGGATTTAACACAGACCCCAGATTGGCTGAGTGATCGAAGGTGCCAGAGTAAAGGTGTAATAGAAGTTATCTTCTATGGAGCCTTTGTCTCTCGTTTGAGGCGTCAGCTCAGCTCTCACCTCTGTTAAACCTATTCTTTTCAATGAGACATCTACATTTTGAAAAGCAATTCAAGCTGCATTTCTAGAGTCGCAGAATTTCAAGAACTGCATTTCCTGCATAATATGGATTTTCACGTGTATTTGTGAGTGGATCGTAGAAAAAATGTGAAATTGGGGGTAACTGTCAGACCAGTGCTATGAAACCATTAAGCCCCAGGTTCATTGCGCTTTGGGACTGAGGAGCCACCTGGGGCGAAACATAAAATAAGAATTTATTTTTGCGATCCTACTTTGCTTCTGAGTCCCATTAGAGAACACACAATTTGATATCACATAACAATGCCTCAAGACAAACAAGCCACTTGGTTCCACGATGTCCATGGCATTGATCTTTTCTGATATAATAGACTTCCTGACAGCAGTTTACAGCCCTTATTGTGAATTTCTGTTCTTCCTGGAACTTATATTATGAAAGACTCCATCCAACTGGCCGACAGTGTAATATCGCTGCAAGAAAATGAGGACAGCCGTGTATCAATTTCAAGTGCTGGTTTAGTGAGTTGCCATTTAGGCTGTAATATACCCACACCTAATATTTGCCACACCCATATCTTTTTTGACAATAATGTTAACAGGCATGTCATCAGGTTTTCAAATGGCACTCAAGAAAACTTGCAAGTGGGTGTCAGAATGGCCGAGTGGTCTAAGGCGCCAGACTCAAGCTGTGATGAAGCTTCTCTTCCGTGGAGTCTTCTGGTCTCTATTGAGAGGCGTGGGTTCAAATCCCACTTCTGACATCTCTGTACTTTTCAATATTCCTGTCATATCTCGCAAAGCCATTGACAATGCATTTCTGAAGCTGGTGAACTGCGAGCCCCAATTTCTCTGCAGAAAGCGGATTTTCCCCCATATCCCAGCTTACTTATATGGAAAATGTCAAATTGTGGATCCGGTTGGATGCAACGATTGATGACTTGAAACCCCATATTCATTCTACCTGGGTACTGAAAAGCAACCTTGTTTCTTACATATCATGAGGTGCTTTTTCATGATCTTACTGATTTTATGATTGAGTCTCTTAAGACAGGACATACTTTTTGATATTTAGTAACAGTGCATCTCCAAAAACAAGCTAACTTTCATTGAAAGAATCACATTGGTGCCATAAATTCCATGGCCATGTTTCTTTTCTGATGTTGGGCACCAGTGCATAGTCCTTTTGAGGAATTCCGCTGTTCTTCTTTGTTCTCATGTTACAGAGAATGCCTAAAAAATTGGAAATCAGGATGACATCCCTGGTTGAAAATAATGTCAGCAAGGTTTTAATATTGAGGACTGCTTTGGTCAGGAGTCATATGGCTTAGAATTCACTAGAGATGACATTCATGCAATGACCAAACATATACTTTTTTCCATTCTTTTTGACACAAATTCTTGAGCAGCATGCCCTTCAGTGTCCAGGAGGCTTTCAAGAGGGATTTAACACAGACCCCAGATTGGCTGAGTGATCGAACGTGCCAGAGTAAAGGTGTAATGGAAGTTATCTTCTATGGAGCCTTTGTCTCTCGTTTGAGGCGTCAGCTCAGCTCTCACCTCTGTTAAACCTATTCTTTTCAATGAGACATCTACATTTTGAAAAGCAATTCAAGCTGCATTTCTAGAGTCGCAGAATTTCAAGAACTGCATTTCCTGCATAATATGGATTTTCCCGTGTATTTGTGAGTGGATCGTAGAAAAAATGTGAAATTGGGGGTAACTGTCAGACCAGTGCTATAAAACCATTAAGCCCCAGGTTCATTGCGCTTTGGGACTGAGGAGCCACCTGAGGCGAAACATAAAATAAGAATTTATTTTTGCGATCCTACTTTGCTTCTGAGTCCCATTAGAGAACACACAATTTGATATCACATAACAATGCCTCAAGACAAACAAGCCACATGGTTCCACGATGTCCATGGCATTGATCTTTTCTGATGTAATAGACTTCCTGACAGCAGTTTACAGCCCTTATTGTGAATTTCTGTTCTTCCTGGAACTTATATTATGAAAGACTCCATCCAACTGGCCGACAGTGTAATATCGCTGCAAGAAAATGAGGACAGCCGTGTATCAATTTCAAGTGCTGGTTTAGTGAGTGGCCATTTAGGCTGTAATATACCCACACCTAATATTTGCCACACCCATATCTTTTTTGACAATAATGTTAAAAGGCATGTCATCAGGTTTTCAAATGGCACTCAAGAAAATTAGCAAGCGGGTGTCAGAATGGCCGAGTGGTCTAAGGCGCCAGACTCAAGCTGTGATAAAGCTTCTCTTCCGTGGAGTCTTCTGGTCTCTATTGAGAGGCGTGGGTTCAAATCCCACTTCTGACATCTCTGTACTTTTCAATATTCCTGCCATATCTCGCAAAGCCATTGACAATGCATTTCCGAAGCTGGTGAACTGCGAGCCCCAATTTCTCTGCAGAAAGCGGATTTTCACCCATATACCAGCTTACTTATATGGAAAATGTCAAATTGTGGATCCCGTTGGATGCAACGATTGATGACTTGAAACCCCATATTCATTCTACCTCGGTACTGAAAAGCAACCTTGTTTCTTACATATCATGAGGTGCTTTTTCATGATCTTACTGATTTTATGATTGAGTCTCTTAAGACAGGACATACTTTTTGATATTTAGTAACAGTGCATCTCCAAAAACAAGCTAACTTTGATTCAAAGAATCACATTGGTGCCATAAATTCCATGGCCATGTTTCTTTTCTGATGTTGGGCACCAGTGCATAGTCCTTTTGAGGAATTCCACTGTTCTTCTTTGTTCTCATGTTACAGAGAATGCCAAAAGAATTGGAAATCAGGATGACATCCCTGGTTGAAAATAATGTCAGCAAGGTTTTAATATTGAGGACTGCTTTGGTCAGGAGTCATATAGCTTAGAATTCACGAGAGATGACATTCATGCAATGACCAAACATATACTTTTTTTCCTTTCTTTTTGACACAAATTCTTGAGCAGCATGCCCTTCAGTGTCCAGGAGGCTTTCAAGAGGGATTTAACACAGACCTTAGATTGGCTGAGTGGTCGAAGGTGCCAGAGGAAAGGTGTAATAGAAGTTATCTTCTATGGAGCCTTTGTCTCTCGTTTGAGGCGTCAGCTCAGCTCTCACCTCTGTTAAACCTATTCTTTTCAATGAGACATCTACATTTTGAAAAGCAATTCAAGCTGCATTTCTAGAGTCGCAGAATTTCAAGAACTGCATTTCCTGCATAATATGGATTTTCCCGTGTATTTGTGAGTGGATCGTAGAAAAAATGTGAAATTGGGGGTAACTGTCAGACCAGTGCTATAAAACCATTAAGCCCCAGGTTCATTGCGCTTTGGGACTGAGGAGCCACCTGGGGCGAAACATAAAAAAAGAATTTATTTTTGCGATCCTACTTTGCTTCTGAGTCCCATTAGAGAACACACAATTTGATATCACATAACAATGCCTCAAGACAAACAAGCCACTTGGTTCCACGATGTCCATGGCATTGATCTTTTCTGATGTAATAGACTTCCTGACAGCAGTTTACAGCCCTTATTGTGAATTTTTGTTCTTCCTGGAACTTATATTATGAAAGACTCCATCCAACTGGCCGACAGTGTAATATCGCTGCAAGAAAATGAGGACAGCCGTGTATCAATTTCAAGTGCTGGTTTAGTGAGTGGCCATTTAGGCTGTAATATACCCACACCTAATATTTGCCACACCCATATCTTTTTTGACAATAATGTTAACAGGCATGTCATCAGGTTTTCAAATGGCACTCAAGAAAATTAGCAAGTAGGTGTCGGAATGGCCGAGTGGTCTAAGGCACCAGACTCAAGCTGTGATAAAGCTTCTCTTCCGTGGAGTCTTCTGGTCTCTATTGAGAGGCGTGGGTTCAAATCCCACTTCGGACATCTCTGTACTTTTCAATTTTCCGGCCATATCTCGCAAAGCCATTGACAATGCATTTCCAAAGCTGGTGAACTGCGAGCCCCAATTTCTCTGCAGAAAGCGGATTTTCCCCCATATCCCAGCTTACTTATATGGAAAATGTCAAATTGTGGATCCGGTTGGATGCAACGATTGATGACTTGAAACCCCATATTCATTCTACCTGGGTACTGAAAAGCAATCTTGTTTCTTACATATCATGAGGTGCTTTTTCATGATCTTACTGATTTTATGATTGAGTCTCTTAAGACAGGACATACTTTTTGATATTTAGTAACAGTGCATCTCCAAAAACAAGCTAACTTTGATTGAAAGAATCACATTGGTGCCATAAATTCCATGGCCATGTTTCTTTTCTGATGTTGGGCACCAGTGCATAGTCCTTTTGAGGAATTCTTCTGTTCTTCTTTGTTCTCATGTTACAGAAAATGCCAAAAAAATTGGCAATCAGGATGACATCCCTGGTTGAAAATAATGTCAGCAAGGTTTTAATATTGAGGACTGCTTTGGTCAGGAGTCATATGGCTTAGAATTCACTAGAGATGACATTCATGCAATGACCAAACATATACTTTTTTCCTTTCTTTTTGAAACAAATTCTTGAGCAGCATGCCCTTCAGTGTCCAGGAGGCTTTCAAGAGGGATTTAACACAGACCTTAGATTGGCTGAGTGGTCGAAGGTGCCAGAGGAAAGGTGTAATAGAAGTTATCTTCTATGGAGCCTTTGTCTCTCGTTTGAGGCGTCAGCTCAGCTCTCACCTCTGTTAAACCTATTCTTTTCAATGAGACATCTACATTTTGAAAAGCAATTCAAGCTGCATTTCTAGAGTCGCAGAATTTCAAGAACTGCATTTCCTGCATAATATGGATTTTCCCGTGTATTTGTGAGTGGATCGTAGAAAAAATGTGAAATTGGGGGTAACTGTCAGACCAGTGCTATAAAACCTTTAAGCCCCAGGTTCATTGCGCTTTGGGACTGAGGAGCCACCTGGGGCGAAACATAAAATAAGAATTTATTTTTGCGATCCTACTTTGCTTCTGAGTCCCATTAGAGAACACACAATTTGATATCACATAACAATGCCTCAAGACAAACAAGCCACTTGGTTCCACGATGTCCATGGCATTGATCTTTTCTGATGTAATAGACTTCCTGACAGCAGTTTACAGCCCTGATTGTGAATTTGTGTTCTTCCTGGAACTTATATTATGAAAGACTCCATCCAACTGGCCGACAGTGTAATATCGCTGCAAGAAAATGAGGACAGCCGTGTATCAATTTCAAGTGCTGGTTTAGTGAGTGGCCATTTAGGCTGTAATATACCCACACCTAATACGGCTGATGCCGAGTGAGTGTTTGAGTGTGTCTGCGTGGGTGCATGCGTGCGTGCGTGCCTGTGACCGTCTCCCCTTAGATTGCCAGGTGGAGGTGGAGGATTGGGGCGACTGCTAATGGGAGTGTTTGGTTGTCTTCCAATCAGCAACCAACAAGAAAATGGCAACTCCTTAAAAAGGCTGGAGAGAGCGTCATTCGGGGGCGGCTGTTTCCTGAAGTGGACTGTCGCCCAAACTTCGTCTGGCTCGGCTTGCTAAACTTAGAAATTCCTGTTTTTGAATATGTTGTTCTTGTCTGACTCGGCTTGCTAAACTTAGAAATTCCTGTTTTTGAATATGTTGTTCTTGTCTGACTCGGCTTGCTAAAACTTAGAAATTGCTGCTTTTTGGATATGTTGTTCGTGTCTGACTCGGCCCTATAAAACTTAGAAACTGTTGTTTCCGATTGTATTATTTCCGGATATTGTTTAGATCCAAACTGTACTTTGCGAATAGTTCGGTGTGGCTTTATTTAGTGTCAACGATTTTGGAACGGTCACGCATCTGTATGTTTAAATCCTTTTTATTTTATTAAAAACCTCTGTAAAACCTTAACATCTGGTTTTATGTTACCTCCTTTTAACCCCTTGAAGAGCGGTGGACGAAACACACACCCTTATCTTTTTTGACAATAATGTTAACAGGCATGTCATCAGGTTTTCAAATGGCACTCAAGAGAACTTGCCAGTGGGTGTCAGAATGGCCGAGTGGTCTAAGGCGCCAGACTCAAGCTGTGATAAAGCTTCTCTTCCGTGGAGTCTTCTGGTCTCTAATTAGAGGCGTGGGTTCAAATCCCACTTCTGACAAATCTGAACTTTTCAATATTCCTGTCATATCTCGCTCAGCCATTGACAATGCATTTCCAAAGCTGGTGAAGTGCGAGCACCAATTTCTCTGCAGAAAGTGGATTTTCCCCCATATCCCAGCTTACTTACATGGAAAATGTCAAATTGTGGATCCCGTTGGATGCAACGATTGATGACTTGAAACCCCATATTCATTCTACCTGGGTACTGAAAAGCAATCTTGTTTCTTACATATCATGAGGTGCTTTTTCATGATCTTACTGATTTTATGATTGAGTCTCTTAAGACAGGACATACTTTTTGATATTTAGTAACAGTGCATCTCCAAAAACAAGCTAACTTTGATTGAAAGAATCACATTGGTGCCATAAATTCCATGGCCATGTTTCTTTTCTGATGTTGGGCACCAGTGCATAGTCCTTTTGAGGAATTCTTCTGTTCTTCTTTGTTCTCATGTTACAGAAAATGCCAAAAAAATTGGCAATTAGGATGACATCCCTGGTTGAAAATAATTTCAGCAAGGTTTTAATATTGAGGACTGCTTTGGTCAGGAGTCATATGGCTTAGAATTCACTAGAGATGACATTCATGCAATGACCAAACATATACTTTTTTCCTTTCTTTTTGAAACAAATTCTGGAGCAGCATGCCCTTCAGTGTCCAGGAGGCTTTCAAGAGGGATTTAACACAGACCCCAGATTGGCTGAGTGATCGAAGGTGCCAGAGTAAAGGTGTAATAGAAGTTATCTTCTATGGAGCCTTTGTCTCTCGTTTGAGACGTCAGCTCAGCTCTCACCTCCGTTAAACCTATTCTTTTCAATGAGACATCTACATTTTGAAAAGCAATTCAAGCTGCATTTCTAGAGTCGCAGAATTTCAAGAACTGCATTTCCTGCATAATATGGATTTTCACGTGTATTTGTGAGTGGATCGTAGAAAAAATGTGAAATTGGGGGTAACTGTCAGACCAGTGCTATGAAACCATTAAGCCCCAGGTTCATTGCGCTTTGGGACTGAGGAGCCACCTGGGGCGAAACATAGAATAAGAATTTATTTTTGCGATCCTACTTTGCTTCTGAGTCCCATTAGAGAACACACAATTTGATATCACATGACAATGCCTCAAGACAAACAAGCCACTTGGTTCCACGATGTCCATGGCATTGATCTTTTCTGATATAATAGACTTCCTGACAGCAGTTTACAGCCCTTATTGTGAATTTCTGTTCTTCCTGGAACTTATATTATGAAAGACTCCATCCAACTGGCCGACAGTGTAATATCGCTGCAAGAAAATGAGGACAGCCGTGTATCAATTTCAAGTGCTGGTTTAGTGAGTGGCCATTTAGGCTGTAATATACCCACACCTAATATTTGCCACACCCATATCTTTTTTGACAATAATGTTAACAGGCATGTCATCAGGTTTTCAAATGGCACTCAAGAAAACTTGCAAGTGGGTGTCAGAATGGCCGAGTGGTCTAAGGCGCCAGACTCAAGCTGTGATGAAGCTTCTCTTCCGTGGAGTCTTCTGGTCTCTATTGAGAGGCGTGGGTTCAAATCCCACTTCTGACATCTCTGTACTTTTCAATACTCCTGTCATATCTCGCAAAGCCATTGACAATGCATTTCTGAAGCTGGTGAACTGCGAGCCCCAATTTCTCTGCAGAAAGCGGATTTTCCCCCATATCCCAGCTTACTTATATGGAAAATGTCAAATTGTGGATCCGGTTGGATGCAACGATTGATGACTTGAAACCCCATATTCATTCTACCTGGGTACTGAAAAGCAACCTTGTTTCTTACATATCATGAGGTGCTTTTTCATGATCTTACTGATTTTATGATTGAGTCTCTTAAGACAGGACATACTTTTTGATATTTAGTAACAGTGCATCTCCAAAAACAAGCTAACTTTCATTGAAAGAATCACATTGGTGCCATAAATTCCATGGCCATGTTTCTTTTCTGATGTTGGGCACCAGTGCATAGTCCTTTTGAGGAATTCCGCTGTTCTTCTTTGTTCTCATGTTACAGAGAATGCCTAAAAAATTGGAAATCAGGATGACATCCCTGGTTGAAAATAATGTCAGCAAGGTTTTAATATTGAGGACTGCTTTGGTCAGGAGTCATATGGCTTAGAATTCACTAGAGATGACATTCATGCAATGACCAAACATATACTTTTTTCCATTCTTTTTGACACAAATTCTTGAGCAGCATGCCCTTCAGTGTCCAGGAGGCTTTCAAGAGGGATTTAACACAGACCCCAGATTGGCTGAGTGATCGAACGTGCCAGAGTAAAGGTGTAATGGAAGTTATCTTCTATGGAGCCTTTGTCTCTCGTTTGAGGCGTCAGCTCAGCTCTCACCTCTGTTAAACCTATTCTTTTCAATGAGACATCTACATTTTGAAAAGCAATTCAAGCTGCATTTCTAGAGTCGCAGAATTTCAAGAACTGCATTTCCTGCATAATATGGATTTTCCCGTGTATTTGTGAGTGGATCGTAGAAAAAATGTGAAATTGGGGGTAACTGTCAGACCAGTGCTATAAAACCATTAAGCCCCAGGTTCATTGCGCTTTGGGACTGAGGAGCCACCTGAGGCGAAACATAAAATAAGAATTTATTTTTGCGATCCTACTTTGCTTCTGAGTCCCATTAGAGAACACACAATTTGATATCACATAACAATGCCTCAAGACAAACAAGCCACATGGTTCCACGATGTCCATGGCATTGATCTTTTCTGATATAATAGACTTCCTGACAGCAGTTTACAGCCCTTATTGTGAATTTCTGTTCTTCCTGGAACTTATATTATGAAAGACTCCATCCAACTGGCCGACAGTGTAATATCGCTGCAAGAAAATGAGGACAGCCGTGTATCAATTTCAAGTGCTGGTTTAGTGAGTGGCCATTTAGGCTGTAATATACCCACACCTAATATTTGCCACACCCATATCTTTTTTGACAATAATGTTAACAGGCATGTCATCAGGTTTTCAAATGGCACTCAAGAAAACTTGCAAGTGGGTGTCAGAATGGCCGAGTGGTCTAAGGCGCCAGACTCAAGCTGTGATGAAGCTTCTCTTCCGTGGAGTCTTCTGGTCTCTATTGAGAGGCGTGGGTTCAAATCCCACTTCTGACATCTCTGTACTTTTCAATATTCCTGTCATATCTCGCAAAGCCATTGACAATGCATTTCTGAAGCTGGTGAACTGCGAGCCCCAATTTCTCTGCAGAAAGCGGATTTTCCCCCATATCCCAGCTTACTTATATGGAAAATGTCAAATTGTGGATCCGGTTGGATGCAACGATTGATGACTTGAAACCGCATATTCATTCTACCTGGGTACTGAAAAGCAACCTTGTTTCTTACATATCATGAGGTGCTTTTTCATGATCTTACTGATTTTATGATTGAGTCTCTTAAGACAGGACATACTTTTTGATATTTAGTAACAGTGCATCTCCAAAAACAAGCTAACTTTCATTGAAAGAATCACATTGGTGCCATAAATTCCATGGCCATGTTTCTTTTCTGATGTTGGGCACCAGTGCATAGTCCTTTTGAGGAATTCCGCTGTTCTTCTTTGTTCTCATGTTACAGAGAATGCCTAAAAAATTGGAAATCAGGATGACATCCCTGGTTGAAAATAATGTCAGCAAGGTTTTAATATTGAGGACTGCTTTGGTCAGGAGTCATATGGCTTAGAATTCACTAGAGATGACATTCATGCAATGACCAAACATATACTTTTTTCCATTCTTTTTGACACAAATTCTTGAGCAGCATGCCCTTCAGTGTCCAGGAGGCTTTCAAGAGGGATTTAACACAGACCCCAGATTGGCTGAGTGATCGAACGTGCCAGAGTAAAGGTGTAATGGAAGTTATCTTCTATGGAGCCTTTGTCTCTCGTTTGAGGCGTCAGCTCAGCTCTCACCTCTGTTAAACCTATTCTTTTCAATGAGACATCTACATTTTGAAAAGCAATTCAAGCTGCATTTCTAGAGTCGCAGAATTTCAAGAACTGCATTTCCTGCATAATATGGATTTTCCCGTGTATTTGTGAGTGGATCGTAGAAAAAATGTGAAATTGGGGGTAACTGTCAGACCAGTGCTATAAAACCATTAAGCCCCAGGTTCATTGCGCTTTGGGACTGAGGAGCCACCTGAGGCGAAACATAAAATAAGAATTTATTTTTGCGATCCTACTTTGCTTCTGAGTCCCATTAGAGAACACACAATTTGATATCACATAACAATGCCTCAAGACAAACAAGCCACATGGTTCCACGATGTCCATGGCATTGATCTTTTCTGATGTAATAGACTTCCTGACAGCAGTTTACAGCCCTTATTGTGAATTTCTGTTCTTCCTGGAACTTATATTATGAAAGACTCCATCCAACTGGCCGACAGTGTAATATCGCTGCAAGAAAATGAGGACAGCCGTGTATCAATTTCAAGTGCTGGTTTAGTGAGTGGCCATTTAGGCTGTAATATACCCACACCTAATATTTGCCACACCCATATCTTTTTTGACAATAATGTTAAAAGGCATGTCATCAGGTTTTCAAATGGCACTCAAGAAAATTAGCAAGCAGGTGTCAGAATGGCCGAGTGGTCTAAGGCGCCAGACTCAAGCTGTGATAAAGCTTCTCTTCCGTGGAGTCTTCTGGCCTCTATTGAGAGGCGTGGGTTCAAATCCCACTTCTGACATCTCTGTACTTTTCAATATTCCTGCCATATCTCGCAAAGCCATTGACAATGCATTTCCAAAGCTGGTGAACTGCGAGCCCCAATTTCTCTGCAGAAAGCGGATTTTCCCCCATATCCCAGCTTACTTATATGGAAAATGTCAAATTGTGGATCCGGTTGGATGCAACGATTGATGACTTGAAACCCCATATTCATTCTACCTGGGTACTGAAAAGCAATCTTGTTTCTTACATATCATGAGGTGCTTTTTCATGATCTTACTGATTTTATGATTGAGTCTCTTAAGACAGGACATACTTTTTGATATTTAGTAACAGTGCATCTCCAAAAACAAGCTAACTTTGATTGAAAGAATCACATTGGTGCCATAAATTCCATGGCCATGTTTCTTTTCTGATGTTGGGCACCAGTGCATAGTCCTTTTGAGGAATTCTTCTGTTCTTCTTTGTTCTCATGTTACAGAAAATGCCAAAAAAATTGGCAATCAGGATGACATCCCTGGTTGAAAATAATGTCAGCAAGGTTTTAATATTGAGGACTGCTTTGGTCAGGAGTCATATGGCTTAGAATTCACTAGAGATGACATTCATGCAATGACCAAACATATACTTTTTTCCTTTCTTTTTGAAACAAATTCTTGAGCAGCATGCCCTTCAGTGTCCAGGAGGCTTTCAAGAGGGATTTAACACAGACCCCAGATTGGCTGAGTGATCGAAGGTGCCAGAGTAAAGGTGTAATAGAAGTTATCTTCTATGGAGCCTTTGTCTCTCGTTTGAGACGTCAGCTCAGCTCTCACCTCCGTTAAACCTATTCTTTTCAATGAGACATCTACATTTTGAAAAGCAATTCAAGCTGCATTTCTAGAGTCGCAGAATTTCAAGAACCGCATTTCCTGCATAATATGGATTTTCACGTGTATTTGTGAGTGGATCGTAGAAAAATGTGAAATTAGGGGTTACTGTCAGACCAGTGCGAAAAAACCATTAAGCCCCAGGTTCATTGCGCTTTGGGACTGAGGAGCCACCTGGGGCGAAACATAAAATAAGAATTTATTTTTGCTATCCTACTTTGCTTCTGAGTCCCATTAGAGAACACACAATTTGATATCACATAACAATGCCTCAAGACAAACAAGCCACTTGGTTCCACGATGTCCATGGCATTGATCTTTTCTGATATAATAGACTTCCTGACAGCAGTTTACAGCCCTTATTGTGAATTTCTGTTCTTCCTGGAACTTATATTATGAAAGACTCCATCCAACTGGCCGACAGTGTAATATCGCTGCAAGAAAATGAGGACAGCCGTGTATCAATTTCAGGTGCTGGTTTAGTGAGTGGCCATTTAGGCTGTAATATACCCACACCTAATATTTGCCACACCCATATCTTTTTTGACAATAATGTAAACAGGCATGTCATCAGGTTTTCAAATGGCACTCAAGAAAAGTAGCAAGCGGGTGTCAGAATGGCCGAGTGGTCTAAGACGCCAGACTCAAGCTGTGATAAAGCTTCTCTTCCGTGGAGTCTTCTGGTCTCTATTGAGAGGCGAGGGTTCAAATCCCACTTCTGACATCTCTGTACTTTTCAATATTCCTGCCATATCTCGCAAAGCCATTGACAATGCATTTCCGAAGCTGGTGAACTGCGAGCCCCAATTTCTCTGCAGAAAGCGGATTTTCACCCATATACCAGCTTACTTATATGGAAAATGTCAAATTGTGGATCCCGTTGGATGCAACGATTGATGACTTGAAACCCCATATTCATTCTACCTCGGTACTGAAAAGCAACCTTGTTTCTTACATATCATGAGGTGCTTTTTCATGATCTTACTGATTTTATGATTGAGTCTCTTAAGACAGGACATACTTTTTGATATTTAGTAACAGTGCATCTCCAAAAACAAGCTAACTTTGATTCAAAGAATCACATTGGTGCCATAAATTCCATGGCCATGTTTCTTTTCTGATGTTGGGCACCAGTGCATCGTCCTTTTGAGGAATTCCGCCGTTCTTCTTTGTTCTCATGTTACAGAGAATGCCAAAAAAATTGGCAATCAGGATGACATCCCTGGTTGAAAATAATGTCAGCAAGGTTTAAATATTGAGGACTGCTTTGGTCAGGAGTCATATGGCTTAGAATTCACGAGAGATGACATTCATGCAATGACCAAACATATACTTTTTTTCCTTTCTTTTTGTCACAAATTCTTGAGCAGCATGCCCTTCAGTGTCCAGGAGGCTTTCAAGAGGGATTTAACACAGACCTTAGATTGGCTGAGTGGTCGAAGGTGCCAGAGGAAAGGTGTAATAGAAGTTATCTTCTATGGAGCCTTTGTCTCTCGTTTGAGGCGTCAGCTCAGCTCTCACCTCTGTTAAACCTATTCTTTTCAATGAGACATCTACATTTTGAAAAGCAATTCAAGCTGCATTTCTAGAGTCGCAGAATTTCAAGAACTGCATTTCCTGCATAATATGGATTTTCCCGTGTATTTGTGAGTGGATCGTAGAAAAAATGTGAAATTGGGGGTAACTGTCAGACCAGTGCTATAAAACCTTTAAGCCCCAGGTTCATTGCGCTTTGGGACTGAGGAGCCACCTGGGGCGAAACATAAAATAAGAATTTATTTTTGCGATCCTACTTTGCTTCTGAGTCCCATTAGAGAACACACAATTTGATATCACATAACAATGCCTCAAGACAAACAAGCCACTTGGTTCCACGATGTCCATGGCATTGATCTTTTCTGATGTAATAGACTTCCTGACAGCAGTTTACAGCCCTGATTGTGAATTTGTGTTCTTCCTGGAACTTATATTATGAAAGACTCCATCCAACTGGCCGACAGTGTAATATCGCTGCAAGAAAATGAGGACAGCCGTGTATCAATTTCAAGTGCTGGTTTAGTGAGTGGCCATTTAGGCTGTAATATACCCACACCTAATACGGCTGATGCCGAGTGAGTGTTTGAGTGTGTCTGCGTGGGTGCATGCGTGCGTGCGTGCCTGTGACCGTCTCCCCTTAGATTGCCAGGTGGAGGTGGAGGATTGGGGCGACTGCTAATGGGAGTGTTTGGTTGTCTTCCAATCAGCAACCAACAAGAAAATGGCAACTCCTTAAAAAGGCTGGAGAGAGCGTCATTCGGGGGCGGCTGTTTCCTGAAGTGGACTGTCGCCCAAACTTCGTCTGGCTCGGCTTGCTAAACTTAGAAATTCCTGTTTTTGAATATGTTGTTCTTGTCTGACTCGGCTTGCTAAACTTAGAAATTCCTGTTTTTGAATATGTTGTTCTTGTCTGACTCGGCTTGCTAAAACTTAGAAATTGCTGCTTTTTGGATATGTTGTTCGTGTCTGACTCGGCCCTATAAAACTTAGAAACTGTTGTTTCCGATTGTATTATTTCCGGATATTGTTTAGATCCAAACTGTACTTTGCGAATAGTTCGGTGTGGCTTTATTTAGTGTCAACGATTTTGGAACGGTCACGCATCTGTATGTTTAAATCCTTTTTATTTTATTAAAAACCTCTGTAAAACCTTAACATCTGGTTTTATGTTACCTCCTTTTAACCCCTTGAAGAGCGGTGGACGAAACACACACCCTTATCTTTTTTGACAATAATGTTAACAGGCATGTCATCAGGTTTTCAAATGGCACTCAAGAGAACTTGCCAGTGGGTGTCAGAATGGCCGAGTGGTCTAAGGCGCCAGACTCAAGCTGTGATAAAGCTTCTCTTCCGTGGAGTCTTCTGGTCTCTAATTAGAGGCGTGGGTTCAAATCCCACTTCTGACAAATCTGAACTTTTCAATATTCCTGTCATATCTCGCTCAGCCATTGACAATGCATTTCCAAAGCTGGTGAAGTGCGAGCACCAATTTCTCTGCAGAAAGTGGATTTTCCCCCATATCCCAGCTTACTTACATGGAAAATGTCAAATTGTGGATCCCGTTGGATGCAACGATTGATGACTTGAAACCCCATATTCATTCTACCTGGGTACTGAAAAGCAATCTTGTTTCTTACATATCATGAGGTGCTTTTTCATGATCTTACTGATTTTATGATTGAGTCTCTTAAGACAGGACATACTTTTTGATATTTAGTAACAGTGCATCTCCAAAAACAAGCTAACTTTGATTCAAAGAATCACATTGGTGCCATAAATTCCATGGCCATGTTTCTTTTCTGATGTTGGGCACCAGTGCATCGTCCTTTTGAGGAATTCCGCCGTTCTTCTTTGTTCTCATGTTACAGAGAATGCCAAAAAAATTGGCAATCAGGATGACATCCCTGGTTGAAAATAATGTCAGCAAGGTTTAAATATTGAGGACTGCTTTGGTCAGGAGTCATATGGCTTAGAATTCACGAGAGATGACATTCATGCAATGACCAAACATATACTTTTTTTCCTTTCTTTTTGTCACAAATTCTTGAGCAGCATGCCCTTCAGTGTCCAGGAGGCTTTCAAGAGGGATTTAACACAGACCTTAGATTGGCTGAGTGGTCGAAGGTGCCAGAGGAAAGGTGTAATAGAAGTTATCTTCTATGGAGCCTTTGTCTCTCGTTTGAGGCGTCAGCTCAGCTCTCACCTCTGTTAAACCTATTCTTTTCAATGAGACATCTACATTTTGAAAAGCAATTCAAGCTGCATTTCTAGAGTCGCAGAATTTCAAGAACTGCATTTCCTGCATAATATGGATTTTCCCGTGTATTTGTGAGTGGATCGTAGAAAAAATGTGAAATTGGGGGTAACTGTCAGACCAGTGCTATAAAACCTTTAAGCCCCAGGTTCATTGCGCTTTGGGACTGAGGAGCCACCTGGGGCGAAACATAAAATAAGAATTTATTTTTGCGATCCTACTTTGCTTCTGAGTCCCATTAGAGAACACACAATTTGATATCACATAACAATGCCTCAAGACAAACAAGCCACTTGGTTCCACGATGTCCATGGCATTGATCTTTTCTGATATAATAGACTTCCTGACAGCAGTTTACAGCCCTTATTGTGAATTTCTGTTCTTCCTGGAACTTATATTATGAAAGACTCCATCCAACTGGCCGACAGTGTAATATCGCTGCAAGAAAATGAGGACAGCCGTGTATCAATTTCAGGTGCTGGTTTAGTGAGTGGCCATTTAGGCTGTAATATACCCACACCTAATATTTGCCACACCCATATCTTTTTTGACAATAATGTAAACAGGCATGTCATCAGGTTTTCAAATGGCACTCAAGAAAAGTAGCAAGCGGGTGTCAGAATGGCCGAGTGGTCTAAGACGCCAGACTCAAGCTGTGATAAAGCTTCTCTTCCGTGGAGTCTTCTGGTCTCTATTGAGAGGCGAGGGTTCAAATCCCACTTCTGACATCTCTGTACTTTTCAATATTCCTGCCATATCTCGCAAAGCCATTGACAATGCATTTCCGAAGCTGGTGAACTGCGAGCCCCAATTTCTCTGCAGAAAGCGGATTTTCACCCATATACCAGCTTACTTATATGGAAAATGTCAAATTGTGGATCCCGTTGGATGCAACGATTGATGACTTGAAACCCCATATTCATTCTACCTCGGTACTGAAAAGCAACCTTGTTTCTTACATATCATGAGGTGCTTTTTCATGATCTTACTGATTTTATGATTGAGTCTCTTAAGACAGGACATACTTTTTGATATTTAGTAACAGTGCATCTCCAAAAACAAGCTAACTTTGATTCAAAGAATCACATTGGTGCCATAAATTCCATGGCCATGTTTCTTTTCTGATGTTGGGCACCAGTGCATCGTCCTTTTGAGGAATTCCGCCGTTCTTCTTTGTTCTCATGTTACAGAGAATGCCAAAAAAATTGGCAATCAGGATGACATCCCTGGTTGAAAATAATGTCAGCAAGGTTTAAATATTGAGGACTGCTTTGGTCAGGAGTCATATGGCTTAGAATTCACGAGAGATGACATTCATGCAATGACCAAACATATACTTTTTTTCCTTTCTTTTTGTCACAAATTCTTGAGCAGCATGCCCTTCAGTGTCCAGGAGGCTTTCAAGAGGGATTTAACACAGACCTTAGATTGGCTGAGTGGTCGAAGGTGCCAGAGGAAAGGTGTAATAGAAGTTATCTTCTATGGAGCCTTTGTCTCTCGTTTGAGGCGTCAGCTCAGCTCTCACCTCTGTTAAACCTATTCTTTTCAATGAGACATCTACATTTTGAAAAGCAATTCAAGCTGCATTTCTAGAGTCGCAGAATTTCAAGAACTGCATTTCCTGCATAATATGGATTTTCCCGTGTATTTGTGAGTGGATCGTAGAAAAAATGTGAAATTGGGGGTAACTGTCAGACCAGTGCTATAAAACCTTTAAGCCCCAGGTTCATTGCGCTTTGGGACTGAGGAGCCACCTGGGGCGAAACATAAAATAAGAATTTATTTTTGCGATCCTACTTTGCTTCTGAGTCCCATTAGAGAACACACAATTTGATATCACATAACAATGCCTCAAGACAAACAAGCCACTTGGTTCCACGATGTCCATGGCATTGATCTTTTCTGATGTAATAGACTTCCTGACAGCAGTTTACAGCCCTGATTGTGAATTTGTGTTCTTCCTGGAACTTATATTATGAAAGACTCCATCCAACTGGCCGACAGTGTAATATCGCTGCAAGAAAATGAGGACAGCCGTGTATCAATTTCAAGTGCTGGTTTAGTGAGTGGCCATTTAGGCTGTAATATACCCACACCTAATACGGCTGATGCCGAGTGAGTGTTTGAGTGTGTCTGCGTGGGTGCATGCGTGCGTGCGTGCCTGTGACCGTCTCCCCTTAGATTGCCAGGTGGAGGTGGAGGATTGGGGCGACTGCTAATGGGAGTGTTTGGTTGTCTTCCAATCAGCAACCAACAAGAAAATGGCAACTCCTTAAAAAGGCTGGAGAGAGCGTCATTCGGGGGCGGCTGTTTCCTGAAGTGGACTGTCGCCCAAACTTCGTCTGGCTCGGCTTGCTAAACTTAGAAATTCCTGTTTTTGAATATGTTGTTCTTGTCTGACTCGGCTTGCTAAACTTAGAAATTCCTGTTTTTGAATATGTTGTTCTTGTCTGACTCGGCTTGCTAAAACTTAGAAATTGCTGCTTTTTGGATATGTTGTTCGTGTCTGACTCGGCCCTATAAAACTTAGAAACTGTTGTTTCCGATTGTATTATTTCCGGATATTGTTTAGATCCAAACTGTACTTTGCGAATAGTTCGGTGTGGCTTTATTTAGTGTCAACGATTTTGGAACGGTCACGCATCTGTATGTTTAAATCCTTTTTATTTTATTAAAAACCTCTGTAAAACCTTAACATCTGGTTTTATGTTACCTCCTTTTAACCCCTTGAAGAGCGGTGGACGAAACACACACCCTTATCTTTTTTGACAATAATGTTAACAGGCATGTCATCAGGTTTTCAAATGGCACTCAAGAGAACTTGCCAGTGGGTGTCAGAATGGCCGAGTGGTCTAAGGCGCCAGACTCAAGCTGTGATAAAGCTTCTCTTCCGTGGAGTCTTCTGGTCTCTAATTAGAGGCGTGGGTTCAAATCCCACTTCTGACAAATCTGAACTTTTCAATATTCCTGTCATATCTCGCTCAGCCATTGACAATGCATTTCCAAAGCTGGTGAAGTGCGAGCACCAATTTCTCTGCAGAAAGTGGATTTTCCCCCATATCCCAGCTTACTTACATGGAAAATGTCAAATTGTGGATCCCGTTGGATGCAACGATTGATGACTTGAAACCCCATATTCATTCTACCTGGGTACTGAAAAGCAATCTTGTTTCTTACATATCATGAGGTGCTTTTTCATGATCTTACTGATTTTATGATTGAGTCTCTTAAGACAGGAGATACTTTTTGATATTTAGTAACAGTGCATCTCCAAAAACAAGCTAACTTTGATTCAAAGAATCACATTGGTGCCATAAATTCCATGGCCATGTTTCTTTTCTGATGTTGGGCACCAGTGCATCGTCCTTTTGAGGAATTCCGCCGTTCTTCTTTGTTCTCATGTTACAGAGAATGCCAAAAAAATTGGCAATCAGGATGACATCCCTGGTTGAAAATAATGTCAGCAAGGTTTAAATATTGAGGACTGCTTTGGTCAGGAGTCATATGGCTTAGAATTCACGAGAGATGACATTCATGCAATGACCAAACATATACTTTTTTTCCTTTCTTTTTGTCACAAATTCTTGAGCAGCATGCCCTTCAGTGTCCAGGAGGCTTTCAAGAGGGATTTAACACAGACCTTAGATTGGCTGAGTGGTCGAAGGTGCCAGAGGAAAGGTGTAATAGAAGTTATCTTCTATGGAGCCTTTGTCTCTCGTTTGAGGCGTCAGCTCAGCTCTCACCTCTGTTAAACCTATTCTTTTCAATGAGACATCTACATTTTGAAAAGCAATTCAAGCTGCATTTCTAGAGTCGCAGAATTTCAAGAACTGCATTTCCTGCATAATATGGATTTTCCCGTGTATTTGTGAGTGGATCGTAGAAAAAATGTGAAATTGGGGGTAACTGTCAGACCAGTGCTATAAAACCTTTAAGCCCCAGGTTCATTGCGCTTTGGGACTGAGGAGCCACCTGGGGCGAAACATAAAATAAGAATTTATTTTTGCGATCCTACTTTGCTTCTGAGTCCCATTAGAGAACACACAATTTGATATCACATAACAATGCCTCAAGACAAACAAGCCACTTGGTTCCACGATGTCCATGGCATTGATCTTTTCTGATATAATAGACTTCCTGACAGCAGTTTACAGCCCTTATTGTGAATTTCTGTTCTTCCTGGAACTTATATTATGAAAGACTCCATCCAACTGGCCGACAGTGTAATATCGCTGCAAGAAAATGAGGACAGCCGTGTATCAATTTCAGGTGCTGGTTTAGTGAGTGGCCATTTAGGCTGTAATATACCCACACCTAATATTTGCCACACCCATATCTTTTTTGACAATAATGTAAACAGGCATGTCATCAGGTTTTCAAATGGCACTCAAGAAAAGTAGCAAGCGGGTGTCAGAATGGCCGAGTGGTCTAAGACGCCAGACTCAAGCTGTGATAAAGCTTCTCTTCCGTGGAGTCTTCTGGTCTCTATTGAGAGGCGAGGGTTCAAATCCCACTTCTGACATCTCTGTACTTTTCAATATTCCTGCCATATCTCGCAAAGCCATTGACAATGCATTTCCGAAGCTGGTGAACTGCGAGCCCCAATTTCTCTGCAGAAAGCGGATTTTCACCCATATACCAGCTTACTTATATGGAAAATGTCAAATTGTGGATCCCGTTGGATGCAACGATTGATGACTTGAAACCCCATATTCATTCTACCTCGGTACTGAAAAGCAACCTTGTTTCTTACATATCATGAGGTGCTTTTTCATGATCTTACTGATTTTATGATTGAGTCTCTTAAGACAGGACATACTTTTTGATATTTAGTAACAGTGCATCTCCAAAAACAAGCTAACTTTGATTCAAAGAATCACATTGGTGCCATAAATTCCATGGCCATGTTTCTTTTCTGATGTTGGGCACCAGTGCATCGTCCTTTTGAGGAATTCCGCCGTTCTTCTTTGTTCTCATGTTACAGAGAATGCCAAAAAAATTGGCAATCAGGATGACATCCCTGGTTGAAAATAATGTCAGCAAGGTTTAAATATTGAGGACTGCTTTGGTCAGGAGTCATATGGCTTAGAATTCACGAGAGATGACATTCATGCAATGACCAAACATATACTTTTTTTCCTTTCTTTTTGTCACAAATTCTTGAGCAGCATGCCCTTCAGTGTCCAGGAGGCTTTCAAGAGGGATTTAACACAGACCTTAGATTGGCTGAGTGGTCGAAGGTGCCAGAGGAAAGGTGTAATAGAAGTTATCTTCTATGGAGCCTTTGTCTCTCGTTTGAGGCGTCAGCTCAGCTCTCACCTCTGTTAAACCTATTCTTTTCAATGAGACATCTACATTTTGAAAAGCAATTCAAGCTGCATTTCTAGAGTCGCAGAATTTCAAGAACTGCATTTCCTGCATAATATGGATTTTCCCGTGTATTTGTGAGTGGATCGTAGAAAAAATGTGAAATTGGGGGTAACTGTCAGACCAGTGCTATAAAACCTTTAAGCCCCAGGTTCATTGCGCTTTGGGACTGAGGAGCCACCTGGGGCGAAACATAAAATAAGAATTTATTTTTGCGATCCTACTTTGCTTCTGAGTCCCATTAGAGAACACACAATTTGATATCACATAACAATGCCTCAAGACAAACAAGCCACTTGGTTCCACGATGTCCATGGCATTGATCTTTTCTGATGTAATAGACTTCCTGACAGCAGTTTACAGCCCTGATTGTGAATTTGTGTTCTTCCTGGAACTTATATTATGAAAGACTCCATCCAACTGGCCGACAGTGTAATATCGCTGCAAGAAAATGAGGACAGCCGTGTATCAATTTCAAGTGCTGGTTTAGTGAGTGGCCATTTAGGCTGTAATATACCCACACCTAATACGGCTGATGCCGAGTGAGTGTTTGAGTGTGTCTGCGTGGGTGCATGCGTGCGTGCGTGCCTGTGACCGTCTCCCCTTAGATTGCCAGGTGGAGGTGGAGGATTGGGGCGACTGCTAATGGGAGTGTTTGGTTGTCTTCCAATCAGCAACCAACAAGAAAATGGCAACTCCTTAAAAAGGCTGGAGAGAGCGTCATTCGGGGGCGGCTGTTTCCTGAAGTGGACTGTCGCCCAAACTTCGTCTGGCTCGGCTTGCTAAACTTAGAAATTCCTGTTTTTGAATATGTTGTTCTTGTCTGACTCGGCTTGCTAAACTTAGAAATTCCTGTTTTTGAATATGTTGTTCTTGTCTGACTCGGCTTGCTAAAACTTAGAAATTGCTGCTTTTTGGATATGTTGTTCGTGTCTGACTCGGCCCTATAAAACTTAGAAACTGTTGTTTCCGATTGTATTATTTCCGGATATTGTTTAGATCCAAACTGTACTTTGCGAATAGTTCGGTGTGGCTTTATTTAGTGTCAACGATTTTGGAACGGTCACGCATCTGTATGTTTAAATCCTTTTTATTTTATTAAAAACCTCTGTAAAACCTTAACATCTGGTTTTATGTTACCTCCTTTTAACCCCTTGAAGAGCGGTGGACGAAACACACACCCTTATCTTTTTTGACAATAATGTTAACAGGCATGTCATCAGGTTTTCAAATGGCACTCAAGAGAACTTGCCAGTGGGTGTCAGAATGGCCGAGTGGTCTAAGGCGCCAGACTCAAGCTGTGATAAAGCTTCTCTTCCGTGGAGTCTTCTGGTCTCTAATTAGAGGCGTGGGTTCAAATCCCACTTCTGACAAATCTGAACTTTTCAATATTCCTGTCATATCTCGCTCAGCCATTGACAATGCATTTCCAAAGCTGGTGAAGTGCGAGCACCAATTTCTCTGCAGAAAGTGGATTTTCCCCCATATCCCAGCTTACTTACATGGAAAATGTCAAATTGTGGATCCCGTTGGATGCAACGATTGATGACTTGAAACCCCATATTCATTCTACCTGGGTACTGAAAAGCAATCTTGTTTCTTACATATCATGAGGTGCTTTTTCATGATCTTACTGATTTTATGATTGAGTCTCTTAAGACAGGACATACTTTTTGATATTTAGTAACAGTGCATCTCCAAAAACAAGCTAACTTTGATTCAAAGAATCACATTGGTGCCATAAATTCCATGGCCATGTTTCTTTTCTGATGTTGGGCACCAGTGCATCGTCCTTTTGAGGAATTCCGCCGTTCTTCTTTGTTCTCATGTTACAGAGAATGCCAAAAAAATTGGCAATCAGGATGACATCCCTGGTTGAAAATAATGTCAGCAAGGTTTAAATATTGAGGACTGCTTTGGTCAGGAGTCATATGGCTTAGAATTCACGAGAGATGACATTCATGCAATGACCAAACATATACTTTTTTTCCTTTCTTTTTGTCACAAATTCTTGAGCAGCATGCCCTTCAGTGTCCAGGAGGCTTTCAAGAGGGATTTAACACAGACCTTAGATTGGCTGAGTGGTCGAAGGTGCCAGAGGAAAGGTGTAATAGAAGTTATCTTCTATGGAGCCTTTGTCTCTCGTTTGAGGCGTCAGCTCAGCTCTCACCTCTGTTAAACCTATTCTTTTCAATGAGACATCTACATTTTGAAAAGCAATTCAAGCTGCATTTCTAGAGTCGCAGAATTTCAAGAACTGCATTTCCTGCATAATATGGATTTTCCCGTGTATTTGTGAGTGGATCGTAGAAAAAATGTGAAATTGGGGGTAACTGTCAGACCAGTGCTATAAAACCTTTAAGCCCCAGGTTCATTGCGCTTTGGGACTGAGGAGCCACCTGGGGCGAAACATAAAATAAGAATTTATTTTTGCGATCCTACTTTGCTTCTGAGTCCCATTAGAGAACACACAATTTGATATCACATAACAATGCCTCAAGACAAACAAGCCACTTGGTTCCACGATGTCCATGGCATTGATCTTTTCTGATGTAATAGACTTCCTGACAGCAGTTTACAGCCCTGATTGTGAATTTGTGTTCTTCCTGGAACTTATATTATGAAAGACTCCATCCAACTGGCCGACAGTGTAATATCGCTGCAAGAAAATGAGGACAGCCGTGTATCAATTTCAAGTGCTGGTTTAGTGAGTGGCCATTTAGGCTGTAATATACCCACACCTAATACGGCTGATGCCGAGTGAGTGTTTGAGTGTGTCTGCGTGGGTGCATGCGTGCGTGCGTGCCTGTGACCGTCTCCCCTTAGATTGCCAGGTGGAGGTGGAGGATTGGGGCGACTGCTAATGGGAGTGTTTGGTTGTCTTCCAATCAGCAACCAACAAGAAAATGGCAACTCCTTAAAAAGGCTGGAGAGAGCGTCATTCGGGGGCGGCTGTTTCCTGAAGTGGACTGTCGCCCAAACTTCGTCTGGCTTGGCTTGCTAAACTTAGAAATTCCTGTTTTTGAATATGTTGTTCTTGTCTGACTCGGCTTGCTAAACTTAGAAATTCCTGTTTTTGAATATGTTGTTCTTGTCTGACTCGGCTTGCTAAAACTTAGAAATTGCTGCTTTTTGGATATGTTGTTCGTGTCTGACTCGGCCCTATAAAACTTAGAAACTGTTGTTTCCGATTGTATTATTTCCGGATATTGTTTAGATCCAAACTGTACTTTGCGAATAGTTCGGTGTGGCTTTATTTAGTGTCAACGATTTTGGAACGGTCACGCATCTGTATGTTTAAATCCTTTTTATTTTATTAAAAACCTCTGTAAAACCTTAACATCTGGTTTTATGTTACCTCCTTTTAACCCCTTGAAGAGCGGTGGACGAAACACACACCCTTATCTTTTTTGACAATAATGTTAACAGGCATGTCATCAAGTTTTCAAATGGCACTCAAGAGAACTTGCCAGTGGGTGTCAGAATGGCCGAGTGGTCTAAGGCGCCAGACTCAAGCTGTGATAAAGCTTCTCTTCCGTGGAGTCTTCTGGTCTCTAATTAGAGGCGTGGGTTCAAATCCCACTTCTGACAAATCTGAACTTTTCAATATTCCTGTCATATCTCGCTCAGCCATTGACAATGCATTTCCAAAGCTGGTGAAGTGCGAGCACCAATTTCTCTGCAGAAAGTGGATTTTCCCCCATATCCCAGCTTACTTACATGGAAAATGTCAAATTGTGGATCCCGTTGGATGCAACGATTGATGACTTGAAACCCCATATTCATTCTACCTGGGTACTGAAAAGCAATCTTGTTTCTTACATATCATGAGGTGCTTTTTCATGATCTTACTGATTTTATGATTGAGTCTCTTAAGACAGGACATACTTTTTGATATTTAGTAACAGTGCATCTCCAAAAACAAGCTAACTTTGATTGAAAGAATCACATTGGTGCCATAAATTCCATGGCCATGTTTCTTTTCTGATGTTGGGCACCAGTGCATAGTCCTTTTGAGGAATTCTTCTGTTCTTCTTTGTTCTCATGTTACAGAAAATGCCAAAAAAATTGGCAATTAGGATGACATCCCTGGTTGAAAATAATGTCAGCAAGGTTTTAATATTGAGGACTGCTTTGGTCAGGAGTCATATGGCTTAGAATTCACTAGAGATGACATTCATGCAATGACCAAACATATACTTTTTTCCTTTCTTTTTGAAACAAATTCTTGAGCAGCATGCCCTTCAGTGTCCAGGAGGCTTTCAAGAGGGATTTAACACAGACCCCAGATTGGCTGAGTGATCGAAGGTGCCAGAGTAAAGGTGTAATAGAAGTTATCTTCTATGGAGCCTTTGTCTCTCGTTTGAGACGTCAGCTCAGCTCTCACCTCCGTTAAACCTATTCTTTTCAATGAGACATCTACATTTTGAAAAGCAATTCAAGCTGCATTTCTAGAGTCGCAGAATTTCAAGAACTGCATTTCCTGCATAACATGGATTTTCACGTGTATTTGTGAGTGGATCGTAGAAAAAATGTGAAATTGGGGGTAACTGTCAGACCAGTGCTATGAAACCATTAAGCCCCAGGTTCATTGCGCTTTGGGACTGAGGAGCCACCTGGGGCGAAACATAAAATAAGAATTTATTTTTGCGATCCTACTTTGCTTCTGAGTCCCATTAGAGAACACACAATTTGATATCACATGACAATGCCTCAAGACAAACAAGCCACTTGGTTCCACGATGTCCATGGCATTGATCTTTTCTGATATAATAGACTTCCTGACAGCAGTTTACAGCCCTTATTGTGAATTTCTGTTCTTCCTGGAACTTATATTATGAAAGACTCCATCCAACTGGCCGACAGTGTAATATCGCTGCAAGAAAATGAGGACAGCCGTGTATCAATTTCAAGTGCTGGTTTAGTGAGTGGCCATTTAGGCTGTAATATACCCACACCTAATATTTGCCACACCCATATCTTTTTTGGCAATAATGTTAACAGGCATGTCATCAGGTTTTCAAATGGCACTCAAGAAAACTTGCAAGTGGGTGTCAGAATGGCCGAGTGGTCTAAGGCGCCAGACTCAAGCTGTGATGAAGCTTCTCTTCCGTGGAGTCTTCTGGTCTCTATTGAGAGGCGTGGGTTCTAATCCCACTTCTGACATCTCTGTACTTTTCAATATTCCTGTCATATCTCGCAAAGCCATTGACAATGCATTTCTGAAGCTGGTGAACTGCGAGCCCCAATTTCTCTGCAGAAAGCGGATTTTCCCCCATATCCCAGCTTACTTATATGGAAAATGTCAAATTGTGGATCCGGTTGGATGCAACGATTGATGACTTGAAACCCCATATTCATTCTACCTGGGTACTGAAAAGCAACCTTGTTTCTTACATATCATGAGGTGCTTTTTCATGATCTTACTGATTTTATGATTGAGTCTCTTAAGACAGGACATACTTTTTGATATTTAGTAACAGTGCATCTCCAAAAACAAGCTAACTTTCATTGAAAGAATCACATTGGTGCCATAAATTCCATGGCCATGTTTCTTTTCTGATGTTGGGCACCAGTGCATAGTCCTTTTGAGGAATTCCGCTGTTCTTCTTTGTTCTCATGTTACAGAGAATGCCTAAAAAATTGGAAATCAGGATGACATCCCTGGTTGAAAATAATGTCAGCAAGGTTTTAATATTGAGGACTGCTTTGGTCAGGAGTCATATGGCTTAGAATTCACTAGAGATGACATTCATGCAATGACCAAACATATACTTTTTCCTTTCTTTTTGAAACAAATTCTTGAGCAGAATGCCCTTCAGTGTCCAGGAGGCTTTCAAGAGGGATTTAACACAGACCCCAGATTGGCTGAGTGATCGAACGTGCCAGAGTAAAGGTGTAATGGAAGTTATCTTCTATGGAGCCTTTGTCTCTCGTTTGAGGCGTCAGCTCAGCTCTCACCTCTGTTAAACCTATTCTTTTCAATGAGACATCTACATTTTGAAAAGCAATTCAAGCTGCATTTCTAGAGTCGCAGAATTTCAAGAACTGCATTTCCTGCATAATATGGATTTTCCCGTGTATTTGTGAGTGGATCGTAGAAAAAATGTGAAATTGGGGGTAACTGTCAGACCAGTGCTATAAAACCATTAAGCCCCAGGTTCATTGCGCTTTGGGACTGATGAGCCACCTGAGGCGAAACATAAAATAAGAATTTATTTTTGCGATCCTACTTTGCTTCTGAGTCCCATTAGAGAACACACAATTTGATATCACATAACAATGCCTCAAGACAAACAAGCCACATGGTTCCACGATGTCCATGGCATTGATCTTTTCTGATGTAATAGACTTCCTGACAGCAGTTTACAGCCCTTATTGTGAATTTCTGTTCTTCCTGGAACTTATATTATGAAAGACTCCATCCAACTGGCCGACAGTGTAATATCGCTGCAAGAAAATGAGGACAGCCGTGTATCAATTTCTAGAGCTGGTTTAGTGAGTGGCCATTTAGGCTGTAATATACCCACACCTAATATTTGCCACACCCATATCTTTTTTGACAATAATGTTAAAAGGCATGTCATCAGGTTTTCAAATGGCACTCAAGAAAATTAGCAAGCGGGTGTCAGAATGGCCGAGTGGTCTAAGGCGCCAGACTCAAGCTGTGATAAAGCTTCTCTTCCGTGGAGTCTTCTGGCCTCTATTGAGAGGCGTGGGTTCAAATCCCACTTCTGACATCTCTGTACTTTTCAATATTCCTGCCATATCTCGCAAAGCCATTGACAATGCATTTCCAAAGCTGGTGAACTGCGAGCCCCAATTTCTCTGCAGAAAGCGGATTTTCACCCATATACCAGCTTACTTATATGGAAAATGTCAAATTGTGGATCCCGTTGGATGCAACGATTGATGACTTGAAACCCCATATTCATTCTACCTGGGTACTGAAAAGCAACCTTGTTTCTTACATATCATGAGGTGCTTTTTCATGATCTTACTGATTTTATGATTGAGTCTCTTAAGACAGGACATACTTTTTGATATTTAGTAACAGTGCATCTCCAAAAACAAGCTAACTTTCATTGAAAGAATCACATTGGTGCCATAAATTCCATGGCCATGTTTCTTTTCTGATGTTGGGCACCAGTGCATAGTCCTTTTGAGGAATTCCGCTGTTCTTATTGTTCTCATGTTACAGAGAATGCCAAAAAAATTGGAAATCAGGATGACATCCCTGGTTGAAAATAATGACAGCAAGGTTTTAATATTGAGGACTGTTTTGGTCAGGAGTCATATGGCTTAGAATTCACTAGAGATGACATTCATGCAATGACCAAACATATACTTTTTTCCTTTCTTTTTGACACAACTTCTTGAGCAGCATGCCCTTCAGTGTCCAGGAGGCTTTCAAGAGGGATTTAACACAGACCTTAGATTGGCTGAGTGGTCGAAGGTGCCAGAGGAAAGGTGTAATAGAAGTTATCTTCTATGGAGCCTTTGTCTCTCGTTTGAGGCGTCAGCTCAGCTCTCACCTCTGTTAAACCTATTCTTTTCAATGAGACATCTACATTTTGAAAAGCAATTCAAGCTGCATTTCTAGAGTCGCAGAATTTCAAGAACTGCATTTCCTGCATAATATGGATTTTCCCGTGTATTTGTGAGTGGATCGTAGAAAAAATGTGAAATTGGGGGTAACTGTCAGACCAGTGCTATAAAACCATTAAGCCCCAGGTTCATTGCGCTTTGGGACTGAGGAGCCACCTGGGGCGAAACATAAAATAAGAATTTATTTTTGCGATCCTACTTTGCTTCTGAGTCCCATTAGAGAACACACAATTTGATATCACATAACAATGCCTCAAGTCAAACAAGCCACTTGGTTCCACGATGTCCATGGCATTGATCTTTTCTGATGTAATAGACTTCCTGACAGCAGTTTACAGCCCTTATTGTGAATTTCTGTTCTTCCTGGAACTTATATTATGAAAGACTCCATCCAACTGGCCGACAGTGTAATATCGCTGCAAGAAAATGAGGACAGCCGTGTATCAATTTCAAGTGCTGGTTTAGTGAGTGGCCATTTAGGCTGTAATATACCCACACCTAATATTTGCCACACCCATATCTTTTTTGACAATAATGTTAACAGGCATGTCATCAGGTTTTCAAATGGCACTCAAGAAAATTAGCAAGCGGGTGTCAGAATGGCCGAGTGGTCTAAGGCGCCAGACTCAAGCTGTGATAAAGCCTCTCTTCCGTGGAGTCTTCTGGTCTCTATTGAGAGGCGTGGGTTCAAATTCCACTTTGGACATCTCTGTACTTTTCAATTTTCCGGCCATATCTCGCAAAGCCATTGACAATGCATTTCCAAAGCTGGTGAACTGCGAGCCCCAATTTCTCTGCAGAAAGCGGATTTTCCCCCATATCCCAGCTTACTTATATGGAAAATGTCAAATTGTGGATCCGGTTGGATGCAACGATTGATGACTTGAAACCCCATATTCATTCTACCTGGGTACTGAAAAGCAATCTTGTTTCTTACATATCATGAGGTACTTTTTCATGATCTTACTGATTTTATGATTGAGTCTCTTAAGACAGGACATACTTTTTGATATTTAGTAACAGTGCATCTCCAAAAACAAGCTAACTTTGATTGAAAGAATCACATTGGTGCCATAAATTCCATGGCCATGTTTCTTTTCTGATGTTGGGCACCAGTGCATAGTCCTTTTGAGGAATTCTTCTGTTCTTCTTTGTTCTCATGTTACAGAAAATGCCAAAAAAATTGGCAATCAGGATGACATCCCTGGTTGAAAATAATGTCAGCAAGGTTTTAATATTGAGGACTGCTTTGGTCAGGAGTCATATGGCTTAGAATTCACTAGAGATGACATTCATGCAATGACCAAACATATACTTTTTTCCTTTCTTTTTGAAACAAATTCTTGAGCAGCATGCCCTTCAGTGTCCAGGAGGCTTTCAAGAGGGATTTAACACAGACCCCAGATTGGCTGAGTGATCGAAGGTGCCAGAGTAAAGGTGTAATAGAAGTTATCTTCTATGGAGCCTTTGTCTCTCGTTTGAGACGTCAGCTCAGCTCTCACCTCCGTTAAACCTATTCTTTTCAATGAGACATCTACATTTTGAAAAGCAATTCAAGCTGCATTTCTAGAGTCGCAGAATTTCAAGAACCGCATTTCCTGCATAATATGGATTTTCACGTGTATTTGTGAGTGGATCGTAGAAAAAATGTGAAATTGGGGGTAACTGTCAGACCAGTGCGAAAAAACCATTAAGCCCCAGGTTCGTTGCGCTTTGGGACTGAGGAGCCACCTGGGGCGAAACATAAAATAAGAATTTATTTTTGCGATCCTACTTTGCTTCTGAGTCCCATTAGAGAACACACAATTTGATATCACATAACAATGCCTCAAGACAAACAAGCCACTTGGTTCCACGATGTCCATGGCATTGATCTTTTCTGATATAATAGACTTCCTGACTGCAGTTTACAGCCCTTATTGTGAATTTTTGTTCTTCCTGGAACTTATATTATGAAAGACTCCATCCAACTGGCCGACAGTGTAATATCGCTGCAAGAAAATGAGGACAGCCGTGTATCAATTTCAAGTGCTGGTTTAGTGAGTGGCCATTTAGGCTGTAATATACCCACACCTAATATTTGCCACACCCATATCTTTTTTGACAATAATGTTAACAGGCATGTCATCAGGTTTTCAAATGGCACTCAAGAGAACTTGCAAGCCGGTGTCAGAATGGCTGAGTGGTCTAAGGCGCCAGACTCAAGCTGTGATGAAGTTTCTCTTCCGTGGAGTCTTCTGGTCTCTAATTAGAGGCATGGGTTCAAATCCCACTTCTGACAAATCTGAACTTTTCAATATTCCTGTCATATCTCGCTAAGCCATTGACAATGCATTTCCAAAGCTGGTGAACTGCGAGCACCAATTCTCTGCAGAAAGTGGATTTTCCCCCATATCCCAGCTTACTTACATGGAAAATGCCAAATTGTGGATCCCGTTGGATGCAACGATTGATGACTTGAAACCCCATATTCATTCTACCTGGGTACTGAAAAGCAATCTTGTTTCTTACATATCATGAGGTGCTTTTTCATGATCTTACTGATTTTATGATTGAGTCTCTTAAGACAGGACATACTTTTTGATATTTAGTAACAGTGCATCTCCAAAAACAAGCTAACTTTGATTGAAAGAATCACATTGGTGCCATAAATTCCATGGCCATGTTTCTTTTCTGATGTTGGGCACCAGTGCATAGTCCTTTTGAGGAATTCTTCTGTTCTTCTTTGTTCTCATGTTACAGAAAATGCCAAAAAAATTGGCAATCAGGATGACATCCCTGGTTGAAAATAATGTCAGCAAGGTTTTAATATTGAGGACTGCTTTGGTCAGGAGTCATATGGCTTAGAATTCACTAGAGATGACATTCATGCAATGACCAAACATATACTTTTTCCTTTCTTTTTGAAACAAATTCTTGAGCAGCATGCCCTTCAGTGTCCAGGAGGCTTTCAAGAGGGATTTAACACAGACCCCAGATTGGCTGAGTGATCGAAGGTGCCAGAGTAAAGGTGTAATAGAAGTTATCTTCTATGGAGCCTTTGTCTCTCGTTTGAGACGTCAGCTCAGCTCTCACCTCCGTTAAACCTATTCTTTTCAATGAAACATCTACATTTTGAAAAGCAATTCAAGCTGCATTTCTAGAGTCGCAGAATTTCAAGAACTGCATTTCCTGCATAATATGGATTTTCCCGTGTATTTGTGAGTGGATCGTAGAAAAAATGTGAAATTGGGGGTAACTGTCAGACCAGTGCTATAAAACCATTAAGCCCCAGGTTCATTGCGCTTTGGGACTGAGGAGCCACCTGAGGCGAAACATAAAATAAGAATTTATTTTTGCGATCCTACTTTGCTTCTGAGTCCCATTAGAGAACACACAATTTGATATCACATAACAATGCCTCAAGACAAACAAGCCACTTGGTTCCACGATGTCCATGGAATTGATCTTTTCTGATATAATAGACTTCCTGACAGCAGTTTACAGCCCTTATTGTGAATTTCTGTTCTTCCTGGAACTTATATTATGAAAGACTCCATCCAACTGGCCGACAGTGTAATATCGCTGCAAGAAAATGAGGACAGCCGTGTATCAATTTCAAGTGCTGGTTTAGTGAGTGGCCATTTAGGCTGTAATCTACCCACACCTAATATTTGCCACACCCATATCTTTTTTGACAATAATGTTAACAGGCATGTCATCAGGTTTTCAAATGGCACGCAAGAAAATTAGCAAGCGGGTGTCAGAATGGCCGAGTGGTCTAAGGCGCCAGACTCAAGCTGTGATAAAGCTTCTCTTCCGTGGAGTCTTCTGGTCTCTATTGAGAGGCGTGGGTTCAAATCCCACTTCGGACATCTCTGTACTTTTCAATATTCCTGCCATATCTCGCAAAGCAATTGACAATGCATTTCCAAAGCTGGTGAACTGCGAGCCCCAATTTCTCTGCAGAAAGCGGATATTCACCCATATACCAGCTTACTTATGGAAAATGTCAAATTGTGGATCCCGTTGGATGCAACGATTGATGACTTGAAACCCCATATTCATTCTACCTCGGTACTGAAAAGCAACCTTGTTTCTTACATATCATGAGGTGCTTTTTCATGATCTTACTGATTTTATGATTGAGTCTCTTAAGACAGGACATACTTTTTGATATTTAGTAACAGTGCATCTCCAAAAACAAGCTAACTTTGATTCAAAGAATCACATTGGTGCCATAAATTCCATGGCCATGTTTCTTTTCTGATGTTGGGCACCAGTGCATAGTCCTTTTGAGGAATTCCGCTGTTCTTCTTTGTTCTCATGTTACAGAGAATGCCAAAAAAATTGGAAATCAGGATGACATCCCTGGTTGAAAATAATGTCAGCAAGGTTTTAATATTGAGGACTGCTTTGGCCAGGAGTCATATGGCTTAGAATTCACGAGAGATGACATTCATGCAATGACCAAACATATACTTTTTTTCCTTTCTTTTTGACACAAATTCTTGAGCAGCATGCCCTTCAGTGTCCAGGAGGCTTTCAAGAGGGATTTAACACAGACCTTAGATTGGCTGAGTGGTCGAAGGTGCCAGAGGAAAGGTGTAATAGAAGTTATCTTCTATGGAGCCTTTGTCTCTCGTTTGAGGCGTCAGCTCAGCTCTCACCTCTGTTAAACCTATTCTTTTCAATGAGACATCTACATTTTGAAAAGCAATTCAAGCTGCATTTCTAGAGTCGCAGAATTTCAAGAACTGCATTTCCTGCATAATATGGATTTTCCCGTGTATTTGTGAGTGGATCGTAGAAAAAATGTGAAATTGGGGGTAACTGTCAGACCAGTGCTATAAAACCATTAAGCCCCAGGTTCATTGCGCTTTGGGACTGAGGAGCCACCTGGGGCAACCATAAAATAAGAATTTATTTTTGCGATCCTACTTTGCTTCTGAGTCCCATTAGAGAACACACAATTTGATATCACATAACAATGCCTCAAGACAAACAAGCCACTTGGTTCCACGATGTCCATGGCATTGATCTTTTCTGATATAATAGACTTCCTGACTGCAGTTTACAGCCCTTATTGTGAATTTTTGTTCTTCCTGGAACTTATATTATGAAAGACTCCATCCAACTGGCCGACAGTGTAATATCGCTGCAAGAAAATGAGGACAGCCGTGTATCAATTTCAAGTGCTGGTTTAGTGAGTGGCCATTTAGGCTGTAATATACCCACACCTAATATTTGCCACACCCATATCTTTTTTGACAATAATGTTAACAGGCATGTCATCAGGTTTTCAAATGGCACTCAAGAGAACTTGCAAGCCGGTGTCAGAATGGCTGAGTGGTCTAAGGCGCCAGACTCAAGCTGTGATGAAGTTTCTCTTCCGTGGAGTCTTCTGGTCTCTAATTAGAGGCATGGGTTCAAATCCCACTTCTGACAAACCTGAACTTTTCAATATTCCTGTCATATCTCGCTAAGCCATTGACAATGCATTTCCAAAGCTGGTGAACTGCGAGCACCAATTTCTCTGCAGAAAGTGGATTTTCCCCCATATCCCAGCTTACTTACATGGAAAATGCCAAATTGTGGATCCCATTGGATGCAACGATTGATGACTTGAAACCCCATATTCATTCTACCTGGGTACTGAAAAGCAATCTTGTTTCTTACATATCATGAGGTTCTTTTACATGATCTTACTGATTTTATGATTGAGTCTCTTAAGACAGGACATACTTTTTGATATTTAGTAACAGTGCATCTCCAAAAACAAGCTAACTTTGATTGAAAGAATCACATTGGTGCCATAAATTCCATGGCCATGTTTCTTTTCTGATGTTGGGCACCAGTGCATAGTCCTTTTGAGGAATTCCGCTGTTCTTCTTTGTTCTCATGTTACAGAAAATGCCAAAAAAATTGGCAAACAGGATGACATCCCTGGTTGAAAATAATGTCAGCAAGGTTTTAATATTGAGGACTGCTTTGGTCAGGAGTCATATGGCTTAGAATTCACTAGAGATGACATTCATGCAATGACCAAACATATACTTTTTCCTTTCTTTTTGAAACAAATTCTTGAGCAGCATGCCCTTCAGTGTCCAGGAGGCTTTCAAGAGGGATTTAACACAGACCCCAGATTGGCTGAGTGATCGAAGGTGCCAGAGTAAAGGTGTAATAGAAGTTATCTTCTATGGAGCCTTTGTCTCTCGTTTGAGGCGTCAGCTCAGCTCTCACCTCTGTTAAACCTATTCTTTTCAATGAGACATCTACATTTTGAAAAGCAATTCAAGCTGCATTTCTAGAGTCGCAGAATTTCAAGAACTGCATTTCCTGCATAATATGGATTTTCCCGTGTATTTGTGAGTGGATCGTAGAAAAAATGTGAAATTGGGGGTAACTGTCAGACCAGTGCTATAAAACCATTAAGCCCCAGGTTCATTGCGCTTTGGGACTGAGGAGCCACCTGGGGCAACCATAAAATAAGAATTTATTTTTGCGATCCTACTTTGCTTCTGAGTCCCATTAGAGAACACACAATTTAATATCACATAACAATGCCTCAAGACAAACAAGCCACTTGGTTCCACGATGTCCATGGCATTGATCTTTTCTGATGTAATAGACTTCCTGACAGCAGTTTACAGCCCTTATTGTGAATTTCTGTTCTTCCTGGAACTTATATTATGAAAGACTCCATCCAACTGGCCGACAGTGTAATATCACTGCATGAAAATGAGGACAGCCGTGTATCAATTTCAAGTGCTGGTTTAGTGAGTGGCCATTTAGGCTGTAATATACCCACACCTAATATTTGCCACACCCATATCTTTTTTGACAATAATGTTAACAGGCATGTCATCAGGTTTTCAAATGGCACTCAAGAAAACTTGCAAGTGGGTGTCAGAATGGCCGAGTGGTCTGAGGCGCCAGACTCAAGCTGTGATTAAGATTCTCTTCCGTGGAGTCTTCTGGTCTCTAATTAGAGGCGTGGGTTCAAATCCCACTTCTGACATCTCTGTACTTTTCAATATTCCTGCCATATCTCGCAAAGCCATTGACAATGCATTTCCAAAGCTGGTGAACTGCGAGCCCCAATTTCTCTGCAGAAAGCGGATTTTCACCCATATACCAGCTTACTTATATGGAAAATGTCAAATTGTGGATCCCGTTGGATGCAACGATTGATGACTTGAAACCCCATATTCATTCTACCTCGGTACTGAAAAGCAACCTTGTTTCTTACATATCATGAGGTGCTTTTTCATGATCTTACTGATTTTATGATTGAGTCTCTTAAGACAGGACATACTTTTTGATATTTAGTAACAGTGCATCTCCAAAAACAAGCTAACTTTGATTCAAAGAATCACATTGGTGCCATAAATTCCATGGCCATGTTTCTTTTCTGATGTTGGGCACCAGTGCATAGTCCTTTTGAGGAATTCCGCTGTTCTTCTTTGTTCTCATGTTACAGAAAATGCCAAAAAAATTGGCAATCAGGATGACATCCCTGGTTGAAAATAATGTCAGCAAGGTTTTAATATTGAGGACTGCTTTGGTCAGGAGTCATATGGCTTAGAATTCACTAGAGATGACATTCATGCAATGACCAAACATATACTTTTTCCTTTCTTTTTGAAACAAATTCTTGAGCAGCATGCCCTTCAGTGTCCAGGAGGCTTTCAAGAGGGATTTAACACAGACCCCAGATTGGCTGAGTGATCGAAGGTGCCAGAGTAAAGGTGTAATAGAAGTTATCTTCTATGGAGCCTTTGTCTCTCGTTTGAGGCGTCAGCTCAGCTCTCACCTCTGTTAAACCTATTCTTTTCAATGAGACATCTACATTTTGAAAAGCAATTCAAGCTGCATTTCTAGAGTCGCAGAATTTCAAGAACTGCATTTCCTGCATAATATGGATTTTCCCGTGTATTTGTGAGTGGATCGTAGAAAAAATGTGAAATTGGGGGTAACTGTCAGACCAGTGCTATAAAACCATTAAGCCCCAGGTTCATTGCGCTTTGGGACTGAGGAGCCACCTGGGGCAACCATAAAATAAGAATTTATTTTTGCGATCCTACTTTGCTTCTGAGTCCCATTAGAGAACACACAATTTAATATCACATAACAATGCCTCAAGACAAACAAGCCACTTGGTTCCACGATGTCCATGGCATTGATCTTTTCTGATGTAATAGACTTCCTGACAGCAGTTTACAGCCCTTATTGTGAATTTCTGTTCTTCCTGGAACTTATATTATGAAAGACTCCATCCAACTGGCCGACAGTGTAATATCACTGCATGAAAATGAGGACAGCCGTGTATCAATTTCAAGTGCTGGTTTAGTGAGTGGCCATTTAGGCTGTAATATACCCACACCTAATATTTGCCACACCCATATCTTTTTTGACAATAATGTTAACAGGCATGTCATCAGGTTTTCAAATGGCACTCAAGAAAACTTGCAAGTGGGTGTCAGAATGGCCGAGTGGTCTGAGGCGCCAGACTCAAGCTGTGATTAAGATTCTCTTCCGTGGAGTCTTCTGGTCTCTAATTAGAGGCGTGGGTTCAAATCCCACTTCTGACATCTCTGTACTTTTCAATATTCCTGCCATATCTCGCAAAGCCATTGACAATGCATTTCCAAAGCTGGTGAACTGCGAGCCCCAATTTCTCTGCAGAAAGCGGATTTTCACCCATATACCAGCTTACTTATATGGAAAATGTCAAATTGTGGATCCCGTTGGATGCAACGATTGATGACTTGAAACCCCATATTCATTCTACCTGGGTACTGAAAAGCAACCTTGTTTCTTACATATCATGAGGTGCTTTTTCATGATCTTACTGATTTTATGATTGAGTCTCTTAAGACAGGACATACTTTTTGATATTTAGTAACAGTGCATCTCCAAAAACAAGCTAACTTTGATTCAAAGAATCACATTGGTGCCATAAATTCCATGGCCATGTTTCTTTTCTGATGTTGGGCACCAGTGCATAGTCCTTTTGAGGAATTCCGCTGTTCTTCTTTGTTCTCATGTTACAGAGAATGCCAAAAAAATTGGCAATCAGGATGACATCCCTGGTTGAAAATAATGTCGGCAAGGTTTTAATATTGAGGACTGCTTTGGTCAGGAGTCATATGGCTTAGAATTCACGAGAGATGACATTCATGCAATGACCAAACATATACTTTTTTTCCTTTCTTTTTGACACAAATTCTTGAGCAGCATGCCCTTCAGTGTCCAGGAGGCTTGAAAGAGGGATTTAACACAGACCTTAGATTGGCTGAGTGGTCGAAGGTGCCAGAGGAAAGGTGTAATAGAAGTTATCTTCTATGGAGCCTTTGTCTCTCGTTTGAGGCGTCAGCTCAGCTCTCACCTCTGTTAAACCTATTCTTTTCAATGAGACATCTACATTTTGAAAAGCAATTCAAGCTGCATTTCTAGAGTCGCAGAATTTCAAGAACTGCATTTCCTGCATAATATGGATTTTCCCGTGTATTTGTGAGTGGATCGTAGAAAAAATGTGAAATTGGGGGTAACTGTCAGACCAGTGCTATAAAACCATTAAGCCCCAGGTTCATTGCGCTTTGGGACTGAGGAGCCACCTGGGGCGAAACATAAAATAAGAATTTATTTTTGCGATCCTACTTTGCTTCTGAGTCCCATTAGAGAACACACAATTTGATATCACATAACAATGCCTCAAGACAAACAAGCCACATGGTTCCACGATGTCAATGGCATTGATCTTTTCTGATGTAATAGACTTCCTGACAGCAGTTTACAGCCCTTATTGTGAATTTCTGTTCTTCCTGGAACTTATATTATGAAAGACTCCATCCAACTGGCCGACAGTGTAATATCGCTGCAAGAAAATGAGGACAGCCGTGTATCAATTTCAAGTGCTGGTTTAGTGAGTGCCATTTAGGCTGTAATATACCCACACGTAATATTTGCCACACCCATATCTTTTTTGACAATAATGTTAACAGGCATGTCATCAGGTTTTCAAATGGCACTCAAGAAAATTAGCAAGCGGGTGTCAGAATGGCCGAGTGGTCTAAGGCGCCAGACTCAAGCTGTGATAAAGCTTCTCTTCCGTGGAGTCTTCTGGTCTCTATTGAGAGGCGTGGGTTCAAATCCCACTTCTGACATGTCTGTACTTTTCAATATTCCTGCCATATCTCGCTAAGCCATTGACAATGCATTTCCAAAGCTGGTGAACTGCGAGCCCCAATTTCTCTGCAGAAAGCGGATTTTCACCCATATACCAGCTTACTTATATGGAAAATGTCAAATTGTGGATCCCGTTGGATGCAACGATTGATGACTTGAAACCCCATATTCATTCTACCTGGGTACTGAAAAGCAACCTTGTTTCTTACATATCATGAGGTGCTTTTTCATGATCTTACTGATTTTATGATTGAGTCTCTTAAGACAGGACATACTTTTTGATATTTAGTAACAGTGCATCTCCAAAAACAAGCTAACTTTGATTCAAAGAATCACATTGGTGCCATAAATTCCATGGCCATGTTTCTTTTCTGATGTTGGGCACCAGTGCATAGTCCTTTTGAGGAATTCCGCTGTTCTTCTTTGTTCTCATGTTACAGAGAATGCCAAAAAAATTGGCAATCAGGATGACATCCCTGGTTGAAAATAATGTCAGCAAGGTTTTAATATTGAGGACTGCTTTGGTCAGGAGTCATATGGCTTAGAATTCACGAGAGATGACATTCATGCAATGACCAAACATATACTTTTTTTCCTTTCTTTTTGACACAAATTCTTGAGCAGCATGCCCTTCAGTGTCCAGGAGGCTTTCAAGAGGGATTTAACACAGACCTTAGATTGGCTGAGTGGTCGAAGGTGCCAGAGGAAAGGTGTAATAGAAGTTATCTTCTATGGAGCCTTTGTCTCTCGTTTGAGGCGTCAGCTCAGCTCTCACCTCTGTTAAACCTATTCTTTTCAATGAGACATCTACATTTTGAAAAGCAATTCAAGCTGCATTTCTAGAGTCGCAGAATTTCAAGAACTGCATTTCCTGCATAATATGGATTTTCCCGTGTATTTGTGAGTGGATCGTAGAAAAAATGTGAAATTGGGGGTAACTGTCAGACCAGTGCTATAAAACCATTAAGCCCCAGGTTCATTGCGCTTTGGGACTGAGGAGCCACCTGGGGCGAAACATAAAATAAGAATTTATTTTTGCGATCCTACTTTGCTTCTGAGTCCCATTAGAGAACACACAATTTGATATCACATAACAATGCCTCAAGACAAACAAGCCACTTGGTTCCACGATGTCAATGGCATTGATCTTTTCTGATGTAATAGACTTCCTGACAGCAGTTTACAGCCCTTATTGTGAATTTCTGTTCTTCCTGGAACTTATATTATGAAAGACTCCATCCAACTGGCCGACAGTGTAATATCGCTGCAAGAAAATGAGGACAGCCGTGTATCAATTTCAAGTGCTGGTTTAGTGAGTGGCCATTTAGGCTGTAATATACCCACACCTAATATTTGCCACACCCGTATCTTTTTTGACAATAATGTTAACAGGCATGTCATCAGGTTTTCAAATGGCACTCAAGAGAACTTGCAAGCGGGTGTCAGAATGGCCGAGTGGTCTAAGGCGCCAGATTCAAGCTGTGATAAAGCTTCTCTTCCGTGGAGTCTTCTGGTCTCTAATGAGAGGCGTGGGTTCAAATCCCACTTCTGACATCTCTGTACTTTTCAATATTCCTGTCATATCTCGCAAAGCCATTGACAATGCATTTCTGAAGCTGGTGAACTGCGAGCCCCAATTTCTCTGCAGAAAGCGGATTTTCCCCCATATCCCATCTTACATATATGGAAAATGTCAAATTGTGGATCCGGTTGGATGCAACGATTGATGACTTGAAACCCCATATTCATTCTACCTGGGTACTGAAAAGCAACCTTGTTTCTTACATATCATGAGGTGCTTTTTCATGATCTTACTGATTTTATGATTGAGTCTCTTAAGACAGGACATACTTTTTGATATTTAGTAACAGTGCATCTCCAAAAACAAGCTAACTTTCATTGAAAGAATCACATTGGTGCCATAAATTCCATGGCCATGTTTCTTTTCTGATGTTGGGCACCAGTGCATAGTCCTTTTGAGGAATTCCGCTGTTCTTCTTTGTTCTCATGTTACAGAGAATGCCTAAAAAATTGGAAATCAGGATGACATCCCTGGTTGAAAATAATGTCAGCAAGGTTTTAATATTGAGGACTGCTTTGGTCAGGAGTCATATGGCTTAGAATTCACTAGAGATGACATTCATGCAATGACCAAACATATACTTTTTTCCTTTCTTTTTGACACAAATTCTTGAGCAGCATGCCCTTCAGTGTCCAGGAGGCTTTCAAGAGGGATTTAACACAGACCCCAGATTGGCTGAGTGATCGAAGGTGCCAGAGTAAAGGTGTAATAGAAGTTATCTTCTATGGAGCCTTTGTCTCTCGTTTGAGGCGTCAGCTCAGCTCTCACCTCTGTTAAACCTATTCTTTTCAATGAGACATCTACATTTTGAAAAGCAATTCAAGCTGCATTTCTAGAGTCGCAGAATTTCAAGAACTGCATTTCCTGCATAATATGGATTTTCCCGTGTATTTGTGAGTGGATCGTAGAAAAAATGTGAAATTGGGGGTAACTGTCAGACCAGTGCTATAAAACCATTAAGCCCCAGGTTCATTGCGCTTTGGGACTGAGGAGCCACCTGAGGCGAAACATAAAATAAGAATTTATTTTTGCGATCCTACTTTGCTTCTGAGTCCCATTAGAGAACACACAATTTGATATCACATAACAATGCCTCAAGACAAACAAGCCACTTGGTTCCACGATGTCCATGACATTGATCTTTTCTGATATAATAGACTTCCTGACAGCAGTTTACAGCCCTTATTGTGAATTTCTGTTCTTCCTGGAACTTATATTATGAAAGACTCCATCCAACTGGCCGACAGTGTAATATCGCTGCAAGAAAATGAGGACAGCCGTGTATCAATTTCAAGTGCTGGTTTAGTGAGTGGCCATTTAGGCTGTAATATACCCACACCTAATATTTGCCACACCCATATCTTTTTTGACAATAATAATAACAGGCATGTCATCAGGTTTTCAAATGGCACTCAAGAAAATTAGCAAGCGGGTGTCAGAATGGCCGAGTGGTCTAAGGCGCCAGACTCAAGCTGTGATAAAGCTTCTCTTCCGTGGAGTCTTCTGGTCTCTATTGAGAGGCGTGGGTTCAAATCCCACTTCTGACATCTCTGTACTTTTCAATATTCCTGCCATATCTCGCAAAGCCATTGACAATGCATTTCCAAAGCTGGTGAACTGCGAGCCCCAATTTCTCTGCAGAAAGCGGATTTTCACCCATATACCAGCTTACTTATATGGAAAATGTCAAATTGTGGATCCCGTTGGATGCAACGATTGATGACTTGAAACCCCATATTCATTCTACCTGGGTACTGAAAAGCAACCTTGTTTCTTACATATCATGAGGTGCTTTTTCATGATCTTACTGATTTTATGATTGAGTCTCTTAAGACAGGACATACTTTTTGATATTTAGTAACAGTGCATCTCCAAAAACAAGCTAACTTTCATTCAAAGAATCACATTGGTGCCATAAATTCCATGGCCATGTTTCTTTTCTGATGTTGGGCACCAGTGCATAGTCCTTTTGAGGAATTCCGCTGTTCTTCTTTGTTCTCATGTTACAGAGAATGCCAAAAAAATTGGCAATGAGGATGACATCCCTGGTTGAAAATAATGTCAGCAAGGTTTTAATATTGAGGACTGCTTTGGTCAGGAGTCATATGGCTTAGAATTCACGAGAGATGACATTCATGCAATGACCAAACATATACTTTTTTTCCTTTCTTTTTGACACAAATTCTTGAGCAGCATGCCCTTCAGTGTCCAGGAGGCTTTCAAGAGGGATTTAACACAGACCTTAGATTGGCTGAGTGGTCGAAGGTGCCAGAGGAAAGGTGTAATAGAAGTTATCTTCTATGGAGCCTTTGTCTCTCGTTTGAGGCGTCAGCTCAGCTCTCACCTCTGTTAAACCTATTCTTTTCAATGAGACATCTACATTTTGAAAAGCAATTCAAGCTGCATTTCTAGAGTCGCAGAATTTCAAGAACTGCATTTCCTGCATAATATGGATTTTCCCGTGTATTTGTGAGTGGATCGTAGAAAAAATGTGAAATTGGGGGTAACTGTCAGACCAGTGCTATAAAACCATTAAGCCCCAGGTTCATTGCGCTTTGGGACTGAGGAGCCACCTGGGGCGAAACATAAAATAAGAATTCATTTTTGCGATCCTACTTTGCTTCTGAGTCCCATTAGAGAACACACAATTTGATATCACATAACAATGCCTCAAGACAAACAAGCCACTTGGTTCCACGATGTCCATGGCATTGATCTTTTCTGATGTAATAGACTTCCTGACAGCAGTTTACAGCCCTTATTGTGAATTTCTGTTCTTCCTGGAACTTATATTATGAAAGACTCCATCCAACTGGCCGACAGTGTAATATCGCTGCAAGAAAATGAGGACAGCCGTGTATCAATTTCAAGTGCTGGTTTAGTGAGTGGCCATTTAGGCTGTAATATACCCACACCTAATATTTGCCACACCCATATCTTTTTTGACAATAATGTTAACAGGCATGTCATCAGGTTTTCAAATGGCACTCAAGAGAACTTGCAAGCGGGTGTCAGAATGGCCGAGTGGTCTAAGGCGCCAGACTCAAGCTGTGATAAAGCTTCTCTTCCGTGGAGTCTTCTGGTCTCTAATGAGAGGCGTGGGTTCAAATCCTACTTCTGACAAATCTGAACTTTTCAATATTCCTGTCATATCTCGCAAAGCCATTGACAATGCATTTCCAAAGCTGGTGAAGTGCGAGCACCAATTTCTCTGCAGAAAGTGGATTTTCCCCCATATCCCAGCTTACTTACATGGAAAATGTCAAATTGTGGATCCGGTTGGATGCAACGATTGATGACTTGAAACCCCATATTCATTCTACCTGGGTACTGAAAAGCAATCTTGTTTCTTACATATCATGAGGTGCTTTTTCATGATCTTACTGATTTTATGATTGAGTCTCTTAAGACAGGACATACTTTTTGATATTTAGTAACAGTGCATCTCCAAAAACAAGCTAACTTTGATTGAAAAAATCACATTGGTGCCATAAATTCCATGGCCATGTTTCTTTTTGTGATGTTGGGCACCAGTGCATAGTCCTTTTGAGGAATTCTTCTGTTCTTCTTTGTTCTCATGTTACAGAAAATGCCAAAAAAATTGGCAATCAGGATGACATCCCTGGTTGAAAATAATGTCAGCAAGGTTTTAATATTGAGGACTGCTTTGGTCAGGAGTCATATGGCTTAGAATTCACAAGAGATGACATTCATGCAATGACCAAACATATACTTTTTTCCTTTCTTTTTGAAACAAATTCTTGAGCAGCATGCCCTTCAGTGTCCAGGAGGCTTTCAAGAGGGATTTAACACAGACCCCAGATTGGCTGAGTGATCGAAGGTGCCAGAGTAAAGGTGTAATAGAAGTTATCTTCGATGGAGCCTTTGTCTCTCGTTTGAGACGTCAGCTCAGCTCTCACCTCCGTTAAACCTATTCTTTTCAATGAGACATCTACATTTTGAAAAGCAATTCAAGCTGCATTTCTAGAGTCGCAGAATTTCAAGAACTGCATTTCCTGCATAATATGGATTTTCACGTGTATTTGTGAGTGGATCGTAGAAAAAATGTGAAATTGGGGGTAACTGTCAGACCAGTGCTATAAAACCATTAAGCCCCAGGTTCATTGCGCTTTGGGACTGAGGAGCCACCTGGGGCGAAACAAAAAATAAGAATTTATTTTTGCTATCCTACTTTGCTTCTGAGTCCCATTAGAGAACACACAATTTGATATCACATAACAATGCCTCAAGACAAACAAGCCACTTGGTTCCACGATGTCCATGGCATTGATCTTTTCTGATATAATAGACTTCCTGACAGCAGTTTACAGCCCTTATTGTGAATTTCTGTTCTTCCTGGAACTTATATTATGAAAGACTCCATCCAACTGGCCGACAGTGTAATATCGCTGCAAGAAAATGAGGACAGCCGTGTATCAATTTCAAGTGCTGGTTTAGTGAGTGGCCATTTAGGCTGTAATATACCCACACCTAATATTTGCCACACCCATATCTTTTTTGACAATAATGTTAACAGGCATGTCATCAGGTTTTCAAATGGCACTCAAGAGAACTTGCAAGCCGGTGTCAGAATGGCCGAGTGGTCTAAGGCGCCAGACTCAAGCTGTGATGAAGCTTCTCTTCCGTGGAGTCTTCTGGTCTCTAATGAGAGGCGTGGGTTCAAATCCCACTTCTGACATCTCTGTACTTTTCAATATTCCTGTCATATCTCGCAAAGCCATTGACAATGCATTTCTGAAGCTGGTGAACTGCGAGCCCCAATTTCTCTGCAGAAAGGCGATTTTCCCCCATATCCCAGCTTACTTATATGGAAAATGTCAAATTGTGGATCCGGTTGGATGCAACGATTGATGACTTGAAACCCCATATTCATTCTACCTGGGTACTGAAAAGCAACCTTGTTTCTTACATATCATGAGGTGCTTTTTCATGATCTTACTGATTTTATGATTGAGTCTCTTAAGACAGGACATACTTTTTGATATTTAGTAACAGTGCATCTCCAAAAACAAGCTAACTTTCATTGAAAGAATCACATTGGTGCCATAAATTCCATGGCCATGTTTCTTTTCTGATGTTGGGCACCAGTGCATAGTCCTTTTGAGGAATTCCGCTGTTCTTCTTTGTTCTCATGTTACAGAGAATGCCTAAAAAATTGGAAATCAGGATGACATCCCTGGTTGAAAATAATGTCAGCAAGGTTTTAATATTGAGGACTGCTTTGGTCAGGAGTCATATGGCTTAGAATTCACTAGAGATGACATTCATGTAATGACCAAACATATACTTTTTTCCTTTCTTTTTGACACAAATTCTTGAGCAGCATGCCCTTCAGTGTCCAGGAGGCTTTCAAGAGGGATTTAACACAGACCCCAGATTGGCTGAGTGATCGAAGGTGCCAGAGTAAAGGTGTAATAGAAGTTATCTTCTATGGAGCCTTTGTCTCTCGTTTGAGGCGTCAGCTCAGCTCTCACCTCTGTTAAACCTATTCTTTTCAATGAGACATCTACATTTTGAAAAGCAATTCAAGCTGCATTTCTAGAGTCGCAGAATTTCAAGAACTGCATTTCCTGCATAATATGGATTTTCCCGTGTATTTGTGAGTGGATCGTAGAAAAAATGTGAAATTGGGGGTAACTGTCAGACCAGTGCTATAAAACCATTAAGCCCCAGGTTCATTGCGCTTTGGGACTGAGGAGCCACCTGGGGCGAAACATAAAATAAGAATTTATTTTTGCGATCCTACTTTGCTTCTGAGTCCCATTAGAGAACACACAATTTGATATCACATAACAATGCCTCAAGACAAACAAGCCACTTGGTTCCACGATGTCAATGGCATTGATCTTTTCTGATGTAATAGACTTCCTGACAGCAGTTTACAGCCCTTATTGTGAATTTCTGTTCTTCCTGGAACTTATATTATGAAAGACTCCATCCAACTGGCCGACAGTGTAATATCGCTGCAAGAAAATGAGGACAGCCGTGTATCAATTTCAAGTGCTGGTTTAGTGAGTGGCCATTTAGGCTGTAATATACCCACACCTAATATTTGCCACACCCATATCTTTTTTGACAATAATGTTAACAGGCATGTCATCAGGTTTTCAAATGGCACTCAAGAGAACTTGCAAGCCGGTGTCAGAATGGCCGAGTGGTCTAAGGCGCCAGACTCAAGCTGTGATAAAGCTTCTCTTCCGTGGAGTCTTCTGGTCTCTAATGAGAGGCGTGGGTTCAAATCCCACTTCTGACATCTCTGTACTTTTCAATATTCCTGTCATATCTCGCAAAGCCATTGACAATGCATTTCTGAAGCTGGTGAACTGCCAGCCCCAATTTCTCTGCAGAAAGCGGATTTTCCCCCATATCCCAGCTTACATATATGGAAAATGTCAAATTGTGGATCCGGTTGGATGCAACGATTGATGACTTGAAACCCCATATTCATTCTACCTGGGTACTGAAAAGCAACCTTGTTTCTTACATATCATGAGGTGCTTTTTCATGATCTTACTGATTTTATGATTGAGTCTCTTAAGACAGGACATACTTTTTGATATTTAGTAACAGTGCATCTCCAAAAACAAGCTAACTTTCATTGAAAGAATCACATTGGTGCCATAAATTCCATGGCCATGTTTCTTTTCTGATGTTGGGCACCAGTGCATAGTCCTTTTGAGGAATTCCGCTGTTCTTCTTTGTTCTCATGTTACAGAGAATGCCTAAAAAATTGGAAATCAGGATGACATCCCTGGTTGAAAATAATGTCAGCAAGGTTTTAATATTGAGGACTGCTTTGGTCAGGAGTCATATGGCTTAGAATTCACTAGAGATGACATTCATGCAATGACCAAACATATACTTTTTCCTTTCTTTTTGAAACAAATTCTTGAGCAGAATGCCCTTCAGTGTCCAGGAGGCTTTCAAGAGGGATTTAACACAGACCCCAGATTGGCTGAGTGATCGAAGGTGCCAGAGTAAAGGTGTAATAGAAGTTATCTTCTATGGAGCCTTTGTCTCTCGTTTGAGGCGTCAGCTCAGCTCTCACCTCTGTTAAACCTATTCTTTTCAATGAGACATCTACATTTTGAAAAGCAATTCAAGCTGCATTTCTAGAGTCGCAGAATTTCAAGAACTGCATTTCCTGCATAATATGGATTTTCACGTGTATTTGTGAGTGGATCGTAGAAAAAATGTGAAATTGGGGGTAACTGTCAGACCAGTGCTATAAAACCATTAAGCCCCAGGTTCATTGCGCTTTGAGACTGAGGAGCCACCTGAGGCGAAACATAAAATAAGAATTTATTTTTGCGATCCTACTTTGCTTCTGAGTCCCATTAGAGAACACACAATTTGATATCACATAACAATGCCTCAAGACAAACAAGCCACTTGGTTCCACGATGTCCATGGCATTGATCTTTTCTGATATAATAGACTTCCTGACAGCAGTTTACAGCCCTTATTGTGAATTTCTGTTCTTCCTGGAACTTATATTATGAAAGACTCCATCCAACTGGCCGACAGTGTAATATCGCTGCAAGAAAATGAGGACAGCCGTGTATCAATTTCAAGTGCTGGTTTAGTGAGTGGCCATTTAGGCTGTAATATACCCACACCTAATATTTGCCACACCCATATCTTTTTTGACAATAATGTTAAGAGGCATGTCATCAGGTTTTCAAATGGCACTCAAGAAAATTAGCAAGCGGGTGTCAGAATGGCCGAGTGGTCTAAGGCGCCAGACTCAAGCTGTGATAAAGCTTCTCTTCCGTGGAGTCTTCTGGTCTCTATTGAGAGGCGTGGGTTCAAATCCCACTTCTGACATCTCTGTACTTTTCAATATTCCTGCCATATCTCGCAAAGCCATTGACAATGCATTTCCAAAGCTGGTGAACTGCGAGCCCCAATTTCTCTGCAGAAAGCGGATTTTCACCCATATACCAGCTTACTTATATGGAAAATGTCAAATTGTGGATCCCGTTGGATGCAATGATTGATGACTTGAAACCCCATATTCATTCTACCTGGGTACTGAAAAGCAACCTTGTTTCTTACATATCATGAGGTGCTTTTTCATGATCTTACTGATTTTATGATTGAGTCTCTTAAGACAGGACATACTTTTTGATATTTAGTAACAGTGCATCTCCAAAAACAAGCTAACTTTGATTCAAAGAATCACATTGGTGCCATAAATTCCATGGCCATGTTTCTTTTCTGATGTTGGGCACCAGTGCATAGTCCTTTTGAGGAATTCCGCTGTTCTTCTTTGTTCTCATGTTACAGAGAATGCCAAAAAAATTGGCAATCAGGATGACATCCCTGGTTGAAAATAATGTCAGCAAGGTTTTAATATTGAGGACTGCTTTGGTCAGGAGTCATATGGCTTAGAATTCACGAGAGATGACATTCATGCAATGACCAAACATATACTTTTTTTCCTTTCTTTTTGACACAAATTCTTGAGCAGCATGCCCTTCAGTGTCCAGGAGGCTTTCAAGAGGGATTTAACACAGACCTTAGATTGGCTGAGTGGTCGAAGGTGCCAGAGGAAAGGTGTAATAGAAGTTATCTTCTATGGAGCCTTTGTCTCTCGTTTGAGGCGTCAGCTCAGCTCTCACCTCTGTTAAACCTATTCTTTTCAATGAGACATCTACATTTTGAAAAGCAATTCAAGCTGCATTTCTAGAGTCGCAGAATTTCAAGAACTGCATTTCCTGCATAATATGGATTTTCCCGTGTATTTGTGAGTGGATCGTAGAAAAAATGTGAAATTGGGGGTAACTGTCAGACCAGTGCTATAAAACCATTAAGCCCCAGGTTCATTGCGCTTTGGGACTGAGGAGCCACCTGGGGCGAAACATAAAATAAGAATTTATTTTTGCGATCCTACTTTGCTTCTGAGTCCCATTAGAGAACACACAATTTGATATCACATAACAATGCCTCAAGACAAACAAGCCACTTGGTTCCACGATGTCAATGGCATTGATCTTTTCTGATGTAATAGACTTCCTGACAGCAGTTTACAGCCCTTATTGTGAATTTCTGTTCTTCCTGGAACTTATATTATGAAAGACTCCATCCAACTGGCCGACAGTGTAATATCGCTGCAAGAAAATGAGGACAGCCGTGTATCAATTTCAAGTGCTGGTTTAGTGAGTGGCCATTTAGGCTGTAATATACCCACACCTAATATTTGCCACACCCATATCTTTTTTGACAATAATGTTAACAGGCATGTCATCAGGTTTTCAAATGGCACTCAAGAGAACTTGCAAGCCGGTGTCAGAATGGCCGAGTGGTCTAAGGCGCCAGACTCAAGCTGTGATAAAGCTTCTCTTCCGTGGAGTCTTCTGGTCTCTAATGAGAGGCGTGGGTTCAAATCCCACTTCTGACATCTCTGTACTTTTCAATATTCCTGTCATATCTCGCAAAGCCATTGACAATGCATTTCTGAAGCTGGTGAACTGCGAGCCCCAATTTCTCTGCAGAAAGCGGATTTTCCCCCATATCCCAGCTTACATATATGGAAAATGTCAAATTGTGGATCCGGTTGGATGCAACGATTGATGACTTGAAACCCCATATTCATTCTACCTGGGTACTGAAAAGCAACCTTGTTTCTTACATATCATGAGGTGCTTTTTCATGATCTTACTGATTTTATGATTGAGTCTCTTAAGACAGGACATACTTTTTGATATTTAGTAACAGTGCATCTCCAAAAACAAGCTAACTTTCATTGAAAGAATCACATTGGTGCCATAAATTCCATGGCCATGTTTCTTTTCTGATGTTGGGCACCAGTGCATAGTCCTTTTGAGGAATTCCGCTGTTCTTCTTTGTTCTCATGTTACAGAGAATGCCTAAAAAATTGGAAATCAGGATGACATCCCTGGTTGAAAATAATGTCAGCAAGGTTTTAATATTGAGGACTGCTTTGGTCAGGAGTCATATGGCTTAGAATTCACTAGAGATGACATTCATGCAATGACCAAACATATACTTTTTTCCTTTCTTTTTGAAACAAATTCTTGAGCAGCATGCCCTTCAGTGTCCAGGAGGCTTTCAAGAGGGATTTAACACAGACCCCAGATTGGCTGAGTGATCGAAGGTGCCAGAGTAAAGGTGTGATAGAAGTTATCTTCTATGGAGCCTTTGTCTCTCGTTTGAGGCGTCAGCTCAGCTCTCACCTCTGTTAAACCTATTCTTTTCAATGAGACATCTACATTTTGAAAAGCAATTCAAGCTGCATTTCTAGAGTCGCAGAATTTCAAGAACTGCATTTCCTGCATAATATGGATTTTCCCGTGTATTTGTGAGTGGATCGTAGAAAAAATGTGAAATTGGGGGTAACTGTCAGACCAGTGCTATAAAACCATTAAGCCCCAGGTTCATTGCGCTTTGGGACTGAGGAGCCACCTGAGGCGAAACATAAAATAAGAATTTATTTTTGCGATCCTACTTTGCTTCTGAGTCCCATTAGAGAACACACAATTTGATATCACATAACAATGCCTCAAGACAAACAAGCCACTTGGTTCCACGATGTCCATGGCATTGATCTTTTCTGATATAATAGACTTCCTGACAGCAGTTTACAGCCCTTATTGTGAATTTCTGTTCTTCCTGGAACTTATATTATGAAAGACTCCATCCAACTGGCCGACAGTGTAATATCGCTGCAAGAAAATGAGGACAGCCGTGTATCAATTTCAAGTGCTGGTTTAGTGAGTGGCCATTTAGGCTGTAATATACCCACACCTAATATTTGCCACACCCATATCTTTTTTGACAATAATGTTAACAGGCATGTCATCAGGTTTTCAAATGGCACTCAAGAAAATTAGCAAGCGGGTGTCAGAATGGCCGAGTGGTCTAAGGCGCCAGACTCAAGCTGTGATAAAGCTTCTCTTCCGTGGAGTCTTCTGGTCTCTATTGAGAGGCGTGGGTTCAAATCCCACTTCTGACATCTCTGTACTTTTCAATATTCCTGCCATATCTCGCAAAGCCATTGACAATGCATTTCCAAAGCTGGTGAACTGCGAGCCCCAATTTCTCTGCAGAAAGCGGATTTTCACCCATATACCAGCTTACTTATATGGAAAATGTCAAATTGTGGATCCCGTTGGATGCAACGATTGATGACTTGAAACCCCATATTCATTCTACCTGGGTACTGAAAAGCAACCTTGTTTCTTACATATCATGAGGTGCTTTTTCATGATCTTACTGATTTTATGATTGAGTCTCTTAAGACAGGACATACTTTTTGATATTTAGTAACAGTGCATCTCCAAAAACAAGCTAACTTTGATTCAAAGAATTACATTGGTGCCATAAATTCCATGGCCATGTTTCTTTTCTGATGTTGGGCACCAGTGCATAGTCCTTTTGAGGAATTCCGCTGTTCTTCTTTGTTCTCATGTTACAGAGAATGCCAAAAAAATTGGCAATCAGGATGACATCCCTGGTTGAAAATAATGTCAGCAAGGTTTTAATATTGAGGACTGCTTTGGTCAGGAGTCATATGGCTTAGAATTCACGAGAGATGACATTCATGCAATGACCAAACATATACTTTTTTTCCTTTCTTTTTGACACAAATTCTTGAGCAGCATGCCCTTCAGTGTCCAGGAGGCTTTCAAGAGGGATTTAACACAGACCTTAGATTGGCTGAGTGGTCGAAGGTGCCAGAGGAAAGGTGTGATAGAAGTTATCTTCTATGGAGCCTTTGTCTCTCGTTTGAGGCGTCAGCTCAGCTCTCACCTCTGTTAAACCTATTCTTTTCAATGAGACATCTACATTTTGAAAAGCAATTCAAGCTGCATTTCTAGAGTCGCAGAATTTCAAGAACTGCATTTCCTGCATAATATGGATTTTCCCGTGTATTTGTGAGTGGATCGTAGAAAAAATGTGAAATTGGGGGTAACTGTCAGACCAGTGCTATAAAACCATTAAGCCCCAGGTTCATTGCGCTTTGGGACTGAGGAGCCACCTGGGGCGAAACATAAAATAAGAATTTATTTTTGCGATCCTACTTTGCTTCTGAGTCCCATTAGAGAACACACAATTTGATATCACATAACAATGCCTCAAGACAAACAAGCCACTTGGTTCCACGATGTCAATGGCATTGATCTTTTCTGATGTAATAGACTTCCTGACAGCAGTTTACAGCCCTTATTGTGAATTTCTGTTCTTCCTGGAACTTATATTATGAAAGACTCCATCCAACTGGCCGACAGTGTAATATCGCTGCAAGAAAATGAGGACAGCCGTGTATCAATTTCAAGTGCTGGTTTAGTGAGTGGCCATTTAGGCTGTAATATTCCCACACCTAATATTTGCCACACCCATATCTTTTTTGACAATAATGTTAACAGGCATGTCATCAGGTTTTCAAATGGCACTCAAGAGAACTTGCAAGCGGGTGTCAGAATGGCCGAGTGGTCTAAGGCGCCAGACTCAAGCTGTGATAAAGCTTCTCTTCCGTGGAGTCTTCTGGTCTCTAATGAGAGGCGTGGGTTCAAATCCCACTTCTGACATCTCTGTACTTTTCAATATTCCTGTCATATCTCGCAAAGCCATTGACAATGCATTTCTGAAGCTGGTGAACTGCGAGCCCCAATTTCTCTGCAGAAAGCGGATTTTCCCCCATATCCCAGCTTACATATATGGAAAATGTCAAATTGTGGATCCGGTTGGATGCAACGATTGATGACTTGAAACCCCATATTCATTCTACCTGGGTACTGAAAAGCAACCTTGTTTCTTACATATCATGAGGTGCTTTTTCATGATCTTACTGATTTTATGATTGAGTCTCTTAAGACAGGACATACTTTTTGATATTTAGTTACAGTGCATCTCCAAAAACAAGCTAACTTTCATTGAAAGAATCACATTGGTGCCATAAATTCCATGGCCATGTTTCTTTTCTGATGTTGGGCACCAGTGCATAGTCCTTTTGAGGAATTCCGCTGTTCTTCTTTGTTCTCATGTTACAGAGAATGCCTAAAAAATTGGAAATCAGGATGACATCCCTGGTTGAAAATAATGTCAGCAAGGTTTTAATATTGAGGACTGCTTTGGTCAGGAGTCATATGGCTTAGAATTCACTAGAGATGACATTCATGCAATGACCAAACATATACTTTTTTCCTTTCTTTTTGACACAAATTCTTGAGCAGCATGCCCTTCAGTGTCCAGGAGGCTTTCAAGAGGGATTTAACACAGACCCCAGATTGGCTGAGTGATCGAAGGTGCCAGAGTAAAGGTGTAATAGAAGTTATCTTCTATGGAGCCTTTGTCTCTCGTTTGAGGCGTCAGCTCAGCTCTCACCTCTGTTAAACCTATTCTTTTCAATGAGACATCTACATTTTGAAAAGCAATTCAAGCTGCATTTCTAGAGTCGCAGAATTTCAAGAACTGCATTTCCTGCATAATATGGATTTTCCCGTGTATTTGTGAGTGGATCGTAGAAAAAATGTGAAATTGGGGGTAACTGTCAGACCAGTGCTATAAAACCATTAAGCCCCAGGTTCATTGCGCTTTGGGACTGAGGAGCCACCTGAGGCGAAACATAAAATAAGAATTTATTTTTGCGATCCTACTTTGCTTCTGAGTCCCATTAGAGAACACACAATTTGATATCACATAACAATGCCTCAAGACAAACAAGCCACTTGGTTCCACGATGTCCATGACATTGATCTTTTCTGATATAATAGACTTCCTGACAGCAGTTTACAGCCCTTATTGTGAATTTCTGTTCTTCCTGGAACTTATATTATGAAAGACTCCATCCAACTGGCCGACAGTGTAATATCGCTGCAAGAAAATGAGGACAGCCGTGTATCAATTTCAAGTGCTGGTTTAGTGAGTGGCCATTTAGGCTGTAATATACCCACACCTAATATTTGCCACACCCATATCTTTTTTGACAATAATGTTAACAGGCATGTCATCAGGTTTTCAAATGGCACTCAAGAAAATTAGCAAGCGGGTGTCAGAATGGCCGAGTGGTCTAAGGCGCCAGACTCAAGCTGTGATAAAGCTTCTCTTCCGTGGAGTCTTCTGGTCTCTATTGAGAGGCGTGGGTTCAAATCCCACTTCTGACATCTCTGTACTTTTCAATATTCCTGCCATATCTCGCAAAGCCATTGACAATGCATTTCCAAAGCTGGTGAACTGCGAGCCCCAATTTCTCTGCAGAAAGCGGATTTTCACCCATATACCAGCTTACTTATATGGAAAATGTCAAATTGTGGATCCTGTTGGATGCAACGATTGATGACTTGAAACCCCATATTCATTCTACCTGGGTACTGAAAAGCAACCTTGTTTCTTACATATCATGAGGTGCTTTTTCATGATCTTACTGATTTTATGATTGAGTCTCTTAAGACAGGACATACTTTTTGATATTTAGTAACAGTGCATCTCCAAAAACAAGCTAACTTTCATTCAAAGAATCACATTGGTGCCATAAATTCCATGGCCATGTTTCTTTTCTGATGTTGGGCACCAGTGCATAGTCCTTTTGAGGAATTCCGCTATTCTTCTTTGTTCTCATGTTACAGAGAATGCCAAAAAAATTGGCAATGAGGATGACATCCCTGGTTGAAAATAATGTCAGCAAGGTTTTAATATTGAGGACTGCTTTGGTCAGGAGTCATATGGCTTAGAATTCACGAGAGATGACATTCATGCAATGACCAAACATATACTTTTTTTCCTTTCTTTTTGACACAAATTCTTGAGCAGCATGCCCTTCAGTGTCCAGGAGGCTTTCAAGAGGGATTTAACACAGACCTTAGATTGGCTGAGTGGTCGAAGGTGCCAGAGGAACGGTGTAATAGAAGTTATCTTCTATGGAGCCTTTGTCTCTCGTTTGTGGCGTCAGCTCAGCTCTCACCTCTGTTAAACCTATTCTTTTCAATGAGACATCTACAATTTGATAAGCAATTCAAGCTGCATTTCTAGAGTCGCAGAATTTCAAGAACTGCATTTCCTGCATAATATGGATTTTCCCGTGTATTTGTGAGTGGATCGTAGAAAAAATGTGAAATTGGGGGTAACTGTCAGACCAGTGCTATAAAACCATTAAGCCCCAGGTTCATTGCGCTTTGGGACTGAGGAGCCACCTGGGGCGAAACATAAAATAAGAATTCATTTTTGCGATCCTACTTTGCTTCTGAGTCCCATTGGAGAACACACAATTTGATATCACATAACAATGCCTCAAGACAAACAAGCCACTTGGTTCCACGATGTCCATGGCATTGATCTTTTCTGATGTAATAGACTTCCTGACAGCAGTTTACAGCCCTTATTGTGAATTTCTGTTCTTCCTGGAACTTATATTATGAAAGACTCCATCCAACTGGCCGACAGTGTAATATCGCTGCAAGAAAATGAGGACAGCCGTGTATCAATTTCAAGTGCTGGTTTAGTGAGTGGCCATTTAGGCTGTAATATACCCACACCTAATATTTGCCACACCCATATCTTTTTTGACAATAATGTTAACAGGCATGTCATCAGGTTTTCAAATGGCACTCAAGAGAACTTGAAAGCGGGTGACAGAATGGCCGAGTGGTCTAAGGCGCCAGACTCTAGCTGTGATAAAGCTTCTCTTCCGTGGAGTCTTCTGGTCTCTAATTAGAGGCGTGGGTTCAAATCCCACTTCTGACAAATCTGAACTTTTCAATATTCCTGTCATATCTCGCAAAGCCATTGACAATGCATTTCCAAAGCTGGTGAAGTGCGAGCACCAATTTCTCTGCAGAAAGTGGATTTTCCCCCATCTCCCAGCTTACTTACATGGAAAATGTCAAATTGTGGATCCGGTTGGATGCAACGATTGATGACTTGAAACCCCATATTCATTCTACCTGGGTACTGAAAAGCAATCTTGTTTCTTACATATCATGAGGTGCTTTTTCATGATCTTACTGATTTTATGATTGAGTCTCTTAAGACAGGACATACTTTTTGATATTTAGTAACAGTGCATCTCCAAAAACAAGCTAACTTTGATTGAAAAAATCACATTGGTGCCATAAATTCCATGGCCATGTTTCTTTTTGTGATGTTGGGCACCAGTGCATAGTCCTTTTGAGGAATTCTTCTGTTCTTCTTTGTTCTCATGTTACAGAAAATGCCAAAAAAATTGGCAATCAGGATGACATCCCTGGTTGAAAATAATGTCAGCAAGGTTTTAATATTGAGGACTGCTTTGGTCAGGAGTCATATGGCTTAGAATTCACTAGAGATGACATTCATGCAATGACCAAACATATACTTTTTTCCTTTCTTTTTGAAACAAATTCTTGAGCAGCATGCCCTTCAGTGTCCAGGAGGCTTTCAAGAGGGATTTAACACAGACCCCAGATTGGCTGAGTGATCGAAGGTGCCAGAGTAAAGGTGTAATAGAAGTTATCTTCGATGGAGCCTTTGTCTCTCGTTTGAGACGACAGCTCAGCTCTCACCTCCGTTAAACCTATTCTTTTCAATGAGACATCTACATTTTGAAAAGCAATTCAAGCTGCATTTCTAGAGTCGCAGAATTTCAAGAACTGCATTTCCTGCATAATATGGATTTTCACGTGTATTTGTGAGTGGATCGTAGAAAAAATGTGAAATTGGGGGTAACTGTCAGACCAGTGCTATAAAACCATTAAGCCCCAGGTTCATTGCGCTTTGGGACTGAGGAGCCACCTGGGGCGAAACATAAAATAAGAATTTATTTTTGCTATCCTACTTTGCTTCTGAGTCCCATTAGAGAACACACAATTTGATATCACATAACAATGCCTCAAGACAAACAAGCCACTTGGTTCCACGATGTCCATGGCATTGATCTTTTCTGATATAATAGACTTCCTGACAGCAGTTTACAGCCCTTATTGTGAATTTCTGTTCTTCCTGGAACTTATATTATGAAAGACTCCATCCAACTGGCCGACAGTGTAATATCGCTGCAAGAAAATGAGGACAGCCGTGTATCAATTTCAAGTGCTGGTTTAGTGAGTGGCCATTTAGGCTGTAATATACCCACACCTAATATTTGCCACACCCATATCTTTTTTGACAATAATGTTAACAGGCATGTCATCAGGTTTTCAAATGGCACTCAAGAGAACTTGCAAGCGGGTGTCAGAATGGCCGAGTGGTCTAAGGCGCCAGACTCAAGCTGTGATGAAGCTTCTCTTCCGTGGAGTCTTCTGGTCTCTAATGAGAGGCGTGGGTTCAAATCCCACTTCTGACATCTCTGTACTTTTCAATATTCCTGTCATATCTCGCAAAGCCATTGACAATGCATTTCTGAAGCTGGTGAACTGCGAGCCCCAATTTCTCTGCAGAAAGGCGATTTTCCCCCATATCCCAGCTTACTTATATGGAAAATGTCAAATTGTGGATCCGGTTGGATGCAACGATTGATGACTTGAAACCCCATATTCATTCTACCTGGGTACTGAAAAGCAACCTTGTTTCTTACATATCATGAGGTGCTTTTTCATGATCTTACTGATTTTATGATTGAGTCTCTTAAGACAGGACATACTTTTTGATATTTAGTAACAGTGCATCTCCAAAAACAAGCTAACTTTCATTGAAAGAATCACATTGGTGCCATAAATTCCATGGCCATGTTTCTTTTCTGATGTTGGGCACCAGTGCATAGTCCTTTTGAGGAATTCCGCTGTTCTTCTTTGTTCTCATGTTACAGAGAATGCCTAAAAAATTGGAAATCAGGATGACATCCCTGGTTGAAAATAATGTCAGCAAGGTTTTAATATTGAGGACTGCTTTGGTCAGGAGTCATATGGCTTAGAATTCACTAGAGATGACATTCATGTAATGACCAAACATATACTTTTTTCCTTTCTTTTTGACACAAATTCTTGAGCAGCATGCCCTTCAGTGTCCAGGAGGCTTTCAAGAGGGATTTAACACAGACCCCAGATTGGCTGAGTGATCGAAGGTGCCAGAGTAAAGGTGTAATAGAAGTTATCTTCTATGGAGCCTTTGTCTCTCGTTTGAGGCGTCAGCTCAGCTCTCACCTCTGTTAAACCTACTCTTTTCAATGAGACATCTACATTTTGAAAAGCAATTCAAGCTGCATTTCTAGAGTCGCAGAATTTCAAGAACTGCATTTCCTGCATAATATGGATTTTCCCGTGTATTTGTGAGTGGATCGTAGAAAAAATGTGAAATTGGGGGTAACTGTCAGACCAGTGCTATAAAACCATTAAGCCCCAGGTTCATTGCGCTTTGGGACTGAGGAGCCACCTGGGGCGAAACATAAAATAAGAATTTATTTTTGCGATCCTACTTTGCTTCTGAGTCCCATTAGAGAACACACAATTTGATATCACATAACAATGCCTCAAGACAAACAAGCCACTTGGTTCCACGATGTCAATGGCATTGATCTTTTCTGATGTAATAGACTTCCTGACAGCAGTTTACAGCCCTTATTGTGAATTTCTGTTCTTCCTGGAACTTATATTATGAAAGACTCCATCCAACTGGCCGACAATGTAATATCGCTGCAAGAAAATGAGGACAGCCGTGTATCAATTTCAAGTGCTGGTTTAGTGAGTGGCCATTTAGGCTGTAATATACCCACACCTAATATTTGCCACACCCATATCTTTTTTGACAATAATGTTAACAGGCATGTCATCAGGTTTTCAAATGGCACTCAAGAAAATTAGCAAGCGGGTGTCAGAATGGCTGAGTGGTCTAAGGCGCCAGACTCAAGCTGTGATAAAGCTTCTCTTCTGTGGAGTCTTCTGGTCTCTATTGAGAGGCGTGGGTTCAAATCCCACTTCTGACATCTCTGTACTTTTCAATATTCCTGCCATATCTCGCAAAGCCATTGACAATGCATTTCCAAAGCTGGTGAACTGCGAGCCCCAATTTCTCTGCAGAAAGCGGATTTTCACCCATATACCAGCTTACTTATATGGAAAATGTCAAATTGTGGATCCCGTTGGATGCAACGATTGATGACTTGAAACCCCATATTCATTCTACCTGGGTACTGAAAAGCAACCTTGTTTCTTACATATCATGAGGTGCTTTTTCATGATCTTACTGATTTTATGATTGAGTCTCTTAAGACAGGACATACTTTTTGATATTTAGTAACAGTGCATCTCCAAAAACAAGCTAACTTTGATTCAAAGAATCACATTGGTGCCATAAATTCCATGGCCATGTTTCTTTTCTGATGTTGGGCACCAGTGCATAGTCCTTTTGAGGAATTCCGCTGTTCTTCTTTGTTCTCATGTTACAGAGAATGCCAAAAAAATTGGCAATCAGGATGACATCCCTGGTTGAAAATAATGTCAGCAAGGTTTTAATATTGAGGACTGCTTTGGTCAGGAGTCATATGGCTTAGAATTCACGAGAGATGACATTCATGCAATGACCAAACATATACTTTTTTCCTTTCTTTTTGACACAAATTCTCGAGCAGCATGCCCTTCAGTGTCCAGGAGGCTTTCAAGAGGGATTTAACACAGACCCCAGATTGGCTGAGTGATCGAAGGTGCCAGAGTAAAGGTGTAATAGAAGTTATCTTCTATGGAGCCTTTGTCTCTCATTTGAGGCGTCAGCTCAGCTCTCACCTCTGTTAAACCTATTCTTTTCAATGAGACATCTACATTTTGAAAAGCAATTCAAGCTGCATTTCTAGAGTCGCAGAATTTCAAGAACTGCATTTCCTGCATAATATGGATTTTCCCGTGTATTTGTGAGTGGATCGTAGAAAAAATGTGAAATTGGGGGTAACTGTCAGACCAGTGCTATAAAACCATTAAGCCCCAGGTTCATTGCGCTTTGGGACTGAGGAGCCACCTGAGGCGAAACATAAAATAAGAATTTATTTTTGCGATCCTACTTTGCTTCTGAGTCCCATTAGAGAACACACAATTTGATATCACATAACAATGCCTCAAGACAAACAAGCCACTTGGTTCCACGATGTCCATGGCATTGATCTTTTCTGATATAATAGACTTCCTGACAGCAGTTTACAGCCCTTATTGTGAATTTCTGTTCTTCCTGGAACTTATATTATGAAAGACTCCATCCAACTGGCCGACAGTGTAATATCGCTGCAAGAAAATGAGGACAGCCGTGTATCAATTTCAAGTGCTGGTTTAGTGAGTGGCCATTTAGGCTGTAATATACCCACACCTAATATTTGCCACACCCATATCTTTTTTGACAATAATGTTAACAGGCATGTCATCAGGTTTTCAAATGGCACTCAAGAAAATTAGCAAGCGGGTGTCAGAATGGCCGAGTGGTCTAAGGCGCCAGACTCAAGCTGTGATAAAGCTTCTCTTCCGTGGAGTCTTCTGGTCTCTATTGAGAGGTGTGAGTTCAAATTCCACTTCTGACATCTCTGTACTTTTCAATATTCCTGCCATATCTCGCAAAGCCATTGACAATGCATTTCCAAAGCTGGTGAACTGCGAGCCCCAATTTCTCTGCAGAAAGCGGATTTTCACCCATATACCAGCTTACTTATATGGAAAATGTCAAATTGTGGTTCCCGTTGGATGCAACGATTGATGACTTGAAACCCCATATTCATTCTACCTGGGTACTGAAAAGCAACCTTGTTTCTTACATATCATGAGGTGCTTTTTCATGATCTTACTGATTTTATGATTGAGTCTCTTAAGACAGGACATACTTTTTGATATTTAGTAACAGTGCATCTCCAAAAACAAGCTAACTTTGATTCAAAGAATCACATTGGTGCCATAAATTCCATGGCCATGTTTCTTTTCTGATGTTGGGCACCAGTGCATAGTCCTTTTGAGGAATTCCGCTGTTCTTCTTTGTTCTCATGTTACAGAGAATGCCAAAAAAATTGGCAATCAGGATGACATCCCTGGTTGAAAATAATGTCAGCAAGGTTTTAATATTGAGGACTGCTTTGGTCAGGAGTCATATGGCTTAGAATTCACGAGAGATGACATTCATGCAATGACCAAACATATACTTTTTTTCCTTTCTTTTTGGCACAAATTCTTGAGCAGCATGCCCTTCAGTGTCCAGGAGGCTTTCAAGAGGGATTTAACACAGACCTTAGATTGGCTGAGTGGTCGAAGGTGCCAGAGGAAAGGTGTAATAGAAGTTATCTTCTATGGAGCCTTTGTCTCTCGTTTGAGGCGTCAGCTCAGCTCTCACCTCCGTTAAACCTATTCTTTTCAATGAGACATCTACATTTTGAAAAGCAATTCAAGCTGCATTTCTAGAGTCGCAGAATTTCAAGAACTGCATTTCCTGCATAATATGGATTTTCACGTGTATTTGTGAGTGGATCGTAGAAAAAATGTGAAATTGGGGGTAACTGTCAGACCAGTGCTATAAAACCATTAAGCCCCAGGTTCATTGCGCTTTGGGACTGAGGAGCCACCTGGGGCGAAACATAAAATAAGAATTTATTTTTGCTATCCTACTTTGCTTCTGAGTCCCATTAGAGAACACACAATTTGATATCACATAACAATGCCTCAAGACAAACAAGCCACTTGGTTCCACGATGTCCATGGCATTGATCTTTTCTGATATAATAGACTTCCTGACAGCAGTTTACAGCCCTTATTGTGAATTTCTGTTCTTCCTGGAACTTATATTATGAAAGACTCCATCCAACTGGCCGACAGTGTAATATCGCTGCAAGAAAATGAGGACAGCCGTGTATCAATTTCAAGTGCTGGTTTAGTGAGTGGCCATTTAGGCTGTAATATACCCACACCTAATATTTGCCACACCCATATCTTTTTTGGCAATAATGTTAACAGGCATGTCATCAGGTTTTCAAATGGCACTCAAGAGAACTTGCAAGCGGGTGTCAGAATGGCCGAGTGGTCTAAGGCGCCAGACTCAAGCTGTGATGAAGCTTCTCTTCCGTGGAGTCTTCCGGTCTCTAATGAGAGGCGTGTGTTCAAATCCCACTTCTGACATCTCTGTACTTTTCAATATTCCTGTCATATCTCGCAAAGCCATTGACAATGCATTTCTGAAGCTGGTGAACTGCGAGCCCCAATTTCTCTGCAGAAAGGCGATTTTTCCCCATATCCCAGCTTACTTATATGGAAAATGTCAAATTGTGGATCCGGTTGGATGCAACGATTGATGACTTGAAACCCCATATTCATTCTACCTGGGTACTGAAAAGCAACCTTGTTTCTTACATATCATGAGGTGCTTTTTCATGATCTTACTGATTTTATGATTGAGTCTCTTAAGACAGGACATACTTTTTGATATTTAGTAACAGTGCATCTCCAAAAACAAGCTAACTTTCATTGAAAGAATCACATTGGTGCCATAAATTCCATGGCCATGTTTCTTTTCTGATGTTGGGCACCAGTGCATAGTCCTTTTGAGGAATTCCGCTGTTCTTCTTTGTTCTCATGTTACAGAGAATGCCTAAAAAATTGGAAATCAGGATGACATCCCTGGTTGAAAATAATGTCAGCAAGGTTTTAATATTGAGGACTGCTTTGGTCAGGAGTCATATGGCTTAGAATTCACTAGAGATGACATTCATGTAATGACCAAACATATACTTTTTTCCTTTCTTTTTGACACAAATTCTTGAGCAGCATGCCCTTCAGTGTCCAGGAGGCTTTCAAGAGGGATTTAACACAGACCCCAGATTGGCTGAGTGATCGAAGGTGCCAGAGTAAAGGTGTAATAGAAGTTATCTTCTATGGAGCCTTTGTCTCTCGTTTGAGGCGTCAGCTCAGCTCTCACCTCTGTTAAACCTATTCTTTTCAATGAGACATCTACATTTTGAAAAGCAATTCAAGCTGCATTTCTAGAGTCGCAGAATTTCAAGAACTGCATTTCCTGCATAATATGGATTTTCCCGTGTATTTGTGAGTGGATCGTAGAAAAAATGTGAAATTGGGGGTAACTGTCAGACCAGTGCTATAAAACCATTAAGCCCCAGGTTCATTGCGCTTTGGGACTGAGGAGCCACCTGGGGCGAAACATAAAATAAGAATTTATTTTTGCGATCCTACTTTGCTTCTGAGTCCCATTAGAGAACACACAATTTGATATCACATAACAATGCCTCAAGACAAACAAGCCACTTGGTTCCACGATGTCAATGGCATTGATCTTTTCTGATGTAATAGACTTCCTGACAGCAGTTTACAGCCCTTATTGTGAATTTCTGTTCTTCCTGGAACTTATATTATGAAAGACTCCATCCAACTGGCCGACAGTGTAATATCGCTGCAAGAAAATGAGGACAGCCGTGTATCAATTTCAAGTGCTGGTTTAGTGAGTGGCCATTTAGGCTGTAATATACCCACACCTAATATTTGCCACACCCATATCTTTTTTGACAATAATGTTAACAGGCATGTCATCAGGTTTTCAAATGGCACTCAAGAAAATTAGCAAGCGGGTGTCAGAATGGCCGAGTGGTCTAAGGCGCCAGACTCAAGCTGTGATAAAGCTTCTCTTCCGTGGAGTCTTCTGGTCTCTATTGAGAGGCGTGGGTTCAAATCCCACTTCTGACATCTCTGTACTTTTCAATATTCCTGCCATATCTCGCAAAGCCATTGACAATGCATTTCCAAAGCTGGTGAACTGCGAGCCCCAATTTCTCTGCAGAAAGCGGATTTTCACCCATATACCAGCTTACTTATATGGAAAATGTCAAATTGTGGATCCCGTTGGATGCAACGATTGATGACTTGAAACCCCATATTCATTCTACCTGGGTACTGAAAAGCAACCTTGTTTCTTACATATCATGAGGTGCTTTTTCATGATCTTACTGATTTTATGATTGAGTCTCTTAAGACAGGACATACTTTTTGATATTTAGTAACAGTGCATCTCCAAAAACAAGCTAACTTTGATTCAAAGAATCACATTGGTGCCATAAATTCCATGGCCATGTTTCTTTTCTGATGTTGGGCACCAGTGCATAGTCCTTTTGAGGAATTCCGCTGTTCTTCTTTGTTCTCATGTTACAGAGAATGCCAAAAAAATTGGCAATCAGGATGACATCCCTGGTTGAAAATAATGTCAGCAAGGTTTTAATATTGAGGACTGCTTTGGTCAGGAGTCATATGGCTTAGAATTCACGAGAGATGACATTCATGCAATGACCAAACATATACTTTTTTTCCTTTCTTTTTGACACAAATTCTTGAGCAGCATGCCCTTCAGTGTCCAGGAGGCTTTCAAGAGGGATTTAACACAGACCTTAGATTGGCTGAGTGGTCGAAGGTGCCAGAGGAAAGGTGTGATAGAAGTTATCTTCTATGGAGCCTTTGTCTCTCGTTTGAGGCGTCAGCTCAGCTCTCACCTCTGTTAAACCTATTCTTTTCAATGAGACATCTACATTTTGAAAAGCAATTCAAGCTGCATTTCTAGAGTCGCAGAATTTCAAGAACTGCATTTCCTGCATAATATGGATTTTCCCGTGTATTTGTGAGTGGATCGTAGAAAAAATGTGAAATTGGGGGTAACTGTCAGACCAGTGCTATAAAACCATTAAGCCCCAGGTTCATTGCGCTTTGGGACTGAGGAGCCACCTGGGGCGAAACATAAAATAAGAATTTATTTTTGCGATCCTACTTTGCTTCTGAGTCCCATTAGAGAACACACAATTTGATATCACATAACAATGCCTCAAGACAAACAAGCCACTTGGTTCCACGATGTCAATGGCATTGATCTTTTCTGATGTAATAGACTTCCTGACAGCAGTTTACAGCCCTTATTGTGAATTTCTGTTCTTCCTGGAACTTATATTATGAAAGACTCCATCCAACTGGCCGACAGTGTAATATCGCTGCAAGAAAATGAGGACAGCCGTGTATCAATTTCAAGTGCTGGTTTAGTGAGTGGCCATTTAGGCTGTAATATTCCCACACCTAATATTTGCCACACCCATATCTTTTTTGACAATAATGTTAACAGGCATGTCATCAGGTTTTCAAATGGCACTCAAGAGAACTTGCAAGCGGGTGTCAGAATGGCCGAGTGGTCTAAGGCGCCAGACTCAAGCTGTGATAAAGCTTCTCTTCCGTGGAGTCTTCTGGTCTCTAATGAGAGGCGTGGGTTCAAATCCCACTTCTGACATCTCTGTACTTTTCAATATTCCTGTCATATCTCGCAAAGCCATTGACAATGCATTTCTGAAGCTGGTGAACTGCGAGCCCCAATTTCTCTGCAGAAAGCGGATTTTCCCCCATATCCCAGCTTACATATATGGAAAATGTCAAATTGTGGATCCGGTTGGATGCAACGATTGATGACTTGAAACCCCATATTCATTCTACCTGGGTACTGAAAAGCAACCTTGTTTCTTACATATCATGAGGTGCTTTTTCATGATCTTACTGATTTTATGATTGAGTCTCTTAAGACAGGACATACTTTTTGATATTTAGTTACAGTGCATCTCCAAAAACAAGCTAACTTTCATTGAAAGAATCACATTGGTGCCATAAATTCCATGGCCATGTTTCTTTTCTGATGTTGGGCACCAGTGCATAGTCCTTTTGAGGAATTCCGCTGTTCTTCTTTGTTCTCATGTTACAGAGAATGCCTAAAAAATTGGAAATCAGGATGACATCCCTGGTTGAAAATAATGTCAGCAAGGTTTTAATATTGAGGACTGCTTTGGTCAGGAGTCATATGGCTTAGAATTCACTAGAGATGACATTCATGCAATGACCAAACATATACTTTTTTCCTTTCTTTTTGACACAAATTCTTGAGCAGCATGCCCTTCAGTGTCCAGGAGGCTTTCAAGAGGGATTTAACACAGACCCCAGATTGGCTGAGTGATCGAAGGTGCCAGAGTAAAGGTGTAATAGAAGTTATCTTCTATGGAGCCTTTGTCTCTCGTTTGAGGCGTCAGCTCAGCTCTCACCTCTGTTAAACCTATTCTTTTCAATGAGACATCTACATTTTGAAAAGCAATTCAAGCTGCATTTCTAGAGTCGCAGAATTTCAAGAACTGCATTTCCTGCATAATATGGATTTTCCCGTGTATTTGTGAGTGGATCGTAGAAAAAATGTGAAATTGGGGGTAACTGTCAGACCAGTGCTATAAAACCATTAAGCCCCAGGTTCATTGCGCTTTGGGACTGAGGAGCCACCTGAGGCGAAACATAAAATAAGAATTTATTTTTGCGATCCTACTTTGCTTCTGAGTCCCATTAGAGAACACACAATTTGATATCACATAACAATGCCTCAAGACAAACAAGCCACTTGGTTCCACGATGTCCATGACATTGATCTTTTCTGATATAATAGACTTCCTGACAGCAGTTTACAGCCCTTATTGTGAATTTCTGTTCTTCCTGGAACTTATATTATGAAAGACTCCATCCAACTGGCCGACAGTGTAATATCGCTGCAAGAAAATGAGGACAGCCGTGTATCAATTTCAAGTGCTGGTTTAGTGAGTGGCCATTTAGGCTGTAATATACCCACACCTAATATTTGCCACACCCATATCTTTTTTGACAATAATGTTAACAGGCATGTCATCAGGTTTTCAAATGGCACTCAAGAAAATTAGCAAGCGGGTGTCAGAATGGCCGAGTGGTCTAAGGCGCCAGACTCAAGCTGTGATAAAGCTTCTCTTCCGTGGAGTCTTCTGGTCTCTATTGAGAGGCGTGGGTTCAAATCCCACTTCTGACATCTCTGTACTTTTCAATATTCCTGCCATATCTCGCAAAGCCATTGACAATGCATTTCCAAAGCTGGTGAACTGCGAGCCCCAATTTCTCTGCAGAAAGCGGATTTTCACCCATATACCAGCTTACTTATATGGAAAATGTCAAATTGTGGATCCTGTTGGATGCAACGATTGATGACTTGAAACCCCATATTCATTCTACCTGGGTACTGAAAAGCAACCTTGTTTCTTACATATCATGAGGTGCTTTTTCATGATCTTACTGATTTTATGATTGAGTCTCTTAAGACAGGACATACTTTTTGATATTTAGTAACAGTGCATCTCCAAAAACAAGCTAACTTTCATTCAAAGAATCACATTGGTGCCATAAATTCCATGGCCATGTTTCTTTTCTGATGTTGGGCACCAGTGCATAGTCCTTTTGAGGAATTCCGCTATTCTTCTTTGTTCTCATGTTACAGAGAATGCCAAAAAAATTGGCAATGAGGATGACATCCCTGGTTGAAAATAATGTCAGCAAGGTTTTAATATTGAGGACTGCTTTGGTCAGGAGTCATATGGCTTAGAATTCACGAGAGATGACATTCATGCAATGACCAAACATATCCTTTTTTTCCTTTCTTTTTGACACAAATTCTTGAGCAGCATGCCCTTCAGTGTCCAGGAGGCTTTCAAGAGGGATTTAACACAGACCTTAGATTGGCTGAGTGGTCGAAGGTGCCAGAGGAACGGTGTAATAGAAGTTATCTTCTATGGAGCCTTTGTCTCTCGTTTGTGGCGTCAGCTCAGCTCTCACCTCTGTTAAACCTATTCTTTTCAATGAGACATCTACAATTTGATAAGCAATTCAAGCTGCATTTCTAGAGTCGCAGAATTTCAAGAACTGCATTTCCTGCATAATATGGATTTTCCCGTGTATTTGTGAGTGGATCGTAGAAAAAATGTGAAATTGGGGGTAACTGTCAGACCAGTGCTATAAAACCATTAAGCCCCAGGTTCATTGCGCTTTGGGACTGAGGAGCCACCTGGGGCGAAACATAAAATAAGAATTCATTTTTGCGATCCTACTTTGCTTCTGAGTCCCATTGGAGAACACACAATTTGATATCACATAACAATGCCTCAAGACAAACAAGCCACTTGGTTCCACGATGTCCATGGCATTGATCTTTTCTGATGTAATAGACTTCCTGACAGCAGTTTACAGCCCTTATTGTGAATTTCTGTTCTTCCTGGAACTTATATTATGAAAGACTCCATCCAACTGGCCGACAGTGTAATATCGCTGCAAGAAAATGAGGACAGCCGTGTATCAATTTCAAGTGCTGGTTTAGTGAGTGGCCATTTAGGCTGTAATATACCCACACCTAATATTTGCCACACCCATATCTTTTTTGACAATAATGTTAACAGGCATGTCATCAGGTTTTCAAATGGCACTCAAGAGAACTTGAAAGCGGGTGACAGAATGGCCGAGTGGTCTAAGGCGCCAGACTCTAGCTGTGATAAAGCTTCTCTTCCGTGGAGTCTTCTGGTCTCTAATTAGAGGCGTGGGTTCAAATCCCACTTCTGACAAATCTGAACTTTTCAATATTCCTGTCATATCTCGCAAAGCCATTGACAATGCATTTCCAAAGCTGGTGAAGTGCGAGCACCAATTTCTCTGCAGAAAGTGGATTTTCCCCCATCTCCCAGCTTACTTACATGGAAAATGTCAAATTGTGGATCCGGTTGGATGCAACGATTGATGACTTGAAACCCCATATTCATTCTACCTGGGTACTGAAAAGCAATCTTGTTTCTTACATATCATGAGGTGCTTTTTCATGATCTTACTGATTTTATGATTGAGTCTCTTAAGACAGGACATACTTTTTGATATTTAGTAACAGTGCATCTCCAAAAACAAGCTAACTTTGATTGAAAAAATCACATTGGTGCCATAAATTCCATGGCCATGTTTCTTTTTGTGATGTTGGGCACCAGTGCATAGTCCTTTTGAGGAATTCTTCTGTTCTTCTTTGTTCTCATGTTACAGAAAATGCCAAAAAAATTGGCAATCAGGATGACATCCCTGGTTGAAAATAATGTCAGCAAGGTTTTAATATTGAGGACTGCTTTGGTCAGGAGTCATATGGCTTAGAATTCACTAGAGATGACATTCATGCAATGACCAAACATATACTTTTTTCCTTTCTTTTTGAAACAAATTCTTGAGCAGCATGCCCTTCAGTGTCCAGGAGGCTTTCAAGAGGGATTTAACACAGACCCCAGATTGGCTGAGTGATCGAAGGTGCCAGAGTAAAGGTGTAATAGAAGTTATCTTCGATGGAGCCTTTGTCTCTCGTTTGAGACGACAGCTCAGCTCTCACCTCCGTTAAACCTATTCTTTTCAATGAGACATCTACATTTTGAAAAGCAATTCAAGCTGCATTTCTAGAGTCGCAGAATTTCAAGAACTGCATTTCCTGCATAATATGGATTTTCACGTGTATTTGTGAGTGGATCGTAGAAAAAATGTGAAATTGGGGGTAACTGTCAGACCAGTGCTATAAAACCATTAAGCCCCAGGTTCATTGCGCTTTGGGACTGAGGAGCCACCTGGGGCGAAACATAAAATAAGAATTTATTTTTGCTATCCTACTTTGCTTCTGAGTCCCATTAGAGAACACACAATTTGATATCACATAACAATGCCTCAAGACAAACAAGCCACTTGGTTCCACGATGTCCATGGCATTGATCTTTTCTGATATAATAGACTTCCTGACAGCAGTTTACAGCCCTTATTGTGAATTTCTGTTCTTCCTGGAACTTATATTATGAAAGACTCCATCCAACTGGCCGACAGTGTAATATCGCTGCAAGAAAATGAGGACAGCCGTGTATCAATTTCAAGTGCTGGTTTAGTGAGTGGCCATTTAGGCTGTAATATACCCACACCTAATATTTGCCACACCCATATCTTTTTTGACAATAATGTTAACAGGCATGTCATCAGGTTTTCAAATGGCACTCAAGAGAACTTGCAAGCCGGTGTCAGAATGGCCGAGTGGTCTAAGGCGCCAGACTCAAGCTGTGATGAAGCTTCTCTTCCGTGGAGTCTTCTGGTCTCTAATGAGAGGCGTGGGTTCAAATCCCACTTCTGACATCTCTGTACTTTTCAATATTCCTGTCATATCTCGCAAAGCCATTGACAATGCATTTCTGAAGCTGGTGAACTGCGAGCCCCAATTTCTCTGCAGAAAGGCGATTTTCCCCCATATCCCAGCTTACTTATATGGAAAATGTCAAATTGTGGATCCGGTTGGATGCAACGATTGATGACTTGAAACCCCATATTCATTCTACCTGGGTACTGAAAAGCAACCTTGTTTCTTACATATCATGAGGTGCTTTTTCATGATCTTACTGATTTTATGATTGAGTCTCTTAAGACAGGACATACTTTTTGATATTTAGTAACAGTGCATCTCCAAAAACAAGCTAACTTTCATTGAAAGAATCACATTGGTGCCATAAATTCCATGGCCATGTTTCTTTTCTGATGTTGGGCACCAGTGCATAGTCCTTTTGAGGAATTCCGCTGTTCTTCTTTGTTCTCATGTTACAGAGAATGCCTAAAAAATTGGAAATCAGGATGACATCCCTGGTTGAAAATAATGTCAGCAAGGTTTTAATATTGAGGACTGCTTTGGTCAGGAGTCATATGGCTTAGAATTCACTAGAGATGACATTCATGTAATGACCAAACATATACTTTTTTCCTTTCTTTTTGACACAAATTCTTGAGCAGCATGCCCTTCAGTGTCCAGGAGGCTTTCAAGAGGGATTTAACACAGACCCCAGATTGGCTGAGTGATCGAAGGTGCCAGAGTAAAGGTGTAATAGAAGTTATCTTCTATGGAGCCTTTGTCTCTCGTTTGAGGCGTCAGCTCAGCTCTCACCTCTGTTAAACCTACTCTTTTCAATGAGACATCTACATTTTGAAAAGCAATTCAAGCTGCATTTCTAGAGTCGCAGAATTTCAAGAACTGCATTTCCTGCATAATATGGATTTTCCCGTGTATTTGTGAGTGGATCGTAGAAAAAATGTGAAATTGGGGGTAACTGTCAGACCAGTGCTATAAAACCATTAAGCCCCAGGTTCATTGCGCTTTGGGACTGAGGAGCCACCTGGGGCGAAACATAAAATAAGAATTTATTTTTGCGATCCTACTTTGCTTCTGAGTCCCATTAGAGAACACACAATTTGATATCACATAACAATGCCTCAAGACAAACAAGCCACTTGGTTCCACGATGTCAATGGCATTGATCTTTTCTGATGTAATAGACTTCCTGACAGCAGTTTACAGCCCTTATTGTGAATTTCTGTTCTTCCTGGAACTTATATTATGAAAGACTCCATCCAACTGGCCGACAATGTAATATCGCTGCAAGAAAATGAGGACAGCCGTGTATCAATTTCAAGTGCTGGTTTAGTGAGTGGCCATTTAGGCTGTAATATACCCACATCTAATATTTGCCACACCCATATCTTTTTTGACAATAATGTTAACAGGCATGTCATCAGGTTTTCAAATGGCACTCAAGAAAATTAGCAAGCGGGTGTCAGAATGGCTGAGTGGTCTAAGGCGCCAGACTCAAGCTGTGATAAAGCTTCTCTTCTGTGGAGTCTTCTGGTCTCTATTGAGAGGCGTGGGTTCAAATCCCACTTCTGACATCTCTGTACTTTTCAATATTCCTGCCATATCTCGCAAAGCCATTGACAATGCATTTCCAAAGCTGGTGAACTGCGAGCCCCAATTTCTCTGCAGAAAGCGGATTTTCACCCATATACCAGCTTACTTATATGGAAAATGTCAAATTGTGGATCCCGTTGGATGCAACGATTGATGACTTGAAACCCCATATTCATTCTACCTGGGTACTGAAAAGCAACCTTGTTTCTTACATATCATGAGGTGCTTTTTCATGATCTTACTGATTTTATGATTGAGTCTCTTAAGACAGGACATACTTTTTGATATTTAGTAACAGTGCATCTCCAAAAACAAGCTAACTTTGATTCAAAGAATCACATTGGTGCCATAAATTCCATGGCCATGTTTCTTTTCTGATGTTGGGCACCAGTGCATAGTCCTTTTGAGGAATTCCGCTGTTCTTCTTTGTTCTCATGTTACAGAGAATGCCAAAAAAATTGGCAATCAGGATGACATCCCTGGTTGAAAATAATGTCAGCAAGGTTTTAATATTGAGGACTGCTTTGGTCAGGAGTCATATGGCTTAGAATTCACGAGAGATGACATTCATGCAATGACCAAACATATACTTTTTTCCTTTCTTTTTGACACAAATTCTCGAGCAGCATGCCCTTCAGTGTCCAGGAGGCTTTCAAGAGGGATTTAACACAGACCCCAGATTGGCTGAGTGATCGAAGGTGCCAGAGTAAAGGTGTAATAGAAGTTATCTTCTATGGAGCCTTTGTCTCTCATTTGAGGCGTCAGCTCAGCTCTCACCTCTGTTAAACCTATTCTTTTCAATGAGACATCTACATTTTGAAAAGCAATTCAAGCTGCATTTCTAGAGTCGCAGAATTTCAAGAACTGCATTTCCTGCATAATATGGATTTTCCCGTGTATTTGTGAGTGGATCGTAGAAAAAATGTGAAATTGGGGGTAACTGTCAGACCAGTGCTATAAAACCATTAAGCCCCAGGTTCATTGCGCTTTGGGACTGAGGAGCCACCTGAGGCGAAACATAAAACAAGAATTTATTTTTGCGATCCTACTTTGCTTCTGAGTCCCATTAGAGAACACACAATTTGATATCACATAACAATGCCTCAAGACAAACAAGCCACTTGGTTCCACGATGTCCATGGCATTGATCTTTTCTGATATAATAGACTTCCTGACAGCAGTTTACAGCCCTTATTGTGAATTTCTGTTCTTCCTGGAACTTATATTATGAAAGACTCCATCCAACTGGCCGACAGTGTAATATCGCTGCAAGAAAATGAGGACAGCCGTGTATCAATTTCAAGTGCTGGTTTAGTGAGTGGCCATTTAGGCTGTAATATACCCACACCTAATATTTGCCACACCCATATCTTTTTTGACAATAATGTTAACAGGCATGTCATCAGGTTTTCAAATGGCACTCAAGAAAATTAGCAAGCGGGTGTCAGAATGGCCGAGTGGTCTAAGGCGCCAGACTCAAGCTGTGATAAAGCTTCTCTTCCGTGGAGTCTTCTGGTCTCTATTGAGAGGTGTGGGTTCAAATTCCACTTCTGACATCTCTGTACTTTTCAATATTCCTGCCATATCTCGCAAAGCCATTGACAATGCATTTCCAAAGCTGGTGAACTGCGAGCCCCAATTTCTCTGCAGAAAGCGGATTTTCACCCATATACCAGCTTACTTATATGGAAAATGTCAAATTGTGGTTCCCGTTGGATGCAACGATTGATGACTTGAAACCCCATATTCATTCTACCTGGGTACTGAAAAGCAACCTTGTTTCTTACATATCATGAGGTGCTTTTTCATGATCTTACTGATTTTATGATTGAGTCTCTTAAGACAGGACATACTTTTTGATATTTAGTAACAGTGCATCTCCAAAAACAAGCTAACTTTGATTCAAAGAATCACATTGGTGCCATAAATTCCATGGCCATGTTTCTTTTCTGATGTTGGGCACCAGTGCATAGTCCTTTTGAGGAATTCCGCTGTTCTTCTTTGTTCTCATGTTACAGAGAATGCCAAAAAAATTGGCAATCAGGATGACATCCCTGGTTGAAAATAATGTCAGCAAGGTTTTAATATTGAGGACTGCTTTGGTCAGGAGTCATATGGCTTAGAATTCACGAGAGATGACATTCATGCAATGACCAAACATATACTTTTTTTCCTTTCTTTTTGACACAAATTCTTGAGCAGCATGCCCTTCAGTGTCCAGGAGGCTTTCAAGAGGGATTTAACACAGACCTTAGATTGGCTGAGTGGTCGAAGGTGCCAGAGGAAAGGTGTAATAGAAGTTATCTTCTATGGAGCCTTTGTCTCTCGTTTGAGGCGTCAGCTCAGCTCTCACCTCCGTTAAACCTATTCTTTTCAATGAGACATCTACATTTTGAAAAGCAATTCAAGCTGCATTTCTAGAGTCGCAGAATTTCAAGAACTGCATTTCCTGCATAATATGGATTTTCACGTGTATTTGTGAGTGGATCGTAGAAAAAATGTGAAATTGGGGGTAACTGTCAGACCAGTGCTATAAAACCATTAAGCCCCAGGTTCATTGCGCTTTGGGACTGAGGAGCCACCTGGGGCGAAACATAAAATAAGAATTTATTTTTGCTATCCTACTTTGCTTCTGAGTCCCATTAGAGAACACACAATTTGATATCACATAACAATGCCTCAAGACAAACAAGCCACTTGGTTCCACGATGTCCATGGCATTGATCTTTTCTGATATAATAGACTTCCTGACAGCAGTTTACAGCCCTTATTGTGAATTTCTGTTCTTCCTGGAACTTATATTATGAAAGACTCCATCCAACTGGCCGACAGTGTAATATCGCTGCAAGAAAATGAGGACAGCCGTGTATCAATTTCAAGTGCTGGTTTAGTGAGTGGCCATTTAGGCTGTAATATACCCACACCTAATATTTGCCACACCCATATCTTTTTTGACAATAATGTTAACAGGCATGTCATCAGGTTTTCAAATGGCACTCAAGAGAACTTGCAAGCGGGTGTCAGAATGGCCGAGTGGTCTAAGGCGCCAGACTCAAGCTGTGATGAAGCTTCTCTTCCGTGGAGTCTTCCGGTCTCTAATGAGAGGCGTGTGTTCAAATCCCACTTCTGACATCTCTGTACTTTTCAATATTCCTGTCATATCTCGCAAAGCCATTGACAATGCATTTCTGAAGCTGGTGAACTGCGAGCCCCAATTTCTCTGCAGAAAGGCGATTTTTCCCCATATCCCAGCTTACTTATATGGAAAATGTCAAATTGTGGATCCGGTTGGATGCAACGATTGATGACTTGAAACCCCATATTCATTCTACCTGGGTACTGAAAAGCAACCTTGTTTCTTACATATCATGAGGTGCTTTTTCATGATCTTACTGATTTTATGATTGAGTCTCTTAAGACAGGACATACTTTTTGATATTTAGTAACAGTGCATCTCCAAAAACAAGCTAACTTTCATTGAAAGAATCACATTGGTGCCATAAATTCCATGGCCATGTTTCTTTTCTGATGTTGGGCACCAGTGCATAGTCCTTTTGAGGAATTCCGCTGTTCTTCTTTGTTCTCATGTTACAGAGAATGCCTAAAAAATTGGAAATCAGGATGACATCCCTGGTTGAAAATAATGTCAGCAAGGTTTTAATATTGAGGACTGCTTTGGTCAGGAGTCATATGGCTTAGAATTCACTAGAGATGACATTCATGTAATGACCAAACATATACTTTTTTCCTTTCTTTTTGACACAAATTCTTGAGCAGCATGCCCTTCAGTGTCCAGGAGGCTTTCAAGAGGGATTTAACACAGACCCCAGATTGGCTGAGTGATCGAAGGTGCCAGAGTAAAGGTGTAATAGAAGTTATCTTCTATGGAGCCTTTGTCTCTCGTTTGAGGCGTCAGCTCAGCTCTCACCTCTGTTAAACCTATTCTTTTCAATGAGACATCTACATTTTGAAAAGCAATTCAAGCTGCATTTCTAGAGTCGCAGAATTTCAAGAACTGCATTTCCTGCATAATATGGATTTTCCCGTGTATTTGTGAGTGGATCGTAGAAAAAATGTGAAATTGGGGGTAACTGTCAGACCAGTGCTATAAAACCATTAAGCCCCAGGTTCATTGCGCTTTGGGACTGAGGAGCCACCTGGGGCGAAACATAAAATAAGAATTTATTTTTGCGATCCTACTTTGCTTCTGAGTCCCATTAGAGAACACACAATTTGATATCACATAACAATGCCTCAAGACAAACAAGCCACTTGGTTCCACGATGTCAATGGCATTGATCTTTTCTGATGTAATAGACTTCCTGACAGCAGTTTACAGCCCTTATTGTGAATTTCTGTTCTTCCTGGAACTTATATTATGAAAGACTCCATCCAACTGGCCGACAGTGTAATATCGCTGCAAGAAAATGAGGACAGCCGTGTATCAATTTCAAGTGCTGGTTTAGTGAGTGGCCATTTAGGCTGTAATATACCCACACCTAATATTTGCCACACCCATATCTTTTTTGACAATAATGTTAACAGGCATGTCATCAGGTTTTCAAATGGCACTCAAGAAAATTAGCAAGCGGGTGTCAGAATGGCCGAGTGGTCTAAGGCGCCAGACTCAAGCTGTGATAAAGCTTCTCTTCCGTGGAGTCTTCTGGTCTCTATTGAGAGGCGTGGGTTCAAATCCCACTTCTGACATCTCTGTACTTTTCAATATTCCTGCCATATCTCGCAAAGCCATTGACAATGCATTTCCAAAGCTGGTGAACTGCGAGCCCCAATTTCTCTGCAGAAAGCGGATTTTCACCCATATACCAGCTTACTTATATGGAAAATGTCAAATTGTGGATCCCGTTGGATGCAACGATTGATGACTTGAAACCCCATATTCATTCTACCTGGGTACTGAAAAGCAACCTTGTTTCTTACATATCATGAGGTGCTTTTTCATGATCTTACTGATTTTATGATTGAGTCTCTTAAGACAGGACATACTTTTTGATATTTAGTAACAGTGCATCTCCAAAAACAAGCTAACTTTGATTCAAAGAATCACATTGGTGCCATAAATTCCATGGCCATGTTTCTTTTCTGATGTTGGGCACCAGTGCATAGTCCTTTTGAGGAATTCCGCTGTTCTTCTTTGTTCTCATGTTACAGAGAATGCCAAAAAAATTGGCAATCAGGATGACATCCCTGGTTGAAAATAATGTCAGCAAGGTTTTAATATTGAGGACTGCTTTGGTCAGGAGTCATATGGCTTAGAATTCACGAGAGATGACATTCATGCAATGACCAAACATATACTTTTTTCCTTTCTTTTTGACACAAATTCTCGAGCAGCATGCCCTTCAGTGTCCAGGAGGCTTTCAAGAGGGATTTAACACAGACCCCAGATTGGCTGAGTGATCGAAGGTGCCAGAGTAAAGGTGTAATAGAAGTTATCTTCTATGGAGCCTTTGTCTCTCGTTTGAGGCGTCAGCTCAGCTCTCACCTCTGTTAAACCTATTCTTTTCAATGAGACATCTACATTTTGAAAAGCAATTCAAGCTGCATTTCTAGAGTCGCAGAATTTCAAGAACTGCATTTCCTGCATAATATGGATTTTCCCGTGTATTTGTGAGTGGATCGTAGAAAAAATGTGAAATTGGGGGTAACTGTCAGACCAGTGCTATAAAACCATTAAGCCCCAGGTTCATTGCGCTTTGGGACTGAGGAGCCACCTGAGGCGAAACATAAAATAAGAATTTATTTTTGCGATCCTACTTTGCTTCTGAGTCCCATTAGAGAACACACAATTTGATATCACATAACAATGCCTCAAGACAAACAAGCCACTTGGTTCCACGATGTCCATGGCATTGATCTTTTCTGATATAATAGACTTCCTGACAGCAGTTTACAGCCCTTATTGTGAATTTCTGTTCTTCCTGGAACTTATATTATGAAAGACTCCATCCAACTGGCCGACAGTGTAATATCGCTGCAAGAAAATGAGGACAGCCGTGTATCAATTTCAAGTGCTGGTTTAGTGAGTGACCATTTAGGCTGTAATATACCCACACCTAATATTTGCCACACCCATATCTTTTTTGACAATAATGTTAACAGGCATGTCATCAGGTTTTCAAATGGCACTCAAGAGAACTTGCAAGCCGGTGTCAGAATGGCCGAGTGGTCTAAGGCGCCAGACTCAAGCTGTGATAAAGCTTCTCTTCCGTGGAGTCTTCTGGTCTCTATTGAGAGGCGTGGGTTCAAATCCCACTTCTGACATCTCTGTACTTTTCAATATTCCTGCCATATCTCGCAAAGCCATTGACAATGCATTTCCAAAGCTGGTGAACTGCGAGCCCCAATTTCTCTGCAGAAAGCGAATTTTCACCCATATACCAGCTTACTTATATGGAAAATGTCAAATTGTGGATCCCGTTGGATGCAACAATTGATGACTTGAAACCCCATATTCATTCTACCTGGGTACTGAAAAGCAACCTTGTTTCTTACATATCATGAGGTGCTTTTTCATGATCTTACTGATTTTATGATTGAGTCTCTTAAGACAGGACATACTTTTTGATATTTAGTAACAGTGCATCTCCAAAAACAAGCTAACTTTGATTCAAAGAATCACATTGGTGCCATAAATTCCATGGCCATGTTTCTTTTCTGATGTTGGGCACCAGTGCATAGTCCTTTTGAGGAATTCCGCTGTTCTTCTTTGTTCTCATGTTACAGAGAATGCCAAAAAAATTGGCAATCAGGATGACATCCCTGGTTGAAAATAATGTCAGCAAGGTTTTAATATTGAGGACTGCTTTGGTCAGGAGTCATATGGCTTAGAATTCACGAGAGATGACATTCATGCAATGACCAAACATATACTTTTTTTCCTTTCTTTTTGACACAAATTCTTGAGCAGCATGCCCTTCAGTGTCCAGGAGGCTTTCAAGAGGGATTTAACACAGACCTTAGATTGGCTGAGTGGTCGAAGGTGCCAGAGGAAAGGTGTAATAGAAGTTATCTTCTATGGAGCCTTTGTCACTCGTTTGAGGCGTCAGCTCAGCTCTCACCTCCGTTAAACCTATTCTTTTCAATGAGACATCTACATTTTGAAAAGCAATTCAAGCTGCATTTCTAGAGTCGCAGAATTTCAAGAACTGCATTTCCTGCATAATATGGATTTTCACGTGTATTTGTGAGTGGATCGTAGAAAAAATGTGAAATTGGGGGTAACTGTCAGACCAGTGCTATAAAACCATTAAGCCCCAGGTTCATTGCGCTTTGGGACTGAGGAGCCACCTGGGGCGAAACATAAAATAAGAATTTATTTTTGCTATCCTACTTTGCTTCTGAGTCCCATTAGAGAACACACAATTTGATATCACATAACAATGCCTCAAGACAAACAAGCCACTTGGTTCCACGATGTCCATGGCATTGATCTTTTCTGATATAATAGACTTCCTGACAGCAGTTTACAGCCCTTATTGTGAATTTCTGTTCTTCCTGGAACTTATATTATGAAAGACTCCATCCAACTGGCCGACAGTGTAATATCGCTGCAAGAAAATGAGGACAGCCGTGTATCAATTTCAAGTGCTGGTTTAGTGAGTGGCCATTTAGGCTGTAATATACCCACACCTAATATTTGCCACACCCATATCTTTTTTGACAATAATGTTAACAGGCATGTCATCAGGTTTTCAAATGGCACTCAAGAGAACTTGCGAGCCGGTGTCAGAATGGCCGAGTGGTCTAAGGCGCCAGACTCAAGCTGTGATGAAGCTTCTCTTCCGTGGAGTCTTCTGGTCTCTAATGAGAGGCGTGGGTTCAAATCCCACTTCTGACATCTCTGTACTTTTCAATATTCCTGTCATATCTCGCAAAGCCATTGACAATGCATTTCTGAAGCTGGTGAACTGCGAGCCCCAATTTCTCTGCAGAAAGGCGATTTTCCCCCATATCCCAGCTTACTTATATGGAAAATGTCAAATTGTGGATCCGGTTGGATGCAACGATTGATGACTTGAAACCCCATATTCATTCTACCTGGGTACTGAAAAGCAACCTTGTTTCTTACATATCATGAGGTGCTTTTTCATGATCTTACTGATTTTATGATTGAGTCTCTTAAGACAGGACATACTTTTTGATATTTAGTAACAGTGCATCTCCAAAAACAAGCTAACTTTCATTGAAAGAATCACATTGGTGCCATAAATTCCATGGCCATGTTTCTTTTCTGATGTTGGGCACCAGTGCATAGTCCTTTTGAGGAATTCCGCTGTTCTTCTTTGTTCTCATGTTACAGAGAATGCCTAAAAAATTGGAAATCAGGATGACATCCCTGGTTGAAAATAATGTCAGCAAGGTTTTAATATTGAGGACTGCTTTGGTCAGGAGTCATATGGCTTAGAATTCACTAGAGATGACATTCATGTAATGACCAAACATATACTTTTTTCCTTTCTTTTTGACACAAATTCTTGAGCAGCATGCCCTTCAGTGTCCAGGAGGCTTTCAAGAGGGATTTAACACAGACCCCAGATTGGCTGAGTGATCGAAGGTGCCAGAGTAAAGGTGTAATAGAAGTTATCTTCTATGGAGCCTTTGTCTCTCGTTTGAGGCGTCAGCTCAGCTCTCACCTCTGTTAAACCTATTCTTTTCAATGAGACATCTACATTTTGAAAAGCAATTCAAGCTGCATTTCTAGAGTCGCAGAATTTCAAGAACTGCATTTCCTGCATAATATGGATTTTCCCGTGTATTTGTGAGTGGATCGTAGAAAAAATGTGAAATTGGGGGTAACTGTCAGACCAGTGCTATAAAACCATTAAGCCCCAGGTTCATTGCGCTTTGGGACTGAGGAGCCACCTGGGGCGAAACATAAAATAAGAATTTATTTTTGCGATCCTACTTTGCTTCTGAGTCCCATTAGAGAACACACAATTTGATATCACATAACAATGCCTCAAGACAAACAAGCCACTTGGTTCCACGATGTCAATGGCATTGATCTTTTCTGATGTAATAGACTTCCTGACAGCAGTTTACAGCCCTTATTGTGAATTTCTGTTCTTCCTGGAACTTATATTATGAAAGACTCCATCCAACTGGCCGACAGTGTAATATCGCTGCAAGAAAATGAGGACAGCCGTGTATCAATTTCAAGTGCTGGTTTAGTGAGTGGCCATTTAGGCTGTAATATACCCACACCTAATATTTGCCACACCCATATCTTTTTTGACAATAATGTTAACAGGCATGTCATCAGGTTTTCAAATGGCACTCAAGAAAATTAGCAAGCGGGTGTCAGAATGGCCGAGTGGTCTAAGGCGCCAGACTCAAGCTGTGATAAAGCTTCTCTTCCGTGGAGTCTTCTGGTCTCTATTGAGAGGCGTGGGTTCAAATCCCACTTCTGACATCTCTGTACTTTTCAATATTCCTGCCATATCTCGCAAAGCCATTGACAATGCATTTCCAAAGCTGGTGAACTGCGAGCCCCAATTTCTCTGCAGAAAGCGGATTTTCACCCATATACCAGCTTACTTATATGGAAAATGTCAAATTGTGGATCCCGTTGGATGCAACGATTGATGACTTGAAACCCCATATTCATTCTACCTGGGTACTGAAAAGCAACCTTGTTTCTTACATATCATGAGGTGCTTTTTCATGATCTTACTGATTTTATGATTGAGTCTCTTAAGACAGGACATACTTTTTGATATTTAGTAACAGTGCATCTCCAAAAACAAGCTAACTTTCATTCAAAGAATCACATTGGTGCCATAAATTCCATGGCCATGTTTCTTTTCTGATGTTGGGCACCAGTGCATAGTCCTTTTGAGGAATTCCGCTGTTCTTCTTTGTTCTCATGTTACAGAGAATGCCAAAAAAATTGGCAATCAGGATGACATCCCTGGTTGAAAATAATGTCAGCAAGGTTTTAATATTGAGGACTGCTTTGGTCAGGAGTCATATGGCTTAGAATTCACGAGAGATGACATTCATGCAATGACCAAACATATACTTTTTTTCCTTTCTTTTTGACACAAATTCTTGAGCAGCATGCCCTTCAGTGTCCAGGAGGCTTTCAAGAGGGATTTAACACAGACCTTAGATTGGCTGAGTGGTCGAAGGTGCCAGAGGAAAGGTGTAATAGAAGTTATCTTCTATGGAGCCTTTGTCACTCGTTTGAGGCGTCAGCTCAGCTCTCACCTCCGTTAAACCTATTCTTTTCAATGAGACATCTACATTTTGAAAAGCAATTCAAGCTGCATTTCTAGAGTCGCAGAATTTCAAGAACTGCATTTCCTGCATAATATGGATTTTCACGTGTATTTGTGAGTGGATCGTAGAAAAAATGTGAAATTGGGGGTAACTGTCAGACCAGTGCTATAAAACCATTAAGCCCCAGGTTCATTGCGCTTTGGGACTGAGGAGCCACCTGGGGCGAAACATAAAATAAGAATTTATTTTTGCTATCCTACTTTGCTTCTGAGTCCCATTAGAGAACACACAATTTGATATCACATAACAATGCCTCAAGACAAACAAGCCACTTGGTTCCACGATGTCCATGGCATTGATCTTTTCTGATATAATAGACTTCCTGACAGCAGTTTACAGCCCTTATTGTGAATTTCTGTTCTTCCTGGAACTTATATTATGAAAGACTCCATCCAACTGGCCGACAGTGTAATATCGCTGCAAGAAAATGAGGACAGCCGTGTATCAATTTCAAGTGCTGGTTTAGTGAGTGGCCATTTAGGCTGTAATATACCCACACCTAATATTTGCCACACCCATATCTTTTTTGACAATAATGTTAACAGGCATGTCATCAGGTTTTCAAATGGCACTCAAGAGAACTTGCAAGCCGGTGTCAGAATGGCCGAGTGGTCTAAGGCGCCAGACTCAAGCTGTGATGAAGCTTCTCTTCCGTGGAGTCTTCTGGTCTCTAATGAGAGGCGTGGGTTCAAATCCCACTTCTGACATCTCTGTACTTTTCAATATTCCTGTCATATCTCGCAAAGCCATTGACAATGCATTTCTGAAGCTGGTGAACTGCGAGCCCCAATTTCTCTGCAGAAAGGCGATTTTCCCCCATATCCCAGCTTACTTATATGGAAAATGTCAAATTGTGGATCCGGTTGGATGCAACGATTGATGACTTGAAACCCCATATTCATTCTACCTGGGTACTGAAAAGCAACCTTGTTTCTTACATATCATGAGGTGCTTTTTCATGATCTTACTGATTTTATGATTGAGTCTCTTAAGACAGGACATACTTTTTGATATTTAGTAACAGTGCATCTCCAAAAACAAGCTAACTTTCATTGAAAGAATCACATTGGTGCCATAAATTCCATGGCCATGTTTCTTTTCTGATGTTGGGCACCAGTGCATAGTCCTTTTGAGGAATTCCGCTGTTCTTCTTTGTTCTCATGTTACAGAGAATGCCTAAAAAATTGGAAATCAGGATGACATCCCTGGTTGAAAATAATGTCAGCAAGGTTTTAATATTGAGGACTGCTTTGGTCAGGAGTCATATGGCTTAGAATTCACTAGAGATGACATTCATGTAATGACCAAACATATACTTTTTTCCTTTCTTTTTGACACAAATTCTTGAGCAGCATGCCCTTCAGTGTCCAGGAGGCTTTCAAGAGGGATTTAACACAGACCCCAGATTGGCTGAGTGATCGAAGGTGCCAGAGTAAAGGTGTAATAGAAGTTATCTTCTATGGAGCCTTTGTCACTCGTTTGAGGCGTCAGCTCAGCTCTCACCTCCGTTAAACCTATTCTTTTCAATGAGACATCTACATTTTGAAAAGCAATTCAAGCTGCATTTCTAGAGTCGCAGAATTTCAAGAACTGCATTTCCTGCATAATATGGATTTTCACGTGTATTTGTGAGTGGATCGTAGAAAAAATGTGAAATTGGGGGTAACTGTCAGACCAGTGCTATAAAACCATTAAGCCCCAGGTTCATTGCGCTTTGGGACTGAGGAGCCACCTGGGGCGAAACATAAAATAAGAATTTATTTTTGCTATCCTACTTTGCTTCTGAGTCCCATTAGAGAACACACAATTTGATATCACATAACAATGCCTCAAGACAAACAAGCCACTTGGTTCCACGATGTCCATGGCATTGATCTTTTCTGATATAATAGACTTCCTGACAGCAGTTTACAGCCCTTATTGTGAATTTCTGTTCTTCCTGGAACTTATATTATGAAAGACTCCATCCAACTGGCCGACAGTGTAATATCGCTGCAAGAAAATGAGGACAGCCGTGTATCAATTTCAAGTGCTGGTTTAGTGAGTGGCCATTTAGGCTGTAATATACCCACACCTAATATTTGCCACACCCATATCTTTTTTGACAATAATGTTAACAGGCATGTCATCAGGTTTTCAAATGGCACTCAAGAGAACTTGCAAGCCGGTGTCAGAATGGCCGAGTGGTCTAAGGCGCCAGACTCAAGCTGTGATGAAGCTTCTCTTCCGTGGAGTCTTCTGGTCTCTAATGAGAGGCGTGGGTTCAAATCCCACTTCTGACATCTCTGTACTTTTCAATATTCCTGTCATATCTCGCAAAGCCATTGACAATGCATTTCTGAAGCTGGTGAACTGCGAGCCCCAATTTCTCTGCAGAAAGGCGATTTTCCCCCATATCCCAGCTTACTTATATGGAAAATGTCAAATTGTGGATCCGGTTGGATGCAACGATTGATGACTTGAAACCCCATATTCATTCTACCTGGGTACTGAAAAGCAACCTTGTTTCTTACATATCATGAGGTGCTTTTTCATGATCTTACTGATTTTATGATTGAGTCTCTTAAGACAGGACATACTTTTTGATATTTAGTAACAGTGCATCTCCAAAAACAAGCTAACTTTCATTGAAAGAATCACATTGGTGCCATAAATTCCATGGCCATGTTTCTTTTCTGATGTTGGGCACCAGTGCATAGTCCTTTTGAGGAATTCCGCTGTTCTTCTTTGTTCTCATGTTACAGAGAATGCCTAAAAAATTGGAAATCAGGATGACATCCCTGGTTGAAAATAATGTCAGCAAGGTTTTAATATTGAGGACTGCTTTGGTCAGGAGTCATATGGCTTAGAATTCACTAGAGATGACATTCATGTAATGACCAAACATATACTTTTTTCCTTTCTTTTTGACACAAATTCTTGAGCAGCATGCCCTTCAGTGTCCAGGAGGCTTTCAAGAGGGATTTAACACAGACCCCAGATTGGCTGAGTGATCGAAGGTGCCAGAGTAAAGGTGTAATAGAAGTTATCTTCTATGGAGCCTTTGTCTCTCGTTTGAGGCGTCAGCTCAGCTCTCACCTCTGTTAAACCTATTCTTTTCAATGAGACATCTACATTTTGAAAAGCAATTCAAGCTGCATTTCTAGAGTCGCAGAATTTCAAGAACTGCATTTCCTGCATAATATGGATTTTCCCGTGTATTTGTGAGTGGATCGTAGAAAAAATGTGAAATTGGGGGTAACTGTCAGACCAGTGCTATAAAACCATTAAGCCCCAGGTTCATTGCGCTTTGGGACTGAGGAGCCACCTGGGGCGAAACATAAAATAAGAATTTATTTTTGCGATCCTACTTTGCTTCTGAGTCCCATTAGAGAACACACAATTTGATATCACATAACAATGCCTCAAGACAAACAAGCCACTTGGTTCCACGATGTCAATGGCATTGATCTTTTCTGATGTAATAGACTTCCTGACAGCAGTTTACAGCCCTTATTGTGAATTTCTGTTCTTCCTGGAACTTATATTATGAAAGACTCCATCCAACTGGCCGACAGTGTAATATCGCTGCAAGAAAATGAGGACAGCCGTGTATCAATTTCAAGTGCTGGTTTAGTGAGTGGCCATTTAGGCTGTAATATACCCACACCTAATATTTGCCACACCCATATCTTTTTTGACAATAATGTTAACAGGCATGTCATCAGGTTTTCAAATGGCACTCAAGAAAATTAGCAAGCGGGTGTCAGAATGGCCGAGTGGTCTAAGGCGCCAGACTCAAGCTGTGATAAAGCTTCTCTTCCGTGGAGTCTTCTGGTCTCTATTGAGAGGCGTGGGTTCAAATCCCACTTCTGACATCTCTGTACTTTTCAATATTCCTGCCATATCTCGCAAAGCCATTGACAATGCATTTCCAAAGCTGGTGAACTGCGAGCCCCAATTTCTCTGCAGAAAGCGGATTTTCACCCATATACCAGCTTACTTATATGGAAAATGTCAAATTGTGGATCCCGTTGGATGCAACGATTGATGACTTGAAACCCCATATTCATTCTACCTGGGTACTGAAAAGCAACCTTGTTTCTTACATATCATGAGGTGCTTTTTCATGATCTTACTGATTTTATGATTGAGTCTCTTAAGACAGGACATACTTTTTGATATTTAGTAACAGTGCATCTCCAAAAACAAGCTAACTTTCATTCAAAGAATCACATTGGTGCCATAAATTCCATGGCCATGTTTCTTTTCTGATGTTGGGCACCAGTGCATAGTCCTTTTGAGGAATTCCGCTGTTCTTCTTTGTTCTCATGTTACAGAGAATGCCAAAAAAATTGGCAATCAGGATGACATCCCTGGTTGAAAATAATGTCAGCAAGGTTTTAATATTGAGGACTGATTTGGTCAGGAGTCATATGGCTTAGAATTCACGAGAGATGACATTCATGCAATGACCAAACATATACTTTTTTCCTTTCTTTTTGACACAAATTCTCGAGCAGCATGCCCTTCAGTGTCCAGGAGGCTTTCAAGAGGGATTTAACACAGACCCCAGATTGGCTGAGTGATCGAAGGTGCCAGAGTAAAGGTGTAATAGAAGTTATCTTCTATGGAGCCTTTGTCTCTCGTTTGAGGCGTCAGCTCAGCTCTCACCTCTGTTAAACCTATTCTTTTCAATGAGACATCTACATTTTGAAAAGCAATTCAAGCTGCATTTCTAGAGTCGCAGAATTTCAAGAACTGCATTTCCTGCATAATATGGATTTTCCCGTGTATTTGTGAGTGGATCGTAGAAAAAATGTGAAATTGGGGGTAACTGTCAGACCAGTGCTATAAAACCATTAAGCCCCAGGTTCATTGCGCTTTGGGACTGAGGAGCCACCTGAGGCGAAACATAAAATAAGAATTTATTTTTGCGATCCTACTTTGCTTCTGAGTCCCATTAGAGAACACACAATTTGATATCACATAACAATGCCTCAAGACAAACAAGCCACTTGGTTCCACGATGTCCATGGCATTGATCTTTTCTGATATAATAGACTTCCTGACAGCAGTTTACAGCCCTTATTGTGAATTTCTGTTCTTCCTGGAACTTATATTATGAAAGACTCCATCCAACTGGCCGACAGTGTAATATCGCTGCAAGAAAATGAGGACAGCCGTGTATCAATTTCAAGTGCTGGTTTAGTGAGTGGCCATTTAGGCTGTAATATACCCACACCTAATATTTGCCACACCCATATCTTTTTTGACAATAATGTTAACAGGCATGTCATCAGGTTTTCAAATGGCACTCAAGAAAATTAGCAAGTGGGTGTCAGAATGGCCGAGTGGTCTAAGGCGCCAGACTCAAGCTGTGATAAAGCTTCTCTTCCGTGGAGTCTTCTGGTCTCTATTGAGAGGAGTGGGTTCAAATCCCACTTCTGACATCTCTGTACTTTTCAATATTCCTGCCATTGACAATGCATTTCCAAAGCTGGTGAACTGCGAGCCCCAATTTCTCTGCAGAAAGCGGATTTTTGCCCATATACCAGCTTACTTATATGGAAAATGTCAAATTGTGGATCCCGTTGGATGCAACAATTGATGACTTGAAACCCCATATTCATTCTACCTGGGTACTGAAATGCAACCTTGTTTCTTACATATCATGAGGTGCTTTTTCATGATCTTACTGATTTTATGATTGAGTCTCTTAAGACAGGACATACTTTTTGATATTTAGTAACAGTGCATCTCCAAAAACAAGCTAACTTTGATTCAAAGAATCACATTGGTGCCATAAATTCCATGGCCATGTTTCTTTTCTGATGTTGGGCACCAGTGCATAGTCCTTTTGAGGAATTCCGCTGTTCTTCTTTGTTCTCATGTTACAGAGAATGCCAAAAAAATTGGCAATCAGGATGACATCCCTGGTTGAAAATAATGTCAGCAAGGTTTTAATATTGAGGACTGCTTTGGTCAGGAGTCATATGGCTTAGAATTCACGAGAGATGACATTCATGCAATGACCAAACATATACTTTTTTTCCTTTCTTTTTGACACAAATTCTTGAGCAGCATGCCCTTCAGTGTCCAGGAGGCTTTCAAGAGGGGTTTAACACAGACCTTAGATTGGCTGAGTGGTCGAAGGTGCCAGAGGAAAGGTGTAATAGAAGTTATCTTCTATGGAGCCTTTGTCTCTCGTTTGAGGCGTCAGCTCAGCTCTCACCTCCGTTAAACCTATTCTTTTCAATGAGACATCTACATTTTGAGAAGCAATTCAAGCTGCATTTCTAGAGTCGCAGAATTTCAAGAACTGCATTTCCTGCATAATATGGATTTTCACGTGTATTTGTGAGTGGATCGTAGAAAAAATGTGAAATTGGGGGTAACTGTCAGACCAGTGCTATAAAACCATTAAGCCGCAGGTTCATTGCGCTTTGGGACTGAGGAGCCACCTGGGGCGAAACATAAAATAAGAATTTATTTTTGCTATCCTACTTTGCTTCTGAGTCCCATTAGAGAACACACAATTTGATATCACATAACAATGCCTCAAGACAAACAAGCCACTTGGTTCCACGATGTCCATGGCATTGATCTTTTCTGATATAATAGACTTCCTGACAGCAGTTTACAGCCCTTATTGTGAATTTCTGTTCTTCCTGGAACTTATATTATGAAAGACTCCATCCAACTGGCCGACAGTGTAATATCGCTGCAAGAAAATGAGGACAGCCGTGTATCAATTTCAAGTGCTGGTTTAGTGAGTGGCCATTTAGGCTGTAATATACCCACACCTAATATTTGCCACACCCATATCTTTTTTGACAATAATGTTAACAGGCATGTCATCAGGTTTTCAAATGGCACTCAAGAGAACTTGCAAGCTGGTGTCAGAATGGCCGAGTGGTCTAAGGCGCCAGACTCAAGCTGTGATGAAGCTTCTCTTCTGTGGAGTCTTCTGGTCTGTAATGAGAGGCGTGGGTTCAAATCCCACTTCTGACATCTCTGTACTTTTCAATATTCCTGTCATATCTCGCAAAGCCATTGACAATGCATTTCTGAAGCTGGTGAACTGCGAGCCCCAATTTCTCTGCAGAAAGGCGATTTTCCCCCATATCCCAGCTTACTTATATGGAAAATGTCAAATTGTGGATCCGGTTGGATGCAACGATTGATGACTTGAAACCCCATATTCATTCTACCTGGGTACTGAAAAGCAACCTTGTTTCTTACATATCATGAGGTGCTTTTTCATGATCTTACTGATTTTATGATTGAGTCTCTTAAGACAGGACATACTTTTTGATATTTAGTAACAGTGCATCTCAAAAAATAAGCTAACTTTCATTGAAAGAATCACATTGGTGCCATAAATTCCATGGCCATGTTTCTTTTCTGATGTTGGGCACCAGTGCATAGTCCTTTTGAGGAATTCCGCTGTTCTTCTTTGTTCTCATGTTACAGAGAATGCCTAAAAAATTGGAAATCAGGATGACATCCCTGGTTGAAAATAATGTCAGCAAGGTTTTAATATTGAGGACTGCTTTGGTCAGGAGTCATATGGCTTAGAATTCACTAGAGATGACATTCATGTAATGACCAAACATATACTTTTTTCCTTTCTTTTTGACACAAATTCTTGAGCAGCATGCCCTTCAGTGTCCAGGAGGCTTTCAAGAGGGATTTAACACAGACCCCAGATTGGCTGAGTGATCGAAGGTGCCAGAGTAAAGGTGTAATAGAAGTTATCTTCTATGGAGCCTTTGTCTCTCGTTTGAGGCGTCAGCTCAGCTCTCACCTCTGTTAAACCTATTCTTTTCAATGAGACATCTACATTTTGAAAAGCAATTCAAGCTGCATTTCTAGAGTCGCAGAATTTCAAGAACTGCATTTCCTGCATAATATGGATTTTCCCGTGTATTTGTGAGTGGATCGTAGAAAAAATGTGAAATTGGGGGTAACTGTCAGACCAGTGCTATAAAACCATTAAGCCCCAGGTTCATTGCGCTTTGGGACTGAGGAGCCACCTGGGGCGAAACATAAAATAAGAATTTATTTTTGCGATCCTACTTTGCTTCTGAGTCCCATTAGAGAACACACAATTTGATATCACATAACAATGCCTCAAGACAAACAAGCCTCTTGGTTCCACGATGTCAATGGCATTGATCTTTTCTGATGTAATAGACTTCCTGACAGCAGTTTACAGCCCTTATTGTGAATTTCTGTTCTTCCTGGAACTTATATTATGAAAGACTCCATCCAACTGGCCGACAGTGTAATATCGCTGCAAGAAAATGAGGACAGCCGTGTATCAATTTCAAGTGCTGGTTTAGTGAGTGGCCATTTAGGCTGTAATATACCCACACCTAATATTTGCCACACCCATATCTTTTTTGACAATAATGTTAACAGGCATGTCATCAGGTTTTCAAATGGCACTCAAGAAAATTAGCAAGCGGGTGTCAGAATGGCCGAGTGGTCTAAGGCGCCAGACTCAAGCTGTGATAAAGCTTCTCTTCCGTGGAGTCTTCTGGTCTCTATTGAGAGGCGTGGGTTCAAATCCCACTTCTGACATCTCTGTACTTTTCAATATTCCTGCCATATCTCGCAAAGCCATTGACAATGCATTTCCAAAGCTGGTGAACTGCGAGCCCCAATTTCTCTGCAGAAAGCGGATTTTCACCCATATACCAGCTTACTTATATGGAAAATGTCAAATTGTGGATCCCGTTGGATGCAACGATTGATGACTTGAAACCCCATATTCATTCTACCTGGGTACTGAAAAGCAACCTTGTTCCTTACATATCATGAGGTGCTTTTTCATGATCTTACTGATTTTATGATTGAGTCTCTTAAGACAGGACATACTTTTTGATATTTAGTAACAGTGCATCTCCAAAAACAAGCTAACTTTCATTCAAAGAATCACATTGGTGCCATAAATTCCATGGCCATGTTTCTTTTCTGATGTTGGGCACCAGTGCATAGTCCTTTTGAGGAATTCCGCTGTTCTTCTTTGTTCTCATGTTACAGAGAATGCCAAAAAAATTGGCAATCAGGATGACATCCCTGGTTGAAAATAATGTCAGCAAGGTTTTAATATTGAGGACTGCTTTGGTCAGGAGTCATATGGCTTAGAATTCACGAGAGATGACATTCATGCAATGACCAAACATATACTTTTTTCCTTTCTTTTTGACACAAATTCTTGAGCAGCATGCCCTTCAGTGTCCAGGAGGCTTTCAAGAGGGATTTAACACAGACCCCAGATTGGCTGAGTGATCGAAGGTGCCAGAGTAAAGGTGTAATAGAAGTTATCTTCTATGGAGCCTTTGTCTCTCGTTTGAGGCGTCAGCTCAGCTCTCACCTCTGTTAAACCTATTCTTTTCAATGAGACATCTACATTTTGAAAAATAATTCAAGCTGCATTTCTAGAGTCGCAGAATTTCAAGAACTGCATTTCCTGCATAATATGGATTTTCCCGTGTATTTGTGAGTGGATCGTAGAAAAAATGTGAAATTGGGGGTAACTGTCAGACCAGTGCTATAAAACCATTAAGCCCCAGGTTCATTGCGCTTTGGGACTGAGGAGCCACCTGAGGCGAAACATAAAATAAGAATTTATTTTTGCGATCCTACTTTGCTTCTGAGTCCCATTAGAGAACACACAATTTGATATCACATAACAATGCCTCAAGACAAACAAGCCACTTGGTTCCACGATGTCCATGGCATTGATCTTTTCTGATATAATAGACTTCCTGACAGCAGTTTACAGCCCTTATTGTGAATTTCTGTTCTTCCTGGAACTTATATTATGAAAGACTCCATCCAACTGGCCGACAGTGTAATATCGCTGCAAGAAAATGAGGACAGCCGTGTATCAATTTCAAGTGCTGGTTTAGTGAGTGGCCATTTAGGCTGTAATATACCCACACCTAATATTTGCCACACCCATATCTTTTTTGACAATAATGTTAACAGGCATGTCATCAGGTTTTCAAATGGCACTCAAGAAAATTATTAAGCGGGTGTCAGAATGGCCGAGTGGTCTAAGGCGCCAGACTCAAGCTGTGATAAAGCTTCTCTTCCGTGGAGTCTTCTGGTCTCTATTGAGAGGCGTGGGTTCAAATCCCACTTCGGATATCTCTGTACTTTTCAATATTCCTGCCATATCTCGCAAAGCCATTGACAATGCATTTCCAAAGCTGGTGAACTGCGAGCCCCAATTTCTCTGCAGAAAGCGGATTTTCACCCATATACCAGCTTACTTATATGGAAAATGTCAAATTGTGGATCCGGTTGGATGCAACGATTGATGACTTGAAACCCCATATTCATTCTACCTGGGTACTGAAAAGCAACCTTGTTCCTTACATATCATGAGGTGCTTTTTCATGATCTTACTGATTTTATGATTGAGTCTCTTAAGACAGGACATACTTTTTGATATTTAGTAACAGTGCATCTCCAAAAACAAGCTAACTTTGATTCAAAGAATCACATTGGTGCCATAAGTTCCATGGCCATGTTTCTTTTCTGATGTTGGGCACCAGTGCATAGTCCTTTTGAGGAATTCCGCTGTTCTTCTTTGTTCTCATGTTACAGAGAATGCCAAAAAAATTGGCAATCAGGATGACATCCCTGGTTGAAAATAATGTCAGCAAGGTTTTAATATTGAGGACTGCTTTGGTCAGGAGTCATATGGCTTAGAATTCACGAGAGATGACATTCATGCAATGACCAAACATATACTTTTTTTCCTTTCTTTTTGACACAAATTCTTGAGCAGCATGCCCTTCAGTGTCCAGGAGGCTTTCAAGAGGGATTTAACACAGACCTTAGATTGGCTGAGTGGTCGAAGGTGCCAGAGGAAAGGTGTAATAGAAGTTATCTTCTATGGAGCCTTTGTCTCTCGTTTGAGGCGTCAGCTCAGCTCTCACCTCTGTTAAACCTATTCTTTTCAATGAGACATCTACATTTTGAAAAGCAATTCAAGCTGCATTTCTAGAGTCGCAGAATTTCAAGAACTGCATTTCCTGCATAATATGGATTTTCCCGTGTATTTGTGAGTGGATCGTAGAAAAAATGTGAAATTGGGGGTAACTGTCAGACCAGTGCTATAAAACCATTAAGCCCCAGGTTCATTGCGCTTTGGGACTGAGGAGCCACCTGGGGCGAAACATAAAATAAGAATTTATTTTTGCGATCCTACTTTGCTTCTGAGTCCCATTAGAGAACACACAATTTGATATCACATAACAATGCCTCAAGACAAACAAGCCACTTGGTTCCACGATGTCCATGGCATTGATCTTTTCTGATGTAATAGACTTCCTGACAGCAGTTTACAGCCCTTATTGTGAATTTCTGTTCTTCCTGGAACTTATATTATGAAAGACTCCATCCAACTGGCCGACAGTGTAATATCGCTGCAAGAAAATGAGGACAGCCGTGTATCAATTTCAAGTGCTGGTTTAGTGAGTGGCCATTTAGGCTGTAATATACCCACACCTAATATTTGCCACACCCATATCTTTTTTGACAATAATGTTAACAGGCATGTCATCAGGTTTTCAAATGGCACTCAAGAGAACTTGCAAGTGGGTGTCAGAATGGCCGAGTGGTCTAAGGCGCCAGACTCAAGCTGTGATAAAGCTTCTCTTCCGTGGAGTCTTCTGGTCTCTAATTAGAGGCGTGAGTTCAAATCCCACTTCTGACAAATCTGAACTTTTCAATATTCCTGTCATATCTCGCGAAGCCATTGACAATGCATTTCCAAAGCTGGTGAAGTGCGAGCACTAATTTCTCTGCAGAAAGTGGATTTTCCCCCATATCCCAGCTTACTTACATGGAAAATGCCAAATTGTGGATCCGGTTGGATGCAACGATTGATGACTTGAAACCCCATATTCATTCTACCTGGGTACTGAAAAGCAACCTTGTTCCTTACATATCATGAGGTGCTTTTTCATGATCTTACTGATTTTATGATTGAGTCTCTTAAGACAGGACATACTTTTTGATATTTAGTAACAGTGCATCTCCAAAAACAAGCTAACTTTGATTCAAAGAATCACATTGGTGCCATAAATTCCATGGCCATGTTTCTTTTCTGATGTTGGGCACCAGTGCATAGTCCTTTTGAGGAATTCCGCTGTTCTTCTTTGTTCTCATGTTACAGAGAATGCCAAAAAAATTGGCAATCAGGATGACATCCCTGGTTGAAAATAATGTCAGCAAGGTTTTAATATTGAGGACTGCTTTGGTCAGGAGTCATATGGCTTAGAATTCACGAGAGATGACATTCATGCAATGACCAAACATATACTTTTTTTCCTTTCTTTTTGACACAAATTCTTGAGCAGCATGCCCTTCAGTGTCCAGGAGGCTTTCAAGAGGGATTTAACACAGACCTTAGATTGGCTGAGTGGTCGAAGGTGCCAGAGGAAAGGTGTAATAGAAGTTATCTTCTATGGAGCCTTTGTCTCTCGTTTGAGGCGTCAGCTCAGCTCTCACCTCTGTTAAACCTATTCTTTTCAATGAGACATCTACATTTTGAAAAGCAATTCAAGCTGCATTTCTAGAGTCGCAGAATTTCAAGAACTGCATTTCCTGCATAATATGGATTTTCCCGTGTATTTGTGAGTGGATCGTAGAAAAAATGTGAAATTGGGGGTAACTGTCAGACCAGTGCTATAAAACCATTAAGCCCCAGGTTCATTGCGCTTTGGGACTGAGGAGCCACCTGGGGCGAAACATAAAATAAGAATTTATTTTTGCGATCCTACTTTGCTTCTGAGTCCCATTAGAGAACACACAATTTGATATCACATAACAATGCCTCAAGACAAACAAGCCACTTGGTTCCACGATGTCCATGGCATTGATCTTTTCTGATGTAATAGACTTCCTGACAGCAGTTTACAGCCCTTATTGTGAATTTCTGTTCTTCCTGGAACTTATATTATGAAAGACTCCATCCAACTGGCCGACAGTGTAATATCGCTGTAAGAAAATGAGGACAGCCGTGTATCAATTTCAAGTGCTGGTTTAGTGAGTGGCCATTTAGGCTGTAATATACCCACACCTAATATTTGCCACACCCATATCTTTTTTGACAATAATGTTAACAGGCATGTCATCAGGTTTTCAAATGGCACTCAAGAGAACTTGCAAGTGGGTGTCAGAATGGCCGAGTGGTCTAAGGCGCCAGACTCAAGCTGTGATAAAGCTTCTCTTCCGTGGAGTCTTCTGGTCTCTAATTAGAGGCGTGAGTTCAAATCCCACTTCTGACATCTCTGTACTTTTCAATATTCCTGCCATATCTCGCAAAGCCATTGACAATGCATTTCCAAAGCTGGTGAACTGCGAGCACTAATTTCTCTGCAGAAAGTGGATTTTCCCCCATATCCCAGCTTACTTACATGGAAAATGCCAAATTGTGGATCCGGTTGGATGCAACGATTGATGACTTGAAACCCCATATTCATTCTACCTGGGTACTGAAAAGCAACCTTGTTCCTTACATATCATGAGGTGCTTTTTCATGATCTTACTGATTTTATGATTGAGTCTCTTAAGACAGGACATACTTTTTGATATTTAGTAACAGTGCATCTCCAAAAACAAGCTAACTTAGATTCAAAGAATCACATTGGTGCCATAAATTCCATGGCCATGTTTCTTTTCTGATGTTGGGCACCAGTGCATAGTCCTTTTGAGGAATTCCGCTGTTCTTCTTTGTTCTCATGTTACAGAGAATGCCAAAAAAATTGGCAATCAGGATGACATCCCTGGTTGAAAATAATGTCAGCAAGGTTTTAATATTGAGGACTGCTTTGGTCAGGAGTCATATGGCTTAGAATTCACGAGAGATGACATTCATGCAATGACCAAACATATACTTTTTTTCCTTTCTTTTTGACACAAATTCTTGAGCAGCATGCCCTTCAGTGTCCAGGAGGCTTTCAAGAGGGATTTAACACAGACCTTAGATTGGCTGAGTGGTCGAAGGTGCCAGAGGAAAGGTGTAATAGAAGTTATCTTCTATGGAGCCTTTGTCTCTCGTTTGAGGCGTCAGCTCAGCTCTCACCTCTGTTAAACCTATTCTTTTCAATGAGACATCTACATTTTGAAAAGCAATTCAAGCTGCATTTCTAGAGTCGCAGAATTTCAAGAACTGCATTTCCTGCATAATATGGATTTTCCCGTGTATTTGTGAGTGGATCGTAGAAAAAATGTGAAATTGGGGGTAACTGTCAGACCAGTGCTATAAAACCATTAAGCCCCAGGTTCATTGCGCTTTGGGACTGAGGAGCCACCTGAGGCGAAACATAAAATAAGAATTTATTTTTGCGATCCTACTTTGCTTCTGAGTCCCATTAGAGAACACACAATTTGATATCACATAACAATGCCTCAAGACAAACAAGCCACTTGGTTCCACGATGTCCATGGAATTGATCTTTTCTGATATAATAGACTTCCTGACAGCAGTTTACAGCCCTTATTGTGAATTTCTGTTCTTCCTGGAACTTATATTATGAAAGACTCCATCCAACTGGCCGACAGTGTAATATCGCTGCAAGAAAATGAGGACAGCCGTGTATCAATTTCAAGTGCTGGTTTAGTGAGTGGCCATTTAGGCTGTAATATACCCACACCTAATATTTGCCACACCCATATCTTTTTTGACAATAATGTTAACAGGCATGTCATCAGGTTTTCAAATGGCACTCAAGAAAATTAGCAAGCGGGTGTCAGAATGGCCGAGTGGTCTAAGGCGCCAGACTCAAGCTGTGATAAAGCTTCTCTTCCGTGGAGTCTTCTGGTCTCTATTGAGAGGCGTGGGTTCAAATCCCACTTCGGACATCTCTGTACTTTTCAATATTAATGCCATATCTCGCAAAGCCATTGACAATGCATTTCCAAAGCTGGTGAACTGCGAGCCCCAATTTCTCTGCAGAAAGCGGATTTTCACCCATATACCAGCTTACTTATATGGAAAATGTCAAATTGTGGATCCCGTTGGATGCAACGATTGATGACTTGAAACCCCATATTCATTCTACCTCGGTACTGAAAAGCAACCTTGTTTCTTACATATCATGAGGTGCTTTTTCATGATCTTACTGATTTTATGATTGAGTCTCTTAAGACAGGACATACTTTTTGATATTTAGTAACAGTGCATCTCCAAAAACAAGCTAACTTTGATTCAAAGAATCACATTGGTGCCATAAATTCCATGGCCATGTTTCTTTTCTGATGTTGGGCACCAGTGCATAGTCCTTTTGAGGAATTCCGCTGTTCTTCTTTGTTCTCATGTTACAGAGAATGCCAAAAAAATTGGAAATCAGGATGACATCCCTGGTTGAAAATAATGTCAGCAAGGTTTTAATATTGAGGACTGCTTTGGCCAGGAGTCATATGGCTTAGAATTCACGAGAGATGACATTCATGCAATGACCAAACATATACTTTTTTTCCTTTCTTTTTGACACAAATTCTTGAGCAGCATGCCCTTCAGTGTCCAGGAGGCTTTCAAGAGGGATTTAACACAGACCTTAGATTGGCTGAGTGGTCAGAGGTGCCAGAGGAAAGGTGTAATAAAAGTTATCTTCTATGGATCCTTTGTCTCTCGTTTGAGGCGTCAGCTCAGCTCTCACCTCTGTTAAACCTATTCTTTTCAATGAGACATCTACATTTTGAAAAGCAATTCAAGCTGCATTTCCAGAGTCGCAGAATTTCAAGAACCGCATTTCCTGCATAATATGGATTTTCCCGTGTATTTGTGAGTGGATCGTAGAAAAAATGTGAAATTGGGGGTAACTGTCAGGCCAGTGCTATAAAACCATTAAGCCCCAGGTTCATTGCGCTGTGGGACTGAGAAGCCACCTGGGGCAAAACATAAAACAAGAATTTATTTTTGCGATCCTACTTTGCTTTTTAGTCCCATTAGAGAACACACAATTTGATATCAAATAACAATGCCTCAAGACAAACAAGCCACTTGGTGCCAGGATGTCCATGGCATTGATCTTTTCTGATGTAATAGACTTCCTGACAGCAGTTTACAGCCCTTGTTGTGAATTTCTGTTCTTCCTGGAACTCATATCATGAAAGACTCCATCCAACTGGCAGACAGTGTAACATCGCTGCAAGAAAATGAGGACAGCCATGTATCAATTTCAAGTGCTGGTTTAGTGAGTGGCCATTTAGGCTGTAATATACCCACACCTAATATTTGCCACACCCATATCTTTTTTGACAATAATGTTAACAGGCATGTCATCAGGTTTTCAAATGGCACTCAAGAGAACTTTCAAGCAGGTGTTTCAACAGCATGCCCTTCAGTGTCCAGGAGGCTTTCAAGAGGGATTTAACACAGACCCCAGATTGGCTGAGTGATCGAAGGTGCCAGAGTAAAGGTGCAATAGAAGTGTTTTTTCATGATCCTACTGATTTTATGATTGAGTCTCGTAAGAAAACACATACTTTTTGACTAATAAACTAGCTATTTTTTATTGAAAGAATGACATTAGTGCCATAAATTCCATGGCCATGTTTCTTTTCTGATGTTGGGCACCAGTGCACATTTCTTTCGAGGAATTCCTCTGTTCTTCTTTTATAATCTTTTTTTCACAAAAAATTATCGAACAGTATGTCATTCAGTGTCCAGGAGGCTCTCAAGAGGGTTTTAAAACAGACTCCAGATTGGCTGAGTGATTTAATGTGCCAGACTGAAGGTGTAATAGACGTTCTCTTCTATGGAGCTCTTCTCTTGTTTGAGGCGTAAGCTCAGCTCTCACCTATGTAAAATCTGTTCTTTTCAATGAGACATCTACATTTTGAAATGCAATTCAAGCTACAATTCCATAGTTGCAACGTTGCAAAAACCACTTTTCCTGCATAATATGGATTTTCCCATGTATTTGTGAACAGATTCTGGAAGAAATTTTGAAATTGGCAGTTATGGTCAGACGTGTGCTATAAAACCATGCAGCCTCAGGTTCATTGCGCTGTGGGACTGAGGAGCCACCTGGGTTGAAACATGAAATAAGGATTTATTTTAGATTTTTTTTGGTTATTGAGTTTCATTAGACAACAAAGGTTTTGATTACACATAACAATGCCACTGGAGAAACAAGCCAAGTTTGATTGACCAAATCAAATTGGTTCCAGGATGTCCATGGCAATGATCATTTCTGAAGTCATGGACTTCCTGACAGCAGGTTGCAGCCCTTATTGTGAATTTCTTCTCTTTCTGCTACTCATAGTGTTGAAGATTCCATCAAACCTGCAGACAGGGTAATATCGCTGCGTGAAAATGATGACAGCTCTAAATCAATATGAAGTGCTGTTTCAGTGAGGGGCCATTTGGGCAGCAGTATACATAATTTTTGCGATACCCAGTATTGCAGTTTGATTCTGACATGGATAATGGGAATTATTCTGAATGGAATCATACTGGAAAGCTCTGTTACTCTGTTTATCTAAGATGATTTCCTTAATGAAGAGTTTTGCTTCTATTTGAGTGACTAGAATGGAGAAAGAAGGCATCCTTATGACTTGTTAGCTAGCAAGCTGGCTAATAGTTTTTTTCTTTGTTTACCGAACCTATGAAGATCATAGAGCTTGTTTCCCATGTTGGTTAGTATGCATGACCGTTAACCTTTGCTAATTATACTGCATATGGTCGAACTTTGCTCAATGTTGTGATGTTTGAGAATTTATTCCAAATTCAAAGAAATGCTTAGCTTTAGATTTAGGCTTAGGTTTTATGTGAAATGAGAACAGCTCCAGGACTGTGGTAAAAGTCTGCATCTTTGCGCATAAAACTTCATAATAACTGCATCTCCAACTTCCCCTACCGTATCTGCTTTTCTCCTCACAGGAACCACCGTGGACTTTTAGGACAGTCTGAATCATAGCTGCTGCATAACAGATGCAGCGTTTAGTGCCTTATGACGAGGTCTAAAATGGAACCAAATTTTTATGAGGAAGACCAAGCTGGGCACAAAAGGACACATACACACATAAACACGTGTAAATGCGCAAACATTTCACACACACACACACACACACACACACACACACACACACACACACACACACACACACACACACACACTCGTTGTGATTCTGGTTTTGCCTTGCCTTGCCTTGCCATGTTCTGACTGCCATCTGTGTATTTTGATTCCTTGCCACGTCTGACTATCCCTTTGGATTATTTATTGTGTATTTGGTTGCTTTTCATTTCATGCACTGTCTTAGTTCAGATTTTTCCATGTTTTACTTTTAGCCATCGTCTTATTCCAGTCCATATGTCCATTCCAGTCCATTTGATTTTCCATGCATTGCACTTTGTCTCCCCCTGTCTTGTCTTTGCGCTTGTCTTTGTTCACAGCCCCAGTAATGCGTGCCACTCCTTCGGGTGATCTAATGATTTCTGGTTTCAATCTTCCTTCCCCATCTCGTTTCCTTCCTTCCCCTTGTTTTTTTTATATTACTAACACATACTTACAGTTTGTTGTTTTGCTAATTTACTAACCAAGACTAGCACTGTATATAGACTAACTTACTAACGAGCACTTGGGATTGTATAGCTGCACTTACTAAGTGATTAACAAGCTCTCAGCACTCGCCCTATTCTAATCTCCGGCTCTTTTCTCTCCCTAATCTTCGCTGCTGCATTTCAGAGGAATCTCCACACCTTCATTTGCTTTCCTTTCTCTTAGGATCTGTGCGCGGTAGAACTCCTTGACTGGAGCTGTTTCATTGTCTATAGGTTTGTCCCGTGATCCTTGTCCGCGTTTTGGCTTTTGCCAAATTCATGTGATTAGGTTCTTCCTAATGTGTTGCTCCCTAGTAATCAGTCTCACTGCTTCCACCTGTGTTCTGTTATCATGTGACCTCCCTGAAGTGTATATTAGATGTCTCTTCACAGCACTGCTTTGTCAGATCGTTCTGTCATGCTTACTTGTGCCAAGTTCATGTCGCCCTGTACCCATTGTGATTATCTTTCTGACTGGACCGTCCTTGACTACCGAGTTTTGCATTCTCCCTGTTGCTTGCCGCCTTCTTGTGTTTTGAACCTTTTTCGTCTGACCTTATTTTTTGTGATTGGTGCCCTGTTTACGATTCTGGATTTCGCCCATTGGATTCTGATATTGGATTGTGGACTCTGTACTGCTGCCTGCTCTGTTGGGGGGTTTCCCCCTTCAGAAATAAAGCCTCCATTTTGCATTTTACTGGTTCTTGCAAGTGGTTGATTTCGTAAATCCTCACACGCACACACACTATCACCCTCGGAAGAGCTGGTGCAAATCTGATGTGTCATATTCAGTGCACCGATTCTGTTCAATCTAGAGCAGCATATTGATGGCTTTTTTCCCTGATGGAATTTCTTTTTTGTTAAAATGAGGAACATTTCAGATACTACTCTGTTAGTGAGTTATACTTTCTCCTTATGGAGTGTAAAAGCATTTTTCCAAGCTTGCTTTTCACTTGTATGATCGGACTTGTAAATGGCAAGCTTTCCATCACAGGGTGAACGTTCGTTTAATGAGAACGTGTGATTGCTGATGCGGCTTTTTAGATAACTGGACAAGACTCCGAAACTTTATCATGAAGAAGAGGAATGTTTTTGGTTTGGAGAGGTTATTGGTGACTTTTGATATCCATCCACACCGAGATTGATAAGTCTAGTGCCTAGTCACCCATCAGGCCTGTGCTTAACCCAGGTTTCCATGGCATGAAGCGACTAGGAGTCGACAATTTGCAGTGGGCGATCCAAGGGGGGGGGGGTGCACAGGGGCGCGCTCTCCCCCTTTTTTCGCAGAGAAGCGAAAAAAATGAAAGGCTTATTAGTCTCGAATTAAACCCAACTTCCAAATACACTCTCAGAAATAGGGGTACGGCAGGAGTACACTTCTGTTCCCCAACTTATTATGTACCCTTTAGGTCTAATTATAGGATCTCAAGGTACCTGTGTGAACCTTTTTAGGGTCTAAAAGGTACTTTTATGTTCTAAAACAAATAAAAACCCACTTCTAAGGTACAACAGCAGTACCCTTGAGGGTACTGCCCCAGTAACAACCAAGACTTGTCACTGGGGCAGTACCCTAAAAGGTACTGCTGTTGTACCTTAGAAGGGGGTTTTTATTTGTTTTGGAACATAAAAGTACCTTTTAGACCCTAAAAAGGTTCACATAGGTACCTTGAGGTCCTATAATTAGCCCTGAAGGGTACAGAAGTGCTCAACATACCTTGGGGAACAGAAATGGACTCCTGCTGTACCCCTATTTCTGAGAGTGTACTTCACTCATCCTCTTTGACAGTCTCCTATTCATAACTACAAGTCTCATAGCTCTCACGGTCTATACACCATTTCTAATAGTTTAACTTTACTATTCCGGTTGTCTTGCATCATGGCAAATTTATTTGGATCCAACTGTATATATTTGCTTCATGTGATAGGAATGACCGATAAACTTTTTTTTTTGCAAATAAAAATTGATACATGGACTTAAACTATGTCCAATTTATTTAATTTTGTTGTTTTCATCCTAAAGTTTAAGAAGGCAGGCTTGCTGGGAAATTTGTTCGACTAATGGCCTTGCTTGTACCCTGTTGCGGTAAAACATGTTTCAACGACTGCAGACGAAAATGTCAGAAAGCAATGAAAAGGCGGAAAAGCTTAGAGAATGAAGTAAACTGACATTAGAGCCTCAGCCTCTCAAATGCAAAAAAAAAATGACCGGCTGTTTGGCCATGATGATCCTCGTAGCAAGCAGTTTTCATTTGCAGGGGGACATGGAAGTGATAAGATAGACGTGAAATGAATAGGCTATCGCAAGTATGGATTTGGTTAAAATTTGCTTGAGCTTACAAAAGGACCCCACTGATGGACCAGTTGTTTCATAGGGACTCCCCAGTATAATAAAGGCAAAATTAAATAATTCTTTTGTGTATTTGTATCGTTTTGTCAGTCACAAACAAGAGATGTTGCGGTACCACTTCTGACACCGGATCGGAGCAGGGTTTGTTTTCAGCCAAAACACACTACATGGAGGGCAGAGAGCCCCCACTCTCCCCATACCAAGTTACAATTCAATTAATCTAACCATAAACGTCCAAAGCTGTTAAATTGAGGTTAAAAAAAAGACCCATAAAGTAGATATCCTACATAGTTCCTTGACTTTAATAAGCAGTTATTGAAAAAAAAGTGATGTTCCTGGAGGCTTGTTCCTGCCTCCATTCACACCGCGATTTACACCCGGCTCTCATATGTTCCACCGCAACACCTGCTCGGCTACCTGACAGGCGTGGAGTCGAGTGTTCCGGTGTGACGGGACCAATGGTCTACAACTCTGTTGGCGGAGTTTGGAGGGGGTCTCCGGAGCGAGTCTGGCTGTTGTCCATCAGGATATCTTGCCTGGTGGCTGTACTCCATCGGTGCTAAATCGGACAGCTGCAGCTTGCTCCCGAATTGCACATTGGTTTGGCCTAGGCCTGATTCGTCAAACAGCGGAATCTCCGGGTTGACTACTCTTTATCGGTCCTCCGAAACCGCAATTCCTCACGGTCTTAACCTACCACTGGGGGCTACCCAGTTGTCTTCGGCGCTTTCTGCATTTCAAAACAGTATCTACATCTGTGACAGATACTGTGCAAACCGGCGATTTATGACTGAATATCTCTGCTTGACAACTTCCCAATCATTATCTCTCTCTACCCGGACTATTTTACTTAACCGATGGGTTACAGGCGATACACATGCTGTAACTGATGATATTAAGCCCGAGCACCAGCAAAGGCTTTTAAGAATTTAAAAGCAAAGACCGTACCAATAAGATCGGTGGGGGAGTTGCCTTCTGTGCAACTCAGACATTCGCGCACGCAATATCAAACATTGAAACTGATACTGAGACATTACAATTGGTAATAAACTTTACACCACAGCAAGCCGTTACAATCATTGTCACCTACAAGCCTCCTAATGTCAGTGTAAATGACTACTTAGCTCATTTTACTGACATAGTTAAATCTGTCACTACAAAGGAGCTTGTCATTTTGGGAGACATTAATCTTGACTGGAATACAGACTCGTCAAAACATTTGAAAGGCGCTGCAATAAAGCTTGGTCTCTATCAGCTTATTAAGGATCCAACAAGAATTGGCAATACACGCTGTTCAATTCTAGATCTTATTTTGACAAATCAACCCTCAAAATATGCAATATCTGGCGTGATAGACACTGCTATTTCAGATCACTCTCTTATCTATGCAATCAGGAAAACTTTAAAACCCCCAAAATCTCATGCCCTCTTTTCTGCACCAAAAATACCAACCTCAAAGAGAGCTCAATTTAACAATGAATTTATTGCAATAAATTGGAATGAAGAATTGGCTCTGGAAAACCCAGAACAAATCCTAGCACATTTCCACACTAAATTTCAAACAATACAAGATAAATATACTACTGTCAATAAGGTTCGACCAAGACAAATGAAATTACCCTGGATAAATACAGAATTAGCCTAGCTTCTTAAACAGAAGGCCTCTCTCCTAAAAGTGTACAGGACATCTCGAACACCTGAGACCAAAAATTATTTTATTCAAATAAGAAATAAATGCTCTGCTGAACTACGAAAGGCTAAAATTGTCTATTTTCAGCAACAAATTATACAATCTGCATCGAATCCAAAGACCCTCTGGCAGACTCTTAAGGTTATTACTGGTGAGTGTGAAAAGAAAAAGAATTCAAACATACAGATATCTCTACAAGGTACCCTTACTTTAGACTCAGAAAATATTGCAAGTGCTTTTAATAATTATTTCCTGTCTTCTGTTAAGGAACTAGCAATAAATTTTGCCACTCCCTCTGCTTTATCATCCGATTTTCCTTTAACACCGGATCAGTTCTCTTTTTCTGAGATCTCCCAAAACCAGGTGATAAAACTATTTGATTCGTTAAAAAATTCTCATGTCCATGATAGTTATGGTCTAACCACCTCCTTTTTAAAGAATCATACTGAAAGACTGATACCTCTTTTCCAGCATTCCAGCCACGTCTGTATTAGGCTCTCCATCTTCCCGTCTGATAGGAAAATGGCAAAAATCACTCCCATTTTCAAATCTGATGACCCCACTTTTGTCTCAAATTATAGACCAATAGCTATACTTCCTGTTATGTCCAAGCTACTCGAAAAAGCTTTATACTATCAACTAAGTTCCTATCTTGAAACAGGCAACTGGTTTAGTGATTGTCAACATGGATTTCGTGCTAGTCGGTCAACTATGTCTGCTTTACTGTTTTTCACTGAACAAATACGTGACTCTCTTAACAAAGGCCATATCACTGGAGCTATTTTTATTGATTTTCGTAAAGCATTTGATACTGTGAATCATGTAATTCTACTAAAAAACTTGTATCTTTTGATTTGTCTTCTTCTGCAATCAAAATTTTCTCATGTTACCTGACAAACAGGTCACAAGCTGTTAAAATTAACTGTGTAACCTCTCAACCCCTAGCTTCTGATATGGGTGTGCCACAAGGTAGTATCCTCGGACCACTGCTTTTTCTTCTGTATATAACTGATTTACCTCAAGTATGTAATCACTCTAAATGTTTACTGTATGCCGATGATACTGTGTTGTTTCTCTCTGATGAAAATCCTGAGGCCATAAATACCAAATTATCTTCCGCCCTTCAGCTCCTTCATAACTGGTTGGGGTTGAACCATTAAAGTCCGTGTAAAGAGAATTCAGCCATTTTCTTCTAAACACATTAAATAGGTCATAAATGCATTTCTCTAAAAGGTGTAAAAAGCATTCCAACAATTTCGATTTGAATTTTGGTGCTAGGCTTCACAAACTGTTTTCAAAGTTTCGGTGTTCAGGATTTATTGGGCGGGTCTGAAAATCACTGCCTCGTTACGTAACGCGGCGGTGATTTGTAGAACCCCACCCCTGCTGCTGTAGCAGTATAAATACTTTCAGCGCATAAGCCTCTATACTGTTCCTGCTCATTCTCGAGTCTCGAAAGGCATGAACTGACGATAGTTTGCAGCTAGCTAGCTAGCTAACTAACTAGTCATATCTCCTCCACGTTCGTGCATCTTTCCTGGATGCCACAGTGTGCAGGGTAGTGGCTCTGTCAGTTTATTTAAGTTTCAAACGGACGACAGCATCAGGAATTTTTACAAGGCGCGGGTCTTGCGAGCAGCGCCGGTGTACGGTGTCTGTCTCTAGGGAACCGTGACAGAAACACACGCAGGCAGCCAGGCAGAGACACACAGGCGCTGCGTAGATCAGCGCCACGACTATTTTGCTGGCCTTAGTATCCTGTGTTTTATTTTGTTCATTATTGTTGGATTCAGTGACAGACATGTATTGGACATTTACGAAAATACGGAATAAACCACGTCCCGTATTGGCTCAATACGGGACGCAACATTTAAGCCCAACGCCCACTGGCCGCGTAGCGAAGCGTCGTGTCAAACTCCGAGATGTTGCCTTGACGCTTTTAAACGCCCACTGAAAGCATCTGCTGCTTCAACATTGACAGCTGTCAACACGACCGAGAAGCGATGAGTGTCAATCACAATATATTCAACAAGACAACGTTTATTTAAAAAAAAAACCTACCGATCAAGCTTATTTTAATTGATGGCAAAGTGCGACGGTTGGGTTACTATGCACTATACGTTGTATACAGGCATAATTTCTCTTCTAAATTTAGCCGTCTTGTAAATTATGATTATGATTCACTTTACTTCACCCAGCAGCGAATTAGCTAGCTAGCTAACTTAGCAGTGTTAAATTCTTATCAGTGTACCCGGAGTTAGGTACTAACTGTAGATCGCTTGATAACTTAAATGCTCGCAAAAAAACGGATTTCCTCACAGAACTGCCACTAGGTTAAAAAGCAGGCATATCGGTTCTGACCACTGCATGTGAGGTTTCCGCTAAATGTGTGCCACCAACCAAGACAAGGTGAAATAGTTAAATAACCTACAAGACAAATGCGTTTCTATTTAGTTGACGCCTCAGAAATTGAGCAGTGGTGAATAGTAAAAACGGAGCAGGTTCGTGGTTCGAACATGTAGAGCTGTGTGACCCCAATGAAGCTGCTACATGCATTAGCATCTATTTTTCACTTCGTGGTGGTGGTATTTGATTGACAGGTGACAATTGAGAGTGGGCGTCGTTTCAGGGCCCCCAGCAGACACGCCCCCGGCATCTTAGAGCAGAGATAACTCCTTCATCTTTCAGGTTTTTGAAACCTAATTTTTAATACTTGGCAAATTTTTTGATCATTCAAATTTTGCTGGGTGGTTAATAACACACTTTTCTCTGTTAAGAGAAACTCAGGAGACATATCTATTATGACTTTACACGGACTTTAATGTTAAGAAAACCGAATGCATGTATTTCCACACTCCCAGAAAAAGGTTTTCGTTTTCTGTTCCCATCACCCTCGCAAACCAAGTTTTGATCATCACAAAAACCAATAAATATCTTGGTGTGTTACTTGACTCACACCTTACTCTTCGTGACCACATTTCTAAATTAACCAATAAGCTCAACCAGAAATTATATGTATATAACAAGATAAGGCCATATCTGTCATCCTCGGTCTCTGAAATTTATCTACATGCAGTCGTGTTTTCAACCATCTCTTATGGTCTTTCAATATGGTCCCTTACCACTAAGGAAATTACTGCTCCAATTCCAGGTTTATATTACCGTGCACTCAAGATCCATAGTAAGTTACCTAAGTGGTCTCATCATTGTATTGCACTCACACATGCAAATGCTCTGACTTTTGAGAACTTCATAAACAGTCATGCCATTGCTTTTTTTCCCCAGATATTAAGCAACACGTCATCTACTTTCACTAACCCTTCTCCCAACACACAATGTGAGACAAGTGTGCTTTACCAGATCAGCTTCACCTGCACTTATACCTGTTCCTGCTTTTAGAAACACCTATGGTCAGAGGTCTTTTTTCCGTACCTTTACCAAGATTTGGAATGTCATCCCCCATCACATCAGAGTATCTAAATCCATCTTAGTTTTCAAAAAGGCATACAGCTTGCACCCCTCTAACGGTTACACTTGCACTCACTGATTGCTGCATGTACAGCCTATGTAATGTCTTTTGTTGTCTAAGTTATTTGTGTCTAATTTGCATTAATTAATGTAATTAACCTTTGTTCTTGTATGTCTGTTTCATGTTCTGTGTTCTGCAGAACAGGAACCTGCTGTAAATCAGTTTGTAAAACTGAGTCAGGCCCATTTTAACTGTAACTGTACTGTTACTTTTCATACTTTCCTGTATAATAAATGAATGAATGAATGAAGTGATTACCTGATTTCGGGCTTCCACTTCCAGCGCTTCTCTGTCACAATAGCATTAGCGCCCGTGAGGAAGACGTGATTACGGCGCTGCTATTTCACCTGGCAACAAGAAATACTATTTTCTGATTGGCTGATAGGTTGCTGATTCAAGCAGAGCCGTTTGCCCTCACCTCATCCATGCATAGATTACTAATCTCTTTTACAGTTTATGTTACTAATGCGCGGCGAGTTTTATCACTTCTCAACGTGGGAAATGTCATGTGTGGCATGAGAGCGTGTGAACTTATTGAAATGCTCAATGCGTGAGACTTGAGAGCCTTGCAATTTAAAATGTGTATAGCCCTTATTATGCGAACTAACTTAGCTGGATTTGTGAGGGGTTGGCGGACAGGACAGGATGCCAGGAAGTGATCAGCTGTACTGCAGTAATGGCAAAGTTCCTCCACATGATGGCACAGTTATACTGCCGACAGCCAGGTATAGCCCATATCTCACAGATGTTTACTGCAAACTGTAATTAACCCATTTGGGTCCAAGAACTATATTCAGTACAATAAATTCTTTACAACTATATTGTAGTTTATAATTTGCTCTCTATATGTGCTGAAAAATTCCCACCTGATAAATGTGCATATCTTTGATCTAAAACTTCATAAACACCAAATAGCAGACCAGTTTAGCACCCAGCCTCTTTTACTACGGAGCCATGTTGTTGTAATACATGCATGATGTTGTGTTTCGTATTGTTTTGCTGAAATGAGCTAGGCCCTCCCTGTCAAACCTGTCTGGATGGCAGTATATGAAACTCTCAAACCTGTTTATATTGTTTAGCATTAATGGTGTCTTCACAGATGTGCAAGTTATCCATGCCATGTGCAATAATGCACCCCCATATTATAATGGATGCTGGCTTTTGAACTGTGTGACTGATGACAAGCTGGAAGGTCCCTCTCCTCTTTGGCTAGGAGGACGCAACGTCCATAATTTCCAAAAATAATTTAACACTTTTGATCGGTCAGACCATAGGACAGTTTCCCACTTTGTCTCAGTCCTTAAATAAGCTTGGGCCCAGCGAAGGCCATAGCATTTCTGGATCTTGGTTTAATATTTGCTTGTTGTAACTTGCATTTGTGGATGCAGTGACAAATGGTGTTCACTAACAATGGTTTATGGAAGTGTTTGTGAGCCAGTGCAGTGATTTCCACTTCAGAATCCCGCCTGTTTTTGAGGCAGTGCTGCCTGAGGGCCTGAATATCATGGCTATTCAATATTGGTTTTCAGTCTTGTCCCTTGTGTGCAGAGATTTTTCTAGATGCTCTGAATTTTTGATGATATTATGTACCGTAAAGGATGAAATCAAAAAATTTCAAAAAATATGCAATTTTTTCATTGTTGAACTATTTGGCCATGTGGTCTTTCCCTGAGTGGTGAAGCCATTGCCAACTTGATATCTGAAAGATGGTTTATACCCAATCATGTTATTGGCCTGTTGCCAAGTAACCTTGTTTGCTGTGAGATGTTCCGTCAGGTGTATTTTCTTTTTTGGCATAATTCAGCTTTTACAGTCTTTGGTGGCCTTTGTCCCAACTTTCTTGATATATGTTGCAGGCCTCAAATTCAAAATGAGCAGATGTTTTTCAAAAAACAATAAAATCTCACACTATCAACATTTGATATGTTGTCTTTGCACTATCATCAATTAAACATAGAGTTTAAATGATTTTAAAACATTGCATTCTGTTTTTAATTACATTTTACACAGCGTCCCAACTTTTCTGGACATGGAGTCGCATTCTACCGATTGACTCCCCTTATTTAAAAAGCATACAAAGTTTAAAACAATTTTTTAAAAAGTTTAAAAGCTAGAAAAAAGTATTGACCTACAATAAAGTCAGAAAGATTCTGAAGTTTAAATGAAATCTCTGCCTTGAAGAATGTGAAAGTACAGTACTTCAAGACCAAAAGACATTCAGAATTAAAAGAATAATAAACAGCAAAAAGAACATACTGTAATTGCAGTCCCAGCAGCTATCACACAAGAAAGAGAGAGAACAACATACTGCGATTGCAGTCCCTGCAAAAATCATACAAGAAAGAGAGAGAACAACATACTGTGATTGCAGTCCCTGCAGCTATCACTCAAGAAAGAGAGAGAACAACATACTGCGATTGCAGTCCCTGCAAAAATCATACAAGAAAGAGAGAGAACAACATACTGTGATTGCAGTCCCTGCAGAAATCACACAAGAAAGAGAGAGAACAACATACTGTGATTGCAGTCCCTGCAGCTATCACTCAAGAAAGAGAGAGAACAACATACTGCGATTGCAGTCCCTGCAAAAATCATACAAGAAAGAGAGAGAACAACATACTGTGATTGCAGTCCCTGCAGAAATCACACAAGAAAGAGAGAGAACAACATACTGTGATTGCAGTCCCAGCTGCTATCACACAAGAAAGAGAGAGAACAACATACTGTGATTGCAGTCCCAGCTGCTATCACACAAGAAAGAGAGAGAACAACATACTGTGATTGCAGTCCCAACTGCTATCACAGAAGAAGGAGAGAACAACGAACTTTGATTGCTATCCTAGCAGCTATCACACAAGAGTGAACAACATACTGTGATTGCAGTCCCTGCAGAAATCGCACGAGACAGAGAGAGAAAGAACGTGCTGTGATTGCTATCCCTGCAGAAATCACACAATTAGGCCATTCCACTGTTGGCAAGTGGGTGTCATCATAAAAATTTAAACAGAAGAGCATTTCAGTATTTGGATCTCGACAATGAGCTATATGCAGATAAAGGCTACAATCCAAAGACGTGTCCACACCTGTCCAGTTGCCGTCACAAGGCAGGAGCCAGGAGGTGAATTACCCTCACTGAAGAGTTCAGCAGGAATGCCGTCCCAATCCTGGAGACCAATGAAAGTTTGGGGGTTGTTCCTAATAAAGTGGCTAAGAGGAACGGGATAAAACAGATGATCAACAAGAAAGTGGTCCCAATCCTGGAGACTGTTACTATGGCATGGGAGTTTGTTCTTATCAAAAGGACTCCAAAGATGGTTTTTTTAAATGTTTTTTTTAAAAATGTTTTTGTCTATCATTAAAGCAGGAAAAAGACACAAATGTTATGATTTTGCTATGTTTGCCATGTTTTTAATGTTCTGTCTTATCTCTGTATTGTCTGACCATGCCTTGAATTGTTTTTCGTAATTTGGTTACCTGATTATGTTCTTGTTTTGTCTAGTTTAGTTTTGCCATGTTTTGTATTTTGCCATATTCTATTCCTACAGTTACATTCCGGTCCATGTTTTTGTTTTCCCCATGCATTGCACTTTGTCTCCCCCTGTCTGGTCTCATGTCATGTGATTGCTCACAGCCCCAGTATTGCGTGCCACACTTTCAGGTGATTTAATGGTTTCTGGAATTTCAGGTATTCCTTCCAATCTCGTTTACTTCCTTCATCTTGCTTTTTCTACATTACTAACCAATACTAACAGTTTGTTGTTTTTGTTAAATTACTAACCAAGACTAACATTGTACATAATACTAACTTACCAACAAGCACTAGGGATTGTATAGCTGCACTCTACTAATTGACTAACGATCTCTCAGCATTTTCCCTGTTCTTGTGTCCGCCTCTTGCCTTCACTCAATTTCCTTTGCTTTGCTTCTTGCAGATTCTCTGCACCTGTCTAATCACTGTTCTGCCACCTACTCTGTGCACCTAGAAATCCCTTACCGGATCTGTTTGTTCTTTCGACAGGCTGTCATGTGATCCCTGTCCGCATTTTGACTTTTGCCTATTTCATGTGATTAGGTTCTCCCTCATGTTTGCTTTCTTTGTAATCAGTCTGACTTCCTGCACCTCTATGTTGTTAAGCATGTGACTTCCCGTGAGTGTATATTAGGAGTTCTTTCACAGCGCTTCCTTGTCAGAACGTTTCTCTTTTTTACCTATGCTGCTATCGTCTTTGCCTTGTACTCATAGTGTTACTCTTCTGACTGGACCGTCTGACTTTCTATTTTTGGCTTTGTGTTTTTGGATTATTGTTGCATCTGTGTTTTTGACCCATTTCTGCCTGACTACGAATTCTGTGATTGCTACCCTGGTTACGGTTTGGATTACGCCCACTGGATTTTGGCTTTGCTTCTCTGACATACCTGTGCCTGTGTACCAAACCTATTTTTGCCCGACCACGAGTACTGTGATTGCTGCCCAGGTTTTCGTCTCTGTTCTTGCCCAACTGGATTGTGATTTTTGGAAAGTGGACTTTGTACCTTCTGCCTTCTGCCCTGCGGGGGATTTCCCACTTGATCAATAAAATCAGATCTACTGCATTGCTTGGTTCTTGCGACTGGTTCCTGAACGTATCATCACAACAAAGCACTTTGCTCAATACTAGAATATAAACTGACAGGTAGGCTTTTGAGGGACAATGCATTGCCACCCAGCAACACAAAACGTGAGCTTATACTCATAGACCATGCACACACAAAGAGTGGGGCACATAATGGGTTATATCTGGGTGTGGGGAAAAAGACAAATCAATTATAGGGTACAATACTGCAAAAAGGGGGAGGAGACAATTAAGCAGACATGAGGATTGTGACAGACGGGATTACCAGGCTATTCATCAGCCTAACACTAGCCTTTCCCTCACCAAGTCATAAATTCACCAATAGTCTATACAAGCTACATTCTCTAACCTTTATTACTGCTCCATTATGCTACAATTTTCCACTCCCTTCGTAATACGCTAACTATAGAATGACCGAGGTACATTCCATCAGATCATTTAAATACCTTGTCAGCTAGCTACCAAGCACTGCAACAAACATCCCAGTTAAATCGTATTTTACAGTTTCATATACAATCAACTATGACCCTTACAATTTTCCTGAAGTTGATTGCTAATTTCAGTTACGGCTGCACCTCTGCTGGAAAATGAATGCCTTAAAAGTGAAAATGGAACAGCAATCAAGGAGAATACGTGACTATTCATCAGCCAAATACTCGCCACTCCCATACCCATCAATTTACCGATCATTTCACTGTGTGTACTACAAGTAGCATCTTCTCACCTTTATAACTGTTGCATTATAAGACAAGATTAGTTTGAATGATCAGATATAAAGAAGTCACAAATATATATCATGACTTATAAAAACAGAAATGTATTCACAGATATTTTTCTCATGCACAAATAACTTTCTTAGCATGATATATGTGCAAAAAAATTACAAATTAATACAAGAATCACCAATAAATCATACAACAATTTCAAATATGTATCATGATTTGTATAAATGTACTGTATATGCTTAATATACACTGATGAGCCAAAACATTAAAATCACTCAAGGATGCAGCAAATAATGTTGATTATGTTGTAAAAACGGGGCACGTCAAAGACATAGACAGACCTTAGATGGTAACCGAACAGTTGGTACTACTGTCTGTTTATTGGATGTGGGAGAAATGAGATTAGACTGAATTTGACAAGGGTCCAATCATTATCACCAGACAAGTAGTCAGAGCATCTACAAAGCAGCAGGGCTTCTGCGATGGTCTCAGTGAGGGATGGTGAGTAGCTTCCAACAGTGGTCCAAAGAGGGATAAACCGAGAACCGACAACAGGGTGTTGGGTGCTCAAGGCTCATCGATGCTCAAGGGCAACAAAGGCTATCCTGTCGGTTGGGTCTGAACTGACAGAAGAGCAACTTTAACACATATTAAAGAGAATTTTAATGATACTAACAGTGCTGTGAAAAAGTATTTGCCCCCTTCCTGATTTCTTTTTTTTTTTTGCATATTCGTCACACTTAATGCTTCGGACCATCAAACAAACGTTAACATTAGACAAAGATAACCTGAATAAACACAGAATGCAGTTTTTAAAGGATGATTTCATTTATTGAGGGGAAAAAGCTATCCAAACCTACCTGACCCTATGTGAAAAGGTAATTGCCCCCTAAACCTAATAACTGGTTGTGCCACCCTTGGTCACAACAACTGCAATCAAGAATTTGCGATAACTGGCTTTGCGATGAGTATTTCACATCGCTGTGGAGGAATTTTGGCCCACTCTTTATTGCAGAGTTGTTTTAATTCAGCCACATTGGAGGATTTTCAAGCATGAATGGCCTGTATAAGGTCATGCCACAGCATCTCAATCTGATTTAAGTCCTGACTTTGACTAGGCCACTCCAAAACCATTTTGTTTTTTGTTTTTTTTAAGCCATTCAGAGGTGGACTTGCTGGTGTGTTTCGGATCATTGTCCTGCTGCATAGCCCAAGTGTGTTGAGCGTGAGGTCATGAAATGATGGTCGGACATTTTCCTTCAGGATTTTCTGGTAGAGAGCAGAGTTCATGGTTCCATCAATTACTGCATGTCATCCACATCCTGAAGCAGCAAAGCAGCCCCAGAACATCACACTACCACCACCATGTTTGATGTTGGCATGATGTTCTTTCCATGAAATGCTGTGTTAGTTTTACGCCAGATGTAATGGGAAGCATATCTTCCAAAAAGTTAAACTTTTGTCTCAACAGTCCACAGAATATTCTCCCAAAAATCTTGGGGATCATCAAGATGTTTTTTGGCTAATGTGATCCAAGCCTTTGTGCTCTTTTTGGTCAGCAGTGGTTTTTGCCTTAGAAGTCTCCCATGGATGAAATTTTTGCCCAGTCTCTTTCTTATTGTTGAATCATAAACACTGACTTTAAATGAGGCAAGTGAGGCCTGCAGTTCCTTAGATGATATTCTGCGTTCTATTGTGACCTCATGGATGAGTCGTCGATATGCTCTTTGAGTAATTTTGATTGGCCAGCCACATCTGGGAAGGTTCACCACTGTTCTGAGTTTTCTCCATTTGTGGAAAATGGCTCTGACCATGGTCCGCTGGAGTCCCAAAGCCTTAAAAATGGCTTTGTACCCTTTGCAGACAGAGATGTCAATGACTTTGTTTCTTATCCGCTCTTAAATTTATTTAGATCGCGGTATGATGTGTTGCATTTTGAGATCACTCTGTCAGACAGGTTCCATTTAAGTTATTTCTTGATTCAACACATCTGGCCTTGGTGTGGCTAGTGAAATTGAACTCCAATTAAATAAGGTTGCCTGGTCCAGTGGGTCCTGTTGTGTTGAACATCATGGACACTGGCTCGTTCATGCACATCATGAACCTCAGGAAGAGATAGCACCAGCATGTATTATGGGAAGATGACAAGCTGGTGGAGGGAGTGTGATCCTCAGGGAAATGTTGTGCAGGGTAAACACAGAAACCAAGAATTCAAGTGGATGTCAGTTTGGTGGGGCTGTTAAGGCCGCACAAGGGGGTTAACAAAAAAATGAAGGTGGTTTTAATGCTGTGGCTGATTGGTGTATGTGGGAACTGCTGCATTTATTTGGGGATTACTGGCTGTCTACTGTATTTGCAGCTTACTGGATTTGTTTGAGCTACATTGCAAGGTTTGTGGTTTTTTGAGACTTTGCTAATGTCCAATGTTTCACAAATGCCTCGACTTTTCTGCCACTCAGAAGTGTTTTCCACTGAAGGGGTCTTCAGGGTAAAGAGCAAAAATAACCATAATAATGTAAAATTAAAAAGTCAACACACTCAACATGATTTTAACTTCATAAAATGTAGTATTTTGATAAAAATTGACTTGGTTGCCATGGAAATGGCACTTAAAAGACAAAATCTGAAAATATTTTGTGGCACTGATATTTAAATAACGCATGGTCAGATTTTACACAAATTAGTCTCATATGAAAGGTTTAAGATAGTTCTATGAAATGAGTAATGACAGGGGATATTTTTGTTTGGAACATTTATGAATATTTAATGAGCTCTGTTATGTAACCATTACTATGTTCAAAATTAAGCCCATCAGGATGCACCTATCTTGAAAATCCTATGTCATTTCATAGATCTCCAGCAGATACAACTTCACTCCAAATTTCACATCAATTAGATGAATATTAATGATTTTATGAATGCCACAAGGTTGAAAATCAGTCAAAATTGGAAATTTGGGTAATTTGCATTTAAAGTCACAAGTAATGATTGAGGCAGAGGAAAAAACAGATTCTTGGTGTTTACTGGCATCTCACTGCATTCCTTTATTTATTTTATGTGAAAATCAAAAATATTGAAATGCTTACCCTGAAGATCCCTTATTAGGCTACGTTCAATCTTGTTGTCAGCCCCATTTTCACTTTTTTTTATTATCACAGTAACTTTTTATTAGTCATGGTATATATGTAAATCTTGATGTATTTATTTCTGTTTATTGTGCCTCGTAGTTCAATGATGCTACCATTGTCCCTTCACTTTGTGATCCCGTAAATATAACATTAGCCAATCAAATTCCATCAAACAAACTTCTTGAATGCCATTCCAAGCTCTGCCATGAACATTCTCTCCAGATCACGCATTCGGCAGTGAGATGCCAGCCAAATTTTCCTCACCTTCATTTAAAGGGCAAGAGCAAATTCAATGGAAATGTGCACAATAATAAACTGAGGTATATTTTAAAAATATGCATTTCTTCTGAATATTAGGCAGAGTCGAACATGACACTGCAGTTACTGTAAACATAGGAATGGATTTGGTATCTACTGCAGTATTTTTTCATTCTCTGTCATTACTTACCTGCTAGGGAAGACCGGGTCTAGTTGTTACACTTTTTCTTTTAAGGGCTGTAGAACTAATATTATCAGGTTTTTGTTATCAATATGCACTGTTAAGAGAGAAAGTTTATTAGACTACTTTACTGATCTGCAGCAACCCCTATAATCTGCGCAAGCGTAATGCTGGTGAGGAAAAAATAGACCCCTGTCACCTGTAATAAACTACCCCATATATGGGGTAGTTTGTTACAGGAGTTGTAGTTTGTTGCAGGTTGTGGGGCATTTTGTTACAATAAGAATTTGCTTAAGTGAGACGTGTTTCCCACTTAAGTAGGCAAGTTAAGGGGGATGCCTTACTACTATTATCCCACAAAGCCACAGTAAGGAACCTCGAGTCATTCTCTAATGGCATTGCCACGTTTCGTTATTCATTTGTAATTTCAAGCCATTTTTCTGAAATACAGAAAGGTAGAAAGTCATTCATTGAGGTAATTTGATCTTGCCCAAGTTGTTACAGGTCTTGGGGCAAGTTCTTACTGTAACAACTTGGGTGTATCAACTAGTCCATCAGCAGCCCTTCGCATTTGTCCCATTTTGAAATGTTCCAGTGCAATCTTTACATGGATGTGTCATGACACAGTGGCTAATGTCCTCCTCTCTCATAATCCAGAAAATCTCGGGTATGAATCACCTACACTTGATGTGAATCGAAATCTCCCAAACAAAACATTAAGAAAGTTACTTTTTCGAGCATTTTTCTGAAACACTAATCTGCGGCTTTCGACGTACATCCTTCTGTCACATAAAGACGCGGTCACCTTCGCGGAGAAACAGTAAAAATTAGAGCGCCGCCTATATTTTATATTCGGAACTATTTAGAATGTAACAACATGGGCGTGTAACAACTAGACCCGGTCTTCTCCACTCTGTTTGAAATGAATATGACTACCCTCCAGTAGGTATTGTGCAGTGGGCTATTTGAAATAGCTTTGATTGGTGCTCTGCATGCTTTTTGTTTCTTTTATTTCGTATTAATTTACTTCTGTTTCTTTTCTTCTGAAATAATGTAGGGCTTTATGATATGCGCAGTCACATGTTACTACTAGCTAATTCGGACACCTTCCAGGTCTCCCGAGTTTAAGCAGCACGGCATTGCACGAAATCGGGTAGGCTATTGCATCGCGCATGTGCATTTTAACCACTCTCTAAGGGAATGGCTGTCATAAGCTGTTCCTTTAGGAAAATAAATAAGCGCAAGTGTCCTTCATTGCCATATTGGACGTCATAAGGTCATAAAATGCATGGGCTACAGCATTTCAGGAAATTATTGCGACCGCGTGTTTAGGATCTAGGGGGACTGTGGCAGCGTTTACAGAGCTCCGCGTCGCCGCGGGCTACTTCAACGGTCGTCGTTATTTCATGTCTTGAGACACAAGGTTCCACTATCACGCACTTTGACAGTGACTTGAATTTTGCTGAGTTTGCTGCATTTATGTCCGGAATAATCTTAAAAACACTAAATGTTTCGCAGCGACTCCCAAGGAAAATTTTGCACGGTGATTATGCATAAGGGTAGCTAAGAACATTGCTCAGTATAACAAGAAAACATCCCTATATTTTTGTGTTGCTTTGTTGGTTGTGTTGCCTTGCCTGTCTCAGACAGTTCGAACATGACGCGTAAATGCAAGTGCAATGCATAACCATAGATATATAAATATGTGCCTAACCAGCAGCTACTGACAGCGGATATAATTTCTCAAAATCGTCGCTAATGTCCAAATATATAAGTTATTTGATCGTAATATGAAATGTCTTTTCAAAGTGTCAAACACTCTTTTCGTAAGAATACGAGCAATAGCAATTCGGCCTAACTCGCGGCATTCAGACTGCTATTTATTTTTAGAGGGGGCGGGGACACTGACGGCGCTGGGCTGAGTTCTGTGCATCCCAGCCTTGGAATATTTAGGTCTGACGGGCAACGCCGACAGCTGCCCGTGCCTTTGAATGGTTCTTCCCATTATCCTGAGTCGTGGACAAACAGTATTTATTTTTCAATTTCATCGATTAGAGAGAACAACAATAGTCTCGGCGGATCAGCGGCACAATGGCTAAACGCAGTCGTCTTGGAAGGGAGAAACAGTCTGTCTGAACTCAACAGCCATCGCATAACGTTAGCAGGACTTGCTTTGTTCCACATCTGAGAAAGCAATTGTGATAAATTGTCCATAATGGACCATTTAGAGAAAGGAAACCGATCAGATGAAGACTCAGACATGCCAGAAGAAGAGGTTGATCCAAGGATTCAGGTAGAACGACTCCACGCTGAAAAAGAAGAAAGATTAAGTACAGAAATGCAATTTGCACTGAAATTGAAGGAAATTGGCGATGTCTGCAGTGTCTAGCCTTGTCTTAAATTTTACCGTCGAAAAAAGTTTCGCTGGGCCGAAACCTCGTTCTCCTTGTCGCATGTAAACACAATCGTTAGGCTGGCCAAGTGTCGCTAACGTTAATGGTTGTAGGTTGAGGGCCGAAAGGAATTGCCGGGACCGCTGGATTTTCTTTAGTTAGTTAGCTAGCTAGCTAGTTTATTTGGTGTTCATCCATGTGAATTTCCGTTTATGTTTTTTGAATCTACGACGGCTGTTTCGATGGCTTCATGTTCTTTGACGACGTTTCGCAATAATGTAGCTTAGTGATTGCTGGCAATCAACCCTACTTGAACGGCATTGGCAAATAAAAATTTTCGGGATATAATAATTAATTAACATAAGAGCAGTGGAAACAGTCGGAGTGTTTGAGAATAGTTGCACTTACTTTTTGTCAAAGTCTCATTGGTATTTTGATTTCGGTTTCTGCTTTAAGTCTACTCAAATTTGTGTCTCAACTGAATACTACTTTGTGATTGTTAATATGATATTATCTACAATGCACAATTCCTCATTAAAATAATACAATTTGTACAAAATTCACTTTTCTGATAATTTGTCACGTATTGTGCTCAATCTTTTTTTGTTTGTTTGTTTTCTAGGCACATTTTTAGTTTCAGAACGTTTTTTATGGTTTCAATTGGTCATAGGGTGTTTTTTGTTCAAAATCAGTTGTATTGGGTGAAAAGTGCGTTCAAAGGGGCAATATTTTTTCCTAAACTTGGCCTAAACTAAGTGGGCCGATTTCTCGTTACCAGTCTAAACCTGGTCTAAGTAAGTCCATGGTTTTAACCATGATTAAACACTGTTGTAAGTGTGGTCTAACTTATTGGATTTCTCCCGTCTAATTTTTAATAAAACCTGGTCTGAATCATAGTCTAATTCAAAACCAGGGAGGGGGGTAGTCCAAGTCATGGTCATACTCTTGCAATTGTTAGCACTGTCAGTTTTCTTGTTTTCTATTGTCAGTGATGTGGGGCCTTATCAAATATTCAAATCCTTATCAAGGATTTCTTAATCTTCCTCGCTAAAGTTGATGGGAACTCGCTTCTGTGACAGTAGATCTATGCTACTTGTACTCCCAGGTAAATGCTCTGAATGACCCTGTTATTGGATTTTTTGGTACGGAAGCCCTGAAGTGAGAACGTACCTCGACGCTCCTCGTCAAGGTTATATCCACCGCATACTATAATGTCAACGTCTCAGCACGCAGTCATTAAAATAAAGCTTACCTGAACAGCTCTCGCGAACTGCATACACCCCTATTTAGCATAGTGTGTGGGTTCATGGTACAGTGATGTAATGTATGGTGTCTAATCGTACAGAAATGTAAACATGTTAAACTAAATTTCGCAGAACAGTGCCATCGTCCCGCCATTTTGGTTGGGAGAGGGAGGGAGAGGTGAACAATAATATCGACTTGGTTTTATGAGGTATCTTTTTTGTCAGTGGCTAATATCTTGTAGTTTTCTTGTCAATCTGATGTCAACCGATTGAGAGGTATCTCAGGTCTGAAGTGACATCTAGGTTTGGGCCTCTTGGCTACTGTACATATGACGTCACATGCCCTAACAAGGTATGCATGCACTCTCGCTCAGTGGCACATAAACCTGGTTTACCCCGTGGCTTTTTGTGGACTGACGAGGCCTCGTTTAATTCATCCACGAGAAATTGCTGCTTAGACCTGGTTTAATCTGCGCGCAATCTTTGTCTAAACCTATTTTCATCACTCCTTTAAACGAGGTTTTACTCACTTGGACCACGATTAAGACCAGCGACGAGAAATCGGCCCAGTATGTCTTTATGTGGATCCTCTAGGTTCCCGTTTGCAAGTCTTAATAAGATCCAGATGTTACTGACCTCATTGTTTGTCTCAGTTCCTCCCTTCGCCCCTCCTCTCTCTCCACTTCATCTCCCCTTGTATTTTATTATTCTTTATTTTTTCTATTTCTACACTCAGGGTGAACTAGAGAAACTGAATCAGTCTACTGATGACATCAACCGATGGGAGACGGAACTTGAGGTATTCCTGTTTGTCTTTCTGTAAAATATGGCTTCTGGTAAATTGTGCTTTGCATGGCACTGTTCCCGAAGAAAGCCTGCAGTTCTTTCAGCATCAGTGTTAGTGTTTGAAGAAGGAGGTGAAACTAAGTAACACATATTAATCATTTTCAGAATCTATTGTTTTTCCAAATGTGGATTTTCGAAATGAAAAGACTGTCAGAATGAACAGCTATTAGTTTGCTACAGAGTGGCTTTAAACTGCTATCTTCTGTGGAAAGGAATCCTGAAAATTCTTGAATTGATTAACAGAGGAAAGTTGAGCACTGTTCAACACTGTTGAGTACTGTTTGGTATGATGGGGGTCTTTTAGAAACTGAAATTAGATGAAACTGTTATCACTTGTTTTGTAGTTTTATGTTATTGAAAAGATTGGTATTTCTGAGAAGCTTGTTGTCAATTCATTTTACTACTAGTATTGCAGAGATGGCTTTTTCATTTGATTAGTGATCAGCTGTTTGTTTTTGATCTCAATACTATGATGCAGTGGGAGCTGGGGGTCTGTAATCTGTGGAGAGACGACATGATCTCTTGAATTCATCTGGGCAACATGCTCTTCTATTTGTGTATTCGTTTTTGGATGCCAAAAGTGCTATAGTTTTTTATTTATTTATTTATTTATTTTTTTTTTTTTAAGACTTTCTCTGTTACATTTCTCTTTATCGGCAGACTCCAGGATTCTCCCATTCTGTTTTATTTGTTCTCCTGAATGGTTATGATTGAGATGCTCTCTGCGGAATGAAAGATGAGGATATTGATTAAGCTGAATGAGAGTAAAAATGTATGTTTACATTTGTTAAACTGATAGTGTTTTTTTTTAAATAAAGTCTTGAATTTCTTGAAGTTGTTGCCAGTGTGGGGCTCGGGATCTGATCACAGCTGGGCTATAGGCTGGTCCCATTGGTGGATGGTCAAGGGAATTGTGAGGGTGCTAAAATAGGCTACATTTTTGTAATCACTAATCTAATGTACTTTTAATATAATTGCACTTTGGTAGAGAATTTGGAGTTTAAAATTTGGTCATTAAATCTATTTGAACAGTTTCGTCATTTTTGTTATAATAAACATTGGGTTTGAATTTTTGATTGATTATGCCAAGTGATCAGCAAGAGTTTGTTTGTGTGAAATGCGATATCTAACAGAGTCTTTTTAATGGGCTCATTTTATTTTATATTCAGGATAAGAGATCACTTAATGGGAAGATTGGAAGTTAATTGTTGCAGATCATTTTTGTGATTAGTAGACTTTATGGCAAGATGCTTGAATGTGTCCACTCTATCCCTGGCATTAAACAGGATGCTGATGTCACAGGAAGACCCACTTCCCTAGTCACATTCTTTCCCATTCATGTCCATTATGTTGGCCAGCGGAGTTATTAGGTGCCAGGATATTGCCACCAGTTTCACTATCGTGCTCTTGTCCAGGCGCCAGAGTGTATTGCAATCTTGCTCAGTGACAGATGCAATCGTACTAGTTTTGGTGAATTAATTGCTCATGGGTACATTATTCAGCCTCAGTTTCTTACTGAGGCCTAGGCATCCCTGTTTACTGTCAAGAATTTAAAATATTAAGCTGAAGCGTTTACTTTCACAGCTAGTATAGCATCCCCAAAAAAGAAGAAAACTTAACTTAATATCTTGATTATAGCCTCGTAGTTGGTGAATGCCACATTTTTGGGCAGTGTGTTCATAAAAGTGTTGGAACTAAAGCGAAGTTGATGTAAAGGGAAGAGATTTGCAATCGTGATATACAAATATCCTCTACATTCTCACAAACATGCCCTCAGGCCATAGATGGCAACCTATTTTCTGGCCTTTGCCCTTGACATACCATTGTGCCGCAGCTGTATCGTTTTCACCTATAGTTTGTGTGCATGCAGATTATTGTTGTTTCCCCTTACTGTTGAGCTGAGCATAACATGTGCCGCCCTTGACCGAAAGAGCTGGATCAAATTGCCCTTTTTTCACAGGACGTGCGGCAGAAGTTCCGCTCTGTTCTGGTGGAGGCCACAGTCAAGCTTGATGAAGTGATGAAGAAGATTGGGAAGCCGGTGGAAGACTCTAAGCCCTACTGGGAGGCTCGGAAAGTGGCTCGGCAGGTGAGGGGCTGTGGGCACTAAGGGTATGTGGGGATCAACGGTCTCTGCTCGACCATTTTTGGTCTGGCAAACAAATTGGCATTTCAAGAAGCCAGTCACTCTCAGAGTTTAGTTTTGGGTTGGTCAGCAAGGCTTGAGTGTCTATACTGAGTATATTCTCCAGAACTGACCCATGTAGTTAGAGCTCGCAGCTGGTTTTATTGTTCCCACAAGGTCACAAAGTAATATACCACAGGCTCATGGGAGAACTCTTCGCTATGGCGTGTTATTAAAGTGCATCCAGATTCTAGGGGTTCAAAAAAGTTCTAATTTTTTCAAAGGCATACATGAAAACTCTCCGTGTGAAGTTTTTCTGCTTAAGAATCTTCATTTTGCCTAAAGGGCTGAACAGAAGACCTGTGGTCATTGTACTGTGGGCTGTTGCTGTGTTTGGGTTGTGGCCGCACATGAAGGAGGCTGAGGTTGCTGTCAGTATTGTAATGTCTGTGACTGTCCCCATTCTCTCCCCACTGAGCATTTCTCTTCCACTGTGCTCATCAAGCATAAAGTGAAGGCAAATTATTAAACATTTTCACTTCCTCATTTAAGAAGTCACCTAAAATTAACTGTTGTGAAACACACCTGTGAAAATCGGATGAGACGTCATATTCAGAGAGAACTTCACTCCTGAAGATTGTGATTTCCTGTGGTCTCACTGGGATGTGTGTTTTCACAAAATTCTAACTGTTGGAGGAACATATGAAAATTTCAATTGCCTTTGCGTCTGCTCATCCTCTGTACATCCTTTTTTTCTTATTTATATTTGGAATTGAGCTTACCAAGTCTAAGAGCCGTTAAAAAATGGTTATCATGGTTTTGTCATCTGGGTGGAGCTATTTCTATGTACAGAAAATTTCTCCATGAGTCTGATTGTAGAACATGGAAGAACTAGGAACCCTAACAGTGCCCAAAGGGAGTGCCTTTTAAATTCTTCTGTTTGATTTATATGCCCCTTCAACCTGGTCTGATTGCTGTTCTCTTCTTTTATTTGGTGCCATATTATGGTTTACAGCCATCATGGAAGCTGGTTAATTTGTCATTAGCTTAGTATAATGTTTTCTCTCGGGATTTTTTCATGACATGACGTGATTTTTTCATCATCTATCCATTTGTGTAGCATAACTTCTTATTTTTCAGTCCACTGTAGGTGCGGGTCTAACACCCAGCTTCAGTGTCAGACGTACTGTAGCTGCTGAGATTGGAACTCAGTCGCCCTTCTTTGTAAAAAAGATACCACACCACTGCCAGGTTGTATTGTAGGCATTCTGGTCATTACAAGCTCAGAGCAGGCGATGAAGAAACTATGCAATTAGCCTCTCAATATGACAGGCATCAGTCCCTCCCCCATCTCGCTGAGTCCAGTGTGACCGTACATGGTGATGCTGTCCTTCAGTTGCTGTTCATTTGGAGGTCGCCGCATGATATTGCACTGCTGCTTCCTTGTCTGCAGTTTTTTTGTTGGTTTTTTTTTTAATTTTATTTTTTTTCATTGTTGGTGGTTGGTTCAAACCTCAGTAGAGAAGTACCACTTGTGGACTAATGGTATATGTAGTCGCGATTTGAATTACAGCACATGGAAATGCAAAAGTGGCTTCATTTGTTTCTGTCCTTTGAGTGATGAGATAATATCAGGAGCTGTGGCATCTTCTGATAATCCGAGTCCAATGTAGTTTTGCATTATGAAATATCTGGGGCTTTTCTGAGCCCCAGGCAGCACTGAGTTGCCGCTGCTCCTCCTGGGGCTGATTTGCACTTCAGAGGGATTTTCCATTTATTTCTAGCTGGAAACCCATTGTTCAAGAGGCATCACATCCCAGCCAGATTTTCCATACCCTTTTCTAGAAGAAATGAGTTTGCCATTGTTCTTTGTTTTTATGTATGAGTGGGTGAAAAAGGAATCTTTTGAAAAACGGTCTGTTTCAGTCCATTGTGGTCACTTCCCTGCACAACCGACGCAGTGGCTATGACGAGGCTTTTTGTGACCAGGTACCTTCGTCATACACACTTAGTTTGGCATGGCCCCCGTGGCCTTGCGATGGTATTAGTTGGCCCTTGCGCATGCCATCTGGCCAAGGATAAAGGGTCTTCTTGGATGCGTGCCTGGGATCTGCCTACTGTATTTTCCATGCTGAATGCTCACATGTAGAATGTGATGGCGGGGGTCATAGTCATGGCTGGTGGTTTCACATTGTGGTACCCTTGGCCTTGTCCACTCGGTGGCAGAGGTGCCTGGCTCATGAGCTGGAGAACTGGAATGCGCATTTGTGTTGAGGAGGAGGAGGGGGAAGGGGTGTTGGCATGGCTGATGTTCTGGTAAAAGTGAGCCCTTTCTCACCCCAATTTTGAAGATACCTTCGTTCCAGTGAAGACGCAACTCCCATGACTGCTACTAATTGTGATTTTTTTTTTTAAATTTTTTTTTTTTTTAATGTATGACCCAGATTAGACCATTTAATGATAAGTCATTTGGACACTGATATGGGCCAGAGGTAATTTTTGTTAGATGTTCTTCAGTGAAATAGTATTCCCTATGGTGGTATAAACCCTCTTGAGAATGCCACAATAATGAAGTACTCAACTCTTAAAAAAGTAATTTATGGTTCTGAAATGTAGTTACTTCATATGTAATTTTGTTATGCATTAAACTTCATGTAATCTATGCACATGTATCATTTGTTTCCACTTCTGTGTGTATAATTATTAGTAGTGTGCTGTAGACACTTCTGCTAATTTTTAGGACCTCCCTGTACAGCTTGGTGGTTTAACTGGAATTTCTTGTTGAATGAAAGTCTCTCTCACATTCTCCTGTAAGCTGTTTGTGACATTACTCATTACCCATCAACCCAAATCTCATCTCATCGCTTCTTACTTTTCCTGTACACTGTACCCATAGGGAAGGAATGAACCTAATTCTGATAGTCTCACATTATTCAGAATGAATTTATTTCAATGTACTGAAGCAGCCAATGTCAACTGGACTTCCTGTGTGTAACTCTGGTTTAAACAAACTAAACTAAGTTTATTTAAGCGCAGAATTAATGTTAATTGGCTGACAATTAATGTAGTATTTTTACATGCAATGTGTATCCTTGTTATACCCCCCAAAAATGACCCATCCTTTTTCATACATATAAGATCTTGACTTTTTTTTTTTTTGTATTCATGGCATTGAATTCAGATTTTTTTCCAGTACTATTTGTTCATTCAACTCGGCAGTATTGGTTGTATAGAAAGTAGGGCATCATATACATTCAGTTTGGAGGTTTGGACTGAGCGCAGTATTACCTCATACTTGTGTAATTGTTTTTCAATTCTGGTCACGGCAAGTAAATGGTCTGAATGCACATGGAGGTTGTTGTTGAGGACTAAAAGGTTTTCAGAGAGAGAAATTTATGCAACAGGAGTAATGGATCTTTGCTTGATGCAGATTTGCCTTGAGAAATGGGGAAGGCATTAGTTGCCATTTATGTTTCATGAAGAAGATTAAATCTGTGAGTTCAGTGTGTTTTTGCATTTTCATACAGTTCACTGCAGTCGTGCTGTAAACTGTCTCTATTTTTACAGTGTTTTACAAATGGACGGGTGGCATCTGAAAAGGGAAATCTTCATGATATTTTGGCATTTCCCTTTCCTTTAGTGTTTTTTTTATATGTGCACACATCGCATGGAAATGGACATTTCCTGGCGCTTGGACTTGTGTGACATTTTGCTGTTGTTTCTTGTATGCGCTGTCATAGAAATATGAATCCAAGTAATTTAAGTCAGACCAATTGCTGCTTATTCAAACCAGACTTTATTGCAGTAAAATCTGGATCAAGAAGTCAAAAACAGGGGTAGAAGGAATCAGTAATACAAAGGAAGAACTTCAAAATAGAGAGAAGTTTCTCATTTTTAAACACAGGTTAAAACAGTTATTCCCTTTTTCAACGTCTGTGATTGGCCAAATCCATCTCGCATACAGTTGAGTCATGCAACCCTCACCGTTTTTCCGCCATCAGATTTCCCTTAATTGGTCAACTGGTATTTCGGCAAGATGACCTTAACACCCTCTGGTCTAGCACATCTTCATTGCCCCTGTCTGATTCTATCGTTTATTTTTCTTTCCACCCCAACCTCTTGTCAGAATGTCAGTTTTTGTTCACCTCTCATTCATCTCTTTGAGGAGTCCTTTCCTGGTGCCAAAGGTGCACATCCTGCTGCTGTCTGTCTCGTAAACGGTGCAAAAAGTGAAAAAAATGAAAGATACTTACAGGGACTGAGAAGCTGAATTATTTGGCCGATTTGAATGTCTTTGTCTCCCGCCGCGCGGCACGCGCAAAGTGGCGGGACATAGTATTCACCAGTCACGACCGTCCGTCCGTACGTCCCGAATCCTTGTCAGCGAGATATCTCAAGAACGAATTAACGGATTTCCTTCAAATTTCATGTCAACATGTATTGGGGTGATACCCCGGCGCCAGTCGATTTCGGTGACCTTCGCGTCACTCTCAAGGTCACACCGAGAGATTGCTCATTTTGACACGATTTCACATTTTGTGGCGGGGGACAAAGACACGTTAGTGGCAAATACTTGTCTTTTTAAAATTTACTTGTAATTTTTCCACAGTACTTAAGTATTTGAAGTAAAAAAAAATTGGAGTTATTCACTTCTTTGTTTCAATGGAATTGTGTGAGGAGTGTACTGCTATCACACATCAAGTAAAAAGTGCTCAACTTTAACAGCTTTTATCTCAACATGACAAAGTGATATCTTAACATGTTAAATGATTACCGTGATTTTGGTTGATTCCATTAAAACAAAGTATTTCACACACGTTGGTATATTCAGTTTCTCTATAATTATATTGTTTATATATTTTTATGTTGTTTGCATTTCAGGGGTGCCAGTAATTTCATCCACTGTATATACTCCATTTAGGCTTTCAAGTGCATTAAGGAATGACCCAGTCGCATATTGGGGCAAGTAATTGTTATTGTAGCCCCTGGACGGATTCGGGCTGCTAATATGGGTTCGCGCGTGTCATCGCTGCTGCTACCGCCGCTGCCGTGTTGGCCGAATAATATGCCATTTAGTGGCAAAACATGGAGATTTACTGGTGGACGCAGTACAGGCTCAAATTTTTGACCGATTACTTTCATATTTGGTATGGACATGTGTTATACTTCACTTATTACGCCGATCGATTTTAGTTGCCATGGCAACAGTATTTGCCAAATAATGTGCAAGAAAGGGGAGAAGGAGGTGTCTGGGGACTACACCCATGCCGTTGCAGCTGACTGGATTGTCTAGTTTTGTCTGTAACAGGGAGGGAACTTTGACCTCTTTTAAGGTCTGGACTCGGTTTGGGACAAGGATGCGCCACAACATACGGAGAAAGAGTTGGACACCATTGGCATTCCTTATCAAGTTTGGAATCAAGGACAGAAACAAACTTTCAGCCATTTCCTTTATCATAAAATATGCGGCAATTATTTCAGCAAATATTTATTAATCCTCAAGCAAGATAAATGTGGTCATCATAATTAAGACCATCAGTACAGACTTGAAATAAACTGGTAATTGCTTTGCTTCTAGTCGTATTTGGGTGAATCCAACTTTTCTTGCCATTTACGTTTTTTAATTTCATTTTTAAAAGTGGTCGTGAATAAATGGTCTGTAATTTGTTCAGGTAACCTCGTGACACAATTAACATGTCATTTCTTGTCTCATAAAACCAGATTATGCATTAATGCCCTCCATTGGCCTACAGAAATCTATGCAGAATAGAATAAGTGCATTGTGTACGTGGAAACTTTAGCATAACCTGAAGTTATTGCTCTGCCTGCAGGGAAGCGTATTGGTTCTGGGCGACCAAACAGTCTAATTAATAATTTTGACTGTAATTACTTAACACATTATCCCTTCTCCAACAAAAGCCATAGTTGCATTGTTATTGGCACCTATGGCAGGAATCTTGAAATGGTTGCCCTTGAGTTTAGACTTGGTATTCAGGGGTTATATTTCAAGAAAATTCCAAATCTTAGCTCATTTATATTACACACTAAATACTGCGATGTAATTTAAATACTGTATATTCCCCCCCCCAAAAAAAAAAAAGACTAGAACTGCACCCCCAAAAACCAGGGGTGCGCCCCATTGTGCTGTGCCCTTGCATTATATTGGCAATTGGACTGTTCAACCTTGGGAAAATGGCATTAAAGTTAACTATTGGTCTGCATCAGTGATGGCTGGTGAACTGGTGATAGGGGAGGCTCAAACCATCCCTTAGAAATAATTATTGGTCATAACCTGTTTTCAATCATTCATTTAAATTGCCATTACAGAAACTCTGAAAACTCTCAACATTATCTGGTGTGGTCAATTTTCATTAATAACGCATATCTGTCAACTCTCACGCATTCGGCATGAGTTTTAGTGGCATATTTATGTTCCCCTGCTGATGTCAGCAATTATTCAATCAACGCATATGTAAGAGATTCTCGTGCAGAATTGAAGTCCTTGTGCACGGAGGTTTATCAGTTTCACCTGCGTTATGATTCCGGACTTCTCACGCTTTTCTTTACTCAGGGGTTGGAAGAAATGTGTGTGTTTCGTGATCGTTTAAACTGTTTTAATGAAATAAGATCATTGGAAGCAATGGAATTGCATTAAGACGTTTCAAAACCAGGCCTCACACTGGAGTTTCTCACAGTTCTTTTTTTTTAAGGCTCATTTTGTTTTTGCTTGGCTTCTTTTTGTTATCATATCCACAGAAGCATGCATTTTCTCACCAATTGATCAGCTTTAACGTGTTGGTATTTTTGCTCACATTTCAATGCCATAGTTAATGGCAGGCGAGCTGAAGTGAGTAAAGGACAATGACCGAATTGAAATGCGTGCTTTGCTTCTCCAACATATGAAATTGCAGTCATAAATGTGGTAGTTAGACTGAAGTTGCTCTCTGGGATGGTATAAAATATTATTACGATTGCCTGTCAGCTTTTTAAGAAATGGAATAGCTGTATTTTCTGGTATTTGACCCACATATAAATGGAGAAGTATACGGACTCTCGACTGCTTGTGGCTGCACTTCAAAAGACTGTTTGCAAAGTCGCTCAAGTTGCTGATTCTGTCTGTGATGACATTCCCTGCCCTGATTTAATGTGTGATTTTTACATGGCTTAGCAGATGATAATGTTTCACAGACGGAATAGATTGGGAGGTGTTGGTAATGTGTTTTAATGAGAATCAATTATGCTTCCCAATGCTGCTGCTTATTTTTAGCCCGGTAATTGCATGGTAGGCAGGACTTCATTCGTTTTCAGGCTGGAAACTTGCTGGAAAACAAAGCCTTTGATTAGAGCGCTGTGGCAATTAACCCTTGGAGTGCTGAAATAAAAGAAAAATACATTTTATATATGTGTGTGTGTGTGTATGTTTTATCAGGTGTGGCCAGTTTTCATTTATAACGCATACCTGTCCACTCTCACGCATTTGGTGTGAGTTGAAGTGGCATTTTTACGTTCCTCTGCTGTAGTCAATTATTCAATCAACGCATAGGCTATGTAAGAGATTCTCACGCGGAACTGAAGTCCTTGTGCATGGAGGGGTTGGAAGCAATGCAAATGCATAAAGACGTTTCAAATGATCAGATTTCATTTAAACGATCGCGAAACGCATGCATTGCTTCCAACCGCTGAGTAAAGAAAAGCGCGAGAAGTCTAAAAAACTGGCCACATCTGATAAGGTTGAGAGTATTCAGAGTTTCTGTAATGGTAATTTAAATGAATGATTGAAAACAGGTCATGACCAATCATTAATTTTAAGGGATTGTTTTGAGCCTTCCCAGTTCACGAGCTGCCACTGTGTGCGTGTGTGTGCGCGTGTGTGTGTGTGTGCGTGTGTGTGCGCGTGCGTGTGCGTGTGTGTGTGTGCGTATATAATATTTAATTATCTTCTGCTGTTTGAAAAGCTATCTTTTGGCGATTGGTTCCCAGCTGTTTTGATTCTGAAATCTTACATCATGGTGTTACAACGGTAGGATTCAAGCATTCCAAGGGCTGAAAATATGCTGGTTGTCTGTCCGAATTATGGGCGCTTGCTTCACTGTGACGTCATTCATCAGCGCTATGATTGCTTGGGATCTAATCCGCCAGGAGATCACCAGTAGAGGAAACTGTTATTGCACTTGGGTTGCTGCCGTTAGTGACGCACCACAGCATTATTCCTCTGGTCCTTTGCTTTACGGATGTAATCTGGAGCTGGCTTTCTGCCTCAGGCTGTGGACTCCTTATGAGAAGAGTTGTCAGTCTCGAGCACAATTCAGTCCTGCCTCCACTGTTTCCAGGGAACGGCTACTTTTCAGTCACTGCTCCTTCGTTGGGGCTTGTAACTGCATTAGCAAATGTCGTCACCGGTGATTATTTGACCTTTTCTCCTGCACGGTGACGCAGTGCGGCCACACACTAAAGGCTTTGAACCGCAGCAACGAAGCAGCTGGTGTTTCAGTCATCCCTTTTTCCTGGCTGGTACTGTTGAAAAAGTGGGAAGAATTTGGCCTACCAGTAAATTAAAAATGGAAAAACCCACAGATGACAACAATCTCGTGCTTGTATCCAGGCTGCACAGTTATTTTTTCAGCATTATGTGTATGGTTTCCTCTGTTACATGGCATAAGTGTCTTTTGTATGATTGGATTTCGACACAAGAAGAGGAATTTGTATTTATCGCTTTGCCACAGAAATCTGACTCTGCTTCCCCACGCTGCACAGAGTGCAGCAGAAACCAAATACGGTATATGTCATGAATTGTAAAATGAAACTAGAAAAGTCCATGAATATCATCATTTTAATCAAACTTCTTTTTGTCCCAAGAGAACCATATCAAGAAAATTCAGTCTGCAGGCATGCAATTTATCAGCTTGGCTATTTCCATAGAATTTCAGGGTTAGTTCTATTGAAATAATTTAGCGCTGAACTATATATATTAAAAAAACAGGCGGACAGTATGTAGTGCTTTGAATTTTTGAGTGAAATGTTGCTTTAGTTGAGCATTGCTATGCTTGGTTTAATAACACCCCCTCTGCATATTCTGCGCCATTCGATCTGTGGTTGTTCATTCCTTGCCTGTGACCTCAGTAGAAATTTTGCATGTCAAGCTCATATAGGGCAAGACTAGTGTCATGTAATGGTGTCACTTTCCTGTGGGAAACCTCTGGGTTTTTGACTGCAGCCAGCTTTTCAGCACAGGGGAGAAGAGTTGGAGCAAGTTGCAGGCTTATCAATTATCATCTTGGCTTTCTGTACTTTGGGGTGATTGGTTACACCAGTGACTGTGGAATAATATGTCCATACAAGGCATCCTTTCCAAGCAATGCTGTGTCATCTGGCTGATCTGGTAAACATATTGGCACCTGAAACTGTGTCATCCTGCTTGTTTTTTTTTTGTTTTGTTTTTTTTTTGTTTTTGGTGCATTTCAGACCTTTTAGCTCAACCACATATTTTATGATGCGATAAATCTTTTGGGACATGTCCAAAGGGGCTGTTCCACGGTGTTGGACGTACATTTCAGACACTGTTACTGTGTTTTATGACACATATAATCATAAAGCAGGTTTTCATTTTGAGTAAAGGCATCAACTATTTGCTACATTGACCTAACTAAAAAAAAAAAAATTTACCCACCAGCGTTATTACTCTTGCAGAAACTGACTCAAAACACCATGATGTCAGACGTACTCAGGGAAGGTTAATTTTGAGTGTCAATTTTTGTATCACAAATTTTCTGATGTAATACAACCTTAATTAATCTTTTTCATTTTTTAAGTTTTGACAGACCCTTGTTAATGTACTTCTAGGCAAGACATGACTTTGCCTGATTGTGACTTTCAGAGAGAGAATTTCTTATGTCAGAATCGGCCAAACATTTATTGGTGTTGGACGAACTTGTCTGAAATTACATAACGAAGTAGGGCTGTGCGATATGACCGAAATCTCATATCCCGATATAGGTAACCTGATATCCCGATAACAATATATATCGCGATATAGCAAAATTTCTGTAATTTTCATGAATAAATTTTCTATAAAATCACCACATGGCAAGGGCTATTTCTTATAGCATTCAGAATTATGTATTTGACAAATAAAAGGTAATTAATCATATTTTATTCTTTTTCTCCTTTTATTTGTAACTGTTGTGCAAATTTTCAATTCAACAGTGAACAAAATCTACAATACGACTAAAATCTGTACATGCTTCCTGATTCAGGCACATTTCTTCCCAGGCAACAGTGGTGCCCTAAGTGCACCATATGGAGGACACTTTTACTTTTCTGTCAAAACTTGGCCACAGCTACACCGCCGGTGTGTGAGGCTCCTGCAGAGGCTCTCTGCACCTCTCCAAAACCTGAGCAGCATGTAGGGAGATGCAAGGCCGAGACTAACGCTGAGTAATTGGTATTCAAATTACAGTTTTTGGGTGGACTATCACTTTAAACTGTGTTACTATGTATGTTAGGCAGTCAGTTAATATGGCCTATGCTCATAAACTCCCATAATAAATTACCAGAAATGACTTGATTTGTAGGACAACGATATAAACGTGGGAACCATTTTTCTATCGATAGACATTTTTCTATCATGGCACGATGTATATCGTCATATCGCACAGCCCTATAACGAAGTAGAAGTTAATCATTTTAAACTGAAGCTTTTTTGTCAAAATTCTCTCTGAAGGACTTTGTAAGCTTTTCAAACCAAAAGAACAATCCTAAGCCATACTAAGCTATTCAAAAGCTAATGAAAAGGAATTGGGCAACGGGATATGAAACAAACACCGAATGGCTGAAAGTAAATACTGTAGAGAGGATTGTAAATGTTATTTAAGCAGGTCATGAACTGTGAAACATTTAAACTCAAAAATTAATCATTCTGTGCATGTAGTTGGTAATCATTATGATTTTTGTGAAGGCACTCTGAACTAAATGTGTCTTGCATGTTTGTTCCAGTTGTTCCAATAGTCAAATTTATGCAAATAAGTGAAACGAAAAGGAAGCCTATATGGTGACATTTAAACAATGATTGGGCTATTTATACAAATGAAATGGACTGATAGCTTCTGTATGAGATGTCTTCTTATATAGTGTGAAATTACTCCTGACAGTGCATGGTTTTGATGGTGTTGGACGTACAGGATGTTGGATGCATGTGGAAAATGCACGTCCAACAGCAGAATTTCTTAAAGTCTGAAAAAAACAGTTTGGAGAATTGTGCTGATACTTAGACAGAGGCCATCAATTGCTCTTTGTTTTATGTATCTGGCATGCTTTTGCTGAAGGGTACACTGTGGGGAAATCTGTCATTTTAGTGTCAGACATGCATAAGAAAAGTGAGTTTTCTAAAATGATAAAACATTGTAAAAGTAAAATGAAAGTTCTTTTCCATCATTGTTTACTTATAGTGGCACTTTTCAAACTGACACAAAACTAAAGCCATGACTTTCTGATCAGGCTGAAAAATAAGGACGACTTTGAGAGGAAATATTTATCCAATTTCGCAGTATTTCAGATTAAATTTTCAGTGGCAAGTAACAGCTGAATTCTCAAAGGTTGTTAGAAAGAGGTACATACTATAAGCTTCAAAGTTATGCATAATTTGTCACATTTGGTCTGTTTTGACATTTTGGCCTTGAGGTTGATGATTCTGTGGAACTGCCCATAGGATTCTTTTGGTAGTTGAGGGCCACTGGGTCTGTGCAGTATGGCTGTTATGGGAGTCATCAGTGATCACAACACATTGATTTGCTGCGTCTCATGGTTGTAAACAGGCTCACAATGTTGCCTCTGTGGGTTCTGAGCAGAAATGTTGGAGACAGAAAAAATTAGGCCACTGAAAGCAGGTCAGGATGTTTTTTGTTTGGTATTAATTTGCCCCTGAAAGGGAGTTTGTGTCTTAAACCTGCAAACTTCATGTTTTGGTACCTTGTTGCCGTCAGTTCTCTTCTTTTTTTGTTTTCAAGCTTGAACCTTGATGCTTTGTACTTGAAAAACCATTTTGGTTCTAGAAGAAAAAACTAAGTGAGGCTTCTTAAATAAAGATGCTTTGTTAGAAAGCTCTTTTTAAAAATCATCCCTCCATTAACTTCAGTTTCAGTGCTGGTCCGGACTTGGTTTCCTTTTCAACTGAGGGATTGTAGTATGAATATGCAAACTGTAGATGAATACTTCACTGATGGCATGGACACTCTCAGAAATAGGGGTACAGCAGGAGTACATTTCTGTTCCCAAGGTACATTCAGCACTTATATACCCCCTAGGGCTAATTATAGGACCTCAAGGTACCTGTGTGAACCTTTTGAGGGTCTAAAAGGTACATTTATGTTCCAAAACGAATAAGAACCCACTTGTAAGGGTACAACCCGTACCTTGAGGGTACTGCCCCAGTGACAAGCCTTGGTTGACACTGGGGCAGTACCCTCAAGGTTCTGCTGTTGTACCCTTAGAAGTGGGTTCTTATTCGTTTTGGAACATAAATGTACCTTTTAGACCCTCAAAAGGTTCACACAGGTACCTTGAGGTCCTATAATTAGCCCAAGGGGGTATGTAAGTGCTGAATGTACCTTGGGAACAGAAATGTACTCCTGCTGTACCCCTATTTCTGAGAGTGTATAGTAGCAGTATATCGTCGGCCTGCTGATAAAACCTCGTATCCTCAAAATGATAAACTTTACTGGAGAGCATAAGAAATGTTTAATTTTGCAAGTAAGAATGCAGTTGAGCTGTGTTCAGGTAGGATGACTATTTTTCTTCCAAGAATGTATTTTGTATTTTGCAATGTGTATGTTGTTATCGTGGACATAACAGTTTTTGTTTCTTATCAAATTTGGAGATACAAGGTTTTATCAGCAGGCTGACGATATCGTGTGACGACAGAAATATAAATTGGGAATGAAGGGGGAAAAGTTTAAAGGCAACTTAATTTGGATTTAAATGACTCATCTTTGTATGTAACTGGATGAGCATTCCTTAGGACTGTCTCTCTGATGGACATATTCATTCTGTTCCTAATTTCCTCTCCATTATTGCTCGTCTGGAGTAATTTGGCCTCTTTTCGAGTAGGTAAAAGAAGTACTGCCACATATGGACTTTTCTGTTAGTTTTTGAAGTTAAAAATGGGAGTTTGCTTTTGGTTTGACTGAAGTGCTTAGAACTGTGGGAACTTTCCAATGGATGACTGAAGGATGTCAGATGATCACCGCATCCAATAGAATGTTGAGTAATTTGTTCTTCGTTTTATCAGTGTTTTGTTCTAGCGCAGATGGACTAATTGTTTTTGAATGTCCCATGCCTATGACCTAGTGCAGTGCAGTAATGCGTAGATGTTTAGTGAATCTGTCTGTAAACAGAGGACTGGAATGAACCAGACTATTATATGCATAGATGGACTGTAATGTCTCGTTTAGCTTAGCACTTGGACACCTTATTCAACATGCTATTTACTGATAACTGCCCAGACAGTGTTGGAGTCAACATTTGTATTTTCCTGCGTATCTTTATAGATTTTGCCTCGGGCGTGTTTCGTGTGGGTGTTTTAAGTTCCTGTCAAGCTGGATAAGGATAACATTCTTTTTTTTGTTTTAACTATGTATTGTGATGTGGGCCCCTTTGAAAATCAGCTGTGCTGAAAGAGCCATCCACTCCATGAGCAGAAATAAATAAAAAAAATTAACCTTATCTTGCCATGTCATTTTGTGCTTTACGTGTGCTGACCTGATACATTTTTACTGTCAAGTTACTCATGATTTAGAGTTTGTTAAAGGATTCCTCAGGGAAATTCTTGATAAGCTGTGTGGCTCTGCAGTGTATTCCGCTGGAGCTCTTGCGCTGGAAAGTGACAGATTCTCCATCACTTCTGTTGGAATTTGGAATCACGCTGCACATATTGTTTGTTTGGAGAAAAGGGGAAAGTGGGCTATATCCCTGTGCTGTGCTATATGGGGTCTCAGTGGGACAAGAAGAGTCAAAGGGGATGATGATTTTACTCATAGCAGTGTATAAGGTTGCCATCAAGTGATTCGCACGAGAGGCAGCGCTTGGAGAATGTGCTGTGTGTGATGTCAGAGGGGGGAGTAATCAAATTTCAAGTTTTCGTGCCATTAATGCCTAAGATTTCTGCTCCAAGCCTGGGGAGTAGATTTCATGAACAGGGAAAGTGGGGGTTTATCTCGATCTCTGTGTGCATAACTGCATTTGTGTTTGAGGGAATCTGTGAGAGAGAGCGAGAGAGAGAGGGAGAGAGAGAGATGTTTCCTTTAACAGAAAAGCTATTGTATCAGTTTTTGCCCTGTGGTGTTTATTTTTTATTTTTTGCCTTTTAGACCATGACGAGGATCGAAACACAGGATAACTATGAGAAATCATAACTGGTGTGAAGATTCATGCGATTCCTCACTGGAAGTTGATTGACTTTGGAAGGCTGCTCCTGTAGTAAACCCCTGAGAAAGAAGTGTTTCAAACAGTTTGGTATTTCTGAAGAACCTCTCTTTTGTTTAAAAGCACATGGAATCTGTCATGTTGTTTAGCCTCCCAATACTTAAGTATGAAGTTGAATTATCTCCATGGCACGCACCCCTTGAGAATGTGTTTTCTTGTGGTTTTTACTGAGCAAGGATGTGCTTTTCATTTGGAAAAAAAAAAAGGCAGCAATGCAGAACTCCATCTGGAATATCCTGCTCTGGCAGTACGGCCTTTTGTAATTCAGGACTTTACTCTGTGGTGTGTTTCTGATTTAATGTAGAGTGATTCCAGTGAACAATCACATTCCTGTTAACGGCCTCTCGGATGTAGCTAGTGCTGGCTCATCAGTGTGACACGGCTGAGTGTGGCATGTCAAGGCCTCCGCTTATACAGTCCACTTTTATGTAACGCTGTATTTCACAGTTTGTGGGTCAGATCTTCGGTTCTTGCTTTTTACTCAAGTCATCTTTTATGTTCAGGGCTGACCGTTTCAGAAGTGAGCACGTACACAGCACCAGTCCGCTAACATTAATGCACTTGAGCGGACTGACGGTTATTTGTTTTAGGTTTACTTGATGAGCCTCTGCCCCTAATGGGTTAACTGCACAACCAGCATGTGTCTTGAGTGACTCCAGACTTACTGTCTTGGGGTCTTGCATTTAACAGATCATTCTGTCCTGTAGAAATCACTGATGTCTGTTTATAATAAAGTGGTGGGGGTGGGGTCCAGCATGTTTTTAGTTTCTCTGGAACTTTTCACTGAAGATGATATTGGATGTTTAAATTTTGATTTTCCTCTTTGTTCAGCTGATTAGTAGTCACTGTTGCTAAATCAGTTTGTTAAAGTCGATCAAGAGCCACAGTCAAATGCAGAAGTGATATTGCTGTTTTTTTTTTTTTTCATCTCTATACTTACATCCCTTTAGGAATATTCAAAAGGTTGATCGAAGTGGAATATTATGGCTTTAATAGTGAATGTAGGACTATACGTCATAAGTGATTAAGGGCATTGAGTCAACCATCTGGTTACTGTGCAAAATCTGTCTCTTGTTGGCTGGTGATGTGGTGCTTTAGCAGCGTTTCCCCCTCATGCCCCAGGCCCAGCTGGAGGCGCAGAAGGCATCTCAGGACTACCAGAGAGCCACAGAGGTGCTGCGAGTCGCTAAGGAGACCATCTCGCTGGCAGAGGAGAGGCTGCTTGAAGTGGACAGCAGGAAGTTTGACTCTGCCTGGCAGGAGATGCTCAATCACGCAACCGAGAGGGTGAGTGGGGCAGAGCCCCATATATAACTGTATAACTGCTAGATGGCCCTTATAAATGAGTGTCACTCGATAAAAATTCTAGATAGGAGGTCCCAAAATGTGTTGAGACACACAGGTAATGGAGCAATAATAGGGACTGGGGTGAAATCAAAAATTTCCTTCAAATTTTGCTAAATTGATTGCATTTCTAGAGGTTTAATGTATTCGCCAAACTTGTTGAGTCTAGTGAAACATCTCTCCATTCTAGAGTCACCATCTAACAATGACCCTGTGCAATCGCACAACCCACAATTCTTAGCTGCTCTCTTTCCCTCCTGTGTCTTGCAGGCTGTAGGATCTAGCAGCAGTTGTTGTAGCTGAAGATTAATGGCAGTACTTCTTCTGGTGGTCATTGCAATATTTAGTACCACACAGCATTCTCACATATATCTGCCTGCAGTGTAAACAAAACTTTGGAAACGGAGAATGGAATGCAGACATGGTTTGGAAATGTTTGCAGAGTTGAGGGATTCCCTTTGGCCCCCGCAGGTGATGGAGGCAGAGCAGACCAAGGCGCGCAGTGAGCTGGCGCATGAGGAGACCGCGACCAAGTACAGCGCTGCTCTCAGCCACATGAAACAGCTGGAGAAGAAGCTGAAGCGCACCATCAACAAATCTAAGTGAGGACATCCACCGCTGACAGGGACCACTGACGTACTGCTCTGTGTGCAGAAAAGCTCCAGCCAATAAACTGATGTGTAGTAGTAGTGGTAGCTGCAGTAGTGGTTGTGGTACTAGTTGTAGTAGCAGCGGTAGAACGAGCGGCAGCTTTATGGGGCTTTTCCAGTACGTGGTGCCGGCTCAACTGTGCTCTACTCCACCTGCCTTGGTACCGGGTACTTTTCTGTGGGGTTCGTTAAGAGTATAGTACTGCCTCAGTGTAGCTGGTAGTCAGAGCGGCGCAGCACGAAACTGCTGCGACACCATCCTCAACACGACACCGTTATATCAAGCTTACATTTATTCCGACGATTTCGTGAAAGATTTCTGTGTTCAAATCAGGGGAGGCGCGCCACCGACACCACCTTATGGCACTAAAGTCCAGCGAGTGTTGAATTGTATTTTCTCTTTGACATTGTTCTGATGCATAGGGATCGTGTCCGAATTAAATTGCGTACCATCTAACAACGCAAAGCAATGATATCCATAAAAGGCATAGAGAGCGAATGTACAAAACCCAAAACCAGTGAAGTTAGCACGTTATGTAAATCGTAGATAAAAACAGAATACAATGATTTGCAAATCCTTTTCAACTTATATTCAATTGAATACACTGCAAAGACAAGATGTTTAATGTTCAAACTGAGAAACTTTTTTTCTTGCAAATAATCATTAACTTAGAATTTAAAGGCAGCGACACATTGCAAAAAAGTTGGCACAGGGGCCTTTTAACCGCTGTGTTACATCGCCTTTCCTTTGAATGACACTCCGTAAACATTTGGGAACTGAGGAGACCAATTTTTGAAGCTTTTCAGGTGGAACTCTTTCCCATTCTTGCTTGATGTACAGCTTAAGTTGTTCAACAGTCCGGGGTCTCCGTTGTCGTATTTTACGCTTCATAATGTGCCACACATTTTCAATGGGAGACAGGTCTGGACTACAGGCAGGCCAGTCTAGTACCCGCACTCTTTTACTACGGAGCCATGCTGTTGTAACACATGCAGAATGTGGCTTGGCATTGTCTTGCTGAAATAAGCAGGGGCGTCCATGAAAAAGACGTTGCCTGGATGGCAACATATGTTGCTCCAAAACCTGTATGTACCTTTCAGCATTAATGGTGCCTTCACATATGTGTAAGTTGCCCATGCCTTGGGCACTAATACACCCCCATACCATCACAGATCCTGGCTTTTGAACTTTGCGCCTATAACAGTCCGGATGGTTCTTTTCCTCTTTGGTCCGGAGGACACAACGTCCACAGTTTCCAAAAACAATTTGAAATGTGGACTCGTCAGACCACAGAACACTTTTCCACTTTGCATCAATCCATCTTAGATGAGCTTGGGCCCAGCGAAGCCGGCGGCGTTTCTGGGTGCTGTTGATAAATGGCTTTCGCTTTGCATTGTTGAGTTTTAACTTGCACTTGCAGATGTAGCGACGAACTGTAGTTACTGACAGTGGTTTTCTGAAGTGTTCCTGAGCCCATGTGGTGATGTCTTTTGCACACTGATGTCGGTTTTTGATGCAGTACCACCTGAGGGATCGAAGGTCACGGGCATTCAATGTTGGTTTTCGGCCTTGTCGCTTACATGCAGTGATTTCTCTAGATTCTCTGAACCTTTTGACGATATTACGGACCGTAGATGATGAAATCCCTAAATTTTTTGCAATAGCTCGTTGAGGAATGTTGTTTTTAAACTGTTCGACAATCAGCTCACGCATTTGTTCACTAAGTGGTGACCCTCGCCCCATCCTTGTTTGTGAATGACTGAGCATTTCAGGGAAGCTGCTTTTATACCCAATCATGGCACCCACCTGTTCCCAATTAGCCCGTTCACCTGTGGGATGTTCCAAATAAGTGTTTGATGAGCATTCCTCAACTCTGTCTTTTTTGCCACTTGTGCCAGCTTTTTTGGAACATGTTGCAGGCATCAAATTCCAAATGAGCTAATATTTGCAAAAAATGACAAAGTTTACCTGTTCGAACATTATTGAATATAGGTTGAAAAGGATTTGCAAATCATTGTATTCTGTTTTTATTTACGATTTACACAATGTGCCAACTTCACTGGTTTTGGGTTTTGTACATTTCACTCTGAATGTGACGGCAAAAGGAACGGATTGTTAAAGCATGGGGTAATTAGGTGATCACTGAGCAGAGTTCCTCGTTGCAAATGCACAAATCGTAGGAGATGGCAGAGAATCAAATTCATCGCTTTACAATGCCTCATCTCATCTGTGATGACTTTAAGAACAAAATGATTCGTCAACACCTGTAAAGTTATTTTTCTGCGCGATTTTCTTGAAACAGGAGTAGCATCACTTAAATTTCTCAAATTAGTTAGGGGAACAGAACTGAACACAACACTGTTACTTAGTTTCGCCATGAACGTGGTTGCAGACAAAGAGAATTGCATTTCATGCCTATAGCAGCTTTGGTGAACAAGCAAAACAGTGTTTGAAAGGTGAGACAACACAGTATATTGAACAAGTTGCCAAAAACAATAAGTTTCAAAAACAGGAAAAGTATTCCCTTCGAAAAACACCACACCACAATTTGAAGACCTTTTTCAATGATGGCACGTGAAGCCAGTTTCCCAGCAACAACGCTGAATTTGCCCATTATTATAGCGATAGTTGATGATCATAACTGAACTTAAGACTCTTCAGTCTCACTTGAATGAGATGTCCCGCGGTTGACCCCGAAATTGTCTTTCGCAGAGAGGATTCTCTCTGACCAGTCAGTGGGCTGCGGTGTTGTCACGTCACATTTTAATACCTACTAGTACCTGGTGGGTTTTTTTTGCAACCCCAGGAGAGCAGGTACCAGAAAAGGTGGTACCAGGTGCCAAGTACTTGGTACTTTTTCCTGATGGAAAGGCAAAAAAGGACGTAGTACCAGCAGTAGCAGTGGTAGCACTAGCAGCTGTAATACTAGCTGAAGTTGTAGTAGTAGCTGTAGTAATCATTGAAGTGGTAGTAGTTGCAGTGGTAATGTTGAGGATTATATTTCAATATTTCTCATTCATATTCATCAGTAAATCTATGACCATTATTAATTACCATAATCCAAATCATGGCCTCGTATCAGTAGTAGTAGTAGCAGTTGTGGTTGTAGAAGCAACAGTGGTAGTAGCAGAATTGGTAGTTATAGCAGCAGTAATGGTAGGAGTGGTCATAGTAATGGGAGCAGTTGTAATAGCAGTGGTAGAATGCTACGTTTGCTAAAAATGCTGTGGCTGTGACTTGGTGGTTAAAGTAGGGATGGGCTCCTCTCTGAGGCCTCTCTGTCTCATTTCCTCTGCTCAGAGGAGTGGCTATTGCTGGAGGCCTTTGTTTGGGTATTTCCAGCTGAGCTGTTTCAGGCAGGCCTACATTTCTGGGCCTAATGCAGAGCAGATGTGGGCTGAGCCTGTGTGCAGGAAATGACAAAACTCCCTTGCAGCCTTGAGTCTACTCCCCTGAGGAAACTTGGGGAATGTCAGCACTTGCTGTTATTGCGTGTGTGTGTGTGTGTGTGTGTGTGTGGGTGTGTATGTGTGCGAGTGTGCGCGCGTGCGTGTGTGTGGGTATTTTTTTCTTCAAACCCACAGTTACCATATCGAACTGCTCCTCCAGGATTTCCTGTACAGTTGATTTATTTTTACTTGTTTTCCTTCTTCTTTTCCCTCTCTCTTTCTCTTTGTGCTGTCCAGGCCGTATTTTGAACTGAAGGCACAATACTACCTGCAACTTGAGGTATGTAACCCTTATCTTGTCGACACTTGTCCAACTTCCTGTGCCATTAATGTTGAGATGATTTCACCAGATTAAATAACATTCTCCAGTTTATTCAGAGAGGTATGAATACTCCACAATGGATGAAGATCACATTATGCAATGTATTTGTGATCATTCTTGTGAAATGTTCGTCACAGGGAGATGATGACACGTTATTAGGTCACCTCTAGAGCTGCATTTTAATCTACTTGTCATGTTATAAGTAAGTAATATTTAATTTGTTTTAAATTTTCACGAGGGATGCTGCAGCGCAGGGCAACTGACGTTTAATGGCAGGCGCAGATTAGGGGGGCCCTGGAAAATTTGTGTGGAGGTGGTGCAGTTTGCTGCATTGTAGGACTGTTTTGATTTTATTTCTCCCCCAAGTTTTTATACAGTTTTATCCCAGACACTACCGATGTCAGAGCAACCAATTTTTTTAACAGATGTACTGAAGAGCCTACTGGAATTTTGAGTGAAATTTCAATATTTGTCAGATTGCATTCAAGGTCAGATGACAAATACAGTGAACAGCTGAAATAACAAGCCATTGCACAATGTCTCCTCAGTGTCTTCTGTTACAATTGCAACAGTTTGAGTTACGAAAGAATTACCAGTTGCCTTAACATTTAACATTTAGGTGACAAATAAGGGGACATTTGTGAAAAATACTGTATCACTGGCTCTAATCCATTTAAAATTCCCGAGGGAATTCATGAACAAACTATTGCTCAATCAACATTGCATTTCTGAAAAAGGTTTACGAAGATTAAGATATGCATAAGCAATGAGGCATCATCGTCAAAGATGTAAATTGTTGGCTGTATTGGAAAAAGCGGGCATGCTGTCTGTGTATACTTAGGTTTGCTATTATTTTTGCATAATGATTGGCATGGAGTTGTTTACTGCACTTATGCCATAGTTACCACTCACACACATGCCCAGCTAAAAACTTTTTTTTTTTTTTGTCGCAATATGGAATTTATATGCTGACTATTTGCTTTGACACTAACTTGTGCTGCTTCGAAACGGCCAAAATTTCTGTTGCTATTAGTGATGGGGAGTTGTGGCTCTTTGAAGGGAACTGGATCTTTTGGGTCTATTTCTTTCAGAGATGTTAAACATATTTTTCTTTCTTTGGGGGGATTAAAATATTTTCCGGCGAAATGATCGCATGGATAATGATAAGGTTATATTTGGATCAGATTGTAACTTACCTCCAATATAAGTCTATCTCATGTCTGGAATAGATTTGGCAGTACTCGCATTGCGAGACCTAGGTCCTTAATTTCTCAACCTGAAAGCGGTCGGCAAATGAAATCGCAAACAGTATCCTGGATCAAATCTGAGTTTGAAACTCCTTATTGATAATTTTGTATTCGGAAGCGATAGCGCAGCTATAGCATTGTTGTGGGAAATGTTGATCATCGACACAAATTGTTCACTTGTCGTTTGGTGGGGGTTTCGCTCCATTAAAGCCAGTCAGATTAGCCAAATTCTGTTCCTTTAAAACCAGTGTGTTAACACCACAGCAAACTTCCTGTCTCTTTGGGTGAAGAACAAGCACCTGCTTACATCACTGCTGCCTGCTTCGGTCCTCTGAAACCCACACTTTACTGCAGTTAGCGATTTTATGATGTGAGGAAGGCTTACATTAATCAAGCTGGAGTCCAGATCCACTGGAGGGGCCCTCGTGCAGCTGAGGACATGGCTGTCTCTGCACTTCTCACACCGGGCAGGGAAGGGTTCGAGGGGATAGGGGTCAATTTACCAGGCAATACATTTTGTATGAGAAGGTGCTTCGCTGCATGGGATTCAGTCCCACAAAACTACCATAGCACTTCACTGTTTGCGTTTAAAATGGGCCCGATTGAATCAAAGCACCGACAAGGTCTGTGTCATGAAATTGGCTAAGCGGTAGCTTTATGCGTTGACTCACCCTCACATGTGCTGTCCCACCCATTTTGACGCAAGTGGCTTTATTTCAGAGCAAAATTCACAAACAGGCAAAGGTGATAAATATGCCATTTGCAATGGACGGAAAAATGTGTACGCAAATACTGCCACATGCATTTCTGTTTGTGAAGGCATAGTGAGAAAAAACTTTTGCACACCGGTAAGCCGACAGGTGCGTAGGAGTAAGGCCAACTAAGGACTAAAGTCACGAAAAAAACTCCCGCACACCGTCTTCTCACTCGCAATAAATTTATTAGTCGACATTTCGGTCAACCGACCTTCCTCAAGACAACAAACAGAATACATTGGAGAGCATATCTTAAATGCAGGCTGGTAGGCCTACGTGGCCCAATCAGATAAAAATCACATGACCACTAGTAAGACGCATCTCAAAAGTTAAAAACAAGAATGAAAATAACCATATACAAAGGTAATAATAACCTCATTGAGGGGAGACAATAATACAGTATTTTAACAATACGTAGCAAAAAAGCCTACAAGCCATAAGAATAATCACGTTTACTGTACAATCATGAGATGGAAAACATGATGGTTTCAGAATGAAAAAAATGCCGCCTCCTGATTGTCCCAACCCCTGAAAACGGGAGATGAGATCAGATTAGAAAGGCTTTGTCATAAGTAAAAACTGTTAATATAAACAGTGTACAAAATAAAGAAATACAATCAATAAAAGACAAGTCTTCTATCATGGAAGAGACCAACCAAAATTAGGAAACAAAACTCGCAACATAACATTGAGGGGAAGTTCATTATTCAGTCCATTAGGTGTTAAAGTCTGTAAAGTAAATATCCAAGACACCTCGTGATGTTTTAGCAGCAAATCAAGATCACCACCTCTCTGTGGAAGTTCTGGCAAGAGAGCGTCATGTTTTTTATCATTAAAATGGACAGCTACAGGATAATATCTGTCATTTCTGCGTATAGAGCTTTTATGTTCACTAATGCACTGTTTCAGTTGCCTGGATGTCTTACCCACATATGCCAAACCACAGGGATGACGTAGCATATCACATGTGTAGATGCACAAGTTATTACCTCTTCTATTGAAAATTTCTTACTAGTATTGGGATGATTTAAAAAAAAGTGAATTTTCAAGGTATTATTGCGCAGTGCACAATTACCACAGCGATAAATTCCTGCAGGTAAAGGGGATAAAAGCAGCTTAGGCTTGTATGTGGTGAAGGCATGAAAATAGAGCCCCAAATGCCATTAATCTGCATTGTAACATCACACTAGGTGACTCTGTATCCCTCTGCTTTGTCAGTGAAATGGAGTATCTTTATGGTAGTTGTAACCGTAGGTGTAGGGACTATACACTAAATTCACAACATTTTCTGGCGCGATTATCGTGTTAAATTTTTTTTTAATGTAATCACAGTGTCATGTGAAGGATGGAACATTGTTTTTTGCCATTAAGATAATTTAACTATGCTAAAATACATTGCTCATTGCGTAATGTTATGCATTGAAAATTGTAGTCTGGGGTGTATTATCAAGCTACTATCATCTATTCGGTATGAATATACACAGCGCCTCTTCGCTCACTTAGTCGTCATGCAACAAATATATCTGACATAAAAACAACAATAAATTCACTCTGTTTGTGATTGAGCCGCACATAAAGATGGTAAAGTAGTATCAAAACACAGACTGGTGTGAGTTTTTAAGTTTGATTTTTACCCATCTGGAACTGTCTAAAAGACTGGTGGCTGGATACCTGGCTAAACCCTTGGTTTACATATTATCCAGGTATGAAATTGCCCTCTTGCAGTTTTGTTTTAAAGCACTGTTAAGCCGTTACATTTAGACATTGACCCTACTGCTCCTTGGATCTTTTTTTTTATAGCAAGTTATTTATTTGTGCTTTTGTGACCGTCATCTACAGATTTTACATGAATTGATTGGGCGCGTGAGTGAAGATGTTTCTTACAATCTGTCCTTCCCCTGCCATCCTTCCCTTCCTCCCTCTCCGTACTGCACACTCATCTCCCCAGCAATTAAAGAAGCAGGTCGATGAGGGGCAGGCCAAGCTGACCTTGGCAAAGGCTGGATACAGGACGGCTCTTCAAAACCTGGAGCAGATCTCTGACGAGATACACGAGCGCCGCCGATCCTCTGCCATGGGCCCGCGGGGGCGAGGCGTGGGCTGCGACGGGGACAGCATCGTCGAAGACGACATTGCCAACTTTAAAATGGAGTGTGACGGGATATCCAGTGAGTGACAGTTGTCAGCACTGTAACTTCCTGGCCGTGTTTGGATTGGAAAATTAATTGATCTGAATTGTCACTGTTGGAGTTAAATGGAACCTAATAACTCTGTCGACATGCCACATGCATTGGTCGTACAATCTTTCTTCCTTGGTATACCTTATATGACTAAAGGGATAATGCTGTTAGTTTTGATGTGTTGTATTGTGAAGATGTGGTGATAATTCTTCAGTTAAAATTTTTTTATGTAACGCAAATGGGATTTTGCAGCGTGGGAAATGTGCTGGGATACAGCCTTTGAGGTGTCTGCTCCACTGTCTCAGGAGACTGAGGTCCTTGTGATGCGGTGTGTCTTGCAGTGGTGTCCGTGTCCTTTGAGGAAGAGCCGTGTATCGGTGGCATGTCTGAGGAAGACTCTGAGACCCAGTCCTCCGGCAGTTTGAGCTCCAGCCTCACCTCTCCCACCCTGGACCCTGCACGCCCCTGCCCTGCCTCCCCCTCCCTGTCCTCCTCCCCACCGCCCTCCCCCCAGCCAGCCCTGGAGGTCCCTGAGGCCGTCTCCCTGTGCTCCTTCAGCCTCCTTTCCCCTGTGCTGGGCCCCCGCAGCGAGTGCAGTGGGGCTTCATCCCCCGAGTGTGACCTGGAGAGAGGTGAGTGTGTGTGTGTTTGGAGACTGAGAGATGGAAGTGTAGTGTGGGAGGGATTTAGGAGTGTGTGTGTGTTTTGGGCTATGAGTACGGGATTGTGCGTGTGCGCGTGTGTGCGTGTGTGCGTGTGTGCGTGTGTGCGTGTGTGCGTGTGTGCGTGTGTGCGTGTGTGCGTGTGTGTGTGTGTGTGTGTGTGTGTGTGTGCGCGCGTGTGTTTGTGTAATAACTTTGTGTGTGCCGGAGGGCGTGAGTGCGGTGATTGTGTGTGTGTGTGTGTGTGTGTGTGTGTGTGTGTGTGTGTGTGTGAGTGCGTGTGACTGTGTGACTCTTTGTTTTAGCTGATGTGTCAGTGTTGCTGTATGTGATTTGTGTGAGATGTGTCCGTTGATGCAAGTTTGTGTGTGTGTTTGAGTGTGCGCGCGTGCGCCCGTGTGAGCATAAAAATGCATGCACGGATGTGTGTGTGCAGAATGAAGGAGGGAAACACTGGGTGATCTGCCGCTCGCCCCTGGCTGATCTGACTTTGCAAGGAAACTTGTCAGCTGTTGTGATTTGGGGCCTGTGTGAGCAAAGCAGAGACAAATCATTTCTAGTGTCTGAGTTACTGGGAGAGGCTGTTTCAGATCCAGTGGAACCATTATTTCCATTTTTCCTGTGCTGTAGGTGGCCTCTGTGTGGCGTTCCACTGCACTGTGGGGATGTGAGCAGAGCTGTGGAAAACTCTCACTCTGTGAAGGGCATTGTTTTTATAGTACCTGTGCGTGTGTGTCTGTTTGTAGGAGACCGAGCTGAGGGCGCAGAGGGCGAACAGGATAGCTCCATTAATACTGCAGCCAAGAAACACACCACCCTGGGGACTCTCTTCAGAGAACTGTCTCTCCAGCAGGCTGCGAGTGCGGGGTGCGACGCCTTCGCTGCCGCCCAGGGCTCCACTCCTGCCGCAACTCGCCCTCCCCCTTCCCTTCTGGTCAATGGGATGTAAGATCTGGACACGGCCGAACCCCTTTCCTGCTGGCCCTGGGCAGTGTGTGAGCCGTGCCACCTCTCTCCATGAACTCCAAGCCCGAGGGACAACACTGGAGCGGCAATATCTGTCAATCAGCTTCACAGTCATGCCCTTCTGAAATGAGAAAATGCTCCCCACTCTGCATGTGGGAGAAGTTCTGCCTCCTCAAAACGCCCCCTTTGTATCTGCATCAGTTCATCCTCTGAAGGGGTGTGTGTCAGGCGAGGGGCAAGGAGTAAGGGGGATCAAAATCCCCGTTGGTCAAAGTTACAATAACCAGTGTAAGCTAAATGAAGCAAATCTAGACTGTTTCATCATCACTAGAAATTACCGGAGGAGAGTGCACTCGTGCAAATGTGTTTGTGTCTGTGCGTGTCTGCCTAGGGCTGGATAATGGTCGACTAAAAAGCCCCATCATTTAGGCCGAATGACTCCTCTTCCCATTGCAGAGGGATTGCTGCTGAGAATACGCTGTTCCCTTTGAAATAAGTGAATGGAAGTGGGCCATTCAAGTATTTGGGCACTTTTGTTTTTCCGAACAGTTGTGTAGCACTTTGTACAGCGCAAGGACCCCACCCTGACATAAATGAAGGACAGAGTTCTTCTTACTCCTGAGGAAAGCTATGAATGTCAGAGGGACACGGTGACAAAAAGTGACTGGGGGGACTGTAGTTGCAGTCTGGGTATACTGGAATTACCCTGACAGGAATGTTTGGCATCTGCTTCATGAGGAATGACCATCCCTACCTTAAGATGAGAGGCTGCGGTCATTTGCCAGTCATGCAGCAGAATACGGCCAGACTGCAGAACCCTTGCGCTTCCAGATACTATAAACTCTTCTTTGGACTGAGCTGTGCCTCAGGCTCCTGATTTATGGTGTCTAATCTATTCCTTGTTCTTTCTGTGCATATTTCTGTATAATGAAGACCTTCCTGAGTTAATCTTTTGTAATCACATATGAAGGTAGATCAAACCTTTGTTATGGTGTTTTTCCATCTGTGGTAACCATGTTAACCATGAGTCTCTACATGGATTGTGTTTCTCCTATGAGAGTAATAAACCAATATTCACTGCATTGCTGCCATTTTCATTTTATTTATTTATTTTTTACAGAATCTGTAAAATGTGGGCATTGCTGTGGTTAACTGATTATCATAACCAGGGTGAGGGGCTAAAGCCTGCACTTATCAATGTTCTGAAGTAGCCCAGTGTGCATCTGTCTGCCTCTCTAGCAGGGAAGTACCTACTGAGCAAATTGGTGAGACCAATGATCATAAATCTGCAGCCTCCTTGAGTTTTTCTTTTTTTAAAAATTTGGCATTTCCAATCCCATCGGAATCTGGAATGCCCTATTTAGAGAACTATGTACTCAAGCTTGCTCGTATGCGACCCCATGTTGCCATCTCGGGAGAGCGAAGACGGTTTGCGGCTCTCCTCCGAAGCACACGCCTGTCAGTCACTGCTTCCTTGTATTTATTGCGCGAAACTTTGCAAGTTCAGAGGGTGGAGGATACTCGAACATGAGCAAGTTTTGAATCTTGCTGACGAGTGCCCAGCTGGCCAACAGGAGGCGCTTGAGTAACGAACCGCATGCTAGAGTTAAGACCTTTATATTTATATTAACCCCTTAGCGACAGGAACCGCATGCACGCAGGCAGTGATGCTGGTCGCCGAGTACGCGCTGCGGACAAATTATTTTCCTGACTTACTAGTCCGTACTTGTTCAGTCATTTTCATAATTAACATTAGACACTCTGAGAACCTTCCACTCTATAAGGTGTTGCCCCTGTTTAGGTAAGACGACAACCATTCATTTGGACGTGGAATTTGCTGCATTTAAATTGGCATTATTGAACATTGCATACCTGTCAACTTTTACGCATATGCAGGGCTGTGCTAGCATGCAAAAAAATTCAGTAGCACATAACTAAAAACTAGCACATAGAGGAGTACTGATAAAAATATTTTATTCAAAAACATCGCCCTAAACACAAACTCATCCACTTCTTTTGCAATGTTAGCTTTTTAAGTAAACACCATCACTGGGTAGGATTACAAACACAGACCACATTTGTATCATAACAGTTACCATGTAACCCATTTCATTTTAAAAGCAACCGTAAGCCTCCGACCAAGGACTGTATAAAAAGATGGATGAAGCGACCATAACGTCACCCATTGGTTTCAGCATACCATTGGCAATTTTTTACAATTGCTATTTTGGCTATTTGAAAGCGCCATTTTGTAATTTTGAAACCGGTTCCGATTTCTACACTGAACAAAAATATAAATGCCCCATGTCAAATAACAACTCCCAAGTGAGCATATGCTGACTTTTCCTAGTGCAATAGGGATATTTTTCTTGATTTGTGTACCATTTTTTAATCCATCTCTCTGTCAGTGAGCATTTGCTCAGTGATGTAGTGATATCACTTCGTGCATGGGTGTGGCATTTCAAGACGGTGATCAGACAGAATGAGCAGTACCCAGACACTCATACTGGGTACAATAAAAGGCCACCCCAAAATATTAAAAATCATGCCTCAGATGTCTCAGGTCATGCGGGAACGTGCCATTATTAAACTTTTATTGCAGACACATGGTCCATTGGCATGCTGGATGTCGGGATGTCCACCAGAGCGGTCGCTGTGCAGCTGAATGTTAGGGATGATAGGCCATTTGAGAGTTCATTTTCGACAGACGGGCAGTACGGCAAATCAGCCTCATCCACGTCGGCCACGTGTCACCACACCAGCACAAGATCGTTACATCCGGCTCGTCCATCTGCGGAATCGGCTCAGATCAGCGACACGCAGCAGATGAGACCGTTAGTCTGCACAACAGACGCATCTCACCACAGACAGTCCACAACCGCCTGCGAGAAGCCAACTTGCATGCTCGGCGTCATCCTTAGGTCTGGATCTCACTACTGTCCGGCGTCGGAACCGACTCGCATGGGCAAACGCACACGTTTGATGGCCCTTGGCACGCTGGAGAAGAGTATTCACAGACAAATCCCGGTTCCAGTTTTTTGTCAATAAAAACTAAAAAATTTGACATGGGGCGTTTATATTTTTGTTCAGTGTATTTGGACTAGAGCGTGAATTTAAGATCCAGGGAGGAGCGAGGGGAGCATCTACGTGTGGATCGGACCGTATCTGATTGGTACCAGTGGACAGCCACGCCCCATAAAGCATATTTAGCTTCATCTAGTCTATTTGGGACCATAATTTACAGAAAATGAACATCAAGATATATTAAAGGAGCCTTGCACTTGCGATAGATATAATAAAATAATTTGTAAAATCATCATTGAAATGATAAATCAGGTGAGAAAATAGGGTCATTTTCTCATTTTCTTCCATAGCGTTGAACTTCTTTCCGCAAAGACCGACGTCGCCATCTGCTGGCGTTTAAATAGAATGCCATTTTCAGAGATTCCCGCATGGTCTTCACCAGAGCGATAGATATTTTCAGACCTTTTCAACCGCAAATATAACCCACAAAAGCAGAAGAAGAGGAACTTTTCAGACCCGACGCGCATTAGTGCTACGTCAATCTTTTTGTACAGTCTATGCCTTCGACAGATCCGAATCTGATTGCTCAATATTTGATCGTGGCAAGGAGTCTTCCAAACACGGGATTTTTTCCCGAACAATCCTGGCTGCTTGCGGATGTAGGCTATAACAACCGGGGGAAAAATCGCTTAATTTACGCGTGAAATTCAAATGGTGGTTAATTGGTTTCATCCGTCAGACTGACTTCCTCGGATCTGAACAAGCGGACAATTTGGATAAAGGTTAAGTTGAAGTTTAGGGCTGGAGTTAGGATTATGGGTTAGGTGTTGGCTTTTAGAAGCCCCGACTCAGAGGATCTTAATGGACGTGGAGGAAGACAACAAGGAATCTGATAAATAAGCAGGTGTTGAACCATTAAGTGCTTTGTAAACAAGCAGAAGGACCTTAAAATCAATTCTAAAAGTTATAGGGAGCCAGTGCAGTGCTGGCTAAAATCGAGGTTACGTGCTCTCGCTTCCGCGTTTTTGTTAAAAGTGTAGCAGCGGAGTTATGAATTAGTTGTAATTTACCGAAGTCCTGTCTGTTTTGGAAGACCTGTAAAGAGAACGTTGCAATAGTCCAATCTTGAAATTAAAACATGAATTAGCTTCTCAGCATCCTGTTGAGTTTAAAACGGCCTTACTTTGGCAGTGTTTCTTAGGTGCAAGAGTGCTGTTTTGGTCACTTTGTTAATGTGTGGTTTAAAATTTAAATCAGTCTAAAATGACACCTAGGCTCGTTACCTCAGATTTTATTTGGAGAGCCAGCTTCCCTAACCTGTTTAAAAGTGCATTGCTTCTATCTCTGGGGCCAACTAAAAGTATTTCCGTCTTATCTTCATTTAGTTTCAGAAAGTTATTGCTCATCCATTGATTAATTGCAGATAGACTGTTAGTCAGGGAGCATAGGGCATTTGGATCATTTGCTCAACAGAAATGTAATTTCGTATTATCAGAATAGCTGTGAAAGTTAACATTGCGTTCTCTGATTATGTCGCAGAGCGGAAGCATATATAAAGACAAAAGAAGCAGACCAAGGCAGCTCCCTTTGTGTAACACTATGAGGTATGTCATATTTTTCAGACTTGTCATCTCTTCGACTAACATAAAATTGTCTCCCTGTTATATATGTTATAAGTGTTCTGAACCGATTCAGAGCAGATTTAGAGATACCAACCCAATCATGTCAAATTGTGGAAACATTTTTTATTGATTCATTTAATTATTATTAATTGCTTATCCTTGCTTGCTCATATTCTGTTTTAGTTCACAACTTCATAGGCCTAGAGTGTGTGTGTGGTTGCATATTCCTGATTTAGCAGGGGCCTGCATAACTCTACTAGTGTGTCATGACATGTAGCCTATCTAAAGTCATGACAACTTGAATGTCTGTACCAAGGGCAAGATGTTTTTCTCTTTCTCTAAGTTTATGTGTTCATAGAAAGCTCCGGAATCCATAACAAGATAAGCTGGAGCCAGAGCTAAGAGAGAAGGCAGGTGCTCTCCTCCCTAGGAAGATGTATGTGTGCATCCCTAGAAAACTTGACGTTGCGTGAGACCTCATGATGCGTAAACCAGCGCGGGGGGAGGAGAACGTCATGGAGTGCCCCTACAAAAACCAGAGAGAGACTAACTGTATCATCCTCCATCTTGACCTGAACTTCTGTATGTGGGGATCCTTTTTTGCAAAAAAGTAAACGGACCTTGGCTTGGATATTAACTTCTCTGCCTCCGACTGATTTTTTCCTGAGTCGTCTTGAGTTTTCTCTTGTGAAGGTAATACTTGGAATATAAAATCAAAATTCCTTTAACAAAATTCTGCACTCAAATCTAAAAGAATGAGAATTGAAACCAAGTTTGCATCAGCACTCAATCAAAGATCATTAACTATTTTAGTTAAAGCAGTCTCAGTGCTGTGCATTGACCTAAAACCTGACTGAAACTTCTCCAAAATAGTATTTTTATTCAGGAAGGTTGTCAGTTGATTAAAAACTACTTTTTCAAGCACCTTGCTCATACTGGGATCCAAGTTAGATTTTTTTCTTAGGGATTTCACAACACCAACTTTAAAAGCAATTGAGAAAATTAACTCATCCTTGGAGACAGGAATTATCTTCAGAGCAGATGTGAAAACACGATTACAAACATTTAAAAAATTTTTCGTTTGAACAGGGTCTAGATCAGGGGTGGGCAATTCCAGTCCTGGAGGGCCGGTGTGTATGCGCATTTTTATTTTTATCAATCACCCTGACCAGTTGAGTTAATTGATTGCATGCACAAATATAGATTTGTGCTAAGATTAGATCAAAGAAAAAACTTTTAAGAGGAGAGAAGAGAGCAGTCTTTGTTGGCCATTCATGATAATTTAAAGAAATGCGCCTGGAATGTCAGATTTCAGAAATAGTTTGGCTAATTTAGTTGATCAACTAATTAAAGGCCTTAAGTTGGTGTGAAGACCAGGAACAGATACGGCCCTCGTTGCCCACCTCTGGTCTAGATGGCAAGTTGATATTGTGCTCTTTGTAACAATCGTGCAGAGTTCAGCACAAGAAATGCTGGTGAAGCCTTCCATGCTTGCTGGCCTTGTAGAGGCCATATCATACAAATTACAATCATGACTGCCAATGCTAGCTCTTATTTTACTATTGAAAAATCTGTCAAATTCCTTGCACTTAGATGCTGTTTGACTGAGAAGATCCGAGGTTGGGGCAGGCCACTATCAATGGCCTGAAAGCAGCCCTGTAGAGTCCCAGGATGCAGTGTAGTAGGGCTTGCCTCGGGCTCGACTGTCTGCGCCGGTGTCATTGACCCGGATCGAACAAAGAAGGTTATGGATGGCTGCTCAGGGCCAAGGCCAAGGACCACGTCTGGTTTGAACCACCAGGTGCCGCCAACTCACAATCGAATTCCAAAAACAGACTGATGGATAGAGCTAGTCGCATACTGTGTTGACATAATTTCGCTTCGGATAACATGAAAAGTATAAAACAGTTTTAACTTGTGTACTATACATTCTCTCTTCATGTGCATGGTTGTGTGATGAATATTCTTTTTTAGAGTTCAAATTATGGACTGTTATTCATGTAAGAGTTATCACAATCTGTATTTTATGACTGATTTCACCACATGAATACGCCCCCATTTACACCCATTAACACCCCCAGTAACACCCATGCGTTCCTGGTTCGCGCTTCAGTTCAAATCCGCAGTATTATCAGTCATTTAGGTTTTTTTTTTTTTGGAAGAAGAGAGAAGCATTAGAAGAGTGTGTCGGAAACGCCATTAGTTTAAATTAAGGATGTAAAACCCTTACCAGCGCTTAAATCCGCCGCCTTGCTTTTTGTTAATTTGGTGGCCTATAATAAATGCCATTTCTACGATTACCCTGTCATCCATCGGACATTTAATATCCGTTTCCGAAGGGAAGTAAACCGCAGTACACTTTAAATACACGGAGCTGCGAATGCACAACCTTCAGAATTGTTTGTATACATATATTTTCCCGACTTTCTCCCTTATCAATTCCGTTATATGTTAAAAAAAACAAAGTGAAATCCTGAAGATTGTTTCATCACCACTCTGATCCACTGTGCCTCGTAAGCAGGTCCATTCTACAGCACCTCTCCAGACAGCAAAGAAAGAAAGATAGAAAAAACCCGGACTGGATTCAGAACTCAAAACCACATGGCAAACAGTTTCGTGAGTAACGGGAATACTGTAAATTGCGATTTATTTATTTATTTTTTTGCTGTAGATGCTGAACTGTCGCAAACTGAGCGTTTCTGATATGGATTGTGGCAAATCCTGGAACGAATTTTCGGAGTGAATTACGGACTCGTGTTGATATTTGTTGCTTTGTGGACTTTGCAGTTGTGTGGTTTTGGAGGGAGAATTGTGCGCTGATATATATCTATATGTTTTATCTATATGAGAGAGAGAGAGAGAGAACCAGACTGACTTATCTTGTATGCAAGGAGAGAGACTTGGCTGGCACCCCAACAAATTCTAACACCAGAAAGTCAAACTGTCACAGTGTACAACCCCAATTCTGAAATAGCTGGGACGAGGTGTAAATACTGAATAAAATCAAAATGCAATGACTTATAGACTACATGAGCCAATATGTTATTTGCAATAGAACATGGATAACATTTAAAATGTTGAAACTGAGACATTTTACATTTTTATCCACAAAATTAGCTTATTTCAAATTTTCTGGCTGCAACAGGTCTCAAAAAAGTTGGGACACAGGCAAAAAAAGGGCTGAAAAATCCATTAATATTCAAGAGAATCAGCTGAAAGAACATTTAGCTCGTAATTAAGTTAACTGGCATCAGGTGTTTAACATGATTGGCAATAAAAGGGATGTCTTAGAGAGGCTGTGTCTCTCAGAAGTAAAGATGGCCAGAGGCTCTCCAACCTGTGAAGGCTTGTGTAAAAAAAATTGTGTTATACTTTAAAAACAATGTTGCTCAATGTCAAATTGCAAAGGCTTTGAAGGTCTCATCATTGACAGTGCATAACATGATCAAAAGATTCAGAGAATCTGTAAAAATCAGTGCGTAAGGGACAAGGCCGAAGACCTTTACTGGATGCTTGTGATCTTCGGGCCCTCAGATGCCACTGCATCACTCACCGGCATGATTCTGTCATTGGCATTACTAAATGGGCCCAGGAATACTTCAAGAAACCACTGTCCATACAGTCCGCCGTGCCATCCACAGATGCCACTTTAAACTCTATCATGCAAAAAGGAAGCCATTGTTGAGCATGATCCAGAAGCACCGCCGTGTTCTGTGGGCCAAGGCTCATTTAAAATGGACTGTAGCAAAGTGGCAGTGTCCTGTGGTCAGACAAGTCCATATTTGACATTGTTGTTGGAAATGATGGGCATCATGTCCTCCAGACTAAAGGGGAAAAAGACCACCCCTCTTGTTATCAGCGTTAGTTCAAAAGCCAGCATCTCTGATGGTATGGGGATGCATTGGTGCATATGGTGTAGGACACTTACATGTTTTAAAAAGCACCATGAATGCTGTAAGGTATATAAAGGTTTTAGAGCAACACATGCTCCCCTCCAGATGACATCTATTCCAGGGAAGGCCTTGTGTATTTCAGCAGGACAATGCAAAACCACATACAGCAGCCATTACAACAGCATGGCTTCGTAGTGGAAGTGTCCATGTGCTGAACCGGCTTGCCTGCAGTCCTGATCTTTCACCGATTGAGAACATTTGGCGCATAATTAAACGAAAAGTCCGTGAAAGGAGACCCAAATCTCTCCTGTATTAAACATGAGTTGGATCAAATTCCAATGGCTAAACTCAAGAAACTTGTCTCCTCAATGCCCAGACTCCTCCACTGTGTTAAGAAGAAGAGGGGATGCTACACCACGGTAAAAAGGCCCCTGTCCCAACTTTTATGAGACCTGTAGCAGCCATCAAATTTGAAATGAGCTCATTTTGTGGATAAAATTGTAAAATTTCTCAGTTTTAACATTTGCTATGCTATCTCTGTTCTACTGTGAATAAAATGCTGGCTGGTGTGATTTGAAAGTCATTGAGTTTCGATTTTATTCACAATTTATACTTTGTCCAAAATATTTCAGCATTGGGGTTGTACATATACTGTTGATACATGTCTTCATACTTACTTATGGTGGTACGCCTTTGTCATTAGTTCTTTTTTGGCATTTAAAAATTTGGGACTGGTCATGTTTTATATAGTGCTGTACATTTCTGACTGTGCTGTACCCGTACTTGGTAATAGCCCATGTATTGTGCGTTTGTAATGCTCACAGTCACCACCAGTTTACAACCAAACAAGCTTTATACCAAAGGGATTAAGAATTCTTTGTATAATTGTACATGTACTTCAAATATTTCTAAAGACCGAACTTTCGCTTATGTCCGGGAATATGGAATATTAGGTTGGTGGAACATTAGCTCTTTAGAGCGCCACCTTTAGTCAGAAAGCAATCTACCCAACATAGTACCAAACCAAGCTCTTCACTTTCTGAGAAAACTAGCTGTGACTGTGCATCATCCTACAAAAAAAATTTCTGTAGTACATTGCTGGGGATTGACAGTACTTGCATCCAGCCTACAATGCCCCCTGGAGGTGAATTTTTCCAACTTTTGATGTTTAATATCATCTATACTGAAAATACTACCATTGAGATTTTACTAATGCCGTAATGTACCCCAAAGGGACTATATATCCAAAAAATTTCAGATCTCTATCTTGCTGGGTAAACAACATAATGCCGCCTAAACATAGGCACAATCTGCTGTGAAATGGTCAGTTTTGAGTTTTCCTCCAACCTTGGCTCCGTCTAGTGTAGATACTACCAAAGAAATGTTTCATATTCCTGAAAATAGAGTTCCAAAAGCACATCAAACAGCATTTATCACCATGGAAAAATATCTAGGTTGCTGAGAAAATATACCGCAAACATGCACTGAAAATCAATTTCAACCATCTTTCCGGCAATCCATTGCACTAACCCAGCAAGATACCACGGTACTATTAACTGAAAATTATAGTTTTGTTGTGAGTAAACACATTATAAAACGGGTGCTTCCCATCCTTAAATGTGATTGGCTGAGCCGCGTTCCATGCTGGTATAAATTACGGTAACCCACTGTAGCAGGCCGCAGCACAAAATATTCCTGTGCGCAACGAACTACTCTGCACTCAACTGACTCGTTAGGTTACATTTGTTTCAAGACTTTTAGCTCGCTATTTCAGTGCTAGGGAAGAGTTCGATATCACTTTTGCGTTGCTCGCTACGTTGCTAAGTAGCTCACTATTTCAGTAGCCTATTAGCGATAAATTGTTGACTTTTTTTCTAGTGTGATTATTTTATGGGCTGTGTGTAGGGTAACCACATCCATTGTAATGAACACTAGCTAGTTGACAAGCTGACAAGCAAACTAATGCACAATTCAACATATTTTCCTGGACCCCAGCAAGTGTGGAGGACAAAAGTCAATCGTTCCCGACTCTCGCTTCTGGTTGCAATGATATGGCTGATCGGCGCAAGTTGAGAACAAGGAAACTCGAAAACCGGAACGAACGCAAAATTATTTAACAGGGTCTTCGGGAGACCGAAGGAGACATTCAAAATAGCCTGCTTTCATAGTATATCTACATTAGCGAGCCCAAATAGCCTGATGTGACGTAATAATGGCGCTAGATGAAAAAGCAATCTTGACGTCTGTGTTGCTTGCCAACCATTCTGTCCACTCTATCTTGCTTGATGGAAGAACGAATAGTTCTCAATTTTATTGTTGCATTATTACCAATAAAATGTCGATTTTTTTTCTTGTATTTATTTCATAGGCTATATGTAGGGTAACCATTTTATAAAAGCAACAAGCCCCTTGAAGCAGTGGGTTCCAGTGATTTTATAACGGCGGAAATGTGATGTGATGTCAACAACAAAACTGAGCCACTTAAGTGGCTTCCAGGTGGCGCCACCCGCAGACTAAGTGAGGTACGAACCTAAAAATTTTGCCTTTTCCGCGAGACTAGAATATTTACCCATGTGCCAAATTTCATTCAATTTCAGGGGGATCAACTCCTCAACTTCTTCAAAAACTGCCATTTTCTCATGGAATGGCTCTTAAATACATAGAACATTTTATTTACCGAGCAGTAACATCAGATAAATTTGCAAGGTCTGAGAACTTTTGAGACTTAATTTCCACATGTATACAATTACAAAGAATTTTAAATTCATTAATAAATTACTATACAAGGTTGTAAGGTCTGCGTCACCCGCTAAAGCTTGGAAGATCTTATGTCTTAAATGAGGCAAAAAAAAAAAAAATTCACTGCAGCACAGACTCAACCATTCTTAAGTTTATGCTGTGTTAAAATATGAGTCAATCTGCACAATATGCAGTAGATCTGTGTTGCCACAGAAAGTTTTACCTCAAAATGCAGTCAAGGGGAGCTATGCATTTTATGCATGCAGGTGCATTTCAATAAATTAGAATATCATCAAAAGGTTGATTTATTTAAGTTATTGGATTCAAAAAGTGAAACTCATCTACAACTGTTGATTCATTACACACAGATTGATGTATAATAAGTGTTTATTTCTTTTAATTTTGATGACTACAGCTAACAGCTAATGAAAACCCTAAATTCAGTATTTTAAATGGTCTCTGTCTGGTTCAGTAGGCTACATAATCATGGGGAAGACTGCTGACTTGACAGTTGTCCAGAGGACTATCATTGAGACTCTGCATAAGGATGGTAAAACACAAATGGTCATTGCTAAAGAGGCTGGCTATTCACAGAGTGCTGTATCCAAGCACATTTATGCAAAGTTGAATGGAAGGAGAAAATGTCATAGAAAAAGCTGCACAAGCAACAGGGATAACTCTTGAGAGGATTGTGAAAGGAAGCCCATTCAGGAATTTGGGGGAGATTCACAAGGAGTGGACTGCAGTGGGAGTCAGTGGTTCAAGGGCCACCACGGACAGATGTATCCAGCACATGTGCTTCAACTGTAACATTCCTTGTGTTGAGCCACTCTTGAAACAGAAAACTTCAGAGGCGCCTTACCTGGGCTAAGGAAAAATTGGACTGCTGCTCAGTGGTTCAAAGTCGTCTTCTCGGATGTTAGTAAATTTTGGATTTCATTTGGAAATCAAGGTCCAAGAGTATGGAGGAATTGAGGAGAGGCACAGAATCCAAGTTGCTTGAGGTCCAGTGTAAAGTTTCCACAGTCAGTGGTGGTTTGGGGAAGCAATGTCATCTGCTGTTGTTGGTCCACTGTGTTTTCTCAGGTCCAAGGTCAGCGCAGCCGTGTACCAGGAAGTTTGAGAGCACTTCCTGCTTCCCTCTGCTGACCAGAATTATGGAGATGCTGACTTCATTTTCCAGCAGGACTTGGCACCTGCCCACACTGCCAAAGGTACCAATACCTGGTTTAAGGACCATGGAATCCCTGAGCTTGATTGCGCAGCAAACTCGCCTGACCTAAACCCCACAGAGATTCTATGGGGTACTGTGAAGAGGAGGATGCAATACACTGGACCCAATAATGTAGAAGAGCTGAAGGCCGCTATCAGAGAAACCTGGGCTTCCATAACACCTCAGCAGTGCCACAGGCTGATCGCACGCCGCATTGCTGCAGTAATTCATGCAAAAGGACCCCCTACCATGTATTGAGTGCTGTACATGTTCATACTTTTCAGCAGTCCAATATTCCAGTGTTCACAATCCTTAATAATATTCTAATTTTCTGAAATACTGAATTTTCGGTTTTCATTAGCTGTCAGTTATACTCATCAAAATTAAAACAAACACTTGAAATATATCAGTCTCTGTATAATGAATCTATACGAGTTGCACTTTTTGAATTGAAATACTGAAATTAATCAACGTTTTGAGGATATTCTAATTTATTGAGATGCACCTGTATATTAGAGAAATGCAACTTAAAGGTTAGCTTCAGTCGGCGCCAGTTTAAAGCCGCACATAGTCTTAGAATTAAATGAAAACTTTGCTTCTCTCACTTCTGTTTTTACATTCATTTTGCTTTAATACCATTTACCTCTGGATATGGCATCTAATAGCATGAGCAACTGGATCATACTAGACAAAGTGATCCTATGCATAAGACAGGTAGTAGTTGCACTGGCACCGAGAGAAATGTAAAATCGTAGGTGCACAACGAAGTTGCTCAGCAGAACTGTTTTAAATGGAATGGTACGTCGGTGTAGTGGGTGAAAGAATCTCTTTGCACTCAAGGTCAGGTTGTAATTTGCAGAAATGCAGCTCACAAAAATGTCAGACTTTGGCTAGACAAACCAAAAATGTAGTTTTAATATAATTTATTTGTTAAAGTAAGCAAATTACAAGACTGCAAAGGTACATACAATTAGACAAATTATAGGCTTTGAAGTCTGGCAGAAAGCAAAATTAACTTTTTTGCTTAGCATTGAAGTTCTTATATAAAAGACTAAATCAAATCTTTAAAAACACTCATCTACAAAATCCAGCTGCTTGGAACTTTCAGAAATCAAAAGTGCATCAGTCTCCAAAAAACACAAAATAAAAACTAAAAAGTGTTGTTCACCCTTACTTTCCAGAGACTCACTTTAGTGTGTCCAAAAAATAACATTTTTTAATGAACAGGAAATTGTGTTACCATGGTTACATATCATGTTGGGCAAGTGAACTATATTTTGAAAACATCCAGGATCTCAAATATACAGTGGTGCTTAAAAGTTTGCATACTCAGACTGAATTTGTAAAATAGGTAACTTTTTTTTCCTAAGAAAACATAAAGGGACGGGCAAAACATTTCTCTTATTGGATTCATATCCAACTGTAGGTGATGTAGATTGGCACAATCGTCAAATAAAACATGGCAATAATGGAAAAAAAAAAAGAACACTGTTCAAAAGTGTGCATACCCTCAGTTCTTAATAGTGTATTGCCCCCTATTAACATCAATAACAGCGGGCAGTCTTTTGTGATAGTAGTGTATGAGGCCTCTCTTACGTGGTATAGCTGTGCATTCTTCCTTGCAAAATGCCTCCAGCTCCTGCAAATTCTTTGGTCATCTTGCATAAACTGCACGTTTGAGATCTCCCCAAAGCAACTCAATGATATTGAGGTCAGGAGACTGTGATGGGCACTCAAAAACCTTCACCTTTCTCTTCTGTAACCACTGGAGGGTAAACTTAGCCTTGTGCTTTGGATCATTGTCATGCTGGAAAGTCCAAGTGCATCCCATGTGCAGCTTTCGTGCAAATAGTCTGTCAGTATTTTCTGATACCATGCTGCATTCACCTTGCCATCATTTTTCACAAGATTTCCTGTGCCTTCAGAGCTCACAAATCCCCAAAACATCAGAGAGCCACCACCATGCTTTACAGTGGGACTGGTATATTTTTCACCATGGGCCTCTTCAAACATGATTGTGACCATAAAGTTCTAATTTGGTCTTGTCACTCCAAATGACAGTATTCCGGAAGTTGTGAGGTGTATCAAGGTGTCGTCAGGCATATTTTAGATCGGCTTTTTTATGGGATTGGCGCAATAATGGCTTCCTTCCAGCAGCTCGACCATTGTTCCCAAGTACCTTCTTATTGTGCTCCTTGAAATGACAACACAATCTTTTTCCAGAGCATCCAATAATTCTCTTGAGGTAGCTTGTGAATCTTTCTTTGTGTCCTGAACAAGTCTCCTGGCAGTTCGGGCTGAAATCTTTCTTAGCCTTCCTGACCTTGGGTTGGTATCAACATGCCCCCTAATTTTCCACCTCTTAATCAGACTGAACAGTAGACTGGTATTTTCAAGTCTTTGGATATCTTTTTAAATCCTTTCCCATCTTAAAAAAGTTACACTAACTTGTTACGAGGGTGCTCAGACAGTTCTTTTCCACTCCCCAAGGCTCACTGTCTGGCCAGATCAGTGCCTTCACCCAGGAGCTAACAAACATAATGGCTATGCATAGACACTAGTAACAATTTAAAAAGGTGTGGAAAATTAACTCTTAATTGCCATTTAAACATGAGTGTGTCACCTTAAGTCTATATAACAAGGTCAAACATTCAAGGGTATGTACACTTATGATCAGGGCTGTTTGGGAGATTTCAGTTATGACTTAAAAACACTTAAGTGATGATAAATGACTTCACATGATCACTATCCTTAGATAAAAAACAAGATTTTTTGCATGAAGAATCATTTTCTCAAAATAACTGCCAACATTTCACAAATTCAGCAAGTGTATGCAAACTTCGTAGTACAACTGTGTACACTTACGACTGCTTAACAGGTACATTGAGCAGGATTTTCCCATAGCCATTTATAAACACAACATTCAAGTTGGCCCCTACTCCGTGGCTAAACCACAACATACCAGAAGCTTACGCCCCCTGTGCTTCGAGCAAGAGGATCCTGAACAAACCTTAGGTAGATAGTGCAAATGTAATTTAAGATAGATAGCACAAAATGACTCCATGCAATGATTATAGACCAATGCTACACATGTTAGTAAACAAGTTTTGCAATGTTAATTTAAAAAAAAATAAACCAATGCTTAAGTTAGCCATCCTTGGCTAGCCTACGCAAGTAACCTGATCATTAGAGAGACATAGCCTCCAACATCCCATACGTACAATTTCTGCAACTGTCATGCTTTAGACAGAAATGATTGGAGCAAAGATCAAACACAACAAATTTTCGTAAATGGGAGTCTATGGAAGTAATTCAGCCAATTTCACATGCATTAACCTTTTCATATTTCCAACCAGAAAATTCATTTGAACTTCAAAATGTTTTGCATGCTTCCTTCCATTCCATTTTCAATACTTTCCTTTACATTTTAAAATATTTCCACTTTTATCACAATTATTTTATAATGCCTGTTAATGAATGGAATGTTTATCGTCCCTGAGACTGAGTAGACAGCAAGAGCCACACGTCATACAGCCATGAAAATTGGCAGGTATGTTTCAGTGTCCCTCACTACGTCGGTTATCACAGCTGTGCACACTGGCCAGTTGGTGACAATAGCATAAGCAGTTAAATTTGGGTCGAAAACTCCAGTGTGGCCGAGAGTCAACCTTTTTAATGGCAGATATCTTGCTTCAAGATGAACAGAATGATCATTCCCCTTTTCATCTGAAATTTGACAGGAACTGAATACAAGCATTAGAGAATATTTATGCCCCACAAAATTTACTCATGGAGAGATTACTTTCTAATATTGACACAGATTAGATGAATAAAATCAAGTGCTGCCAATACGACAACATGTCAACATCAGATTATACTCCAGAAATGTTCACTTACTAAATTGGTTAATGGCCCTCCGAGATGGTGCTTCCATTCGTCTTTATAAACTTCATTGGGAAACAAATGGATGTGTTTACTGAAATGACTGTAACACCATATGGACCTCAGCTTGCACTAAATGGAAATCTTTTAAAGCTTTTTTTTAAAGAGGATACATTATAAGCGTTATCTCTCCTAGATTAAAACATTGGTGTCTCAAACTGAAATTGAAAGGTTCCGAAATGAAAAATTCTAAACGGAGACGAGTTTTTGGATGAATAAAAAACCCATATCAGGAACTATTATTACTTAAGGCTGAATACAATAAAATACGGGCAGAAAGACCTGCAATTAGTTTGTTAAGACTTAGAGACATTTTATGACCCAGGAGAAAGCCCAAGTAAGCTCCTTGCCAGGCAAATTAAACTATCACATTCAGAAATGTGTTAAAAAATGATAAAGCTGAGGTAACTGCTGACCCTAAAGAGGTAAATGACAGCTTTAAACATTTCTATGACTCTCCATACCCCGCGGAGTATTCACCTCTTTCAAACGAACAAACTTTTTTCACAAACTTTGAATTTCCTAAACATTTCAAACGAAGCAGAAACCAAAGACCATTCTGATATGAACATGTACAAAATTACAGATGTAACTGATGCCAAAAATGCCAGTAAATTAGCTAGCCAAAATGGGTCACAAATTCATTTTAATAAAAAAAGTAAACATCTTACTCCAATTTTAAAAACGTTCCAGGAAGCCAATAAAATAACTCACTCCCTTCTTTGTTCATCATCACTTCACTTCTGTTACTCAATTTGGGTAATATTCTTAGCAATTATATCTGAGAACAATCCACTGAGCGTCACCTTCCAAACAAGACCATGATTATGCCTACAGTTTAAGTGGTTCAAGATTAGTAAGCATTATCAATGAATAAACTAATTCCTAGAAATACAGGTGCTCTAAAATAAGGGTTTGATTGCCTTATCAGAGAAGAACATTTAGAGGCTAAAGGGAATGAGTAAGTGTTGTGTTACGGAGGGGAAAACATATACTTAAGAGAAAAAGGGAACCTATTGATAAAAATTTGGGCCTTTATACCCAACTTCTAGGGAATGTCAATGTGTTGGGTATGTTGGGTAATGACGATGGGAAGGGGATTACATATATTCACTGATTTGCTATTCACTCACCACCAAATATGGCGCAGATGTTTTGGTGTATTTGTTGGTTTGTTCTTTCATGTAATGTTAAAAATATAAAATTACAAATTAAAATAAAGGCATATATAGCAATGAGTAGTTTTGCAGGTGAACATCATTGGTCCACTTTAACGCACCTGTTCAACTGATGTGTCGATGTGCACTGATAATGTCACATTCCCAGAATCAGGTGAAGTCGATATGTCTCTGACGTCAAGCAGTCATTGCGTGCAAAGCACATGTGACCAAATATTAAAAATAATTTCTTTACATCATGTTAAACTGTCCAATTTTTTTATGCACCTAAAGAAGGGCCAAGGCATTGTATCCCTTCAAACTCATAGTGCTGAATCTGAAATGAATAGAACACAGATGGAAATGATAGAACATTGAATCAGAAATGTGCCACTGCCTAATGGTTATAGAACCAACTGAACACTCCTGCTCAACTGCATAGCTACCTTTTACACTTTTTTAAATGTTCATTTTTATGCCTTCTCAAATCATAGAGGACTATGTGTGGAATGCTCAAATTCAGCAAAATTTTTTAACTCCATCTTGCTTTAACTGCTCCAAATTCTAATCAGATTTTACATATCTAAATCAGCGCAAGCCAGTGAGACCACCTTTCAAATGCCTGTAATAAGCTGCAACATGGATTTTACTCTTCACCAGCTTTCAGCAAGTCCGCGCAGCGTCTTCAGGAGCTAAACCTTTCCTGTTACAAATGGAACACCAGACTATTTTATGAAACATTCTTTTTAAAAAGCTGCTTGATAGGCTTCTCACTCTTCGTCGACATCATCATCATCATTATCCTGGCATGTAAGCAAAGCAAACCTGTTGACCACATCATGGGTGAAAGGAGGCTTGAGTGCAGCTCCACCTCCCTACTGTAGTCCCCGGCTTCTCCTCTTCTTTCTGAAGGACGAGGTGAATTCCGCACCCACACCGCTCTACTCATCATCATCATCATCATCATCCTGGCATGTAAGCAAAGCAAACCTGTTGACCACATCATGGGTGGAAGGAGGCCTGAGTGCGGCTCCACCTCCCTTCTGTTGTCCCCGGCCTCTCCTCTTCTTTCTGAAGGACGGGGTGAAGAAGTCAGTGCCCACAGTGCTCCACAGTGCCCCCAGGAGGGTGCTGTACAGCTGCATAATATGAGGGGCTCCAGCCAGCAGCAGCTCTGGGGAACTGCCCCCTCTGATCTCCTTCACGGCTCCATGCACAAATGTCCCGCTGTACAGCCTGTCGCGGGACAAAGAAGGGAAGTGCAATGCATGAGACTTAGCATGAGCCAATGAACCTGATCAGGAGAGTCCGCAATGGAGTCAAATAAAGGTCACACACAGAAAGGGCCATAAGCATTTGTCTATAGAATTTGCATCGCTTTGGTGTCAAACATTGCCACAACAGATTTTAAATGGAAAAAATGATGATGTACGAAAAGTGTACACTTTGAGCCTAAATTTAACAGTTTTGTAAAAAATACTGCATTGAGACACACAGAATCCCTCGTACACATAGGCCCCCAATGTCAAGAACTCAGAGGTAATTGGACAAACTAAAATTGTAAATGAAATAATTTCTCAAACTCAGTCGCAAATCCTCTGCACTCAATGAATGCCTGAATTCTGGAACACCAAGACAGCCAGAAATGAAGGGCATTTTCCCTGGTCATGCTTTGCCATAGTGCCATTAATCTCCCACAATAATCCAAATCAAATTTCAATCCTTTTTATTTTTAGGACACAAATTTGTGCCCACACAAAGTATACACAGGCTTAAAAGGAGGAGACCGCGCCTCGGCAAAGTATAATTCAGCGGAAAGTAGAATACTTGAAGTGTATAAAACGCATATTTTCTAAATTTTAATTCGGTAATGATCCAGTGTGACGCATTTTTAAACCAGCGAGTCTTAAAATTGGCTTCAATACCAGGGGGCAGACATTTTTGCTAGGGGAATCTTTTGATTTTGAATTTGATCTTCGAAAACCTCACCTTTAAAAATGCTTAATAACCTAAACCTCTCGCAGTTTACATCTCCCGATTTGCCACAGTTGCTCAGACTAATTGGTAAAAACTGACGACAGTCTACTTTACTTTTGATAGCATTGTTATGCCTTGCACCACAAAATTATAGGCGTCTTCAGCACATAAATGACGACGTAACATATCAATACGTCTTCATAATTTCAATGCTCGTTAAGGAGCACAGATTTGCGGAAATTAGCTTGCGAGGCAGCGGGAATCCGTTCTTTATTTGGAATGTTGTCACAGCTAAAGGGTGCTGTAAGGTTGCACAGCTGTGTGACAATCCCAAGGACGGCAAAAATAATCCCTGCAAAGTCAGCGAAAGTTTTGGATTTACAATGCCATATCAATAATATAACAGTGGATAATGGGAATTCACTTTACATTACCATTTGTAATTATAGGTCATGTATTGGTCTTGGTCGCTCAGTCAATAAATTGTTTGATAGTTAATCAGGCCAGCTTTATTAAAAACAGCTTGCGGGCAGCCAAGCCGTAAAGATAGAGCTTACTGAAGGCCCTTTGAACTACTCCATGGCCCGGATGAAAGAAAAGAACAATTGACGTCACGTAAGAGAATGACTGATGCACAAGCACCACGACACCGGCGTTTGATTGGATAATGCTTTCGAAATGCACACTCGCCCAGTATATAGGGCACTGTGTAGTGAATGTTCTACATTGAAAACAATATAGATAGGGAGTGAGCGAGTGGACAAGTGTGCATTCTGAACGCAGCCTTAGATTCCCCAGGTAAAAATGTCTGTCCCCTGGTATTGACGCTGATTTGAAGACTTTCCAGTTTAAAAATGCGTCACACTGGATCATTACCAAATTAAAATTGATAAAACTGCATTTTTGACACTTCAAGAATTCTACTTTCCGCTGAAATATACTTTGCCGAGGTGCTATCTCCTCCTTGAAGCATTGCCAGTGCCACAATACGCACATGGTTGTTATATGCGCTGTCCACTAGAGAGCAATCCAACGTTACCAATAATTTGGAATTATTGACTGTCAAATGCTTGCCTTTTCGTGCCCATTTGCTCTCCGATTCGGTGATTGCCAATTTCCAGCCAAGATGGAGGACAGAAAACAACCGGTGACTACAGCTCAGTTAACGAAGCTGAAAAATCACAATATAAGTTGCACAGAAATGTCATGTGCCACTCACTGGAAGGAATCAAGCAGGCAGGGGACGAACCACGGAACGAGACTGGAAATTATCACATAACTGCAGTACTTTCCCCATAGCCCAGCTTATAACATATTCAAATATAATTGGCTGAGAACATGACGGGAAAAAAATTGCCTGTTACGTCTCACTGTTTATACTTAGCCAAACTGAATATCGAGTGTAACGTTGGTCAAATCGGTATAGGCTCAGCGCTGTAGCAGGCTGGTGAAGTGCCACTCATATAACCAAGTTCACATTACCTAGGTCGGTAGCGTGCACGCAATACTTTTTTTTTATATATATATACAGCGCCCTCCATAATTATTGGCACCCCTGGTTAAGATGTGTTCTTCAGCTTCTAATTAATTCAGTTTTTTTTCTAAATAATATAGGACCTCAACTTTAATTCAAGTGCATTTATTCAGTGGGGAAAAAAACCCCACATTAAGAAATAATTATTTTATATCAAATCATGTGTGCCACAATTATTAGCACCCCTGATGTTAATACTTTGTACAACCCCCTTTTGCCAACAAAACAGCACCTAATCTTCTCCAATAATGTTTCACAAGATGGGAGAATACAGAAAGAGGGATCTTCAGCATTCCTCTTTGCACAATCTCTCTAAATCATCCAGTGACCTGGGTCCTCTCCTCTGCACTCTCCTCTTCAGCTCACTCCACAGGTTTTCAATGGGGTTGAGGTCTGGGGACTGAGATGACCATGGGAGGAGCTTGATTCTTTGTCTGGTGAACCATTTCAGTGTAGATTAGGCCATGTTTAGGGTCATTATCTTGCTGAAAGACCCAGTGACGATCCATCTTCAGCTTTCAGGCAGAGGCCACCATATTTTGATTTAAAATGTCTTGGTATTTCAAAGCCTTCATGATGCCATGCACCCTAACACAGGCCCACAGCATCACCGATCCTCCCCCATACTTCACAGTGGGCATGAGGTGCTTTTCTGCATACTCATCTTTTGTGTTCCGCCAGACCCACTTAGAGTATTTGTTGCCAAAAAGCTCCATCTTGGTCTCATCTGACCAAAGCACACGGTCCCAGATGAAGTCCCAGTACCGCTTAGCGAACTCCAGACGTTTGTGTTTATGATTGTGAGCGAGAAAAGGTTTTTCCTATGCATGCTTCCCAAACAGCTCTTTGGCATGTAGATGGCACCTGATGGTCGTTTTGGAGACTTTGTGATCCCAAGATGCTACCATTTGTTGCAATTCTTTAACAGTGAGCTTTGGAGAACTTTTTATTTCTCTTACCATCCTCCTCACTGTGCATGGTGGCAAAATAACCTTGCGTCCTCGTCCAGGCTTGTTAACCACCGTTCTAGTTGTTTTAAAATTCTTAATGATTCTTCTGACAGTAGATATGGGCAGGTGCAGGTGAGTGGCTATTTACTTGTAGCCATTGCCTGACTTGTGATGGTAGACACACATCTGCCTTACTTGAATGGTGTGTTCCTTTGTCTTTCACATGTTGAAGAGTGGATAAGAGAAATGGCCTCTGTGTCACGTCATATTTGTACCCCAGGGAAACAGTGATGAATTACTAATTAAATGTTCCTAGATACTCTGATCAACTTTGTAAACTACTGTTAAATGACAGAAATACTTCAATTAAATTTATTTCCAAGGAATTGTTTGGGGTGCCAATAATTGTGGAACAGGTGATTTTATGAAAAATAATTATTTCTTAGTCAGGGTTTTTTTTCCCTTAAAATTCACTTGAGTAGAAGGTAACATTTTTCTACGATTTTCAGTGTGAGAGTATGCTTCTGCAATAAAAATTGAATTTATTTTAAGGCTTTTAACACAGCGCTGTATATACATATACATATACATATATATACATATATATATATATATATATATATATATACACACACACACTTTTGTAAAAAAAATTTGGCATCTCCAATCCCACCTGAATCTGGAATGCCCAATTAGTGAACTATGTACAAGTCCTGTTCGTATGCGACCCCTTGCTGCCAACTCAGGACAGCTTAGACATTTTGCGGCTCTCCTCCGAAGCACGCGCCCATCAGCCACCGCTTCTTATACACTCATTGGTTGAACCTTCACAAGTTCAGAACCAGGGCGAAGGAAACCCGGACATGAACAGACTTAGACTGTTCCTGACGAGCGCCCGTCTGGCCAACAGTAGGCGCTTGAGCAACGAACAAGGCAACCATTATATTCCCTTCCCGGCAGTCCCTTCCCAATTTGCAACCCTGTAGTGCAATAGCCAGTTGTGTGCTACTCTGAACAAGAGTCATCAGAAGATGACATATCCCACCGGTTCCATGTAATTCATGATTTTTGGGCTGTTTTTGGTTAAAAATCCAAAATTTTGGGCAGAATGGAGCTGAAACCCCCAAAAGGCACAACTACACCATAAGAGTAAGTTCCATAGCAAATTTGAAGTTTGTAAGTGGTAAAGTTTCTGAGTTCTGCTCCGGAAATGGAAATGATAACGGACGGACGGACAGACGGACGGACAGGGCGATGACTACATACCGGTGGGATAAAAAGCTGCCGGCTGGTACGAAGTGGGGCTCGTACCAGTGAAGTGATAGTCACTTCTGCTTCACAACGACAATACTTTTTAAGAACCATGATGTAATATTAGTTTGTTGGCTACCGAGCTAACATTGACTAGCTACTTAGTTGACAAATTTACAAACAGCTCAGCCACGAATGTCTGCGACTCAGGTACTGACTAAGCAGAGCGATGTACGTTACAGGCCAAAAGTTTGGGTCCACCCTCAGATTTTTAATGGCGCAATGTGACCCCTTGGTTTCGGGGAAGGCATACAGCATGCCTTCTTGTTAAATAACATGATTTTATGTCTTTTGGACATGAAAAATTTTAACACTGGAACTCAATTATAAAAAAATTGCGGTCAGTGATCAATCAGTCAAGACAGCTTTAAAATGTGGTCTGAGGTCTCGAATTCACCCAAAACCTATTAGCTTCCTATATTTTATGCACTGAAGTCATTTCATGTGCAAAAAGTAAGGAAAGAACAGTTGATGTGTGATTTTTTTTTTCTTTTTTCTGAGGGTGGCCCTAAACTTTTGGCCTGTAGTGTAGTTAGTGCAGTGCTAACATACAATGGGTGCTAATGTGTGATAAACAGAATGTTATACTCTTGCACGTATCATGAGAAAGTCATGAAACTCGTTGAGTAAATTTTGGGTTTGTTGCTCGCTAAAGCTTGCAACAAAGGCAAAATTTACTCAACGAGTTTCATAACTTTCATATGACACACCCACTCGTGTAAGATCCTCTAGTTATGCCACGGCTGTTATTTTTTTCCCCAAGATAATAAGATTGTAACCCCACCTTGATTGCTCTTCAACTCAGTCCTCCTTCCACTGTGCAGTATTCCCTTTACCTTTAGATTGGCTAAATTAGTCTGGGGCTCGTTTTCATAAAGGACAGATGCTAACTCATATACTTGGAACTATTGAATGTGAATGGAAGCACTATGCAATTTGGTAACTTAGCTATGCTTTTGGGAAAAGCAGCCCTGGCCATCTCAACTGGTTCAAAACGGATCGAACTTAAAAGCTGAAATTGCATCACTAATTCCTACATTTCTGCGCCAATTTCCACGCCATAATTCTTCCTTTTGCCAGCACAAATAAAATTGTAGAAATTACTATTTTACAAGGGAGAATCAGTAAAGCATTCTGGAGAGAAAAAAAAGCATGGAGGGATGATGTTTGTTGGCTCCGTTTGAAGGAGGAAAACCGAGGGCTTGAGCAAATGAAAATGTGCCCTTCCCGTAGCAAAACTGCATTGGAATCACCGGACTGGTGGAAGCCATCTTACACCCAGGATTTTTTGGGGACTCCCCCTCCACTGGTCAGCGATTGAGCATGAAGAAACAAGCATTTTTTGGATTGGAACACAACAGCCACAACCCCTCCAATCCATAGCCTCAGCTGGAAACATCTTATGTGGTTTGCTTCCCTCATACACAAACATCTGTGCACTCGAGCCAGGTTTTCAGTTCCGTGATGTCATAACATTGTTCAAAACAGGCCAGCTGACAGGTTTGCCTGGGCCCAGGACAAGGTAACCTCGGTGCAACCCCCCTCAATGAAGAGCAGAATGTTCACTCGCCAGCCGAGAGAAGAATCTGAGCTTATCCCATCACCCAAACAAATTTACAGTTGCCAGGAATCCCCGGCGAGTGTGAAGATCAAGCGGCACATGGATTAAAGTTCTGTCTGTTAAATTAAAAAAAATAGCCTGACAGGTCAGCTGAAATACAATACTCCACAGCCGTAGGAGTTGCTCAGGCAAAGAGCCCAGTGGGCAGAGAAAAGCATAGTCATGCATACTCTACCATGCACACTCTGGCTCTGGTAGTGGACAAGAGAGAAGCTCGTTCAGGTAGATGCTCATCTGCAGGCAGGATTGCCACTGGCAGCAAGCGTGGGCCACGGCCAGGTTCAGCCCTCGTCTCTCTCCCACTCTGACACGTAGTCTGCCAAGCTTATCACAGGCTGCCTTCATGCCTGGATACCCAGCTGCCCGCCCTGGAGAGATGGTTGTGTAGATCAATAATGATGAATTAACAACATCCATATGAGCATTGTTAACTTCCATAAGTATCACAGACTGTCATCAGTTCAAATGCGCCATTGAAATTCTGACCGTCAGAACATTAAAATTAGCAGGTACGAAAATAATCCAATGCAAGAATGAACAGCTTGCGAGCCATGGCTTTCCATCACGTACTTTTCCTTAATGCGAATGTCTGCTCCATTGTACTACAGTTGGCGCAGCATAGAAAATGAAAATAAAAGCAAAAAGGACCAATTTGAAAGGTCCATTCATGTTGGACTATATTTGATGTTCAAACTTGTGAATATGTATATGCTTACGTAAATATTAAATATAGAAAATGATGAATGTGCCAGTCTAAAAAATGACCATCAATTGTTTATCTTTCTGGAACATCACCATCGGTCAAGTCAAGTCTAGCTAGCAGAATTTTTCCCCCATTCCTCCATTATACAAGTAAAGCCTCACAATTGCGCACGGCCTTAGTGGCTGTATACCTATGTTGTTGGTCATACTTTCAATTTCGTAAGGGGTGAGTGGACTTTTCAAATCACTCATTTTTTATTTCATTTGCATTTTCCATAATGTGCCTACTCCTTTGGAATTGGGGTTGTAGAATGTACTGTTATGGCCCCAATTTGTTATGACCCTTCGGACAGCAAGGGATGACACAAAATTTTAAAACTTAAACAGATTTAATTAAACAAAGCACTGACCAAGATTGGAAAATCTTGAGATAAAAAAATGAGATAGTTACAGTCCCTTGGTAATGGAGATGGAGTGGCTATTTTGCGATGTCCTGGGACAGCTCCAACACAGGCAAAAATGCACAAAAAGAGCTTCACAGGTCTTGAAAAGAGTGACAGGTCTGGTCAAATGTATCCTCCTACCATTTCTCCTACTACTCTACTCTCGTTTTTTTCTCCTTCTATACTCTTTTCCAGCCCCCTCCCACCTTCCAGACTTTTTTTCAATTCTTTGGGACTTGCCCAGGACATGCCCAAAACCCTAGCTCCAGACTGGGCTTAACAAAAAAAATAAAATAGGGCCGCAGGCCCTCTAGCTCACCTGAATCAGCTATGGTTACAACAAAATGACATTATTCGGACAAGTTTAAAGCTGAAGGTCAAAGGTCAAAATTTGAAATGCGGAAAAACCTTTTATAGGTATGTGATGCATCTTGCTACATACTACCTACATGACAAATTTCAGCTGAATATATGCATAAATAGCTTTCAGATGGCCAGTTATGTGATTTTCAATATGGCCGGTATGGCGCCTTAAACAAATTTAGTGTCCTAATGGGTGGGAAGATACTTGTCAAGTTTCAGCTTCATTGGTAAAGTAGTTTTGGAGAAGAAGAGTTTTAAAGGTTTCAGTGTAACTTGGAGGGGTCGTACAAAGTTGAAGGTCAAAGCAAGGTCAAAATTCTAAATACGGAAAAACCTGATTATATATGATGTATCTTGCTACTCACTACCTACATGGCAAATTTCAGCTGAATATTTGACCTTGCTTTGACCTTCAACTTTATACGACCCCTTAAGTTACATTAAAATCTTTCAAAATCATCTTCTCCGAAACTAATTGGCCAATGAAGGTGAAAGCAAGGTCAAAATTCGAAATACGGAAAAAGCCGTATGATATGTGATGCATCTTGCCACGTACTAACTACATAGCAAATTTCAGCAGAATATGTGCATAAATAGCTTTCAGATGGCCAATTATGTGATTTTAAATAGGGCCCCCGTGGCGGCCATGTTTGAAATCGGATCGGAACGCCTTGAACAAAACTTAGTGTCCTCATGGGTAGGAAGGTACCTGTCAAGTTTCAGCTTCATAGGCCCAGTGGTTTCGGAGGAGAAGATGTTTACGGACGAAGAACGACGACGACGAACGACGGACAAACGGGCCATGACATAAGCTCATCTGACTTCGTCGTCAGGTGAGCTAAAAAATGCCAATACTGCACTCTAGTGGCTTTTTTTTTACCCACATTACAGTACATCCAAGAGTACACAAGAAAAAACATAATGAACATCTGCCCAATATGCTGTTGGACATCAGCCATCCACCAAAACAGCTCTGTAAAATTCACATCCACATAAATTCCCAGACCCAGGGATTCCCAGCAGGGCATTTCCCAGAGCATCATACTCCCTCCACCAGCTGGTCTCCTTCCAACAGTGCATCCTGTTGCCATCTCTTCTCCAAGTCAATGGCGCACAAATATATATATAGATAAGAAGATAAGTTCTCAGGCCAAAAATTGGGCAACTCTGAAAATAAATGTTCTGACATTGCACATCGTTATCAAAACAACTAAGAGACAAATATGCACCATCAACAAAGCTACAGGTGTACCAACTAAATATCTGTGTGCGCCACTTTTTTTGGACGGGCAGTATATCTGGCTGATCCACATAATGTAAAAAACTAAAAAAGGGACTTATTGGACAAGGCTACCATATTCAATCGTCTCCTGACATTCTTGTGCCCATTGCACTTTCAATAGTCGAAAGGAGTTGAAATGAGTTCTCTGACTGGCCTATGGCTGTGAAGCTCCATATGCTGCGGAGTACAATGAATTGTGCCTTCAGATGCATGCCTCCCATAATAAAAATTATACCACCGAACGCCGAATGGCGAGCAAATCTGGAGATGTGTACTCTGCAAGTCACTAATTCTAAACTGAATTGGCCCTACATGCCTGGACATGTCCATCTTTGTTTGTTTTGTCAAACAGGCAAAGAGAGAAGCCCCTAACTGAAGCTCAAGTGGTTTGAGGGGGAGCTGGCTGCGGACTGTTGGCTGATAGTGTGCTGATTATTTCAGTTTTGGCACTTATTATTTTTTTATAACCTTATATTATAACTGGGTTGAAACTGACCCTAACAACACAATAATTTTACAACACACATAATTTTCACCAAAGCATTTTAAAATTTAGTAAAATTGATTTAATTTTTTTTTTTTGATTGAATAGAAGTTCCTGACAAAGTCAAAAAGTCTTGATGCAATTAACAAATTTATGGAGTACTTTTATGCATTTAGTACCTAAAAATGGGTTGGTGCCGCCCCGAACGCAAGTTAACAGACCGGCAAGTCTGTTGAGGTCGCCATTTGAACGTCATCGCATGTGCCGTGATGAAGATTAGCGAAGGGTCATTCTAGAATGAATGGGAATTAATTAACGTTACTATAAAGGCTAAAGATTGGTTCGTTCCAAGTACTCAAAGTTCACGTTCACTTTTAATACTTTGGTGGCGACCTGGGACTGCGGAAAAATGACCCGGGGCTGTGTCCCAAATAGCTTGCTAGGCCCAACACACACCCCTGACACTGAGCGAGACTAAATAACTCATATTTACGTCAGCAGTCTCAGTTAAGATGTTCAATATACCAGAGTATGTATCTTAGCTAATCATTTAAGATAACCTGAGATAAAAGCCCAAGCATATGGAATACTGTGAACTTACCATGGCTCAAATTCTCACCATTTATTACCTCCACCAACGAAGTTGGGGCAGAGGTTATGTTTTCTCTCGTTTGTTTGTTTGTCTGTCGGTCTGTCTGTTTGTGAACAGCATAACTCAAAAAGTAACACAGATTTGTCTGAAATTTGGTGGGTGGATTGCCATTACATCAAGGATGGACCCTATTGATTTTGACTGCGATCACTCAAACAATATGGCCGCCATGGTAACCATGTTGAAATCCTATCACACGCGATAACTCAACTTTGCTCCCACTCCTGCACATTTGGATTGTGCTGCCTTGGTGGAGGTTTCCACTCTACGAGTGCCTCTAGTTATAAGATGGGATGGCAGGTTCATCACTTGTTGTGTTTCTTGGTCTCATGGCTGGTTGACAGAAAAATTTTGAGACTCCAAATGCAGAAGCTGCGGTCACAAGAGCATTATGGTTTTTCCCTTGCATATGACTTAAAATCGCCGACATTCCCTTATTAGCAATGTCAAATGATTTCATGCAAAGCTTGCATTTCGCTCTCTTTAGGCATATGGGATCTTTACACAACCAGTCTTTATACATTTGGTTAACAAGCCAGGAAACTTCCACTTGCCCATTGCTCCATTACATTTGTACTGACTAAGAATGTGAGTTTGCGCCGATTGTCATCATTGGTTGGTTTTCAGCAAGTACGGCGTAGCCCAGCATGCGAACCTCAGATGGTTCACTGCAGGCAGATCTCAGGAATCACCTCATTTTTACTTTTTTGTTTCAATAACAGAGGCTTATCAGTTGAAACAGTGCTGACTTGTGTGATGAAAGGCCAAACAAATAGTATATTTGAACCCAGCCATCAACAGAGTCTTTTTCTCAATTTATTGCACCAAATGCAATGGTTTTTCCATTCGTTTTCACTGAGAATGCACAGCTATTTTTGGCATTTAGCTGGTAGCTAATTCCCACCACCTAAAAAGACGAGAAGGGTCTGAAAAGCTGGATAGATGCTGCAACTGTAACTAAGGGGCGGGACTTCTGCGAGTGGTCAGAGCTATGGAAATACACCAGTCTCTGTTGATTCGTGCTGAATAAACTCGCGCTTATTCTTTACTTGTAACAGTGGTGAACATTTTTGCAGAATTATATATTTTAGTAACCAAAGTCGCGCCAAGTCTGGAACAAGAGCAACGCAGAGCATGGCATATGCCCCCGCCTGTATGTTGATTTGTGGCGGCCATATTAGATATCGCACGAGGCTGGTTTTTTCGAAAGGAACCTAGCCACTACCAATACGCCATTAAGAAATAGCATCAATCCGACGAGGGATTCTATATTTATCCCACGGAAACGAAAAGCTTACGGACGACGGACGGACGGACGGACAAGGTGTCGACATAATGCCCCCTTTCCTCTTTGGAGGGCGGGGGCATAAAAACAATCGCTCTTCCATACTTTATCTTTTTTCCAGACTTTTCAAGCCCTGGAAAATACCAAAATCAAATTCCATACTTTTCCAGACTTTTCCATACTGCGCAGAAACCCTGCTCCAACCCAGTCACCCAGGCATTACAATTTGACTCATATCAAAGTCAATCAGGTCTATTCCTCCCGTATCAAACGTCGACTACGAGAGCCAACAACTGCGTTCTAAACTACAGGTGGCAAAAAGTGTGAACTAAATAGTTCCCGCCAATTACTGTTCATGCAGCACTAAAACAGATTAAAACTATTCAAACCACTGACTCATTTATGCGTTGAATTATCAATGTGGCAAAATCCTACTGCTGATAAGGTAGAATACCACTACTGCATAAATGGGCATCTACTGCCATTATGGGAAACCCCAGTGACGCATATATGCATAAATCCAGGGTTACGATGGGTTCATACAGGGGTAATCCTGTTAAAAAATTATGAATCCAACCAATCAGAAGGCATGTCACAGGGACTATCAAACAAAGAACTTTGCCAATATAAAGACTAATTCCTCGAGCTGCCCCAGTCCACTGAGCAGCCTGAAAATGCTCTGGTATGCAGCCTACAAACTACCGGCAGTACGAAGCTGGGGCGATCTCTGTGGTAGGCTGCCCACAGTCTTATAGTAGATAGTATTAAGACAAACATTACATTACATTACAAGCAAGTGTTCATGTCCCAAGTGAGTCTGTGCCATCTGCATTACCTTGCTGGCTGCTTCCAAGTCTGCAGAGCTCTCCATAAATAACACCCAGCAACAGGCCCTGTACCATTGGGAAGTCAGGTTTGGGCTTGGAGTTCCTCAGCCAGTAGCAGGTAACACACACAGGTAACATGAGGTGAGGGGGAACAGTGGTGGCAATAGACTCCTCTACTCCCAGAGTCTCCAGGACAACTTGAAGTCTAATAGGTAAAGGCACCTGCAAAACAAGAGAGGATCTGGAACATATTCAAGAAGCCAAAAGTAATTTTTTTGAGGACAGAGAATTGGGCTAGAATGGAGGCTCACAAAATCATTAATGAGGCTCATCAATCAGTGACTTGACAGAAAATGTTAGTTCTAATTACAAGCCATTTATATAAATCAAAATTAGTCGATGTTCCCAGTTTGTGGGCAAAGTAGTGAAATGGAACAATGACAAATGCTCCAGTTAAGAAGGGAATGAGATGTACATTATTAATATTATTTCATTTTTCTTTCGTCAAATCCTCCTATCATAAGAATGGTTATAATACAGTATAGTTGGATGGTCACAGTGCCCTCCAGAAATATTTTCACCCCAGGTATAAGTGCCAAAAGTGCTATTGAATTACAACCCAAATTCTGAAATAGTTGGGACGAAGTGTAAATTGTGGATAAAGCTAAAATACAATGACTTTCAGATCATATGAGCATATTTGTTATTTAAAATAAAACATAGATAACATTTCAAATTTTAAAACAGAGACATTTTACATTTAATCCACAAAATGGGCTTATTTCAAATGTTCCGGCTGCAACAGGTCTCAAAAAAGTTGTGACACATGCAATAAAAAAAAAAAAAAAGGGGGGGGGGGGGGATGAAAAAGCAATTAATATATAAGAGAATCAGCTGAAATAACATTTAGCAAGTAATTAAGTTAACTGGCATCAGGTGTGTGACATTATTGGCTATAAAAGGAATGCCTTAGAGAGGCTGAGTCTCTCAGAAGTAAAGATGGCCAACCTGTGTTAAGGCTTGCGTTAAAAAAATTGAGGATTACTTTAAAAACAATGTTGCTCAATGTCAAATTGCAAAGGCTCTGAAGGTCTCATCATTGACAGTGCATAACATCATCAAATGATTCAGAGAAAATTGAAAAATCTCAGTGCGTAAAGGACAAGGCCGAAGACCTTTACTGGATGCCCATGATCTTCGGGCCCTCAGATGCCACTGCATTACTCACCGGCATGATTCTGTCATTGACATTACTAAATGGGCCCAGGAATACTTCAAGAAACCACTGTCTGTAAACACAGTCCGACGTGCCATCCACAGATGCCACCTGAAACTCTATCATGCAAAAAGGAAGCCATTGTTGACTATGATCGAGAAACGCCGTTGTGTTCATTGGGCTGAGGCTCATTTAAAATGGACTGTAGCAAAGTGGCAAAGTGTCCTGTGGTCCAAAATCCAAATATGACATTCTTGTTGGAAATCATGGGTGTCGCGTCCACTGAGCTAAAGAGGAGAGAGACCACCCCCCTCCTGTTATCAGCGTTCAGTTCAAAAGCCAGCATCTCTGATGGTATGGGGATGCATTGGTGCATATGGTGCGGGACACTTGCATGTTTTAAAAAGCACCATTAATGCTGAAAGTTATATGACGGTTTTAGAGCAACACATGCTCCCCCCTCCAGATGACATCTATTCCGGGGAAGGCCTTGTGTATTTCAGCAGGACAATGCAAACTACTTACTGCAGCTATTAAAACAGCACGGCTACATAGTAGAAGAGTCTGTGTGCTGAACTGGCCTGCCTGCAGTCCTGATCTTTCACTGATTGAGAACATTTGGTGCATAATTAAACAAAAAGTTCGTCAAAGGAGACCCAAAACCCTCCAGCAGCTGGGAGCCTGTATTATACAAAATTGGGATCAAATTCCAATGGCTAAACTCATGAAACTTGTCTCCTCAAAGCCCAGATGCCTCCACTTTGTGTTAAAAAGAAGAGGGCATGCTACACCATGCTAAACAAGCCCCTGTCCCAACTTTTTTGAGACCCATAGCAGCCATCAAATTTGAAATGAGCTCATTTTGCAAACAAATTAAATTTCTCAGTTTCAACATTCACCATGTTATCTCTGTTCTATTGTGAATATAATGCTGGCTGGTGTGATTTGAAAGTCATTGCGTTTTGATTTTTTTCACAATTTTCACTTTGTCCCAACTATTTCGAAATTGGGGTTGTAGTTTCAAATTGAAAATCCGGTCGCCTGTGGCCGTATGGGTATAGCCCTGAGTGCCCGCTTGTTCCCTTTTCATATTTTGTTGAAAAAGTCAGCGTGTAATTGAGCTTTATTTGGCCAGTTCCATTACCATGGCAACCAAAATTAATAGGTGTCATGACCTAAACATAATCTATGCCCACACCAAATACAGCGGGGAAAATAATTGCTGCACGTGTTGCCAACATTTTTCTGAGTAAATATATTTCTAAGGAGGTATTTGACATTAAATTTTCACCAGATGTCAGTAACGACCCTAGTAATCCACACATATAGTAATCAAAACAAATAAGGCTATACATTATGCGTAATAAAGTGAAATGACACGGGGAAAAAGTATTTAACATGCTTAGTGAAATTTATTTAACACTTAGTAGAAAAGCCTTTGTTGGTAATGACAGCTTCATGACACCTGTATGGAGAAAATGGTTGCTTGCATTGCTCGGGTGTGATTTTGGCCTATTCTTCCACACATACGGTCTTCTTTTATTTTTTATTTATTTTACCCTTATTTAACCAGGGAAGTCCCATTGAGATTGAAATCTCTTTTTCAAGGGAGCCCTGGGGGAAGAGGTGGGGAGGGACAGAGGAATTACACAGCCAATTAGATCAGGGAATGATTAGGCGGCAGATCGAAAGAGCCAGGTTGGGACTTTAGCCATGACACCGGGGAACCCCCTACTCTTATCGAAGAGTGTTATAGGATCTTTAATGACCACTGTGAGTCAGTACCTCGGTTTAACGTCTCATCCAAAAGACGGCGTCTCCTTCAGTGTACCCGTCACTGCACTGGGGAGAGGGAGGATCGCCACCTACTGGCCCACCAAGACCTCTTCTAGCAGCAACCTGGTTTTCCTCAGTGGTCTCCCATCAAAGTACTGGCCAAGCCCACACCTGCTTAGCTTCAGCCACACAGCTGAAGCTGATCGAATAGTGGTATGGCTACTGCCAATCTTGGAGGCTCCAGGGGCCTCCCTTCTATGAATGCTGATCTTCAGTTCTCTCCAAAGATTGTCAATTGGATTCGAGTTGGGTGATTGAATGGGCCGTTCTAGCAGTTTTATTATCTTTTCTCTGAAACCAATGAGTGTTTGGGATCATTGCCTTGCTGAAATGTCCTCCCTCGCTTCATCTTCGGCATCGTGGTAGACGACAGCAGATTCTTTTCGAGAATGTCTCCGTACATTTCTCCATTCATCCTTCCTTCAATTATATGAAGTCTGCCAGTACCATATGCTGAAAACCAGCCCCACACCATGATGTTCCCACCCTCATTCTGGTATGGTTGTATGGCTGGTATAGTGTTTTGGGGGTGATGTGTAGTACTGTTTGTCCTCCAAACATGGTGCTATGACATCCAAAGAGTTCAATTTTGATCTCATCTGATCAGACTATATTCTCCCAGAATTTTTAAGGCTTGTCCAAACGTTGAGCAGCAAACAGTAAAAGAGCTTCATCATGCCTTTTCTTCAGCAATGGAGTCTTGTGCTGCGAGCATGCACAGAGGCCAAGGCAGTTGAGTGCATTACTTGCCAATTCCAGGTCTTTCTGAAGCTCTCTGCAAGTGGTCTATGGCTCCTGGACAACTCTTCTGATTATTCTTTTGACTCCTCTGTCAAAAATCTTGCAAGAAGCACCTGGTCGTGGCTGGTTTATGGTGAAATGATGTTCTTTCCACTTCCATATTATGGCCCCAATGGTGCTCACTGGAACACTCAAGTTTAGAAATACACCCATAACCAATGCCATCAGTTTGCTTTGGAACTTTAAGGTTATGAAGGTCTTGACAGAGCTCTTTGCTTTTACCCAATGTGAGATGCTTCTTGTGCGACACCTCCGTAATGAGAAACCTTTTTATAGGCCATCAATTCGGACTAAACCAGCTGAAATTAATTTGCACTGATGGGGGGCAGGATTGCTTTCTAAATACCGACAGATTTCAGCTGGTTTCTAGAATTTCCATGCCTTTATGCACCTCCTTTTCTTCATGTGTTCAAGAGTTATTCCCTGTCATTCCACATTATTACTCATAACTTAATTCATGGACTAATTTGTATAGATTTCTTTGTATGTGTGGATTACTTGGGCTGTTACCGACATCTTGTGAACATTTCATGTCAATAGCCCCATTAGAAATATACTTACTCAGAAAAATGTTTGCGCGTTCATTACTTCTTTTCCCTGTTGTATCAAAGGAATCAATTGAAATTTGTGGCCTGAAGAGTGTCCAGAAGAAAATTTCCTCGGATGCAGCAGTGGTGGAGACGACGACCATGAATCCATAGTAGCCTCCTGACTTTGTTTGGGAGCTACATTGGTGTTGATGCTCTATACTAAGAAGCATCAAAAACACTGCAACAATGCACAAAATTTTATGCAAATAATGTAACAAGGAAACAACAAGCTGCTGACATTGTCAAGCAATATCCCCCGCAACTGGCATTGCATTTTTGAAAAGAGAATGTTTATCTGCATTTAGATTTCTAAAGAACTGTACTAATCGCAAAGCTGTTAATTTCCTTGCAAAAAAAATAGGCCGGAGAGTATGCATCAGAAAACTCGGAAAATTATACCAAATTGTTGTCATGACGCACCTTTATGTCACCTCGATGCGAAATATGATCACGATCGGATGATTAGTTTCAAATTAATAGCCAAGACAGGACACATTACAGATTTCCCACAAATCTGACGCAAAACGCAAACAATTGCAAAGATATTTTCAAAATTGTTTTTCATGACACACTTTTATGTGTTTTTACACCTTGATGCCAAATATGATCACAATCGGATGATTATGTTCAAAGTTATAGCCCGGACACGACACATTACAGATTTCTCACAAATTTGTCGCTTTTTGCCCCAAAACGTGAAAAATTACAAAATTATTTTCAAAATTGTTTTTCATGACACACCTTTATGTGGTTTTACACCTCGATGCCAAATATGATCAGAATCGGATAATAAGTTTAAAAGTTATAGCCCAGACAACAGACGTGTCAGACGGACTGACGGACGGACGGACCCCATTTTTATATCCCCCGCAACAACGTTGTTGCGGGGGATAATAAATACACAGAGTATTAGCTCACAAATGGTGAATTCTTACAATAGGTAATCGGCAGACTACGTGCTAGCAACAGTCGTCCCATACATGAGCCACTAAACAAATGATTCACAAAAAGGAGAGCAAGCAAAGAAGTGTTGTCAGCATGCCTCCAAAATTACCTCTGGCTTAAAAAAATTATGTTTGTGAGGTCACGATGCCACGATTAACACAACAGTACAGAAATCAGACCATTTCAGGATGCTGATGGCCAGAATGAGTGCAGCCAGAGTTGCGGCACACTTTTGAGGGCATTGTGCATCTGTTCTACATTTGCAGATGCAATATAGACAGGCAGGAAGCACCCGAGATTAACTGTGGCCTGGGCAGCCACGTGATCATCGCATTCGGGTGATTCATCTCGGAGACCACTTTTGTCCAGTCATGTTGACCACTCCTCAGGTTCCCCAAAGACGCTGTGACCATGTCAGCTGCCATACAGAGCGAAGACGGCTCCAAGATAAAGGCATCTCTCCCTTTTGAGCACATCTTAGGATGTTCTCGATGGATTGCAGATGTCCTACACGTTCTTCGCTACTAAAAGTGTAATACCACTGAAAATGTAGCCAATTTTTGTTGGAAGGTGCCAGTTGCCACTGACGACAATTACCACATCTGCGATCCTTCAGGACCATCCTAACTTGCTGTAAATGAAGAGATGCCCTCACCCCGGAGCAGTGTTCACACCGCACGGAAGCTGACATGGTTAAGGCTTCTTCTGGGAACCTCGGCAGCAGTCACCATTGCTGGACAAAAGCAACTCTGAGATGCATCGCACAAATGCCACAGTCCTGCACATGCATGGTCACGCTTGCCTGCCAAGGCCGTGGTAGATCTCGGGTACTTCCTGTCTGTCTATATATCACATCAGCAGACGTAACACAGTCCCACAATGCACTCCAAAGTGTGCTGCAATTCTGGCTGCACTCATTCCAGTGATCAACATGATCCCGGTTTTGCAGTGTCAATCATGACATCATGAGTTTTCACAAACGTGTTTTTAAGCTCGGATTTTGATTGCCAGAGTTAATGTTGAGCAATGCATATATTTCTTTTCTCACTCTCCTTTTTGTGAATCATTTGGGTAGTGGCTCTTGTACTGGACTATTGTTGTCAGCTTGCAGTCTGCCGACTTACCCATTTTTTGGAATTCAGAGTTTGTGAGCGAATACTGTACTTTAAACATCCTTGCATCTGTTTTTTTTCCTTTTTACATTATTGGCAAAAAATTTTGTACATTATTGCTTGTTATGTTTTTAATGCCTTGATATATTCAATTCAAAATACTGATTACCATCAAAAAACATTTTTCCCAAAAATGTGTGCAAGTTATTAGACTCCCTTCATTTAAAGAGCTAAGGACATGCACTGAGCAAGTTTATGAATATAAAAAAGAATTCCCATTGTCTGCCGAAAAAATAATCAAAATAAAAATAATGTAGATGACGATTTTTAACAAAAATCGTAATTTTTTGTTAATTGCCCCGCCCCCCTCATTAACAAACATTCTGAGCAACACAGAAAATCGATTCTGGCACTCCCGTGTGGTCACGTCATATGTAGCACACGGTGGGCGACTGTGCGTCCAGCAACGTTGGCACCAGAGTCGGATTCCGATAGTTCATCAGAATTTTCAATTGAATCCGTCTATTTTGATGAAGAAGAGTACTTTTTTATGGAAGATGCGGAAACACAACATAAAGCTGCTTTCACACCGGACGCCTTAAGTGAGTTCAACAGACCTGACGTTTGGTTACCTTACCTAACAAGACCATATACTTTATTAGGCTAAGTGGTCGTTGAACTCACGCCTGATTGAGCCAGTAGTGAAATGATAATGTTAGCGGCTCTACTCATTTCTGCGCACAGTTTCATGAGCTCTCGAAACAATAAGTCTCATTCATGAAACGTGAGCAGAACGAATTTGTGTATTACCTGTTTGCAGACGGAAATTTACGTGCAACTCCGTATTCATCAATATTTTAGCTGCTCAGATCTTTTCGAAGCAACTAACAAAATCTACACATGCTGCTGACCACGCGTAGTGCCAGTGTAAATTTAGGAATCCACGTAAATAATGCTCGTCACCATTGGAAATTACAATTTTAATCCATATTGCGCTCTGTTAATACGTGGATGCCTTTGAAACACGTGACATAGCCTAAACATGACAAACGATTAACAAGATGTGTTTGTGAAACACTGATGCCCCCGTGGCGCATGTTAAAGTTTTTGTCACCAAACATCATGCTCCAAGGTCAAGGTCACAAGGTCAAAAGTCATAACCCCATCTGAAATGCCTTCTCACATGCAATGCATATGCCAAGTATCGAAGTCCTATCATGAGCCGATCAGAAGTTATATCCATGTTAAAGTGCGGACAGACAGACAGACGGACAGGTGAGAAACTATATGCCCCCGAAATCTGAAATGCCTTCTCACAAGCATATGCCAAGTATCAAAGTCCTGTCATGAGCCGATCAAAAGTTATAGCCATGTTAAAGTGCGGACAGACAGACAGACGGACAGGTGAGAAACCATATGCCCCCGAAATCTGAAATGCCTCTCACAAGCAATGCATATGCCAAGTATCAAAGTCCTGTCATGAGCCGATCAAAAGTTATAGCCATGTTAAAGTGCGGACAGACAGGTGAAAAACTATATGTCCCCGTAAACAAAATAGAACACATTTAGTAAAATTAGTTGGCAATTGGCAAGTTCACGATCTGATCTCAGTTTCCCACGGTGTTCATGAATCCGGAGTAGGTTTTTAGTAGCGTAGGCTTTTATGTGCAAATCTACGCACAAATTTACTGACGTTTCATGAATGAGACCCAATGCGTGTAAGCCCTACATAACTCGCAGCTTGCTGTTATTAGCTAGTTAGCAAGTGAACACGCAGTGCGCAGAATTATAGAGCCGTGGATGATATCACAACATGTGTAAACCATAGATGTGTTCTAAATATATATATCTATGGTGTAAACCATCTTGCAGCTTGCTATTATTAGGTAGTAAGCTAGCAAGCACACAGTGCTCAGAAATAAACTGAGAGCCGTGAATAGTATCATTTCACTACTTAGCTGGCTAGATCACTATGAACAGCGAGCTGGCTGGCTATCGAACAAGCAGTGCGGAGAAGCGATGAGTTCCGCAAATAATAACAATAACGATATGCAAAAACAAGAATACTCGAAATTTTGGCCGTAAATCAAGGGTTTCAGTGACCCGGGCTTGCCTCGGCCAGCAAAGTCGGAATTAGTACGTTGAACTTGTTTTGTCCATATTCTCGATATCTCTGCATCTTTTGGCCACAGATGGCCACATGCATGAATTGCACTGCATCCCCACACTACACATCGTTTTCGGTTCACTCTGTGATTTTTGTTAGTCCATTCTTTAAGATATTCTCCGTGATCATTAACTATGGCCAACCACCTAAACCCAATCTGTGTATAACTCATGACGTCACGTAGCTGAGCTGGCCCAGCGCAAATGTTCTCGATTGAGGCAAAGGGGGCGTTCTCTGAAGTGGATAATTTAGCGGATAAAATGTGTGTGTTTTTTTTTTTTTTTTTAAACATTGCGTAAAGTACGCGGTATCAAAACCATCACTGATTGTTCAAAATAGGTACTCTGTAGCATTTTATCACATAAAAAACAGTGCTGAATTTCATGTCCTAAGCTCTTTCATACCTTTTGCAGCCTCACCTTGAAAAAATAAAAGCTCTCAATGGACTTCAGGGTCCATGCACAATTCTCCAGATCTTTCAACTCCCTATGTCCACGTTTAGGAACTTTTCCACAGGCTTCATATTGGTTTCAGGTCAGGGGACTGGGATAGTCATGGCAAAACCTTGATTTATGGTTAAATTAACCCTATTTATGTTGATTTCAAAGCATGCTTTTGATCACAGCCCTGCTGGAGGACCTAGCCACAAAACAGGTTAAGCTTTCTGGTAGAAGCAGAAGGGTTTTTGATCAATATCAGCAGGTACCTGATGGAATTTATGTCACCGTGACCTGTACATGTTGTCCAGGGCCTTTGGTGCAAAAACAGACCCACAACATCAGAGATCCACCACCATACTTCACAGTGGGGATGTGGTTGTTCATGGAGTGGCTCCATTTCTTTCTGCGCCAAACCAACTACTCGAATTTATAGCCAAGACCTTCCTTAGGAGCCAATGACTGGAACACATGTTTGGGAAAGATCGAGATGTTATCATTTCCTTAAATTTATGATGCGATTTTTGTGAGTATTTTGAATTAAAGATTGGGAGGATTAAGGGCAGCCACATTTCTTCACTGCCTCTTTAGCTGATAGTTATCAGGGTTCCAAATATCAGAGGAGGGCACTGAATGTTCCATTGTATTAAGATATGATCAGTAAGCAAAGTTTAATTTACAAAACCCAAAACCAGTGAAGTTGGCACGTTATGTAAATCGTAGATTAAAAACAGAATACAATGAATACACTGCAAAATTGAATACACTGCAAAGACAAGATGTTTAATGTTCAAACTGAGAAACTTTTTTTTTTTTTTTTTGCAAATAATCATTAACTTAGAATTTAAAGGCAGCAACATATTGCAAAAAAGTTGGCACAGGGGCCTTTTTACCACTGTGTTACATCGCCTTTCCTTTTAACGACACTCAGTAAACGTTTGGGAACTGAGGAGAGAGATTTTTGAAGCTTTTCAGGAGGAACTCTTTCCCATTCTTGCTTGATGTACAGCTTAAGTTGTTCAACAGTCCGGGGTCTCCGTTCTCGTAATTTACACTTCATAATGCGCCACACATTTTCAATGGGAGACAGGTCTGGACTACAGGCAGGCCAGTCTAGTACCCGCACTCTTTTACTACGGAGCCATGCTGTTGTAACACGTGCAGAATGTGGCTTGGCATTGTCTTGCTGAAATAAGCAGGGGCGTCCATGAAAAAGACGTTGCTTGGATGGCAACATATGTTGCTCCAAAACCAAAAAGTTGCCCATGCCTTGGGCACTAATACACCCCCATACCATCACAGATGCTGGCTTTTGAACTTTGCACCAATAACAGTCCGGATGGTTCTTTTCCTCTTTTGTCCGGAGGACACGACGTCCACAGTTTCCAAAAACAATTTGAAATGTGGACTCGTCAGACCACAGAACACTTTTCCACTTTGCATCAGTCCATCTTAGATGAGCTTGGGCCCAGCGAAGCCGGCGGCGTTTCTGGGTGCTGTTGATATATGGCTTTCGCTTTGCATTGTAGAGTTGTAACTTGCACAAGCAGATGCAGCGACAAACTGTAGTTTTCGACAGTGGTTTTCTGAAGTGTTCCTGAGCCCATGTGGCGATGTCCTTTACACACTGATGTCGGTTTTTGATGCAGTACTGCCTGAGGGATCGAAGGTCACGGGCATTCAATGTTGCTTTTCGGCCTTGTCGCTTATGTGCAGTGATTTCTCCAGATTCTCTGAACCGTTTGACGATATTACGTACCGTAGATGATGAAATCCCTAAATTTCTTGCAATAGCTCTTCGAGGAATGTTGTTTTTAAACTGTTCGACAATCAGCTCACGCATTTGTTCACTAAGTGGTGACCCTCGCCCCATCCTTGTTTGTGAATGACTGAACATTTCAGGGAAGCTGCTTTTATACCCAATCTTGGCACCCACCTGTTCCCAATTAGCCCGTTCACCAGTGGGATGTTCCAAATAAGTGTTTGATGAGCATTGCTCAACTCTCTCAGTCTTTTTTGCCACTTGTGCCAGCTTTTTTGAAACATGTTGCAGGCATCAAATTCCAAATGAGCTAATATTTGCAAAAAATTACAAAGTTTACCTGTTCGAACATTAAGTAACTTGTCTTTGCAGGGTATTCAATTGAATATAGGTTGAAAAGGATTTGCAAATCATTGTATTATGTTTTTATTTACTTTATTTTACTTTATTTTATTTTATTTATTTACACAAAGTGCCAACTTCACTGGTTTTGGGTTTTGTAACTCGACCGTGCATTTAAGTTCTCACACAATAGTGTTAGAATATAAAGCTTCCGAACACAGATAGTTGGCTTGGCTACCTCATTCAAGGTCTCCAGAGATTGCTGCCGGAGGATGCTTGGGACAACAGCCTGAACCGAGAATCCCCTCAGGTCGAGATTTTGCCTGTGAAACTCCTGCACATAGTAATGAGGGCTGTCCTCTTTTGGGGCTGTAGACCTTCTCTGCCTGCTTCCCCGCCCCCTGACAAGTTTCCCTTTCCCATGTAGAAGCAGCCCGTACAGGATCTGACGAATTGGCAGGGAAACCTCATGGCTGCTGGGAAGTCGGGAGTTATCCACCTGAATATGCAGCATAGCCCTCTGCAGCACTAAGACATCAAGGATGAGGGCGGGCAAACGACCACTGGACAGTGCAGCCTGAAGCCACTTGGGCAAGATTCTTACGGGCTCTGGGGGGTTTGCCACCAAAGCTCCATGTGAGAAGTACTCTGCCAGGTTGCTGCGGGAGAGTTTATACTCTTTCATCCCAGACAAAAGTTGGGCGCGAGCGACATCTGTTGCACCATTTGACATAATCTGTAGAACTGCGTCTACTGCCTGGTCTGGCCCATTGAACTGGGACAGCCAATGGAGCAGGCCACTGATGCGGGCCTGTGTCCTGCTGCCTGCATGCTGAGGGAAATTGACCCGGATGAAAAAAGGCTCCATGAACCCTGGCCTAGTGTAGTCATTACCACACATGACTGCGAAGAGAGGGATCAGCTCTTTGTTCATGCGATTGAAGCAGGAGCAGAATTTCGTGATGGAGAAACTCAAAGATGGTATGTACCTCTCTGAGGTCCTCTGGCACACTCCGATGTTATTCCATTGGAAAAATCCAAAGGGGAGGTATCCACCTTTCAGATCGAAGATAAAGAAGTCACTGTCCATAGTCAGTACTGCACAGTTCCACTGATTGGCTAAGCAGGCAATCTCCCAATCAGCCTCAGCAAAACACTGGACAAAGGGGACATTAAGGCTGCACAGAATTTGTTTGAATAGCACTATGGTAAGAGGAGGCAAAATTGAACCATGGGACCCCCTAGACAGAGCATCAGCCTCCTTTATTTTGCTCTGGGCTCGCTGTATAAGAGTAGAAAATTTTTTGTCACTGTAATCAATCCCACCATCGAGCAAGACAATGGGGCGTATGTTGCAAATGGAAAGGGCTTCAAAGAATTGCTGGATGAGTTTGGCAAAGAATTCATAGTCTCCACCATGCTGCAGGTCCAAGCCTGAGGTCAAGATCAATTTGTAGTACAAGCTGCAGCCATCAATTACTAGTGTAGCATTTCGGAGCTTCACCTTGTCAAAGAAATGCCTCCTGTTTTCTTCAATATAACTTGTGAGTCCATGAACACCCATGGTTTCTGCAATTAAAGCATCACAAATGGCAAAGTTATTCATGCCAGTGCCTGCAGACCTCTTCAGGAACTGTGAAACTTCTCCTTCATAGCTAAAGCCACAATAAAAGGGTTTACAAATGTATTACAATGCACAAAAAAATACTGAAACAAATAATTTCAATCCTTCACATTATAACACTAAAGACAACCAACTATATTCAGAGTTCACTGAATCAGTTAGAGTTTGATAAACTATAAATCTGGCATACGTAAAAGTTTAAGCAACTATTGTCAGGAAAGAATGACGTAATTTCTTATTAACGTGATGTGTGACCAGTGCAGATTGAAATATCTCACCATGGCTATGCAATTATATTGAAAAATCGTAAATTAGAAAGAAGGAAACCTGTGGTGACTGTACATGTGAATGTTAAAACTGGCATACACCAGTGGTTCCTAAACTCAATCTTTTGGTCCCACTGCATTTGCGGTTTTTTTCTACGAGCCACAATGGCAAACCCAGAATTTTAACTGGTTGTCCTTCATCGAAAGCCTTTGACAAAAATGGCTTCACACAATGAAAAGTAAAAACCCAGCGCTCATACAGTGTTTATTTTGTTATATTCCAAAGAACTACATTATAGAAGAAACCCTTTTGCAACGCAGAGAATATTCAATAACTTGGTGAATAGGTGTCTGAACACCGGAGTTCTGGAAGAAAGTTTTTCCTTCAAACTTAACGCAAAAATTACAACAGTTTAAGTCACCATAAACTGTCTCATTTGGAATGCTTCACTATGTAATCAATGGTTGGATCGATTCACGACACGTCCACAATTTCACCAATCAGAAGCAAGTCGATTATTTAATTCCACCAGGTGAAGTTTTCCTTCTCATTTGCGATACAAGTAGCCTGTGTGAAAGAAAATAAAGACTGGTATGCTGAACCATTTCTAAAATAAAGAGACTTCAAAGGGCAAATAATCCATGAAAACGAACAGTAAAATTGAGAAGAAGTAAAAAAACAACCTCCAAACTTGAAAAGCAAATAAAAATAATAAAGCTTTAAAGAAAATGAACAGCTTGTTAAAATTCTGCGACTGACATTTCGGCAGGAGGAGAAGACAACACAGGCAGTGGTATAAGTCATAATTAAACTCAACGTGCTGCCAGTTGTTTCCTTTTTATAACATGATGTTTTTCCATACAATCGGGCAGCCGTGGTGAAGACTTCAGCGGTAGCAGATCAGGCAGTCCGCGTAAACAGCAGCTCCAGACATCTAGCAAGCCATCCTAGTCCAGGACTTGTGTCCATTCCGCCTATTTGTTTTGATAGATGGTTTCGTGTAAAACGTTAACCAAAATTCCAGATTTTGTTGTCACATCCGCCCATGGTCAGAGTGTTTACTGACGTTACTTTTGGAAGCTAGCGATCAATTCCTATGCCAAACCAAAGTATTGGTTTGATAGTTTACTTTTACCGGGAAAAAGTAAACAAACAAAAATAAATAGTTAGTTGGATGGGAAATGATTAAAATAAAGGCTAGCAATCCAACCTACAGCGTAAAACAAATAAACGTTGTTATGCAAGGAAAAGGGCGAACTTCCCTTATCTAAAAGATACAGTCAACAAGCGTTGGTCTTACCGTTAGTCAAAACGCAGACATGCGGTATTTAAATACGTTTCTATATAAAACAAATTAAGCACATAACGGCTCATGTCTTCAGCGTATTTTCGCGAAAAGCCAGCTCCAATCAAACTAGCTTAATTTGAGGGCTTTATCTATTTTGGCCACCGCCAAAACGCAAAGTACGCCGTCCAGATTTGAACCTACGGATAAGAATGAGAAATGATACTGGTAAACGTAGTGCTGAATCGAAACCGGACGCATTCTTCTTCTTCTAGAGTATAATATTTAAAACCCACTTTGGCGTGTTACTGCCACCTACTGACCATATTTTATAATTATATATTTTGACGGCTTAATATTTGTTTAAAAAACCCTTGACCCCGACCCAGTCTTTCTCACACAGACACAGTAAATTAACTGTCCCTCCATCCCTGGCAACTGACCCCATTCAAACCCTGGATGTCATCGCCTCTGGCATATGAAATACCCAAAATTTCCCTAGCAGCATCCACATCACCATCATAACCATAACTCTCTCACCTCGTTTGGCTCGGTAGCATAGTCAATATCAGTAAAAGCTAAAAGATTGCCTTTCGTCCATATTTATTGCTTCCTCATCAACTTTCTCCAGTGCTTTTCCAACTCTTCTCATTCTACGTGTCCATACCTTTCCCATCTCTGCCCTCACTCTTTTGGTTGCGTCTGCATAAAATGTTTTGTTTGTTGTGTTTGTTCTATGTCCCTGTATTTTCCCATTCGCAAAGTAAACTGCAGCCATTTTTTTTAAATTTAGCCCACAGTGAAACATGTGAGCTAACAAAAGAGCAGGCCACATTTCTCTTCCTTATGTCCACCTTTATCAAAGCTTCTACACCTGTGCACCCCTTTCCTACAAAGTATTGCCTCATGTCCATAGCCCTGATATCAGCAACACCACAGTAGAACCATTTCATATGCCCTCACCTGGAGCTGACAAAATCAAGGTACACCCTTTATGGCAGTTCCCCATCAAATTTTAACTTTGTTCTACTTGCTCTTCCCCAATGCAATGGCTTTCAGGCCCGGCTTGCCACGCATATTCCTTCCACCTCCAGAAAACATTTTGCATTCACTGGTAATGGAACCTCCAAATATCCCCTTCACAATAAGTTGTTCTCTCGTTATAAAACAAACAACTTTTGTCTCATCGCATCCTCGGATTCTAGATGCCCTTTCCGCCTGTTTTCTTGAACAACACTCCACAATTACGTCTAGTCTTATTTATACTTACTCCTCTGGTTGACCACTGAAGATTTGGGAGGCATTCCTTTTGAACTTGACAGAGGAACAAACTGAAGGAGGATCAAGCCCCAATCCTGGAGACTGAACATAAGGCTTGGGGGCTTGTTCCTATTGCTGGTACTTGAAAGAGAACTTCCTTGTTTAACAATTGTAAAAGATAATTTATAATTGCAGACGATGATGGATTTTTATCGCGGAATACTTACTGGTCGGTAAAGGGCAAATTGAAGAGTTAAGAGCAGCAGCCTGTTGCACCAGTTGTGCGTAAGTGAAAACATAGCCTAGTCTGAAGTAACTTCTAACTTAAGTCAGAGTTTACGCGCTACTAACATTTTATGGGTTGCACAAGCTGACTTAGTTTCAACGTAGGCATAAGTTACAACTTAAATCTTACATCTAACCCTTAGTGGGTGTAAAGTCCTCCGTAGAACAACGGTTGGCATAGCACATCGTACTGAAAGGTGGGATAATTTGAAGGATGAGGGGGAGCGGATTATACCAGCTGTGTTGCGTCTGTCACGCATCCTACGAGACAGATCACACCCCTTGGACAATCACGATGACTTTGATTTATATTCTCGCTTTCGCTTCCCTCGAGCAGAGATACAGAGAATTATTGACCTGCTGGCAGCGGACTTACAGCACGACACGGAGAGAAACGGAGTTAATTACAGTGCAGTGATGACAGATGAAGTTAGTCTACTCTACCCCGACTTTTATAGCTCCGTTGGTGAAATATTTCACACGTATCTTGAAGAACTGAGCCTAGTAGATTTCAAGAAATCTTCAGTAAACTGTGGACTGTCGGACACGGAGACACTGCTTTTTATACGCTTGTCATATGACGGGACGTATTATGGAATCATGATGTCTGATGGAATCATGATGTCTGTCTGTCTGTCTGTGCGTTGCTTGTGTTCACAATAACTCCGCAAATTCTCAATCGATTTTATCCAAATTCACACAGCATGATCATATCAGGTGGACATTTGATGAGTTTGGAAATCAGCCTGATTGGATCACCCTTCTTCTCAAAATGAGCCCTTTTATGCCCAGAAATCGACAAAAAGAGTCTGTTCGTTGCTTATGTTCGCAATACAATTCACACGGCATCACCATATCAGGTGGAACTTTGATGAGTTCAGAAATCAGCCTGATTGGATCACCCTCTTTCTCAAAATTAACCCTTTTATGCCCCGAAATCCACAAAGAGTCTGTCCGTTGCTTATGTTCACAATAAAATTCACACAGCATGACCACATCAGGTAGAACTTTGATGAGTTCAGGAAGTAGCCTGATTGGATCACCCTTTTTCTCAAAATTAACCCTTTTCTGCCCCGAAATCGAAAAAAAGAGTACACAAAGTAAGGCGACAGAATGAAGAAATTCGAAAGAGAGAAGCTAAAAAACATGCTGAGGCAAACAAACTAAGGACACAAAGTGAAGAATTCCGAAAGAAAAAAGCCAGTAAGGATGCAGAGGCACGCAAAAGAAAGCGACAGAATGAGGAGTTTACAAAAGAGGAAGCTAAAAAGGATGCAGAAGCACACAAAGTAAGGCGACAGAATGAAGAAATTCGAAAGAGATGAGCTAAAAAAACATGCTGCGGCAAACAAACTAAGGAGACAAAGTGACGATGTACCTTCCCATCAAACTGTTGTGTGACGGGCGTATATTGCTGTCTCTGACTGCTCTTGTTGTTTATGTATCCTGACCGCACCGACAGCATCTGAGCACCGTAATAAGCTACACGCCGCATCAAGAGTGCTTTTCACTGATTGGCCACAGAAATCGAAAACGTTGTTTGCTGCGACAGTATCTTGTTTAGTGTGGACTTTACGCCAGTGTAACTAAGACGAATCTTGCGTCCACGTGGTGCAACTAAACTCTGACACAGATTTGGTTTCAAACTAAGTAGTTTCAGCGTAGTATTTAGTGTGGACTTCGCACTCTAACTTAAGAGAGAACTTCGGCACATCTGGTGCAACAGGCTGCAGCTCCTGACATCTAGCAAGCCACCCTAGTCCAGCACTTGTGTATTCTACCCATCTGTTTTGATTTGATAGATGGTTTCGTGTGAAACGTCAACTAAAATTCAAGATTTTGAAGTCTGGTCCGCCCGTGGTCAGAGTACTTATTGACGTTACTTTGGGAAGTTACCTATCAATTCCCATGCCCTGGCAGAAGTACTGGTTTGATAGTTCATTTTTCCCGGAAAAAGTAAACAAATAAAAAATAGTTCGCTGGATAGGAAATGATTAAAAACTAAGGCTAGTAATCCAGCCCACATCGAAATACAAATAAACGTTGTTAAGCAAGGAGAAAGGCGAACTTACCTTTTCGAAAAGAAACAGTCAGCGAGCGTTGGTCTTACCGTTTGTCAAAACGCAGACATGCGCTATTTAAGTACGTAGCTATATAGAACAAATTAAGCACATAACGGCTCGCCTTCAGCATACTTTAGCGAAAGGACGGCGATACTTCCTTCTGCCACTTACGTCCACGCATAAGCAGAAGAAATGAAACATACTGGAAAACGCAGTGCTGAATCGAAACAGGATGCATTTTTCTTCTTTTCAGTGTAAATGTTCACCACCCACTTTTGTGGGTTACCACTACCCACTGACTATATTTAATAATGATAAATTTCGACGGCTTAATATTTGTATAAAAACCCCTTGACCCTGACCCAGTCTTTATTACACATTTTATCAAAATTAACTGTCCCTCCATCCCTGGCATCTGACCCCATCCAAACCCTCTCGCAAAATGGCCTGGATTTCATACCCCCTGGCAAATGAAATACCCAGAATTTCCCTTGCAGCACCCGCATCCGCATCCACATCACCATCATAGCCATAACTCTCTCACCTCGTTTGGCTCGTTAGCATAGTCAATAATATCAGTAAAAGCTAAAAGATTGCATTTTGTCCATATCTATTGCTTCCTCATCAACTTTCTCTTGTGCTTTTCCAACTCTTCTTATTCTACCCATCCATACCTTTCCCATCTCAGCCCTCACTCTTCTGGTTGCGTCTGCATAAAATGTTTTGTTTGTTGTGTTTGTTCTATGTCCCTGTATTTTCCCTTTCGCAAAGTAAACTGCAGCCATTTTTTTAAAATTTTGCCCACAGTGAAACTTGTGGCCTGCTCTTTTGTTAGCTCACATGTCTCTTCATTACAGCCATCTTTACCAAAGCTTCTACACCTGTGCACCCCTTTCCTACAAACCATTGCCAAACTTGTCCATAGCCCTGACATCAGCAACACCAGAGTAGAATCATTTCAGATGATTTCAAAATCAAGGTACGCCCTTTATGGCAGTTCCCCATCAAATTTTAGCGTTGTTCTACTTGCTCTTCCCCAGTGCAATGGCTTTCAGGCTGGCTTTCCACACATATTCCTTCCATTTCCAGAAAAAAGTTTGCAATCACTGGTAATAGAACCCCCAAGTATCCACCTTTATAAAAAGTTTATCCCTCATTATAAAACAAACAACTTTTGTCTCATTGTATCCTCTGATTTTTAGCACCTTTTCCATCTGTTTTCTTGAACAACACTCCATAATTACTATTCCAGTCCTATTTATTCTTACTTCTCTTGATGGCCGCAGAAGATTTGGGAGGTGTTCCTAATAAACTTGACAGAGGAACAAACTAAAGGTGGATCAATGGGATCGCAGTCCCAATCCTGGAAACTGAGGAGCAAGCCCCCAAGCCTCGTGTTATTACCGGAACTAGGAAGAGATCTTCATTGTTTAACTATCATACAAGATAATGAATAATCGCAAAGGATGTTGAATTTTTATTGGGAAACACTGACAGGTAGCTAAAGGGCAAATAGAAACCGACAATCCAGCAACTTGCACTCTAAAAGTAAGGGATATACAGTTGAAGTTTACATACACTTAGATTGAAGTCATTAAAACTCATTTCTTTTTACTGCTCCACTTCTATCATTTGTACAAACAAAAGTATGCAAGTAGAAGAACCATGGAACTATGCAGCGTTTATGCCAATCAGAGCGGAGATGCGTTTTGTGTACTAGGTATGAACGTACTTTGTTGCAAAAAGTGCAATCAATCAGAACAACAACAAAGGACCTTTTGAAGATGCTGGAGAAACCAGGTACCAAATTACCCATACCCACAGTAAAACAAGTGCAGTATTGACATAAACTGATAGACTGCTCAGTGAGGAAGAAGCCACTGCTCTAAAACTGCCATAAAAAAGCAAGAATATGGCAGGATATGTTTTATAGCACTATGTCCTGGGCACAAAGATCTTACTTTTCACAGATATGTCCCCTCGTCTGATGAAACAAAAATTGAACTGTTCCACCATAATTACCATTGCTATTTTTGAAGGGGAGAGAGGGAGGCTTATTAGCCGTAGAACACCATCCCAATCGCAAAGCACAGGGGTGGGAGTATTATAATGTGGGGGTGCTTTCGTGTAGGAGGGACTAGTACATTTCACAAAATGAAGAAAGCAACATCTCAAGACATCAGCCAAGAAGTTAATGCTTGGTTATAAATGGGTCTTCCAAAAGGATAATGACTCCAAGTAAATTTCCAAAGTTGTGGCAAACTGATTAAAGGAGCTATATGTAAGTTTGTGGCCAAAACTGGTAGTACAATCACATTCAAAGTAGTGCAGAGTGCAGAATACCCTCCTCCTCTCCAGCACACGAGAGGTTGCCAGTGAGGCTGCTGGATCCACAAGAACATCCACTACACTGACCTACCATGGCTACGTTTCAATATCACCAATGATTGGCTCTCACAGGGTTGTGTTCAGTTCAGAAAGGATTGAGACTAATGACTAACTTTGGCAATGGTCATATTGGTCAACTTGCTTGTCACTCTTCTGTGTTGATAGCCCACTAAAGTCCATACTGTAATATGCGTAAAGAATGAATGAGGACTCATTTGACCGATGTACTGTCTCAATTACATTTCATATTGCCATAATGGCTGTGCTAATGTTGGAACGGTTTCCACAACGTCTCAGCATAATGCAAGAGAAGCGGACTAATAATGAATTGCTAATGTTAGCAACAAAAAGCCAAGGTTTTTATTTCTCAAACTATTTGTTACCTTGCCGATTCGATGACCCACCTGCATACGCACAAACGTACCACAAACGAACATACATAGCGTTATTCGACAGTAGAGAATATTTGAAATGTCCGTGCCGGCATTTAATAGAATTAACCTCTTAAGCCCCAGCCTCTTTTTTAGGTTTCTGTTTGAAAATGACATACCCAAAATGAATAGAGTATATCTCTGTTTGTGTAGCATGAAGTATCAGAGAGGGAGACATGGAAATGTGGAGAGAGGGTTGATTTTCTGACGCTACTCGGATTTTGATATTTGAACATTAATATGCTTGGCGTTTGAGTTGTGCTTGGTGTATGTAAAAATGACTTATATGTGCTTGTAGCAGAGGCTCTCCTGTTTCATTTGATGTGTAATATGACTATATTGCTACTTAATTAGCGTGGCGTTGTAGGTATTTTGCTGCGGTGAGTCTCAGGGTTAAGAGTTAAGTTAGCCAAACTTAACTGAATCTTACCTGCCCAGGAGAAAATTAGCAACTTCGGTGTCGGTCTTCAAATCCTTTTCCATTTTCAGCCATCTCCTTCTTTCAGAGGCATGTTCTATACAGATCCTCGTTTTATTTTTGACTTTGTCACAACAAATTTCGGAATCATAACGAGGCGTTTTAGGTTTTGTAATGTAAGACATTTGTGCTCCGAAACGCTGGTAGCTGCAGCTCAGTGGTAACTGGCAACCTGGATGCCGAAACGCTACTGACTTCGTGATTGGGAGATAGGTGGAGGGTGGCGCAACAGGCCAAAACACAAAATGACAACATAAACATTAGTTGTGGGCTGCAACTTCATTTTTGTAGTGAGAATATTCTGGCTAGGCTACTGTTGTCAGTGATATAAGTATTTGAAATTAACATAATTCCTTAACGTCTGGTGATATCTCTGGGCCATTTCATGATTAATCAACATAAAATTCCTACATATTGCTCCTTTAAAGAACATCAAAGTCAAAATATTGAAGTGATCATCACAAAGCCCGAACCTCCATCCAATATAAAATTTGAAGGCAGAACTGAAAAAGCATGTGATAGCAAGGGGGTGTACACTCCTGACTCAGTTACACTAGTTCTGTGCAGAGGAATGGGTCAAAACTCCAGCAATTTATTCTGAATAGGTTGTGGAAGACCACCAACATTTCATTCAAGTTTAACAATTTAAAGGCACTATGACCAAATACTATTAAAGTGAATGTAAACTTCCGACCCACTGGGAATGTGATGAAAGAAATAAAAGCTGAAATAAATAATTCTCGATACTATTATTCTGACAGTGTACATTCTCAAAATTAAGTAATGATCCTGTTTGACCTGAGAGAGGGAATGTTTACTCAGAATAGATGTTAGAATTTGTAAAAAAAAAAAAATTTGGGAGTTTAAATGGGTTTGGCCAAGGTGTACGTAAAGTTATAACCTCAATTGCATGTACTGTACGCCAACACACATGAGGGAAAAGGGAAACACAAATGCAAAATAGCAGGAGGAAATTGATAGAAAAAAAACCATTGATAGAAGTGCTGTGAGATTCCAGCACTTATACATTTATGGAACCTCGTTTCCATTTTCATTTTACTATTATTATAAGTGGAGCCTAATACATTCGCTCTAACCATTTAAATTTTATTATTCACAAGGCTACATAATGGGGCTTTAGATCCATAAAAAGCGAAGTCGTGGAGTAAACCAGCTTCGTGCAATTGAGCCTATATGTCATGCTGATGTTTTGTCGCGACGCAATTACATAGATTATTTAAACTCTGAAATGGATATTGCCTTCGCAAGTAGTTGAAACTTGAGACTCGTTTCCTCCCTAGTCCATTTAGTAGCAATATTAAAACTATTCTTCACTTTTGGAATGGAATTGCAATGAATGATGTTCTGTGCCTCTCTTCTCGCGCTGTATTTCACTTTTTGAATGATTGGGATGATAGACGAGCGACACTTCGCTTTTGGTGCAATCAGGTATACTTCTCTTCTGGTGCTATACTCTGCTTTTCGAGTGGAATTGGAAAGAATAACGAGCATTGCTTCAATTTTATAGTGTGATATAGGCTACTTCACTTTGGTGCTATACTCCACTTTCCGGACGGAATTGGGATGAATAACGAGCAGCACTTCACGTTTCAAATGGATTTGGAAAGACGTGCTGCTCCAGCGACGATCATGCAGTTTTTTTTTCACCGTGTTTCCTTGTCGTACGGGAGGGTGGGATATGTCCGTGAAATCCCGCTTCTAACTACATTTTGAAAGATTTCAATTATAACCAACCACAAACTGAGAATTTAATGCTACATCCGTTTCAATCAAACTAACTTCCGTTTCCATCAAACTACCTTCCGTTTCCATCAAACTAACTTCCGTTTCCATCAAACTCTCTCACTCACACATACTATCATTCTCTCTCACATGCACTATCATTCTCTCTCACACACACCATTATACTCTCACGCACACACTATCATTCTCTCACACACACACCATCATTCTCTCTCACACATACTATCATTCTCTCACACATGCACTATCATTCTCTCACACACGCACAATCATTCTCTCACGCACACACTATCATTGTCTCACGCGCATACTATCATTCTCTCACACACACGCCATTATACTCTCACGCACACACTATCATTCTCTCATGCACGCACTATCATTCTCATTCACATACACTATCATTCTGTTTTACATTCACTATCATTTTGTCACTTGAACAAGTTTGTTTGTGTGAGAGTATAATGGAGTGTGTGTGAGAGAATGATGGTGTGTGTGAGAGAGAATGATGGTGCGTGTGAGAGAGAATGATAGTGTGTGTGTAAGAGAATGATAGTGCATGCGTGAGAGAATGATTGTGCGTGCGTGAGAGTATAATGGTGTGCGTGAGAGAGAATGATAGTGTGTGTGAGAGAGAATGATAGTAGGTGTGAGAGAGAATGTTGGTGTGTGTGTGAGAGAATGATAGTGTGTGCGTGAGAGCATAATGGTGTGTGTGCGAGAGAATGATAGTATGTGTGAGAGAGAACGATGGTATGTGCGTGAGAGTGAAATGGTGCGTGTGTGTGTGTGTGTGACAATGATGGTGTGTGTGAGAGTATAATAGCGTGTGCGTGAGAGAATGATGGTGTTTGTGTGACAGTATGATAGTACATGTGAAAGCAAGTATGAATTCTGTCTCAAACGGCCTCTCATACATTTCTTCCGAATGCTTCTTTGTGTTTGATTGTTTGACAGAGGGCAACATTTTAAAATAGTGTCATATTAGCTAAGACATAACAGCGAAAATAAACAGCCTGGAAAATGAGGTAGGTTACCTTTTTAAGATTGGGAATTCATAGCATCGGGCAAATTTTACGAAGTGCAAAATCGTTTAGTTTGACTTAGTTCTGATGATGACACACGGAATGCACACTGCTCCACTCGCTCACTTATTGTCTTTAATTATATTGTTTTCAATGTAGAACATTCACAACATAATGCCGTACATGGTGGGTGAGTGTACATTTCGAACGCGCCCAGTTCTAACTAAATCATATCCATGGAAACTCAGCTCAGCTGTTAGATCAAATCAGCCAATCACAGAGGGCCATGGCAGGACTGGTTCCCCACGCAGAGTCACTTAATGTAAGAAATCCTTGCTTGCGCACACCTCAAACTCCTGCTTCTCACACAAAAAACATTCATCCTGCCACCAATGTAACCACACCATTCAAGGCACGACACTTGGCTGATTCTGCAGATGTCTTTTATGTTTCTCCGAGTGATATAATTTTGGAATTACAGCGATCTGTGTGTTTGCTGTTCTCGCCAAAAATTTTTTGGGTGATTTTTGAATGGAAAAGATGTAGAAATTACACGTGCCTCATGTCCTTTGACTGCTCCCTGAGGTAAAACTATACTTCTGTACTACAAAAACTATAGTACTGTGACAACAAATTCTCCAACATTTCTGGGAAATTTCCTGAGGAGGGATTCAAATTATAGATATGAATAGTATTTTTTGCAGCCTCTGTGCTCCCAGCTCCCCCACTAGGTGTGATATCGCACACACTAGCAATGAGAACCCAACTCCCATTCTATCCAAAGGGAATATTCTTGTTGGTTTTTTGGAAATTTTTCGGAGACCGCATGACGAAACTCAACCAAAATAGTTACGCTTCATCCTCTAACCACTATCAACATGCATGTGAAATATCGAAAGGATCGGAGAAGAATTAAAGTCTGTAGAGCGTTTACAAGAAAATCTCTCCAGACATGGGCGCGCGACAAGCGCAAATCCATAGTACCCTCGGACACTCCGTACGGGGCTACGATAATTTAGTTCAGGGTCTAGGGACTGACAGTCCACAAAAAACGTGTAAACCCCAGGGGTTACCCAAGGTATAGCAGTTAAGTCACTTGTTACTTGGCCCCTCCCCTAGGGGGCCAGGTTAAGCAATGGTCATGTCTGTGTGTGTGTGTGTTTCTGTCAGTCTGTCTGTCGGCCCGTGGCTGGGGCCAGGTCTGCTATCTCTGATTACCTTGTTCCAAAAAGGAAAAGATCTTAAAAGTAAAATCCCTTGAATTTTAAATCACCATAAATTTAAAGGAGCTTTGGACTGGATGGTATCATTCTTTTGTCCATTTCAGGACCAGTGATTCTTTTTGATCCTGCTGGAGAGGAAATCACAAACCTTAACCCACTCTTGCAACAGCACAGCATCAAGCCATGGTAAATGATTTGTGTTGTTACATAAATGTTCATTTCCACCTATGCTTTTCTGTACACAATTGCACTTGGCTAAAGAGCTTCTCAAGAGTATTTTTGTGTCACTATGTGTGAACACAGGTATTCTCCAATGGTACCCAACTTCTTTCAGAGTCTGGCTCAAACGGACGTCATGATCTCACAACCTGTCCCACCCAAAATGCCAGTGACAGTCTTCCAGCCCTAATTCTCATTGGAAAATGTAAATACAAAAAGAAAAAAGTAATTTATAAATTATTCTAGATCTGTGTAAACACTCATTCAAAACATTATTCCAGCAACTGCACAGAAAAGTCAGGACAAGGATGTGTTTACCATTGTGTAAAATCTTCTTTCCTTTGAACAGTGCTCACAAAGCACGAGGCCCAATGTTACTTGTAGTAAGCAGTCACTATCCCATGACCTCACACTGGCCTTTACAGTGGGATAGAATGAATACAAAACAAATTATTGAGAATAAATATTGCATAATCCCAAGGGACGTTTCATAACCATTTCATAAGACACCAAGCAATTTCCATTTCTCATTTGAGATGCTTTATTTCATGTTACCCTTGCATTTAGAGCACTGTGTGATTTCTGGTAACGCATTTCATCATTACTCATAATGATTCCTTTTGTCAAACAAAAAATATGTTTTTCTGTCCTCTAACAAGGCCTCTCTTGTCAGTGGAAAGGACGAGTTTGCCATGGAAGGGGGTGAAGGTGGGAGGTTACAGGGGTCCCTTGAGACACACGGTGCAGGATAGCTCCACAAAACCAACAAACAAGGAGGACAAAGGCACATCTCTCAATGTGCTTCTGAAAGAACAAAAGGGCATATTTACTCATACCTAACAAGGAAACCAATTCCATTCTTTCCATTTAGATATCTTGTATTAGGGACAGTGACCTGAATTGAGTAAAATGATTTAAATTTAGTGATGTTGTCCAAAAAATAAAAAAGGGCTTTCAGCAAGTAGTAACCAAAGTCCCATGAATTCAAAGTGCAGGATCATTGAGATAATGCCCTGGAAACCAATTAAGTGAGTGATGCTAAGTCAGAGTGGGTGGCTAATAGCTTGAAAATATAATTATTATATTTTACTGGGCGTTAAGCTTACTTTTCAGATAAGGGTCCAATTTATTTTGTAATATTATGCAAAGTTAGGATTGAATTCATTTGTAATTGAGTAAATACACTGTCCAAGTAGATGGTAGACAGGAAGCACCCAGCAGTTTGCAAACATATCTCAGGATAGGTGGCAAAATGAAGAGGACAAAGAAATACATGAAAATAAGCATCAAACCAAATGCCAAGCAGACAAAATGAAAACACTGCAGATATTGGGCTGTCCAATCATGCGTGACTTCCAACGGTGAGATGAGGGGCGGGGAAAGGGCGGGGTGCAGGGCGAGGCAGGCCGGGTCTGGGCCCTCCTCCAGCCGGCTGCAGAGGGCCTGTCATGAGGTACTGAAAAGGGTGGGGTCTCTCCCTTCCTTAGCGTTTCAGCTGGGGGCTGGACGTGTCTGCAGCAGTGAAGGTGGTAGCTTTGGGGAAAGGGAGAGAGGAATGGGGAACAGGGTTGACTCGGGTGATAGGTGTGAGGGGGAGCCCTGAGTTTCAGAGGGGAAGGCGAGCAGGATGGGAAGGGGTTTGGGGCTCAGGTCCGGACCCTGGTGGACTGGTGGTGGTGGCAGCTGGGCAATGGGGGAGAGCTCCAGGCTGCCCACGGAGATGCCCGAATCGGTGCTCTGGCTACGGGCAGTGGTGGAGCTGGGGTCCTCAGGGTGCTCCTCCTCCTCCTCCTGCAACCAGTGTAGCTCTGCCTCAGACAGAGGGAACGACCGGCGCTCCCATGGCAATGACGCCTGGCACAGAGAAAGAACAACAATTCTGTGCACAACCTGCATATGAAGACATGCAAAATATGCACGGAGCACAAAAATCCCAGGTTTTCTTCATGATTAGAATGAAGGCATTATAATGCCGAGACAGGACGGAAATAAAGCAATAAGGTTATGACAAGTAATGGGCTCGAGCTTTGATAGAACAATGATGACGGCAATTTGTGGATATTACTTCCTGTTGCGATCAATAAAAAGTCGGAAAGTACAGCAAATGCATGAAATTTGCATTTGGGCCAGGTCACGCAGTAACGGAGTTCCAAAATTGGTGTATTTTGTATCAGAGCTCCAACACTACGTAAGATAGAGTTACAATTTAAATGGTTTTGTGTAGGTCTTCCCTAGTACTTCTAACAACAAAAAAGGAAATTCATTCATTTGTTGATTTGATTTTGATGGGTGAAAACAGCAAAAAACTGGTCAGTAATGTAGTTATAAATTTGTACCTTAGGTTGTGTCAGTCAGTCAAGTTGGTCTTTAAGTGAACGGTAATCTTCCTCGAACATGACTGTCAACTAAGTTTTACATGCGTACTGATCAATGAATCTGTCTGATTAGCAGACAGTTTCACTCAGTAATGTGCATTCCTTTTTTGTGCACAAAGAATACGCGCAGAGACGTGCACATCTATGGCCTGCAAAACCATGCCCATCCGGATTAAATAACATGTTTTTAATGAGTCCCGTGCAACTGAAGGGAGAGTGGTGGTGTGTGGGGCAGAGGGGGAGCCTCTGGTTGGACCGGAAAAGAAATTTTGAAAACAAAAACCAGCAGATTGCCAGTAAACTGTATGATGGAATAAGACCAACAAATCATACCGCTCACATTGGAAGGGGTCACTTTATTGAAAATATAAGCTGTAGTATTGTGAGGGTAACTTAAAATTGCGACCTTAAAAGACTGTGCCCCAATCCACAGGTATCCCATGACATTTCAGCTCTGAAACAAACAGCTTGGTGACCACCACCATCATATGAAATTTATAAAAAAAAAAAAAAAAAAAAAACAGACACACACGCACGCGCGCACACACACGCACGCGCGCACGCACGCACGCCGCACACACACACACGGAGTTCCACCAAAAACCCAGCAAGGCACAAATCCCAGCCTTCCTCACCAGCTGTTCCTCCTCCAGAAGGGAGGAGGAGGACTCCTCTACAGGCCCGGGGGTGCTGGGAGTGTCCTGCGGACTCGAAGGCCACGATCCACCATCTGAGGGCAAACGGATCCTGGGCTCAGGAGAGGGGGACAGTTTCCCATCACCACGATAGAAGGATCTGGAAGAGGTGGAGAGAGGAGTACAGATGTCCATGATTTGGAAACAGCCTATAATGCATGTAGCATGAATATTTAAGTAAACAGCAGATATTTTAACCATTTTCAGAGCAGAATGTTTTTCGGAAACCACAACCAGAATTGGTAGATTAGTGCGTTGACTGAAGTGCGAGGCAATACAGGGTGTTGTTAGAGCGCTGGAAAACTGTCCACTGAAACAGGAGCTTTGCAAAAATGTATTAAAAGCCGAATTAACAAAGTATGTGTCAAAACATGTTTCATTAACAATGTCTTGGCTGCATTTCTTTGTATCAATTTAATGCCAAGAAAGTGTTAAAAAATATCAATTTCTGAGGTCTTTTGATAAATACTTTTCAAGTCGGTGCATTTTTCAGTACAACATTGCATTAAATCACCAGCATCTCTCGTTCAATCAGAATAAGAAGGTTCATTTCAGTGCACCATGTACATTGTAATCACCCATTTCCCATCTCCTGTGTAAGGGCTACATTAGTGCAACACATTATACAAAGAAAATTCAACATCAGAATGAGAGTCATTCATATTTTATGTTTTTAAAGGTTTTCACGTGTCAAGCTTGGCCAAGTGAGTTTTTTTTGACTGTCTAGTAATGGAATATGATTATAAAAAAATTAAATATCATACTTGCTTGTGCCAAAAATGGGTAGATGTAGTAGTTAGCACATGAAAGATGCGCCCTGAATGTATCAGTCCGTATTACTGGAATATTTTGTATAAGTTGGGCACAAAGTTTTTAGTTTTGGTAGTTTTGACCCACCTTCAGAGACAGACAGCAAAATTTGATATGGTAAACAGTAAACTCATCCATGATTTACCCACCCCCCCTTGACAATAGGAAGGCAGTTTCTTCAGTCTCTATTCTACCCACCACTCCATAAACATCAAAGTGGGCTGCCTTCATGTCATTATTTAAAGCCAAAGAGTGGGTCATAAATGTTGGGCGTTGAGTGGTTTTTTCCCCCCCTTAAAGTTTTATTAACATCCAGTAAAAACACAAGACGCCCCCCTGGGACAACTGAGCTTTCTGAAAAGAACAAAGAACGGCCATTTCCAAACTTTCCAATCAGCTTCATTCCCCTACATTCCCCACTCCCCCTCTGAAACCCCAATAAAAGGTGGGTTTTTCTTCAGTCGTAGGCTTTTGATATGCAGAGAATGGAGTAGTATCAGACAGACAGACAGACAAGAGATAGCCTACAGCAGATTAAAATGTGAGAAAAACTGAAGACAGTCTGAGGGTTTAAAAAAAAACAAAAAAAACAAACCCTACATACCTCCAAATAAAGCCATAACATTGGCATTGCTGCATTTATGGTGGCCAGCACAGCTAGTTAACCCTTTGGCTTTGGAACAAAACTAGTGCTCACCTGATACAGAAATTTTTCGCTCATCATAGAAACATGACCATCCTGCCATTTTGTTAAATTGTTTAGGTTTTTTTGCCTTCTCTAAAAGTTAATTGCATCCCCCGAGGGTGATCTCTACAATTCTCATTCAGCATCCTTTCACCTTGTTCTCTATTCAGCATTTCTCACGGCATCCTCCATGATTTCTTTGATCTCACAGCAGAGTTCTTGCAGAAAGCACAGGTGGGCAAGATTGAGGGACACAGGTCGCACACTGTCCGCACACACTCCAATGCCAAAGGGAAAAATAGCGAATTCTCTGGGTTTTATTAACAGTCAAGTAATAACAATAAATCCTAGACTTCAGGGCATGTGCACACAGGATTCACAAAGGACAACAATAGTAATCATCACATCAGATGATTTGGCTGCTTTCTGGTTCCAAAAGTTTTGGTCTTCTGTGGGAATACTTTGAGAGACAATACTTTGGTTTTCTGTTTTCTTTCCTTCTGTGATTGATCAGTCTTCATTAATGGATTGTGAGCGTTTCTGGAAAACTCACCAACATCATAGACCCTTATCTTTCTGTCAAGATTTTAAATTTTTGGCTGTGACTAAATTTTTTTTATTCCTGATGTCTGGATGCGATTCAGAGTTATTTCTATAAGGCTGATCCAACCCCTTGCTCCACCAATTAACAAATGTTAACACGTCTTTTGACCGCAATTCAGAAAAACATTAATTTTACATGCTGGCCCAGACGGCAGTTTTAACAGTTGATGCACTTGCGTTGGTATTTTGTTTGCCTAAAGATAACCCTCTGGAATTGGCGGACAAAAAATGCATCATATTCAATATTTATATACATTTCTTTGCAATACTAGTTCAGAAATATGGTATAAATCAAATTCTTTTAAAGACAAAGCCACCTGCTTAGAACAGTATGATAAAATAGTCAATGACTGAAAGAGAAGTTATCCATTCATCTATACTATTTGTGAGTGAAGCTCACCTTTCACAAGGAACTAACTCAAAGTGTGGCAGCTAAGCTAGAAGATGGGGTGCAGCAATTCCATCATATCAACCCTAAAAAATGTAAACATCTCAATGCTGAAGTGAAGTACACGTCAGACAATGGCATCACAGATGCCCAGTTGGGCATTGTCTTGTCTGACTTTAGAACCATAAGACAACACCTCTAAGTTTTGTGCTGACTGTCACATGGTAAATGCAGCAACTAAGCCTGATTCTTGTCTACTTCCACATACGGAAGATTGTGTACAACAGGTGGGCCATGCCAAATATTTTATTAAAGGTTAACTTGCTGAAAGTTCATTAGCAGGTCCCATTGTCTGAGCAACACGTGAAATATCTGCAATCATAGCTCCAATACATTTCTCATGGCGTAATGTCTTTTGGGTTGCGTAATGCCCCTGCATGCCCCATACATTTCAGAAACTCTTGACATAAGATTTGGGTGATTTGGATGGATGTGCGGTCTATTCACATGACGTGAAGGTTTTTTCTGACACATGGTCTTCTCATTGACGGAGGCATGTCTCATAATCAACCTTGCCAAGCGTGAGTTTGGGTGGGTGACTGTGATATACTTAGGTCGGGTGGTTGGGCTGTGAACAGTTAGCTCAATACAAGAAAAAAAATCCAAGCTGTTGCAGGCTAACAAAGAAACTCATGAGTTTCCTCGGACTAGAGGGTTACTGCAGAAGGTTTTGCAGAAACTTTTCTGAGGTGGTACCACCCCTTACTGATTTGCTGAAAGCTTAAGTCACCTTTGTGTGATTTCATCTTTGCCAACAGGCTTTTAAGAGGTTGAAAGCATTGTTATGTGGTGCCCCAGTTTTGGCAGCCCCATGGTTTGATCGTCCATTTTCCTTTCAGTGTGACGCAAGTCCAGCAAGGGCCTTGACTGTCATGTTGCAAGTTGTCGACTTTGAAAAATCAGTGAGCTTCCACTCAAAGAAATTTAGTTCATGCCAGCTGAACTACTCCATGACTGAAAAAGAAGCACTGGTCTTTGTATGACCACTCAAACATTCTTATGTTTACAGGGGTTCTGTTGTTATGCCTGGGTGATCTAGACTGACCACAATCCTTTGACCATTCTCAACTCTCTAAAATATCTGAACCAGAGATTGATCAGATGGTCCCTGTCACTAAAATCATACTGGTTACAGTCAGTACATCAAGTATTCTGATAATACAGTTGCAGATATCCAGAGCGCCTTATCATTGACCAATGTATAATTTTTGCCTATGTATGCGTGATTGTGTAGATCCTTGTCTACCCTTTTCCATCTTAATTAGCTGACCACTGGAACCAGGTTGCTGGGGAACAAGGGTATGGTGGCAAGTTGACAGTGGAAGTGAATAGCAAGCATCAGATCAGTTGTCTTTTTTCAGCACAAATCAAATATTAATTCCCGTTTCTGAACAAGTGGATCACAGGTTAAGAACTAAATTGAAAAATGGTTTTAAATTAATGAACATTAAAGGTGCACTATACCAGTTTACTGACATAATTTCTGTTGACATGCGAATTCAAACAAAACAGCGGTAGCTTGCTCCTCCCTCCCTGCCATGCTACCATAACTGTCAACTCTTGTTGGTGATTGGCCGGAATGGTTTGTTATGTTATGGGGCACAGCCTGTGCCCCTTGTGTTTATTTACAGTTTGCGATGCCCATGTGGTCTCTGGAGCTCAGGTTTTTTTTGTTTTTTTTTTACAGTGAATTCAGGGGCAGGCAGCTAGCGGATCGTGGGGAGATGTCAGCGAATTGAGACAAAAATATAATCACACAGAAAATAAACAAACTTGCATTGTGCACCTTTCATGCAATTAAAGGTGGTGTATGTAACAAAACATAATTAGCTATTGCAATGCATAATAATACAATATATCAATGTATATGAACAAAATGCAATGTAGGTTGTACAGTTTCGTTTTAGTTCTAGCTTTGGGACCCAGTTGACAGAGGAAGGTGTGATGACCTCTGGCCTTAGCAGTTCAGTTTTACATCCAACAGCACCTCAACTTTCATCACATTCATGCATCCATCTGGCACACTGACAACTCTCACTAACACACCACATAATGTATCATGTTTTTTTTGGTTGGCTGTTTGTCAATTAATACACATGTAAACTTTTTCAGTTACAACCGTGTATCTCTAGTTTTTGGTCATGGCTCATGAGCCAGCTCATAACACAAAGCCAAGAAAACCATTACTAATGGCCCTTCAGTTTTGTCAAAGCTCATGACTACTGACGCAAAAATCAATTTCATTGGGGACAGAAGTAGCATTTAGCCGAGATTTGTCACATTTACGCTAAAAGTGCACGACTAAACCTACCCATCTCGACATGAATCTCTTATTTTCATATTCATCTGCATAAAATGAATCAAATCCCTCAGGCTCTGAGGCACTGTCATCCTCCTTACTACTTTGCAAAATGGCTGCCAGAACGTCGGCACTTGTAAACTTCTCTGCCACATTCCGCAAATATCTTTGATAAAAGAACTGTGAACAAAGTGGCCGGCAAGTCCTCAGTGATTTTCTCTCGTCTCAGCCACCTGAGAGTCACGGATGATCTCACAAGACAAAGGCATCAAAAGAGAGGACTCCAGCGATTCCAGGATCATTTAAACCATAATTCTCGGCTGTATTACCTCAGAGATAAAATTCAAAACACCAAAGACGTGCCTCTGTGTCCGCAGAGAGTTAAAGAGCTTAGGACATGAAATTCAGCTCTGTTTTTTATGTGATAGGTACTTTGTAGCATTTTATCTTAAACAATTAGTAATGGTTTAAATATTGCATACTTCATGCAATGTTTAAAACAGCGCATTTTAAAAATCTAAAATTATCCACTTCAGGGAACGCCCCCTTTGCCTCAATAGAGAACATTTGCGCTGGACCAGCTCAGCCATGTGACGTCAGAAGTTGTACATAGACTGTGTCTAGGTGGTTAACTGTAGTTTACGACTCTGGTCTGGACGGAGAATATCTTAATGAATGGACCAACAAAAATCACAGAGAGTGAACGGAAAATGATGTGCAGTGTGGGGATGCAGTGCAATGCATGCATATGGTCATGGAATGTTTCTGTGGCCGAAAGAGGCAGAGATACTGAGAATATGGACAAAACAAGTGCAACGTACTAATGCCAACTTTGCTGGCCCAAGCAAGCCCGGGTCACTGAAACCTACGATATTCAGCCAACATTTCGAGTATTCGTGTTTTTACATATCGTTATTATTTGCGGAACCCAAATTGTTTCTCTGCACTGCCTGTTCAATAGCCAGCCAACTCGCTGTTCAGTGTGATCTAGCCAGCTAAGTAGTGAAATGATACCATTTACGGCGCTCTATTTATTTCTGAGCACTGTGTGCTTGCTAGCTTACTACCTAATAATAGGAAGCTGCAAGATACGGTTTACACATGTTGTGATATAATTTATGGCTCTATATTTCTGTGCACTGTGTGTTCGCTCTAGGGCTGTCGCAATAATTAATCGCGATTAATTTAAGCGCAATAAAAGTAACTGCCACTATGAGGCAGACAGACGTGATTGCTTATTACCTTTTCTATGACACTTACCTAATGCGGTCATTTGAAATGCTTCCGGTAAGAAAACTGTGATTTGAAGTCCGCTAATTAGCAGCGAGGTTGGACAGCCTCCATCGCCTTAGCATAATTAGCTCACCTTAAATCAATTCCCGTGTACTTTGCCTGACTTGCAATCAAGCCATTTATTCAGCCAAGTGACAAATCAAAACCAAATTGTGGCCTATAATGATTAAGCGGAGATAATGAGAAGCAGAGAGACCCAACCAGGCAGCCGCGTTATATTGAAAGATTTTCAAATTCATTAACTGTTTACAAGTCACGTTCTACAAGCTAAAAGAAAATGTTTTCCACCTTCACTGTTGGTTATTTAGATGCTCAAAAGTAAATAAAATCAAGTGCTATGAGTTACATTATTTTAAATTACTCTCGTTCAATTATCTAATAAAAAATGCCTAAAATTTGCGGCAAAGATTCGCTTGAACGTTAATTGACAAATCTTCAGTGCATTTGACTATTGCCTGCAATGCAAACGTATTCTCTCTTGCATTCACGTTCGGTATGCTTCACAAAATGTTTTCCACTTCACGTAGCCTATATTTTTAAGCTCTTAAAACCAGGGCCATCATTGAATAACTTTTTTATTTTTTAAAAAATATCTTTAATAATGCATACAAAATTCCTTGATGAAAGGTGTAATTCAGAGATCTGCTATTTATTCAGATTATTGAAATTTTTTTTCAATCTAACACGGCAACCTGGTTAGGTCCGTCTGCTTCTCAATTTCACTTTTTTATCTTTATAGGCCACATTTTGATTTTGATTAGTCAGTTGGCTGAATAAATAGCTTGATTGCAAGTCAGGTAAAGTACACGGGAATTGATTGAAGGTGAGCTAATTATGCCAAGGCGATGGAGGCTGTTCAACCTCGCTGCTAATTAGCGGACTTCAAACCACAGTTTTCTTAACGGAAGCATTTCAAATGACCGCATTAGGTATGTGTCATAGAAAAGGTAATAAGCAATCACGTCTGTCTGCCTCATAGTGGCAGTCACTTTTATTGCGCTTAAATTAATCGCGATTAATTATTGCGACAGCCCTAGTTCGCTCGCTAACTAGCTAATAACAGCAAGCTGTGAGGTACGTACGGCTTACACTCATTGTTTCGAGTGCTCATGAAACAATATAATCATTCCGCTATTTGGCTGATAAGTGTCGTACAGTTTGGGACAGACAATTAGCCGTCTTCATTGCTCGAGTACTCTGGCTGGAGTCTGTATGGTTTTATGGTTCTGAATCCCATGTAAAGCTGCTTTCACGCCAGGCACAAAAATCTTTTTCACAGGACAGATCACTTTCAAAGTCAATGCAAAGACGCAAATGTATGCGAAATGTATTGACTTTGAATGTAATCTGTCGAGCGAAAAATTCGTTTCGCGTCTGATGTGAAAGCAGCCTTATGTTGAGTTTCCTCATCCAAAAAAAAGTTCTATTCTTCATCAAAATGGACAGTTTCAATTGAAAATTCTGAGGAACTATCAGAATCTGACTCGGATGCCAACGTTTTGGATGCACAGTCGCCCACCGTGTGCTACTTGTGACGTGACCACACGGGAGTGCCAGAATCGCTTTTCTATTTTGCTCAGAATGTTTGTTAATAAGGGGGGTGGGGCAAGTAACAAAAAAATGTGATTTTTGTGAAAAATCATTTTCTATATTCTTTTTGGAAGACGATGGGAATTCTTTTAATTGTACCCCTTTATATTCATAAACTTGCTCAGTGCATGTTCTAAGCTCTTTAAGCAAGGGTCTAAACTGTTATAACTGCTTAACTCTGAAACTGCACCCATTTCAAGTACACTTCACTTCTGCGACACACAATAAAATGTGAATACGTCATTAATGGGTCACATTTTTATACATTTCTAAAAATTCATCTACAAGTGTGAGCATTTGGCTGCATGTATGTACCTGCCCCTACGTCGGCGGTGCGCCCAGCTCCCCCATCGACTTCTCTCTCTCTGCTCACACTGAGTGTGGCGGCTCAGGAAAACAGCGTCCGAGAGATCTTCCATCTGGGGCACAAACACACCAATAAACACAAAACAAAAGCCATCTGGCAATGGCGTATCCCCCTGGCCCCCCACATTCATGGATGAACTGCTCAAGAAATTCCTAAATACCAAAAGGCAGATTTACATATGACACCTGACCTCCATGTCAAATTTCGTGAAGAAATACTGAACGGTTTTCAAGTTATGCTCCGGACAAAAGAATGTTTACAGATGGACAGACAGATAGACGGACAGAGCGATAGCTATATCCCCCCGCATTATATGCCGGGGGGATAAAAACTTAGTCAAATATGAAAGTATTCGTATAATGTACAGATTTCAAATATACAAAAGATATTCACTTGTACGTACAAGTACATGTGTGAGCATACATCAGTAGGCATATACACAAAAAACTAAGACAGGAAAAATATTGACAAATGCATGAACAAATAATGCACAGGAAAAGGTTTCTCTTTAATGGTAAGGATACACAGACCTGCAAAAACAGCAGTGTGCAAACAGAAATACCACAGTCACAGAATCCAGGCTCAATTCTATGAGGAACACACCTCCTCCTCCTGCTGCTGCTCCTGTACTGCAGGGGCCCTCTGCTCCTCTTCAGTGGGATCCGGGCTGAGGGCCCCCTGACCAGCAGGGGCCACAGATGGACCGCTGAGCTGCCTCCAGCTACAGGCAAAGAGATGGAAACAAGAAACGGGGAGAGAGGGCGGGACGGACGCAGAGAAACAGCGAGATCGAGTGAACAAACAAGAGCGAGAGAGAGAGAGAGAAACATGAATAGGAGGGAAAGTCTCATATATTTCAAAATTGGCCCAGGTTACATTCTGAACCGCGGCTGTGGCCATTCTGTCCCGGTCTGTAGTGACGGTTTCTCCCGTACCTGTGATTGTGTATTGTCAGCACATAGTCACATGAGGGGCTAACCTGGGAGTGAGGATTTCCTTATACTGCAGTTTCTGTACTCTGGCCCCACCACCCAGACCAGCCAAGCCCAGAGGCATCACCAGATTATCAATGTCAAAAGAGCTCTCTCCTCTGCGTCGGCGTGTGGGCTGAGAGAGAAAGAGGGAGGAGGAGGAGAATGAGAGAGAGAGAAAGCGAGCAGGAGAAACACTGTTCTGTTGATACTGCATACTAAAGCAGGTAACCGTATTACATACACCAACAAAGCCAGCAGGCTGGAGAGTATCGGGTCATTCCATAAAAGATCGACAAGTGCCACCCTCCTGAACCCCTCAGAATCAGCTGATTTTTCTAGTACAAGAACTTCAGCATGTTTCATGAATGCTTGCCAAATTTTACTTAGATCTTGTGAATATTTTTTGAGTTACAGGCTCCAAAAGTACACAGGGGTAGGTTGAAAGGATGGTGTTCCATCATCATGGGAAAATTGACCATGAGAGCTTTTGATTCCTTACCATATTGACTGTGTGATGTATGTGGGCCTAGAAAATGCATTTGTTTTTTGGATCATATGTGCTTGAACGGATGTGGGCCAAATTTAGATGAGCACCCCCCTTTCACCAACATATGGGGATTAATCTATGGATAACTCCCAATAATTACAGTGCTAGTTCTAAAATGTATAACTGTTATTGTTGCTGCCATCCCAAGGAACAATTTGACACCAAACATGGCTTAATTGCTATGAAAATATGAGACCCAGGAGGTACTGAAGCTGCAAAAAGCATAATTTGGCTGCATTTTTCATCACAAATTGAAAGTTTAACATTAGTTCCCAAAGTGATCCACCCTAAATATTTGGTAAAAAGTAGGAGCAGTATGCTAAGTTTGTTTGGAAAATGTTTCAAAAAATTCTTTCACCGGTAACAATGTAGTAGGGGTCAAATAGTAGTTTGGTGTCAAATTGTTCCTTGGGATTTGAGCAACAATAATAGTTAGAAATTTTAGAACTGTGATAATCGGGAGTTATTCACTGATTTATCCCCATATGTTGGTGAAAGGGGGGTGCTCATCTAAATTTGGCCCACATCTGTCCCAGCACATGAGATACTAAAAAACAAATGCATTTTCTAGGCCCACATACAACTCTCCACACAGTCAATATGGTAAGGAATCAAAAAGCTTTCATGGGCAATTTTCCCATACTGATGCAATACCACCTTTCGTGCTTTCCAACTCCTCATTTTTACAGCATTTTTGAGCCTACATAACTAAATGTGTATTAGAGATAGCCATATTAAATATTCAGAGCTGAAAGACGTATTGGAGCGCAGTTAAAAACTGAAATTACATCAGCTAAATGCCCATTCCAGGTGTCACATCATAACACTGAGATTTGTTCTGTAACCAACTTCAAGCTTCAATATCATGAGAACTATGGAAGTTTCAATAGCAGAACAGCAACAATTTCATTACCATCATATAGTGTTGTAAAAACAAGTATCGGAACCATGGATGCCATGCGTTTTCTTGTAATTCACTGGAAAAAACTTGAAAAAGTGCAGGTTCGGAAAACTTCATGGGGTCACCATATCACCATGTGGGACGGGCTGATGATAAAATTCAGTTATGGCATCTGAAAGATCTCATTTTGATCTCCATTACCAGGCTCATCATCTAGCCATGATTCCTTCAGTGCTAAATAATTTTCACAGTTAAAGTAGCTCTACTGGTGAGCTCCTCTTTAAAGGAGGGGAAGCCTGTCCTCCTGTGGTGGGTTGGGTCTCACCACTTTACAGCAGAAGCTATTTACTTAGCTGAAAAGACAGGAGATGAGGGTGCACACTATAAAAGAGGCTGAAAAACTCCATCATGGTGCCTCAGGCTCACCTGTGTCGGGGTGTCGGGCGTTGGGGGGGTGGTGGGGCGGAGGGGGAGGTCTGGAGAACACGTCCGGTGGGAGAGGAATGCCAGATTCACCAGGCCTCTCTGAGGCCGGTCACCTGACCTGTCCGCTGCGGGAGAACAGTATTATTGCTCATCTGTTTCCTGAGTGAACTGTAAAAGCTCACAGTGGGTGACTTTGTGCACTGCTTGAGACATTTTATGCTGTTTAAATGAAAAAAAACATTAAGGTATAGAATGTGTCCTCTGATTTAAGGAAGATGTTGCGAAGTAGAGATGAAGGTATGCGAGTGCGTGCGTATGTGCGTATGTGGCGCTTGTTTACGTAGAAATAAGGGAAACACCTGAGAAATACAATGCAGAATTAAGGCAAAAAGCATCTCATGGCTTAGATAAAAGACCAGACATTAGCATTTATACAGATAATGAAGAAGTGGACGATGAGAATGTAACAAACAACATCCCCCCTGGTATTTCAGCAAGCTGGGAAACTGCTTCTGGGTGAGAGTCTTCCTGTTCTCCAAGTAAGTCGGGTGACGCTCCCCATTCTTTATTATATTGCTGCAATATCAATTAAAGTCTTAGAGGATATCCGTTATGTTTTCATGATGTGTTAAAATGTCCTAATTTTTCAACTTTCCCCCAACACTGCAAAGGAACTGAGTTGTGGGGGGGTGGCAGCATGTAAGAGATGCAGACAGAGGAAAAAGGAGATTTCCTCCAATGTGACATAATAGAGGGGACCCAGGCAGTACCGTGGGTTGGGGGCAGGAGGCCGTGTGGTAACGGGGTACAGACTGGCCTCCGCTTCAGTCTGGCTGGCTTCTGGGAGCCCTGACCCCGCCTGGCCAGCCAGGACGGTGGAGGCGGCATGCCAGCTGGCCGCACAGGCTTGTGGGAGCGAGGGCCGGCCCTCGGAGGTATACTGCACTGCAGCGCCAAGGGCACGTCTGTTCACGAACAAACACACGGGAGCTCATGAACGATGGCAGCACACTGGCCAAAACCTGGACACTGTACATGATTCAGGACTTTGGGCTGTGTTGAAAACTATCAAGACAAAAAACCAAACATGCATACATATCAGATCTATCTTTCAAATTACATCATCTCGCATCCACAAATGTGTTCCCTTTTTCAACCCCTCCAGCCAAAAAAAAAAAACCAAAAAAAAAAACCCAGGTGTGCCTCTAGACTATACCGGTATTCTGTGAAAAACTCATCCCGTTTTTTCCTCAATAGAGAACAAACAAGCTGTGGTGAGCGCATGAGGAACAAAAAACAAAAAACAAAAAAAAAAAACAAAGACTCATTCATCATTTGTGAATATCAAAGATGGAACTAAGTACTGCATTGACCATAATACAGAGGAGGTATTATCCTAATCATGATTAGAGGATGATCTTAGACAGCTTAATGCGATAAGATAGTGATACTTGCCGGGGTAAAAGGACAAGACTGGGTGAAGACTAAGGTCCAACTGGGCCCACCGCACCCAAGGTGATGCCCCTCTCTCAGGAGGACAGTGGGGAGGGCTGTCTGCACACAGTACACAGACTGCAGGAGGTGTACACCTGCACCGCACACTTACAGCCTGGGGTAAACAGACAGAAGAAAATACCCATGTGAGACTTAGAGCAGAACAATATGGACAAATGGTTCTGGAGGCCTAATAACCACACTTATATCTATGACCAACAATTGTTCTCTACTGACAGTTTTTAACTTTTAAAATGTTGACTGCAATAAAGCTGAAGAACTACTGCAGTAAATTCTACTGCTTTGGCAGCAATAGGTGTTTTTGCTTATAACAGTGCAAAACAAATTATTTCAAAGTCATGGGCCAGGGGTTTCACAAACTTTATTGTTAGGAAGTAAGAGACCAACTATCAAAAAGTAACTGTCGTGACTGACACGAAAGTTCGAGTGTTTATGTGAAGTTCACGTTTTAGAAATTTGCCAAAATGATTCAACGTAAATGGCAAATAACGCATTGGTTATAATCTGTAAGCCTAGCGCTGTGATTGCCTGTGCGATTTCGCAAAGATCAAGTTTTGTGCGTTGAGTGCTCTTGCCTTTCCACTACATTACCGCTAGCATTGATATCCTGTTTTTGTTGGTGTTCTGACCTACTCGTGTGGGGTATATAACCAGCGTCAGTACCACGTCCTCAGTTCTAGCGAGCAGCTTGAAAGATGGAGTGTTTGGAGAGGCTGCGGCTCCACAGCATAGTATGATCCAGGATGAAACTGCTCTGCACGCCTATATACAGGCCAGAGGACATGATCCATTTAAATTCACAGACCATACGGACAGCGTACGCAGAGCTCACTAGTCGTTCGTTTAGAGATCGTTGACATTCAGTCAGCATTCGCTCCGGCTCCTAAGTATACAAGATAATGATAAGTAATAAATTCATTTTGAAGTTGCTTCGAGTTCGTTTCATTTGTTCTCTGTTTGTTCTGTCCAGCCCTTGGGAATCTATTCCTTGGGAATTTTATGCATATTGGAACTTTTGCAATTTGTTCTCACATGGTTCCCACGTCCATTTCTTCAACTCTTTATAGTGTGAAGAGGCCTTAATAAGCAAATGTTGCAAAGGTTGTGCCATCATGAAAAATAATCTGACTAAAAGTGTGTACAAGCTGATGATCTGAGACCAGTGCAAAGTTGGGTTCAAGTACTTTCAAGAATTGGATGCAAGTATTTTTAAAATACCAAAGTTCTTGCACTTGTATCGGTGTACTTCATATTAATGCCTTGTACTTGTATTCAAGTACCAATTGGTGACCAATTGGTCTTCCAAGTGCTGACAGAGATATTGGTCAAGTACTTGGAAAGGTACTTGGATACAAGTACATATTAGGTCTAATGCCTAATATTAGGCATTATTAGGTAGTACTCAGATACAAATACAAGCACTATGGCATGTTAAAAAAATAAAATGCTTGCATACAATTCTCAAAAGTACTTGGACCAAACTCTGGACCAGTGGGTAATGCAGTTCCTTAGTACCTCAACCTTAGCATAGCGATAGCAACATTCGTCCACCAACCTCTTTGCGCAGAAGGCAAATATAGCTATTTATGAATTATCCGATTTAAGGCTTTATAATTCGAGATCTGACAATCACAGAGAGGGGGGAAACGCAGAAATGATTCATGGTATTTGTTGCATTTAGAATTCCATCATATTTCACTCCCTTTTCATAAAATTTAGTTCAGAATGAGGGCCACAGAAAATCTTTATGAAAATTCAGCAACAAAATTATTCAAAAAATGATAGAGAATTGAAAAATGGCTGATTGTAAAAACAATACATTTCTACAATCATAAAGTCCTTGACCACAAGTCCACATCATGTGACAGTGCTTTTCAAAAGTCTCCATAAGCAAAGTAAGATAGCTTTCCACATGGCTCTCCATGCTGTCAGAGCCCTGAAAGTAGCGCACTGTCAAATCACAAAAAAAATCATAAGTTTGACATAAAGCAACTTTCTACTCAAGAAGTTCAATTTGAATCAAGAATTTAGCATGAATGTATTAATACAGGAGTGGATGGACATCAACAGTCACCAGTAACCTCTCCGAACCAAAAACATGTCTTTTATCCATGATGAAGTTCAGAGTTCTGTCCATTTTGCTACAATGCCGCATCAGAGAGCACACACACTCATTAAAAGGAACTGCTTATTTTACAGTCATTATGTTCACTCTGGGACAGAAAGCTTGCCGTTTACAATTCCGATTCATCCAAGGGAAATGCAAACTTGAACTATAAAAGCACTCGGAGAGCGCAGACCTCCGCCAAGCACAACATTTCACTCCATATTGCAACTTCCATCATAGATATCGGTCTTACATTTATTTTATCTTCATTTTTAGATTCCTTGACCATGAAAACATGGCAATTTGATTCAGAATGCTATATCAATATTAGTTCCACAGCGTCTTGGCTGTTTAAAGATGTCTGTTGCATGTTTCTAGCTTCATTTGTTTTTTTTTCTTATGATGCAACATTTCCCCTCATGTTGTGATTTACACATAAATATTAGTCCAACATTTATTTCATCTATTTTTTCAGACTCCCTGACCAAGAAAACATACCATTAGCAACTGAATTCATAATGATATCAATATTAGTTCAGTAGTCATTCACGAAAATCAATTTTTCCGTAATGGTGGTTTTCTTCTGGATCTAGTTCCCTGGCTTTTGAAGATACAGCAAATCCGGTGACACCTTCCTAATTCTGCAATATCTTGGTTATATAATGGTGTTTGTCGCATGTTTGTAGCTTCATTTGTTCTCTTCCTATAATGAAAGTTCCGAAGGTCCCCTACTTTAATATTCTGGATCGTAGTATGATAGTATCCGGAATTATTCCATGTCCAGGATCAGTCTTTGATATATTGTAGAACATGTTCGAAACTTGTACTGTATTTTTTTTTCCAAGTGCCCTGACCATTTTTGGTGGAGTTATATGCATAAATGTTGAAAATGGCCCTTTCTCCCAATGTTAAAGAATCCTTCAGAAAATTCCTGGATCCAGACGGAGATCCGGATCACTTCCAAAATCTAATCATTTCTTCCTTACACCAATCTGTACAATCCCTGAAAATTTCATCAAAATCTGTCCATAATTTTTTGAGTTATTTTGGAAACCAACAGACAAACAAACAAACCCAGGCAAAAACATAACCTCCTTGGCGGAGGTAATAAACGCTTCTCACATCCAATAAGGAGCAAGTATAACTCACTAACACAGTTATATCTGAAATATACTTAACAAAATAGACATTTGACCACAAGGAAAAAGCAGGCCATATGCTAACCTAAATTGAACGAAGTAGTGGGTGCAACGAATGAAGCGGGAGATTTACTGAAGTTTTGGAGCAGTTCGCCTTTTAAACAAGCGAAAATCCAAGGCATTCCATTTCGTTGAATGAGGTATAAAATCTAAAACAGATCGCCACATTAAGCAAAATGCTAACACGTGCAGTATTATCAGCAGAAGGTTAATGACAACTCTTGTTAACCAATGTGGCAAAATAGCTCTGCGATCATGGTGGCAAACCAAAAATAAGAAATAGCTGGCTAGAAGTAAGATAGAGCAACTCCATACAAACTCAGTTTGACGCACCCTGCAAGAGTAAAAATTCTCGATCATTGAATTTCTCCTTCAAAGAATCAATGCTGTCAGCCCTCCAGTCTGTTCCATTCAGAATAACTGCCATTTTCCATTTTTGAATCACATTTCCATCCTGCAGACATAACCTCAGCACTCCAGGGTTGTTTCTGGAAATCTTTTTTACATGCAATTACGTTCTTTTCAGCAGCGCAAATTTGAGAGCATACAACCTGACTAGCTCTTGTGCAAATGTCTAAATACTTTTCTGAGGGTCCAATCAATGTCTTTCAATGCCAGCACATGCAGTATTATCAGCAAAGGTTAATGACTACTCTTGTTAACCAATGTGGCAAACTAGCTCTGATCACAGTGGTAAACCAAAATAAGAAATGGCTGGCTAGTTAGCTAGCTGGCTACAATTAAGAGAGCAACTCCATACAAACTCAGTTCTACTCACCCTGCAAGCGCAAAAATTCTCCATCATTGAATTTCTCCTCCACAGAATCAATGCTGTCAGCCCTCCCGTCTATTCCATTCAGAATAACTGCCATTTTCCATTTCTGAATCACATTTCCATCCTGCATACATAACCTTAAAACTTCAGGGTTGTTTCCTGAAATCTTTTTTCCATGCAATCACATGTTCTTTTCAGCTGCGCAAAGTTGAGAGCAAACAACCTAAATTGCTCTTGTGCAAGTGTCTAAATACTTTTTTGAGGATCCAATCAATGTTTTTCAATTACTGAGGAAAGTTTACACTATCTAGAGTAGGATAAAAATGCGTCAACCAATAGTTAATTGCCGAGAAAGTTTCATGTGGGCATAAACTACAGCTTTGCATTACACAGATAAGCCTAAGCAAAGCATTGAAGCGCATTTCCGTGAGGGATTGTAAGAAGTTTTAAATAACAGCTGAATTCCTCGTGAGAGGAGTCTACTCCTACATCAATGGTAGAGAATCATGTGTTCTTAATATCTGATGACTATAATTGATTGTATTGGTACTATGTAATTTTACTATGTTGGATTTTTGCTTTAGAAAACTGATTTTTTTGTATTGCTTAATTAGAATACCATTGGCGAAATATACCTGAAGTGGTTGCAACAAAAGACAATAATTTTTTGTGTCGCAAGGGATCTTTATTTTGAACTGCTGGATAGGTACAACGGGCAAGTATGTTGAGCAGTTTGTTGAGCATCAGGCTTAACTGAGGAGTTTCATTCACGCAACTCCTGGGAAATAGGGATGGGACTGAACTCTTCCATATTCTAATCCGTGTTCGTGCTCAACTTGCTAGTGAATATTCAATAACTAATCTGAATGTGCTCTCTAGTGATAGAATAGTGTAACTGCATGCATAAATAGAGCAGCTCCATGTCCGCTGCTGTCTACATCTTTGCAGAGGAGTTAAGCTCTCAGAGCCTTTAATTTCTGAGAAGTTTTCGGGTCATCAGCCAAATTATCACAATAACATGTGGTACGTGTTACCATTTTGCTTAATTTAATCGTGGACCCTATATTTGAGAACCCCATCAATTTATCTCCGACTGGACCGTTGGAACCAGAACTAAAAAAAATTGTATATTGCTTTGTCAACAATTCACTACTTCACACAGTGACTCTCCATTAATTGATCAAGTAAGTGTTAAGCAAACCAGGTGGCTATCCAGACTATCCAGGGCTAGCAAAATTAATGCAACGATGGTGCCAGATCATGACATTGAGTCCAGATGTCCGCAGATGCCCACCTTCGCTGCAAGTGGCGCAGAGCCCCCAAGATGGAGGAGTTTGCGACGGCGCTGTCGCAGCAGGGGGCGGACCCTGGCAGCCGAAGAGAAGGAGCCTGAGGGTTCGGGGGGCGGGTGGGGAGTCTCCTCCGTCTGCTTATTCCTGAGGACATTCTGGGGCAACTCAGAAGAGCTGGATAGAACAGAGAACAAACAGTGCAGAGACCACACACAACAGTCAGTCATTAGGCATTCACACCTGACCTCTCAAGGAAGGTGAAAAACCAGCAGTTTATTCTTGGGCCTGGAAGACCACGATTGAGGAACAGGGGCCTACCGTAGTATCTGTGTTTTGACCTCAAAGGAACCAAGAAATTTAATCTGCATGTAGCAGTACTAATATACAGTGAATGTGTTTCACTCCTTGTCCCCAGTGATCCTTTACTTAAAAAAAAAAAAAAACACACAGCATGGCATGTCCCTGAAGCCAAATGACAACAGTCTGACCATTCTCTTCAGAGACCAAAGAAACAGGCCAGAACTCGGCAGGGTTTGTTGCAAGCCCAGTCAAATTCAGCAAAAAAAAAAAAAAAAAAAAAAAATCAGTTTGTTCAAATGGCCAAGATTTCCATTCATTCAACTGGGTCTTGAGAAGAACGTACCAGCCTGGAATAATTTAGCTGTGTGAGTGTGTTTGTGTGCGTTTGTACATCCATGTATGTTAGAGTGCACCGTTTTTAACTGACCTGGAGATGGAGCTGTTGGGAGGGCGAGAGGGCCGGGACTCGCGTAAGGGGGTCACTGGGAGTGGCACACTGCCAGTGGGCTGCACAACGCCCCTACCCTGAGTGAGACACACAATGTAGTCAGGAAACAACCTGACACACACTGCAGAAACAAACAGACTGAATATGGCTACATAGGCAGCACAGTAGGGCTGCTCGATTAATTGTATGCAATTAATTTAAGCGCAATAAAAGTAACTGCCACTATGAGGCAGACAGACGTGATTGCTTATTACTTTTTCTTTGAAACATACATAATGCGGTCATTTGAAATGCTTCCGGGAGAAAAACTGCAATTTGAAGTCCGCTAATTCCCAGCGAGGTTGGGCAGCCTCCATCGCCTTGGCATAATTGGCTTACCTTAAATCAATTCCTGTGTACTTTGCCTGACTTGCAATCAAGTCATTTATTCAGCCAACTGACTGATCAAAACAAAAATGTGGCCTATAATGATTAAGAAGTGATAATGAGAAGCAGACAGACCTAACTAGGCTGCCGCGTTATATTGAAAGAATGTAAGTAATCTTAATGAATAACGGACCTCTGAATTCCACCTCTCACAGGGGAATTTTGTATGCATTTTGAAAGATATTTCTTAATGAAATTATTTTAAGATGGCCCTGGTTTTAAGTGCTTAAAAACAGTGGCGGGCGGTGGACGGAAAACCGAGGGGATGGAAAACAGATGAGATATCAATCATTGTTCTTGGTCATCATGTTAGTTTCCCTTATAATGAAATGTTTAGGCGAGCGAATAATAAATTCTATGAAATGTTTAATTCACATGCCTTAATAGGCAACTCTTTACGAAAAAACCACTGTGGATTTTCCGCGTTAAATTCGCCACATCCAGTCGTCTAACCTGTGGTAATGATTCTTAAATTGAAAAAGCTTGAAATGCGCTCTTTTTGGTGTTCAATTGATGCGTTTGATTTCGTCTTAACGAAGACAATTGGCTACACCTGAGAATTGAAGGTTAGAGTGTTCTTTACCAGAGAAATTGACTGAAAACAGAAAACAGAAGACTAATAAGCAGTTTTAAGACATGTTAATCGCCCTCCTTGTTCTCTGTCCACCACCCGCCACTGCTTAAAAATATCGGCAACGTGAAGTGGAGAACATTTTGTGAAGCCTAATTGGCTAATTGAGCGAATCAACTGTTTGATTGCAAATTGAGCAAAATGGTAAGGGGGTGACAATTGTTGGTTAGGGGATGAAGACTTTGCAGACCTTCACTTTGCGTTGTTCAGCATGTAATTTACCTCAATGTGTTTTCCAAGTCTTCGCTGAATTTATCTATTGCGTGCAATGCAACGCTTAAAAACCAAGACCCATATTAAAATGATTTTATTTTTAAGAAATCTTTTTAATGTTATGTAAAAATTATACGAGAGGTGAAATTCATAGGTCTGCTGTTAATTCAGATTATTAACATTCTTTCAATCTAACACGGCAGCCTGATTCGGTCTGTCTGTTTCTCATTACCTCTTCTTAATCATTATTGGCCACATTTTTGGTTTTGATTGGTGAGTTGGCTGAATAAATGGCTTGATTGCAAGGTAGGAAAAGTACAGGGGAATTGATTTAAGGTGAGCTAATTGTGCCAAGGCGATAGAGGCTGTCCAACCTCGCTGGTAATTAGCGGACTTCAAATCACAGTTTTCTTCCCGGAAGCTCTTCAAACGACCGCATTAGGTATGTGTCATAGAAAAGATAATAAGCAAGCTCGTCTGTGTGCCTCATAGTGGCAGTTACTTTTATTGCGCTTAAAATAATTGCGATTCGATTAATTGAGCAGCCCTACAGCACAGTCAGCCCCCAAGTCACTCATGCACAACATTCAGTGGAGTATTTACAGCTGTCATTCACTGAACCACAACATTTCACAGACACACATACCGAAACCAAGACCTTCAGACAATAAAATGTAGCCATCCCCATGTAATAGTGGCAGAGAGTACCTTGCTCTGTCTCAGGTGACTATACAGCTCCGTCAGTGTGCGGATTCTGTACTCCAGCTCCGACACCTGAGCCTGCAGCCACACCCACCTGCTGCCCAGCTCCGCCCTGAATTTCGCCCACTGCCATTCAGTGCTGTTCTGGCTGGGCCAGGGAGAAATGAGAGTTTAACTCAGGATGCCAGTCAAAGGCCTTGGTCCCAAGCACTGCCTGCTGCGTTCACATTTATTGACCATTTTTCACAGGTCTTCACAACTGACCACTCACTGATCAAACATAGCCTGATACAGCTGCAAAGTATAAAGACAGCATTTCAAACAAGTACCAGTATAAAGGATGAGGTTTCTATCTGACCCCATCCTCCAAAGTATTTTCTCATCAGATTTGAAATGCTGCTAGATAAGTTCATGTTGGTGATGCCCATCAATGAGTGACCCTCAGCACCAAAAAACACTGCCCGTCATTACCAACATCATGTAAACAAGAGGACATTGTCATCAATATCCCCCTCAATTATGGAATCCTGTTTTCTGACCCAATTAAGATCGTGACCACTGATCTATATAGAATAACTGGATTGCTGACATGATAGAGAACTGCGTTGAGAGGTTGAAGCAAGCGGAAGTGGTCGAGCAGCCATTTTACTATGCCTGGTAGTAAGCAACCGTTATACAGTATTCTATGGCAGAGAAGCGCTGATGCGGGGCGTCATTTTTGGGGGATGTGGCGAGACAATGCACTGGCTGTAGTAAAGACGGATACACATCAATTAATTTCAACGAACATATTGCTTATTATTAGCCACTGCCAATCTACCTTAACGGCAGATAATGTGTCAATGTTAGCCCAGCTAACGGTTATTATCGGAACAATTCAAATTAATGTTCGCTAACGTGATCCATCAGGTTAGCCTAAAGCTACCTAGATGACCGAACTGAAGTTAACCAGATCAACCAATGTCACACGGCATAAATTAAATAATCCAGTAAAACTGCTGTGTTACGCTGTGCACCAGCAGACTAACGAGACAACAAAACCAGGCGTTGACTGGTCTAATCATTTAGGCAAATTTATGCCAGCTCTAAACAAGAGCCATCTGGCAATGGCAGATCCCCCCAGCTGTAGGTTGTGTACCCTACAGGTTGTGTGGGCAGACGGACGGACCGAAACCCAAAAGGCACAACTAGACCATAAGGAGAAGCTCCATACCAAATTTGGTGTTTTTAAGTGGTGTAGTTTTCGAATTCTGGTCCGGAAACTATTTTATTTCAGACGGACGGACAGACGGACGGACGGACACACTGATCGCTATATCCCTCCGCATTATATGCCGGGGGGATAAAAACGGCTCATGTTCTGCTGACACTCAATTAACGTTGACGGACAAATTTAATTTGCCAGGTTATCAATGAGGATGTAATGTGAGAACAACTTAAATAGATAATGTGATTCACACTCGACGATGAATGGCAGGCAGTTTTACACACAGCTCCACAGCGCACAACTCGCTTCACTTCTCATGTGAACGCTGATTTAGTGACCTTGATAAGTTTACATCGCGTTCTTTTCAACGAACCCACTTTCGCTTCATTGGAAAATTAGCCCCAGCTTCATGGCAGCTACTGAGTGAAGACAGCGCGAGAGAAAACTCAATACTAGACATCCGTTGGGAGTTACACATGCGTTATGCACGACTGAATCTCACACCCAACGTTTCTAAAATAAAGAAAGCGGTTGACAAAGTGCGAGCTTACGGCTACTTTTTTTTCATTAAGTTTTTAAATCCCCCCCACAGAGAATAATAACAATACGCGCAGGATTGATGTCTTGTCTTCTTCAGTCTCAATGACTTCGAACTTCAATTTTGTGGAACCACTGCCCCACTAAGGCGAGATGTAGAAAAATCCGTATAGATTTCCAATGGAACGCACTCATTGGTCGTACTGTCAAATGCTGATATTGTCCATTGAAAATGCTAAAGGCACGTACAAATCTGCGGTCCTTGAGGCATTTTTCGTACCATCAGGTCGACCTGAGGAGGAAACATAAAGTACGGCCTCTTCTGTGTCTGTGAAAAAATATCTTCTCAATTAATTATATCTTTGGCTGCCACGTGTTCAATGTGAGTCATGTTCTGAGAGATTATAGTTGGGCATACCAATATGGCGGCACGGTTACTTCAAAATTATGCCGTCATCAGCTATCCAGTTCTTATATATAAATCAGTGATCGTGACTAGTAAAATATACGCACAAAACTGAATTCATCAAGGTAAATTAGTTTCTGATAAAACTTGTCCCTACTTACTCAAATGGACAGACAGCTAAACAGGAGGACGGACAGATGGACAAGCCTCATTCACTGTTCCAATTTGTGGCAGGTGGTAGTAACCATTTATGGTCATCATGTGTGGGCCCAAAAAACCTTCTTCTGGGACAATGTCATGTGCCCAAGGCGTTTCCACAATTATTAGGTTATAACTGCAGTATCTTTATTTAAAGCATCACAGGTCTCACAAAGAGTAAGGCTTCTTCAAGGAGCCAGAAACCGAATCAATGGCAAAATCCGCAGCCTGTCTGGACTCCCTGAGTGAGGGCATGTTCAGCACAATTTTGTTTCGCCAAATTGAATTTTAAGATATTTTGTACTACCCATCATGATTCTGCCTAATCGTCATACAGACAATAAGTAGCCATGTAATCCATGGAAGAGCAAGCAGCTACTCAAAAATAACACAATTAAAATATTGAAAGTGCAGCTCAATTAACATAAAAGCAATATTTTCACACCAACCTTATAATATGGAGTCCATCAAATAACATAACTGAGCGAAAACAAACTGAATGCACATGAACATGGAACATAACACTTGAACTTGGAACCAGTGCAGGGTTGACAATGAGCTGGCTTTAGAATTGTAGCAGTTTATCTGGAAGGAGACTTCTAAAAAACCCCCAAAAATCCAGTAATGATAGTAACTGGATAGGACTCATGGGGGATCTTTCAGTGCACAATGGGTCCAGTGATTATGAAAATGTTCCATTTTCGTGCTTCAAATATCAACTGAAAAGTAAGCAAAACTTGATCCTGTGGCAGTGCCAGCACTGTGCTGAGGATTTTTAACAATATAAATGCAGCACCATAGGGGTTTATCTCATGCAGCAATAACGAAATCAGTTCCTTGAGATCCTTTCTCCAATAGGTTTTCATTTCCACCCTATTTTGGCACACCACACTCCACTAATTACCAGTTCAAAGTCGATTGTTAGCCTCTATACAATGTGTGCTTACTCAGGGCAAGAAGGACAACCCATAATATGGTAGGTATTCAGGAGTAAGTTTTGTTACCAGCAAACTAATGCAAATAACCAAATCCAGTGTATTATAGATTTAACACATATAATGAACCAATTGTTCTGTGACTAAGCTGCATTGTGGAGGCAGGGCACTTATTCAAGCCTACATATCCACTAGAGAAAGAAAAAGGTGAGCACTCTGTGACCAAGTGTTGCCATGACTCCAGCATATCTGAGTGGTAGAATCCAAACTTTGAGTTGTAAGAGAGTTATGGGTTCTGAGCAGGCAGGATAAATGCATTCATCACACAAAGTGTTAATTTGAGAGCAATACTTACACTGTGTTCATCCGAGCCGGTATGGAGTCCCCATCCCTGCCCTCGCCCTCGCTCTCCCCTCCAGAGCTGCTGGCAGTGTGGTCAGAGTCCAGAGCTTCCTCAGCTGTACGTAGGGCTTCACTGCAGCTCCTGGCCAGTCTGCTCAGGTCCCCAGAGTCGGGCAAGTGTGGAGGCCGTACAGCCTGCTGCAAGCGGGCCTGCCCTCCCTCTCTCCCATCGCCTATGGCTCCTGCTAACCCCTGCAACTGCTGTACAACATGCCTCTCCATCTGCTTCACCTGCACCACCTGCAGGCGGCGCCACAGCCTTTCTGTGCGCTCCTCCAGCTGGCCCTGCCTGAGCTGGGCCTGGCTGGCACTTGCATCCAGTGCCGCAACACTTAGAGGTTCAACCGGCACCCTCTCTGTGGCCAGGGCTGAGCTCTCACACACCCCTGTTGGGGCCCCTTTGCTGACATTGCTCTGGGTTAAAGCCACACCATTTTGTTCCACAGACTGCCCATTAACTGTGTGATCGCTATCAGTTTGAACAGTGCTACTGGTACGTCTCTCTGGATCTTTTCTTCCAGTTGTTCGGCAGCTGGTGACACTACCCACTTTGGCACCAGCCCCTGACTGCCCTTGTTGGCCGTCTGGGGAACCCTTATGGCCATCTAAAGGACCCGTTTGAGGGAACTCGGGATTGACAGTACTCTCACCCGACGTGCCATCTGTGATGCCGTTAAGAGCGACGAAACGGTTTCGTCGGTTATTGTAACCCAATGTGGCAGCAACGAAAGAGCGAACCCTGTACAATCTTACGCGGCCTTTTGCAGTTCTGGGCGGCCGTCCATCCGCGCTATTAATATTATCCACACAGCTGTTTGTTACCGGACTTGGAGGACACACTGAGGCTTGTCTGGTCGCGTGATCTGATCTTATACGGTCAGGCACATACTCACGGCTGCTTCCCAGATGATGTCCGTCTGAGGAGGGTGTTTGGTATGCGGGCTGCGAAGAATCTGCGTGATTGTAGTTTTTTAGCAATAAAACACTCTTTCCTCCGGTGCTTCTAAGTGGAGAGTAACCCAACCTAGGGCCACGAGCCCCAGAATCCGAGATGCCGCAGTGTGCTATTGTAGTTCCTGCAAAACACACCCTCTTTGGCGCTCGACTCATACTGCACCCCCGGCGCTTACAGACAATCGGATCAGGCTTCCGAGAGCCATTCTCATCCGTAACGTTACCCGTCAATGAACTTCCTTCGTTCTCAACTGATATGGACTCTCCGTTTGTATTCTTACTTGAAACAGAATTACGCCGATACTGCCGACTCACAACCTTCCTCGACGCAGCGGCCATAAAACAGCTATGCCCGCCCCCGTGCTGAGAGCCACTGGGTTCGTGATCAATATTAATGTTACCAGCTTCCTTCAGATGGACGCCTTGTCCATTAACTGCAACGAGGGAACATCGTACAAATCCTTCCGAATCCGCACACCGCTTGTTCTCCTCCGCATTGTCCGTATTGTTCACAACATACCCGCCAGTATTTTCCCCTGATATGTCCGCATCGATGTGGGAAGTGTTAGTCCGATTGTCACGGGCTTGGGCCTCAACAATGCTGGTTTCTGTTTCTGAGCACTGCGCTAGAGTTGAAGAGGTGGCGGTAGCCGCCGCAACGCAGGTTCCGTCACCGTTGACCAGCTCGCCGCAGCCTCCTCCCCCGCTGCCCAGTGTTCTGTGTAGTATGCCAGCAGCCCCACCTCCCACACCCGCTGCTTTACCGCTCATTTTAGGCCAATTGAAATAATAATACATCCCCGTGTCGGTCCGTTGACATGGCCAGGCAGCAGCAAAATAAAACACTCTCGCCGCAGCGACCTTGCGTTCTCGGGTAGAGGCTGCTGACTAGCCCGTCACCGCCTCTCCCTTCTGTGTGCAGTCAGCTTTCTAGTTTTACGCAATGCGCAGGCGCAAGACAATTTCCGAAGCTCATCCAGCATTTTAAATAAACTTGAATTGAGTCATAAACTTGCTCGTAAATAAATAAGTACCATATCGACACTTGAGTATTTCTTTACAAATTAAGGCAGCGAAAAGTGCAAAATATGGCGAAATTCGCAGAAATAAAAATAACCTTATGCGATTTATACTCGCAGCCCAGTCGTTATTAGCTACCGCTATATGTAATGATTTATTTACTAAATAAGGAGTGACACTGTTATGTAATGTAATGACTATTACATCCACATTTCCGGCACTTCCTTGATTCCCGTTCCTTGATTATTTACTTTGGCTTTGCTGCCACAGTTCATGTTCACTGACATAATACTGATTGAAAATGGTATGAAATAAATCTACAACCAATGGGCTGCACTTTTTCGATATAAATTGATGAGTGCATACTGATGACATTTAAGACAATTTATAACTTTATCCAAATTTTATTTACATCATTTTGTGCATATTTATGTGCGTGTGTGTGTGCGCGTGCACGCGCGAGTGCGTGCTCGTGCTAATATGGTTCGCACAATTTATTTTGATCTTGAAGAGTAATTTCATTACCAAACACGTTTGTACCCATTTTGAGTAAACTACTATTCCCAAGAAGCACTGTATTATATCGCGAGACGCATGTTAGCAGGAGTGGGTGTACAAAGCTTCTCGCGGCCTTTGCGGATGGAGAAGACACGTTAATGGCTTCGGCAGCTCCGGCGAGTGGGGTAACGGTTTCAGGTACACCACCAGTCAGCCATGGGGGAAGTGGTGCCCTGGTTTGCAAGAAAAAAGATGGTGGCCCTTCTTCGAAATTTTGGGAAAGTTCTGAGACAGTCTTGCAGCTGGAGTCTGTCCGTGCATGGATTGGAAAACATTACAAAAAGGTTAGCTGGCTAACTATATCAATCGAGAGATAGACAAATGATTAGCTGACTGCTTTAGCTGGCGTTATATCAAGGCAGTACAAACGTAGCTGGAGTTACTTAGCTACACATTCATTGTGAAACCCGAATGCATGTAAAGGGAGTATGTAAGTTATGCTATAGTTCGCAGTCAAGTTTCCTCGCTAGCTAACAAGATTAGGTAGTTAGCAAGCTAAGCGATGTTGTGGGTTCTAGACCATTTCATGACCCCTTCCTTGCTTCTTAATGCTGAGATCTGTTCGCATTAGGTGATGTTTCATCAGAGATTTGAGCGCTTGGATTTGCGATGTTTATAAACTAGCAAGCTAACCCGACTTCATTGGCTTTACCTTTTTAATAAAGTTGTATACCTGTATAGAAGAGGTGGATGACTAACTGCAAGATTGGTTACCAGACGGTGCTTTAGAATTAACGCTGGCTATCTTTGGAGTAAACGTAAAAGCCATGTCCGTTAATACGACTACGAATTTTACCAAAATTCAGATTTCTGAACTCTCAATTCCCACAGAACGTGTATATTTATACTTTATTTAGTCGTGTCTTTCAAGGTGAAACCTACTGAGCAGCCTCTGTCAAAAATGAGTTTGGGTACAGGGGCGGAGCAGTGTCAACCTGGAACAAGAGTTTGTAGATGAATACAGGCTGGCTTGCATGTCAGTTAATTTTGCTTTGCAGATACACATTTGCTTTTTAACATTATTATATCCCCGAAACAGAATTTTCGGTGATATTTTATATTCGTCTAGAATGCTGCTGCCGCCACAGATCCATTTGATCACGGAAATAACTACGGTAGTTTTTATGGGAATTGCATGACACTTTGCGTTCTTTTCTGGTGCATAGAGGACAGCCGCCAGTGTCACTGTGGTCTTGTGTACGATCTTTCATGCAGCTCCACTGCCAGATTTCCAAATGCAATAATTCAAACAGTTTTGATGGGAGTCATGTCACTAGTGATTGTCTCCGGTGAATAGACAAAAGTTGTTACTGATGTTGGTCATCCTATGGTGTTGCGCCACCACCAGGCCAAACCTATAATTCTTAAAAATGGCAACAACAGCTTTAATGGGAATCATGTCAAATCTGCTCTCAATATTCCTGCTGCGTAGAGAACGAAGTTGCTGGTTTGTGGTGGCTCTGCATTGTTTCCTGTAGTGCCACCACTAAACCAAATTTAACATTTCCAAATGCAATAACTTGGACAGTTTTTTTTTTTTTTAAGCAATATTTTTATTGAATTTCAAGTGAAAGTATAAATCAAAACACATGACTGCATACAATAATACATATAGGTCGCAGATCTAAAAAAGTATGAATGGCGGTGCAAAAAAGGCAGCGTAGTAGGTAAAAAGTATTACATAAATTTCATAGCATGTATGGTGACATTATCCAGGTATCAAAGATTAGATATGATACATGAATAGAGACGGGGAAAACAGAAAAGCATCACAGGAACATTCTAGGAGACGTTGGGATGCCAAGTTACAGTGCACTGCCCTCTCTGTAGAAGGTCTGCTGTACTATTTTGAAGGTGGTTAAGAAAAAGTGTCCTTATATTTTCAAATATCCTCTCATTCCCCTTTAGTACTGAACTAAGACACTCTATTGGCAAGACTTTAAAAATTTCCCCATCCCACTGGTTAATCGTGGCAGGTCTGGGTTTGATCCAATGAAATAGTATCTTCTTGTTCATAGAAATAGCTCATTGAGTAATTTTCGTTCCGTATTTGTCGTAGAGAACTCTTGGCTTGAAAAATTCAGCAAAAACAAGCCTGGGTTCATTTCCTCAAGGCTGACTGGGTATTGCTATCCTTCGTGCGGTTGGGCGGGCGGGGGGGGGCGTCTCCAAAAACTTCGACATCGGGCTGAGGGGTATTCCGTGCATTGCACGCCTATTTTTACTTCTTTGCCAAAAATAGAGGAGAGTTCTTGCGATACTTTCTCCCAGTAACTAAAAATCTAGTTTTTGGCCAAAACGCAGTGGATGTAAGACCCAACTTCTGTCTTACACTTGATAAAGAAAGGAGATAATTCAGGATTGAAAATGTTAAGGGTTTGGAGGGTGCGCTATAAAAGATCTTGTATTGACTCTCTGTTAATCTGTTGGACAGTTTTGATGGGAATAGTGTCAGACTTCTTGAAGTTGTTTTCTGGTGTGAACAGAAGGGCTATTTCTTTTGATGCTGGTCAGCCAAAGACCTTTCTTGTTGAACCACTTCCTGGCCAGTTGTTTAGTTTTTAAAAATTCCAATAATTGAAGCAATCAATAACTCAGACAGTTTTGGAGTCATGTCAAACCTTTTGTGATTGTTCCCGATGCATCTTTGATGTTGGTGACACCATGACCTTCCCCCGGTAGCACCAACACCAGGTTGAATTGTGGTAGCCTACATTCACAGTATAATTACCGCAATGGGACTTCGGGAGATGTTGAATGAATGAAGTGCATAGCTACATTTTAACAAGTAAACAAACTCTTGACAATTGATCAACTCTAAAACTAGCAATCCGCATGATGCTGCTGAGCGCGCACATGTAAAAATGCACAGATTATCCCATTATAAATGGGGTCCGCCAAGCTGTCACAAAATTACAGTCCCATTACATTTTGGGTTGTAACTCTACAACTAAATAAGATAAAATCAAATCATGATATATCATATTGAAGGTATTAACTTGTTCTTTAATATTATTAAGTGAAAATTAATTTTTTGAGAAATTTTCAGAGAAGAAACAAGCAAAAACTACTCAGTCACGGAACTACACAAAATTGACGTGGTTTTTTTAATGTTGTGTTTCACTATCCAGAAAGTGATGTTCCTATCATAGTCAAGTTATGAAACTTCAATATGTTCATATTTAAGGTGTTTTTTGTTAATACTTTAAGTAATAGAAACAAATATTGACTTTAACCCTGCTTTATGGGCAAGAAATTTCAAGAAGTCACTGTCACGGAATTACAAGAGGCAAATTGTCACGGAATGACAACAATAGTATTAATAAGTTTCAATGTATTTATTTCAATATATTATATATATTAGGGCTGTCAGAATAATTAATCGCGATTAATTTAAGGGCAATAAAAGTAACTGCCTCAATGAGGCAGACAGACGTGATTGCTTATTACCTTTTCTATGTCACATACCTAATGCGGTCATTTGAAATGCTTCCGGGAAGAAAACTGTGATTTGAAGTCCACTAATTACCAGCGAGGTTGGACAGCCTCCATCGCCTTGGCGTAATTAGCTCACCTTAAATCATTTCCCGCGTACTTTGCCTGACTTGCAATCAAGCCATTTATTCAGCCTACTGACTAATCAAAATGTGGCGTAGAATGATTAAGAAGTGATAATGAGAAGCAGACGGACATAACCAGGTTGCCGTGTTAGATTGAAAGAATTTCAATAATCTGAATAAATGGCAGACCTCTGAATTCCACCTTTCATCAAGGAATTTTGTATGCATTATTAAATATATTTCTAAAAAAAAATGAAGTAATTCAAAGATGGCCCTGGTTTTAAGAGCTTAAAAATATAGGCTACGTGAAGTGGAAAACATTTTGTGAAGCATACCGAACATGAATGTGAGAGAGAATACATTTGCATTGCAGGCAATAGTCAAATGCACCGAATATGGAGTTAAATTACTGCCAAAACCTTGTATACAAACCGAACATGTTTTACAAATGCACCACGATTCACAAACAAATACAATGTGATTTGCAAATATAAAAATAATTCACGTGCAAATAAAGTGTGGTTTGCAAATATAAAAACGATTTGCAAACAAATACAGTGTGATTTGCAAATATAAAAACGATTCACGTACAAACAAGGTGTGATTTGCAAATATAAAAACGATTTGCAAACAAATACAGAGTGGTTTGCAAATACAAAACACCATTAACAAACGAATGTTTTCAGTTTTACAAATACAAAACGTACCGATTACAAGTATACGACGAGAACCATTTCCTACAAGTACAAATCACTTTTGGCAGTTTTCTACCGCTGACATGGCGTAAAGGATTTTCTCACAAATGTCCTCACTGTTATTGTCCCTGTTAAACAGCAGGTGGGGCTATGACTCAATATCCTAGATCTCTACACCGTGAAGTTGAACAGAATAGAGAACGGCCGCCAGCGACAACCGTGGACATGAGGATGATGGCTGAGGCTAAATAAAAACGCAGTGTCTTCGTGTTCGAAATAATTCCGTGTCCGACAGTGGGATGGTATCAATATAACTACGTGTCCGACAGTGGATTATTGTTTTTAATCTCATGAAGTCTACTGAATCTTTTAGATAGCCTATTAAACGTGAATGTTTGATCAGATGGCTCAGTTCTTCAAGATGGGCACCCAATCAATGTTTCTGTTTAAGCTCTGCTCAATAAAGTGTTCTGATTGATAGTGATATATTTTTATTTTCCATTTCGTTATAAATCTGGGCCCGTATTCACAAAGCATCTTATCTTAGCGCAAGGAGTACTCCTAAGTCGCGCTAAAACATTTATGATAAAACAATCTTAAAATTCACAAAATCGCTGGGAGCAACTTTTAGTGAAGAAAATTGGTAACTCAATAGGGGTAGCTCTGAGATAGGCGGGAGTAATCTCCGTTGCTATGGCTGATGTCAATTCTCATGCACGAGTCTTGGAACAATGAGCACGGTGATTGGTTGTTTGGTGGCAGGGCAACCCATTGAAAAAAATATCCCACATACAACCCATGGAGGAAAAAATGAGAAAATAGTCCAAGGGACTGGTTTGTCCAATAAAATAATGGCAGTTGTTACGGGTTCGGCAGTTTTCAAATGCATTTCAAAGTAGAGAGGTACGACAATCCCCTTTTTAAACACTGCCCTAACCCTAAGCCCAACCTTAACTTTAACATTGACATTAAAATAATTTTCTTCCCTATAGCTATATTAATTTAAAAAAGGGTTACTTTTAAGCAAGTTATTGTTAACATACAAAGCATTGGTTTTTCTAGATTCGGTTTAAAATAATAGCATATTGAGCACTTTTGAAAATTGCAATGCATGGTCCCCGCATATCACGCTCTAGGCAAATAAACGTACATAGGAAAGAGATCATTGTAAAAACATTAATAGCATTAAACAAGTTATTAATGAAACGCGTCACTTGCCCCAATAGCTACTTGTTACCCGATGAGAATGAGAATATGTTGCGATCATTTAAATGTCGAGCCGTTCAAGTTTTTTTGCCCTAAACTGTCATGGATGTAAGTTCAAAAATGACGCGAAAGCCCAGCTGGAGCCAAGACCAGTTACTGCTGCTGGGCCAGTTGGTGCTGGAGCGAAAGCATGTAACCTAATCAGAGGGAAAATTGGCTCGGGGGTGAACAGCAAATCCAAGCGGTATGCGTGGGATAATATCAGCCAACAGATCGTTGCAGCGTTACCCTCGGTGTCTCGGATGGCTAAAAGTTGCTCTCAGCGGTTTTGTGAATTACTTTTCAGATTTTACTCCTACATAAAATGTTTTAGCGCGAATTAGGAGTACTCCTAGCGCTAAGATAAGATGCTTTGTGAATACGGGCCCAGATTTATAACGAAATGGAAAATAAAAATATATCACTATCAATCAGAACACTTTATTGTGCAGAGCTTAAACAGAAACATTGATTGGGTACCCATCTTGAAGAACTGAGCCATCTGATCAAACATTCACGTTTAATAGGCTATCTAAAAGATTCAGTAGACTTCATGAGATTAAAAACAATAATCCACTGTCGGACACGTAGTTATATTGATACCATCCCACTGTCGGACACGGAATTATTTCGAACACGTAGACACCGCGTTTTTATTTAGCCTCAGCCATCATCCTCATGTCCACGGTTGTCGCTGGCGGCCGTTCTCTATTCTGTTCAACTTCACGGTGTAGAGATCTAGGATATTGAGTCATAGCCCCACCTGCTGTTTAACAGGGACAATAACAGTGAGGACATTTGTGAGAAAATCCTTTACGCCATGTCAGCGGTAGAAAACTGCCAAAAGTGATTTGTACTTGTAGGAAATGGTTCTCGTCGTATACTTGTAATCGGTACGTTTTGTATTTGTAAAACTGAAAACATTCGTTTGTTAATGGTGTTTTGTATTTGCAAACCACTCTGTATTTGTTTGCAAATCGTTTTTATATTTGCAAATCACACCTTGTTTGTACGTGAATCGTTTTTATATTTGCAAACCACACTTTATTTGCACGTGAATCATTTTTATATTTGCAAATCACATTGTATTTGTTTGTGAATCGTGGTGCATTTGTAAAACATGTTCGGTTTGTATACAAGGTTTTGGCAGTAATTTAACTCCATAACCGAAGATTTGGCAATTAACGTTCAGGGGAATCTTTGTCGCAAATTGGAGGCATTTTTTATAAGATAATTGAACGAGAGTAATTTAAAATAATGCAACTCATAGCACTTGATTTTATTTACATTTGAGCATCTAAATAACCAACAGTGAAGGTGGAAAACATTTTGTTTAAGCGTATGGAACGTGACATGTAAATTGTTTACAAATTTGAAAATCTTTTAATATAACCGGCAGCCTGGATAGGTCTGTATGATTCTCATTCTCTCTTCTTAATCATTATAGGCTACATTTTGGTTTTGATTTGTCAGTTGGCTGAATAAATGGCTTGATTGCAAGTCAGGCAAAGTACACGGGAATTGAATTAAGGTGAGCTAATTATGCCAAGGCGATGGAGACTGTCCAACCTGGCTGGTAATTAGTGGACTTCAAACCAAAGTTTTCTTACCGGAAGCATTTCAAATGACCGCATTAGGTATGTGTCATAGAAAAGGTAATAAGCAATCACGTCTGTCTGCCTCATAGTGGCAGTTACTTTTATTGCGCTTAAATTAATTGCGATTAATTATTTCGACAGCCCTAATATATATATATATATATATATATATATATATATATATATATATATATGCATAGTTATTTACATTTGTACAGTTTAGCAATATATTACAATGAGTTTTCCACTTATAATTACCAATCATAATACATACTTCAAATTTTTTTTTTTATCTCCATGTCAACATTGGCTTGGCGGCCCCCAAATATACTCACTAACTGGATACTTCTTTGTTTTTAAGGACAGTCTTTTCAGCCTAAATTGTTGGCTCGAGCCCAGTCTGACCCAATGGCCTTTTTTGGGTCCCGTCAGGCTAGGGGCTGAAACCGAGAACCTAATGCTTCCGTACCGTTCATCTCAGATGACACTGAGCTCAGGGAGGCCAGTGGCACTTCTTGAGTGTGTTCATGTTTGGCTTCAGCTTTGGATGCAGTGGCATTGATTGATGGAGGTTTATCAAAGTACCACACCTGGAAAGATTTACCACGACTCCTTGTGTTCTCAATTTGGAAGAATGGTTTGAACTGTGGATTAATCTAATCTAGATCTTTAGAGATGGCCTTGCAACCTTATCCAGAATGATTTATCCGTACATTTTTCTCATTTGAACAGCCCATTTCTTGGATTGAGTTATGTGTGCATATAGAAATTTTAGCAGTATCTATTTTCTCTGAAGGGCAGTTTCAATTTACCAGTTAAACTCACTGTTGCAATTTAGCCTGCTGATGTTCAATGACCTGAATCTGGTAAGCTATTCTAAAATTGCTTATTTCTTTGTTGCACAAATAAGTGAGCAATTACTCTGCCTGCGAATGAACACGTACTCAAAACTACAAATGAACACGTGAAATTATACACGTATGTATCAAACAGTTGTCCAATAGCGCTGTCGGCTGTGTATCAACCTGACTTCTGCACAACACAACTGATAGCCCCAACCCCATTGATAAGGCAAGAAAATCCACTAATTAACCCTGACTAGGCGCACCTGTGAAGTGAAAACCATTTCCGGTGACTACCTGTTGAAGCTCATCAAGAGAATGTCAAGTGTGCAAAGCAAGTAATCGGAGCAAAGGGTGGCTACTTTGAAGAAACTAGAGTATAAGACACGTTTTCAGTCACAGGTATTTCACACTTTCTTGTTAAGTACATAATTCCACGTGTTCATTCACAGTTTTGATGCTTTCATTGGGAATCTTCCATGTAAATAGTCATGTAAATAAAGAAAACGCTTTGAGAAGGTTTGTCCAAACTTTTGGCCTGTACTGTATATTATATTGAAAGGAATGCAGACGGCTGCACATTTATTTGAGGTTTCACCACATGAATCTTTGAATTCCTACCTAAATTTAGATTCTTACAACATGCATGTATCAAAAAAAAACTTGGGACAGTGAAGTATTCACCACATTTTTATGTTCCCATCCATTTATGTAAGGCTTATCAAACGTTTAGAGTTGGAAGACGCCAAGCTATTAAGTATTTCACCTGCAATATTGTCCCATTTTTTTGCAAACAAGTCTTAAGGTGTGCAACAGTTGCACAATCTTTGCATTTCAAAGATCACTGCACATTTTCTATTGAGGACAAGTCAGTCAGGACTGCAGGCTGGGCAGTTCAGCATGCGTGCTAATTTTTCCTACGTAAGTTGTGGTTCTGCTTCTGGTCTGAGCCGCATTTCAGCCAATCAGACTGTACCTAACTGGAATTTTAAGACAATCAGCTTGTATGTAACTGGAATTTTTCCCTAACTTGATTATGAAAAATAATCTGGCATCAAGCACCTGTACACTCTCCTTACGAAGCTGTGCCTTTGTAATGGCGTTAAATGCAGTTTTGTGTTGCTTTGTTGAAATACTCATGGGTGTATGTGGAAAAGATGTAATCTTATAGGCATCATGTGTTGCTCCAAAATCTGTATACTTAGTTTTCATGGTCTGGTCTGATACATATGGCGTCCATTTAATCCAAAAAACATGTGAAATATTGATTTTTCTTACTTTAATGCACAGAAATATTGTGGTGTTTGGACAGTTATGCATTTTTTGTTTTGTTGAAGTATTCATGGGTATCCTTGGAAAAGGTGTCATCTTGAAGGCAGCATGTGTTGCTCTTGATGCAGTGCCATCTGAGTGATCAGAGATCACGGGTTTTCAGGTTGGACTTGCCCCCTTGCCCTTTACCCATATAATTCCTCCAGATTTTTTGGCTAATTATGTTATGCGCAGCAGAGGTTGTAAAGAGCAAATTCTATCATTCATTGCAAAAGCTTGTTTTCATCCTCTGCGGGTGACAACCCAAAAGGGGGATTATATTGTGATGCAGACAGTCTGTTCATGTTGGAAGGTACTTGGCTGGTGAAATGAACTCTTATAGTTTTCGTAAGAGCTTTCTCAGGTGGCACTATGTTCAAAACCGACATCATTCTGTAAAGGATATTACCCTGTGGGCGCAGGAACACCTCGTAAAACCATTGTCAGTTAACGCGGTTCGTCGTTACATCTACAACTGCAAGTTAAAACTCTACCACCCAAAGCGAAAGCCAAAGGCTATATCAACAACACCCAGAAACGCTTCCGGCGTCTCTGGGCCCAAGCTCATCTGAGAGCTTGGGTCTACAACTGCAAGTTAAAACTCTACCACCCAAAGCAAAAGCCAAAGGCTATATCAACAACACCCAGAAACGCTGCTGGCGTCTCTGGGCCCAAGCTCATCTGAGATGGACTGACGCAAAGTGGAAAAGTGTGCTGTGGTCTGACGACTCCACAGTTCAAATCATTTTTGGAAAGCCTGGACGCCGTGTCCCCTGGGCTAAAGAGGAAAAGGACCATCCAGATTGTTACCAGTGCAAAGTTCAAAAGCCAGCATCTGTGATGGTATTGGTATGTGTTAGTGCCCATGGCATGGGTAACTTGTACATCTGTGAAGGCGCCATAAATGCTGAAAGGTACATACAGGGTTTGGAGCAACATATGCTGCCATACAAGTGGCCTCTTTTTCTGAGACGTCCCTGCTTATTTCAGCAAGAGAATGCCAAGCCACAATCTGCACGAGAAACAACAGTGCGGCTTTGTAGTAAAAGAGTGCGGGTAAAAGACTGGCCTGCCTCTAGTCCAGACCTGTCTCTCATTGAAATATGAGGCGCATTATGAAGCGCAAAATACGACAAACAGAGACCCTGAACTTTGAGCAACTGAGGTGGTGCATCAATGGGAATGAATTCCTGCTACAATTCCACCTTTTTCCATCAAAAGTAATTCGCTCTGAAATGATGCGCTTCAAAAAGTTAGTGCGACATTTGTGATGGAAAAAGAGTTAGCGCGACAAAGTCTGCGTTAGAGCGATATAAGTTAATTCGCTTGGCAGAGGTGGTTTTGGGAAAGTTGTATCGACAAAAGTGATAGAAAAGGGTTGAAGCGATATAGAATGTTGCGCATGCGCATTGGTAACGAGAATTCAAATGTTGTTGTGCTGCCTCTGTGGTCTTCTGTCTCGCGCAGTTTAGTTCAGTTCACCTCAGAAATGATCCTATCATTTCTCTCACACTTAAAATAGTAGAAAAATGTAACCTTCAACTCAAGGGAAAAAAATCCCTGACTAAGAAATAATTATTTTTCATAAAATCACCTGCTCCACAATTATTGGCACGCCTAACAATTCCTAGGAAATAAATGTAATTGAAGTATTTCTGTCATTTCTACTTTAGTTCACAAAGTCGATCAGAGTATCTAGGAACATTTAATTAGTAATTCATCACTTCCTGTGTCCCTGGGGTATAAATATGATGTGACACTGAGGCCATTTCTCTTTTCCACTCCTCAACATGGGAAAGACAAAGGAAAACACCATTCAAGTAAGGCAGATGTATGTCGACCTTAACAAGTCAGGCAATGGCTACTAGAAAATAGCCACTCGCCTGCACCTGCCCATATCTACTGTCAGAGGAATCATTAAGAAGTTTAAAACAACTGGAACGGTGGTAAACACGCCTGACCAAGGACGCGAGGTTATTTTGCTGCCACGCACAGTGAGGAGTATGGTAAGAGAAATAAAAAGTTCTCCAAAGCTCACTGTTAAAGAATTGCAACAAATGGTAGCATCTTAGGGTCGCAAAGTCTCCAAAACAACCATCAGGCGCTAACTACATGTCAACAAGCTGTCTTGGAGGCATACACGGAAAAAACCTTTTCTCACTCACGATCATTAACGCAAATGTCTGGAGTTCGCTAAGCGCTACTGGGACTTCAACTAGGACTGTGTGCATTGGTCAGATGAGACCAAGATGGAGCTTTTTGGCAACAAAAGCTCTAAGTAGGTCTGGCGGAACACAAAAGATGAGTATGCAGAAAAGCACCTCATGCGCACTGTGAAGTATCTTGTGAAAAATTATAGGAGATTAGGTGCTGTTTTTTTGGCAAAAGGGGGTTGTTCAAAGTAGCTTCTGTAGCTTTCATCTTTTATACCTGGAATAAGCTTAGTGGCTCTTCTCTGGACTTTCTCTAGAGTCTCTATATCTTTCTTAAATTATGGTCCCCAGAACTGTACACAATACTCCACATGTGCTCTTACAAACGTGCTGTACAAAAGAAGCATCACCTCCTTAGATTTGTACTCCGTACTTTTGGCAGTGTATCCCAGCATCCGAATTGCATTTTTTAACTGCTACAGCACAATGGCTAGAACCTGTGAGGGTTTGGTCAACAATCACTCCCAGATCTTTCTCATGTGCAGCACATTCCAGTTTTAAATATCCCACGAAGTAATCCCGTCTTATGTATTTATTACCGACATCTACAACTTTACATTTTGCTAGATTAAATTTCATTTGCCGCATTTCTGCCCAATTCTGGATTCTATCCAAATCATCCTGAATCACTTTAGTGGACCCTAAATTATTTGCGTCACCCCCCAATTTAGTATCATCTGCAAATTTAAATGTGCTCTCAATATTTCTATCAAGGTCATTAATGTAGATGAGGAACAGCAGGGGTCCCAACACGATCCCTGGGGGATGCCACTCCCCACCATACCTAGCTTAGATGAGACACCACTGACCACCACTCTTTGTGTTCTGTCCTGTAACCAGTTTTGAATCCACTTCAGAATACCTCCTGTAACTCCAATGGAGCTCATTTTAAAAATTAGTCTCTCATGCGGTACTGTATCGAATGCTTTCTGAAAATCCAACTATATGATGTCATAAGCCCTGCTCTGGTTATAAGTCCTGGTGGCCTCTTCAAAAAATTCCAGAAGGTTTGTCAGGCATGACCTTCCCTTATGAAAACTGTTATGGCCCCAATTTGTTATTACATTTATAACACAACAGCAACAGCAAGGGATGACAAACACAGTTTTAACAACTAAAACACATTTAATTTTTAACAAAGACAAAGACTAATAACAACCTACAACTAAAGACCAAGATTGATTATAACAAAAACAAAAAGAAATATTTACAGTCCCTTTTTGTGGGGCGGCTTGGTGATGTCCTGGGTGAGAAAATGCTCAAACACAGGCAAAGAAATCCACAAAAGAAACGTCACAGGTCTTGAACAGAATGGCAGGTCTGGTCATCTTCTTGCAATTTCTCCTACTACTTTACTGTCTCAATTCTTTTCCTTATATACTCTTTTGCAGACCCCACCCACATTTAGACCTCTTTTTTTTATTTTCTGAGACTTGCCCCAGACATGTCCAGGACATGTCTAAACATGACTCCAGTCTGAGCTTAACAAAAAAAGGTAAATACTGCCATCTAGTGGCCTATATTCACATTACACCTCCATTCCAAAAGGGAAAAATTTTGACTCATAAAGGCAAAATTTTTCTTTTCAATACAAAATGGTAAAGTGAACACTTGTCTATATATACATATCACACAATATTCAAACACATGATATATATATACACATTCAAACACGGGATAAGCAATTAGCAATTACATTGTCTGTACCCTTCACATGCTTAATTTCCAAGTCAAACTCCTGTAAAATCAAACTCCAATTCAACAATCTCCGATTCTTGTTTTTCATCTTACTCAAAAACATTAAGGGATTGTGGTCAGTGTACACAATCATTGGCTTTTGTCCTGTACAAACATAAACCTCAAAGTGTTGTAAAGAAAGGACCAGAGCCAACAGCTCCTTCTCTATTGTGGAATAGTTCCTTTGGTGGCGATTGAACTTCCTGGAGAAGTATGCCACGGGATGCTCAATGTCATCAGAGTCACTTCTCTGTAGGAGCACAGATCCACAAGCTTGGTCGCTAGCATCGACCGCGATGGAGAACGGTTTGTTGAAGTCAGGAGATTTGAGCACGGGGAAGTGACACAGCAGAGACTTCAGGCGATCGAAGGCTCTCTGGCATGCATCATCCCAGGTGAACTTTACGCCTTTTTTCAGTTGGTTAGTTAGACTGAGGGCAATCTCAGCAAAGTTCTTTCAGAACTTGCGGTAGTACCCGATCATTCCAAGGAAGCGGCGCAAAGCTTTTTTGTTGTCAGGAACTGGAAAGTCCATGATGGCTTGGACTTTAGCATTTATGGGTGCCACCTTACCCTGGCCTATGACGTAGCCAAGATAGGTGACAGTAGCACAACCAAAGTCACTCTTGCTCAGGTTAACAGTCAGGTTAGCCTGGGTCAGGCGCTGGAACAACGTCTCTACATCTTTTAGATGTTCTTCCCAGGAGTCACTCCATGTGATCAGGTCATCGATGTATGCACCCGTGTGTGGCAATCCGGCGATTGTAGACTGTATCATCCTTTGGAACGTGGCTGGGGCATTTTTCATGCCAAAGGGTAGGACTTCATACTGGTACAATCCAGATGGTGTGGCAAAAGCAGAGATGCTCTTGGCCCTCTCAGTTAAAGGCACACACTAATAACCCTTCAATAAATCAATCTTGGTCAGAAACGTTGCTTGCCCTACTTTATCAATACAATCATCAATCCTAGGTATTGGAAACACATCAGTTCTAGTTACAGCATTGACTTTGCGATAATCTGTACAGAATCTAGTACTTCCATCAGGTTTTGGAACTAGCACACAGGGTGAACTCCAATCTGAGTTGGAGGGTCTGATAATATCATGTTTTAACATGTACTCAACCTCTTTCTCAGCAATCTTTCTCTTTTCAGGATTCATCCGGTACGGATGCTGTTTTATTGGTTTGGCATCACCAACATCGACATCATGAGAGGCTATAGTAACTCTCTTTGGAACATCAGGAAACAAATCCTCATATTTCTTGATCAACCTTTCAAACTGATCTCTCTGTGAGGGTTCTAAGTGCTGGAGTTTTACATCTAGATTTTGCAACACTTCAGTGTTTGACAATTTACATGAAAGAACTTCAGCTTTAATTCTTGGTTCATCATCTTGAAACTCCCCCTCATCTTCACAAATCTCGGCCATAGGAGAATCTGAAGTGACAGCTGCAACCCAAGCATTTCTGTCATGATAAGGCTTCAGCATGTTAATATGACACAATTGTTTTGGTTTTCTCCTATCTGGAGTCTTCACAATGTAATTGAGATCATTGAGTTTTTTCAGAATTTCATAAGGACCATGAAATCTAGCCTGCAATGGATTGGACTGCAAGGGAAACAACACAAGGACCTTGTCTCCTGGTTTAAACTCACGGCTTCTAGCCTTATGATCATACCAAGTTTTCATTTTTCCCTGACTTGATTTCAAGTTCTCTTTGGCAAGGTCACAAGCTGCACGCAATCTTTCCTTGAACTTGCTAACATAGTCTAACAGACTGATGTACGGCTCTTCCTCTTGCCATTGTTCACTCAATAATAGCAAAGGTCCTCTCACTTCATGACCAAACACTAGCTCAAATGGACTGAATCCAGTAGACTCCTGCACTGCTTCTCTAGCTGCAAACAACAGCAAATGAACCCCTTCATCCCAGTCTTTCTCATGGTCATAACAATAAGTCCTCATCATTGTCTTGAGAGTGGAATGAAACCGCTCTAAGGCACCCTGACTTTCTGGATGATAGGCACTAGAAAGAATCTGCTTTGCACCTAGTTCATACACAACCTGCTGAAACAATCCTGAAGTGAAATTGCTACCCTGGTCTGACTGAATTTCCCTGGGAAGGCCAAACAACGTGAAGAACTTTATCAAAGCCTTTGAGATTGCAGTTGCCTTGATGTTACGTAGAGGTATGGCTTCAGGGAATCTGGTAGATGCACACATGATTGTCAACAAGTACTGATTTCCAGATCTAGTCTTGGGTAATGGACCAACGCAATCAACAATGACCCTAGAGAATGGCTCCCCAAATGCTGGGATAGGCTGCAATGGAGCTACAGGTGGGTCTAACTGGTGTTTTCTAACTACCTGACAAGTGTGACAGGTTTTGCAAAAGTTGGAAACGTCTTTCCGAAGCCCAGGCCAAAAGAAGTGTTTCATGATCTTATCAACAGTCTTGTTAACACCAAGATGACCTCCTAAAGGTAAACTATGAGCCATTGTTAAGATCTCATTCCTATAGACCTTCGGAACAACAATTTGCCTGACCACTGCCCAATCTGCATTGGCAGGGATATCAGGAGGGCGCCACTTCCGCATCAACACACCATCCTTGAGATAATACCCAACTGGAACTGCGTCTATTTCTTTATCAGGAAGGGCTCTCCTCTTTAGTACACAAATTTCAGGATCATTAGTTTGCTCCTCAATCAACCGCTTTCTGGACAGAGACAAGTCTCCAGACACATCAGAATCACCAGACCCATCCGGCTGGCTGAATAGAGAACTGATAAAAGTATCTGATAAGTCCTCAAACGGAGAAACCATAGTAGGCCAATCAGAGTCATGAGGCGAACCACCTGAGTCCTGACTATTCAATGTACTGGACGGCACCACAACATCATCTTCTTTAGCCTTCTTGGCCATAGCACGAGTCACTGCGCAAGAAGGATACAGAGATGGGTCCTCATCCCCATTTTCAGTGCTCGGCTGTGAAGTAAGATGTACAGGGGGAACTACTTTGCCCCCAGCCAGGTCATTGCCTAGCAACAGAGAAACACCCTTTATAGGTAGACTTGACATAAGTCCCACCTTTACTTGTCCTGTAACTAAATCTGACTTCAAGAATATAGAGCGCAGGGGTACAGATACAGTCCTCCCTTCAATACCTTGTACAAGTATGAAATCCCCTGAAGCGGTCTCATCACGTAACGCCAAGGAGTCCATCAACAAAAGTGACTGAGAAGCTCCGGTATCCCTTAGGATATATATGGGGACAGGAGTAGTATGCTCATTCAGAGCCACAAATCCCTCTGACACAAATGGAAGAAATTCCTCCCTCACAAAGTCAGCTGTATTAGGCTTTTTAGCCCCACAAGAAGCAGGCAATTTAGCAGATTGGTTATCTACTACAGGGGTTTCTAACCTTGTTTTTACAAAGGCATTTGGTTTGGTATCCTTTTCTTTTTCTTTCTTAGCTTTAAGGAAACAACAGTTAGTTGTAACATGACCAGATTTCTTGCAATAACTGCAAACTAGACCACTTTTGTCACTGTCAGCTTTCACACTTTGATCAGACCTGTTACTGGATTTCTGAGCACCATCACCAGATTTGTCTTTGTCTTTGGGTGAGGAATCTCGGGTATCACCATAACCCTTTTTCTGAAATTGGGACCATTTATTGTTACTGCTTGACTGAAATTTGGACTTATGAGTGAGAACATATTCATCTGCAAATTTGGCAGCTGATTGCAAGTTCAGTGCTTGCTTCTCATTAAGGTAGGTCTTAACATCATCCTTAACACAGTTCTTGAATTCTTCAACTAACACCATCTCTTTTAGTGAGTTGAAATCATCCTTGACCTCCATAGAAGTACACCAGCGCTCAAAGCAAACCTGCTTCTCATTAGCAAATTCAACATAAGTCTGATTTTCAGATTTCTTCAGACCTCTGAATTTCTGTCGGTAAGCCTCTGGAACCAACTCATAAGCTCTCAAAATAACCTTTTTGACAACCTCATAATCAGAGGAATCATCTGCAGACAAAGCCGAATAGGCTTTTTGAGCTTTAACCTTGAGGACAGTTTGCAACATCAGAGGCCAGTGTTCCTTTGGCCACTGGCAACTCTTTGCTACCTTTTCAAAACACTGGAAATAGTTGTCAACATCCTTTTCTGAAAATGGAGGCACCAGTTTTACCTCCTGACTGGCACAAAATTTATTTTTAGTTTCAATTTTAATTTTTAGTTGCTCCATTTGGAGTCTTTCTTCTCTATCGAATTTCTCTAATTCAAAATCTCTCTGTCTCTGTCTCTCTCTTTCTGCTCTTTCCTCTTTCTCTCTCTCAAATTCTCTTTGTTTTTCTTCTCTTGCTAATTTTTCTAACTCAAACTGCCTTTGTTTTTCTTTTTCTTCCCTCTCAAATTCTCTTCATTTTTCTTTTTCCTCCCTTTCTTTTTCTCTTTCCTCCCTTTCAATCTCTAGCATTTTTAATTTAAGTTCCATTTCTATATTTGGATTTTCCACTGGAAACTGTTCCAGATCTCCTGGTGCAAACACATTTTCATCAATGTAATATTCAACTATCTCTCTAGCCAGTCTTGCTTTTCGCATGGCTGGTTTTACCTCTGTCAGCTCCAACTGTCTGCAAATTTCTAGCAGTTCTGTCTTTTTAAAAGACTTCAAAACCCCTACGGTTGGTGATGCCAAGAAATCATCCATTGCTGTTGTCAATATATATCTAGGAAAATTCACAAAAACAATTTCACAATTTGAAATGTTAGATTTTCAATAAATTACTCACACAATGGTCTATCCCGGACCTTGAGCCCCCAATTTGTTATGGCCCCAATTTGTTATTACATTTATAACACAACAGCAACAGCAAGGGATGACAAACACAGTTTTAACAACTAAAACACATTTAATTTTTAACAAAGACAAAGACTAATAACAACCTACAACTAAAGACCAAGATTGATTATAACAAAAACAAAAAGAAATATTTACAGTCCCTTTTTGTGGGGCGGCTTGGTGATGTCCTGGGTGAGAAAATGCTCAAACACAGGCAAAGAAATCCACAAAAGAAACGTCACAGGTCTTGAACAGAATGGCAGGTCTGGTCATCTTCTTGCAATTTCTCCTACTACTTTACTGTCTCAATTCTTTTCCTTATATACTCTTTTGCAGACCCCACCCACATTTAGACCTCTTTTTTTTTATTTTCTGAGACTTGCCCCAGACATGTCCAGGACATGTCTAAACATGACTCCAGTCTGAGCTTAACAAAAAAAGGTAAATACTGCCATCTAGTGGCCTATATTCACATTACAAAACCATGTTGGCTATCCCTCAAGATACTGTTACGTTCAAGAAATAAGTCCAGCTCATTTATGATAGATTCCAATATTTTGCACGAAATGCAAGTTAAACTGACTGGCCTGTAGTTTCCTGGCTCGGTACGGTCCCCTTTTTTATTATCCCCCTGGCATATAATGCGGGGGGATATAGCGATCAGTGTGTCCGTCCGTCCGTCCGTTTGTAGTAAAATCGTTTCTTGACCAGAACTCAAACTATACCACTTACCAACACCAAATTTGGTATGGAGCTTCTCTTTGTGGTCTAGTTGTGCCTTTTGGGGATTTCGGTCCGTCCGTCTGTCCACACAACCTGTAGGTTACACAACCTACAGCCGGGGGGATCCGCCATTGCCAGATGGCTCTTGGTATATATTGGTATTACATTGCCCTGTTTCTAATCATTTGGTAATTCTCCAGTTTCTAAAGACCGTTTGAAGTTGGCGGATAGCGGCTTAAAGATGATCTCATCAACTTCCCTTAGCACTCTAGGATATAAGCCATCAGGACCCGCCACCTTATCTGCCTTTAGTTTATGCAACTTGTCTAATACTTTGTTATCCCAAACCTCAATTTCCGCTAAATAATCTTGAGCATTTAACATGCCCTCTGGCCAAATAAAGACCCCCTCTGAGGTGTAATTCTCAACAAAGTAACTGTTTAAGGCATCCGCAATATCCTTGTTATCATATAGCAGCGATCCGTTTTTATTCTTTATGCACTTAACCTGCTCTTTAACTTTCCTTTTTCTGCTACAGTACTGAAAGAAGCGCTTAAGGGGTTAGTTTTTGCCCCCTCTGCAATTTGTCTTTCATACAGTCTCCTAGCATTCCTCAGCTCTTTTTTGACCACAGCCGCATTTTACAGTATTCAGCCCTAGTGTTCTCATTGTTATCCTTTATGTACATCTTAAGATTCCTCTTTTCCCTCAACATCCTACGAATACTTTTGGTCATCCACTGAGGATTCTGCTTTTTCAGTTTACTTTTGGACACCTTTGGAATGAATCTGCATTGGGATTCAAGTAAAACCCTCTTAAATCTTTCCCACATCTCATTTACGGACTCACAGTCCTGGAGTGTCTCCCATTTTATTTCAGCTAGATATGAGCGCATCCTGTTAAAGTTTGCTCACCTAAAATTGAACATTTTTGCTTTTGAATACACCTTTTTAACTTCCCACGAAACATCAAAATTAACAGAAGAGTGATCACTTGTCCCAAGTGGCTTCAGTACCTCAACATTGCTGATTCTATCTGGGTCATTACAGAGCACTAAGTCTAAAATTGCCTTCTCTCTGGTAGGTTTATTAACATACTGCACCAAGAAATTATCATTTATAAAATCTAGAAATTCTTCCTCCCCCCGACCCTGTCATTTCACCATTTCTCAACTGATACCAGGATAATTTAAGCCTCCCATAATAATAGTCCCTCCACCTCTACAAGCTTGCGTAATCCTCCTTAAAAGCATTTCATTGATTGTACTGTTGAAAGCTGGTGGTCCATAGCATACTCCTATGATTAAACCTGTCTCGCGTTTGCCAATGAGCCTGACCCAGATATCTTTACAGGACAAGGAATGTTAAATTTTGGGAATTTCCTGTACATTTATGTTTTTGTTCACATAGATTGCTACGCCCCCTCCTCGCCTATTACATCTATCCTTCCTAAAAAGCTTATAACTTTCTATATTATATTTATCTCCATCCTCTTCACTAAGCCATGTCTCTGTAATCCCAACTATGTCATAGCCCTCAGTAAGCATCACAGCCTCAAGTTCTGGAAATGTATTTTTTATGCTTCTTGCATTTAAATAAGATCATTTCAGGTTATTATTAATGCTCTTCCCCCTCGATTTCCCATGTGGCCGCTGCTTCAAGCCCCCCACTACGCTTTGTTGTTTTGAAAGTAAATCATCGATATTGCATGTAACGCCATCAGCCTCCATCGGGGCAGTCTGCATTTCCTTTTGTGTAACACTCACTAACATCCCCGCTCCCCAAGTCCCTAGTTAAAATAATCCTATGCTACCCTCAACATATGTTGGCCCAGTGCAAATGTACCCCTCCGGTTCAGGTGCAACCCGTCAGGCTTGAACAGGTCACTCCTGTCCCAGAAAAAGTTCCAGTGCCCCATAAACCTATACCCCTCTTTCCTACACCAGGTTCGTAGCCACGTGTTAAACCTCCAGATAAAATTCTGCTTTCCTCTGCTTGCACAGGGTACCGGTAGAATCTCGGAGAACACTACCGTTGAGGATCTGCTCCCAAGCTTGTCAGCTAATTCCACGAATTTGCCTTGCAGAGCCTCAAACCTACCCTTACCAATGTTATTTGTCCCAACATGGACCATGACAACTGGATCCCTCCCCGCTCTGGCCAGGAGCTTGTCCGCATGCTCCAGGAGGTCTCCTACCTGGGCACCAGGCAGGCCACACACCGTACGAGACTCCTTGTCGCGCAAACAGACTTAAGCTATCTATTCCTCTAAGTATTGAGTCCCCCACTATCAATAACTGTCTTTTCTGAGGGGTAGAGGCCAACAGGGTGCCTTGCTGCTCATCAGTCCTCTCACTCTCAGGGTCAGGGGCCAAGTCGAGTTTTGCAAGGGCTGGAATCGGTTGGACACCTCAACCACTGGAGAAGCTGTCGCTGTACGGGGTGCACGCCCTTACCTGCGCTGTCGACCTACAGTCACCCAACTTTCTCTCCCTCCCTGCTCTGGGATCCCTGTACCACCCTGCTTCGGCGTACACACCATTTCTCTAAACAACATACTACTTAGTTCGCAATCAGTAGAGTTCCTAGAGGAACTATGTCGTGCCGCCAACTGGCCCTGAAGATCAAGGATCTTGCTCTCTAGATGCTCAATTAGCTGGCCCTGGTGGCAGACAAACCCACCCTAGAAATCTCTTTCCAAAAGTGCAATCATCCCGCAACCTTCACATAGTTTTGGCCACATTTTGAACCCCCAACCTGATGACCTTGCTCACCCTAGATAAAAGAAAGACGGGAGAGATGGAAGCTGAGGAACCACAATTTATTTATTAACCTAGGAAGCCCTAAGCAGCAGTCACAATAGAAACTGTGGAGAAACTATGTAAATGGATTATAAGCCTCTTTTAACAGGGGCTTAGTTTCAGTGAAAGAAATGAAATGCCAAATTGAGCCAAACTCTATATGTAATAAGCACTCCTAATAAGCCGGCTTGAGTTTATCTAGTCCCTGTACTATTAATATGCTAAACTATTAATACCACAGGGCTTAGCTGAGAACCCAGATAAAACAGACTGGCTCCAACGCCCAGGAGAAACTGGAGGAGGCAAGCACTCCAGTAAACTTACCTTTTTAAATTCCAACCTAACCAAATGGAGTCAAGTGACTGCTGCCCTACTAACTAAATACTAGATCTCAGATCCCCAGCCAAGAATGCAAACAGTACTTTTCTAGCTTGCTAGCCGCAAATGCAACCAAGGGTAAGCGAGAAAAGAGTTAAGCCCTGGTTCCCTTTAATTAAAACGGACAGAATAAACAAGTTGTTTACTATGTGAGCGAATTAAACACTGTACCTCCCCTAAAAAGCTGTCCTAAGCACTCGAACAAGCAGTTAAACTTTAATTGGCTGTTCAAGGCACAGCAACCGCAGGAAAATACAAAGATGGGGTATTTACAATGTGTTTTATCAGAAGAGCCCTTTCGGTCATAATAAAATGCGAGCAAGACAAAAACCTCGGTTCGCGTCAATATTCAGCTTGGCAATGTGTTTATGCGGTAATGCAGTCAGGATGGAGAACGAAGGGGACTAAAAACCCCGATGAACGTCAATATTTATTGGCTAGAAGACTGTATGAAAGGCTAGCCACTAAGTATGAACCAATCCGGGCTATAGTTAGATATCCAGGTAATTCGATTATATTCTTGGCGTTGAGAGCTTGCAAGGGTTCGTTTGCTATTTCAGCTACAGAAAAAAAAAAAAAAAACTGGCAACAGTAGCACAGTCCCTGAAATCTAAAGGATTCCTCCGAACCAATTCTTTACATGTTGTTTTTTCTTTTAATAAGTTGGATTGAGGGGAGTAATTTTTTCAGGAATAGAATGGCAATACCCATTATTGATCAGTTATACTGTAATGTTTATTTGTATCGCATCCCGATCAGAACCAATGGCAGCAAGGGGTATACCTGCTTTGTGACGCAATTTTTACCCCTTGGCTGACTCCGGCCTGGAGGGGTATTATCTGTCTGTCGTCCGTCGTCCGTCCATGATTTTGTCCGGGCCAGTACTCGGCAACTAATGATCGCAGCTTCACCAAATTTAGTATGGTAACTCACTATGACCCATAGATGGGCAACCTTAGGTTTTTTGCTGGATTTCACTGTTGACCTTATCGCTGTGACCTTGACCCTGTAAATCTTGTTTGGGTGACTTTTTCTGGGCTAGTGCTCAGCAACTAATGAGCTTCACCAAATTTGGTATGACAACTCACTATGACCCATAGATGCGCATCGTCAGGTTTTTTGCTGGATTTGACCCTTGACCTTCGCTCTGTGACCATGACCCTGGAAATCTTGTCCGGGTCAGTACTCGGCAACTGATTATCGCAGCTTCACAAAATTTGGTATGGTAACTCGCTGTCACATACATATGTGGAATGTCATGTTTTATGCTGGATTTCACCTTTGACCTATGCGCTCTGACCTTAAGGCTGGAAATCATATATGGGTCAGTACTCAGCAACTGCTGATCGCCACTTCACCAAATTTGGTATGGTAACTCACTGTGACAAATGGGTGTGCTTTTCTTTTGCTGGATTTGGCCTTTGACCTTAACGCTGTGACGTTGAGGCAGAGAATCATGTCCGGGCTGAGGGGCATTCAGCAACGCGTGATGATTTTTTTTTTTTTTTTCTTTCTCAAGGATAATATATTTTTTATTGTTTTATTATTAGCATTCAGATTGACTTATGCTGGCCACTATGCTTAGGTGCGTAGCCTAACACGAGCATCTGTCTCCTGCAGTATGTTCAGACAGACTCTCCCTCCTGCAAGTCTTTGGCTGGGCTGGTGCTCCAGCTGCTGCAGTTCCAGGAAGATGCCTTTGGCAGAAGGGTGAACAACCCTGCCCTCACCAAGCTGCCTGTGAGTGCCTTTCACGGTCTCCCTAGTGAAATGACAGTATTTTTTGTGTGTTTTGGAGAAATTAATCGATCGGCCTACTTTCCTCTGGAAGTACATGCTGCGGCTTATGAAATTTGAATCCAGTTGGTATGAAAACCAGAGGAGTTTGCCAAGCCTTTTTGCTGCAAGAGATAATTTTTAGGCTGACCGAGTTTTCTTGTTTGTCTCATCAGATGAAGTGCTTCCTGGATTTCAATGCGGGGGGAGCACTGTGTCATATCCTGGGCACGGCATATAAATTCAAAACTGAACAAGGCTGGTGAGTCTGTGGTTGTGCTTTTATCTGTGGTGGATGGGTTGTTGGAGGAACACTTTGCAGAGATTTACCCACATATAGCTCCACAGTGTGGGCTTTGTCTAAATAAATTGCTCACATACCATTTACATTTTCCCATAGCAGATCGCAATATTTGTCTTCTCGTCCAGCCCATAACTTCCCTTTGCATTTGCTTTAAAGCCAACAACTAGCAATGCATTGCACTAGGATGCTATTTGAGACACACTCTCAGCCCACCGGAGGCGTGTGAATCTGTGAAACGCAGGAACCCACAGATGACGTTTCTCCAGGTTTACAGCTGAGAACTGTTCACTTTACTGAGAGGAGGACTGGTGTTACAACAGTTATATTGCCGATTGGTTTTTTCCTGTGCTGAAGCATGGGCCACTGAAAGTGAGAGGTGTAATTTTTCTACTCTTTGCCTGCAAATACAGAACAGGCATTAGACTCGCAATGGGCCATTGGAAACCTGACATATGAAGTTAAGATGTGAACAAATAATTATGCAGAAGAGTTTGCAATGATCATTTTCATCTTGAGGACAACGAGTGAGATCTCCATCCGAAGCTCTTTGGTTGATGTCCTGAACAAATTCTGTGTGATGCGACTGTGCTGTTCATTTTTGACATACATCCCAGATTTTACAGCCGATTCCAAGACATGCAAGAGAACATTGGCTAAGACTGCAGGCATTTCCCACACTATATCCACAACTCGGATTGATGGAGATGAGGTTGAAAATGATAGAGTCCCTCTACTGCCCACAGTAAAATTCATGACAGTCTGAGCTATAGTATTTAATTCTGAGTAGAGGGGTCATTTGTGATCTTCCTATCAGGCCTTTTGCTAGCTTTCTACCTCAGATATTCTTTTAAGACTTGAGTCTGTAATTGAGACAAGGCTGTTGGTGACTAGCCTTGTGTCTGTAGGCGCAGGTTTGACCTACAGAACCCTTCCAGGATGGACAGGAATGTAGAGATGTTTATCACCGTGGAGAAGACCCTTATGCAGGTACTGCTTTCCTCTTTTCAAGCAAGTATTTCTGAGGTCAGTAGCCAGCTAAAGCAGTTCCTTTCCCATACTGCTCTTGAGTCATTATGTCATATTGGTACCAACATTTTTCCTCTTGATGGACTAGGTTGTCTTGCTCTGTGCTGGATTGATCCAGCTGGAGCTCTGGAAGCCTGTTAAGCCTATGGTATTTGGAATTGTACTTGCCTTCCTACTGTATGACCTGTCACCCTTACCTGAATGTACTTTCAGAACAACTGCCTGACACGGCCACTCGTGTTCCTGGTCCCTGAAGTCGAGCAGAAACAGGCCAGCAAGCTCAAGGACATCATCAAGAGACACCAGGTGTTGGACGGGTTGGGACAGCCAGTAGAGGCTGGGAGGTTCATTTATGGAGGGGGACAAAGATGTAAACTGGCTGCATGGGAGGAAAATAATTGCTGTAGTTTCATTTGTCCTGATTAAATTCATCAGAGGAAATTGTTTAATAATAATAATAATAATAATCATAATAATAATAATAATAATGCATCAATTTTATATAGCGCTTTTCTGGACACTCAAAGACGCTTTACAATGGAGGCATTATTCATTCACTCACACATTCACGCTCTGATGGTGGTAAACTACGTTTTTGTAGCCACAGCTGCCCTGGGGCAGACTGACGGAAGCGTGGCTGCCAGTATGCGCCTACGGCCCCTCTGACCACCACCAAACATTCACACACAGCCATACAGGAGGGAGGGAGGGTTCCTATATTGCATGTTTTGTGGGTGGGGGAAACCGGTGTACCTGGAGGAAACCCACGCGAACACGGGGAGAACATGCAAACTCCACACAGAAAGGCCCCAGGCCGGATTCGAACCCCTCGACCTTCTTGCTGTGAGGCAGTAGTGCTAACAGTTTAGTTTTCAGTTGTAGGCTTACTGGACACTTTGCATGTCCAATTCTCTCTTATGTCGCTATTGCTGCACGCTTGGGCGGAGCATTAAATCTGAATTGTTTCAGTTAATTAAAATTAAAAGTTAATTAAATTAATTTTATTTGCAAGATATTTAGGTCTTGCCAGCCAGCCTTGTTTAAATGTCTATGACATGACAAAAATGGAATAAGGTAAAAATTATGTAGAAAAATGTACTTTTTGACAGAAAATGTGCGTAAATGTGCACTATTTTATTTATTTATTTTTTGTGAGGACCTGGCCCCAAGGGGTATGGCTCGTGAGAGTAGCTGTCTCTCTCTTAATGACTGACTGAGAGACTGACCCATTGACCTTATTAAAACATGCCTGCGTTGTGCGATACCTCTTTGCACCATGGAGGGGTGCAGAGTTTCTGTACTGCTAATAAACACCTTGACTGGTCTCTGTTGGTGTACAAGGCAGTTGTGCAGTTGCTTGCATGTGAAGTGGTCAGTTAGTTTAACTGACCTGATTATCTGGTGCAGATTCTGGCTCACAGGCAGTAGAACAAAGTGCTCATTGTACTACCGCATTCTTACTATACTACTGGATCCTGAATAGAAACTAGAAAAAACCTAAGCCAGCAGGGTGAAAATGACATCTCTTGTCAAGTAAGTGCAATAGCGACAGTGTTTTGAGACTAACATGGCAGTGTTATGATATGAAATCATGCAATATGCTTTTTGATTTATTGCGATCCTAACCGTTTAGCTGAACATTTGTTGCCCTGGCTGGTTGTTTACAGCACATGTGGCGTCACTTCCCTTTGTGGAATCATGTGACTTGGTAGGAATGGCAGCGTAAATGCAGATCCATGCCAATAAAAGTCAATTTAAAATGGTAAATCAATGAAAAAATCTGTGAAAATTTCAGGATTGGTAGAGATTGTGATAATCTAGCAAATAATTATGCCATATGATAAATGAGTGGAATGTCCCTTTAAAGAATTGTAATTTCCTCCATCTTTGTTCCATTTTAACATTGTTATTTTATAGCTTAGCTGCCAGACAGCCAGATTGCTCCCAGAGTTATCAATGTTTGCATCTGGGTTAGTTTTTCTGGAAATTGCGGCGAATTTACGAAAATGTATTTAACTCGCCATCTACACATCAGAATGTACTGTTTTACATATGCCTGTGTCTTACTTTCAAAAGTTTTTCAGTTTGTTTAGGCTGTCATATTTGTTGTTACTTATGTATGGACAAAGTTATATCAAAACTCTTGTCTCGTGGGTGTTTGTTCAATGAGGTGAGTAAACATCCAGAGAACATGTCTAAAAGTAGTTCTGTGTAAGCTGTTTGGATGCCAGATTACGTGACCGATTGGCCTTTTGAAGAGTAAGTTACGTTACCGTAGGTTAAATGATGAGATTAGGCTTTATTAATGCCTAATCTATTGTGCTTGAGCTCGAGGTCTCCTTTAGAATCTAGTGCACAGGGATGAAACATCCAGTGCTGGATGAAACCAAGCATTTAAAAATGCCATTAAGAGGCTCAAACTGTAAATATTAGATATTATTTAGCCATCAGGATGTATAATCTGTCATACCATCACTTCACTATGCCATAGAGTGAAAGCGTGTTTTCAGAATAATGCTTATCTTTCATTGTAAGGACACTGTAGTAACCGAACCAAAAAGAGGCTCGCCTGAAAAGCAGAACACCCAGTCGCTTTGGTTAGAGATATTGATACTATTTTGCACACCGGTAGGCAGCATATTATATAGGAAACCTGAGAAAGTGTAATTTTATCCATAATTGCTATACTACATCAGGAAAAATTAGACAACCCGATTGTAAGCAGCTGTTCTTAATTTTGCAGTTTATGTATGTACATTGTTGAAACTAAATCATAGATTGTGGACCTTGGGTAAAACTAAAAGTTTGGTGGTGAAGGGGCACTTCCCCGTTTTTTAAACTGCATTGGACCATATTCCTGGCCTTTATAGCATTTGTTACACAAGGCTTTCTATGATCCTGGATTAAAAAAAAAAAAAAAAAAAAGATGAAAATGGGTTCTTTTCTATGTTTTTGATGTACTACTCTAAAATTCGAAAGGCTGAACATTTCAACTTACTTTTTTTCTAAAATATCTTGAGAACATGCATATACTCCAGATTGGTGTCATTTCCTAGATACCTGTTGTTCCTCATCACCAAAAAAATCTCCAAAATTTGAATTTGATTTTCAGTTTTCTATTTTAGACATCTCTTTTCACAAATGGATGAAAATGGAACTGCAATTAGGTGGGAAGTCACTGTTTGGTCATAGAGGTGCAGTTCTCGAGTTTAAAAAAATTGTTGAACCATCTGTCTGGCATTTATAGTTTTTGTGTTACAAAGGTCTTTGTAACAGTAGTCAAAACAGGTGGAAATTTCACCCATTTTTCCCTTTGAGCGTAAGAGGTTACTCAAGTGAAAAATGGACCAAAAATAAAATGCAGCAGATTGAGCTGACAGAATGTGCTTGGATCGCATGGCTACATATTTTTTTCCCCATGATTAAACCGACCAACTAGGTCCAGCTTAAAGCAGGGGTTGCCATTGTGTCTCTGTTTCAGGGGTCTATCACGGAAGAGAAGGCTGAAGCCACACACCACATCTATCCATCTCTCACCACAGTGGAGGAAGGTGAGTGTTGGACATTTGCGAGTGTGTTCATGGCTCGGGCAGACCCACTGAAATCATGGCAGAATATTGCTCTCCTTACGATTTCCGTCTGTTTGTAGTGTTTATTTCAAAACATCAGAACTATTGTCATTTGTAAAAATATTACAGGAAAACTACCAGTTTCTCGTATTCCCTGTTCATCTGTTGTTTGCTCGCATATGGTTTAAGGTTATACACTCGTTAATGGCAGGTTTGTATCTGAACCCAAATATTTGGAAAATGTACCATTAATGCAATGTTGAGGGAAATTTTTCTCCCCAAAGCCAAAAATGATAATGTTGATATAAGATTTGTGAAATAAGCGGGCAATACAAATTTGGCTTGTAATTGTTTACAGTCCAGAGTGCTGTCTGTTAAGCGGCTTTCCTCCTTGTACTGAGCCCAAGATATAGATCCTTAGTTTGTTGGCAACTGAGACCCTGAATGTTGATGTTTTCACTGTTGCTGGTTATAGTGTATGTAGTTAGGTGGAGATGTTTGGTTGATGCGCAACATTTCCTCCTTTGCAGAGGAGTGGCTGCGCCCAGTCATGCACTTGGACAAGCACGTGCTCATACACTGGGGGATGTACCCTGACAGGTAGGCCCATACCTACAGACAGGAGAGAGACGGGCACCTACACATGGGACACACCTACTCACCGGTGTGGCACACATCTACACACGGGACAAACACACACCCACACACAGGAGAGACACTCGCCTACTTACGGGTGAGGCACACTCGCACATAGGGGTGAGGCACACACCAACACATGGATAACACTCCTATTCAAGCATGAGGCTCTCTCATACACACAGGTGAGACATGGCAACACTCAAGTGAGGAACAAGACGACACCTTTACTTACTCACTCACTCACTCACTCACTCGTTCACTCACTCGTGGGATGCAAGCAAGGCAATGATTGACATTTTCACCACAAATGAGTAGGCAAGGCCTAAAGCAGGCACGAATGTGTGGAGTGACTGACGCCTTCTTCTCTCCTATGTTTCAAGTTGCCATATTGTACAGGTATATTTTTGATTGGGATGTACTTGTAATTCAATATCTGGCTGTCAACCTGATGTGTAATTGTACACACTTGCGCGCCACTAACTGTGGATTGCATTTTGGATTAAAAAAACACACAGCCACTCTTGCCTTTTTTATTTGGCTGAGGAATAATCCCTTCTGCCTCTCCATTTGACAGCTATGATACCTTGGTGTCTACCAGTGATGTGGAGGCGGATGTGGAGGAACCACCCCTCATGGAGAGACCCTGGAAGGTAAGGTCCGATTCCCCATACTCCTGATATCTGCTCTGCAGTTTGCTTTGTTTCTGATGTCGAACTGGAAAGTCTTCGGTGCCTTGACTCAAATTTGTTTTCACGGTGTGAATGGAGAGACTATGGTCTTGTGTCGTATGTTTGTTTATGTGGTCTTCAATTCATGTCACCAACTTTTTCATACATCTATTGTTGCACATATATTGCCACCTGATATTGTCTTTTTCTATTAATTTCGGTACATTTTTTATTTGAAGCTTATGGGCCTGTAGGCCTCATTGAGCTGAGTGTATACTAGTCATTTTTGAGCAAAAAAGTTTAATTTATTGCGCAACGCAGGATAATTATTTTGACTGCAGTATATACTTCAGGTTAAGTACTTTTTTATCACTTTGTGTCGAATCCAGACATTCGCTTTGAAACCTGAGCTGCATAAAGTAACATCTGTTATGTTTGCTCTTCATATTTCTGTTTGACATTTAAATATGGATGTTCAAAAACACATAAGGGTACTTTCAGTCATTCTGTCGAACGTAATGATCACTTACCATTCATCTTTTGACGGTTGTCTTGAGAGTGAAATGGATTTTTCTTGAAAAAGTCAAATGTAGTTAAATTAAGTTTCCAAGACTAGTTTTAGCTGTTTAACTGACCCGGTTTTGACGTTGATCTTGCTTTACGTCCTTGTAGGTTCATGCAAAGTGGGTACTGGACACAGACTCCTTCAATGAATGGATGAACGAGGAGGACTATGAGGTTGACGAGGACAACAAGCTCGTTAGCTCCCGCCAGCGCATCTTCCCACGAGAGGAGGAGGTGAGGGTCATCACTGCAGCGCTGCTGTCAGGAGGAGAGAGACGGGCGTCAGGTGGTTCATTTCCTCAGGGTTAGTTTCTTTCGGAGCCTAGATGTGACTCAGGTGGTTTTTTTTAAAGATCACGTCTTGGACCTTTAGGTATTTTAGGCTCTCTGTGGGGGTGGGATGAGGTGGTGAGACATGGGTTTTTGCCTGTAAAAACGCACTCTCGTGGAATATGTTGTGGGCTCAGCACATCAGCGGTGGAAAGTTTTACCGGAAAGTAAGTGATACTTAAAATTGGCTACCAATGTCCAAGAGGAAGTTTGACCTGTCAGTGTTTTGGTTCATCTGAGTTCATTCTCGTTTTTCTTGCTCTCCTTCAAACTGACTGCTCAGTGCTACTGCGTGCGTACATGTACAATCCTCTATGCAGCCATTCCCTGCTGACTGCTTCTTGCTAATATCCATTGGTGTTAGCGTGTGGGTGGATGAGTGGGTGTGTGTTTGCATCCGTGTTTGTGTCTGGTGTATGCATGTGTGCTTGCGGCTTCTTCATTCCTCATTGTCCCGCTTCCTGTCATCCCCACACCCCGATATCTGATCAGTCTTCCCGTGCACTCGATCGCAAGGAGCGCAGGGCGGCCGCTGTGGGGAAGAAGAGGAGGCACTCGCCATCTCCCACCTCTGAGTCCCGCAAGAAAGGGCCTAAGAAAGGGTAAGTGTTCTGTTGTCAAATCCGCCTGGTTGGGGTCTGCTGCAAATAAAACCACAATCTGAGTGGTGAAAAAGGGATACTCTTCATCATTGACTGTAGAATTTCATCTCTGGTTGGTTGGTTGGTTTCCATTCATCCGCCAGTCAAGTTTTTGCCTCCAATGTGTCCTGCCTTGAGTGTTGGAAGCATGCCATGTGACCCACTGCAGGAGTGCGGGGGTGTATTATAAGCGACGCGGGCAGCGAGACGAGGATGAGCCGGAGGAAGACCTCACCAAGGACATGGAGGACCCCACCCCCGTGCCCAACATGGAGGAGGTTACCCTGCCCAAGAATGGTGAGAGCGATTCGCTTTACCTTTCTCCAACCCCAGTCTCCTTAAACTCACATCTACAACCCCAATTCCTAAGTAGTTGGGACGAAGTGTAAATTGTGAATAAAATCAAAATGCAATGACTTTCAGATCACATGAGTCAAAATTTAAAATTTACAATAGAACATGGGTAACATTTCAAATGTTGAAACCTGAGACATTTGACATTTTTATCCACAAAATGAACTTATGTCAAATTTTCTGGCTGCAGCAGGTCTCAAAAAAGTTGGGACGTAGGAAAAGAGGGCAGAAAAAGCAATTTATATATAAGAGAATCAGCTGAAAGAACATGTAGTAATTAATTAAGTTAACTGGCATCAGGTGTGTAACATGATTGGCTATAAAAGGGATGTCTTGGAGAGGCTGTCTCTCTCAGAAGTAAAGATGGCCAGAGGCTCTCCAACCTGTGAAGGTTTGCATAGAAAAATTGTGGAAAAAAAGATTCAGAGAAACTGGAAAAAAATCTCTGCGTAAGGGACAAGGCCGAACACCTTTACTTGATGACTGGGATATTCGGCCCCTGAGACACCACTGCATCACTCACTGCCATGATTCTGTCATTGACATTAACCCGTTACCACTCCGACGGCCCGTAATCGGGTAATAGGGAAGTTGAAAACATACTACGTCATTTACACAGCTTGTACGCAACTGAGATACTCATGCCACATATCGTCAGAAAGCTAAGATTCTTGAGAATCGAATGATGGCAACCATTTCAAAGCATAATCATCCCAGCAGCTTTAATCAACGCCCATGTCAGACCACAAACAAACAAACGAACAGTTACAAAACTGATGTGACTCACCAATGAAGCCCCCTAGTACTCTTCCAGTCAGACATATCTCCTCAAACATGGTCTTGTTACATCCATGAAGTTCCAGTAAAAATCCAACCAAGTAAAGTTTTTAGTCCAAAACACACTATTATACCGGTAAATATCCATGAACAGCTGCTGCATCGTTTGAAATGAATCGGTGGTTATCCACAAAGTTCGCTGCATTAGTAGTCATTGCTTCGGTACAGATTTAGACAGTACACAGCCATTTGCGTCAAAATGCGGTCTGCACTCTAACCTTTCGATTGACACCTCACTCGACCAGTTACGAGCTTCCCTGCCCTGTCTACAGCCTGCTATAGCCAACGAGTGCCTGTGTTGAAACAAAGCTCATGCCTCCTTTTTTTGCGTGTAGCCCGAGCAACCAGCAACCAATCGAAACGACGATTGTTGCATTATAACACCAACAAAATTCTGGAAACGCCGATGTATAGGTTGTTGGGGTGGCGAAAAGGCTGGCGCTGCCTATTGCTCGCGTAAGAGAATGGACAGAATATGGCTCAGCTGTGCGTAATGCGTGCTGTGCGTTCCGCAAAACAGAGCGAGGCAGAGAGAGATTTCTAGCGAATGTTTGATGGTTGTTTACGGAGTTTGAAAGAAAAAATAGCGAAAAGGTTGCGAAAAAAAATCATTTTCAGTTCAGAAGCTGCAGAGAAACTTGTCTCCTCAATGCCTAGACACCTCTAATCTGCGTTGAAAAGAAGAGGGGATGCTTCACCATGGTAAACAGGCCCCCGTCCCAACTTTTCTGAGACATGTAGCAGCCATCAAATTTGAAATGAGATCATTTTGTAGATAAAATTGTAAAATTTCTCATTTTCAACATTGCAATGTATTCTCGGTTCTATTGTGAATAAAATACTGGCTGGTGTGATTTGAAAGTCACTGCATTTTAATTTTATTCACAATTTACACTTTGTCCCAACTATTTCAGAATTGGGGTTGTACATCACATCTCACAGTGTGACATTCCTGTTCCACCCATCTTATGGTCACATCTCTGATCTGCCTCTCTCACTTTTGCATCCAGAAACTCGCTAGTGCCTAACCCCAACCCTATCATTCTCTTGCATCCCTAACCCTAACCTTCTCATTCTCTTGTGTCCATAACCCCAATCCTCTCATTCTCTGGCGTCCCTAACCCTAACCTTCTCATTCTCTTGCGTCCATAACCCCAATCCTCTCATTCTCTTGCGTCCATAACCCCAATCCTCTCATTCTCTTGCGTCCATAACCCTAACCTTCTCATCCTCTTGCGTCCCTAACCCCCAACTCTCTCATTCTCTTGCGTCCCTAACCCTAACCTTCTCATTCTCTTGCGTCCATAACCCCAATCCTCTCATTCTCTTGCGTCCCTAACCCCAACCTTCTCATTCTCTTGCGTCCCTAACCTTCTCATTCTCTTGCGTCCCTAACCCTAACCTTCTCATTCTGTCACATGCTGATCCCAACCTTCTCTTTCTCCTGTATCTCTAATTCTACTACTCTATTTCTCCCTTCCATAATCCAACTTTTCTCATTCACTTGCATATCTAACCTCACCCTCCTCTTGACCTAACATCTCTAACCCATCCTTCTCACCGCCTGAGATCTGTAACCCTTCCATCCTCACTGTTTCATTTAGAACCCCACCTTTATCTGTTTCTTGCATCCATGATCCTACCCTTCCAAGTGGGTCACATCCCTCCCCCTTCTCATATCCTTTACCCAACCTTTATCACTATCTCACATCCCTGTCACCCCATCCTCACTGTCTCACATTCATAACCCCACCCTTTTTACAGGTTTTTACAACCCAAACCCTGCTCTTAGTACGGCACTGTAGAACACACCGTTATATCTCTCATTAGCCTGGGATTTGAGCCCTGTTCTGTCCTTTGCTCTGCAGTGAACCCTAAGAAGGACAGTGAGAACACTCCAGTGAAAGGTGGCATCATGGCTGATCTGGGTGAGTGACGGTGTGCGTATGTAACAGGGATTATTTGTTGGTTGTTGTTCTGCTGCTTTGCTTAAGTTATATTATCCCTTTCAGATGATCAGGAGGATGACTCCATGCTCTCTGGATGCAAGGTAATGTCAAGGATAACTCTGGGGCTTCCCATTTATGTTCAGATTCTGCTCTGGAAGCATTGGGACACTTAGGTGAAATTTTAATGTACAAAGCAGTCAGTAATTTGCAGAGTCCTTTTATCCTGTGTTCAATTGAGAAATTGCAAAGACAAAGTAAGTGATGTTTTAACTCGGGCTGGGTATCTTTTGGAAAAATTTTTATATCGATATGAAAACCATTGGCTTCAATTTGGTACAGATTTTTTTTTTTTTTTTTTTTTTTAAACACCCTGATGCTTTATTACTGCGGACCATTGGTATATTCACTATTTGGAACATTTTTAAGGCAGCACTATGGAATCGCTTACAATTGGTTAAATGTGTCTCTGCACTCAAATATGAATCCACCACTATAATTTTCAGTAGTTTCCCAATTGGCAAGTAATTGTTGTCTAAATTGCCCCAGGGGAAATTATTTACCATTATTTACCAGCCATGCAGCATGCGAGTGCGAGATTTCTTGTGAGTATGTTGTAAACCGGCAGTCTACCTCAGACATCGTTCTCAGTCATGAGCAGGGTGAGGAAATATATGAAACATAACATGGAACGACAGGTGTTCAGCCTTCTGTTGTTTCTTCCCTAAATGATTTGTGCAGTTAGATGCCTTGCACTGCAACATTTCAAATAACAAAGTTATCCACAAATGCAAAAAAGTCAGAAAGATTGCACTAGGAATGGTGTAGCCAGAACTAGAATTGAGTGAGGCCTTGATCATCCCTTTACAGCAGTTATTTGTTTTGGGCTGTTCTCAATCATTTTCCTGTATTAACATGTTTCCCAATAATAATAATATTCCATTGGCAATTGAAGTCACTGCTTCTCCCTCTATGCGATCTATCAGCAACTAAATAATTGGCTAAATTCAGGTAAGAAAAGTAATTGTCTCAAAAATAGGCCTATCCTTTACAAAAGACGAACTGCTCTAAAACTTATGCACAACCTTTTCCGCACATCAGTTGATTTAACTTGCTCTTTATGATCATTTCAATGAAATATAAGACCAATTGAAATGTCTTTATGCAATTTCTTAGCTTCTAACCCCTTAGAAAAGAGAAGCTTGTAATGTCTGAAGTTATAACAGGTTCACATGTCACTAGTGGTGAAATCTACCACACATGCGAAATTGAAAAAACTCTCATAGACAAGGACTTCAATTCCGTGTGAGAATCTCGACAGAATTTTCAAAAAAATTTTGAATCCTTCATTTGCAAGCTATGACTTGCATCCTCAACCAATCCAGGCAAACGATATACCATTTGAAAGCTTAGACTCTCAGGATTTCATTTCTACCCACCTTTTTGCCCTGTCTCGGTCATAACAAATGCAATAAATCAATTTCTCAACACCAACATCTCAGACTTGAGTGCAATGAAACTTGTCAGTCCTCATCATCAAAGCTGTGTTGTGACAGTCAAACCATGTATTATCCATTCCGTTTGGTCTTGTTCAAAAGCTAAGAACCTGTGCAATCAAGATATCCCTGTTGTTTGACCCAAAAATCAAGATTAAGCCATTTTTATGTAAATAATCAGCAACAACGGACACGCAGTATTTTGTGTAAAAGAACCATTTTACAGGTGAGCATTTGAAATGTAGTATACCAATTGGGGCCAAATGTGAGAAAATGCAGGTGACAGTTAAGAGGTTAAATACACGTTGATTGAATAATGACTGTTCCGCGTTCCAATGAAACATCGGCTTTCACTCTCGGTACAGTGTGGGTTGATTGATAAATGGGACATGGCAATTAAAAGTAATTTTGTTTGTTGAAATGAAATTTTCAGTCTCTCGATATTAAGTGTAAGATTGCTATCTACAGCGTGAGAATGTGAGATACCACAAAAAAGCGTTAGACTCACGTCATATCCGTGAGAATTAACCGTAATGCAATTTTGAAAAACACTGATTTAAATGCACCAAATTACGCATCCAAATGAATTATTGTTGTCTTTCTAGAACGGGGAGAACTAGCAACACTTGATTGTGTGGAGTGTTCTCGGAGGGAATCTATTGAGGATGAAAATGATTGAGAAAAAGTCAGGAATAATAATTGTTTTAAAGGGATGTCCTGTGAACCACCAAATTTTCAGTGCTCACTACGCCACTGCACCCTGGAAACACAAGAGCCATCTGGCAATGGCGTATCCCCCCAGCCCCCCACATTCATTGATTCACTGCTCAAGAAATTCTTAAATACCAAAAGGCACATCTACATGATATATCAGATCTACGCGTCAAATTTCGTGAAGAAATATTGAACGGTTTTTGAGTTCTGCCCCGGTAACGAAATGATTACGGACGAACGGACGGACGGACAGACAGACATGGCTATTGCATTATATGCTGGGGGGATAACAAGCTGAAAGCCAGAAGTGATCTGTCACACCGCACTGCTGGTGCTGGGCAAGGTGCTGGGAAACATCATAGCTTTGTTGTGATCCTGGCGAATAGTGTGGGAACGTGAATGAAATGGTGCAGCACAACAGAGAATTTAAAGCAACTGTCTGCTGAACCAACAGCCATTGAATGCCATTGTAAGTTGAAATGCATTGTTAGAGATGTCCATTGTCACATGAAAGCTGCTATTCACCACTCCATCGTGCTTCTTTAAGATGTAAATTATTGTCATTGCCGTCAAAATCTATTTAGACATGCAATCCCACATGCTTCTGGTGTGTTCGGAGTCCGTGTGTTGGTCAAATACTTCAACAGCATGACCCCTATTTTGACAGCCTTAATGCTGTTGGCAAACGCAAGTGTTAACGGCATCGCAGATCAAAACTCGGCATGTCTAATTCCTTTCTGGTAATTTTGTGACCAGACCTGAGCACCTTACTCGTGTTACGGCCGCCATTCAGAAGTGGATTTCCTTGTGTCCATCGGATCATTGTCCTGCTGCATAACCCAAACTGCACCGTAGCTTTAGGCTGTAAACTGCTGCCTGGGCATTTACCTTCTGGATTTCCTGGTTGGGAACAGAATTTGTAGATTCATCCATGTGGCAAGTTGCTCAGTTTCTGAAGCAGCAAAGCAGCCCCAGACAATCACACTACCGCTACTGTATTTGACTGCTTTTATAATGTTCTTAACCCTTAAATGCCCAACTATAGTAAAAGTTGAAAGAAAAATCTATGTACTCTGTTAATATGTCCTGGGGAGGGGCTAATAACAACCCAATAGCAATTTTTAATTTTTGGTGACCTTTGACCTCAATTTAGTTTTGTGACATCTGTCACAATGGGCATTTCGGGGACCTTATTGCTAAAATGACTTGAATGATAAAACAGTTGACATATAGCTGAAGTATTGGGCATAGCTTATTTTTCAATAGCTTACCTGTTTGTCTACTTTATCCAGTGATGAATGGGTGCTGATCTATCGTGTGGATTGTACCATGGGGGTGGCCATATTGGAAAGGTGAGCTGGTGCAGACAGTGTAGTGTCAGTTCCTCTTTTTTATGCATCAGATGGCAGTACTGATGGTCTAAATATGTCACTATGGGCATTAATTGCAAAATTTATGTGAGTTTTCACAACCCCAAAAATCGTGTGAAAAATTTGTCACGGGGCATTTAAGGGTTAGTGTGGAATACTGCGTTAGCTTAAACCCGGATGTAACAGGGTCTATGTTTTCCAAGAAGTTCCACTTTTGACTCTTCAGTCCAAGAATGTTATCCAAAAAGTCTTGGGATTCAGCAAGTAGTTGGTTATTTCCCATGAATGTCATTTTCACCCAGTATCTTTCTTATTGTGGAATCACTGACCTTAACTCATGCAAGTTCTGTCAATGTTAGTCTGGGTTGTTTTGTTACCTCCTGTGTATATTGATGTTACAGTCATCATGGAGGAATTTATGGTGGGCCAACTATGCCTGGGAAGGTTCATTATTGTTCAAAGTTCCCTGCATGTGTAGATAATGGCCCTCATTGTGGTTTTTCAGAGTCCCAGAGCCTTAGGAGTTGCTTTGTAACCCTTTCCAGACTGATGTTTGTCTATGACTATTTATCATCTGCTCTTAATCACGACAACTTGTGCACCTTCACATTGCCAGAGAGGTGCCATTTAAGTTATGTTTTGATACAACAGGGCTGGCAGTAATCATAGCTCAGTGTGTCTAGTGGAAGTGAACCCAGTTGGCAATTAAATTTGTTTATTTACACACACCACAAACAACAAGCTCCCCTGCACACAAACTGCTCAGTTGTATCATGTTTTAGATGCAAGATCAAGATCACATGACTTATAGAATAACCTCACAACAGAGGGAGACTGGCTGCATATTGTTAATGTTTGTATAGTCTAGCCTCAGTGCTGCTCCATATACTGCTGAGTTTATGTAGCTTTATTAGCCAGCTATGCCAACTCTAGTATAAGACGGTCATCACTTACCAGTGTTACCAAACTTGCTTATATATTTAAGAGTTGTGGAAACTGAAAGTATCTGAACAGAACCAGTAACCAATGTTTCAAGTTAATTGCAAGCCTGTTATTCCATCGGCACCGCAATTTAGCTGCTCTGGCAGGCTGGGTGCGGGACTCCGAGATAACGATACAATTTTATAAGATGCGGTCCTCTTTTTTTTTTTTTTTTTTTTCTTTTTCTTTTTTTAAGTGATGCACAAATTTCAACCGACTCCGATAACCAATAATTTCCTGCTTCTCATGGCCGATGCCGATAACCGATAAGTTCATGTATCCAGTTAGTGTATCCAGGATAAAAACAAATCTAGGATGCAGTGATGAAAAACTGATATTTTAATAGCTCTGGCCTATAATGGCAAACAAAAGTTTTGGATCTTCTTCAAATGTTCATTTATTTTTTTCATGTCATATCACACAAATATTTGTGGTCATTTGCTGTAAATAACAATAACACTCATGGGCCAAACATTTTACCATATGAAATAAATAACGACCACACTGGTGAAGCCATGTTGAGTATTAGTCTGGCAGAGACGGGGCCAGGCTTGAGTCCTGCCAGAGCCATAGATATTCTCAGAGTTGTGACCACAGAGATGTAAAAAACACTAGAGTGGGCTGTAGCAGCACTCGGCGGCCATCTTGTGTATGTGTATCGGGGCAGACGTTCGTAGGAAAATACAGTAGAACGCGCTTAAATCGTCCGTATAAAATGGAAACTCGCTCATGCCGGACAACAGCTTATGTCCCGTTTTGTTTTTTTGTTTTTTTTCTGTAATGTTTTTCCATGAAATAAACATCGAATATGCCAGATTTAATATAATGGATTTTCACTTCCATCGGACAAAATGTCCAGTCACGTCACAATGCATTTCAGTTTAAAAGCACTCGTGTAAACCGGGCAAGCTGGTTTGCACCATGCACATACGAAGTCGCAGCAGAGCAATGAAATGAAGTTTGGCTTTCTTACACTATTTTAAACTGACTGGATTTAACCGTCAAATTAAGCCATTATCTCCTTGTCATTTTAACTGTAAGAGGAGTCCTGCGCGCGTTTAACAGTGTTTTACTCTGAACATGCACTGAACTCTGTGGTAAACCTTTTGTAAAATTACAGTTAAAATAACTGGCTAAAAGGTGCCAGTTAAATTACTTGACAAAAAAACCCTCAGTACATTTGTTTATTATTAGCAGTGTATTCGCGGAAACTGATACTGGCGCGGTTTCATTTACATCCTTTAGTTTTGAGATTTTTACATTGATCCCAGTTGGGGCAACACGCAATGTCATCTCGTTATCCATTGTGTCAGGGCAAAGACGGATTAATTGAAGTCAACAAGTAGGTATGAACACTTCAGAATGAAGTTGTTCCGATCGTAATACACAAAGCCTTCATCTGAGTAGTTACACTTATTTAAGTTGTCACCACTTCACTATAAAAGCATGACCTCTATAAAATGTATGTGAATAATGTAATTCATTAAGGGAAATGCGTTTGCAGCAATTGTGTGCAGTTTAATTTAATATTTACCATTCAGCAACGGAATCGCTGCTGTCTGTCTCATAGGAGATCATGACAGCGCAGCATTTCTTTGGAACGATGACGCTTCCCCACAAACCACATAACTATTCAAGGTCAAGGTATCTTTATTATCCCCAGTGGGGCAATTTGTTGTACAGCCTGCAGAGAGAAGCACCACATCATACAATACAGTAAAATAAGTAATAAATAAATAAATAAAAAGCAGCATAAAGATAAAAAGTAAAAAGAGGGGCTAATCAAAAGACTCAAGTGATAGTGTTTAAAAGACGAGTAACAGTGGGAATAAAGGAATTTGTGTATCTGTTGGTCTTACATCTCTTGGACATGAATCTACGGCCAGATGGAAGCAGCGTGAATTGTGGGTGCAGGGGGTGACTTGGGTCATCCAGAATCGACTGGGCTTTTTTAATGGCTCTGTCTTTATGTAAGGACGACAGGTTATTTAAGGTAGCCCCAGCAATCTTGCTACTCTCTTTTACAATGCAGTGCAGACTGTTTTTGTTTTTTAAAGTTAAAAACCCATACCAACAGATAAAGGAGAAAGTAAGAACAGATTCAATATAACAACAGTAAAACATCTTCATAAAAGTGCTGTCCACATTAAAATGCCTCAGTTTGCTGTAAAAATACATACGTTGGTGAGCTTTCTTACATATTTGATTAATCTGATGCTCAAAGGTTAATCTGTTGTCAATAACAGTCCCAAGGTACTTATAACTTTGTACAATTTCCACTGCCCGACCATTTATTACAACAGGGGAGATGGTATCCTGTTTTTTTCTAAAGTCAATGAACATCTCCTTAGTCTTGTTAACATTGACATTTAAAAATGATGATTTACACCAGCTGATAAAATCTGACACCACAGGGCCATGGTCTTGGTCATCCGAGTTTAAGAGAGACACTATAACAGAGTCATCAGCAAATTTAACAATAGACCGACCATGGTGTTGGCTTTGGCACATGTTGGTATATAAAACAAATAAAAGAGGTAAAGAGACACAGCCCTGTGGTGAACCAGTGGAGGAGATAAGAGTATCTGATAAAACATCATTGACCCTAACTCTGAGATCTGTTAGTTAAAAAATCCACAAGCCAACATAAAATTCCCTCGTCGATGTTATGTGAGTTTTTCAACCTCTCTGCTAAAATGTGTGGCTGAATACAGTTAAAAGCAGAAGAAAAATCAATAAAAATAAGGCGTGCAAAAGTTTTAGCCCCCTCTAAATTTGCAAGCACTGTGTCCAGTAAAGTGCATAGTGCGTCATCAGTCCCCCTACCTGACCTGTATGCGAACTGGAGTGGGTCCAGCTCAGCTTTGACAGAGTTTAAAAGAGTATTTTTCACAATTTTTTCAAATGTTTTCATTACTAAGGATGTAAGTGCGACCGGCCTAAAGTCATTAAGCTGCTTGGGTGCACTGACTTTTTGCACAGGAACGATTGTGGAGTCTTTCCATAGGCTGGGGACCTTGTGGAGATGGAGAGAGCATGTGAAAATAAAAGAAAAGATACCTGCCAGCTGGTCAGCACAGTTCTGAAGGGTGTGGCCACCAATGCCATCAGGGCCCGGACTTTTCCTCTCCTTTGTGGCCCTGAACAGCCTCTGGACCATGCCCCTGCTGACATGGATAGAGTTCTGCCCAGGTGCCGCAACCTTAAAGGCTGACTGTTCTTTTTGATAATCATGAGTATTAAAACGATTATAAAAACTGTTGAGTTCCTTGGACAGACTTCGATCGGATTTAATTCCAAGGGAGATAGGGGCTTTCTTGGACTGTATTCCCATCATTGACTTAACAACTCCCGCCCAGCATGGGATGGGGTTATTTTGAAGAAGTGACTCAACTTTGTCTTTGTGGCTTCATTTGGCATGCTTAAGTTCCCTTTTAACTTGTTTCTGTAGCTCTCTATATCTAATGGTGTCACCTTGGCTGTAACAGATATTACGCTGATTAATTGTGTTTTTGATTGATTTTGACACCCAGGGTTTGTTATTGGGGTAGATGGAAATATGTTTACGGGGGATGACCAAGTCCTCACAAAAAGTAATGTAGGCTGTGACTATCTCAGTAAGTTCATCTAGATTGCTGCATGTATCTTTGAATAAATTCCAGTTTGTGCAGTTGAAGCAGTCCTGCAGACTTAGGATTGCCTCCTCCGACCAGGCCGGAACCAACCGTCGCACTGACTTGTGTTTCTTCAGGACCGGTTTGTAGGACGGAAGTAGGTAAACAGTGTTGTGATCCGATGAGCCGAGCGGTGCTCGACAGAGTGATTTGTAGCCGCCCCTCACTGAACCAAAACGCAGGTCTAGGCGTTTGCCATTATGGGTCGGACAAGTCACATATTGTGAGAAGTTGCATAGCGTCTTTCCTGGTTGACAGTGATTGAAATCGCCCATAATAAGAATCGGCGCTTCAGGGGACAGAGCCTGCAGCTGCCGCACAGTCCTGGCTATAGCCTGGGTAGCTACCCTTGGGTGGATGTAGACAACTGTTACAAATAACTGTGGAAACTCCCGAGGTAAATAAAAGGGTCGAAGAGACCCCGATAATAGTTCAATGTCGGGTGTGCACAATGTCTCCCTCATAATCACTGTGTTGCACCAGTTTTTGTTGACATCGAGACATACTCCCCCCCCCCCCCCAGTGATTTACCTGTCACAGAGGGGTCTCGGTCCAGGCGGAAGGGCTCCCTGAACCCGTCTAATTCCAGATCGGACTGAAGGTCTTGTTCTTTGAGCCATGTCTCCGTTACGGCGAGGATGCAAGCACTTTTGTACTCCTCCACGAACTTGACATTTGCCTGGAGTTCGTCAATTTTGTTTCGGAGTGACTGGACGTTGGCCAGGATGACTGAAGGCCGGGGTGTCCGACGGAGACCCTGTCTCTTTCGCCTCTGGCGCACGCCGCCTCGTCTCCCCCTCTTCCTTACCCTAGATGGCCCGTTGGCTCCAGCATGATTCCTTGCTGGAAGCACAGGCTGGATGATCTCCGCAGGGAAGGTAGCCAAGGGATCCACGGTGCCGGCAGCGTTATTCCGCAGAAGCAGGAGGAATTCACGGCCATACAGAGTTTCACCAAGTCCACTCAAAGTGTCAGAAAAGTATATAAAATAGCAGAAGGATTTTCATACCCCGGTGAGTCATTGTTTCCTATACAAATTTTAAGACGCTAATGTTAAAGACTTAAATACAAGGACGAGAGTTACGACTCACGCATTCTCACTCACGCTCGCACCACTGCCGCTGCCTGTCGCCATTACCAGCGCCAGCCTCTCCACCCGCCAGCCTCACTGCATAGATGGTTCAAGCAACAAAGTCAATCAGTCGCGCCACTCTGCGTTATCTATTGCTCTGGGTCCTGCTAGTAGTTGCGATAGATGACGTAACCAGCGCGTCATGGCCTGTTTTGGGGCTACTCGGCCTGCAAACAATTTCCCGAATTTCAAAAATTTTTCAGACCTTTGTATCGGATAAATTGTACACATCAGATCAATAAAAAATGACGTCATTTCTCCCCAAATTGGCCGATATTTTATCGATCCGATAAAGATCGTACATGCCTAATTTTTTTTCAAATCTTGGATTCCTGCGTGAACAATTAAATGTTTCATTTTTGAAATGTTGCCTGTTTTAGGTTTACTTGTAGCTGAGCATTCGTTGCCCCTCGCGCTCTCACTGTCTACTTTCACTCGATACCACCAAACCTTGGATCACGTCCCAACTGGTTTTTATCAGGTAGCAGTATTACAGTGAATTTACCCACCACGAAGGATGTTGTGTAGCATACACTAGTAGCACCTAAAAACCGAGAAAGTGCACCTTTATCCGAGAAATTCCTACCAAAACTTAGAATACACCGAGGTTTACTGAAGATTTGAGGCCAACTTGGTAAACCTCTGAAATTTTACAGAGGCATCCCGAAGTCTGTCTGGTTTACTTAAGTTTGGACGACACCTTGATTTTGCTTTCTCTCAAGGTGCCCTTATTTAAAAATTACATTGGGTATCTGATTTGTTTTTAAATTGATGCTTTTGCTGATTGAATATATTCTGAATACTGAACATGTGTTTTTGTTGTTGTTATACAAAACCCAAAACCAGTGAAGTTGGCACGCTGTGTAAATCGTAAATAAAAACAGAATACAATGATTTGAAAATCCTTTTCAACCGATATTCAACTGAATGCACTGCAAAGACAAGTTACTTAATGTTCGAACAGGTAAACTTTGTAATTTTTTGCAAATATTAGCTCATTTGGAATTTGATGCCTGCAACATGTTTCAAAAAAGCTGGCACAAGTGGCAAAAAAGAATGAGAGAGTTGAGGAATGCTCATCAAACCCTTATTTGGAACATCCCACAGGTGAACGGGCTAATTGGGAACAGGTGGGTGCCATGATTGGGTATTAAAGCAGCTTCCCTGAAATGCTCAGTCATTCACAAACAAGGATGGGACGAGGGTCACCACTTAGTGAACAAATGCATGAGCTGATTGTCGAACAGTTTAAAAACAACATTCCTCAACGAGCTATTGCAAGAAACTTAGGGATTTCATCATCTACGGTCCGTAATATCGTCAAAAGGTTCAGAGAATCTGGAGAAATCACTGCACGTAAGCGACAAGGCCAAAAACCAACATTGAATGCCCATGACCTTCGATCCCTCAGGCGGTACTGCATCAAAAACCGACATCAGTGTGTAAAGGACATCACCACATGGGCTCAGGAACACCTCAGAAAACCACTGTCAGTAACTACAGTTCGTTGCTACATCTGCAAGTGCAAGTTAAAACTCTACAATGCAAAGCGAAATCCATTTATCAACAGCACCCAGAAACGTTGCCGGCTTCGCTGGGCCCAAGCTCATCTAACGTGTCGAAGGACGTTGTGCCCTTCAGACCAAAGAGGAAAAGAACCATCCGGACTGTTATAGGCGCAAAGTTCAAAAGCTAGCATCTGTGATGGTATGGGGGTGTAATAGTGCCCAAGGCATGGGCAACTTACACATATGTGAAGGCACCATTAATGCTGAAAGGTACATACAGGTTTTGGAGCAACATATGTTGCCATCCAAGCAACGTCTTTTTCATGGACGCCCGTGCTTATTTCAGCAAGACAATGCCAAGCCACATTCTGCACGTGTTACAACAGCATGGCTCCATAGTAAAGGAGTGCGGGTACTAGACTGGCCTGCCTGTAGTCCAGACCCGTCTCCCATTGAAAATTTGTGGCGCATTATGAAGCGTAAAATACGACAAAGGAGACCCCGGACTGTTGAACAACTTAAGCTGTACATCAAGCAAGAATGGGAAAGAGTTCCACCTGAAAAGCTTCAAAAATTGGTCTCCTCAGTTCCCAAACGTTTACTGAGTGTCGTCAAAAGGAAAGGCGATGTAACACAGTGGTAAAAAGGCCCCTGTGCCAACTTTTTTGCAATGTGTTGCTGCCTTTAAATTCTGAGTTAATGATTATTTGCAAAAAAAAAAAAAAAGTTTCTCAGTTTGAACATTAAATATCTTGTCTTTGCAGTGTATTCAATTGAATACAAGTTGAAAAGGATTTGCAAATCATTGTATTCTGTTTTTATCTACGATTTACATAACGTGCCAACTTCACTGGTCTTGGGTTTGTATATAATGGTGGTGGTCTGCCCTGTGCCAGTTCCTGTATGCAGCACTGACAAAGCAGGCTGAACTACACTACTGACCATTCCAAAGTTTCCACGAAATTCTGCAAATATTCATGTTTTTTATACATCTTGATGAGCATCTTAATGTGTCAAAAAGGACATGATGCTTGATTTCCATAAGAATCCACCTGTCATTGCCCAAACCTTTCTCGAAGACACAGCAGGGGAAACGGTCATTCAGTACAAGTATTTAGGCACCATCCTGGAAAATAAACTTACTTTTGAGGCCAACTCGGATGCCGTCTGTAGGAAGGCAAATCGGAGGTTGTTCTATTTGAGGAAACTTAGGTGCTTTAACGTTGATAAAAAGCTTCTTAAAATGTTTTATTCATCTTTTATTGAGTCCATTTTAACTTTTGCTTTGATCTGCTGGTTTGGAAACCTCAGCATTTCAAATAAAAACAAGCTGAAGAATGTGGTCAAACTCTGCCAAAAAACAATTGGTATTAGCTTGAATGATCTTCAGTATCTGTATCAAGCCAGAGCCAGTCAGTGGGTAAAGGCCATTTTGGCGAACGCTCTCATCCTCTTCATGCAGAGTTTCAGCTTCAGCCGTCAAAGATAAGGTACTCTTTCTCCTGTGGGGTCAAATCAAACTGGTATCTTAAATCATTTGTCCCATCTGCTGTTAGGTTTTTAAAAAACCTGTAGGTGAGCTTGTTGGGAACATTGCGCCCGTTACACTGTGATGACTGTATTTACTGTATTTAGTGTATACTGTAATGCAAGATTTATTTATTGTGTTGTTGATATGTGAGAGATGCATTTTGTTAGTCCTGTTGCAAACCAAATTGCCCTTCGGGGACATGAAAGATTTTCAAATCAAATCAAATCTGACAATTTTTCGGTCACCGAAAAAATTTTCGGATGGTTTTCCATTTAAGAATTTGGGAGCTGAAAAAAATTCAGGAAAATTCACAGAAAGTTTGGGGAATTATGGATTGGGGGATTTTGGAATGGTCAGTACTGTAAGCCTGTACTTCATCCAGACTGCATCTAGGGCCTGGCTTAATTACACTGCACCTCGTTGGCCAGGCAGTACTGGTAATTTGCATTATTTATTGGTGTTTGGACTGCAGTACTGGAGGGAGGTCTTTAATGAGGCATGTGTTTTGACTGTCTTCACACCTCCCCGTTGTTCTGGTGTGAGCATAGGCCTAGCAGACAAACTTCGGTCTACCTCGATAAAATTTTTCAGAGGTTAACCAACTTGGCCTCAAATCTTCAGTAAACCTTGGCGTATTCTAAGTTTTCATAGGAATTTCATGGAAAAATGTGCACTTTCTCGGTTTTTGGGTGCTATTAGTGATACAGCTGGGTATTGTGCTGGACACAATAACCTGACACCAATTGGCAATGTTATTCTTTTGACTGTAAAGTATTGTTTTTATGCACCATTTTTTTTGCAACCATTTTCGATACATAATAGCCCTGACATATTTCAGTTGGTACCTGACGGCACCATTTTTAGATGCCCAGCCCTTGTTTTAACTCATTATCTTTGTTATTTTTGAAAATGATGGCCATTTGAAATGTGATGCCTGCAATACATTCCAGTGAAGTTGGGACAGGTGCAGGTTCATCACTGTGAAACATTACCTCTCCTAACACCACACAGTAGTCACTTTGGAACTGAGGACACCAACTTGTGGAAAACGTGTTTATGTTCTGGGCTGTTGGAGTACTTCCAGTTCTCCGTAGTTGGGGTCTCTCGGCATATTTTGAGTCTCATAATCTGTCACGTGTTTTCAATGGGACATTAGTCTGGTATTGGGCAGGGGAGTCTAGTACCCGCAAACCCTCTGTGACTATGAAACTACGCTGTTATTGTAATTGCAGAGTGTGGCTAGGCATTTTCCTGCTGAAATAAGCAGGGACATCCTGGAAAAAGAGGATGTCTGGAAGACTGTGTGTGTACCAAATTGCATGTGTCCTCCTCTATGGCAGTGTTGCCTTAATAGATTTACAGGTTACCCATGCACTAATGCAGCCCCAGACCATGACAGCTGCTGGCTTTTGAATGTTCCACCAACATCATTTGTGATGGTCCCCCTCCTCTACGGCCCTGAGAACATGAGATCCATTATTTTCAAAAAAAAGAAAAACCTTCTCACTTGACGTTAGTTCAGTTCAGAGGAATTCAAGCCTTGGGAAGCAGGCTGTGCCTCTAGATGTTGTTGAGATATGGCTTCCTCTTTGTGTAGTGGAGTTATTACTTGCACTTTAGGATCCCACAATGAACTATGTTTACTGACACAGATCCATTGAAGTATTCAATGAAGTCTTCAATCATAGAAGTATCTCTGTTCTAGATGCAGTGCCGTCTGAGGGCTTAGAGGTCAGGCACTTCCAATATCGGTATAGGGCATTGTCTTTTTCGCTCGGAGATTGCTCCGGTTTCTTGTTAAACATTTTTGAAACTTTTGTGGCATGTTGGACAAGCATTGGGGAGACCTTAGTTTAGTTGGTGAAGCATTAGAGAAACCTTGGTCCTGTTGGTTAACATTGCGGAAGCCTTGCTCTTTTTGGTTAATATTAGGGAAAACTTAGCTTGGTTGGTCAACACCGGGGAAACATTGTTATAATGTTTGTCAACCATTGATGAAACGGTTTTGCTGTTGGCTAAATGTTGGGGAAACCCTAGTCCTGTTGGTTACCATTGCGGGAAACCCTGGTGTAACCCTGTTGGTTAAATACTGGTAAAGCCTTTGTTTTGGTTAAATGGGAGTGAAGCCTTGGTCTTCTTGATTAAACATAGAGGAAACCATTTTTTTCTGTTGGTTGAACTTTAAGCAAACGTTCGCCGAATGTTTTCTTGGCCCTGTCAGGATGAGGACGAGGGTAAGCTGGAGATCAGTCGACTGATGGATTCAGGCGAGGACAATGTGACGGAGCAGACTCATCATATCATCATCCCCAGCTACACCTCCTGGTTTGACTACAATTGGTAAGAGCTCCACTTCCACAGTGTCCAGTGATGGCGAGCAGCTTTTGGGCACTTGGTTTGGGAGGGGAGTTTATTCCGTCTCTGGGAATTAGCCAGATGTTGAAGCAGACTGAGTTGAGTCTTATTTTTCCTTGTGCTGGGTATGACTCCAGCATCGTGCATAGACTGGCCATCATGCTTGCCAGCTTCTGTTTGTATCGTGTCTAAAGCCAAGCTTTGTAGATGAACTCTGTAAGAATAATAAAACTCGCTGGCATGTGCTGATAAATCTGGCGTTTCAGAGCTTCTGTGAATTCAGGGTGACTGTAATTCAGCTTATGCAACTAAAATGTTCCACTTGCATTCATTGCAGAATAAGAATATTTTCACTGCCTCTGAGTTTTTATAAGTAGTTGAAAGACATGCCTTTATTTGGATGCTCAAGGCTACTTGAAAGTGAAAGCTGCAAATCTAAATGAAAGTGAGTGTGTGTGTGTGTGTGTGTGTGTGTGTGCGTGTATGTGCTTGTATGAATGTGTCCTGCCACTGAGCACTCGCTCTTCCTTGCTTTGCCACAGTATTCACCGAATTGAGAGAAGGGCTCTTCCTGAATTCTTTAACGGAAAGAACAAATCCAAGTCTCCGGAAATGTGAGTGTACATAAATATTCTGTCCGGACAAGCGCACTGTAGACTCTCTACATTTACATATAAAAGTGTTATTAGATATGCTCTCCCAGAAAAGTACATGCACACATTTTTTTACAATCGGATGCTTAAATAATTGTACAGTGACTCTTTTTAAAGAGCAGTATTTTTGACATGGATCCCAATCAGGTGTACAGTGTATGTGGATTTACAGCTGTCATGGGAATTCTGTAATAAGGCTGAAAATTTTCAACTTATGCCATCGATTTTACATTTAAGAATGCAGCCAAAGAATGTTTCTGTTTGGGCTGTCAGTTCCGAGGCTATGGCTTCTGTATTCTGTTCTCTTGGAGGCGCTCTTATACTTGTGTAAAAAAAAAAAAAAAGAATGCTTAGAAGTATAGAAAATTCCACAAAATTGGCAGATATTAATGATCTTGGTGTCAACTCTATTAGATTCAGCTGTTGAATCCAATGGGCTTCTTAGTTTTTCTGTGAAAGCAAAGGAAATGCATGATTTTTCACATTTTACGTGTACAATGGTCAACTTTAACCCGTTGCCACTCAGACTGCCTGTATTTGGCCCGTCAGGGAAGTTGTTAACATACTACGTCATTTACACAGCTTGTATGTAATTGAGATACTTATGCCACATATCGTCGGAAAGCTAAGATTCTTGAGATTCAATTGATGCCAACCATTTCAAAGTATAATCATTACAGCAGCTTCAATCAACGCCTATGTCAGACCACAAACAAACAAACAGTTACAAAACTGATGTAGCTCACCAATGAAGCACTTATAAGTGCGTCTAATGCGAATTTCGATCAATTTTTGTGCTTGGTGTCATGGTTTGGAGGCTTTGAGAGCTTTCTTTGTTGCTCTCGTCCGGGAGGATATCATTTTGCTCTCAATCGGATTCCTGGGCCAGCTGGCATTAATTGGGGGCGTCGTCCGGATTCTATTTAAGCCCCAGTTCCGCCTCACCTCCCTTGCCAGAGTGTCAGTGTTATGTTTGCCGGTAAGGTCTCTAGTAAGAGAGTTGTTGAGGTTTAGCTGCATATTTGAGGAAAAGTTCTACTTGTAGATGGCAAGGGAATCTTTCTGTGCACCGTCTGGTGCCATTTCCCTTTATCTTGGTTTCTGAGATTTTTTCCCTTTCTTTTCGTCCTGTTGAGCTCGCTTTGCTTCCTTGCCTCGGACAACATCCCGGTCCGTTGGAAGCGCGAGTCTTGCTCTCTTATTTTATTTGTGTCTCTCTCTCTCTCTCTCATCTGCGTGTCCCCCTTTTTTCTGGCCGCTGCGTTTGGCGTCACCAGCCATCTCACTTGGACGCACTTATCGAAGTGACTATTCGCACTTATTTAATAATATCAAGTTTAGCGGCAATTGTGGTGTCCAAAGGTGGATGTCGACCTTAACTTTCTCATTACATGTACACTGAAAGGTTCCATTTCACCGTGTTCACCAGAAGAGTACGTTATCCCGTGAGCCAAAACCTGGATCCGTTATTGTAACTTCGTAGAAACCTTCTGAGGGCAGTTCAAGTATTTTTCCATCAGAACAAGTATGATGTGCTGATATTTTAAAATGAAAATATTCTCTAAAAAGTATGTGAACATTAATGCGAACAATTAGCTTGCAGCTTTGTAAGAAACGTTTTTTTTTTCTGTACTGCGATGAGCACTAGGCCTCCTACAGACGAATGCCCTGACAATTTTGCATATCACTCATACGAAAAGAAAATCTCACAAAAGACCGCTATTTTATATAACTTTTCCTTGGTTAGCTTTTCTGTGAAACCTTTCCTCGGTTCTGGTCTTAAATGGTTACATGTCATGATCAGTGTCGCTTAAACTTAGATAACTCGACGACATCCCCCAGATTATGCTACTAGTGCGCGCAAGCAAGGAAAATACACTATATGAAGGCTTGATTCCACCGGGAGCGTCTTGCCGCGTTACTGGTGCGACATGGTTACCGGAGTTGATCCCCGGCCATTCTAGACGACGGTTGTGATTCCACCAGCTGTGCCATGGCACGCAGCCTCCCAGAAGCGGCTCTCGGCACTGCTCCGCCGAAAATACGTGCAGAGTCTATTTCTGCCGCTGGCGAGCCGCAGTCGCGCTAATCTGAATATAGCAGGGATACATTTTCCCATAGTTCGACCTATACATTTATTTGATCAAACTATTTACTATTTGTACAAATGGGAATCGCACACCAGATCGTGCCAGGCAGGAAGTAACTATCAAGGGGGAAAACAGTTTTAACCACTTCAAACTGAGTGTTTTGCTTCATTGAAATCATTTCTTTAATCTCTGTGTCTCATCAAATCCTGAGGTAATAGCCATAAATAGGGGTCATAAACACACAGGCAAGAATTGGCTGAATTTGCGATGTGCATTAAAGGGGTTGAATTTGTCTAATGGCCAACAGGACAGACTTTTTGCTTTCATTTCATTCTTGATTATTTGATCAAAATGAAAAGGGCTGAAAAATCTGTCAAAAATGCATGTTTTTTGATACAATGGTATTTTGACACTTCAAACTGAATTTTTTATTCATACAGACATTGTGTACTTAGACCTTGAACTTGTCCCTCAAGAAACTTTTAAAAGTGGAAAAATGATGTACTTCCTGCATTTTTACTTTGAAAGCAAGATGACCACTTAATTGTACATCATAATCTAATGGAATTGACACTTAAATCTTTTCCCTTTGGCCAATTTTTTTTGTCATGTTCTTGATTTGGTAAGCTCTATGGGGGTGGCAGAGTAGCCTGGTGTTTGGTTCCTTGACTGGTAACTGAAGAGTTGCGGCTTCAAGCCCCCAGTGGGGCATTTGATTCTGACTTGAGGTGGGGAGGTGAAGTTAGGAAGAATTCTGCCATTGGGCCCTTGAGCAAGGCTTAACCGCAAAATTGCTCCAGGGGCTTTACCCCCTTTCTCTCTATCCCTCCTCACTTGCAACTCTTCTGTCTGGAATTTGTCCCTTGGCAGCCTTGAAAAAGAGAAACATGATCTCAGTGGAATTTACCAGGTTAAATTAAGGTTAAAAAAGAACAGGATTCACCATGTCTGGACCTTAAATCTCTGTCCTCGTTTTCTTTTCTCTGGGATGTATGACGAATCAGCTGAACAGATAGTGCTTCTCATTGGCCAGACTGTTTACACCTGACTCCCTGGTAACGGGAGGGTCCAGAGGCAGCGATTGGCAGACCTTTGATGGACAGTGATTTGATGATCCAAGATCTAAAAAAAACAGATGATACTACTTTCACTTTTGATAGAATGTGTCGCTCATGATAGCAGGGTATTTCCTGCATTATCAAGAAAACTCTGTCATTTCAGCCCATAAAGTTTTTGGTGTCCGTTTCATATTTGACCCCAAGAGCTCATAGGTTCACATAGCTCAGGATCAGTGTACACGCATTCATATCACAACAGGGCTCATGCCCCGTTTAAAAGTTTTCATTGAAAGCCATCTCAGTCCGTCTGCATTTGATCACGCTTGATCACCTGTTTTTCAGATACCTGGCCTACCGTAACTTCATGATTGACACATACCGGCTGAACCCCCAGGAGTACCTGACCTCCACATCGTGTCGCCGCAACCTAACGGGTGATGTGTGCGCCGTCATGAGGTGAGGGACCAGAGCTCTGCATGCTGGGTATCGGTCAGTAATGACATCATGTTACCTTTAACCCGTGGTGGTGCAATGCTGTTAGGCCTTTCTCTGAGACCTCGTATGAGGCTAATGCACATACAGACTTCCCTGTTGACCTTCATCACATTTGCTTGTGTTTGTGTGGGTGAGACGAGTCATACGTTGGCATATGCAATTGAGGGTTATGGTGTGGGAGCTGTGTGCCAGGAAGGACCTGTCTGCTGACTCTGTGCCAGAGTACTATGTATTGTGTTTACACATGCATAAGTGAAGCTGCATTTGTAGACACTTTATATTCATATTATGCAAACATTACTGTATGTGTCGTCACTCACTCCTGTGCCTTCTCACCACTCTTAGAGTGCACGCTTTCCTGGAACAGTGGGGGCTGGTGAATTATCAGGTGGACGCAGAGAGCCGGCCCCTCCCTATGGGCCCCCCGCCAACCCCCCACTTCAACGTGCTGGCGGACACGCCGTCTGGCCTGATGCCCCTGCTGCACCGCCCATCTCAGGTGCAGCCCGCCTCCTCCCTCAGCACGATGGCCCACACTGAGAGGGGAGCTCATGCCAAACCATCTCTGTCTGACGTTCGTATGAGTAATCAGTCAGGCTTCTGCAAAATTTTCAAAGAGCAATAATTTCAAGGGGCGTAGTGTCTATTTGATTCACGGTGATTGTCGATGTGCCTTCTGGACAGTGATAGATTTGAATAGGTGTTATATTTGGTTGGTTGGAGTGGGACGGAAAGTTAACAGCCAAAAGGAAAAATATTTCCTGGTTTTTCAGAATTGACAAAATTGAGGGAAACCAAAAATTTTGATTCCAGAGTCCTCTTTAAAACTGGTCACTGAAATGGATGTCAGTTGACCATCCTGCTGGAGTCATCTGTTCAGAAGGCATGTGTTTACAGTGTTGCTGTGATGAGGTATTTTCTTCTTTGCCTTGGTTGTACAGCAGTGAGTTAGGAGGGCTGCAGTGCATGGTGTCTAGCGCACTTGAAGTAGTCCGGTGATTACTTGAGGCTCCTCTCACACTTTGCCACGCCCACCCTGCTGCACAGGTCTCCGCCTCTCAGCAGATGCTCAGTTTCCCAGAGAAGGTCCGAGAGAAGCCCTCAGAGCTGCAGAACTTTGGGTTGCGCATGGACATCTACGCCAAGAGGAACCCCAAAGTGAGTCTCACTGGAGCTCCACCACTGAGCTGGTCTAGATATACTTGCCTTCTCCCTCCTGGGCGAAAGCGTTCTCCTTTTTTTTTTTTTTTTTTTTTTGGGAATAAGCGCATGTTGTAGTTTCTGTGCCGTGTTCGGGTCGTGAGCTCAATGAAATGTGATGTGCCATGCACAGGATGGCTGACCCTGTTCACACAGCTCTGTGTGAGCTGTGGTTTGAGACGCCAATCCAAGGGTTCATCCATTTTCACAAGATATCGGTATCAGACCGAAAAATTTTGACTGAGGCTTCCCTAAAAGTAGCCCCAGTCAAAATTTTTCAGTCTGATACCGATATCTAGGCTTTAGGTATTGGCTGATACCGATGACCAATCCGATACCAGGGTTTGGTTGTTAAGCTGTATGCCTCATTGTGTGGAAAAGACTGAGGTCCTTCTTTCACATGTGAAGCAGTATCTGGCTTGACATAAAACATTGCTGCCATAACCATGTAAAAGAAATGTCAGAAATAAATGCATAAGTATAATTGCGCTGAATTGCCATTTATTAAAATAATGGTTTCCAATGCCAGTTGGGCCCATTGTCACTGATGCCTGATCCAGTTATTTGAGTCAGTATTGGCCTGATATCTGTGTCAGTCGGCATCTGTGTGTGCTCCAGGACTGGAGCCTGTGCTTTGTGGCTGGTTTTGGCACTGAGACACCAGCTCTGTATTTCTAAGTGGGACGGAATGAATAGGAATTTATTATTTGTTTGATTTGTACTTCATCATTTTCATTTACAGGGATCTTGTGTTCTCTACTTTTGGCCTCAGAAAATAATCATTAGTTAATTCCAAATAATTTTTACAATTTAAAAGTACTGTTGAAAGTGATATGAATGCACCAAGGTCAGTCTATCTTTGAATCCATTGGGGAAATTTCTTTTGGGACTAGAGTCTTTAAAAGCTGCAGTACCTGAAGTTAATACTATAATTTGCAAAAAATCTCAGTGAATTACGATCTATGGTCACCTTGGCCTGTAAATGACTGAAAATGAGGAATGCTTGTTTTATTTTAAGGTAAGCGCAAATGCTGTAAATGTATAAGCAATATATAAGCCAAATGGCACAGACCGCATGTGCATAAACTGCTAATCACTGTTTTATATCTGTGGTTGGATCTGAAAAAGGGAAGGTAATGGTGATTACCCCTCTACATTTTTGCGTGTAAATCTCAGCTGGCAGTCTCTGAAAAATGCATCACCTCTGTTTCTCTCTAATGTTCACCTGCAGTAATGGAGTAAGTATTCTCCATTAATGCTGCTGTTCGACTAGTTGCTTGAATCTCTGTGATCCTGCAGGCTTGTTTGCATTAGCTTGCAGTGAGCTACAGTTTGTTAGCTTTAGGAGCTGATTAGTCATCTGAGGTTCTGGACTGTGCACTAATAGCTGTGGTGATTGACCCCCTCCACAGAGTAAAGGGGCCAGTGCTGGGAGGGAGTGGACTGAGCAGGAGACCCTGCTGCTTTTGGAGGTGAGTGAGTTCTCAACAGCCAATCACACACAGCCTCTCATTATCCTGAGTCAATAAAGAGTGAAAATGGCAGTATCTGCACCAGGCTTAACAAATACAAGCAGTGCTTTACTGACATCAGTGACACACACACACACACACACCCCATAAGGGTGATGAGAATTGGCCCACTTGCATGTTGTAGAAGGAGACTGAATGAGGACATGCTGTTTGGCGTGGGTTGCTTACCATGTTCTTGAAAGAAAAGCTGCTGTTGATTAAGTGGTAGTCTGGTCAGGTTTAATACCAGGCTATTGCAGCACATCACTTGGGCCCTAATTTCAACAAGACAAGAGGACCAGATGGGGCTGTCTTGGTTCAATCTGCTGGTGGGGAATTGTTTCCCTTCTCAGAGAATTTTACTGCATAATATGGTTCACCATGGGATACACCACCTTTGCAAAGATTTTTATTTGGTCAAATTAGGGGGAAAAAAAGTGTTTCCATGTTTCTGTGGTCGGCGGGGACTCTCAGGAAGAAGAATAAGCTTAAAACCATCGAAGAGAAGAATAAGAAATCAAAATTTCAACTCAAATCTAGTTCAGAAACCTAAGGAGCAGTTCACTTGCTGGACACAATTTTGAATTATAGAAGAGCGAGGGATAAGAATATTGCTTTGCTTTAGTTGTATCCTTCTGCTTGGCTGAAAGCAATTCGAGCAATAGCAGTAGAGCTGAAAAACGGAGAAAAATGAGTGTTTCTTGTTGAACCTGAGAAAAGAGGTCATGCGATGAACATCCCAGTTAAAATAACAGCTCTGAACAGCAGTAAGGGTTTAATTTAATGCGGAGAATTGGCGGATATGGAGGAGAAAAAAATCCAGGAGGGACTAACGAGCCAGAAAGTTTCATGTAGAACCCCAATTCCGAAATAGTTGGGATGAAGTGTAAATTGTGAATAAAATCAAAATGCAATGACTTTCAGATCACATGAGCCAATATGTTATTTACAATAGAACATGGATAGCATTTCAAATGTTGAAACTGTGAGACATCTTACATTTTTATCCACAAAATTAGCTTATTTCAAATTTCTGGCTGCAACAGGTCTCAAAAAAGTTGGGACACTGGCAAAAAAGGGCTAAAATATACAGGTATAAGAGCATCAGCTGAAAGAACATTTAGCAAGTAAGTAAGTTAACTGGCATCAGGTGTGTAACATGATTGGCTGTAAAAGGGATGTCTTGGAGAGGCTGAGTCACTCAGAAGTAAAGATGGCCAGCGGCTCTCCAAACTCTGAAGGCTTGCGTAAAAAAATTGTGGAATATGTCTTGGATCAACTCCTGAATCTGCATGTAATATCTGGAGATTTCAGTTCACACTGAGCAAAGTACTGATTAAAGAGGTAAAATAATAGAAACATTGTACAAAACCCACAACCAGTGAAGTTGGCAAGTTATGTAAATCGTAGATAAAGACAGAATACAATGATTTGCAAATCCTTTTCAACCTATATTCAATTGAATACACTGCAAAGACAAGTTACTTAATGTTCGAACAGGCAGCTTTGTATTTTTTTGCAAATATTAACTCATTTGGAATTTGATGCCTGCAACATGTTTCAAAAAAGCTGGCACAAGTGGCAAAAAAGACTGAGAGAGTTGAGGAATGCTCATCAAACACTTATTTGGAACACCCCACAGGTGAACGAGCTAATTAGGAACAGGTGGGTGCCATGATTGGGAATAAAAGCTGCTTCCCTGAAATGCTCAGTCATTCACAAACAAGGATGGGGCAAGGGTCACCACTTAGTGAACAAATGCATGAGCTGATTGTCGAACAGTTTAAAAACAACATTCCTCAACGAGCTATTGCAAGAAAATTTAGGGATTTCATCATCTACGGTCTGTAAAATCGTCAAAAGGTTCAGAGAATCTGCAGAAATCACTGCATGTAAGCGATAAGGCCGAAAACCAACATTGAATGCCCGTGACCTTCGATCCCTCAGGTGGTACTGCATCAAAAACCGACATCAGTGTGTAAAGGACATCACCACATGGGCTCAGAAACACTTCAGAAAACCACTGTCGGTAACTACAGCTCGTCGCTACATCTGCAAGTGCAAGTTAAAACTCTACAATGCAAAGCGAAAGCCATTTATCAACAGCACCCAGAAATGCAGGCGGCTTCGCTGGTCCCAAGCTCATGTAAGATGAACTGATGCAAAGTGGAAAAGTGTTCTGTGGTCTGACGAGTCCACATTTCAAATTGTTTTTGGAAACTGTGGACGTCGTGTCCTCCGGACCAAAGAGGAAAAGAACCATCCGGACTGTTATAGGCGCAAAGTTCAAAAGCCAGCATCTGTGATCGTATGGGGGTGTATTAGTGCCCAAGGCATGGGCAACGTACACATATGTGAAGGCACCATTAATGCTGAAAGGTACATACAGGTTTTAGAGCAACATATGTTGCCATCCAAGCAACGTCTTTTTCATGGACGCCCGTGTTTTGTCCAGCAGTTGATCACCTGTTCTGAGAGGCTGTGTTCTTGTGTTTTAGGGGTGTGTTTATCTGTATATATCACCTACCCGGCCAGTCCTTGCCTCTTGCTGCTCTTTTTCATCAAGTGGTTATTTCTCTCTTCCTCCTTCCCTTTTTCTCTCCCTCCCTCCATCTTTCCCAGGCCCTAGAGATGTATAAGGATGACTGGAATAAGGTGTCAGAGCACGTGGGCAGCCGCACACAGGATGAGTGCATCCTGCACTTCCTGCGGCTGCCCATTGAGGACCCGTATCTGGAGGACTCAGACGCCTCCCTCGGTCCCCTGGCCTACCAGCCAATCCCCTTCAGCCAGTCTGGGAACCCTGTTATGAGCACTGTAGCCTTTCTGGCCTCTGTGGTCGACCCTCGAGTGGCAGCTGCTGCAGCCAAGGCAGCATTAGGTGAGTGTGTGTGTGAGTGTGTCAGTCCCAGTCAGTTATTCTATATTTTAGTGAGTCAGTGTTTGCGTTTCAGCAAGTGAATTACTCAGTATTTTAGTGAGTGATTCAGTGTGTCTCTGAGTGGGAGATTTAAGGAATGGTTCACCCAAAAATGACATTTCCGCCATCGTGAAGCATCTTAAGTAAGCGCTCTGGGAGTAAGCCAGAATAACTCTGTAGCTGCCTTCTGAACAAGTGGAGTCTTTTTCTTTTTTTTTTTTTTTTAAAAAGAGTCCAGAAAACAGCCAAATTTGATAATAAAGCTACTCCCTACGGCTCCTGTACAAATCTCCTGAAGCCGAACAATCACACTGTGATCAGAGAAGTCCTGAGTGTAATACACCATTATTTAGTGTAAATCTTCACACCACTCTTTGGTTTCAAAAAGTTTTGATGCGTCCACTAGGGATCCCAGTGTGAGGAAATTTTCCCGCGGGGTACTACAACATTTGACAACATCGTGTTACTGATTAGACCAGACATTTTACAAGAAAAAATATTCTGCAATGATGCACATTAGCAGTAGAGTCTTGAAAGGTGCTGTATTCGATATTCAGAAACCACTAGATGTTGCACTGGAGCACCAACATCTCACACCAAAGCAAACGGGCACGTCGGCCGCATGCCTCCGCACAACCAGCCCAGCTACCGAAACCATTACAGAGAAACGAGGATTGACGGATGGAGAAAGTGTGACTACATTCTCTTCAGACATCATTACTCAACTGTATCTTTAAATTGCAAATTGTTTTCTACTATCAATTAATGTTCAAAATTTTATACTGTATATGGAACCTTTACCATTAGGTCTTTAGATCTTCCCCTTAATTTGATCAAAACATACGCTAATAAGGCTAGTTAAGTTGTGAAAAAAAAACAAACAAAAAAACGGATAGCAATGACTAACTCGCAAATATTAAACAGAAATTGAGCTTGTAAAATGAGTAAGGAATCACTGCTTGGCATGGAATACCTGTACTGTAATTTAAAATGAGCCCAAAATTTCCTACAATTCCCAAATTGTAGTAGACTAAATTTGAACAGAACGGATGCTGAGAAGGTTGGTTTGTTATTATTTCATAATGAAACGAGCAACAACAATGAAACATTGTAATTACAAATTTGCTGATATGGACTTTTATTGATTAAATGAATGGGTAGGATGAATGCTTGGCTTAGGCAGGGCATTGGCCTGCTCAGGCTTTGATACAAAATAATTCAGAGAGTGATTCAGAGTTGCAGCGAGTGTTTCAGTGTCTTAATGTGCGAGTGATTCAGTGTTTCAGTGAATGTGTTTTTGATTGAGTGTTAAAATGTTTGTGTGAGCGAGCCTATGAGAGTAGCGAAGTAAATCCGTTGGTGAGACTGGTCGTATTTAGACGCCGATCAAGCACTTCAAATTTGTGAAAACTTTTTATTGTGCTATAATATCCTGTCAGGAACATGCTGACATGAAATAATTACATTGTATACAGTATTTGTGTAAGTGTCTGAAAGAAGACTTGCATTCTGACATTATTTCTGAATTGACTGGAACAGAAAATGATTTTTGGAGTGTGGCATGTGAATGCATGCATGTCTCTTCCTTCAGAGGAATTTTCGCGGGTGCGAGAGGAGGTCCCAATGGAGGTGGTGGAGAGTCATATGAGGAGGGTGCAGGACGGGACACGCGCTTTGTTCAGCCTGGAGAGCAGCGGCATCGCAGGCACAGCCCCTGACGAGCTGGATACCATCGGTACTGTCTATTTTCAGTCCTGACCTTTATTATACCAGGTAGGCTGTTTGGGAACTAGCATCTCATTTGCAGTGGCAACCAAGAATGGAAATGGGTATGGAGAGGAGGGCTTGGTTCTGCTGGTCAGGTGCCAGGGGAGGTGAGATGGCCAAATACGAACAGCTGTTTGTAGTGGTGTGTCGATTCCACCCATCCTCTGGATGTGATCTGAAATCATGAGATGTGAGGTGCATGTTCTTTGAGATGAATCTCTGTAATGGTGTAGTTCAGTGTGCCGCCAGCAGAGGGAAGCAGATTGCCAGGAGAGATGAGCTCTGAAGCATTAATGGGAGGCTGCTGTGCATAGTGTTTATGGGTCATTTAGCTTCTCCTCTGACTACCTCTCCCCTCCACTTCTCTGTGACTTTATACCACAGCCTGTCTTTGTTTCTTTCTGTACACATCAGTTCAATAACCAGTTCGTTTGAAAATAAATCATGTAGAAATGCAGCAGTGGGGGTCCCAGCGTGCATTGGGTGGAGGGAGCGATGCCATTCAAGGATATGGTGTGGCACAGCTCAGGGACAGTGTGTATATGCATTTTTGAGAGGGGGGCAGGACTGGAGTCGATGTGTTGCTGGCGATGTGTAGATTAGTGCAGCTGTGGCAGATGGGTGTGTGTCGGGGATGAACTGGGGCTGGAGTGGTGGTGGGGGATGGAGAGAACACATTGGAAATTGGGTCAGTGTGAGCTTTGTCTGTGCCACTGCCAACCATTTCTGCCTCTTCAGCAAATGAACCTAAACTGAGTGCAACCACAGGGGACCTCCAATCCAACTAGGCATCCAGTCAGGAACCAGGAACTTGCAAAAATAAAATGTGTGGTTATTTTGTGGATTTATTTTGCTACTGCAGAATTCTTCATCTGAGAGCAGTCAGTGAAATTGGGAAGGGCAAATGGCCTACATTTTCCCCCGCCTGGTTTAGAAGCAGGAAGTCTGTGGGAGAGGCCCTGTCTTTGGTCGGACATTGTGCCTGTAGGTCCGTTTTGCATTCTGTGTAATATGTTAAAGCAGCCTCATAGACTTGTGCAGGCTGTTTGAGTTGCGCTTTGCCGTATTTTATTGTCACTTTGAAACTGACATTAATTTTTCATTCAGCCTGTTGCAGGTTGATGCCCTCCTCTTGTATAATGGATGCCCTAAGCCTGTGCGCCCTCGCGTTGTTTAATTAAACAGACTAGCACTGGGCACACGGGAAATGGCCCAGCAAATATTTAATCCACAGATCAGGGCTATTTCCACCCAGCTGTTTTTTCTGGTCCTCAAGCAGTCCCCTGTTGTTTCAGCTGAGTCACAAACCATAATCGACTTGATCAGTTCAGTTGCCTTTTTGATTGATCTCCCCCAACCTGCACACAGGCAGCTTTCAGCGCATTTTTGTTGTTGCTGCTTTACAGAGACTTAAGGTCACGTGGTCTCCAGATGGCCTCTTATTGGCCGAGGAGCTAAACAGTCATCGCTCTCAGTCTTTGAAGAATACATCTCAAATTCTATTCAGAAAGTTTTGCAATTTCAGATTCCTCAACATGAATGTGAGCCATCCTCATCTTGACTCACTCTTTTTCTTCGCGGTGCTTAGAGTATGAAGCGGCTCCTGAGGAGAGTTTCTCAGTAAACGGGGTAAAAGACCTGCCACAGCTGAACAGCTTCCGAGCGCTGAGCCAGCTCCTATAACATCTCAAAGCTCCGCATCTGGTCACAGGCATGAGCAAGAAGGCAAAACAAAATGTGAAAATGGAACAAGCCACATTCTTTTTGACAAACTGTCTCAAATCAGCCCCACTTAATGTCACTTAATCAGCCACTAAATGTCCTCTTTACATCATTCATTCCCATTGGCATATGTAATAAATTCGTCGAACTAGAGGCACTGCCTTCACCCAGAGTCTCAGTGTTTGTACCCTGCCCTGGTGCACCCTTACGGTAAGATATATCTGTCCCCTGTACAGGAGCTGAGCCTGAGAAGATGGAGCCTAACCCTGAGTCCCAGCAGCCCGACAAGGTGAAGTAGGATCACGGCTCTGGGGTCAGCTGTGGGTCAGTGGGTGAGGGAGGTAGCAGTCATCTGAGGTCATCGGCTGGTCATTAGGCCTTACGGGAACACTGATCTGAGTTCAGTGTTAGGTCACACTGTGACATCTGGAAAACTGTCATATATTTTGGTTATCTCGGACCCGCTCTATTCATCCATGTCAATGATACTCTGTTCAGCTTAAATCAATCGCTCAATCTCCTCCATTGTGATAAAGGAACGAGCAGTGGTAATTAAAATCCCAGCATAGAATGTCATTTCATTGCACTATCCACATGGATCACAATTTATTACCCAACTTTTGTTTCATAATGGGGTTTGATTGTGAGGGAGACTATATGACTCAGTGGCTAGCGTGGACCCCTAAAATAAATGTGCGCAATTTCTGAAATGGCAGTTGGTCCTGTGACTCTATGCATTTGTAGCTCATTTGTCCCCCTATCTCAGGCTGAGGACGGGGAGGACACTGAGAGACCCAGCTTTTCGGGGGAAAGGTCAGCAGAGGGAGGCCATCTGAGGAGCGATGGCATGGAGCTGGCAGAGAGGGAGGAGGCGGAGGCTGAAGGAATGCAGGAGAGCAGGACAGGTTTGTGTCAGACACTGTGACTCGGGGAGCCCGGGGTGTGGCTGTCAAACCAGAGGGAATGTTTGTGTTTCACAGACTTCTCACCAACTGTAGGAAATGGAAAAATTGAGTCTGAATTATTGTTTTGTTTTTTTACATTGTTCGGTGATGATGATGATGTGATTTAGTTTAATTTTTGTCAGGACAACTAAACTCATCTTTTGTTTTTGTGCCTCGTTAAAAAGTGTGGTTGAAACATGACTGCTCTCCTCCAGGGGGGATCCTCTGAAAGACAGCAGGAGTTTGCCAGTGTAAAGGAGTAGTGGCTTTGTCCTGAATAATTTTCAAATGCCTACCCGCGTTACCTCACGTTGGACTGCAAATTGGAATAGGTCCCCTTACGATTTAAATGGCCTTCATCACAGCATGCTCTGATGTGAGGACGTCAGTCAAGCTGACCATTCTGGCATGCATGTTTAAATATCTTGACAATCTGTCATATGGGAATCTTTTCATTTTTAATTGTTTGAAGTTAACAAAGATGTAGTTAGCTTGGTAACAAAGCTAGCTAGTGCTTTAATAACATTATCAGTGATTCAGTAAAAGCCTGACAAAGGCTTGATTTTGCCAAGAGTTATGCTAGCGATGTTTATATTTTGTTTCTGGCTCAGTTAATGTGTATTTCTCTAACGTTACTGGTGTACACCTTTATCTCACATCTACAGTAGCGAGTGTGTGAGTTCATAATGTAACTAAAATCTTCTCTCTGGAAGTCAGGAGCGCCACAAAGTTCAGCAATCTACAATATAACAGAAAGAAAGTGAAAATTTCTCTAAAATATGACCGCTAATGTGTCCTATACGGTAACATGTTTTATTAATTTTCACAGAACGTCAAGAGTAAACAACAAAAATGAAGGAATGATTTTTGAAACAATAATAATGCACTAAATAGCATTATAATATATAGAAAGCTTTATTATTTTTTCCAAAAGAACTGCTCTTTTTAGCTGCTTGATTCTACGGCTTGATGACTACACCTCTTTTTTTGTTTTTACCCCTCAGCCCTCAAGGCTGACGGGGTATTGCTATCCTTCGTGCGGTTGGGCGGGCGAGTGGGCGTCTCCAAAAACTTTGACATCGGGCTGAGGGGTATTCTATGCATTGCACGCCTATTTTTTCTACTTTCTATTTTGGTGGCTATACTAGTATTTTGGCATTTAATTTCTTAAGTATTTTTGGACTGTCTGAAATAAGTCGTGTTTAAAGATGGAGTCCATGATGACCGGTGTCTGGTTTGATGACTGAACGTGTTTTTTGTTAGTACTCACCATTTTCAGAGTCAGGGTCAGAGCTGGCAAAGGACAAGGTTCACAAACCATCAAAATTGGCCCTGTCTAAAAACAAATAATCATTGGTGTCATTTATTGACATAATAGCCTAAATTTTAAAAAATGAATGTTATAAGCCTTACTGCCCCATGGTTGCCATGGCAACGGAACAGGAAATTGCACCATGCAAAATGTCATTATTTGGCATATTTTCAATCCCAAGAGCAAACGAGTTCAATATATTGTCTTATAAACTATGTATATCAATTATTATATAAATGATTAACAATTCAACATTACCAGGATGTCTGGCCTATGGTTGCCATTGCAACGGGAGAGGAAATTGTTCCATTCAAAATGTCATTATTTGGCATATTTTCAATCCGAAGAGCAAAAGAGTTCAATATATTGTCTTATAATATTTGATATACATAAATTATATAAATAATTAACAATTCAGCATTATCAAGATGAGTGGTCCATTGTTGCCATGGCAATGGGAGATATAAATAATAAATATAAATAAATAAAGTATAAATATTAATTAGAAATGTTTAATATAACTGTTAGGTCTGAAAAAAATACTGATATTAGGTCTAGAAAAAAATAGGTTTGATTCCTATTATGTCCCAAATAGAAATAGGGTGGGTGGGTAGGTAGGTAGGTAGGAACATTTTATTTTTTTTAAATATTTTAATGCAGTACTTCTTAATAAAATTTTAAACCACAATAGAGCCACTCTATAGGCCCTATACTCAAATCTCTACAGTAATCTCAAAAATAATTTTTTTTGTCCAAAAAGTGTGCAACGATAGTAGGCAAGATACCTTAAGCAATCAAAAATGCCAATAAAATGTTTAGGTTAGGGGGAAAATGGGGACTGTATGGGTATTTTTTTCTATGCCTTATCACACTTATACTGGAGCAAAATTATATTTGTCTTTCATATTTCTGAATTAATTCAGTTCACAAACTTCAAAGTTGCATAATATGATGCGTGCTCAAGGGCCGAGCTGATCGAGGGGCGAAATGTCGGGCATCGATCAGGCATCAGATAGCCTATAGGCCCATCTTATTTTTCAAAGAGTTATTTATTGATTCTACATCTCTACCATAACTCAGAATATCCGTATATGAGCAGATTTTTATAGATTTTGCATAGATAAAACTTACCTTTCCTCGTGTGCCTGTAGTTCACCTAGAGCATTTCCTCATCGGATCATTGTCGAAAGACGAAACTGGGTCATCGCGCCGAAAAGCCTGACGCCACTGATTATCTGGCTCGTACATCGAGTAATTAGGCCTAACACTCAACGACACTAAACTATTTACTCGATATTTACATATCAGACATATTAGAGAAGAATCATCATTCAAAATATTACGCGTCAACAAAGCAGGAAATGCGAACAGCTGTACATCAAAGAACGCCGCTTACGCAAGAGGTGCAATTGAAAAGTTGGATTTCAATATGAAATACGATTCGTGCTTAGTGTTGAATCCTTATCGAAAAACAGGCAATCCACACATTTGTTTCATTACACCTAAAAATACTTACAGTTGTATGAAATAACGTTACATTTTAAGTTATTATTTAAAAAAAAAAATCACGAAATTCAATTTTATTTCCGTTTGTAAATGCCAATCCCACATTTATATATTTTGCGTAACTACCCAGACAGCATGACTACATAGAAACAATGTTGATTTTCCATCTGAATCATCAGAACGGTTGACATTAAAATATCAATGCAAAATCAATGTTGAATCACTGTTACAATAGCGATGGAAACCCGACGTTGATACAGCAACATTGAAAAAGAAAAACAAAGAGAATTTGAGTTAGAAAAATTAGCAAGAGAAGAGAAAAAAGAAAGAGAGAAAGAGGAAAGAGCAGAAAGAGAGAGACAGAGACAGAGAGATTTTGAATTAGAGAAATTCGATAGAGAGAAGACTCCAAATGGAGCAACTAAAAATTAGAATGGCAACAGAAAATAAATTTCGGGCTAGCCAGGAGGTAAAACTGGTGTCTCCATTTGCAGAAAAGGATGTTGACAACTATTTCCAGTGTTTTGAAAAGGTGGCAAAGAGTTGCCAGTGGCCAAAGGAACACTGGCCTCTGATGTTGCAAACTGTCCTCAAGGGTAAAGCTCAACAAGCCTATTCGGCTTTGTCTGCAGATGATTCCTCTGATTATGAGGTTGTCAAAAAGGTTATTTTGAGAGCTTATGAGTTGGTTCCAGAGGCTTACCGACAGAAATTCAGGGGTCTGAAGAAATCTGAAAATCAGACTTATGTGGAATTTGCTAATGAGAAGAAGGTTTGCTTTGAGCGCTGGTGTACTTCTATGGAGGTCAAGGATGATTTCAACTCACTAAAAGAGATGGTGTTAGTTGAAGAATTCAAGAACTGTGTTAAGGATGATATTAAGACCTACCTTAATGAGAAGCAAGCACTGAATTTGCAATCAGCTGCCAAATTTGCAGATGAATATGCTCTCACACGTAAGTCCAAATTTCAGTCTAGCAGTAACAATAGATGGTCCCAATTTCAGAAAAAGGGTTACGGTGATACCCAAGATTCCTCACCCAAAGACAAAGACAAATCTGGTGATGGTGCTCAGAAATCCAGTAACAGGTCTGATCAAAGTGTAAAAGCTGACAGTGACAAAAGTGGTCTAGTTTGCAGTTATTGCAAGAAATCTGGTCATGTTACAACTAACTGTTGGTTCCTAAAGGCTAAGAAAGAAAAAGAAAAGGATACCAAACCAAATGCCTTTGTGAAAACAAGGTTAGAAACCCCTGTAGTAGATAACCAATCTGCTAAATTGCCTGCTTCTTGTGGGGCTAAAAAGCCTGATACAGCTGACTTCGTGAGGGAGGAATTTCTTCCATTTGTGTCAGAGGGATTTGTGGCTCTGAATGAGCATACTACTCCTGTCCCCATATATATACTAAGGGATACCGGAGCTTCTCAGTCACTTTTGTTGATGGACTCCTTGGAGTTACGTGATGAGACCGCTTCAGGGGATTTCATACTTGTACAAGGTATTGAAGGGAGGACTGTATCTGTACCCCTGCGCTCTATATTCTTGAAGTCAGATTTAGTTACAGGACAGGTAAAGGTGGGACTTATGTCAAGTCTACCTATAAAGGGTGTTTCTCTGTTGCTAGGCAATGACCTGGCTGGGGGCAAAGTAGTTCCCCCTGTACATCTTACTTCATAGCCGAGCACTGAAGATGGGGATGAGGACCCATCTCTGTATCCTTCTTGCGCGGTGACTCGTGCTATGGCCAAGAAGGCTAAAGAAGAAGATGTTGTGGTGCCGTCCAGCACATTGAATAGTCAGGACTCAGGTGGTTCGCCTCATGACTCTGTTTGGCCTACTATGGTTTCTCCGTTTGAGGACTTATCAGATACTTTTATCAGTTCTCTATTCAGCCAGCCGGATGGGTCTGGTGATTCTGATGTGTCTGGAGACTTGTCTCTGTCCAGAAAGCGGTTGATTGAGGAGCAAACTAATGATCCTGAAATTTGTGCACAAAGGAGGAGAGCCCTTCCTGATAAAGAAATAGACGCAGTTCCAGTTGGGTATTATCTCAAGGATGGTGTGTTGATGCGGAAGTTGCGCCCTCCTGATATCCCTGCCAATGCAGATTGGGCAGTGGTTAGGCAAATTGTTGTTCCGAAGGTCTACAGGAATGAGATCTTAACAATGGCTCATAGTTAACCTTTAGGAGGTCATCTTGGTGTTAACAAGACTGTTGATAAAATCATGAAACACTTCTTTTGGCCTGGGCTTCGGAAAGACGTTTCCAACTTTTGCAAAACCTGTCACACTTGTCAAGTAGTTGGAAAACACCAGTTAGACCCACCTGTAGCTCCATTGCAGCCTATCCCAGCATTTGGAGAGCCCTTCTCTAAGGTCATTGTTGATTGTGTTGGTCCATTACCCAAGACTAGATCTGGAAATCAGTACTTGTTGACAATCATGTGTGCATCTACCAGATTCCCTGAAGCCATACCTCTAGGTAACATCAAGGCAACTGCAATCTCAAAGGCTTTGATAAAGTTCTTCACGTTGTTTGGCCTTCCCAGGGAAATTCAGTCAGACCAAGGTAACAATTTCACTTCAGGATTGTTTCAACAGGTTGTGTATGAACTAGGTGCAAAGCAGATTCTTTCTAGTGCCTATCATCCAGAAAGTCAGGGTGCCTTAGAGTGGTTTCATTCCACTCTCAAGACAATGATGAGGACCTATTGTTATGACCATGAGAAAGACTGGGATGAAGGTGTTCATTTGCTGTTGTTTGCAGCTAGAGAAGCAGTGCAGGAGTCTACTGGATTCAGTCCATTTGAGCTAGTATTTGGTCATGAAGTGAGAGGACCTTTGCTATTATTGAGTGAACAATGGCAAGAGGAAGAGCCGTACATCAGTCTGTTAGACTATGTTAGCAAGTTCAAGGAAAGATTGCGTGCAGCTTGTGACCTAGCCAAAGAGAACTTGAAATCAAGTCAGGGAAAAATGACAACTTGGTATGATCATAAGGCTAGAAGCCGTGAGTTTAAACCAGGAGACAAGGTCCTTGTGTTGTTTCCCTTGCAGTCCAATCCATTGCAGGCTAGATTTCATGGTCCTTATGTAATTCTGACAAAACTCAATGATCTCAATTACATTGTGAAGACTCCAGATAGGAGAAAACCAAAACAATTGTGTCACATTAACATGCTGAAGACTTATCATGACAGAAATGCTAGGGTTGCAGCTGTCACTTCAGATTCTCCAATGGCTGAGATGTGTGAAGATGAGGGGGAGTTTCGAGATGATGAACCTAGAATTAAAGCTGAAGTTCTTTCATGTAAATTGTCAAATTCTGAAGTGTTGCAAAATCTTGATGTATAACTCCAGCACTTAGAACCCTCACAGAGAGATCAGTTTAAGAGGTTGATCAAGAAATATGAGGATCTGTTTCCTGATGTTCCAAAAAGAGTTTCTATAGCCTCTCATGATGTCGATGTTGGTGATGCCAAACCAATAAAACAGCATCCATACCGGATGAATCCTGAAAAGAGAAAGATTGCTGAGAAAGAGGTTGAGTACATGTTAGAACATGATATTATCAGACCCTCCAACTCAGATTGGAGTTCACCCTGTGTGATAGTTCCAAAACCTGATGGAAGTACTAGATTCTGTACAGATTATCGCAAAGTCAATGCTGTAACTAGAACTGATGTGTTTCCAATACCTAGGATTGATGATTGTATCGATAGAGTTGGGCAAGCAAAGTTTCTGACCAAGATTGATTTATTGAAGGGTTATTGGTGTGTGCCTTTAACTGAGAGGGCCAAGAGCATCTCTGCTTTAGCCACACCATCTGGGTTGTACCAGTATGAAGTCCTACCCTTTGGGATGAAAAATGCCCCAGCCACATTCCAAAGGATGATACAGTCTACAATCGCCGGATTGCCACACACGGGTGCGTACATCGATGACCTGATCACATGGAGTGACTCCTGGGAAGAACATCTAAAAGATGTAGAGACGTTGTTCCAGCGCCTGACCCAGGCTAACCTGACTGTTAACCTGAACAAGAGTGACTTTGGTTGTGCTACTGTCACCTATCTTGGCTACGTCATAGGCCAGGGTAAGGTGGCACCCATAAATGCTAAAGTCCAAGCCATCATGGACTTTCCAGTTCCTGACAACAAAAAAGCTTTGCGCCGCTTCCTTGGAATGATCAGGTACCACCGCAAGTTTTGCAAGAACTTTGCTGAGATTGCTCTCAGTCTAACTAACCAACTGAAGAAAGGCGTAAAGTTCACTTGGGATGATGCATGCCAGAGAGCCTTCGATCGCCTAAAGTCTCTGCCGTGTCACTTCCCCGTGCTCAAATCTCCTGACTTCAAAAAACCGTTCTCCATCGCGGTCGATGCTAGCGACCAAGCTTGTGGATCTGTGCTCCAACAGAGAAGTGACTCTGATGACATTGAGCATCCCGTGGCATACTTCTCCAGGAAGTTCAATCGCCACCAAAGGAACTATTCCACAATAGAGAAGGAGCTGTTGGCTCTGGTCCTTTCTTTACAACTCTTTGAGGTTTATGTTTGTACAGGACAAAAGCCAATGATTGTGTACACTGACCACAATCCGTTAATGTTTTTGAGTAAGATGAAAAACAAGAATCGGAGATTGTTGAATTGGAGTTCGATTTTACAGGAGTTTGACTTGGAAATTAAGCATGTGAAGGGTACAGACAATGTAATTGCTGATTGCTTATCCCGTGTTTGAATATGTATATATATATCGTGTGTTTATTTGAATATTGTATGATATGTATATAAAGACAAGTGTTCACTTAACCATTTTGTATTGAAAAGAAAAATTTTGCCTTTATGAGTCAAAATTTTTCCCTTTTGGAATGGAGGTGTAGTGTGAATATAGGCCACTGGATGGCAGTATTTACCCTTTTTTTTCAGCTCAGACTGGGGTTATGTTTGGACATGTTTTCAGACATGTCTGGGGCAAGTCCCCGAAAATTAAAAAAAAAAGACGTCTAAATGTGGGTGGGGTCTGCAAAAGAGTATATAAAGGGGAGAATTGAGACAGTAAAGTAGAAGGAGAAATTGCAAGAAGGATACACGTGACCAGACCTGTCATTTCTGTTCAAGACCTGTGAAGTTTTCTTTTGTGGATTTTTGCCTGTAATAGAGCCTTTTCCTCACCCAGCACATCACCAGAAAACCCACAAGGACTGTTAATATTTCTGTTTTTTTTTTGTTTTCCAATCAATCTTGGTCTGTAGTTGTAAATAGTAGTTTAGTCTTTGTTTGTTAATTAAATGTGTTGAGGTTTTTAAAACTGTGTCTGTCATCCCTTGCTGTTGTTGTTGCGTTGTAAATCTAATAAAAAATTGGGGCCATAACAGCTTTGATGTGATCTGTACTGTAGGTCTCACACAGTCTATTTCTGTATGGAGAATGTGTCTGACTCACATTAGTTCTGTCTAATGGAGCGGAAGGTATAGGTCTCACTCTGTCTTTTTCAGTATGAATGAAGGTGTCGGACTTACACTGACTTTGTTTAAGTGGAGTGTAAATTCTAGGTCTAACATTCTATGTCAGTACGAGAGAAGGGGTAGAACTCGCACTAACTTTGTTCTAGTTGTGTAAAAGTTATTAGTATCTCACACTCTCCTTCAGTGTGGGAGAAGGTGTGACACTCCCACTGACAGTTCCAATAGAGCAAAAGTGGTGGTCACACAATGTCCTCTTCTGTGGGGGTAAAGGCGGAGGTCTCACACTGTTACTGTTTCAGGGCAGGTGAAAGTTTCACACTGCGTGTCAGAGCAGGAGAAGGTGGAGGTCTCGCACTGTGTTTTAGAGCAAAAGAAGGTGGAGGTCTCGTACTGTGTTTCAGAGCAGGAGAAGGTGGAGCTTTCGCACTGTGTTTCACAGCAGGAGAAGGTGGAGGTCTCGCACTGCGTTTAGAGCAAGAGAAGGTGGAGGTCTCGCTCCTGTGTTTCAGAGTAGGAGAAGGTGGAGGTCTCGTACGGTGTTTTAGAGCAGGAGAAGGTGGAGGTCTCACACTGTTTCAGAGCAGGAGAAGGTGGAGGTTTCATGCTGGGTTTCATAGCCGTAGAGGGTTGAGGTCTCATACTGTGTTTTAGAGTAGGAGAAGGTGGAGGTCTCGCACTGTGTTTTAGAGTAGGTGAAGGTCTCACACTGTATTTCAGAGCAGAGAAGGTGGAGGTCTCATACTCTTTCAGAGCAGGAGAAGGTGGAGCTTTCGCACTGTGTTTCAGAGCAGGAGAAGGTGGAGCTTTCGCACTGTGTTTCAGAGCAGGAGAAGGTGGAGGTCTCGCACTGTGTTTCAGAGCAGAGAAGGTGGAGGTCTCATACTCTTTTAGAGCAGGAGAAGGTGGAGGTCTCGCACTGTGTTTCAGAGCAGAGAAGGTGGAGGTCTCGCACTGTTTCAGAGCAGGAGAATGTGGAGGTCTCATACTCTTTTAGAGCAGGAGAAGGTGGAGGTCTCGCACTGTGTTTCAGAGCAGAGAAGGTGGAGGTCTCATACTCTTTTAGAGCAGGAGAAGGTGGAGGTCTTGCACTGTGTTTCAGAGCAGGTGAAGGTGTAGAGCTCGCTGTGCTTCTGTTACAGAGAGGGAGAAGGTGGAAGTTGAGGAGGCAGCCCAGGGCCCTAAGGAAGGAGAGCGGGAGGAGGGCAGGAGGAGGCTGGAGTCAGAGCTGGGGGAGGGGAACGTCGCCACAGCTGCTGCCGCTGCCCTCGCATCAGCTGCCACCAAGGCCAAGGTGAGACACGCCCCTCAAACACAGATCCGCCTGCTCTGTCACCCTCCCCTCACCCTGCACTGGCTGGACCTTCATTGCATCAGATTACTACATCTTGTGTACATCATTCTGAGTGCTGGTACTTTCCTTTAAGCACTCACTGCTGGTTGCCTTTCTGAGGCTTTATCTCTCTTTTTTTTTTCTCTTCTTTTCCCCCTCTCTCTATCCCCCTCTACTCTAGCACCTGGCAGCGGTGGAGGAGCGGAAGATAAAATCTCTGGTGGCGCTGTTGGTTGAGACCCAGATGAAGAAACTGGAGATCAAACTGAGACACTTTGAAGAGCTTGAGACCATCATGGACCGGGAGAAAGAGGCGGTGAGCGTCTCCCTTGCAGCCGAACCTTTGCCCTCACCAGAGGCTCCCTGCACATATACTCCCACCCCATAGAACTGCAGCCTGACACCACCGCCCTTCAACACCTCCACCATCCTTATGCACAAACTCCCTGTCCCCCTAAACCATTTAGGTCTCCACCAGCCTAAAGCACATGAAGCCTCACCGCAATGCTGCCTTTAGATCCTTCCTGCATGTAGATGTTGCTCACTGCTTGGCGTGGTTAATTTGTGAGCGTAGGGTCGGGGAATAAGCGGTCACATGGGTGTGTTCATCATCATCATCACAGTTTCCACCTGGTAGTTTAACAGTTCACCTTGGTGCTGCACCTCCAGTAATTCAGCCTTTTCCACCCCTCTTCATCTTAAACCTGGGTTACAGTAAAGCTGTCTGATGTCACATCCCTGACTTGGGGAAGACTCTTTTTCCAGAGTCCAGTTCTTCCCTTTCCAAACCTAAAAGATGTTCTTAGAAAAAGGGAGCTTGTAGGAAGATCTACGGTCTCTGGCAGCTGGAATTAAATCAGAGCAGTGGTTTGGTAGCGAATTGAGAGCAGAGGTTGGAGAGCATCCAGCAGGGCTCTCCATCTCTATTCCATGAAAGCACTGGCATTTCACAAATTCCCCTTGTTATTCTGCTGACAGTTCCACTTAGGCAAAGTGGAGATAGTGTTTTATAGGAAGGCCTGGCAGGGATGTTTCTCATCTATGGTGGCTCAGGAGGTCAGGAGAGGGTGGTGGGGGGGATCGGCGGGCTGTGGTGCCTCCTGTCTGGACCAGTGTGTGGGGGGTTTTAGGGGGGGGGGGGGGGTGGGGCAGGGAGGAGGTCGGGTTGTCAGAGGGGTAGCAGGAAGCGGTGGATTCAGAGATTTGCTCCTGATTGGATGTCCCCTAAAAAGCACAGCAGTCTGGCACTAAGGTTGGGTTTCCTGCTGGCATTTGGGGAAATGTCAGCACAGCAGTAAAAGTCGGCCTGGCCTTCACTCCCACTGTCCTGGGTTATGGGGGGTTACTGCATGAGGACTGGCTCTTCCCTCTCTGACAGGAGCACAACTCGTGACCCGGTACCTTTTGCTACTGTCCTCTTCATTTAAAATCAGTCATCTCAGAGATGTCCCCCCCCCCCAGAAAAATTTTCCCAAGGGGTATTGTTGCTGTCATGTCTGTTTGTCCATCAGTTCGTCCGTGCACATCTCCAGAACAAACTTAACTTGACCTTGTTTGAACTATTAGGGAGTGAGTTTGCCTGCATTAACATAATTGCTAGCCTGCCTGTTGTGGGAAGAATTGTCGAAGTTTGGTCTGATTTGAAAAGCTGGCTAGCCAGAAAAAAAGTACAATTCAATTTAACTGCGGCCTCAGAATGCGCTTAGATCGTAATTTCTTAACCTTACTTTTAAGCAAGTCATAAAATTTTGTGTGTGTGATCTGGGGAATGCTATTTGTAGAGCTCAGAAATTGCTAATATTTTGTTGACAAATGGTAAATCTCTTTGAATAATGTTTGATTTTTAAGTTTTGAAGCTACACGAAGAAATTTCTGATCGCCAGATGGTCCAACTCCATTTGTAAATAAACAAAGCCACTGTTCTCTCTCCCTCTCCCCTTGGGGGCAGTGCCTTATGTTCTGCATCACACTGAGTGTTGTGTGGCTGATGCCTGCTCTTGTCAGCTCTTATTAGTGTATTTGGGTCGTCATGTTGCACTTATATCAGCTAAGCAAACCCATATCCTAAAAGTTTATTCACCTAGTATGTGCCTTTACCCCAAGATTAAACCTACAGGGGACCTCCCGCCTTACTGTAATGTCAAATAGAGATGATTCTTGTTTTGTTTTATTTTATTTATTTATTTTCTGTGAATGGTAATCATCAATTGACTAAGATGCACATAGATTCTTGCTCCTTGTTGCTGTTGGTGGCTGCATCAGCAACTGCACTCAGCATTTAAGATTACTTTATTCTCAGGTTGACCATCATAATGTTTTACTGGAAAATAAATGCAATTTAATGCCACTAAAATTGCTTAAATATATTGAGACATGGATGGAATAAGTCATGTCCTGCAAAAATCTACTTTGATGGGGAGGGGTCTGTGTTCTGATATCAGTGTAGTATCTTGCATCAATGAATGCCCCCTACAGATGAGCTTACATGGCAAACCACCAAATGCTATTCAGTTGTTACATCGGTTCAAGACCAAATATACATATTATGGGACAACAATATATATTGTCTGGCCTCATACACTGCCTGGCCATAAAAAAAAAAAAGTTATTTGCATTTAAATAAGCAAATACTTAAGAGCCTATGATGGAGTCATTATTGCAGTGATGAATACAGTTCCGATGACAACAGTTCTTTTTACCCCCATTGATAAAGTACAAAGCCTCTAGGTTTTATAACAACCATGTCAAAAGACTCATCCAGTGGTCATGGAAAAGATGTCTTTGTTTTAAGAGGAGACAGTTGGCTGAAATCACTGGAATTGGGTGAAGAACTTCCTAACGCATCATCAAAGCCCGGAAGGATAGTGGTGAACTGTCAACTTCTCAAGAGAGAAGGGTTGGGGCGAAAAAATAATAAATAATAGTGGTTGGCAATTGCCAAAAGGCTTGAAGGCTTGTTGTAAAAGATAAAAAGATGTAAAAACCCATGGCCATTTTAAATTGTGAAAGGAAGAGCATTTTTGCATGCACTATGTGACCAGGACTTGCAGGATTAGGATTAAACAGTTGCATGACTATAAGTAAGCCACTCACTAGCTGGGCTATTAGGGAAAAAAAACTGTCAATTTGCTATAGAGCATACAGATTGGACTGTGGAGCAGTGGAAGAAAGTGATGTGGTCTGATGAGACCAGATTGACCCTCTTCCAGAGCGATGGGTGTGTCAGGCTAAGAAAGGAAGCATTTGAAGCGGTGCGTCCATCATGCATAGTACCACTGTGTGAGCCTCCGGACCCAGCGTTATGATCTGGGGTTACTTCAGTTATCACGTCTAGACTTGGCAGTGTTTATATCAATAAAATGAAGTCAGCAGTCATTCCTGCATGTTCTGGATGACCAAGTTGACCAGTAGATTCTTAAAATCCCTGAAGGGACAGACATATTCCAGGATCAGAATGCCAAGATTCATTCGGCTCAAATTGTGAAAGAATGGTTCAGAGAATAGGATCATTTTCACATGACTTTGCCATTGCAGAATCCTGACCTTAGCCACCTGAAAGTCTTTGGGATGTATTAGCGAATTTTTTGCGGAGTGGTTTGACTCTCCTGTCATCAATACAAGATCATCAATTAATGCAACTCTGGCCAGAAATAAATGCTGTAACTTTGCATAAGATTGATGATGTGATGCCTTGACTGAAGTGCACGGCGACATAGGTGGTTCAACTTGATTATTAGAGTGAGCTACTCTGTTTATTCTATTTTTTGGCCTGGCAGTGTAGTGTACTTCTCATCCATATAATAAACTGGTCTCATGTTTTATGAGTGTTTTGTGACTGTTTTGAGTGTTTTATGAGTGTTATTATTACTTGTTTGCTTGATTTCCCTGGTTTTTGAAATTAAACTTCCCCATACTCAGTCCAACTTCTCATTTTTATTATACCCCCGCCACGATGTAGTCTGGAGTATATAGTGCTCCGCGCGTCCGTCCGTCTGTCCGTGTGTCTGTGCGTCCGGATTCGTTCAAACATAAAGCGGGGGTATGTGAGCTCTGCTCGCTTCTACACTTGTTAGATTTTGTTATCGATGCGTTCACTTAAATCAGTGGTCCTCAGCATTAATATTGGGGCCCACAGTGTCTGCTGGTTTTTATTCAAATCACAATTGCAATTGTATGAAGCTGTTCATAAAAAGAGGGGAAAAAATGTAACCAACAAAACTGAAGAATTCTTAGCCAATTGGTGAAAATTAATCTACACATAGTTGTGGAAACTAATCGTTTATTAGACCAGTAAATGATGAAAATCCAGACCTGTTTTGTCACGTTGATATAATTAAGTTCACTCAAATTATTTTGAGAGAACGCTTGTGTTCAGCAACCTAATTTGGTGCTTACTGATTCCATCACTGTCGAACTTGACCGGTTGAAAAATTCTGTCTCCTGAAATTACTTGCAATATTTTCAAGTGTCTTTTATTTATTTATTCATTTATTTTGGCACGCATGGACATGTCTGTCAAAATGTGGTTTAAAGTTAAGTACAGCTAATTATGTTAATTACTAGCTTGTTTAAATCTTCCAATTGCAACTGTGGTTGGATCAAAAACCACCATACACAGTGGGCCCCCAGGGAGAAAGCTGAGAATATTTAGTTTAAACTACAACTTGCTAGTTGGTCAGCATCAGCCATAATTCATGCATATTTACACCGTACACCATTCATGGGTAGAGAATGTTTGCTTGAGAATGCGTGAGAACATTTGCTTGCTGGTAGCTAGGCTAGCAGCAGTTTGCTAGCATCCACATGCGGTCACATTGGTAAAGAATTGATGTGAATATGGGTGGTACCGAGCAAGAGTTCCCGTCCAACAACCTCTCTCGAAGCTCAAGTTCTCCTTTAACGGTGGGTTAGACAGCAAGTAACGTTAGCGAAATTGGGACCATGTCCGTTGCTGGCTGGCTATCATAGCTAGTGGTAGACCACTAAGTTTACAGTTTAATCAAATTCTCGTCTGACTCCGACGTTACCTTGAGCTGAATTTTTTTCTAAGGTCTGCCTATTTTTGTTGTTGAGGCCATACAACTCAATGACCATTAGTATTTCTGATTTCTCATCTTTAGTTGCTATTTGCTTTTAAAGCAGGGTCATTCCACCTCAAATCAGCAGATTAGAAAAAAAATTCCCGCTTGACCATCTCTGATTTGCTTGATTTTTTTTTTTTTTTTTTTTTTTGAACTTTGACTATAATGTAGTAACTTTTGTGCAATATTAGCCTGGTACTAGCAATAATTTCGGATTCATAAATTTTTGAAAAAGTGCCCATACGGCCATTTTCGCGACATTCCGACGTTTTTAAAATTATTACCATTTTTGAGGGGCTGTATCTTCGAAACCGTACAAGCTAGAGAGCTGATTTTTTTTATGCTGTCCTGTATGAGCACTCTGTATCTCCTTCTCTTATAGAATAAAAATGCATAAAGAATTTGCAGAAACAATTGTATTTTAGTTCTCATATGACCCAGCAAAAAACGAATTTCGCATTTTATTGTCGATATTCAATTGGCAATTGACAAAATATGACAAAATGTCCCAAAAAACTAAATATACTACCAGAAAGGTAATGACAATATCTGTTTATATACAAAGTTTCAAGTTGGTACTAAGTCTCTAAGTTACCTAGAAAAAATTCTTAAATCCAGCATTTTTGCCCTTTTTCGAATTATTGAGAACTTGTAGAAAATCACCAGAGAGTTTTCAATGGACATTTCAGTATACAGGCTGTACTTCTGCATTGTATTGTCTTGTCTGGACATGTTTGCTGATCTCGAATGGACAAGGCCTTTCAAACAAAATAGTTTGCTGCATGTTTTATTCCTCCCTGTCCGTGCTGTGTGAAAGTTTGGTGAATGACTCAAGCAAAAGTGCTTTATGATTTATACTAGATAAACATGATCAATTGTGTAGCAAAATTACCAGTACTGGAAGTGCTATGCTGAATGGCCACAGCTGAGGTTTTAACATATTAATAAATGTGTAAATATAGAACTTATAGTAACACAAGTAATTTTTATGCCTTGGCCTTCATTGCATGACATCATGCTTATGTCATCAGAAAATTCAGTGAGCTGTTCAGTTGATCGACAGCCATTGTAGACCAGACTTTGTCTGCAACAAACCACAACCCTTAAAGTTGCTTTGGAATGGTCTCTGCAGCACTTCATAGAGGCTTGCAGGTGAGCTTATGCTTGTACTTGGGCCCACAGAAGTGCTGTCAAGACTCTCCTTTTGTGAACTTGTCGCAATCGGTAATTTGGATGTCATTCTTGTAATACTACATATGTTTGTGGAACATCACTTCTTGTAGATATTTTTTTCACTAGTCATCATGAGAAATTAAGAAACCTTCACATCAGAGTGATGTTTGATCTGTATCATGATATGATTGTGCCACCAAAGAAATATTCTTGAAGTTCCGACCAAAAAAAAAATTCTCATTTTTTTCAATCGTGTTGAAAAAATTCCCAGTTTTTGCACTTATTGTATTATTATTAACCAAATTTTTTTTCTGCAATTCAATTTGCAACCCTTAAAGTTGATTTGGAATGGTCTCTACAGCACTTCATGGAGACTTGCAGGTGAGCCTATGCTTGTACTTGGGTCTACAAAAAGAAGTGCTGCCGAGACTCTCCTTTTGTGAACTTTTCACTCTCGATTATTATCAACCATCACTTTCTGCAGCTAAATGTTTTTCTTCACTGATCCTCATTAGAATTTTCACATCAGACTGATGGGTTGTTCCATATCAAGATTCCATATCAAGATATTTGCCATTTGTGAAATTTAAAGTTCTGGGCACACAACAAGCATATTCTTGAAATTTCCGAAAAATGGCAAAAATGCTCGATTTCAGAATTTTTTCTTGGTAACTTAGAGACTTAGTACCAACTTGAAACTTTGTATGTAAACAGATATTGTCATTACCTTTCTGGTAGTATATTTATGTTTTTGGTACATCTTGTCATATTTTGTCAATTGCCAATTGAATATCGACAATAAAATGCGAAATTCGTTTTTTGCTGGGTCATATGAGAAATAAAATACAATTGTTTCTGCAAATTCTTTGTATTTTTATTCTATAAGAGAAGGAGATTGTTCAACAAAAAAAGTAAGTCTCAGCTACTATTACAAGTGGTCCAAATATGGACTTGAAATGTGAATCTCACAAAGCGAGTGAAATTTATTTTGGATGTTTGAAAATTTTTTTAAATCAAACAGCAATGAATAGACACCTGAAACTGACCCCATACAGAGTGCACATACAGGACTAACAGCATAAAAAAAATCAGCTCTCTAGCTTGTGCGGTTTCGAAGATACAGCACCTCAAAAATGGTAATATTTTTAAAAACGTTCCGAATGTCGCGAAAATGACCATACGGATACTTTTTCAAAAAATGTATAAATCCGAAATTATTGCTAGTACCAGGCTAATATTGCACAAAGTTACTACATTATAGTCAAAGTTCATAAGAAAAAAATATCAAGCAAATCAGAGAGGGTCAAGCGGGAAGGTCCTGTTGAATTGAGGTGGAATGACCCAGCAAGTAGCTCTTAAGTGAATCTAATTAACTGAATCATCTAAGAAGCCTCAAAATGATTTTACCCTCACCTCCTTAATTATAGCCCACCTGATTGTGCAAATGCAAAGACTGAAAAGGAGATGCCTGCATTGAAGTTGCTTTTATGGAATACTGATCACGGCCGGAAATGATGAGTAGTGTTTAGTATCCTATGTAATGAACAACAAACTGCCTGCACCAGAAAAGTACCCACATGACTCTGGCCAATCTCACAATTGTCACTTGCAATACAGTGTACGTAAAATTAACGTCCCGCCATGAACAAGGTAATCTTAACAGAATTAAATCTGGAGTATGTCAATGTACCGTCTTATATGTCTAAAATGAGAATATTTTCTATCTGCCAGTCCATCGCAGGTACTCCCCCAGCTCCAACCAGTCAGAGGTACTCAACCAGCCCCAGTTTCCATGACTATCTGCTGGTACCCATTCATAAACCTGGGTGGAGGCGTGGACTGTGAGCGTAAAATGTTTTGCCCAAGAACACACCGCGAAGGCAGCGGCTAGGGCTTGAACCCAGGACCTTACGATCCCAAGTCAAGCCATTGCGCTTTTGCGTCTTCTTATTCTCTGTTTTATAAACTGATATTGTGTTCAGTCAACTTAGAACCTAATTCATGCTTATGAAGTCCAGTAATTTTATTTTTTTATTTTATTTTTTTACCCTTTCAGCAAAGTTTTCAATCGGGGTATTGCCGTTTTGTCCATTTTCTGTCCATCCGTCTGCCTGTCCATCCAACATACACACACACACACAGTGAAATACCTGTCTGCACCACTAGGGGCCACAGTGCCATTAAAAATGAGTGATCGGGGGGGTCTTGCGTGGGGAGGTAAGTTGTGTTGATCAATAGTCTGGCTCTGTTATTGCCATTAATCTGAGGAAGTGTGAAACTTCAGCCTTCACTGCAAATTGTAATCTGTTAAAAACCTAAGTATTGTCTCACTGATCTGCTGTCTGAGGACTGAGATTTGTAATTGATGCAATTGAACATAATAAACTTAAGGGTGTGAATTACAGATAATTGGAGCTTTTCTGACGCTCTAGCAAAGAACCATAAATTTCAAGTCTGCCATTTTGTTGTCCTCAATCTTGTGCCCTCATGTTATTCCCTTTCTCCACTCTGTATTCCCTTCTCTCTTCACACCCTCGTTTCTCTCTCTCTCTCTCGACCTCTCACACATTCTTTACTCTCACCATCTGTCTTTGACTCTTTTCCTCTCCCTCTCATTCTAGCTCACTCTTACACTAAGCCTCTCTTCCTCTCTCTCTGAAATTTAACTGGAATTTAACTATATTGGTGTGTTGTATGTTAATGCACAGCTGGCACTGGTTGCCTTGATCTGAGAGAATGTTGCGATTACTAGTTTTGATTACGACATTGTCGTCATTATCATGGTCGTTAGTGGGGTAGGTCAAATGGGATAATGCTTGTATAAAATTGTGGCGGCCCTGAGGTGACTGGCGGGCTTGTTAAATCGTGGCCGTGAGGAGAACTTGACGGGCGTTTATGGGCACTGGCTCAATTGCGCCCATGTCTTGGCATGCACTGTTACTGCATATCAGCAACACATCAATAAAGCATAGGAGCAGTGTAAATGTGTGGTATTTGTTTGTGCTAACTTGTGTGTATAGTACAGTGTTTCCCACAGATCAAGGATCTATTTGTGGTGGTGTGGTCTGGGGGGGGGAAACAATGTCAAATGTTTTTAGTCCGACCGCCGCCGCCGCCCTACGTGTTAACGCCATAACTTCAGTAATATTTCAGTTAGAAATTTAATGTTTTGCATATAAGTAAGTATCATAAAGAGGAAGAACTGATTCGATTTTGGACAATTTACAATTTCTAGATTGGCCACCAGGGGCCAAAAACTGAATAATCGCTGTTTTTATCATATCTCTGGAAGTATTTGTCCGATTGACCTCAAATCAAGTGCAAATGAAAGGTCATGACCCGAGGATGTGTCCCACGATGACATTATACCTGTTTGGTTCAAAATTTTGACAAGAGGTGGAGCTTTGTCACATAAAATGCACAATTTTTGCCATATCTTTGGAACCATTTGTCCAATTGACATGAAACTATGTGCAACTGCAAGTTCATGACCTCACAATGTGTCACATGGTGACATCATACCTGTATGGTTCAATATTTTGTCACCAGGTGGAGCTTTGTGATGGAAAATTACCATTTTGGCCATATCTTCAGAACCATTTGTCCGATTGACCTGAAATTAAGTTCAAATGAAAGGTCATGACCTGAGGGGCTTTTTTGTATTGGGTCTATTCAAGGATTGGGGAATTGGAGGCGTTCCGGGATAAACCCCAAGCCGTCGCCTCCGACTGCATAAGCCTAGTTGTGTATGGTATTTTTATATGCTCACTGATATGTGCTCTGATGTGATATGGGGGGGTGGGGGGGATATGGGGGGAGGGGGGGGCGCGAAGCTCCCCGAAGCTCCTAGGTTTTAGTGTTTTTTTTTTTTGTGCCCTTAGTGTACTAAGAATTCAATAAAATAATAAAAAACAGAATTATTATCCAATATATATTCATGCCAACAAACACATGCAATCTTTGATTTCGAAGTCAAGTCAAAATTCGTCACAAGCTCCAAGCTTGTAAAGAATTTAATCTGCCACTATTGCACTCAGATAAAAGTCAAATAACATTCATTGAATATAGCCAATATATCAATAAAATCATTGACTTCTTGGTCAACTCAAAAATCATGTCACCTAGTCACATGCTCATGGGATTTTATGAATTAAGACTTCCCCGTATGTACTGTGTAATAGCAAAAATGAAAAGTAAGAACATAATCACTGTAGATACACACCGCTAATAAATCTTTTTCCTTTATCTAATCATCTGTAAAAACCATCTGAGTTCTGTGAGTATTTTCAGCTTCCAGTTATTGACTAAAAACAGAATCCTGATGGAAATCCTGGAAATATTTGCATTACATATTAACCTAGTGAATAAGCCAAACAACAACGGAAAACAGTGTCACCAACTAGCCACATTCGCCTATATTTGGTGTCCAGTGGCGCTCCATTTACATGAAAAAACAAAAGTGAAACTACAAGGAAGGGCTCCTCGTCGAGGTCCTGAAGCACCTTTAATTATACAACGCGATAGAAAAGTTGCGTGTTGTGGTGGTATTGTTCGCTAATATTGCTAAAGGTAATGGAGTACCTGGGCCGCTGATGAAATAACCATGACTTAGCTTTGGAGCGAGACGCCCAGCTGCGTTAGCACTGATGACCCGTGCGTATGCTGGCCACAGTAACCAATTAATTCAGCATTCACCGAAGTCAAAATGTAGGGTGATAATGCTTCATATTAAAGTGTGCGAAAGTGAGGCAGGAAAATAAAGGTTTGTTGGTAAGCTTGCGTGATGCAATATTATGGTTTGACTGGCCATACTACCATTAATGGGAGCAGGCAAAGGTGCGTCAAAGAGCTAAGACGAGCATCCACTCGCACTCTCGGGGAATACTGGTACACGCTCAACCAACCACGCAACTTACCTACACTGTACAGCATTTGTCTCGAGGAGTTACATAAAGTGACGCAGCAGTGTTCAGCCGTCAACCACTCACGCCGCTGAAACGTAGGCTACAAGACTGCTTCATCCTCGCTCCACTAGCCGAATGGGCTACACAAAATACTGGTATACGGACTAATAATTATTACTACTATACTACAAGCTATCTGTCGTCTCGAATATCTGCAATATCTAAGTCGTTTCTTTTCCGCGGTGTTGAAACTTGCCGCCGCGGCCCCTGCCCACACAGCATGACATTTGAGCGGAAGTGCCCTCGCTGGCTAATTTGAAAACGGAAGTTCTGTAGAATGCATCATGCATAAGATCAGTTCACTTACAGAAATACTAAAAGTCGGAATGCTATAGATATGAAATCGGATTTTCATGACTGAAAAATCAGTTTTATTCATTTTTTTAATTTTGAAGATAAATTTGCGGAAAAATCGCATCCCTGAACATGTGAATTTGTATGTCCTAACTCGTGTGTAGTTTATTTGTATGAACCTACGTATGAGCAGTTTTTGTATACATGCTAACGTGCGTGTCTGTGTGCGTGCGAACGGTATGTGTATGTGCTGACTTGTATATAGGTATATGTATGGTATTGGTTCGTGCTAACCTGTGTGTGTTTTTTTTTTTTTTTATAATGTGCAGATGTGTATGATGTCACACGTGTCTGTCTCTCCCACAGCTGGAGCAGCAGAGACAGCAGCTGCTCTCGGAGCGACAGGCCTTCCACCTGGAGCAGGTGAAGTATGCCGAGCTAAAGGCCCGTCAGCACATGGAGCAGCATCAGTCTGTCGCTGCCACCCAGGGCTATTCCAGCGTGCACCACCCCATGGGACCCCACCACACTCCCCACACAGGTGAGGACCTGGCCCTGCCTAAGTGGGACGGTCTCTGCAGCCTTGGCTCAACCAAAGCAGTCTGTTAATCTCTGCATGTCTCTCTTGCCTTTCCTTGTGTCTGTTTGGAATAATACAAGGGTCTATGGGGGGGCCTGGCCAAGACCTGTCGGGGCGCATGATGCCTGCTGTACCCCACGGTGGCCCGCATCCGCCTCCGATGCTGGGGTCCCTGCACACCGAGGCCACAAACGGCGTGTGTGAGTTTCATGGCTCGTCCCCTGCACCCCTGTTTATTTTGGCATGTTATTACCGCTCCTCACAAGCCCCACCCCTCTGCACAGCTCCCTTTACCTGCTGTCCCTGCCGCACTGTGGAGCACCTGAATCTTCCCTTGCATGTTGGGACTGTTTAACCAGACTTTTTGAGATGAAAGTGTCTTCCAATTCATTGACCAAGCTAAAGCTATGCTGCAAATAGTCATCTATTAATCTTGAGCCACAGTGTGTGTGTGTGGGGGGGGGGATGAAGACTTCAGTCTTCAGGTCATTTTAACCAGTAGCACCTCCCCCTCTGGCTGCTACCATCCTGCTGGTGTGGTTTGCTCGCTAATCTCGGCTTCTTTTCCTCTGTCTTTCAGACCCGACTCCGCCTCCTGCACAGCCTGATGGGACTGTGGCTCCTCCCATCCATTCAGAAGCTGAGAACTAAAGCTAGTCTTCTAAAGCACTGCTCCAAAAAAACCTGTGCGCAGCAACCTGTCTGATTCCCGCCATGAAGGACACACATACACGCACATGCACACTTGCATTCGCTCACACTCAAATGTGCGCAGATTAGTCCATTCCATGACAAATTACTTTAATGAGAGTTTTTTCTGTTTTCCAATTATAGATAAAAGTACTATCCTCGCTAGCACGCATCGTTGAGGGTTATTTTGCCAGTCAGTATTTTGAACGATGCTGCTTTTCTCGTTTTGTCTGCTGGAGGGGGTCCCAACTGGCTAGCTGGGACAGATGCCTGCTGTGTGACCAGTAGATATTGGTGTTCATTCATTGGTGTTAACTGTCAGAAATGCATAATGTTGCTGGACTCTTGTGAGGTTGGAACTCCGCTTCCATTAACACTGGCCTCCTGACTGGCCTGAGATTCACAGCTGAAGCTGAGGTTTATCTCCCGGAATCACCCGTTTATAGCTGTTGGCTCTTATTCGAGAGGGTTGAGGTCAGAAAGGGGAGTCTCGTAGGGCCCTGTAGCGCACAGCGCTGTTGACTGAGAAGTCTGTTAGTGGGTTTGCACATTGACAGTGGGGCTCTGGACCTAACATGCTTTATCTCTCCTGATGAACCTGCTCCAGATGTAATCTGGATTGTGGTGGAAAATGCTCCCTTCGCCTGATGTAGCGCTTGTAGCCAGTTGCCTTCTCGGTGTGAACATTGAAAAGGAGACAGGGGGCCCGTCCACACAAGAACAATTTGTTTGAAAAAGCATAAATATTTTATCGTTTCAGCCTTGCGTCCACACAGAGACGGCGAAAACGGTATTTTTTAAAAAGGGGTTCCTGAGTGAGAAAATCTGAGAACGCTACCCCAGCGTTTTCTCGTATGGACAACCAAAATGGGTTTATTTGAAAACCATGACGTGATAGCCCCCAATCCAACCCCCACCCCCTCTAGTCTTTACACAGACTGCAAGCTTTATACGCACGCTCGCTGCCGCCGTCTCTGTTTTTGGTCTATTTCCAGAGAAATGCTACAGCGCCACACACAGGCCTGGAATAATTACTACAGCGATTTGCATCCTTTTAAGTGTCTGTGTGCATGCAGATATTTTTAGAAGCGATGCCATGTGGAGGGGAGATTTTTTAGAAATGACAAAAATCTTCGTCTCCCTGTGGACGAGGCCTGGGTGAGGGCAGCTGAAGGTAGTCTGAGCGGATATCCAGCTTTGTCGTGTGTCAGGGAGAGCTAACTGATGAAAATGGGCAGCAGCTTTCCCCAGAGCCGATTTCACTGGGACGTACGCATTATTCTTTCATACTCTGCATTGAAGTAGAGAGACTATTTTGAAAACTAAAAAAAACGCACTGTACTGTGTTTATGTATTGTCTGCAAAAATGCAGTATTTGATATGGTAAAATGAAGCATCCTATAAGGAAAAAAAAATACCCCCCTTGTGTACAAACTACAAATATACAAATTTTCAATGTTTTAAAATAAAATTTAAAATAAGAACAGTTGAGGCTCTTGTAGCTGAACATTCTCTGTCACAGAAACAGACACGGAACAAAAAATTGTGCCAAAGAGTGTGGAAAGCGAACAGTGAAGCCTTTAGATTCTTAGAGTGCATTTTTCCACTGGGTAATTATAAAAACTATGGTTATTTGTTCATTTAATCATGATATCCAGTCCTACCGAGTGCAGCTGCAAGCTAAATTTCTTCAGCGATGTTTAAGCTTGCGTTTATTGTAAAGAATATGAGAAGTCCCTGTCTGTTGACAAATTACTTTGTTTCCCTTGAGGCCAAGTTGGTGTACCCTGTTGTGTAAACAGCCTTGAAGTAATTAGATTTTGTCTAATAAGATAGCAGTCCATTTCCATTTCAGACACTTTTCTTTTTGAAGTCTGTGCTCCATTTTATATAGTTCTCAGTTGCCTCTTAGAACTGAAGCAATTTTGAATTTCTTGGCTCAATATTGAGAGATGCTCAGTGACAGTGACAGATGACAGTGTTTCTAATTTAAAAAAGAACAAACTTTTATGTTTAAAGATAAAGGCACCTGCTTGAAAAGTGTTTTACTTTAGATAATTATGCATACAGGTAATGCAAGTGTACCTAGTGAAACACCTGCTCTTTAAAATGCCCTTTTTTTTAAATTATAAAATCATTTTGCAATGATGGTAATGTAACCCCTGGAAAATTCTACTGTTGAACATTCCAAAGATCATGTTGCTGGGACTGCCACATACAGTTAAAATTATTGTATTATTTCTATAGTTTTCTTTTGTAATTAGAAAAATACATTGTGCATAAAAAGATGTTTATGTGCTTCAGACAGGCAAACCCAGTATGTTGCCTTTCTGTGTATGCCTGCGTACGCTGATGTTTGATGTCCTCCGATGATGGCAGTGCTGTCACCTGGCTCCATTTAGTGTATTTTTCCTGAAGATTCTTTCTTCTTCTGTTTTCAGCGTCACTTACCCCTCCTCAAGGGTTGTTATTTTGAGGCAGAACCAATAAGAGCGTTGTCCTTTGCATGTTGTTATTATTTTGCTGGTGGTGTATTGTTTTTGATTTCTACATTGACACTGTTCCTGAAAGTTCATAGCTTTTTCTATCGTTAAACTTGTACCATTAATTTTGAATAAAAGTTTGTATTGTAACGTTGCTTACGAGCAGTTTATTTCACTGACCTGCCAAATTTAGTAGCGAATCCTTGAATGCATTGGTGGCTCCAAAACGACCACTGTTGTTTTTTATTACAGGATATGTATGTATTTAGATATTTTATTGTAATTTTTGATACCTTTCATTACAATAAGACTCATTTTCAATTTGGTATTTCAGTTGAGATTTTAACCCTCTATTAACCACCGTAGTATATCTGCTACATGAAGTAAAAGGGCTTGGACACCCTGCTAGTTTTGTTTCTTATTGCCAAATAAACATTTGAGAATAACTTGAATGGTTCATCAGGTTAAAATTAAAAAGAAAAAAAAAGTTAAATTTCAATTTAAGTTAAATTTTTTTTAAATTCTATTTTTCTAAATATTGGACCATAACCAACATATTTGCCAAGGGAAATGATTTTAACACAATTGGAAATGGGTTTGGTTAATAGAGGGTTAAACTTTTAAATCATCCATGGCCTGTATTTAATATTTTCCTTTTCTACTTTATTATTATAGTTTATTTTTGGAAATGAACACTTTTCCAAATTTTATGCCAGCAATACATTCCAGAAACGCTGGGACAGGGATATGTTTACCTCGATAATGCATCATTTCCCTGAAACTAATAATTTTCGAATAATAATTAAATAATTAAATAATAATTTTTAATTGGAGGACCTAACTGTTCTCAACCCCCCCCCATTCTCTTTTGATATATGCCTCAGCTGCTTGGGCGTTTGGGGTTTTCATTTTTTAATTCTGACCTTCTAAAAAGAATTCATACACTGCTCATCCAAAAATAAAAGCTGCCATTTGGATTTATTTTGGCAAACACTTGAGCAGTGAATCATTGTTGCAGTGATGAATGTTTCAGCTGGCAATAATTCTTTTAAACCTGACTGATTGGGGGTGTAACTTTTTTCATTTCTTTAAAAACCATGTTGGAAGGCGTTATCTCATGGTCGTTGAAAATACGTTTCTGTGTTTCATGAGGGGCAAATTTTTGGCCACCATCAAGCAAAGAAAACATCAGAGAAGACTGAAAATCACTGGAATTGGTCAGGAACTCCAGCAATTTATTAAAACCTGAAAGGATAGTGTTGAACTTTTTGGGAGAAATAACTTTGGAAGAAATGGGTTGGAGAAAAATCATCTCTTACTAAAATGTTTCATGCACTTTTGTACAAGCTTTGCCATTCCTTTGAATAGTTTTTTTTTTTTTGGCAAACCTTTGCATTATTACTATTTATTTCCAGTGTGAATTAATGTGGAAGAAGTCAGTAAGTCTAAAGTCACATCAAAATCATTTACCTCAAAAATGTGACTTGGCTTTTTCCATTTAACACTAGCCATGTATTTATATCTGTTGCAAAAGCATGTATGTTTTGCTGTGCAATCTAAAGGATTTAAGATCATCTGGCATTTGGTAAAACTGAGATTTTTCCAGGTTCTTTGAATCTGTAGATAACATTACACTCCATGGGGAATGGAATCCCAAAAGTCTATTCAACATGAGCAATGTTACTTTTCAAATGGTTGGATTATTCAATCACACAATTTGCAGACCTCACAAGTGATTGCTTTTTAAACAACTGGGCCGTTTTTATATCCAAGCATGATCGCATCTCCTTTTTAATATGTAGTTAATTTTTTGTTGTTATTGCTCAACTAAAGAAGTTGAGTGCAATTAAAAAATATTTTTGAGAGCATGAAATAGTTTTGAGATCCAGTACTAGTCAAATTCAAAAGTTGTTTTGCTCTAAACAAAATCAATCGCACCACATTTTTTTGACACAAAAAAAATCGCACAATCGCACACAAACTTTTTTGAGTAGTGTTGGTAAATTAATAAAAAACCAAGAACGTTGTCCCGATGAAGAAGCAGATTCTGATGTTTGTGGCAAAAGCAGGAAAAAGTTAATTACACAGCCGGCCGTGGGAACAACAGCGTGATGCAGAGTTCAAAATTATACATTTATACATGTATAAAAGTACAGATATTATTATATATCATCATATATCATATGCATATGATTTATTTAATGTCATCAGAAGTTGTTGCTGATTGGTCCTAGGGTTTACACATTGATAAAAAGGAATATTATACAATTGGTCCTCTCCCGAGCCTCTCAACTTTATTGGTTCAATAGACTCCCAACCCTCGGAAGTGAGCTCCATAAGTGGGCATACGGAACCTCCAGCTAAAAGGCGCTAGTGCGTATCAGGTCCTGTCGGAACTGAAGACAATGGAGATCCCAGCTGGAAGTAAAAAATAGGTGATGCGTCCTGTCGGACCAAATGGCTTCTCTTTATCTCCTAATACACATGCAATACCTATTGATCAAAATCTGGCTCACCTCAGATTGCAAATACCCAAAAAATCCTGTTTCCCAACAGTAGATACATGCTTACAAATCACTATTCAGTGTGCAGCATCTGATTATTAGTTCCTTTCTCTTTAATTTGATATTGCTGTGTAAGGGTTACTTAAAAGTAACTCCAGGTAATTTTACCCTGTATTTAAAGCAATACCATCGTCTTACTTACTACTATTATTTGACCAAAATTAGTAACGATATATCTTGAAAGTTACTTCCTCAGAACTGCATAGTAACACCTGACAACTCATGCCAACCTGACAATTTTCTGAATGTGTGCCATGGTTTTGGAGACTTCTGTGACACTGTGGAATTGTTTGTGGTAGATTGAGATAGACTGATGGAGACTGAGGTGAGAAATCGATCTCCACAATCCTCTCTGCTCTTGTTAGGGTATTCTACTGCGCATCCTTGCAAGGACTCTTGGAGGAAATCTGTTCAGACAGGAGTCATAGCCAAATACTACATTTGACAGTTACTTTAATGCAGATGACAGACCATAACAAATCATGAGGGTTTTCAAAGTAGTTAGAAAACCAATTAAAATCTGTTGCTATAATGCTGAGCTACACGAATGGATATTAAATGAATATGCATATTGTGTGCATTTTTACCTGACTGGGCATCCTCTTAAATAAAAGGCAGATTGGGCCATAGTGGTCGTCCCAGTAGAGCTGGGGAACAGCACCAACAGGGAATGGCCCCTGCACTCTGTCAGAGGAGAGGAAGGAACACAATGGCCCTCATTTATCAAGCGTGTGAACACCAGCAAACAACACGCAGCTGTCAAAATGAGCAATAAACCATATGCAGCGATGCGGACGTCATGCTGTTGTTGCTCTTATTAGTAAAATGAATAAATAGGGTAAATAAATAAATGAATGAATGAATAAATAAATAAACAAGACACCTGTGTTGAGAAATTAATTAAACTTATATTTTGAGACAATCTGCTCGTCAGGCCAGACGGCTGACAATTACAATCAATTTGATTAAGCGCAATGCGTGGCTTGGCAGATATGCAGCATTGTATGTCAGATGCTCATCCAGTCAGATATCTACTGACCAACAAAAGAAACGCAAGTTAATTAAAGGCAAACTGGAAAATAAGTTTTGACAATGGCGGATCTTCTAATGTTAGAGGAATAGGCTTCTATCTGACGTGAGAGGAACTGTCGGCACAGAGAAGATCTCCTCCGGGAAAGTGACGATTGGCTACTCGTTTAGTGTGGTACCCAATAAAATGTCATGGTGTCATACTAATCAAAGTGCAATGAAGTGAGATCTCTGCAAACTGTATTTTATCAATTACCCTCATGCAGCTCCGATCGAGGCGGTGGGGACTCATCCATTTCCCCACCGGCTCGTGTTCCCACGATGAAGGGGGAGCCCTGCTGCCGCGTGCTCCTCGAACGGTGACAGCTGGAGTTTTGAGTCTGGTTGGCCTCCACCGGTCTGAGCGCTGCTGCACCTGAGCGCAGCGACCTGTTTTTTGGTGGCGATCTTAAAATCGGACCACTTTTTTTAAAATCTATATGTAAAGCATTTGGATTGTCAATTTATGTAGGCTTTATTACATGAAATATCATGGATCTGTAAATTGAATTTATTAAGGCTGATGTTAGTCGCACTTATACGTGTGACCAATGCTGATTTTTTTTTTTCTTGGCCACACTTGTAAGTGCGCCAGTTGATGACCATTCCAGTGCCACTTAGAAAGTACAGCTTAAAATAATTTAGCTGCACTCCAGTTTTCCACCCCAACGGTGTTCACCGCAGCAGAAATAATTTTCCAAACTGCGGCCTTCTGGGTTCTGTTTATGCGACTCTTACGGCTTTCAAATAAAATTCTTCTGTTTTTCTCCACCTCAGACGTGATGATTTATATGTCCTCCTCAGTGAAGTTCTTTCTTCTTTGCCGTCTTTGGAGAGTCCATGTTGTAAAGTGGGCAGGACTATGCCTCCCAGAGCATGAATTCATTGGGGCGTGTCTTGTAAATTACAATGGTTTCAGACGCCAGATTTATCAACGCCATGCCAGTTGTACACTGAAATCAGCGATATAGACACTTTTAGTAAATCAGATGTGACAACTGGCGAATGCTGATATTTACACCAGAATCTACACCAGATCCTACGCAAGTTTGATAAATGAGGGCCAATGTGTAAGCGGTTTGGACTCACCCCGTTTGCTGGAGGGTAATCTGATTTCCGAAACCTCACAGACTCCTAATTAGGCCCTAATTTCTGAATAGACTGAGCCTGCTGCAATTTATCTACCCTGCGTCCAATAGGGACTGTAGTCCAGGGGAGTCAATTTAACACCAGGCAGTTTCGATGTATGAGTGCTTTACTCTTGATACAGTGAATCTAGAAAATGTTTCTTTCCTCATATCTTTCCTCCTTAGTGGTCTTTGCTTTTCCTACTTATTGGCTCTTTTGAGTGAGTGACTGTGTGTGTGTGTGTGTGTGTGTGTGTGCGCGTGCGCGCGCGCACACATATGTGTGTAAAATGTGAAATACTTGTTTTCATGTTCTCCCTCTGTATTTATTAATTTGATAGTAGGCAGCCTTTAGAGCCCCGGAGAGGACATCAGAGCCCAATTAAAAGGATGGAGATGATGGGTGTTGATGTCCGCTGCCTCCAGGCCTGTTAAACTAAAGTTTGGCTTCATTCCTATTCCTCCCTTCATCCATCCCTCCTTAGCCTCTCCCCCTTTCCCTATTTCTTCTTGTCTCAGTGGACATCAGTGCCCCTTTTTTCTCATTGCCATGTCTATTTCCGTCATTAAAAGGTCAGTGTGCTTACGTTAAGTTCTTGCTTTCCATGCGCCCTGATTGTGAATATACTGTTCGGCCTGTTTTGTGCCTGAGCCCAGGCTATGCCAAAGATGAATGACTCCCTGGAATCCAGTCGGAGAGGCCCTCTTATGCTATTCTCCATGTGTCCAATTTGCTTTATTGAACCCTGAGATTCTGCAGGAAGGGTGTGTGCCACACTGTTCTTGATGTTGAATTTAATACATAATCTGTAGTGGGAACATGCCCACAGGTACATCTGTAGCAGTATTTTGAAGACACTGTTTGTATATAGATTGGATAGATGTTGATTTTTTGCAGCTTTAGATTTCATGCTGTGCCATTTGAGCGCTCTCTTTATTTTATGGTCATGAACAAATGGTCTTTTAGAGACCAGGAATTCTCTGGCTTGTCTTTACTGAGGGATTGAAAGAAATGGAATTGCATAAAGATTTTTCAAATGGTCTTATTTCATTAAAATATTTTAAACGATCATGAAACACATTGTTTCCAATCCCTGAGTAAAGAGAAGCACGGGAAGTCCGGAGTCATAATCGCTGTCCATGTTACTTGTGGTGAGGTCCCCCTTTGCGCAAGTGAAACTGAAACTTCAATGCGCAAGGATTTTAATTCCGCGTGAGAATCTCATTAAGCATTCAATGAATAATTGTGGACTACGGTGAATAAGCCTAAAAAATGCGTGAGACTTGGCATCTCTGCGCTTTCGACAAGTTTTCACCTAGTTACTGTATCTCTTTGGCTGTTTTAATTTAGTCTCACTTGAAATGGCCTCACTATATGGCGGTGCGCTATTGTTTACATCCCAGAATGCATTGCACAGTGACGTCGGTTGCCAAACCCAATACAGTGAACAATGTGAAAATTGTTTTCAATTTTGTTTTCAAAGCCTGACAAGTCATAACTCTTAGTACACTCAAGGAAAGTGTACTACAGCATTTTAATTTTGGAAAATTCCTAAGAAATACGGGTGCAATTTGGAAAAATGGCTTAGCATCATGATTTCACTCGAAATTAGGCTGAAGACAGGTGAACAGATTTCTTGGTTCCACTTGACTGATTGTGAGGGCAATAAAGAGTGCATTTCAGGATTGTTTATGGACACAAACTCATGTTTGAAACTCTGAGTTGGGTTTTACCACTGGTTAACTGTGCTCAAGCCTTCTCTATAAAAGGGCACCAGAATGAAGCCAAAAACACACTTCTTCACGATGCCACGATTGTCGCAACCAGAGAGGGATCGAGCTATTGGCATGCTCCAAGCTGGACGGGGTTGTCTTGCTGTCGCCAGGGTGTTTGGAGTCCACCGCTCTACCATTACTCGTCTTGCTGAGCGATACCACGCCACTGGTTCCTCTAACGACCGCCCTCGTACTGGTCGCCCCCGTGTAACTACCGCTGCACAAGACCGCGCCAACCGGCTGGCACATCTCCGTGACAGGTTCCGGCCCGCTACCAGGTCCGCAGCCGAGACCATTGGGACACACCACAGGCCAGTGTCGGCCAGAACCAACCGTAATCGCCTCCGCGCTGACGGTATCCAACCATATCGGCCATATGTTGGATCAGTGCTAACCCCCCAACATCACCGAGCTTGGGTTGAATGGTGCACTGCACATCGTCGTTGGACTTTGCAGAGGTGGTCCCAAGTCGTGTTCAGCGACGAGAAATGGTTCCAGTGTTTCAGAGCAGATGGCCAAAATCGGGTGTACAGAAGACATCGGGAGAGGTATGCCGAATCTTGTGTGCGCCAAGTGAACCGGTGGGGGGGTCCCAGTATCATGGTTTGGGCAGCCATATCGGCAAATCACCGGACGGAGCTGGTTTTCATTGAAGGAAACCTCAATGGTGTCGATTATCGGGATGAGATCCTGAGGCCTGTGTTACTACCTTTTCTTGACCAAGTTAGGGCGGGAGCTCTGTTCTGGCACGACAATGCCCGACCCCATGTGGCCTGTGTGTGCACCAACCTCCTGAAGGAGAATGATGTTCATATCCTGCCTTGGCTAGCCATCAGTCCGGACTTAAATCCCATTGAAAATGTCTGGGATCTGCTCAGTTTGCGTGTCCGCCGACGTCAACATCCTCCCGAAACTTAGCAGTAGCTGAGGGCAGCACTGGTGGAAGAATGGGCGGCGATTCCACAGGATCAACTCAGACGCTAGTGCCGATCCATGAGGCAACGAATAACCGCTGTCCTGGATGCCAACGGGGGTCATGTGAACTATTGACAGTATAATGCAATTCCTGTCACTTTTGGTTTGGGGGGTGCTCTATTGTTTGGTTGTGTTATTGGACTCGAGAATGTGTAAACACCGAATGAGTTAACCTGAGACCAATTAGAAATGGATGTAGGGTTCATATTAAACTGGCAGATCTCCAAAATAAAATTATCCTGCCCCCCTCAAAACTCCCAAAACTGTGTGTTGCGTCTCTTTTTTCCTTGAGGGTAGATTTCTTCCAGATCTCCCAGTAGCTCATCGTTTTAAATCCCATGTTTAAATTTTTTTTTTTTGGCAGTTGCAACGGGTACAGCAGTTTTTCACTGCATTTCAATGTGGAGATACGGCAGTCCCCATTTCAAGCCCTGCCCTAACCTAAACCTTACCCTAACCCTATCCCCTAACCCTAACCCCAACCCCTAATTGGACACTGGAGGACAGATGTAGGGCGGAAAAAAATTGGATCACAAAACTAAACCCTTTGTTCCCAAGAGGACTCATCAAACGCACATAAATCTTAACCACAAGGGGGACCAAATTCTTCCTATATAAAGGCTCCAGTACACTGAATGGCCTGTGCAAACTTTTCTTTCCCAAGGAGCCCTCACAAGGGGAAACTTGGGAAAGGAAGATTGTTTTCCTAAACCTAACCCCAACCCCTAACCATAATCCCGAATCCTTACCCTAATTCCTTGAAATCGACTGCCATACCAATAAACACTGCCGTCTAGACACTGCGTTTTTTTGAAGCTAATGTCGCATAAAAGTGATTTCTTTCATTGATGCATAGGCTATTAGTTATGCTGCTTATATTTGTTTGTTCTGTGCTCCAAACAGTCCGGTCGCCGCGCTGGCAATACGCTTTACACGTACACGTTGTCTAATTTAGAAAGAAAATTATTGGAGTCATGCTACCATTCCGAGGAAGGTTGGATAAGCCAATGTTCTGGGCTACAAAAAAGATAGTATTTACTGAACACAATCAAGTGGACTTTCATAACAGTGATTAACTGACATAGAAATATAGAGTGACGAGGTCGATGCCATTTAGCACACAGTCATACCTCTCAAATATCTCCACCCAATATTTCACAAGCAGCCTGAATCCTCTGCCTGTACTTCTCATGCACTGAAGTTTAATTTTAATTGCTTTTTTATAGTTGTTGCATCCCTCCACATGGTTCCTTCTTCAACTTCTGGTCCTTCCTCTACCATCAGGGCCGGATCAAATGAGTTGTGAGGGGGGGTTTCCTGGCAGGGGGCGAGATCAAGGGGCAGCGCCCTTGTGGGGGCTCAGGGGACGAAGCCCCCAAAAAATACAGCATTTTAGCTATTTCTGAGGCAAAAAGGGTCATTCCAAGTTAACTCAGCCACCGATGTACATGACACTTCTCAGATTTTACCCAAACTTTGTCCAAAAATACTTTATGGTACCAAACAAAAGAATCCCAAGTTTCATGTCAGTATCTGATGGTTTTCGCGTGAAAATTTCTTGAAATTTGAGTGAAACGCCCCTTTTTGAATCTAATAGAGACAGGAAGCTGAAATTTCATGTGGTTGTGCATTCTGGTCCATATATCAGGATTCTGCAGCCAGAATCACCATGAGAGATCAGAGGGGTGAGAGGAGGGCCCCGAAAATTCAAATTTTTTAAGGCGGCAAGCGATTTTTCTCTTTTTGGGGGTCCCTAGGATTCAGTTCAGTGAATGTTACTGTTCGAAATGTGTTTCTCCCTCATATTTGGGAACTTAGTATGACATTCAGAGGTGGAAATGCTTGTGTGCTTTATATGATTGTCTTGGTGTATAACCCAAACTATACTTGAGCTTTTTTTCACACACTGATGGCTCTCCATTCTTCCTCAGGATTGTCTGATTGAGAGTAAAATTCATGGTTTCATTTATTACGGAAAGTTGCCCAGGTACTGAAGCATCAAAGCAGCCACAGACCATCACACTACCACCACTAAGCTCGATGTTCTCTGTGTGAAATTCTTTGTCAGATGTAAAAGGACCCATGTCTTCCAAAAAGTTCCACTTTTGACTCATCAGTCCGCAGAATTTTATTTGAAACATCCTGGAGGACATCAAGATTTTTTTTGGCAGATATGCGCCTTTATGTACTTTTTGGTCGGTGGTGGTCTTTGCCTTGCAGCTCTCTCATGGATGCTATTTTCACCCAGTCTCTATTTTATTGCGAAATTGTGAGCACTGACCTTAACTGAGGCTATTGAGGCTGGCAGTTCTTTAGATGTTGGTTGACCTGGGTTCTTCTGTGACCTCCTGGATAAGTTATTGATGCACTCTTGGAGGAGTTTTTGTTGGCCAGCAACAGCTGAAAAGGTTCACCACTATTTCATTTGTAGATATTGGCTCTTGCCATAGTTTGCTGTCATCCTGGAGCTTTATAGATGGCTTTGTAACCGTTTCTAGACTAATTGATATCAGTGACTTTGTTTCTCATCTGTTCTTGAATTTCACGGCTGCTTTTTGAGATCTTCAGATTGCCACAGGTTCTGTTCTGTTCTGAGCAACCAGTTCTCTCCTTATCTGGTTTTATTTAAGTTCTGAATTTTATGTATTATTTCCGTCTGATAGACAGCCACAGTAAGGGGGGAGGGGGGTTAAAATGGTTGTAACTCTTGCACAGTTCATACAATATTTTTGACAGAACTCTCAAATGAAATATGAAGGTCTAATCTCAGAGCAAAGCTTGATATTTTCATGTCAAATCAATTGTTGCACACACGACCAAAATGGAGAGGATTATGGCATGGCAAAATTACAAATTTACAAATAAGGTTTGGGGTAAGTTTAGAGTTATGGGTAAGTTAAGGTTAGGGTTCGGGTTTGGGGTAAGGCATACATTGCTCATTGTTAAAATTAGGGACAGGCTGTGGAGACACCAAAAGAATGAATTGAAGTCAATGTAATATCCTCAAAAAGATTTAATTACAAGTGTGTTTGTGTGTGTATGTGTGCGTGTGCAGGGAAAAGGGTTAGGGAATGAATGCAAGTCCATGGAATGAAAACCCAACATGTGTGCACGTGTGTGTGTGTGCATGTGCGTGTGCGTGTGTGTATGCGGTGAGAGATGCAGTGTCAGGACGATGTTAATGGGGGAGGTCACACAAACATTTTATTTCTGCTCTGTTTAGCAGTGCACTAGTCTGTGCTCCCTGAGCCATAATGCTGAGCCAGGAATAGCAGCAGTGAAGTGACAGAACTTAAATAAAGAGAGGAACAATTGAATAAAAGCCCAAGTACCAAGATGTTCTGCGGGTCAGGTCAACCTATTTTAGGTCTGAGCGAGCAGCTCACTGCAAATTCATTCTCACATTTTTTTCAGGATAGCAGAGAGGGAAACTGTAGTGTGCAGTGACAAAAATGGACAGTGGCCATTCAAATACAAATAAAACATTAACCTCCCTTATAATGATCTGCAGGTTTTATTTGAATTTCTGTTTTTTTATAATGAAAAATGAAAGCACTTTTATGGTATGGTCGATTTCGGGACATTTCTGCGCTGAGGTTGCATAGATGTGGTTTAATGACCTATTTCACAGTGCAGGGGCCACTCAAATGTTTCCAAAGATGTTTGGTTCAGTGGTGTTTAGGTCAGAGGAGGATGCTAACTAATGCTCCCTCTTACATATCGGCAATCAGGTATCTTTTGGTATGTGCACACGCAACTAATTTCAGGATGTTTTCTAATTCGTCCTAATGCCAAGAGATTCTGAGTGCACTGCAGATAACCAAGGATTCAGTCTCTTAGGTTATTTATTATAACAATTTACTAATCATTTGAGTCATAATAAACATAAACAGACACACTCACCTGCAGGCTGAACTAAAGAGGGCAATTGATAAGCACAAACCCAGGAATGCAACAGATCTTGAAAGGATCTGTATAGAGGAATGACCCAAAATCCATACAATTTGTGCCTCAGCTTTGTGAAACAGTGCAGGAGAAGAATGTTACATTTCTGACAGATTGGGTTGCACTTTATTCCAAACCAGCGATGTTATTTATTGTGAAACCTTTCTATCAAGGAAAATGGTTTTTCATTAATGCTCCCCTATCATGTCACAGGGTGCCTGACCAATTAGCCATTACAAGCCATTTTAAACTTGTCCTTTGTAACATCACAAGGTGGACGGACCATAATGAAGGGATGATTAACTGGTTTACTGAAGTGGATCAGTCCCTCTTGCCTCTGGATGGTCACTTTGCGCGGTGATGTCACAATGAAACGGATTTTGAAATGGCTTTGTAATGGCTAATCGGTTGAGCAGCAAGTGAGATGATTGGGAAACTTTTAATGAAAAAAAAATATACCACTGAAAATTAATGAAATTTTTTAAGTTTATGTTTATATCTTTACTATTTTTTGATTGAATTTTAGCGCATTTCCAGTCAGAGGTTCCAATAATTTTGTAGCTCACGGTACATATTCCAAACATAACCACCCGGTCCATGGTTGGAGTACTTATGCTGCTGTGAGCACAAAATAGGCTGTTCCACCTCAGCTGAGATGTTTTTTTCTGGGATGAGACATTAATTGCGTTTAGCTTCTGAAGGGTGACAGGAAAAGCAGAGCCCTCTCTCCCTGTCACCCTTTGTCCATCACACATGGACTGACCCAGTGGCTGTTGAACTGTTGGTGGAGGACAGGTTGAGCTTGCATGAAGAAAGGCAGGATATTCAGGGCTGGGGATCCCGCTGTGAGGATAATATGAAAAAATTGTCCCTCTCATGCACCAGACATAGTGAAGCCACTGAGTCTCCAGATGAGTCAAAGTCTGCTCGTTGTCAGATCGCTCGCCAGTGTGCGATTCAGGCCACTGTAGAGGGTGATGCTGAAAACCGGCTGACTGGATGTATCCATTTCAAAGCGTGATGGCGACAGAGGAAAGAAGCAGAGCCCGAATGGCAGCTAGTGGATGAAAAACCTTGGCGGTGCTGACAGCATTCATCTGTCTGTTTAAAATGACTCCGTTCCCTTTAACGAATTCCAGACGCGTAAGGCAGAACCATTACTGCCAAACGCAGTGTTTATAAAATGAACAAAATTAGAACTGAGTCATACCATGTATAATTCAGCAGACTCTATGAATTCCTTTCTTTGTTAACAATCATTTATGATATTGGAAAACATTTAGTAAGTTAGTTTAGAAAAGGCATGCTCAGCTTTAATTTGGCTTTATGTCTTTACTTTGGTGCTTTTTTTTCCAAAGCTTCCTTTTACATCTTCCATCGGTAGATGAGACACATCCATAAATTAATTATGGCATTGTTATTATTCTCGCCACATTATGCAATGTGACATTTCGATTTGCTTTTGTAATCACTGTGTGATTATTAAGTTTTGTTGACAAAGAGCAGTGCTGTTGTTGCGGAAGCTTAAAAATGAGATTTTATGGACTAATCCTGGTTGTTTACTCCTTTTTTCATTCAAATTGGATTTTCATTCAGGTGGTGGCGCTGAGAGTTCTGACAGCAGAGAATGAGTGAGAGGGGTTGAGATGCAGAGAAACTGTGAAAATAGGTGATTATGCTTGTGAGAAGCCAATTAGTTCAGTCTCTCACATATGAATGAAACTGTCCATTATTCCTTAAAATGCAAGACAGTGTCTCAGCAACAGTGCCAAGTTTCATAAAATACACCATCAAAGCCACTGTAATATGAAACGCAAGTGTAGTCTTTATCAATTTCTAGGTCAATGGACACAGCTCTTTAAGACAATAGAAAAACGAGAGAGCCATTGAAGGAAATAAAAGGAAGACGAATGTGATGGAGGTCTGCGCGTGTTTATTTGTTTGTGGGTGTGTTTGGTCAGGGCTGCATCCTAATTGCTGCCTCATAACATTGTGTGAGAGTTAGTTTAGGTCCAGTGCTTGTCCTGAGGTGTACAGTGCTTTGGGGCCCCTAGGGGGCTGCACTCCACATTCTATTTCTGTGTCTCAGTCAAGGGGACCCCAGAACTGAGTGATTAAGCTGGTCCTATGAAGCAGATTTTCAGAGAAATGCAGTGGCGTACCCATTCCTTCATAACCATGGTGACACTCATGAAAGGAAAGTCTTAAAAGGTTTTGCCTCGCATCCAACCCTGAAACACTGTCCTTTCAACCTTGTCCAAGCTATTTCACAGTTACATTAGATTAGTATTGTGGGGAAATAATATGACTATGTTGCCTTGGGATAGTTTCCTGCTTTGTCTCACTAGTGGCTGCCAGTGGCAGGAGAGGAGAGCGTTTCGCTTGGCGTAGACCACAAACGATAAACTGAAACATGTGACTCTCCACATGTTTCCACTGAGGGCCACTGCAAAGGCAGGAAGTCAGATTGAATTTAATTTTGTGATTCAGTTTCATTTTGCTGTTCAGCTTCCAACTCAGCTCAGTATTACACCTGCATGATTACGTTTAAAATACACACAGTTATGCCCATCTCGCAGGAGACTATTTACTGAAAATAATTCTGAGAAAATCAACCACACGACAGGTCCATAAGTATTTGGACATTGACATAGGGTGTATTTGAAAAAAATAATGTGCACGAAGGGTAGATTTTCAGCTTTTCTACAGGTTTTACAAAAATGGTAAAATTCAACCATCTAAGAATTAAAATCTATTTAAATTGGCGTTCCAGAGTATATTAATGTGTATTTTTAATAATGCGCCAAATAGCTGATTTGGCCATACATAATGTTTATACTATTTTTATGATAGCTTGTTTTAATTTTTTGAGCCTAATGATATCTGGTTTCACTGGGAGTGACAGTTCTTCAGTCTTCATATGGAGAGTTCACCGCAAAAGACTGAATGCAAATGACATACCCTACATCAACTCCAAAATTTTTCCTGCTTAGTTGTAAATGAATACTAAGGAAATAACGCACACCTAGCCATGGAATAATTGTGCAGCACACGGTCCAATTAATTTTTGCCCTGATCAAGGGAGTGTGGCATATGAGGGTATTTTCACCCAACTCATTTACCCTGACAGCTGAAACTCTGCAGTTCGAGCTCATATCCATTATTTAATTTCCACTCCGCACTACCTCACCAGGTTTTTATTGAAGTCGAAGGTTTTTCCATGATGTAGACTTCAGCGAACTTGGCTTTCCATGATACACAAATTACATACGTTTTTTTTAACATTTATGACAACATTTATTTTATTCTTTTTTCAACTGGCCCGAAATCACGAAATACCCGAAAATGGCTTACATTACGGCTTAGTTAATATGAGTGGTTATTATAAGTTAAACTCAATTACATTAAATATAAACCACCCCACATCACACTATTTCTTGCCTTAGATTTATAAAAGAAAACCATTGGTTGTAATTGCATAATTCTCTTCAGTCACTCTGAAACTACAGCACACGCAAACCTCAATCCCATATCCCCCCCCTGAGTTTGCCACTCGTGGCGAAAGAACATTGATGGTGTACAGTACTAACCATCCAGGATAAATGACCCGCCATGGCATGGTTCCTGTCACTCAGAAGAAGTGTACATAGACGATGAGGAAATGTCCTCTGACAAAGCATTCAGACTGGTTTAACGTGGGGATGGTCAAGAGCATGAGGACACCACACCACTCTGAGCCTAAACCATTGACTGCTTGACCACACGGCCGATGACGGGTCAATGAGACGAGATGTACAGCACGCTACTACCACAGACAGAGAAAACAAGCTCAGTCTGTGGTGAAACAATGCCCCTCCTTGAGATTTTCCAGACTGCTATTAGTGAGCCTGCAGTGTGCGTGCCAAAAGACTGTCCACTCAACCCATCTGCTACCAGTGCTGTCTGAATCATCTCAGAACCATTGCAAGAATTACCCAGCCTAATGTAGCAAAAATGCAGCCACTGAAATGCAATAAAACATTTATTTAAAAAGAAAGCATTTATTTCTCTTATTGTTGTTTAACATCTCTGAACTGATGAGAAGGTACAGGATTGCCATGTTGAACTGAAAACCAGTGAAATTTCAATAAACTTTGTTGTCAAATTCTCTAGAAACAAATATAGTCTAGATGAGACCTGTGCCATGATACTAACTAATATTTCTGCCAGAGACGGGGGCTGTCAGCAAGCAGTAAGATCTATAGGGAAGGATGGTATATGTAATATCCAAAAATGCACTGCTGTTGCCTATTCTCTGCAATGGGAAGTGGAGACGTCAGATCATCTGAGTGCCATTGCTTTCAGAGGATACAGTGTCAATTCAATGAGCTGCAGTGCCACTATCCCTTGACAAAATAAACAGATGAGGCATTGGGATTTTTAAAAAAAATATTACTGTTATGTTCATTTCAAAAGGGATCTCCTTGATGTTTCCATTTGTTTTGAGTTTTTGGGTATTCGTGTGCATGGGCATGTGTGCCTTTGTGTGAATGACAATGTAGTCACGGCTCTATAGATCCAGTCCCCCCCCGTCTTGAGCACAAGGGAGTAGGGGGCCCCTTCCTATATGCCCTGTAACGACTGTCCCCCAAAAAACTGCGTGGGAACTGCACTTCACTTGGGGCTCAGGATCAGGAGGCAGAGAGGGAGGGGTAGGAGGGAGGCAGGGGCTGGGGGAGGGGGAGAAGGAGGGATCTGGGTTTTGGTTGAAAAGTTAACCAATCAAAAATCGTGGAGTTAAGATTTAAATGGGTGGGACCAAAGTGACCAGTCAGATATGAAGAGTTTGTTTCCAAAACGCAATATATCAATTATACTTATTTTGAGTAAATCAGCATTTCATACTGTATGTTGAAGCCCATTGCATTTTATAGAAAAACACAAACTTTGGCCATGAAAAAATACACCTTATAGTATGAATTTCTAAAAACAGATTCTTGCACCATGCATAAAAAGCACAGGGCTATCGCTCAATGGTATTATCTCAGTTTTTGTCATTTTGGCACTTATTGCATTTTGGAAACAAACTCTTTATATAGTCTTGTGTCAACCAATCAAATATTTTCTCAGATTCATAGACAAAATGAATGACTGAATCAAGTCATTGCTCCCACAGGACTGCAGTGCTTATGTTATGGATTCACAGTGGCACATATTCCCATCACTGCAGCAGGCATATACAAATTAAGTTTGAAAATACATCCCATCACAAGGGTGAATCATTCTTAGTTAATGAAAATGGCATGGGACAGGATGGGTTTCTTGCTTTAGGCTAGGTGTATTACTATTGGTGAAAATGTACTATTTGCAAAATATAGCTACCTGCCTCTTGCAGGGGTCTAGGCAACCACAGTCCAGTCTGGCATCCCAATAAAGCATTATCACCTCCCATCTCGCTGGGAGCCTGTACCCACCATGCATATCTGCACCCGATCATTCACTGTCAGCATTGGAAGCCCCTCTGATTTACATAAAGTAATACTATCCCCTAATGTGAAGTACCATTATGTAGGCATTGAACTTGTTACTTGTTTTAAGCAATTACATATGCAATTTCTGCTATCTGAAAACAAACCTTTGAATTGCCCACATGGAAAGAACCTATATAAACATATAGGTTTTAATACAGGGCCAGATATAGGTTTTGCATATATGCGACATACATAAAATTGGCCGTTTTCATATATTATAGGTACATATGTGTGCCTATATGTTCCTATAATATATGAAAACAGCCAATTTAATGTCGTCCTATATTAAAACCTAAGCGTCTGTTTTTTGATATCATAGCTTTTTGTCTCCTCTCACTTGTTATAGTTAATAATGACTGGTTTACACATAACATGCCGTTGTCACATGTCAACATGTATTTAAGATCAAATGTGATGCCACATGATGAAATTTCACGTGTTCACATGTGATTAATAAGTTATTACATGAAATTTTTGTTATTTCTGTGAGGGACTTTGGACCAATATACAGATATTACCTTGAGAATAAAAATATGAGCTAGGCATCATGCATGACAGTTGCAAAAGCGAGATATGAGCTATACAATAGGTATGACAAAGAGAACCTGCCACTGGGTATATGAGCTTTAAGGAAGACCTATATACCCTCTATAAGCACATATATGTACCTCAATTTGGCCTATATGAGGCATATTTCCGCATATATGCGGTGTGTAGGTTGCATATATGCGCATATATGTTCATTTAGATTCTTTCCATGTGCCTTAACACAGAACACTGCATGTTGTTGTAACATCTGCTGAGGCTTCAACTGACATGGTACTGTTTCTCTATTACGTCAACTTATTAGTTTCTGCCTGAAAGAAAATGTTTCTGTACAGTTGAGAAATTCAACATTCTTGCCTGTGATGAGTTTGATTATTTTAACATTTTACTTTGTTCTATTTTAATATGACAATAGTAAACTGCCCCATGGAAAAATTCAAAAATTGTTTCATTTATAGATAACATTACAATTGAAATATGAATCATTGTCCTTCCACAAATTCACAGTAGATACGATTCCACAAAAGCGCAAAATTGAAGGGGCACGCTCACAAGAACGCAGTTTATACACGTTCGTGCCGGCACGCATCGAATATTTTAAAGTGACTGAGATGCACCCTGCCTACTCTTTTGCTCACACACATGAACAGTTTGAAAGCTGTTTGTTGTGATACTACCCCAGATGTGCTTTAAAACACGATCGAGCGCATAACCGAGCGTGCGCAAAAGAGGGATCCAATAGACTCAATTGCAAATTATAGTAAGGAAAAAATAAGCTGGGTGGGGGGAGAGAGAAATCATTTCCCCCTCACATACACCGTGAGCATATCGCAAAGCCGATGAGGCGATTTGCTGTTTTTCTGGCGTTGAGGCGATCGGGCTGCTTAGTCAACTGGCACTGGAGACACTTCGTGGGTCTTGTGCTTGACCGTGTCTGCACGCGTTTTACTTTATACCGACAGTCGTTACTCGTGTAGCAATGGGACCATAGCGGACAGACTCAATATGAATTAAAAATAAGTCACAAAGCACGAAAAAAATTAATAGGGAAACACGCCGTAGCTATGGGGAAACGAAGAGGAAATTTATAACTCGGAAAAACTCTCGAAGGATTTATCACTTGGATTATTTGCGCGTCATTGTAACATATTCCTCATAAATTGCTATTTTCTGTTTAAAGGGATTTCTCCCTATTGTATTTTTGTATAACGCTTCATCCAAGTATGGACGGCAGGGAGAGAAGATTTAATTCAGGATGCAGGATACTGGTGGTGCTGTCCGGCTTTCTCCTTCTGCACTCCATTCCTTTGTGTGCACATGGTAAGCGAATCCGTTTTTTGGTCTTCTTCAAACACTAGACATTACAGGAAACGCATAACTGGAAGCATATGCTCCGCATTTGTCGGCATTTTAAGGTGGGAGCTAATATACGATGTAATCTGCAGCCCTTTGTTGTTGATGCTTAAGTAACACTGTGCTTTGTAATTGGGTAACTAACTGCAAAGACTCGGTGCAGATATGGGTTTATAGCCGCGTCGTTATCTCAGTACAATTGTTTTCTGGAGGAGAGTGGGGGATTAATGTATTGCTTGCAATAAATTCTCTCGTCAATGGCACACTGAAATATTGCTAAATATTTTGGAATTCTGCCCCAAAACTTATTCTGCACGGCACGTTCGCTCTAATTCCCATGTACCTACTGGCAATGGAGCGTTTTCTGAACGGAATTTCCATCTCATCACAGTTCCACAATATAACCTGGTGCTCGTAGCTTCGTAAGTGGCACCAGGAGAAAGTGGTTATTGTGGCAGTTGATGCGCACTGATTGCACTCCTATAGCAGCTGCACCCTCTGTATAGTAATGCCGGGCGAAACAATAGCGGGATTAGGGCCACGGCGTTACGTTGAATTATTCATGCCTTTATCCACTTTGACATTCCCACACACTCCCACACTGGCTTCGCGAAGCGCCTTTGCTAAAAGAGTAGCACCAAGCAATAACAAAAAAAAAAAAGAAAAGAAAAGGAAAAGGAAAAACTTGTCACTGATTGTCCAGTAGTCGGAAGGACCGGATGATCGTGCTGTTGCAGGCTACCACAGTTTTCCAGAACTGATTTTTCTTTTTCATTAAGTGGTTATTCAGGCCCTTGTGTTTCGCCAATATTTCAATAGATGCCTTTGGCTTCTTTGCCGGATACCGTTTTTTTTTAAAAAAAAAAAAAAAACCTTACCTCACCCGAGCCTATATTGCTGGTTCAAAGATTTAACAGTTTTATCGACTGGTCGCTGATCAATATTCGCTGGCTGAGCAGATTTATTAACGCGTGCTGCTGGATCTACATCGCATTACTCTGAACGCCCGCCTTTTATTACGACAGCTGACCTGAGGTGGATATGAGTGAAGTACTTGCCAACCGATCATTTTCAGGCCTGGATCAGAAGCGAGATGCGTTCTCCACAAAGCTCATTTACCTGGTGCTCAATGCAAATTCCCGTCCATTCCCTTCCAATCAGTGTCCTCGCTCCATCCTTATATATTGCTTCAAAACGACGACAAATGTTGTATTGCGCATGTAGCCTAATGCCTGTATAATGGGAACACTTAAAGCAAGAGAACATTTTTTCCCGCTTTTATATGTTCCATTTGGTAAAATTCTGAACTCCTCGTTAACTCAAGCATTCAATACTGGATGAGGTAATTGTGGGTGCGCGGCACACCCAAGAGGCACAACGGTTATAATTCTACTGTCCAAAACAGACCAAACGGAATTGACCGAGCTCTATTAAAATCAACAGTTTCTATACTATACTGCCGCAAGTCTCTCTCCCTTATTAGGAATACCAATTTAGCGTAATTTTTGGAGTACTTTACTAAACTATGCAAGCAAATAAATCTTCGAGAGGATTTGCAACAGTATGGCTGGTTATATTTACAGGAGCCGTTATCTTTTTCATTTGGCGTTGTTTAAGTAAAACCTTTCACGCCTGTCTGAACTAATTCATTTATAATAACTCTTTACCTATAATAATGTGCGTATACATTGTAAGTTAGTACCGCGATTGCTGCTGCTATAGGCCTGTATAAAAATAATAATAATAATAATTATTATTATTATTGTTAGTAGTAGTAGTAGTAGTAGGCCTAGTAGTAGTAGTATTATTATTCAATAAGACGAGGTAAAGTGAGAGGATTAGATGTAATGATTATATGTCAGTTGCAATGCATTGCTCAGTTTCATCTGAATAGGTTTTGCGGTGAAAAGTGGCAACCCATCAGTCAGTTGCAACCAATTAGCTGATCCACAGCGCCATTTCGCACCACAGTGGTCACCACAAACATACTATTGTGAAGGAGGGATTGATTTAGCTTTCTATACGGAGGGATAATTACATGGCTTTAGTTAGTAGAATCTATTCATCTTAGACATCTATTCATCTTAATTCCTCTGTTAATTGTCTTAACGAGCCTTAATGATCGCTAACACATTGGTTTAAGGTCTAATCCAAGATATAGCCTGAAAAAGTTTGGAGAACACAGCGCGGTACCAGGTTTTACGTAATGTGCTGGGCTAAAGAGAATATTGCCCTCTTACTGACCCATCAACAGACTGATTCCAGAGGCAATCTGGTTAGCCTACGATGTCAACCATTCAAGTTCAAAGATCTAACCCTCCCACTACTCCTTGCAAAATATGTTAACGAAATTAATGCTGTATGCATGCACTGAATATTTTCTACATTTCACAGGCATAAATTGTGGTAATTTCTTTCACCAGTTTTGCACATAGAGTTGAGGGACCAGAATTTGTTGTTTGACAGCATGCAGTGTGTATACTCATGTGTTGATGATACACTGTCATCAGTACATTGTGGAGTATTCAACCATCGGTAGAAATGGGTCATTGAGTTGTGAGGTGGTGGCTCACAACTGACTGACCTACACATCCTGATGAGATGAGAGTACACATCCTGAACAGTGACCAGGTGGTGCAGCTACTACTGGATCATATGATGATGCCTCTTGCAAACAGGTTGTATTAACGACCATTTTACCTAATGTTGATGAGGAAGGTATTCAGGCTCTGCTTCTCATACAGTCAGCAGGATTCCGCATCTCTAGTGCACTAAATCTCCAGTCTTGTCAAATAAGATGGCTCTGCGTTTTTACCTACTCTCAGAAGCAAGACACTGCCTTCAGTTTCACTTGTACCTGAAATGTATTCACGCATGAAACATTTTTTTTGCCCATATCCATGTTTATTTGATATTAGTGAAAAATAGCTGCGGGTCCATAGCAAGCAGGTTTCGGGTTCCGATATCTGACATGGTGTAAGTCTATGATGTCATTCTAACTGTGTTGCCCTCCAGCGCTGTCGCTGTGGCAACGTATCTGGCAGCTCATAGAGCGGGAAAGAATCACTACAGAAGGGAGTCGTTACCAATTGTCTTCACCCCGGATGGAGGGTGTAGTAATGATGTGGCAGGGCTCCTGTCACGATTTCACACTCCAAATATGGGTGTTAGAAGTGAAATTAAAAGTCCCATTGTTACCTTGTCAATTGCATTGGGCTATGTGTCATACTTATTGCACATTTCAATGTCACTCTTCACAATTTGGCTCACAAGTTGACAAGGGTGATACTCAGTTGAGAATGGATAATTACAACATGTTTTCCTGCCTCTGCATTTTCCTGAAAACTACTGATTATGCTTTGTCCTTTGATTTTTTGTTGTTGTTGAAGCCAGTGACTTTGGGCAAGTGATATACTACACCCAAATATGTTTGCCCACATTGATCAAATTGCCACATCACTACTTTGTGAACTTTTGGTTTGTCGCTCTCTCTTTTGCAGTCGTCCAATATCCATGTTTTGCAATGTGCAATACAATTTCTTTAAACTGGTTTTAGGAGGCTTACATGCTATAATTACCTGTCCGCAGTTTGTCACTACTTATGAAATGGAAAACTAATTAATAGCAATTCCAGTTGAGCTTTTATACTGTACAGCCAATGGACAATAGCCTTTTCTGGTTGTCCAATGGATTGCAATTTAATAATGTTTAAAAAAAAAAAAACATCAGGACAAACTCATAAAAGTTTTGACACACAGATTCCTGTTTTTGTTAACTCTTTTTTTGCAATGAGTTAAAATGAGATTGAATTGCTGTGCATTCATGGAGACAGGCTCCAGCTTTGTGCTCACCCATAAACTGCTACATAAAAGAGTAGGCCTATCAATGCTGAGAATTTACCATACAGTTACAGCTTAACATGTCAGTGAAACAGCTTATGTTATCTCTTATGATTTCTTGTTCTCTCTCCCCTCAAACTCGGTCACGTATTCAGAGCAGGATGAATTAATGAAGCAGTTGCTTAAAATTAAGAGAGTAAAGCATGCACATCTACTCAATTACAGGTGCAGCACAATGTAAGAATATACAAAATAAAATAAGAAGGTCCGCACACTGAAGGACAATGCTCCCCAAAAATTTACTATATCAACGTTTCGATCAAAGTGAAGATGACTTTGATCGAAACATTAATATAATACATTTTTGGGGAGCATTGTCCTTCAGTGTGCGGACCTCACTGTTCTATTTTGCATTAATGAAGCTCTCTTCGCTGTGATGATGTCAATCTCTGAGCTGTATTTTCACATCTATTTGGATGAAATGATGTCGTCTCTGCACCATATACAGCACTTCTTTGGTTGTTTATAGAGATTGTGTGCTTTTTTCTCTGTTCAGCAGATCAACCAAGGCAATAAACATTACTTTGAATGAACCTGTTGCTATGCCTTTGGCATAATGTTCCATGTATTTAGCAGCCTGCATCCTTTTGTTTGAATAAAGATCAATGATCTTATTTAGATTTAATAAATGGCTTTTATCCAAAGCTAATTCTAGCTGATTAGACAAAGCAGGGGCCAGTTCCCAATGGGGCATTACTGGTTTAAGGACCTTACACTGATCTTATTGTGGTTACACTGCGACTGGAACCACCAACCTCTTGAGTCCCATAAAATGTCTGTAGCAGCTAAGCTATAGCTACTTGCTCACTATCCACTAGAGAGATATCAGATCTCTCTCTCTCTCTCTCTCTCTCTCTCTCTCTCTCTCTCTCTCTCTCTCTCTCTCTCTCACACACACACACACACACACACACACATACAAAGTGACCATACAATCCTGCACCCAATTGTACTCCATGCTGCGGTCTGAGCAATTGTGGTTCTTTAATATTTCTTAATGCCATGGCCTGGTGTTGTAATGAAAGAATTGGCTGCAGTGCTGTGGTCCACCTCTATCTGAGTCTGAGGACTGTGACAGTGAGAACTGCAGCTGTGCTGCTGTCTGAAGCAGCAGCTCAGACATTCCCATAGCAACATTCCACTTGTTGAGCACATAAATGAAAGGTTTTAAAATTGGGAGGGAACTGCAGAAAAAAATTGTTGGGTTGAAATCAACTTCACAATATGTGACTGTAAACCTTTGGCTTGACTTTACGCATTTATTTTATTTTACCTGGAATAATTTGACATGTGTCTTTTCATACTTTTTGCATTTTAAGCAAACTCCAAAAGTGTTGACTGTGAGCACTTTGCATTTGTGTATTGCATACATCTGTGCATGTGCGTGTGCGTGTGTGTGTGTGTGTGTGTGTGTGTGTGTGTGCAGACATGGGTTTGTATAATGTTTTATAAATGTTGATTGATTTATGCTACTTCATTTAATATGAACACACAAAGCCTCTGAATTGCTGTCTCGGGAGTCGATGGGTTTATCGTGGTGTGCGCTTCACCCTCTCACCGCTTGCCTGGTCCCTGTTTGAGGCTCCATCCCTTCGAGGCCAGTACAAGTTTGAAGAGGGCAGGCTGCCTCAGGGAATTAGTGTTTGTCACTGCAATCTGGACACAAAATACAGGGGAGGGCAGAGTGGAAAAGGTAAACACCTGACATCTCATGACTGGATACATTTTCCCTCTGCCTGCTGTTATTACCTGCCTGCCTGCCCACCTCCATTCTCACCCAAACAGACGAGCGTGGGTTCTCCTCAGCTCCATTGCCACTATGGGTATGCGGCAGGACGGTGGTGTTTACTGGGCGCAGTTTACATCACAATATTGTATTAATTGAGAAAAACATAGCTGCAGTCATCTACGTATTCTATGAGCCAGGTGGGTTGGGTGGTGTAGGGCTGGATGAGTATGGGAGAGTGTCACATTGGACTAAATCATGGCGATATGCGTTAAAATTCTGATTCTCGGGAAACGTCGGTTTCATTGTGAGTAAAGATGAGCACAGACACATTGACCTGTTTGAGAACAAAAGTGCAAGGCCATTTCTTTTGACCAGTGCATCATAACCGGAACCGTCATCTCATGCGGTACGTTGATGGCCCTCATAAGAGAGACTCACAGCCTTGGTATCTCATGGGCTGTATGTAATTAAGTTATGGCCAGAGGTGCGACCTACTTTTGCGGAAGAAAACTGGCTCCTGTGTTACAGCACTGCAGTATAGCTCCGCTCCCTCAAGGAACTATCCGACCACTAGTATGTACTATTTGCTTAAATGGCTGTTGACATGGCTGTAGGACTACTATCATTCTGTGGTGGAAAAAAAAAAAATTAACAGTTTCAGCAGCAAGCAAGCTTTAATTTGGCTTGAAGTGAAAGTGTTCAAATTTTTAAAATGGTGTAGACAGTTTTACAACCTACCACAGGCAAAAATTGTGTAAAACAGGATAATACTGGCAGCTAAATTTTACACCAAGAATCATAAAAAGTAGCCTGTAAATGCTATGTTCACTGTTGGAAAGAAAATAGCTGGTTTGAGAGGTTGTAGATATTATTCGTATATACAGGAGCACAAGTATGAAAACTGCAGTTTTGGAAATGGGCTATTGAGCTTCCTCTATTGTGAGTGCTCTGGTGATTTATGTGGTGTTCTGTCTGCACTACGCATTAATGACTCTTCGTATAATGAACACAGTGGTTCAGTGTACTCGCCAGCTTCATCTTATATTTTAAACGTTGATCATTCTTTTTTCTTTTTTCATTATATCACTCATCACCTCCTGTGGCACAAAGTCTGCAAAGCTCTGGTATGAACTTTTAATTATGATGGTTTGCAGAGAGTAAAAGAACTGACCTGTCAATGACATCCTAATGAAGTAACTGGTTTCTTTCATATGAAGAGATGACTTGGACAACAATCGAGTCATTAAAAAAAAAACAATCAAATATTTACAGTTGTGATTTGTTACCACTTCACAAGGTTAAGCAAGTTGATTCTCCGTCCCAGTTGTGAAGTATCCAGGACATTAGAGCAATTGTGTATACGTTTGAGTGAACAGAAGTGGAAGTTATGTGAACTTCCACTCACATGTTCCAAATAATCAAACTAATTTTATTATGAGACAAAGATAACCAAAGTAAACACAAAATTAAGTTTACAAATGATAATTTCATTTATTGAAGGAAAAAGCCATCCTGCCCCACCTGGCCCTTTTAAAAAATATAATAATTTACCCAAACCAATTTAATTTACAAAAGTATAATTGGGTTCTATTTCACAAGACACACCCTGGCATGATTACTGCCTGCCAATTCAATCTAAACATCACTGAAATGGAATGGTCACCTTGCCAGATGAATACACCGCGATCGCCAGATGGCGCTAAATCTGTATCCGGGGCGGTTCGGACCCGTGCGGCAGATACAGACGCATAGAGGAACACTGTCGATGAGCAAACCTCCCAGGATTTCTTATATTGTTTGGATAATTTCAAATGCACAGCATGGTAAGATCACCAAGTATACATTAGAGATAACAGCTGTCAATGTGAAGTAACTTAAAACTGAAGGATTCTTATCTATATGCCCGGTTTTAATGCTGGAAGTTCCCAAAGGCTTTTGTGCCTTTGCATATTCGTTACCAGGGGGTTAGCCCACTTGGACTGTCATTATAATGACAGTTCACGCACGATGAATGAAAAAAAGCTTAGAACTTTTTAGGAAAGTGATAGCGCCTTCTGTATACAGCTGACTGCAAAAACGTTGTCACTGCCCGATAGTTCTAATGTTCCTCTAGTAATTAGCTAACATATTGAGACGATTAGCTGCTTTACTCACCGAATAAATCCAGGTTTTCTCCACGAATCCAGTAATCTTCTTAATCTTTTTGTATCCCAATCGATAGACACATTCATTTCAAAATGTAGCTAATCAAAGTATAACAACCTGGAGTACCTGGAGAACAAGAATTTATTGGAAGGTAGGGACAATTTATATATTTTACGAGACGTTTTCGAAAGTCTAAGCTTTATGAACCCATTACAATCCTGGGCTGCCATTGTATACAATGAGCAGCACCTGGGCTACCCGGGAGTGTTTATCCCCGGAGAAATGCATTTAATACTACAAATACCCATTTTTCTACCCAAAAGTTGATAGTTGGAGTCTTCATCCATATTTACCTCACTTACCAGATGTCTCTGTTGCACCAACGACGATAGAAAAGCCAATGAAAGCTAACAACAAAATGTCACGCTGTGATATGTAATGGCAGTTCATACAAGCTGGACGGCCGACCGCCCCGGATATCATGAAGAACGGTGCGGACACCTAGCGGCAGAAAGCTGAACCGTGCATCTGGCAAGGCCGCCATTAGTCTGGCAATGTGAAGTATGTAAAAAGCAGCACATGATGCTGCAATCTAAAGAAATTAATGAACAGATTAAAAACAAACTCTTTGACTGCTATCAGTCTGAAAAGGGTTACAAAGCCATTTATAAGTCTCCGGGACTCAAGGTAACCATGGTGGGAGCCATTATGTGTCAATTAAGAAAACATTAACAGTGGTGAACTTTCCCAGAAGCGGCTGTCCTATCAAATTTTCTCTAGATCACATCAATGACTCATCCAGGAAGTCATAAAACAACCTAAGCTAACATATGATGAACTGCAGGCCTCACTTGCATCAGTTATGGTACATGTTCACGGTTCTACGATTAGAAAGAGACTTGACAAGAATGGCATCTATGAGAAAGCTGCAAGGCAAAAAACACTGCTGATCAAAAAGAACACAAAAACTCGTTTCACATTTGCTGAAAAATATGTTGATGACCCCAAGACTTTTGGGGTAAAATTCCATGTAATGACTCATATGTAGAACTTTTTGGGAAACAGGGGTTCTGTTACATCTGGTTGAAAGCTAAACAGCATTTCACAACAATAACATCACACAAGCAGAAAGCTCAGTGGTGGTAGAGTGATGGTCTGGAGCTGCTTTGCTGCTTCAGGACCTGTCATAATGGATGAAACATGGAACCATGAAATTTGCTCCTGATCAGAAAATCCTGAGGAAGAATGCATGACCATCAGTTTGTGACATAATTCTCAAATGCAGTTGGATTATGCAGCAGGACAGCAATCTGAAACTCAGGTCTACCCCTGAATGACTCAAAGGCAACAAAATGAAGGTTTTGGAGTCCTGACTTGAATTTGATTGATATGCGGTGACCTTAGACTGGCAGGTCATTTGCAAAGACCTTCCAATGTTGCAGAATTAAAACAAATCAGCAAAGAAAAGTTAACTCTACAGTGATGTTAAAGACTCATTGCCACTTACCGCAAATGTTTGATGGCAGTTGTTACCACACTAGTGTGGCACAATCACCTATTAGGTTTAGGGGGACAATTATTTTTTCTTGAGTGATATAGATTTTGAATGACTCTTCACCTTCAAAAAATGAAATTATAATTTAAATGCTGAGTTTTTGTTTACTTACGTCGTCTTTGCCTAAATTTAAAATTAGTTGGATGATCTGAAGCATTTTAAAATGACAAATTAGCAAGGATAGAAGAAACCATGAACGGGCAAATATTTTACCACTGCACTGTACCTGTATATGACCAGTCACAGGTTTGGAGGAGCAGATTCCTGATTATGACTGTAATTTCAGGACCTGCTCGAAAGACCTGTGCATGTCTGAAGTTGTACACAGCATCGTATTTACTTTGAGCGGTTCAAGTCATAAAGGCTTTGAATGGACTGGAGTGTTCATTTCAGACAGTTACAGAAATATTATATAGGTATTTTTAAGGTACATTTTATACTGATTTCCAAGAGTCTTGAGTATTAGAGGACTGGTAGATGCACGTGGCTGATGATCACTGGGAGTGGAATGTGTGTATGTATCTATGGGGTTATGTACTGGTACGTATTTCACCTTGCTTGTCTGTTCCCCATCATCAGATCATTCAAGTTAGGTCAAAGAACAGAATTAGAGTGAAAATGAATTTGCAGCTTTTAGTATTCTTCCATGGTGGTTTTCTGAGGAAGTGGCTATGCTGGTAAAATTAACAGTTTTACCAAAAGTGAAATAACACAATCTAACTAAGAAGCATTATGTGACTAATGCAGCTTTTGTAAGAGCCAATGGTCGCACTGTGGTGTCAGCACTTTCCATGGGAAATGTTAGCTCTCTGTCAGTCCAGTTTGTTGGGGTTCAATGCTCGGAAAATAGAGCTAATCCATAATTCAATATTCTTTCCCACAAAACTGCTGATATCCAACATTGATGTAGTCAATTTCTCACCTTGAAAATTATCAGAAGGTAATTTTATGATGAAATCATGAATTAGATATATCAGAAACAAAACATTGCCATACTACACTGGTGATCCAAATGGCGACGCCCCAACTTGTCTTAAGGCATTTTGAGACAATCCTTTGCTGCGAAGGATTCAATCAATGTTTCCTAGAAATTTTGCCAAATCAAAGTATCTCCTAGGACGTTTCCTATGTTTCTCAGTGGAATATAAGCTTTTGTTTCCATATCTGGTCTTAAATATCAAATTCAGGACATTAAAAAGAAAGAGATGGGGAATTTCAATGTTTTCTTGTAAAATGTGGTGCTGGTTTCATGAATTTTTACCTTTTAGTCTCCAGTAGCCTCCTGAAGAGCCTTAATCCACACTTTACTTTTTCTGTGTTGTTGTTAGTTTGTGTGTGTGTGTGTGTGCGTGTGTTTTCTTTGAAGATGCTGCCATTTTGGTCAGGTCTTACTCGAAAAATAGATCATTGATCTCCAGTGAATCGGGTAAAAAAAAGGTTAAAAAAAAAAAGAAATGAGACAGTCCGAAGCAGCCATGTTTCCCAAAAATACAACCTCCTTAGGACACTGTCTTGCAAATAAGACAGTGCTCTCTTGTTTTATGGTTCTTTTTCTGTGGTGTCAGCCAGTAGAGAGACTGCAGGTCCAGGCAGAGAATTGCCTCAGTGTGTTTTCTAGAGGTTGAGCAACGGCAGCAAGTAAATAGATTTGCTCACAGCTGACTTGCTTTTGAAAGGTCACTTTCTTCTTGTTTGTAAAAATAATACACAAAGACACATTAATCCTGCCTTAACCTTGTGGAGAGAGAATGGATTGTCTGCGGGTCTAAGTTTTTATGGCTGCCATTTAACTCATTCTGTAGGAGGCTGAGCATCCTGCTCTCACCTCAACTCTCTGCACAGACATTAATATGCAAGCAGCATAATGCCTCACTCCCCCACTTACACTAATTATTTCCTCTTCCACCTGTCTGTCAGCTACAGCTCATGACAGATTCCAGCCCAGTGGATTTTTCCTCTCCTTCTTGATTACGTGCACATAAGTTATTTATTTTTCCTTCAAGTAGCTCATGAAAGGCATTGTCAGATCTCGTAGTGTTTAATACATATGGTGAACGTGCCCATACTCCACTTATTCAGAGAATGGCACACATTACATGGAAGCAGGTCAATTTTAAACGTAGAAATGGAATGAAATTCGAATCAAATGTAAAAATCTGAAAAATGTTCCATGGAGAATTTTAGTTGAGTTTAAATTTATTCAATTCTTACAGCTCAGGAGTGGAATTATATAATTCCAGACGATGGAATAAATACAGAAGTTGTCTTGAAGCAGGATCTTATTGAATTGTTCTTCTCTAACCTACTCTTCCCACACTGACCAACTTGTCTGCATTGTTTGCTTTCTATAATATGAAAATAATATGACAGGAGGGCTAACAAAGCTGTTTTAGAGGCAGGAAAGAGTGACTGCATGTCAGTGTTTCCAGAGGGTGAACATAATCTCAGAACCATGCAAGAAAAAAATTCTGTAACTATGAAGTAGCTCATCTGAACTGCAATTACAAAGGAATCTATGCATGATATTCATATTTATTTGAATTGTAGATAATTAGAAGTATGTAATTGCTTATAAGGGTCCTTATCAGTGGCGTTTTGCAAGGTAAGTGTAGCAGTTTCTAAAAGTAGTGGGCCCCTGAATTGCAGGCACTTCACAAAAATGGCAAAATTATTTAAGATGCCGCATTGAACGCTGTAAAAAAAAATGACAACATAAACCAAACGGCATAAATACGGGAACTGCAGACAAGAGCAGTGGTTATAAGCTCACCGACAGGGGCATTAAGTAGGCTCGTTGCAAATAACCTCAGAACTAGGCTCCTTCCAGTCCTCAAACCATATGCCCAAAAAGTTTGTTTGTTTGTTTTTTCCTATTCTGAAATACTACCCAGAGGACCGTTGCCTAAAAATTAGCGCCCCTGGGTCTTTCCATATCAAATCACCCAAAAAAAAATCTAAATTGTCACCCCACCTGCTCAGATTTTGCTCATGTTTGGTTTCTAGGGTATTTTTTGCTGGCATATATTATTTTATTTTTACCCCACATCAAATGTAAGACCAGATTTGGATTCCTTAGTGAATTTCCAGTCCAGAAGACACCAATTTTATTGTGATAGCCCCACCAGTTGCTGAGATATGGGTGGTCAAACATCAGCCGGTACCCCCATTTTGGCCGATTTTTGCCAAATTGTGCGGGCCATAACTCAGGAACCGCTGGTCGGATTGAGCTGAAATTTGGAATTTCAGCTTTGCCAGCAAAAACCATCCTAGAACCCAAATTGGAGCAAAATCTTAGGGGGTTGGGTAACATCCATCAGGTGATCTGACATGGAATGACCCCCTACTAGCAGCAGGAGTAGAGTAGGAGGTAGAGTTAAGGTTTGGGTTAGGGTTATAGTTACAGTTAGGGTTAGGATTAGGGTAAGGTTAGGTTAGGGATTTAGTTACGGTGATGATGTCAATGGACACCAGATTGTCGTTATGTAGACGACCACTAGAGGTCGCTTAACTCTTTAACGTAACTTTAGGTCGTAATAAGCTACTTGGACAAAAGACCGTTGGGGGCGTATTTTGGCAGAAAACAGACTCTTTTGGGAAATGCACCCATGATCTAGTCTAAACAAAAGCAGTACAATGTCAGCTTCTTAAAGCTGGAATTTGCAGTCCTGTTTTCAATGATTTAGGCACCCCCTTTTATCCCTGTAATCACTGGTCAGCTTGGCCTGGTTCCGGACAGTTACAGATTGGGCTGTTCCTCTCCCAATATCCCAGAATGAGTCTCAACCCTTGGCTCTTAATCTCAGCCCTGGCTCCCTGCAGATAGAGTACATTAAGAAATCAACACACTTAATCCCTCACTGGCAAGCAGCTTTGGAAAGCTGTTGGGAGCCCCATGCAGAAGCTGGCACAATTAACCATGGGCTAAGGAGATTGGGAGTCTTTTGTTTCTCTGGTATGCTTTGTCATGTAATTTTTGTTTGCTTATTTGTTAGTGCTCCAGCGATTCTGAAACACCCTATGAGGTAAATTGACTGCACAGTTCCGTTATGTGTAAAATGATGCTGAAAGACGGAATCGCTGGTCTTGTGATCAGAGAAAATGATTTTCAATTCTATTATGTGGCATAACATTCTCTTTAATTTCCAGGTCTGAACCAACTGTTAAATGTACTATAACCCATTGTAGCTCTGTGTTGGGCCTTAATGTGAATTTTAACCTACACTTTTACACTAATTGGTGATAGGTATGGACCCTTAATGAGGGTTAAAAATAATGAGTATTTTACCTTAGAGGGAGACATTGCAAATGAATGACTCATAAAAACTTAGGTGCTACAGGTGCTATTCTTGGAGCTGCCTGTTTAGTAACAATGGAGGAAAGTTAGACATCATGTTTTTTAATGAAGCATTAGTTACAATAATTAAATAAAGGCGTAAAGAGAAATGGGTCTCTTCATTTTCTGACACTCTTGGGCCACAAACACACATCCTAAGCAATGCAGCTATGGGAACAAGGACAAAACACACACATAAAAAGGAGAAAGAAAGCAGGCTTTGATGACTAATGGGAGTCATTTTTAATTTTCAAGGATTGAAATGACAGTTGATCCATTCCTGCCGTAAGAAAGATGTATGATGGGAAGGCGTGGAACTGTAGTGACCTTAATGTTTTTGTTGCTTCCAGCAGAATCCCTGGAGACCAACGTCTCGGTGATCGATGATAAGGTGAACTCATCCTGGATGCCAAGCGAGGAGACTGAGCGAACGGCCACCGCCCCAAGCTCTGCCCTTCCTCTTCTCCTGAACCTCAGAGGGCTTCGCATGCCCAGGGCCGGGGAGGAGCCAGGCAGCGGCATGGCGGGAGAGTCAGAGATCAGCTCCGAATCTGCGGAAAAGGACCTTCTATTAAAGATTCCATCCGAAGGCATTGGGGCTGGCCTGCCTACTGTCCTGGCACCAGGCAACCCCACCGATGCCCACTTCAATGATGAGGAGCACACGGAAGCCACCTGGCGGGGTGCTAAAACAGGCCCAGACGCTGCTATGCTTGACCTCGACCACCAGCCTCGCCCGAGCCGCACCCCTGCGCCTCCACCCTCTCACCCTGACGTCCTCACCGTGGATTACATCGACCCTGCCTCTCGCCACCGCAACCTGGACCGCCCTTCCCCTGACCCGGCTGACCGTGAGCTCCAGGGGGGAGAGTCCTGGACCCTGTCAGATTTTTATTACTATGACAACAAGGACGACAGCTTCTCCACCACCGAGGTGTACCCCGACGCCGACCAGTACACCACAGTTGACATGGAGGATGAGAATATCATGCTGCTCACTACCGCTCGATCTGTGCCCTACGACCCCAGCTTCCCGGGCTCCTTCATTCCTGACGACGTCGTGGGGCCCCCTCGAGCTCCAGGGCTTCTAGATGGTGCCAACGGATCTGACTGCCGTCTGGGCTATGTTCAGAGTAATGGCACCTGCCGCTCGCCCTGTGACTTGTTCCCAAATTACTGCTATAACGCGGGCCAGTGCTACCTGGCAGAGGGGATCGGAGTCTTTTGCAGGTAAGGATAGGACCAACAGGTTCTCCACAACTTCATCCTGCAGGCATTGCATCACTTCCTATTTCATTGTAGTGGTCTGCACACCATCAGTTCGGGTATGTTCTAGTTCCTGATGTTATCTGATTCCAGTGCAGTACAGTATGTTTAAAATTAATTTAGCTTCTGTGTTTTGCGGTGAACATGAGCTTTGCGGATTAGCATTGCATTTGCTATAAATATCTCAGTGAGGCCACTTTGCTCTCTGACTGTTAACCCAAAAAAACACGGTGCTCATGTGCTAATATGGGAGTTCACGGACTGAACTGGCGTCATAATTGCGGGCTCGGCTGCAGCGGCCATGAGGCGACCTGTGATACATTAAGAAGGTCAAGGCCAGAAATAAATATTAAAGTGAAGCCTCTGAAATATTAATGTTTAACACAGGATTAGGGAGGCTGCTTTGTTGGAGCAGGAGGGGGAATATCCATATCGGCCAAACTACCCCACCCCCACAGCACTGTCTTTTCTCCGCTTCTCCACTCTCTTTTCTCAACTTCACCTTTCTACAATTTCCAGCTTAGAGAATTCATATCCATTATTTTCTCAAGATACATATTAATACTCTCCTCTACAAAAATGTACAACCCAATTCTGAAAAAGTTTGCACATCATGGAAAATGGTAATACAATCAAGCAGGAGAGATTTGAAAAGTCCATTTATTTATTTTATTTGAAAAGTCCAAAAGATTCCAAAAAAGGTTAGCGCAGAGGTAATTTAAGACAATAATAATGACACAAGTTGCAGTCATCAAGTGATGTTTAACTGGTGAGCTAATTGTGTTAAAAAGGAGCTTCCAAAAAGGCCAAGTCCCTTAAGAGCAAAGATGGGTCAAGGCTCAATAATTTGCCCGCAGTTGTGTTAAATTATCATCCTTCACTTTTAGAACAATGTTTCACCCTCTACGGTGTGCAATATAATCAAAAGATGAACGGGATCCAGTTAAATTTTGGTAGGAAAGGGCAAGACTTATAACCTTCTTTGAATGTGCATGATCACACATCCCGCAGACATCACTATCTTAGGAACTGACGTGACTGAGATGTATATTATGACATGGGCTCAAACATACTTTGATATACCTTGGTCAGTCTACACCAAAGCTGACGCTTAACTGAGCAAAGCCAAAGCCATTCGTCAACACTGTTCAAAAGCACCTCCGATTTTGCTCATTTGAGATGAACAGCAGCACTGTGGAAGACAAGTCAACATGTCAAGTGGTTTCTGGGGGGGGGTCAGCTGTGGCTGTGTTCTCTGAACCAAAGACAATAAGGACAGCCCAAGCTGCTATCAGCATCAGGTCCAAAAGCCAGCTTCTGCCATGGTATGGGGGCGAGTCAGTGCACACGTCATGGGTGATTTGCACACTGCAAAGTCACCATTAATGCACAAAGACCTGTGCAAATTTTGGAGCAATATATACTGCCATCAAGATCTTTTTACTGTAGAAATGTCCCTGCATTTTCACGCAAGACAACAGCAAGCCACATTCTGCACAAATTAAAAGTGCATGGCTGTGTGAGTGGAGTATGGGTGCTAATTAGCCAGCCTCTCTTATTGAGAATGTATGGCACATTATCAAATGAAATTTGGGGCAAATTATGCAGCATAAGACCTGCATAATGGAAGAATGGGGTGAAATTCCTCTAGCAAGACTTTTCAGTGCCTAAACGAGTGTGATTAAAAGGCACAATGATGTAAGATTGTGGTATTCAGATGAATGTGATAACTTCTTTGGATTCTGTTGCAGTCGTTACATTGTTTATTTTAAATTTTAAAAAATGTGAGAATTAAATTCACATAAAATGTACTTTTTTCAACTCAGTAGGGGGTGAATGAGCTTTTTTTTATCAGTACTTTTTGTATTTTTATGTGAGTCGCTATGAAGAATCAGCTTTTTTGGAATTGGTGTTGTACATACTGGATACGAGCACAGCAGTGGTATAAATATATGATTAGTTTTTCTTGAAAGTTTGAATCTTTCATGTGGCTGAACATTTATTGGGAAAGGCCGGGCAATGTATGTAGTCACTGATGTATGAAATCTGTGTGCAGAGCACTGAGACATAACTGCCAGCTCCACTCACTGCCCTTCATGTTCTCCACCCTTAATGGAGGAATCTCAATACAATATGGACCCCATATTTAATATTTTTATTAAATTATATTTAATTTAAGAGAGATTCAGTTTAGAGGCTGGTAGCCAATTGTGTGATTCAGTTACTTTAGTGGTCAAATGATGTTTGTTAGCACTTGTGATGAGCGCTTCACTCATTGTATGCGTCACGCATTGTAAATGGCAAACTTGGCCTGTTTTATTTTTGTAAATCAATGCAGCTGGATATTGTGCCATTCAAGTTTAGTACTTTAGGCTCAAGCACAGTGGCATTGCCTACATGGCTATTCAAGCAAGCCCAGTGCATTTGCTATTATGCTACATTGCCACTTGAAAAATGTATTGATGGAACACATCATTTTGAATGTTTTGTGGCTTGATGGCACTCAAATCAGCCATGGTTAATTCTGTGATGTGACTACCTCATACTGATCTTGCCAGATACAATCCAATGCTTGCATAATTGATGAAAAAGGTTTTCAGTCACACATTTTTAAAACATTTAGTCAAGATTCTTACTGAAAGATCAGCATGAGCACAGACACCTTGTTTTCTGTAGCAAGGTTTCATTGAGTGTGCTTCTTTTTGTACATCCATGGGTCAATAGATGTATAAAAAAAAAGTACATTAGAGAGTGTAGTTGAAAAAACGAACACTTATAGAAGAACAGAGTAACACTCATGATAATTGAAATATCCAAGCCTCTCTTTGGTAGTTTCACTTTTAGCCAACGCAGGAGGAGCATGACGGTACAACAGCTGAAGATTGCATCACACAGGCTTACGGGAAACTTTTTGAGATATAAAACCTTGCTTAAAAGTAAATGAAAAAGCATTCACCATGTAGCATTTTTCAGTTTCCTCATGGATTCTCACACTAGATTCTTGGATCTGGAAATACAGAGCAGTGGAATCACTGGTGTAATAACAAAGAGAGCCTTTAGAGTGCATGAGCTTTGACCTGAACTTGTGAAAGATATCCTTTCATTCCCAATAGAAATCCCCACAGACAGCTCTAATTCAACTGACAGCTAAATCCTATGAAACAGCATCAGGTCACTCTTGAGCTCCATTTAGCATCAGAGCCTCTTAATCTACTGATTCCTGGATGACTTAAACAGGGCTGTTACACGTCATGGGCTCCTGCTCGCAGGGAAGGGGCGGACCGAGCGTGAGGGTTGGAACTGGCAAGGCCGAGTTTGGGTGTCAGGCAGTGACTGAGTGTACTGGGAATGTTTTCACAGCATTTTCACTGGCCTGGTTTCCCTGGAATACTGAACCATGTCGTGACAGGCAGGGAGGGCAATCAATTAAACTTATGCCTTTACCTCAGCTGGATTTTCCCCTCTATGGTTGTGGGATTGTGGAGTTTTTGGAGTCAATAACCTGTATTATTACCGTTTTCAGGCCTGCTGATGGTAGTTCCCACAAACATTTCCTGGGGGATATGAGGCAAGGTCTGCTTCTTTGGGGGCATGTACTCAATGCTTCTACAGCTGTCATCTTCTGAAGCTTTCAGGGTTGAAGAAGTTCAGCACATGATTACTGCCTGAAAAACAGCCTTCTCTCTGGGTCGCATTTACCAAAAGCAAAGCCCCCTTCCACTGCTCCCCCACCCCCACCCATAACTGCCTACTGCCTGGCCCAGGCTGTGCCATCTCTCTAAACCCGTATCTAAACGCCCCCTTGGAGCACACTTCTTACTCTGTCTTTTGAGCACTTCAGTTTGTGACGCCAAGCACTGAACCAGTCAGACACAAGAAGCCAAATATTTCAACTGAGCCACTTCATTTTCAAAATGGATTCCAACTGGCACATGGAGTCCGAACACCACCGTAATGTCATATTATATTGGGCTTGGCTGCAATGATTGAGGACTATGAGTTCATTAATTTAGTCAGGCAAAGCCAAAGAGATTCATTTCATGGGTCAATTTGAAGAAGTCTTTCATATATATTTGAGGGTATCAAACAGTATTGAGGGGTGATATCTGTGAAGATAAATCAGGATTAGACTTACTCAGAGCTGACAGAGATGAAGAAAGAGTAAAGCTGTTTTCACACCGGACGTGGATGGAATTTTTCGCGAGACAGATTACATTCAAAGCCAATGCAAAGACGCGAATACACGCGAATAGAGAGACAAGCAGAGAAACAAAGGGAGGGGACTGCTTGTTGCTAAGACTGCTGGATAGTTCACGTCAAATCAGATTGCATTGTTTTGACCGGGGAGCGCAAATTTCAGCCATTTTTCAACACCAATCAAATTACTTCAAATGTGTGAAAACGCCTGAGGCGCTTCCCCTGGTCTGTCAAATACAGAGAGAAATAACACGGCGTGTGAATGAATGCAGAATATGCAGGACAAGTATAACCTTTCCACCTCGATTAAGATTCTTGTCAGCTCTCTAACCCGTTACCATAGGCGCAAATCCAGGTTCAGATAGTGAAAATCCTCCCTGGTGTTTTTGTTTGGATTTGCCTGCTGGAAGACATCATTAGCCGTGAGGTTTTCCATCAGTTTCAGTCCACTATCAGTATTCATGTCTGACCCCACCTCTCTCCTCTGCCATCCACCTCTGGGCAAAAGCTCAGCAGGGGTGGAAGAGCTCAAGCTTGAGTCCAAAGCTGTCTGTTAAACCTCTGTGGAGGGCATTAGCTGGTATGCACTAAAGACGAGCAGTTCTCCTGGTCCAGAAAGCGGTCAGATATGTGCAGTTGAGGTTAAAGCCACCTCTACGCTTTACATCTGTACAGAGAGATGGACAGAGTAAAACTATGAGCGTATGACGGCCGTCAGCCCAGGCTGCTGTGATCCTCCATCTGTGTCTTCTCCTCTGTAATCTGTGATCTGCAAGTCCCGATGATCGCGTATTCACCACCCTGCTCCCCTATGGGTCTACGGGGCCAGATGGCGAGAAGCGGGGTGGTGGGCTGCATAAACAGTGATGAGGGAGTCACATAGACCTTTCAGAGAACTGTACCAAATTTTTAGGCTTTCACTCATGGAGGTTGAACCTAGTGACAGAGATATTGTAGATATCTCATCTCTCGTGCTTTTTTTCTAAAAAGCACTGCAAGGTCTGGAAGTATTTGGACCGTCACACCATTTTAAGGAGCTGAAATTCCTTCAAGGTTTATTCTGTGAGGATATAATTTCCCTCATATTAAGGTGTAGATGGTCAGAGTGATTTTAAATGGCAGTGACTCACTCTGCATGAATGTCAACCTCCATCTTGAGTGAGTCACAGCTCTATAATGTTGTGTCACTGACTGAGTGCTTTTGGAGGTCACTGTAAATCTGGAATGCAGTATTTTGGAAATTTTTCAAAATCTCTTGGCTTTTCAGAGCGCTATTTTGTAACTAGTTTCAAGTATTTAACTTTTACCTGAATTATTTCTTAGTTTAGAGAAATAAAGTTGGTTAGGTCACTGAGCCTTGCTCAAGAAGAATATAAGGTCTTGTCTTGAGCCACTGTAAGCAGGAATTTTGTTTTCAACGTATTACAGTCCAGTTGTCAATTTACTCTTTCATTGAAACAATTGAATTGCGAAAGAACCAAAGCCTTTGCCTGAAGTTCAGCTCAAATGCTTGTGCAAATAATTATAAGTGCCTTTCTCCTGCTTTTGGGGCAGTGAAGGTCCTGTCAAAATTGAAATAAAAAAAAAATAAAAAAATTTCACGCAATAAATTTCAACAAAATCAAGGTTTCATAATAATCGGCAGCCTTCATTTACTGCTTGGTGCAACTATCTCTGCCAAGAATAACAGCATGGAGTCTTTTCCTGTCAATTTTGACAACGTTAAGGCCCACTTTTGAGGGGATGTAGATCCGTTCCTCTGAGCCGATCCTTTCAAGATCCTTCACATTCTTGGGTTTGTGTTTATCAACTGCCCTCTTCAACTCAGCCCGAAGATTTTCAGTTGGATTGAGGTCTGACAATCAGGATGGCCATCACAGAACATTGCTTTCTGTGTGGATCTTATTTGCTTTGGGTCATTATATTGTTGGAAAGTCCACCTACGGTCAAGTCTCAGCCTTCTGGTGGAAGCAACCAGAAAGTCAGCCAAAATATCCTGATACTTGAAGGAATACATTATGCCATTAATCTAAACCAGTGCCTCTGGACCTCTTGCATCAAAACAGCTCCAAAACATGACTGGGCCACCATTATATACTCTTCCAAAAAAGAAACTATACATTGTTTTTAGCATCAATTTACTATACATGAAATGTTTTGACAAATGTGGAAAACATATTGAAATATACTCTTCCAAAAAAGAAACTATACAAATATTAAATTATTGATTACACTTTCTTTTCAATATGTTTTCCACATTTGTCAGAACATTTCATGTATAATAAATTGATGCTAAAGACAATGTATAGTTTCTTTTTTGGAAGAGTATATTTCACCATGGGTATGACGTGCATCTCCTTCTATGCATGTCTGTTTTGATGCCAAACATGCCGATGCTGTGTCCGACGGGAACATGCAATTTTGGTTTTACCGGACCAAAGTACTTTGTTACAGTCATAATTTAAATGACGTTTGGCTAACTCCAAGCACTTATTTCTGTGTCTTCTGGTCTGGCAACCCATCCAAAGAGCCTGTGGTTGTGGAGGTGATGCCTGATGGTGCTTTTTGAAACCTGGTGACCCCAAGATGCCAAAAAAGTCTGCAATTCCTTCACAGTGATTCTTGGGGATTTTGTTGCTTCTCTCACCATCTTCCTCATTATCCTGGGAGGCAAAATGCAGTTGTGTCTTCTACCCTTGAACTTTCCAACGGTTTTATATCTTTGGAACAATATAATAGTTGCCCTGTTTGTGCAGAGTGGCATATTCAATCATTGGTGAATCGTCTTGTTGCCATTACTAGATTTATCAAGGTCGATGACCATCTACCCTTTTTGAACTGACAGTTGTTTTGTTTTCTTCATGATGTTGGATGACAAAGGGATGTTTCATGTGTGTTACCTCATTTTTATACCCTAGAGAAACAGGAAGTGATGTAATGGCTCAACATACTTCCTTAACACTTGGATAAAACTGAAATAAGTGGAATTCAATAACTGGTTTAATTTTTGTAGATGTTATTTACAATAATTTTAAAGGGTGCCATTGATTACGAAAACTCGATTTGGAGGAAATAGATTTTTTATTAAATTAGTAAATGATTTTGGTTGGTCCATTGGAATATTAATATCATAAATTTTGTTACATAGAGTTTCTCTCTCTCTCTCTCTCTCTCTCTCTCTCTCTTATATTTATATATTTAAATATTTTAAAAGAATTGTTTGTGCATTGCCAGTGCGGGGTTCCAGTAATTTTGGAGCCAAAATTATTTTATGATAAATATTGGGACGTGTGTACTGTATGCACCATAGATTGAGTAATGTAATGTATTTTCTGCCGTGTTTAATCTGAGTGGCAGTTATACATTTCTCTTTGTATTGTGGTCAGACAGCTGAATAGATAAAGTGCTCCTGGCATGTTGAGACTTGGCTGAGTTGCTGTGATACACATAGGGGAGTGAATGCATTCTCCAGGGAGCCTTGGCAGGAAGCTTTCTATCACTGGGACAGATTGGTCAATTAACCTCATGCCCCCTCCTTCCTTTTTTTCTTTTTATTGTGCCCTTTTTTCATGTTTATGGTCTCTTGCTCCATCACTCTCTTCTTAAATTCCCCACTTCTCTGTCAATGTACTTGGCCAACTCTGTCTCTCTTCGGATTTCTCCTGTCTCTCCATCCTACTGGATCTGTCCTCTCTTTGTCCTCATGCCCATTCCTGCCCTCGGCACTGTGTGTCTGTCCTGTCTCCTCTCCTGTGTGCGCTCTGTCCTGTCTCCTCTCCTGTGTGCGCTCTGTCCTGTCTCCTCTCCTGTGTGCGCTCTGTCCTGTCTCCTCTCCTGTGTGCGCTCTGTCCTGTCTCCTCTCCTGTGTGCGCTCTGTCCTGTCTCCTCTCCTGTGTGCGCTCTGTCCTGTCTCTTCTCCTGTGTGCCCTCTCTCCTGTCTCCTCTCCTGTGTGCGCTCTGTCCTGTCTCCTCTCCTGTGTGCGCTCTGTCCTGTCTCCTCTCCTGTGTGCGCTCTGTCCTGTCTCCTCTCCTGTGTGCGCTCTCTCCTGTCTCCTCTCCTGTGTGCCCTCTGTCCTGTCTCCTCTCCTGTCTGCCCTCTGTCCTGTCTCCTCTCCTGTGTGCACTCTGTCCTGTCTCCTCTCCTGTGTGCGCTCTGTCCTGTCTCCTCTCCTGTGTGCGCTCTGTCCTGTCTCCTCTCCTGTGTGTGCTCTGTCCTGTCTCCTCTCCTGTGTGCGCTCTGTCCTGTCTCCTCTCCTGTGTGCACCCTGTCCTGTCTCCTCTCCTGTGTGCGCTCTGTCCTGTCTCCTCTCCTGTGTGCCCTCTGTCCTGTCTCCTCTCCTGTGTGCGCTCTGTCCTGTCTCCTCTCCTGTGTGCGCTCTGTCCTGTCTCCTCTCCTGTGTGCGCTCTGTCCTGTCTCCTCTCCTGTGTGCGCTCTGTCCTGTCTCCTCTCCTGTGTGCGCTCTGTCCTGTCTCCTCTCCTGTGTGCGCTCTGTCCTGTCTCCTCTCCTGTGTGCGCTCTGTCCTGTCTCCTCTCCTGTGTGCGCCCTGTCCTGTCTCCTCTCCTGTGTGCGCTCTGTCCTGTCTCCTCTCCTGTGTGCCCTCTGTCCTGTCTCCTCTCCTGTGTGCCCTCTCTCCTGTCTCCTCTCCCGTGTGCGCTCTGTCCTGTCTCCTCTCCCGTGTGCCCTCTGTCCTGTCTCCTCTCCTGTGTGCGCTCTGTCCTGTCTCTTCTCCTCTGTGCCCTCTGTCCTGTCTCCTCTCCTGTGTGCGTCTGTCTCCTCTCCTGTGTGCGCTCTGTCCTGTCTCCTCTCCTGTGTGCCCTCTGTCCTGTCTCCTCTCTTGTGTGCGCTCTGTCCTGTCTCCTCTCCTGTGTGTGCTCTGTCCTGTCTCCTCTCCGCTCCTCCTCCCTCCTCAGGTGTAACGCTCAGGACTACATGTGGCATAAGGGCTCTCGCTGCGAGGCGGTGATCACCGAGTTCCAGGTGATGTGCATCGCCATCGGAGCGGCCGCCCTCATGGTGCTGCTGCTCTTCATGATCACCGTCTTCTTCGCCAAGAAGCTTCACCTGCTCAGGACTGAGAACAACAGGCTGCATAAGCGCAGGTGAGAGCGGAGAGGGGGAGAGAGAGAAATGGGGAGAGAGGTGAACAGTGGGAGAGAGAGAGACAGACAAAGAGAGAGAGAAAGAAAATGAGAGAGAGATGAAAACAATAGGAGAGTGAGAAGACAACAGTAGGAGATATGTAGAGATAGGGAGAGAGAGAGAAGGGGGAGAAAAAGAGGATGACAATGGGAGATAAAGAGAGAGTTAGAGGGAATAAGAAAGGCAGGTTGTGTGGAGGTGTTCGTGAGTCAGAGACAAACAGAGAAAGAATTTGTGTCTGGAAGATGGTGGATGAGAAACAGCTGAAGCAGATGAGGGACACACAAATAACAGCTCAGAGTGTACAGATGAGGGGAGGTGAGTGTGGTGGGCAAATGAGCGAAGGACTGATGAAGCAAAATGCTGAGATAATACAGCCCTCTGCATCAGATTTTTGAGGCAATTGATTTCTAGGAAATGTATGGAGATGTAGGGCAACGGTGTGTGCTGGTTGCGGAGATTCCCGGACATGTTTTTGCCCCGTCTTCAGTGTAAAGGATTGATAAATATGGCCATTCCAAGAGGATCTGCTCGATCCTTCTTTCCTCCTTTGACTTTTGATGGAGCTTTGGGTAATCTCTTAGTGCCTGGGTGCAGCATTTAAATCATCCCCACAGATCCCATCTCTCTGCCATCTTCCACCCCCCTCCTCCACTCTCTCGCTCTCTCTCTCTCCCTCTCTCTCTCTCTCTCTCTCTCTCCATGCGCACACACACTGCAGAGTCAAGGATGCAGCTACCAACGGCAGATGGAGGAGTGGGCGGCTAATGTATTCATGTTGAGCGTTATACAGCCAATTCAGCGCGCACACACACACACACACACACACACACACTCACTCATAGACACTCAAATGCACATGGATACACACACAAATATGCACAAATGTGTGCTGGAAAGGAAAGACAGAGCATTCTGCAGCTGCCTTGTGCCACACCATTCTCCTTCAAACATCCTCTCTCCCACTCACTCTTCCTCTCTCCTTCTCACTCTCCTAAAGGCCTGGTCATTTTTCCTCACCTTTCCTTGCTCTCTGCCCTGACTACTGTGACTATATACACACACACACACACACACACACATCCAGGCACGCATACACACTCATCTACACGTGCACCAGGAGCCACACACACACGGGCACGTCCCCAGGCTGCACAGCTGTATGTAGGTCACCCCTCCCAACACATTAGTGCTCAGACACACACAGGCAGGCACACACACGCACCCTGGCTTGCGCTGTCAGGATGGCCTACTTTTAGCCGGACTGGGTGACATCACTGCTGTGAGATACTATGCACTAGATCTGCTGCTACCTTTCATCCGCCTGGCTCCATCTCTCCCATCATCTAATCTGTTTAAACGAGTGCACATTCAGACACACACACACACACACACACACACGCACGCATGCACACACACATATATACACTCACACACAACACACATGCACACACACAACATACATGTGCACCCACACACACACGCGCGCGCACTCACACACACACACACACACACACACTAGATAAAGCCTGTAGCTTGAATCTGAAATCTCTATATGCCCCATAAGGAAACTAATTAATTGTCACAGCCTGTATGTGTTAAGATCATCAGCACAGTTGGACGATTTGCAGACGCTTATACTTCTGACATTAACCAGATACTACAAGAAACCATTTACTCAAACATCTGCATACAAGACTCATATATGCACTAAAATACTGCCATGTATGTATGCTCACACGCAAAAGAATTTGTTAATATTTAATGTGCAGTGTGCATTTCTGCATATTTAAACTGAACTCAAGTCAAATGTGTCCCTCATCAGCCACCCTCCCAAAGCCCTGATGTGGCTGCTTCAATGGGGAGAACTCAACTCCCTCATCTCCGTCCAACCATGACTAAACCAGGTGAAGCATTAATTGGCAAGTGTGCTTCCCTTTCTTTAAAGTTGACTTCAGTCATCATGCTGACAAATGGACATGTAATAATAATCTGTAAAAGCAAAATTGGTTTCATTGCTCTGTGTTTAGTTGGAAGGCAGAGGCAGGAGGTGAGGGAGCCATGGCAACTGTGCAGCTGCCAAACTGGCAACACTCTCTCCTGCCTGCTGGCTCCATGCTAGTTGTGGGTGGAATTTCTATTTATTTTTGGTTTTGAATAAAGGCCAATGATGTTAAATGGTGCTTTTTTACTGTGGATGTGGCACTGATAGATTTAGCTGTTGAAGGAGCTAACTCTGCCTTTACAGCCGGCCAGTTTCTGGAGATCTACTCCTGGCAGTGATAGTAGCACTCGTTTCAACCCTAATTTGGCACTGATTATATCAATTTGCTGCTCAATAAGGTCTCCAGCTGTTGCATGAGGTGTGCAGTGGTGAAAATATGTGTGGTTTATCTCTAGTAACAGGGCTGTGTAAGCCTTACAGAAAGTGGGTGGATAGATAGAGAGAGAGACAGACAGACTTTACTGAATATCATGGTCTAATTTGTCTTGCCACTGCATGTGACCCTTCCTCGTTACTTCCGAACTGTGGGCAGCCACAGTGCATCATCTTCAGTTTGGAGCTCTAGGGCAATAGCAAGGAGTACAATAGATACTTGGTTACTGCAGTTTCCATGATACAGCCTTGCTGCTAGTCTTGAAAAGGCTTAAAATATAATATTAGCGCTCAAACTTTTTCGCATTGAGTGACAACGAAATCTGAAGTATGTACAGACAGTCTTGCCTGCTTGTAGCACACAATGGCGTCGTGTGTCAGCTTGGATTGACGGCAATAATGGGCTCTTTTGTCCCTCTCTGTGTTGTCTGAATCTCTCTCTCCACAAATATTCGCGTACCTCTTCTGTTACCTCTCTTTTTATTGCCGTTTTTGTTTTCTGTCAATGAAATTTTCTCCACTTTTGTTTTTTCACTTTCTGCCCTCTTTTGGTTTCTATATTTTGTCACTTTTATGATTTTTCCAATCTTTTCTCCTCTACCTACCCCTCATGTCTCTCTATTTATCCAAACATGTCTCTGTTCCCTTCTGTTCTTTCCCTCCTTACCTGTCCATTCCCCTCCATCCCTTTATCACCACGATTCTTGCTGTAAATTAATAACTCTTCTCATTGTTCTGCCCCTGTATGTATATTTCCACTGTATGATCAATGTTTTTACTGTTGTCTTTACTCCTCCTGTATCTCTTCCACTCTCCTGCCTTTACTGTATCTCACTCACCTTATTGCATCTGTCACCATTTTACATCTGTCCCAATCCCTTCTTTCTCATTCTCTCTTTACGTTCTCAACTTCTCTCTCTTCATCACCCCCTTCTATTCCTTCCTCTTCCCTCCCACTTGTCCTCCTCCGCATCCCTCCACCTCTTTCTCCTCTCCTTCCCCTCTTCCTCCCCCTCCTCTCCTCCCTCCTCTGTCCTCGCAGCAGTAAGTACCGGCCCCCGTCGGAGCAGCACAATGATAATTTCTCTCTCTCCACCATCGCTGAGGGCTCCCACCCAAATGTAAGGAAACTGTGTGACACCCCGCCCACCCTCCCTCATGCGCGTGCTTTGGCTTACTATGATAACATTATCTGTCAGGTAATGTGCCTCTCGTCTCTCTCTCCGCACTCTGCATGGGCCTGAGTGTTCCCCCCGGGGTTTCTCTCAGCGGGACGGGCCTGCACCCCGACTCACAATGTGTCCCAGTCTCAATGGCATCAGTCTTCTCAAACTTAAAAATATCTGAAAATCCAGCAAACTTTTTTTGATTACAGGAACATGTCTATCGCTCATATCTGTAAATTTGTTAGCTCCTGAATATCTGCATTATATGCAACTTTTCCTCCATTACTTTTTGGATTTTAAAGGTAAGTTGACTTATAAATTAATGAATAAATGAATAGAGATAAATACTCAAATTTACTTTGCATTAAATGCAAGTTGCCAGTAAGTGTTATTTAATGACATATTTGCTCTGCGCGAATTCTGGCTGTACATAAAGTCAACTTAATTACCATTAGTAATGGACATGTTTGATATTCAGTACCCGAATTCCCCAAACGATAATACAAACTCACAGACCCATGCTTTAATTCTTTTTAATAACCACAGATTTGTTTCGGTAGTGCAGTGCTGGAGCATTTTATTGGCAGCAGGCCCGTCCCAGAGAAAGCTCCAACGTTGTTCCTTTTTTTAATCACTCCCTGCATCCTGATCCATCACTGCAAGCTTGATGGACTCACTGGCCTCCAAGTGCAGAAAGCCATGTGAGGAACTGCAGCTTGTCTGTTTGCACTGCTGCTATCTCTGTTTGTCTGTCTGTCGTCTGTTACCTTCACACATTTATCCTGGTTCAGAGTGAGAATCTGGAATGGAGGGGGGTGTGATTATTCGGCTGGTGGGGGTAGATTGGAATGAAGAATCATATCAGTGTGGGTACCTGGTGGTTCCAAACAACAAACCTTCCGGGGATTCAGATAAACATAAGCAATGCAATACCACACCTCTCCAAAGGGGGCACCGGACAGACTACAAACTAGATTCTAACACTATACCGTATAATAGACAGCAGGAGACCCAAGCCTCTGTAGCGCTAACACAGTTGTACTGATTTACTGTAGTTGATGTGAACTCCTATCAGGTCTGGTATTGTGTCTCTCGAGTTGGCCTCATTACTCATTTATCTGCCTCTTATTACCTCATATTGGTCTTTTTTCTTCCCTCTGATACCTAAAGAATATTTTTGTCAAGGGAATAATTATCAAAATTGTTACAATTTTAACAAATTAGTGTTTAAAATGACTGAAAACACAAGAAACCACAAGAATTAACTGAAAACACAAGAAACCAAAAAACACTTTAGTTAGGAATACCCACTCAAGTAATGCCAGTGACATCCTCAGTACTCTTACATTTTGTCAAAATCCAAATTGGCCTCTTCATCATGGCTGAATGCAATTACAGTGTCAACCACTAAATTTCAATTTTCAGTACCAGACCTGAGAGATGGTGTTCTGGAAATAAGCAATGTACCAGACAGGTGAGAGCTAACACTCAACTTAATAACAGAGTAGTGAAAAAATGAAGTGGGAATTGCTTCATAGTCACTTTCAAAACAAAATAACAGAAATAACATTTTTAACATTTCCAACACTATAAGGTAGTAGCCATGGTGCTAAAACACTGCCATTGCAAAACAGCCTGCTACCACATGCTGTGCACTGCTCCACCTGTGCAGGCCTCTGAATGAGGCCCAGAGCAGTGCGCTCTGACTTACATTTCACACAAATTCTCTCTCTCACACACACACACACATACATATACACACACACACGCATGCGCGTGCACACGCACACGCGCGCACACACACAAAAACACCTTCCCCAGGGTCTCTATCTATGAAGCTGCATTGTTTTCCGAAAAGTGTAACCCTCTTCTGACGCCTCCCCCCCAGAAAACCATGAACAGATATACTTGGGAGTGTAAGACCAAAGAGGAGAGCGACAGCGAGGTAAGAACTCCCAGAAATGACCCCCTTAAACCCGGGCAGCGCTGCCCCAATCATTGTGCTGTTACCCTGGGAACTTGCCCCACACTCATGAACCTGGGTAACTGTATTTCCCATTGCAGCGTGACCTTGTCAGTCGACCTCGACAGTTTGCTTTGTGCACTCTGAGTGACCCCATCCTCTCACTGTGCTGAGGTGCAGCCGTTTGCCCAGAGCTGATTGACACACTTTCCTCTCACTGCAGCTGAAGGGAGAGCAGTAACTGGCATGATGCATTGCTCTGGTTCATTTTAGGCTGTGCAATCAAGCGCAGTGTTTTTCTGGTCAACTGTCCAAAAATACTGTAGATTCCCATCTCCGTTCACTTAAGTAGTAGATTTAATAACTATATTTGTAATTTAGCAAGTGCGAAGGTTACTGAAAAAACCTTCCTTGAAATATACAGCCCAACCAGTGGATGAAAAATGTGTTCATAAGAACTCTGGATTCACTGCCAGCTGAGGGTTCCTGCTCTAGTAACCATTCCTCCATGAAAAGCCTGTTCATTTTTTTTATTGCGAGCCAGAGGAAGCTTTCTCTGGTGTTCAAGCACTTGCCTGCCACTCAAAGAGGACCCACTAACTTAACAGTGAGAGTCATGAGCGGGCCAAGGGGAGTTTACATGGAGATCTGGTTAAGAGCTGCAGCACACATTATTGGGCAGTGCTCCACAAGTTATGATCTGTGTTTTTCTGAGTCACTGCGCCCCCTAAGGAATCTCCTGAGCTGATTGGCAGAGGTCAATATAGCACCGGCGGCATAATGAAAAAAAAGGTCTGATGCGTCACCCCAGTCCTTGTGACCTTGGTGCGTGCCCTTGAACAGGAAGCAGTCGATATCAGATGCCGCTCGGTGCATCGTTTTGTGCCCCAGTTTGATTAATGCAGTGCTCACATGCACACATGCTGGGCTGAGACCACACTGTGAAAAAGCAGCTTATTTCACCGTATGTCCGTATCTGATTTTTGCTGCATGGCCAAAGGAGAATACACTCTGCTTATAGTACATATGGGTTTTAAATGTTTTGAAGGTGCCTCTAACACAGTTCTGTCATACCATATAAAGCAGAGCTGGGCTGTATTCTTCAGCCTGAAATGGACAAAACATCTTTGCCTGCATCTTTACTGTATTCATCTATCAGGGATTGACTGCATTATTTGTGGAATTATAATTGAACCTTTTTTTTTTAAACAAGACCAATTCTAATGTTTGCATGCACAAGCGAGACCTCCTTCAGCTGCAATGCTCAGAAAGTATAAATTTACTCTTTGTGAGAAAGAGACTCACTTGCATAATCAGTAAATATAGAGTGAAGAAATTCCTGGAAAGATTTAATAGGCTGATCACTTGGGTGGTACCCTGTATATTCAAAAATTCCCCTAAATGTTTTGCACCTTTTTTCCTATACAACCCCAATTCAGAAAAGTTTGGCCAAAATGGAAAATGGACTTAAAAACAGAAAGCAGTGATTTCTGAATCGACTTGCATTTCATTGCAGACAGTATGAAGACAAGATATTAAATATTTTGACTGGTTAACTTCGTTTCAGGCTAGACACTCATCAGGCAATATCACAGCGGATTTCAGGCATCCCAGACAGTCCCAGACAAATTTTTGAGATCGGATTCATAATGGCAAGTCTTTGCTCACATGGCGTGAGGTCAGCACATCACGTCTCAATCTCCCGCTGCAGTCTGGAGCTGTCTGGAATGTGCAGGTAATCTTCTATCAAGGTGGAAATTTTAGTTCTTGTTGTGTGAGAGGGCACAGCAAGCCCAACCTGCAAGGTTTCAACGTGACATCAGCTTCTTTATAATGTATAATTTGAGCACACTCAAAACTCTGCCATCTCTTGTCCTTGAGTCATGTCATGTGCAAATTCCCGTCATTGCCTCACCTTAAAGTGAGTGCAGTTAGCTCAGTTGCTCAGATAATGTGAAATGTCCTGCAACGTTCAGTCAATTAATGCGTGCCACCTTATTTGTAATGTACATCCATTCCTAGTATACAGGTCTTCAGCACATTCCAAAAGAAAGTGGGAAGAAAAGCTATTTAGGACCAGTAATGAGATTAAAAAATGAATAATGACCTGGTTTGAAACAGCTGAAGTCAGCAGGTGATTGTAATCATGATTTGGAATAAAAGCAGCATCCAGGAATGGCTTTGCCCTTAAGAAGCAAAGATAGGACAAGGACCACCAATTTGCCCAAAAGGCCTGAGAAAATCACTGACAGGTTTAAAAACAATGTTCCACAAAGAAAGATTAGAAGGAATTTGAATTTTTCATCTTCTATGATTCTGAACATAATTAAACAATTCAAGGAATTTGAAGACATTTCTGTGTGTAAAAGGCAAGGGTGTGGGCCTTTCAGATGGCACTGCATCAAGAACCATTGATTACATATCAGTCATATAGCCACTTGGGCTTTGGATTACTTTGGCTAACCTTTGTCAAGCACTGAAATAAGTTAAAGTTGTCAAGCGTTGTTAAAGTTGAAATCAGAAGTTTACAAACACCTCTGCCAAACATGTTTCAACTGTCTTTCACAATTCCTGACATTTAATCTGAGTAAATGTCCCTTGCATGAAGTCAGTCAGGATAGCTACTTGTTTTAAGAATATGAAAATTCAGAAAAATACTCGAGAGAATGATTTATTTCAGCTTTTGTTTCTTTCACTAAATTCCCAGTGGGTCAGGAGTTTACATGTACTTAGTCAGTATTTGGTAGCCTTTACATGATCTAACTTGGGTTTAATGTCTTGGGTAGCCCTCCGTGAGCTTCTAGCAATACACTGCTGGGATTTTGGCCCATTATTCCTGGCAAAACTGGTGTAACTGAGTTTGGTTTGTAGGTCTCGTTGCTTGCAGATGCTTTTTAAGTTCTGCCCACAAGTTTTCAATTGAACTCAGGCCGGGGCTTAGTGATGGCCACTCCAGTACCTTGACACTGTTTCCCTTAACCTATTTTGCTACAACTTTTGAAGTATGCTTGGGGCCAATAAACATTTGGAAGACCCATTCATGATCAAGCATTAACTTCCTAGCTGATGTCTTCTATTTCAGAAGGATCATCCAGACTGTTACTGGCTAGTCCAAAAGCCATGCTTTGTCATGGTACACAGTCGTGTCAGTGCCCTTGGCATGAGTTACTTACATTTCTGTGAAGGCCATTCATTCTAAAATAGAGACTGAGATTTTGTAGCAAAGACAGCATCTTTACTAGGGTTGCCCACAAGACAATGAAAAAAGGCATTCTGCACATATTGCAATGGCTTAACTGATTAAGAGGAAAGTGAAGGTGCTGGACTAGCCTGCCTACAATCCTGACTGAATTGAGAATGGGTGGCACACTTTTAAATGCAGAATGCAACAACAGAGACCCCACACTGTTACACACGATAAGAGTTTGCGGGGAAAATGGGACAAAACTGCGCCTCAACACCTGAATTTCCAGTCCCAAAGTGTTTATTAAGGGTTATTAAAGTGGTAAATACTTTATTGTCCCTACTTTTTTGAAATACAGTATGTTACAAGAATGAAAATTGAAAGGTGCTTCTTTCGAAAAATCATTAGAATTAATGGGATGAGCCATCAAGTAATGTGCTGTTATATGGTTTTCAACGTAATACTGGGCAAAGAAAATTTACAAATCACTGCTTTGAGTTTCAGTTTGAAGATACCGCCCCAACCTTTTCTGATTTGCCGTTGTAAAATGCTCATATTAGTACTAAAATACAGCATTGTTACATTTATGGGGTGCATTCAGGAAATTTGTTCCTGAAAGAAAAATGTACTGGTCCAGAACCTTTATTCTCTGAGTGTGTGCTCCCATCGTTCCAGCAGTGGTCTGAAGACCATTCTGTGGTCAATGTGATCTCAACACCTGAAGCCAGAATGAGTGACAGAAATTTGAGAACCAGCTCCGGTGCAGCACTTCCTAACATTGAGGAACCTTGCTTCTCCATCCCTTACTCATCCCAGTCCCTCAGTGCCAAGCTTAGCCTCACGCTGTTTATCGACCAAACCCAACTCTCTCCCTCTTTAAAACATGCCAGGGTATTCAGTGTCCGCAAGACAGTTTTCCTCTCTTCATTTCCCAGTCCTCAGTGAGTAATGCCTGATCTTACTCTATTTATTCCCTCATTTGAAACTCTGGAGGCTTACTGTACCGGAACACTGCTATTAAAATATATCACCATTATATTACATCTCTTGCTTGTTTGGCACTTTTATCCAGGGTGACTCACAAAGTCGATATACAGTATTTCATACCTTTGGTGTGAGCATTCCTGGACATGTGCTTTGCTCAAGAATGCGCTATAAACCACCAAAGCCCCTAAACACTGAGTCACACTGTAGTGCGGTGATACAAGAGCAATGAGAGTCCAGAGCACATACTATGGGGGACTTTGATTCTCAAGGGCGTCTTGCACTATTAGATGAAGAAAACAGGTTACATTTGATATCCCACAAACTAAAGCACTTGGGAAATAACAACAATCCTCAGAAATCTCCCATCAGCAGGCAGCGGGTAGTTCTATTCAAAGGTTTAAGGAAAGCTGTTTCATTATACTTTTACACATCAGCTGTCATCTCAGCCTTTAATTCTTGAAAAGGAACTTAAACTGTCCCTGGCAATTTTTTAACATTTATGCATAGACTTGCAGTTCATGTATAAATGTAAACTTTATACCTTTTCTGAGTGTGATAAATTCATGAGGGTACATTTTTCTTACATTTAAGGGAAAAAGAGTTGCACATTTGTGGTGTTTCTGTGGTGTCCCCTTGATACTATTGTCCCACTGAAAGAAAGAACAGTATTGTTTGCGGAACGAGCTGAAACGCAAATTTTCCAGTCTTGTGCTGATGGAGGAACAGAAGCTTCGTATCCCATAAGCCCAGAGGTCGGGTGCACCCACATCCTGCCCGAAGTCACAATCTGACTGCGGCTCAACGGGTAAATCTGCTCCCATCCGTCTCCTTCCCCCTGAAGATATAGTGCATTAGACTCAATAGCAAGCAAATGAGCGCAATGGCGCCCAGCTGCGCATGGATTCTGCTGAGATGTAGCTTTTGGATGTGGTGTCAGGCTGTGAGAGGCGCAGGGATGAGCGGGGAGCGAAAGCATTCAAGATGTCGCAATTATCATCTTCATGTGCACAGTGCGGGATGCAAGGTGACTCCGCTTAGATGAATGCAAAGATTTTCAAGGCTGTGCACCTCACAGAAATGACATGAAAGGAAATGGTGTTGATAGAGAGGGGAGTCAGACTCAATGAGATGATTGCTTTCTTTACAACGGAAATGAAATGCTTTTCCCCCTCCATTACTGCTTACTGCTCTAACCAGGATAAATACGGTGGTTAATTACAGCAGAGCTCATCTGTGCTCTGCTGTAATCGCAGTCAGTGGATGTATATTTTCATCTACATGTACACAGATCTCTCCTGCTGTGGTGCAGGTTATAGCAGGGGGCACAGGATGGGACAGGCTCATGGGGGAGGGGCTGCACAGGGATATGATATCTGTGCTTGGGGCGGGGCTATGCATGTGTGCATGTTTGTGTCAGTGCTGGTGGGGTACAGGTCATCGCCTTGTGCAGCCCTCTCTTCGATTCTGTCTCTCCCCCAAAGTCTACCTCCTCTGGTGAGCTCAGATCACAGACCTCCCATGTAACATAATGCACCTTTCCCCACTACTCTGTGGGGACTAGTCTGTTTTTTTTTTGTTTTTTTTTACTTTCTAGGAAACAAGAGCTTTACTAAATTTTACTATGGACCGGTTCCACTTTGTGAAATCCTGTGGGGATCTCTTATAATCACTTAACACTTGGATCATATTTAAAATATCGTCAAAGTCAGTGTTCTTAAAATTCTAGTCCCTCAACTACCAATAATGGTTATTCTATTACCATTTCAATCTAAAGTAACTGAATTTTCAACTCAGATACACTACCTGGCCAAAAAAAAGTCTCTGTTTGGATATAAAAAAGCAAATACCGAAGAGTCTGCTGGGTCAGTGTAGCGGTGATATTGGATGTGCCGGAGAGGGTTTTATGGAACGGTTCAACTCTCTCATCCTCAATACAAGATCTTGGCCACAAATTGATGGATCTCTGGATAGAAATAAATGTTATAGTTGCGCATGAGGTTGTTACATCAATGCCAGGATGAATGCATGCCATAATAAGCACTGAAGTCAGTGCAATGTAATATTAGAGTGAGCAACTTTTTTTTTTGGGTTGGCAGTCTATTGATGCTCTTTCAGTTTAAAGAGTAAAATAAGATCCTCCAGGGGTCCTCTGAGGCTCTGTGCTCATATAGACTGGCTTGGCAAAATATCCTGGTTGCTTTGCTTACTAGAAGCAGCCTTTCTTGGCTTGATTCTTTTTTCCGCTCCTGGCATTGCCGGCAAAGTTGCGATTGGCTTGATTCGCCGCACACAAAGTAGCTCTGAGAAATTCTGTTATTCTATAAGGGTGATGTCATTGTGGGCACTGCCCCTCAATGGCTGTCCTTCGGCTTTTGGGTTCAGTGGAAAGAGAACCAGTAATTGGTTCATGGCCCATGGCCCAGCCAATAATGTGTATCCATTAGTCCTGATGTCACTCTTTTTTTATCTACTGCTGAGTTTGCAGATGAAATGACCTCTTGCAGATGAACGGAACAGCTCAGAGGGCAGATCCCTTATAATTCTATTTCAGGCATTTTCAATTATATGACGTGAAGTGTGGCACAGTTATAATAATGTCTTATAACAATACATTAAAATATAGATGAGGGATCAGTTCCATGTTTTTGGCTGCACATATTTTTTTGCTACTGGGCACAAAGACCAAAGCATGCAAAGCAAATTATTAGAAAATATTTGTATGAACACATTTGTTCCCACGATGTGTTCCAGTGGTTTGCAAGATGATTTGAATGTTAGAAAAGAATTTAACATTTTTATTAAGGCTTTATTTCTTTGTAATTGTGGTACGGCTTTAGTTATTTGTGTTTTAGCATGTAAACACAATTACTGGAGCGTCCAGTGCCTGCGTTAAGTTGTAAAACCATTAAGAGACATGCAAACAATTCTAAAAATCTTGAAATTAGGTTTGATTAAATTAAATCATGTTTTTTGAAGCTCGTGAGAGAGTAAAAGTGTTAGTGTAGGGCTAACAGCAGGTGGGGCATATTGTTCCACAGGATGACCCAAGCAAGCTGGAGGACCCCGTGAAGGTTCCCCCGCCCAAAGAGGATGAACCCCTCAACATCCAGAACTCGCTCACCCCCAAACACGACAACAACCACATGGTCAATGAGGAGAACTCCTCGGAGGTAAACTCGCTGCAGAATAACATGATGTAAAACTACGACCCGCCACACGCAGGCGCCGCCATCTCCCTTCCTGCTGCTGCAGCCGCGTCCCGTCACGTCACTTCAGTATTTCAACAACTACTGGCGACCCCAATGCCCCCTACTCCCACTGCCACTGTATCCCCATATCTCCCACTGCCACTGTATCCCCACCTCTCCCACTGCTCTGTCCCCGAACCCTGTCCCATCCTACTGAATACTTGGCATGCGTAGGTGTATTTTGTACAAATAGGGGAAAAAAACAGATTTATGAAGAAAAATGTTGCAAAATGAAACAAAGAAGTGAAATTTAAACTCCTGAGAGGTTTTGGTGTTTGTTTCAGTGAGTATGTATCAATATGAGACAAAAATGCTTGGATATATAAACACAATGTGTCTTCAATTTGATTGATGTGATTTCTAATCCTTTGATGTATTTGAAGTTTTTTTGTACTTTTTTTGGGAATACAAAGGAAAGCAAAAATATCAGTCAGTTGTTGAAATAAAACTTTTTAACATGAAAGGAATTGTCCCTGTGTGTTCCTGATCTAGACCAGCCCTCATCCCTCTCTGTCTCTTGCTTGCTTTTTGCAGTTTTGCATGGCTTTGACACTTCCCTGAAATACACACAGCAAATATGGCACAAGATATACCTTCTTTTTTTAAGACTTTAGTGTTTTCCCAGTATGTTGCTGGATACCTTTTACATGTTGTCTTGTACATACTCCACATGTTAAAAATATTTGAAGACTTTACTCATGATTTAGTTTCATATTTTAATGAAATATTAGCAGCTTTAAGTCTTGTCAATAACCTCAAATGGCACAAGGCAAGATGTGACTTGAAAGAAATAAAAATGGACTTTGTAAAGGTAGGATAGTTACCAAAATTTTGGAGCTCAGAAAAATGTGTTTGGGGAAATAAATAGTTAAACATTTAATCTAATGTTTAAATCATTTCCATTTTCTAACATACCATGAAAAATGAAAAAAAATGGTGCAAAGGGGAGTGAAAAATCAAAAAGATGCAAACCGCAGCTGCAGAGTATCCTTGAAATCTTTCACTGTCAGGTGTAAAGCTTCAGAGCTGTCTGAATGCCCTTTTACAACAAATACCTTGAATTTTACTCAGCATCTATTCTGGCAGAAGATTTACATCAGGACTGCCCAAATCTAGCCCTCAAATCCAAATGCAGCCCTGGTGTTCTCTCTGTCCAGGCAATTAGGTAAACTATTATTGCCACTCTCCAAACAGACTGTCATCAATCCTGACTCCCAGGTAAAAGGAGGATGGGAATCCAGCAGTTCTTGACCCTCGGGGATCATGATTTGAGGAGCCCTGATTAGTACTTGAAAAATTACTCCTTGAAAAATGTTGGTGTCTAAATATTTTTGAAGTTCAAGAAATAAATACAAAATAAGCATCACTGAATTAAATGGCCACGAAAGGGACAGACTTGCTTAATAGCAAAGCAACTGAAGGGAAATTCTGTACAGATAACTTGAAAAATTCTTTGATTGCGATTGGAGTGGTCAGCACCATGGACAGTTCCACTTTGCCCATACCAGACAGAGCAGTGTGACACCTGCAGTATGGACTGCATCAGACTATGGCTGATGTACATTACAGTATTGCCTTCTCTCTAACATACCTGATCTGCACAGTCTCTCATTCACAAGTTTGACATTTATGGGAAGATCAATATTGTACTGGACTATCGCTGCTGACAGTGAAGTTGTGTGGATGTGCTACTTTAATAAGTGAGGAGTGTGTCAGGTAAGTCTTCTGCAGAGAAGCTTATATGATGAGGATTATGTCAGGTGCACATTTGAGTCCAGTCAATCGAGTTGCCCTCTATTGTTCATTGGCGTTTCAGAAAGTATGTTCGTTGCAGTGTGTGCCCTGTGTGGATTTCCTTTCACAGAATGCCCTGCATTATTCTTACACAAAAATGACAGAGCAAGGCTTAAAATACAACCTTAGAGCTTTAAATTGCTACGACCCATATACAGTATGCTTAGATTATTTTCAAGTATAAGGACAAATGTGATGTGCAGAGCATGTTTCAAAGTCATGCCCCACAGAAGGATTCATACATGCTCGCTCAGCCGGGAAGAACTCGAGCATGTCTTTCACTTTATTCAACTGCAGTTTCACCTCATGTAAGCAGCTCCTAGCATATGAACTGCCTCTGCTTTGTTTTGTGCTCTGTGGTTTCTTTGGGCAAGGTGATAAGTGGCTGGAAACATATTCACACGGAAAGCGCAGACACAAGCGCGTATGACGGCTGTGTAAGGAAAGAATTCCTCTCGGGATGGGAATCGGTGACCTATTGTATTATATCCTGTGACTTCACTTCTGACTCCAGTATTTCCTTCACCCAGCTTTGGCTGGTCTTCACAAATGTAAGCCCCCACCCAGGCCAATCTAGGCCCAGTCTTTGCCCCTCCAATTTGATTCACAAGCCCCGATACATCACAATAAAGAGACAACTGTTTTCTGATGAATTTTGCGAATGCATATTTTCAATTATTCAAATATAGACACAAGTAGCGGCATAACAAAATGGGCAAACCACTGTTATGCCCTTATTGTAAAGCTGTTGACCAGAACTTAGTTGTGTTTGACTTCTGACTGCCCATTTATTGTGAGATTGTCTGTGCCTCACCTTAAAAACCACCTGATGACGTAATCACTCGATTAACCAGTGGTGTGACTTCATCACTCAGCCAGTCACTCAGTCACAGAATTTTACATTTGTAGGGCTGGCCCCCACTGTGCTGCAGTCCAAATCAAAATGAGGAAAATAACAAAGCAACACCCAACAGGTCCCTGCAAAACAGACATGTAAACATATTCTGCACCAAAAAGGATAGCATATTCAATATACTTCAAGGCTATGTATTGGGTTTCAGATGTCATATGAGGCTTGGGTCCCTCAAATGGTTCACGGGCAATTTCCCATGTTTTTTTCCATTTCATCCTGTGTGAACTAAAATTTATTTTAGCTATCCAATGTTCGTCTGCAACATTACATTGTTACAGTGGAAAATGATTGTTGTAATCAACAGCCACAGTGACGCACGCAAGCTCATGCAATCTCAACCGAAATAAAAAAAATGGTCCCCCGCATACCCACGAATGAATAGGCCCTCAGGTATATTCTTAAAAAAAAACCCACTGGCTAAAATATTTTATATGATCCACAGCTAAGTGAAATTAATTGGCTTTTTGGATTTGACAGAACAAATAAAGTCTGGGTTTATGAATTGCATAGGTCAGTAGCATAATTCTGAGACTTTTTGCATGAAACAAATCGTGGAGCATTAGATAGAGCTGCATAGGCCTATAAGGACAGAAAAACATGCCTCAGTATATTACCCTCTCCTTCCACAGTTCAGATATACAGTATGAGACGATGAAGCAACTCTGTGCCTGTATGCTTTAATTAAAGGCAAAGAAAAAATGTATTTTGGCACTAACTGAACATAAGTACATTCTTGCAATTTGTTTGTGCCAGGTTATCAAATGGCAAACCTCTGTAATACAACTCATTAGCATGAGTTCATGAATGTCACCATTCCATATATTTTAACCAATTAAAAAATATTACATGCGGCAATGGCCCAGATTTTATGATGCACTTGGACACCAGGAAATCAGCTGATCTATATAAAGTGTAAACAAATTAACCTTGATTATTTCTTGTACGGCAACTCAATTTTACGCCACACGATCAAGGTTTGATATCACCTATCAGTATTAGAGCCTGAGCGACAAAATCTGCCTTAATGTCGCTGTATGTGGTCCTTGGTTGCTCCAACAAAATTGGAAACTCAGACCTACCAATGAAGAGTCACCAGTTATGTTCAGCACACTTTTTACCCAGCTATGTCAAGGAGCATGTTTATGCAAAATGTGGAATTGAATCGCCCAGTAAATATCGAAAGTTCTGAAAGATGATGCCATACCTACAGAATTCTGTCACTGGCAGGCCCCGAAATGCAAGGGCCCCAAAAATATATTTGAACAGAAAGCGTAGAGTACTTTTATTGGGCATCCACTGAACCATGTTTTTTTTTTTTTGCCCCCCATACTCCCATACTATTGTCTGTTTAATATATTAAGAATATTCTCTTTGTGTGGCCTGCCAAATCAAGCTGAGCATACAGTGGGGGGGAAAAATTTGGGCACCTCTGGTTTAAATGTCTGTTGCAATTAATCTCCAAGTGACTGATAGCAAACCTGAAAACTAAATGCAACAGAGTTGACACATGACACATTTCATCACATTTTAAAGCAAGAATTATTTTTATTTTTAACTTTTTACAGTTTCAAAATAATAAAACAAGGGAAAAGGCCTTGTGCAAAAGTTTGGAAACCCTGTCAGCTAGTACTTAATCACTCCTCCTCCGGCAGCTATAACAGCTTGCAAACGCTTCCTGTAGCCAACTAAGAGTCTTTTAATTCTTGTCTTTGGAATTTTTCCCCATTCTTCCTGACAGAACACGTCTATCTCAGAAACCTTGTCCGGCCTTCTCGCATGCACGGCATGTTTGAGGTCTCTCTGCAGATGTTCAATAATATTCAAGTCTGGGGACTGTGATGGCCATTCCAAAACCTTTGTCCGTCTTTCCTGGAGGCACTTCATGGTGGATTTTGAGATATGCTTGGGGTTATTGTCGCGCTGGAATACCCCACGCCTCTTCAACTTCAATTTCTGGACTGAACTTTGAACATTTGCCTATAGAATGTTTTGATATTTGGTGAAATCCATTCTTCCTTCCACCCGTACAATATAGCCTGTGCCCCCAGCTGCTACACAACCCCAAAGCAAAATGGATCCACCTCCATGCTCAACAGTTAGCAACATGTTCTTCTCTACAAATGCTTCACCCTTTTTTCTACAAACATACCTTCTTTGGTTGTGGCCAAAAAGTTCAATTTTGGTTTTGTCAGTCCAAATCACACATTGTTCCAATAGACTTAACGTTTGTCAAGGTTTTCTTTTGCATACTTCAGACACTTAATTTTGTGTTGAGTTCGTAGAATGGCTTCTTTCTTGCAACTCTGCCATGTTGGCCTTTGTTGTTTAAGGTACGCTGTATTGCTGTCCTGTGAACAACTACACTTGTGTCTATTACTCTTTTATGGAGCTCTTTTGCATTGATGTGTACGTTCTTCTGAGCATTTCTCACCAGATCTCAGGCCATTATATCTGAAATTTTTCTTGGTCTTCCAGATATTGCCTTGACTTCAATTGTGACAGTAGAAATAGGTAGTTTGAAACCTTGCGAGAGTTTTTTATAGCCCTCTCCTTGTTGGTGGAAGTGAATTATCTTGATTTTGACATCCTTGGACAACTGTTTAAAGGAGCACATGGTTTTTAACACCAGACACAACAGCCACCTCAGTCAGATACGTAAGAAGGCATGGAGTTACTTCAGAATATAAAATTCAACCCTGAAATTATATTCACCGGACTCATTGAAGCCCTAACAAGTTAATTACCTGGGTCTGTGCCTTAGTAATCATCTTCTTAAAAGGTGACAAACAGGGCCGTAGGCAGGAATATGAAATAGGCGAGGTCCATGTTGAGCGCGCATAGCGCGCGCCAACATTTTTTATTTATGTATTTTATTTATTTTATTTTAATGCTATAAATTTACAGGTCACACAGAAGGTTTGTTGTTTCAATATCTTTTAATGGTGCTAACTCAGCATTTTCAAAAAAAAAAGTTCTGAGGGCATGAACTTCCCCTTTCTTCTCCCCCCACTTCCCTGTATTCCAGCTCCCTGCTGTATCCCGTCTCTGTGTGTCGCTGCTCTCCATCCTCCTCTGTGCTTCTCTGCTCTCCATCCACCTCTGTGCTTCTCTGCTCGCCATCCTCCTCTGTGCTTCTCTGCTCTCCATCCTCCTCTGTGCTTCTCTGCTCTCCATCCTCCTCTGTGCTTCTCTGCTCTCCATCCTCCTCTGTGCTGCTCTGCTCTCCATCCTCCTCTGTGCTTCTCTGCTCTCCATCCTCCTCTGTGCTTCTCTGCTCTCCATCCTCCTCTGTGCTTCTCTGCTCCCCATCCTCCTCTGTGCTTCTCTGCTCTCCATCCTCCTCTGTGCTGCTCTGCTCTCCATCCTCCTCTGTGCTTCTCTGCTCTCCATCCTCCTCTGTGCTGCTCTGCTCTCCATCCTCCTCTGTGCTTCTCTGCTCTCCATCCTCCTCTGTGCTTCTCTGCTCTCCATCCTCCTCTGTGCTGCTCTGCTCTCCACCCTCCTCTGTGCTGCTCTGCTCTCCATCCTCCTCTGTGCTTCTCTGCTCTCCATCCTCCTCTGTGCTTCTCTGCTCTCCATCCTCCTCTGTGCTTCTCTGCTCTCCATCCTCCTCTGTGCTTCTCTGTGCTCCATTCTCCTCTGTGCTGCTCTGTGCTCCACTCTCCTCTGTGCTGATCTGCGCTCCACTCTCCTCTGTGCTGCTCTGTGCTCCACTCTCCTCTGTGCTGCTCTGTGCTCCACTCTCCTCTGTGCTGCTTTGTGCTCCACTCTCCTCTGTGCTGCTCTGCGCTCCACTCTCCCCTGTGCTGCTCTGTGCTCCACTCTCCTCTGTGCTGCACTGTGCTCCACTCTCCTCTGTGCTGCTCTGCGCTCCACTCTCCTCTGTGCTGCTCTGCGCTCCACTCTCCCCTGTGCTGCTCTGTGCTCCACTCTCCTCTGTGCTGCTCTGTTCTCCACTCTCCTCTGTGCTGCTCTGTGCTCCACTCTCCTCTGTGCTGCTCTGTGCTCCACTCTCCTCTGTGCTGCTCTGTGCTCCACTCTCCTCTGTGCTTCTCTGCTCTCCACTCTCCTCTGTGCTTCTCTGCTCTCCATCCTCCTCTGTGCTTCTCTGTGCTCCACTCTCCTCTGTGTGTCGCTGCTCTCCATCCTCCTCTGTGTGTCGCTGCTCTCCATCCTCTCCTCTGTGCTTCTCTGCTCTCCATCCTCCTCTGTGCTGCTCTGTGCTCCACTCTCCTCTGTGCTGCTCTGTGCTCCACTCTCCTCTGTGCTGCTCTGTGCTCCACTCTCCTCTGTGCTGCTCTGTGCTCCACTCTCCTCTGTGCTGCTCTGTGCTCCACTCTCCTCTGTGCTGCTCTGTGCTCCACTCTCCTCTGTGCTGCTCTGTGCTCCACTCTCCTCTGTGCTGCTCTGTGTTCCACTCTCCTCGGTCTGCCTCTGCTCCCCTTCCATCTCCATATGACTCTGCTCTCTGTGCTCCACCTTACTGTCCCTGTTCTCTCTTTCATCCCAGGAACAAAATAGTGGCCTACTTTCACTTACCAAATGATCTCTTGAAGTGGACATGGAAGGTAGGCCGTCTACTCCGTAGGTGTACTGTTTTTTCTAACTGCTGGATTTATTTTGCAACGGCTTTAGAATATAATGGAAACGTTTGACGGCTGACCTGCTTTCTTTTCCTCCAGTCGCATCATGTGCGCGCTTTATAATATTTGTTTTGTTCTTAGTTCTACACACGCAGACACAGGCAGAGGACAAAAGTCTCTCAACGTTTATCATAGGCCTTCCCATTTATCCAAGCACATTTAACGGATAGGCTACGTTTCAAATGTTCATGTTTATTCAGCTGATGTTTCAGTCGGTCTTTTTTTTTTTCTCCAAATAGGCTACAGTAAAACCAAGCGACGAGGCTTGGCTTCATATAAATAGTGACTTAGCCTATCAAATGGCTTCACAAAGTTGACAAAGACATAACATACCCTATTTCTTATTCATTCTATTTTAAAACAGTTGGCTTTATTTTTGTAGACACCTGTAGCGCTCATGCACTGCGCAGGCTTAAAATCACTACGATGACTGCTGAATTGCGTTCTCTTCCCCAGAGTCGCATCACATGCGTTATAAATATTGTTCACTCACAGACAGGCACAAACAGAGCACAAAGCCCTTCGATGTTTACCACAATTTAGTATACAAAGAAGCGCGTTTCACAGAAAGTTTTTTCAGTTTTATATTTAATTCAGTTAGGCATATTTGGCGTTTAAAAAAAAAAACTCGGAAAAAATAAGCAAGGTCCGGACCTCGTTGACCTCATAGCTGCCTACGGCCTTGGTCACAAAGAATAATCCAAAGGGTTCCCAAACTTTTGCACAGGGCCCTTTTTCCTTTACTTAGCATTTAAAAACCCAGAAAAATTGAAATGAAAAGATACCTTGCTTTTAAATTTGCAGAAAGGTGTCACGTTTAACTTTGTAGCATTTATTGTTTAGGTTTGCTTTCAATTACTTGGAGATTTATTGAAACAGACATTTAAACCAGGGGTGTCCAATTTTTTTGCATCCCACTGTAGCCTTGATCTTGGAAGTGGCAGAAAGTAATAAATGTCTGAAGTATATGATTTTATTTTATTTTATTGGGTTTCTCAGTGCAGCGTTTTCCATCCCCTGCATAGGAAGTGTAATAAAGAACTCAGTGTAGTAGTGTGGTGAACATCAAAATCAAGGTGGAAGCTTTGAGAAGTTCAAAATGATTTTGATATTACGCTAATGTGTGTGCTGATCCTCACAGGCATATTTCATACTTTTCTGTTCTGCAGGACTGCTTGCTCTAGAATTGCACCCTTGCTGAGGTGTGCAACACACTGTCAGAGAATTAATGTATTTGACAAAATTCAATACACTTTCCTACATTATAAAACAGAGTTAGAATAGAGACAGTGCTGTGCTGACTTCTGTTGGGTCCAAAACATGCAGATTCAAATACAGAAAATTTGTTTTTGTAATTAGTGTTTCTCATGTACAACCCTCATCATCCCCCCCCAATGCACACAAACACACCAGCAAATACTCATACACAGGGGTGGATTTTAAGCATGTAATTTAAATCAGTTTGCATAACAGACTTTCTGAGGCCTGTTGGGTGCCATGGTAACTGCCTGTGTGGAATGGCAGTTCTGAAGAGAACAAACAAATGTTCACAAGCTGCAGGAAGTGTGAAGGCTTGGCTCTGAAGCATATGTTCAGGCTAACGTGTGGAGCTCTGCTCCAATCCTCAAATAACTCCTGGCTCTCTGGTGAAGTTTGTTTCTAATTCAGCTTTGTTACCTGTGAAATCTCTGTTGACACTGCAGCAGGCATATTATGTCACATGGAAAATATTCAGGAAAAAAAAAACATAGGGAGTTGAGAAAAGGACAGTTTGTCCCCCCAGAAAAGTGACACTAGAATATTTTTTCTTGTCTGAATTGCTCTGCATCCGTGGTTGTTTGTCACAGCCACAAGGTAATTAAGATAGTTCATAAATTTAATGTATTTCTATTATTTTATAATGTTTCATTTTTTCTTCCATCAAAAATTACTGCTGACCAACCTGCCCCTTTTAAAGCACATGTACTCTGTGCATGTGTGTGTATGTGAGTATATGAGAGAGAGAGAGAACGAGAGAGAGTGAGAGAGAAAATGAAAGGGTGAAAGAGAATTAGATCAGATTTATTTGGCAAGCTAAAACATAATATAATGTGTGACAATAAAATAGGAATGACTGAACATACACATAAGAAAAAAATGAATGTTTGAAAGAATGAGTGAGTGAGCGAGTGAGAGAGAGAGGTATAGACAGACATGACTGTGGCAGATGCATCTTATTACGGTGTAAATATCTGAATAAAAGGTCCATGAATATCAAATCCTCATTAGTCTCTTCCATACGGTCATGATCTATGGCCAGGAGTAGGAGTTCTTGGCAACATGGCGTGGTTTTCCAGCCCATAAATGTACAAAACCCAAAACCGGTGAAGTTGGCACGTTATGTAAATCGTAGATTAAAACAGAAAACAATGATTTGCAAATCCTTTTCAACTTATATTCAATTGAATACACTGCAAAGACAAGATGTTAAATATTCAAACTGAGAAACTTTTTTTTTTGCAAATAATCGTTAACTTAGAATTTAAAGGCAGCAACACATTGCAAAAAAGTTGGCACAGGGGCCTTTTTACCACTGTGTTACATCGCCTTTCCTTTTAACGACACTCAGTAAACGTTTTAGAACTGAGGAGACCAATTTTTGAAGCTTTTCAGGTGGAACTCTTTCCCATTCTTGCTTGATGTACAGCTTAAGTTGTTCAACAGTCGTGGGTCTCTGTTGTCGTATTTTACGCTTCATAATGCGCCACACATTTTCAATGGGAAACAGGTCTGGACTACAGGTAGGCCAGTCTAGTACCCGCACTCTTTTACTATGGAGCCATGCTGTTGTAACACGTGCAGAATGTGGCTCGGCATTGTCTTGCTGAAATAAGCAGGGGCGTCCATGAAAAAGACGTTTCTTGGATGGCAACATATGTTGCTCCAAAACCTGAATGTACCTTTCAGCATTAATAGTGGCTTCCCATATGTGTAAGTTGCCCATGTCTTGGGCACTAATACACCCCCATACCATCACAGATGCTGGCTTTTGAACTTTGCGCCTATAACAGTCCGGATGGTTCTTTTCCTCTTTGGTCCGGAGGACACAACGTCCACAGTTTCCAAAAACAATTTGAAATCTGGACTCGTCAGACCACAGAACACTTTTCCACTTTGCATCAGTCCATGTTAGATGAGCTTGGGCCCAGCGAAGCCGGTGGCGTTTCTGGGTGCTGTTAATAAATGGCTTTCGCTTTGCATTGTAGACTTTTAACTTGCACTTGCAGATGTAGCGACGAACTGTAGTTACAGACAGTGGTTTTCTGAAGTGTTCCTGAGCCCATGTGGTGATGTCCTTTACACACTGATGTCGGTTTTTAATGCAGTACCGCCTGAGGGATCGAAGCTCACGGGCATTCAATGTTGGTTTTCGGCCTTGTCGCGTACGTGCAGTGATTTCTCCAGATTCTCTGAATCTTTTGATGATATTACGGACTGTAAATGATGAAATCCCTAAATTTCTTGCAATAGCTCGTTGAGGAATGTTGTTTTTAAACTGTTCGACAATCAGCTCACGCATTTGTTCACTAAGTGGTGACCCTCGCCACATCCTTGTTTGTGAATGACTGAGCATTTCAGGGAAGCTGCTTTTATACCCAATCATGGCACCCACCTGTTCCCAATTAGCCCGTTCACCTGTGGGATGTTCCAAATAAGTGTTTGATGAGCATTTCTCAACTCTCTCAGTCTTTTTTGCCACTTGTGCCAGCTTTTTTGAAACATGTTGCAGGCATCAAATTCCAAATGAGCTAATATTTTCAAAAAATTACAAAGTTTACCTGTTCGAACATTAAGTTACTTGTCTTTGCAGTGTATTCAATTGAATATAGGTTGAAAAGGATTTGCAAATCATTGTATTCTGTTTTTATTTACGATTTACACAACGTGCCAACTTCACTGGTTTTGGGTTTTGTATGTTCATAATATATAATAAAGACATCTAGCCTCCTACATCACTGCACCAGTCCACAGTCAAAGGCAGGGGTTTGTGTGCATGGCTGTGAAACAATAATTCATGAAGCCTCATTTTATTAATTCTGCAGAAAGAGTAAAGATCTAGGGTCAGTTTTTCTTTGTGATTCACCTGCTATTCCAATCAGCTAAAAGGCAAGACTCATCTTAAATCAGCACTCCAATACTAAAAGACTTGAAGGACGTGCCTTGGAGTTTGGGTCTGGCAATACAACCCCGTGTTTCAGAGCAGTGCTTTGGGTCGATTGGCACTCCTGCCCTGGCCAATATTTCAGTGAATGCTACTACATGGCTGCAAACCATCTAAAACAGAGGTGGGCAGCGAGGGCCATATCTTTCCCTGGTTTTCACACCAACTTCTGGCCATCAATTAGTTGATTATCTAAATTAGCCAAACTATTTATGAAATCTGACGTTTCAGGCGCATTTCGACTCATTGTCATGAATGACCACCAAAGATTTTTCTTTTCTCCCTTCATAAAACATTTTTCTTCGATCGAATCAGGGCGAAAATCTATATTTCCGCATGCAATCATTTAACTCAATTAGTCAGGGTAATTGATAGAAATAAAAACTTGCATACTCACTGGCCCTCCAGGACCAAGATTGCCCACCCTGATCTAAAACATGGGGAGTCTTATATTCATATTATATCTCCATTTTTTATTTATTTTATTTATTTATTTAACCCATATTTTACCAGGTAGTCCCACTGAGGTTAATGATCTCTTTTTCAAGTGAGACCTGGCAAAATGGCAGCATAAGGTGTTCCAGACAACATGACAATAACAAGAAAACATACAATGGACACATTAAGATGTAGACAACTTCAAGCACCAATGGTTGTAAAAAATAATTCATTTAACAGTGGACTTACATTAAATAACTATAGGCATAAACAGGTACCAACCGGTTTACTCTCCATTTTACTAATAAGAGATTTAAAATCAAAGAAACTAATTTGCTTAGTTTCAAACCTTTTTGAAGATTACTCCAGGTGAGGAGAGCAGAGCACTTAAAGGCGTTCATTCCCATATTGGTCCGTGTACTTGGGACAGACGATAAAATCACATCTTTAGATCTCAAATTATATCGACAGTCAGATTTCAGAGCAATCATGGAACAAATATAGGATGGAAGTTTACCTAAAATAGCTTAATGAATAAACAAATATCAATGACTGAGCCGATGCATGGACAAAGATGGCCAACCAGACCTGGCATAGAGTACAATGGTGAGTAAGCGCTTTAGAATTTGTTACAAATCTCAAAGCACTGTGATAAATGTGTATGTGCATGCATGTATAAAAAGTCATCATAATCAATAACTGATAAAAAAGTAGCAGAGACCAGTTTCTTTCTTGCTTCAAAAGAGAAACAGTGCTTATTTCTGTAATAAAACTCCAACTTCAATCTCAATCTCAATTTTTTTTATTTTTTACCAGATTTTCAATATGGGGTTTAAAAGCCAGACAGTCATCAAGCCAGATACCGAGATATTTAAAACTGGAGACAACTTCTAACTTCTGTTCCCCAGCAGTAATAATATCCTCACTGCTCTAGACAGCCTCACACTACTGGCAGGGCTCTTAGGTCATCAAACCAGCTGCTCCAGATAGTACCTCGGTCTCGGCTCCGTACTCGAGGAGATAGAGCCTTTTCAGTGGTGGCCCCTAAGCTGTGGAACAGCCTACCCTATCAGGTTAGAGCTGCACAGTCACTTGAGCACTTTAAAACACTGCTGAAAACTCATCTCTTCTCATTGGCGTTCAGTCCCAGCTAGATAAGTAACCTTGGCTTTTTATTTCTTTGTTTAATTTTTTTTACTTTTTACTTCATTTTATTCTTTTACCACAATCATATTGTTCCTTTTTACTGTTTTCATTTATTTTATATGTCTATGGTGATTATCTTGTATCTTAACTTATGTACAGCCCTTTGGTCAACTGAGGTTGTTTTAAATGTGCTATATAAATAAACTTTAATTGATTGATTGATTGATTGATAGACTTCTCTCTAGAATTTGAGAAGTGCATAACGTTTGTTTTGTCAGCATTTAAAACCAACTTTAGATGTGATTGTTGAGCCTGTATAATATTAAAAACATTCTGCAATTTGGTAAGAGCCTGTATAATGGTGGAGCCAGCCAGCCAATCGATCACTGTATCATTCGCATAAAAATAAAAATTTGCATCTTCTACAATTTGTCTGAAATTAATAACATCAATTGAAAATAAACCGAGGACCAAAAGCAGACCCCTGGGGTACTCCATTTTTAGTATTTAACCAGTGAGAAGTGAGCACTTCAAATTGTACACATTGAGATCTTTCACAGAGATAGTTTGCTAAACATCCCACAGCCTGGTTAGATATTCCAATATTCCTTAACCTGTGTTTCAGAATATGATGGCCAACAGTATCAAAGGCTTTTGTCCTGTTAATAAACTCAGTGTCTTATCCAATATGTCAATGTTATCATTGACTACTTTCATAGTAACAGTAATAGTGCCATGCTGCTTCCTGAAGCCAGACTGGTGATTACCTAGTAAGTCATTTTTGCATTAAAAATCTTTCAACTGTTCACTTACAAGCTGTTCAAGGATTTTGGCGAGAACCAACAATTTAGAGATTGGCCCATAGTTATTTACTGAGGTAGCATCTCCCCCTTTTCGCAGGGGGAGAACATAGGCTGATTTCCATATTTTAGGAATCACATTAGTTGTTACTGTGAGATTGAAAATATAAGCGAGTGGTTCTGCCATAAAGTCTGCAGCTAATTTTAGGTAAAACGGTTCAAAGTTGTCAGGACCCGCAGATTTTTTAGTATCAAGCCCACCTAAAGCTTTACGCACTTTATCAACAGAAAATGGAGTAAAAAAGAAGGGTTGACTTAAGTAAGCCTGATCTGACACACACTGGAACATTTGCAGAAGCAGATTTTGAGAGAGAATCAGAGAGTAAACCACAGGCCACAAAACGCTCATTGAAACAGTTCAACATCGTAGCTTTGTCTGAAACTGCCATTAGCTGTTGTGGTACAAGGCGGCAGCTGATTATGTTTACCCAGAGTAGAAAAGGATTTAATTGCTTCCCAGAATTTTCTTGGATTTTTTAAATTTTCAGGAGTGACTGAGAGATAACATTCAGATTTTGAGCTTTTAATTTGTGACGTACAGAGGTTTCTTAGGCACCTAAAATGGAACCAATCAATGTCGGATCCAGTCATTCTTGCCTTTTCCCATGCCTTGTTTCTCTCATGCAAGAGATTGGATAACTCTGAAGTATACAAAGGGTTATCCCTGCCCTTCACCCTATATTTACGCAAAGGAGCATGTCTATCAATAATTTCTCTAAAACCATGAGAAAAGTATGTCCATGCACTTTCAACATCATCAATCAGGCGAATTTTATGCCAGTCAAAGTAAAATAAATCATACAAAAAACCCTGTTCAACAAAATGTTTTGTATCTCTTTTCATAACAATGCGCACATTACCTTTCCAAATTTTTGTATTTTTTATAGCTGCTACAACACAATGGTCACTGACATCATTAGCATACACTCCAACTTCTGAGTATTTATGGGGAACATTTGTCAAGATGAGGCCTATTAAGGATGATTAATTAGGAAAATTAATATTAGGACAAGTGGGACTATCCACTAACTGGACAAGATTTAATGAGTCATACACATTTTTAAAATCCTCAGATTTGGAGGTTAGCCAGTCCCAATTAATGTTGCCAAATAAACAAGTTCATTATGTTCAAGCTGGGATAAAAAATGTGCTAGTAATGATAGTAGTTTCATTTGTTGCTGCGGGGGTCTATAACAACCCACAACCATGATAAAAAGTCCCGTGAACACTTCAAGACTTAAAGCTAGGAATTCAAATTCCTTACAAATCGATTTTGAGACCAATACACTAACACAAAAAGCCATTTAAGGTTTTAAAAACAAGTAAAAGAATTTTAAAATCTATCCTCAGCGTTACTGGTAGCAAGATGCTAAAACTGGTGTAATATGTTCTCTTCTCCTGGTTTTGGTAAAGAATCTTGCTGCTGAGTTTTGAACAAGTTGCAAAGAGTAAATAGCATTACAATAATCTCGGCATGGAAATACAAAATCATTAGTCAGTTTCTTTGCATCTTCCAAAGAGAGGTAGGGTCTGACTCTTGCAACGTTTCTCAAGTGGTAAAAAGCTACCTTGGTAATGCTGTTGCTCTGACTTTTAAAATTCAATTCAGAGTCGATGATAACACTCAGGTCTTTTTACCTCAGGTTTAATCTGTGGAGCCAGATTTCCAAGTCTATTTAAATTTTTTTCTCTCTGAGCCTCTTGGCCGATTATAAGAACTTTAGTTTTGTCTTCATTTAATTCAAAGAAGTTCCCGCTTATCCATTTGACAATGCTAGAGAGGCTAGAGTGTTTATTAGAGGATTTAGGGCACTCTTCTCATCAGGTGCGACAGATAAGTACAACTGAGTATCCTCTGCATAACAATGAAAATTAACACTATGGTCATAAACAATTTTTCTAATCGGGAGCATGTACAGGGTGAACAGTAACGGACCAAGGATTGAACCCTGAGGAACGCCATACAGAAGATTGCACTTGTCAGAAACAAATTCGCCAAGGCTAACAAAATAGGATCTGCCAGTGAGCTAGGTCTTAAACCAGTTCAGAGCAGTACCAGAGAGTCCAATCAGGCATTCAAGTCGGCTAAGAAGTATCTCTTGGTCGATAGTATCGAATGCAGCGCTTAGATTCAGAAGTACAAGGACAGAAAGGCTTTTATTATCAGCAGTCACTCTAAGATCGTTTAATACTTTTACAAGAGCTGTCTCAGAGCTATGACCTCTTCTAAAGCCAGAATGAAATTTTTCATGCAGCTCATTATCATAACTGTTCCAACACTGCCTTCTCTAGGACTTTTCCCAGAAAAGACAGGTTGTAAATGGGCCTGAAATTACTCAGGTCAGAAGGGTCAAGGGTAGACTTTTTGAGCAAGGGCCAGACTAGTGCGGTTTTAAGGGTGTCTCGAAAAACACCTGTCTCCAGAGAATAATTTTCTTTGTCAAGAAGATCATAAATAAAACTATCTAAAACCTTTTTAAAAAAGAAAGTCGGAATGGCGTCAAGGGAGCAGGTGGAGGACTTCAGCTGCCCAACAATTTTTCTTAATTATTCTTCTCCAATTTTATGGTAGGAGTTTAGATTCCCTCGAGGAACAACAGGAGGATTTTGATCTGTAATATCTTTTATAATTTTAGGGCGGATATTCATAACCTTGATCTCAAAGAATGATGCAAATTCTTCACACTTTGACTGTGATACTCGGAGTAACTGATCAAAGGAGTTTGTGGCTGTCAATTTTGAGGCGGTCAATAGTTGCAAATAACATTCTAGGGCTATTTCCATTATCACTAATAATCTTAAAGAAATAAACCTGCCTCTCACACCTTAAGGCTTTGTTGTAGATACAGATGGAAGTTAAAAGGATCTCTCTGTTAACTGTCAGTTTGCTTATCCTCCAAGTTTGCTTGGCTCTACAACATTCCCTTTTTAACATGCGAGTTTGTTCATTTTTCCAGGGGGTTTCCTTAGTCGAAGACTTCTTTTTAAATGTCTCAGGGACAACCATGTCAAGATCTGATCGTAGTATATAGTTAAAATGGTGTACTTTATCTTGGATTGTTATGATTTTGTTAGAGGGAGGTAGACTTTATACATAGTTTGAGAAGTTTTCAGCTGAAGACAGACCAAAGAAAAACCTATTATTCAAACGCTCAGTACCATGATAGCAAAAGTATAAAGATGTATTTTCTTTTAAAAGGCACACTCGATAGAACCTTCCGCTTAGCATTATTAACTGTATCTGACAGAGAGCGCTCAAAGCTCAAAAAGCAAAAATGTTATTTCCAGATGTATACATTTTCCATTGTCCAGGACAGATCCATCAGGGTTTTGTGCTCCTGTTTAACAGCTCAGTCTCACGGCTCAGGTTAGTTTTAATGAGCAGCTGCACCTGAGCATTGGCTATGCAGCTAGAGGACTCTTTAAAGAGGCCCTACCATTCCTGCTCTGTAGTACAGACCTCTCTCTGTCCTGCGCTTTGAAGTGAACATGAGTGAAGAGCCCTCAGCCTTCCCTGTGAGGACATTCAAGGCCTAAAACCCTCACCTCGCCACTCACACTCTGAAGTGCCATCCCTCCCCTCTCTGCTAGCGCTTATCTAGTACAGCCATTGTCATAGCAACCCTCTCAGTTGCAAGCAAAAGTGAGACCTGGATTTCACATTACAAAAGCACACATACGCATGGTATCTTTCCAGAATAAATTGAATTATGCATTTGTACTTGGTGTGCATACTGTACAAATTTGACTTGTGATTTTTGTTTGTAAACACAAAGACCTCAAATCCATTCCTTACATATTTACTGAATATAAGAGGCTTGAATCTCAGAGCATAGATGGAGTTCATATTGAGAAAACTCTCACGAATAAGAAATGGACAATGACAAACAAAAGACAATAAAATAAAATGTATGACAACAAAGTACAATAGGAGAAGAGCAAGGTCTTCCTTTTTTGCTGCCATTCGCTAGCAATTCTCTTGCTTATACTTCACATAACAGCATATTGATTCATTGAGCATAAAGGTAGGTAGGTGATTGTCTTCAATGCCCTTATAGATCCAGGAGCAGCTGTTAATGTTTGTCTGTCACTGACAGGGTGGAGTCACCATTGACTTGGAGCTCCTTCTCCCCAAAGAGGCGAAGATGAGGCCCCTCTCCAGCCCACCGCTTCACTACAACGTTTTCCTGTACAAGCTGCCCAAGTCGCCGCAGCGCGTCAGGGCGAGGAGCCATTCCAGAGACCTGGAGCAGCATCCCCATTTCCCACCGTCCCCTCGCTCAGGATACAGTCCTGTCAGCACTCGCTCCCTGCCCCCTCTGCCCAGTTCACGTGCAAGCGCGTCCAAACCGTGTACACCCTGACCCAACGACACCACCTTCTCTCACACATACATACATACACATCAACTGCTACGAGGGAAATTCCAGGGGAAGGAATCTGTGGTGAGAAAGAAAGTTTAGGGGGGTTCTAAAATCTTCACATAAACTAAGTGTATCTAATGGCAAATGTTCAAATGTGTTTCCCCAACCCTATTAAAGGTAAAGGTGTCATACAGTATCGCACAATCTTACCAGGATGTACAATTTCTCAACAATTGAGATCACCTGAGCAAACATTACTTCAGCACCCTCATTTTTTTAAGACTAAATATTACCTAGCCAATGCTGGTGTGCGCCTGAGATCTAACATCACATCCTAATGCATGAGCACTACCATGGATATAGTCTGCCCTTTATGGCTATAACTGCCTTTACTCTTCTGGGTAGGCTTACCACTAGATGTTGGAGCATTGCAGTGGGGATTTGCTGCCATACATTAGCGAGGTTGGGCATAAAGCCTGACTCACAGTTGGTCGATGAAGTTGAATGAGGTTGACCTCAGGACTCATTTCATTCTGACACAGGTTAGGACATTTCCCAAACTCAGGGGAAAAACTGAGCCATCTAGAAAGTGACTGTGGGCTGACTTGTTAAGATCTGCTTTCACTGGAACTGACGGGCCCAGCCCAAACCAAAAGGTTTCCAGATACTTTTGGTTATATAAATGTAACACGGTGATAAATGGGGTGGGGGGGGTGCGGCAGGCTTTAAACACTGACTGGAACAGAATGATTTGACAAATTTGGCCCCCACTCTCTCTCTCTAAAGTTGGCCTTATGATCATTATTATGAGAAAAACATTGCTCAAAGGGCCAATAAAACTGTTCAAACAAACATTAACAGTAATGGCAGTACTGTATTAAACAGTACTGTTTAATACTGACTTACTGAAATTCTGTTCACTCTCTAACACACTGGGATCATCAGGATGACACTCTGACAGAACAAATGGGCCAAAGAGATTTCACTGCCACACAGCCATTTTGGTTCTCTAATGCTCTCACTGTAAATGCAGATTATGCAATAACTGACCAAAAAAAAGTCACATGCTGTAATATTGTGTTGAACAATCTTTAACTTTGATAACTGCATTCAACGTTACAAAATGTATTTCCATCCAGAGTTGCATTATTCTTTGGATGAGATCTTGTATTGACGACCGCTGAGTCAATCCATTCTGTATAGTCTTCTCCAGTGTGTCCCAAAGACTTTAAATGGGGTTAATATTGCATTGGGCAGGTCTTAACCTACTTCCAGTGATTTAAGCAATCTCTTGAGTTGTTCTCTTAGCTTGATGCAGGCCAATAATTTGCCCCTGTACCATAACACCATAAAACTTTTCCACGACCACAGGATACATCTTCCAACACATTTGTTAGAGAAATGAGAAACTACACACTGCCTCAGTCGGGGTTAAAGAAATTGAAGAGTTTGTCCCCAAAACTCAAAATCCATTTTACTCATTTTTAGTAAATCAGCTTTTATCTATGTTGGTGCTTATTGCATTTTATAGAAAAACACAATCTTTTACCATGAAAAAAATGCACCTTATAGTTTGAATTTCTAAAAACAGATTTTTGTACCTTGTGTAAGAAGCACAGGGCTATCGCTCAATGGTATTATCTCATTTTTTGTAATTTTGGCACTTATTGTGTTTTGGAAACAAACTCTTTATTTGTTGCCAGCTAAACTGTATTAACCCCTTTCTGCAGATGTAGACGCTCGCATCTATAGATATGCAAATTCAAGCACTTAGTTACAGTACTCGACCACAAGATTGCACCCCCGGAACAGCTATTGAATATTCACAATCAGGCAGAGCTGAAACGCAATTTAGAGTATGGAGAAGTTCCCTCCAATCCCTGTTTTTCAGGAGTTGCATGAATTAAACTCCTCAGCTAAGCCTGATGTGCAAACTGGTCAATATCCTTGCCCATAGTATCGATCCAGTAATTTAAAAAAAATTATCACTTGCAACAGAAAAAAGCTTTGTACTTTGTAGCAACCATTTTAGCTACAGTGAGCCAACAGTATTCCAATTAGTGGTTAAAAAATATGTTTTGTGAAGCAAAAAATCCGACATAGTATTGATTCCCTCACATTCTACTGTCAATTACAGTCATCACACACAAAATATGCGTAGTTCCCTCCCATGGATTAACGCGTATATTCCTCCTTCAACAAATTCAGCGCTCCCTTCTATCCACCCAAGAACTGGTGTCGATAGCCAGTCACTCAATTATATACTCAGGTTCATCTGCATAACTCTACAGTCATAGTTCACGCCCTCCTGAAGCTTCCCTGGTAACGATGTATTGATAGACTCGTTTCTTATCCAATTCCCGAGTGTATAAACTTTCCTCAATAACTGAAATACATTGATCGGACAATAAGGATAGGATACAAAGCTAAGCGTAAAAGTAAGGTCGGTTGTGTTCTTCAAATGTTGGCCACGGTTGCGCAGCTGAAAATGATGCGATATCAATGAAACGAAGACACTCGAAACCGGCCTAAAGTGTTCAGTTTCATTTACGAGATACATGTTGTATGGACGCGGTCAATGGGAATTAGTCCAAATGACACAGTACTGGAGGGTTCCTTCTACCCGATACATCTGTCTCTGGAAGAGGGCATCAATGAAGAAAACAGGTTATACTTTTACTCTGTTTGCATTTTGGTCAATATGGCTTTTTGCTGTAGAATTTATACTGCGTTTAAAGACATCGAATGCCAAGGTTTTCGTTTCTCCAAATGCATGCAGCCCACGCACGTCAGTAGATCCCTCGGTACGTTCATTACACCATTCTGTTGAATATGGAGGCATATGTCGTTTGATTTTTCCTGAAAGTGAAATTTCTGTTCTGTTAAAATAAGGTGTATTTCAGAATTCAGATATCACTGAGTTAGTGAGTTTTTACCCTTATAAGGTGTAAGGTTATGAGCTCGGATGTGAGAGCGGTTCGCTTTTCATTGCAGCGTGAATGTTATAGTTGTTGAATCAGCACTAAATTGAATGCTTGGGGGACTTAGAAGAAAAATGGACAATAATTTTAACTTTATTATGGAGGAAAGGCATGTTTTGAGTTTGGAGAGGTTACTGGTGACCAATGATGTGCAACTGCACTGATATTGATAAATTCATGCTAACTCAACCAGATAATCATTAGTTCATGCTGAATTTCATGCCCCAAAAGTTAATTTGTGTTAAATATATGATTAATGTATAATTTGACAGTGAACCATTTTGATGGATCTCAGACTTTGGGGAGACACCTGGATAGCTGTCTAATTTGGCTCATAGCAAGCGGGTAATCTAGAATGTATTGTTCAAGATGAATTGTACTTGTGGTCAAGAAGTTTATGATCCCAGAAATGTATAGTTTTAAGCCCCAGCAGTCTTTCATTTATCAGTATTGTTTTTTTTTTTTGCTCTTTCAATGGTGAATTCTCATGAAGATTTTTTATGTTTGCAGCCCCTTTTCTCCACCAAAATCATAAAAATTAACTGAAATATGATGGGAGTCTAAATGCTTCAAGTGTCTAGACTCAATTGAGCCAAAGTTTTTCTACCTATAAAGCTGCAATCTTGAATTATAAAGCCTTAAATCAGATAACACCTAAAAAGACAGATTTGGCTTCTGCGCAAAGGGGTTAATCACTGCTATAATAATACAATAATAGTCTCTTAAATATTTGCCAATTTTAGTCCCAATGCCTACTTTATTTTTGAAAGGCATTGCATCTGTGGTATACTGTATGTATGATCAGTCAACACTCGACTCCACTTTGACAGTCCACCATGGTGGAACCCCCTTGTGTCTGGCAATGGTACACCGTGTCAGATGCTGGAAAACATTTTCTCTGACTGAATGACTGTGATGTTTTCACGCAGCAGGATTTTGCCTCGGGAAAGCAATCTGATCATTTTCTATCAGTAATGTGTATTGACAGACTAATGTAGGGCTCCGCCGCCCCATGACACTCCAGGACGCATGGTGACACACTTACACTCACGCAGCACGCCTGCAACCCAACCACCTCCCACAACACTCATTGACACTCTCTCCGATAAAAAACAGCTTAACTGCTTCGAAACATATTAACACACAGCAGCTGAGTTCTCTGACCGCGATCTTTTCATTTTTATGGTATGCAGTGTGTTCTGATGTATGCAGCCCCTTTTTGTTCATTATTTTGGTAAATGAGCACGGGAAAATGGAGGTGAGTTCAGAAAGATGCAATGGTTTAACCTCAATGAGACGAGAAGAGAGTGGGGGGGGGCTGGGATTTACAAAGGGGAGCAGGAAGGGGGAGGGCGAGGAGAGAGTGCTGTGGGAGAGCGAGTGTTTTTTTTTTTTTTGTTTGAAGACAGTGATGAATTGACGGATGCTGCAAAAATAGAAGAAGTGGGTGGAAGAGGGCAGAAGAGAGATGAAAGCTGAGATCTGCAGTCGTCACCATAATGATGAGTAAGAAAATCCTCCTATAGAAAAACCTACCCACTGAAGGACATCTGCTTTCCGTCATTCACAGTTATGTCTGACTGCACAAATAGAGCATGAAACCTCTCTCTCTCTCTCTCTCCCTCTATATATATGTATATATATATATATATATATACTGTATATATGTATACATATATATATATATATATATATATATATATATATATATATATATATATATATAACTGATGAGAGGGATATAAATGGGAAGGCGATCATGGCGTAATCCAGAATTGGGGAGATTTGCGGTTGATCCTTACATCCCATGAGCCAGTGCGGGTCAGGCATAGTGCAGCACATGGCTGCAGCTGGCTGTGGAGGGCAGCTTACAGTGGCCATGGAAACCAGAAAGACCAGACAAAGGGATGAAAGGATGGAGGTCAGGAATGGAGGTGTGACCCAGATACACAGAAATGTGGGGAAGAGGAGAAGATGAAGAGGGAGGGGATGAGGGACCCGAGTGCCGGATCGTTGAAAATGTGTAGGGGGGGGGGCGGGTGGCACATCACACCATCCTGGATGAAAGCATTGCTGAGCACGGTGACGTAGCGGGATCAGTATTTGTGGCTTTTTAAGCAAGCTACTCTGGGCATAATACCAAATGCCCTCCTTTTCTATAAAAATGCAATTCATGCAGAGAAAGAGGTAATTAAACAATGAATAATTTTATAAAACATGATCATCTACTCCTCCAGGAAAACAACCATCAGCGGCTACATTGAAAACACCTAGCTAATGTTGTGCAGGACTCACTCATGATATGAAAACAGCTCTGTAAACTGACATCCACTATAATTCCCAGACACAGGTTTTCCTGCAGAACATTTCCCAGACCATCACACTCCTTCCACTAACTTGCCTTCTTCTCGTAGTGTATCCTGGTCCCGTCTCTTCCACAGGTACCTGTTCCTCACAATCCTGGTCAATGCTTCAAGATGTAAAAGAAAAGTAGACTCATTGGACCAGGCAACCTCTTTTAATTGTCCAAAGGTCCATTTCCGACACTGTGTATGCAGTAACTGCTTGTGGTAGTGGTGCCGGGTTCGAATGGGCACTCTGACTGGTCTGCAGCTATACATTGTTATATGCTGCAATATTTGATGCACTATGTGTTGTAACACATTCCTCACTTATCATTAAAATTCTTGACTGTTCTGAGTGGGCTTCCCCTCGTTGAAATGACCTCTGTTCTGAGATTGGTCACGATCAGATCACTGTGTGAAAGAAGAGTGACGTTGTCAAAATCCCTTAGCCACTGGGGAGATTTTGTAAGTCTCAAAAATACAGCTGACTGAACAATCAGCTAGCTAGCAAGCTAGCTATTGAACTATCTATACAATGACTATGGACAGGAAACGTGTGCAGGCTGGGCAAGGATGGTGGATGCATTCACAAAGAAATGTGACATGCTATCTCCATAAAAGTTTAACTGCGCTTTGAATTCAGTCCGTTTAGAATGATCCTCAGTTAGCATCTGTGATGTAGCAACTATTAGGTGACATTCCATTTATTGTGAGTAGCACCACAAGTGGAATAAAAATGGAGAGAATTCCATTAAAAACAGTCACTAGTTCTGTTTTTTGTCGAGGTGTTTCCTACATTGCCAGTGGCTAAACAAGTGATGGTATCGAAATTCACAGTCATTTTTGTAAATTTAGTAGCTAGCTGGTAATACTTGGAGGTCAGTTTTAAAAATAGAAATTGGAAACACTTATTCAGCTTGCTAGCTGCAGATTCTCCTTGAAAATAAATAAAGGCCACAACTTCTTGTATCTTCCAAAAAGCAAATAGGTCCACTTTAAAAATAAATTTTGACCACCGATCCCTGACTTTTTTTTTTCCCTTTGGAAGTCCGAAGAAAGTACTATTGCCTTCTCACTAATGAAAACACTGTCTTAGTTTTTGGTATGACCATAATAGATCCAAACTTTTCTTGGCTGCATGAGAGATGACAGCGCAGACGGCAGCTTATAAGTTTGTATTTTAGGGCCATAGTGGTGTCACTATGTTCAGGAAGAAACCATTGGATCACAAACAAGGCGTTTTTGCATGGTTTTGGTAAGGTACTTTCAGTTGGCAAGAATATCTTGGCTCTTGGGTGAACTTTGAACTTTTTAAAAACTTTGTAGACCTTTTTCACACCCAATATACTGCATAAAACACCCAAGAAAGGTAAAAACATGAAAAGCATAATTGGTCCCCTTTAATGTTTCGGCTCATTGGTGTGTATGCTCTCTTCCTGCACTTCCCTCCAGAAACATAACAACGATGTCATAAAATAGTAAGACACCTGTGACCTGCACTTTACTCAACGGACACACATGCCGATACATCCTAATCCAAAACACAAAAAACCAATTCCCATATGGTAGCAAATGCATCACAATGTCCGACCTCCTTCTTTCTACAAACATAGGCGCCCTCCAGGTCAAGTAAATGTGGCATTTGGTGCGTAAAAATCTCAAAATCTCCTCCCCTCTGTCCCACAGACATTTTATGCTTAACCTTTGACCCTGGCCCTCTGCCCTGTACCCCCTGCCTCTGCCACGTTAAAGTGTGACTGATGGTACCAGGCCAGTGGGCCACTGTTCATTGAAGGACCCTCTTAGGCTTCTGGGCTGAGCAGTCTTTTGTGTCACTCAGATTAGATTACCACACTCCATTAGCTGGCACTAGACACAAAGACCCAGGAGAGCTGGGCTGAGGATAAGACACTGTCTATGCATCACCGAGAGAGACCGACTGGCGATACACACCCTCATGCATCCCAGCACAAATGACCCTACATACTCCAAATAAACAAAACCTAACCGCTGTCAAACAATATTGGTGAGTCAGAGCCAGATCACCCTCTGATTTGAAGGGAGAAACATGATGCTCTAGATTTTCACTAACACTAAACTCCAGAAAAGCCAAACTCACAGATACTGACACTTTGGTGAAAAAACTGTATTTGCTAACCCAACTGAATATTTACATGGCAAATAAATATAATGCAGACAAGAGTGCTAGATCTTTGATGTAGGTCATAAGACTATTGTCAGAAACCACAACACTGGGTCTAATGTGCCCTCTAGTGTTTAAATAAAGGTAGTTGTGAGAAGTGTCTCATTACCCCTGCCAAGGAGATTATGTTTTCACTTTGGTTTGTTTGCAGTTTTGTTTGTCTGTTGGTCGGCAGGATTCCAGAAAAACCTACAGGCATGATTTTCATCAAACTAGGTGAAAGGATGCAGCACGGGCCAAGGAATAAACCACTGCATTTCGACATGGATTTGAATCAAGGGACAGTTACACAAAATATTTTTCCTTTTTGTTAATTTTGTGAGAGGTCTGCACTCCCTGACTGTCATTTTATGCTAAAGGCCAGAAGTTTGGAAGCAAGGCCAATACAGGTCAAAAATTTGGAGGCAACTTCAAGTTTCTATTCACAATGCCTTACTTAACAACCGGTATGAAATCTATGGATTTTGGGATGTATTTACTGCATTATTAGACTTTTCTTTCATTGATATGCACCATTTTCCTCTATTTACCTTTAGGTACTGTACGCGTTGATGTTACCAGACAATTGCTGAATAAATGTTAAAAAAAGAGAGGAGGGGCTTAGTTTTTGGGTTGAGAAGAATTGCAAGAGTCACAACCTCATTGAAAAAGTAAAAAAACAAATCACAGTTTGCATTTTTCACTTTATGTCATGGTTTACAGCCCACTGGATGCCAACATCAATCCGGCAGGCACTAGGACCATAGGCCTAGTAATATGGGCCTGATAATTTGAGTAAAAATGTATTCTGTTATGTGACTCTTTATAATAATCAGGTTAATTTTGTTGCTAAGTATGCCAATTAAATAATGATCTTTTTTCTTTTTTTAGAGATTTTATCTTGCTTCCAAACTTTTAGCCTGCAGTGTAGGCACATCTGCATGGGCTTTTATTTTGAGTGATAATAACAGAGCCAAGGATGAAAAACCAACACTCCCTACATTCAAACAACTACGTCACCCCATCATCCCACAGCACCAAACTGAAGTGTAAGGGCAACACCACAAAATACAGTAAGAACACACCCAGCAAACCCACAATGTGATTATTGCTTACTAACATTAACTTGAAGTCAACAATGGCATATGAGGTCATATTTCAATATTTCAGTGCCTTACATCTCAAAAATGTTTCACAAGAAATGGCAGAAGTTTTATATTCAAATAAATGTCTAGTCTATTGCCCCGATACGAAGGTCAACAGCCATCAACTTATATGAGGAGAAGAAAAAAGTGCTTAAAGGGTTATATGAAAAATTACCACAGTGGAAGGCTGAAAAACTCATTTATATTGTATAAATGGATCGGAGGTAGAGAGGAGATATCCACAGGCTTTGTCCAGTCTCACTCAGTGCTTCACAAAGTCCCTTTTGTGTCCCAGACTCCTTTCAATTTTTCCTCAAGTCCTTTTCAAGTCATTCACACACACCCCTCACATGCCGCAGTCCACACACATTCTACCTCAGTCCTTTATGCTCAGCAAGCGCTGCAGCTGAACCCAAAGGAACGACCCTCAGTTACAATGGCCTGATCTAACCCCCCTGCCGCCCTCCTCTGTTACTCTTGGTTTTTCTTTCCTCATTTTATTGCCAAAAATCCAGCCCTTCTGACATAATACACCATCCTCAAACATTTTGCAAAGATAAATCTGACTTATTCGCTATGATGTGAGGAGAGTTTCATTTTTCATAATTCACAGTGTTACAAAATTCAAATAAAAACATTTCCTTTTATAAAATCAGGGTTGAATCATTGTGTAATTAAAAAATAGCATTCCAAAGCCTGTGGCATATTGCGCTTAAATTGAACATTTTATGTCTTTTAAATCACAATTTTCTTAGGCTAAAATTTTAAAAATCGCCTTGTTGCTAATCATCAAAGCACCAGAGCAGCTATGCTGAATGAGCTTTAAATGTACTCTCACTTTATGGTTGAACAACAGACGCTGCGAATAAAAGCAGATTTAGATATAATACTGAAAACTAAACAGCACAGTCTGTAACTGGAATAGCAAATGAGAGTCTGTGAAACATCTAGAGTTATGGTTATTCACTTGGGTTGCTTGAGATACCATTTCCTGCACAAAAATTTTCATATATACAGAGCCCCACAGACCTGACTTAAAGAATAGTTGACCTTCTGTGTTTATTAGAGTTGATTTCAGATGTCTGATTCATCAGATTATTTCCATTATGTGAAGATACTCTATGGAAAAGCATGCTGATTACTTTTTTCTGAACCAGTGCATTATTTGATTTTGAAATCTGTGGTAAATGCACAATATCACCAAAGTAGCACATATGGTTTGGTAATGTATGCTTAGGTTGAACACAAAATGAGCCAAAGAGAATAAATATGCATGACAAGAATTGTGAATCACCGTGGGAAATCCAGGCTAATTTGCGTGAGAGAATTGCCCACACAACCCCACCACTAGCACAAAACCCACTAGTATGACAAGGTGGATGCTGTGTTAACCTGAAAACCCAGAGAAAGTAATTGAGTCCCCTGTAGGACACTGGAGTCTTTGATCTTTCTCATACAACATGTATTCTGTGATGAAGAGAAAATAATATATTATATGTTGCCCAAAAAAGTTATTTATTTATTTATTTATTTATTTATTTATTTATTAACCTTTTTTAGGTTTTGTGACAGAGGGATACATGCAGAAAGTCAATATGCATTCACAGCACATTCAGTCATGTTCTCTTCCACATCGCAGTCGTTATGTTCTTATATACCATATGTACCATCTTTTAAAATTTGTGCAGAAAAGTTTTTGATCATGGCACTGGTAGGTTATTTTATAGGGTCTACGAGAGATGCCAGTATTAGCCGGCTGCTCACACTAGTTCCAGTCCATGCAACGGAAAAGAAGCGAAACATTGAATGTCCGGTCAAAAGTTCAAAATGATTTAGAACTATTTGGGATGCCTGTAATTCTACCAATAGGGGGCCCAATTGGAAGGGTTAACATCTTGTCAAATAAGTAATTTTCCCGAGTGTTAAACATTGGCGATTATCATTTTGTTATTCCCCAACCACGCACTTGGGAGCATTTCTTTAACTGGCCATAGGAGGGTAGCAGTGGTCTATTTTTTCTGCAGAAGCCATGACGAAACACTCATTGCTCCGTTCCAAATGTTCACTTAGGCAAGAATAATGCATTTGGACAATAGATGGAAAAAAAAATGTAGATTATTCCAATGCTGAAAATACTATAAATTTAGAATCCTGTCGGGATATATGCAAATTTTGTTTTGAAGTCATTTGAGCATTCAAACACCAAAATTTACTTGTGCGCAAAGATAGATTTATTTATATGATTATACATTTTTGCATTTGCTGTGAGACCTGAATAAAGTGAGAACATTATGAATACACTGTAATATGACAAATTAGATACTTGGAATCTGTGCAGTCTTTTCCCCTGCCCCCCCCCCTTATCACTGTATGTCAGAGAGAGGAACATGAATGTAAATATGCCTCACAATCCTCTAATGGCTGCGCTACAGACTACTTGAATGATCAAGGCAAGATCACACAGCTCATACGTTCAGCCACTGTTCTGTGTTATAACAGGCTATGCACAAGCTCCTTCCAGCCAAAGGATTGACCTGTACGGTGCAACTTTACATACACAGCTTGAATGTCTCAGTTTAAAACTGCTGGTAACAGAACATTCTACCCAGGGAATGTATATCTGTAAATCTGCGTAAACATTTCCTTGTTAACAGTCTCACAGCTTAGAGGGGGTGGACAAAATAATGGAGGCAGCCATGAAAAAATGGCTTTTAAATCTCTGAAACTACATCCACAGAAGCATCTTTGCAGGTTATTCCAACTTACCTAGATGTTAATTAGCCACAATTGATTGTTTAAAATTGACATAACTAGCAGCGTGTTGCCATGTAAGTCCCCAAAGCAAGATGAGCTGTGTTCAAAAGGGTCCAAAATTTTTTGGTGCCTCAGCCCACAGATGTGTCAGCCACCAAAATGGCAAATCTATTTAACGTGCCAAAGGGAACTGTCTCAAAAGAAGTTTTGACAAGGTATGCCAAGCAGCAAAAAAATATCAACAGCAAAAAAAAAAGAAAAAAGAAAAAACAATGAATAAATACTGAGCCGCAAGTTAAGGCGCTCTCATCAGGACAGATGGACACCTTGAAGGATATTTTTCAATAACCACACTACAGCTTTAAGATATTGAATCACTCCATATCTGAACAAGTCAAAACAACAAAACAGAATATCAGCTGTACTACACTGATATTAACGGTGTTGTTTCCAATGATTTGTAGATCTAAATTTCAAAGCAGAGGGCAGAAGAGCCGCACACCGTAAAAGCACCAAATCAACGAGGCCCAGATTTTTTTATGGTGCCAAGTTGTCCTGCCATAACATGTCTCAGATCAGTGAGCATTTGGCCTCAGCTGAGCACATCCTGTTACAATCTGGTCAAGCAACAGTATGGACATGCCTGCATTTGAAGGTTCCTTAACATTCGTCCTCACTGCCAGACATGAACCTTTCGTGTTTTTCATATTTTTGGGTGAAGTTACTTCTCCAGTGCAACAGTGGCGGCTGCTGAGCTGAAAATAACAAAGGCACAAAAAAATCAGTTTTAACTGATCAGCATTGATCAGTTTCTGTTCATTTTCCTTCATTAACAATACATCGACTCTGAGTACACTCAACAATATCACTGTAGCCAGCTCCCCTTGCTAGGGAAAGACTAAAAATAGAACTCTGAATTTGCATCCAAAATTTTATGCAGTTTACATTGTGTTTTTTTTTTTTTCAGAATTTTACTTGCATGTACTTTGGCTAATGACTGCTTCAATTTAAACAATCAAGTGCAGGTAGGGAGCCTGCATTGCAAGATACCCCACAGGTTAATACAGGAAATAAACAAAAAGCCTATTTTTTTTAAGAAGGGATAAAATAGCAACTTTTCTGAATTGCAGTAATTTTTTAATCACCCTTATGGATTACGCTAATCATTGAAGAATTTGTGTATAAAGGTATATTATTGAGAGAAGATTAAGGCTTATCATCAGTTTGAGGGGATTTTTTTTATTTCTTTTCTTTTCACGTCAGTCGCTGCCACTGTAATACTACAAACTCTAATTCCAATTAAGTCGGGACGTTGTGCAAAACCTGAATAAAAACAGAATGCAATGATTTGCAAATCTCATAAACCCACATTTTATTCGCAATAAAACATAGATAACATATCAAAGTGAGACATTTCATCATTCCATGAAAACTATTAGCTCATTTTCATTTTCTTTTCATTTATTTCGTTTTTTGGGGTAAGAGTACTCTGGTTCTCAGCCCTTCAATTGTCCAACCCCCCTGTTCCAGCAGTCTGCCTGTGTTTCTGCAGTTTTTATTGTTTTCTTTCCTCCCCTCTTCCTTAGTGTGATCATTTGTATTCCTCACCCCTGTTGTAAAAGTCTCATCTATATAAGTTCATTGTGACACCTGTGTGGTCACTGGATTGTCATGCTTTATACCTTATTAAGACTTCCAGTCAGTTTGCACCGTCTATATTGAGCTAAGCAGTTTTTCTGTGTGTTTTCGGTAAATTAATGATAAATGATGATGAAATTACTCCTTGGAGTCTAATGAATGGGAAGAAGCTCCCAAGCTTTTGCACCAGTCTCCAAGATTAGAACCAGATTCTTGTTAATCCATTGTTCTTGCCTGTTCCTCTGAGTCAGCTTATTAGGAACACTTTCCAAGCCTTCACGATCTCCAGGATTGATACTGGGTTCCCACTAAACCCTTCAGTTCTACCATCGGGTAGAACTCGAAGTCCTGGTTCTGCAAGGGGCATTCTCCTTGCGGGTTTTGCCCTTGGACAGCCACTAGAATGGGCGCAGACAGTTTTATTAGGAATAGGACAGGGCAGCAAGAGGCAGAGCTCCGCCAACTTCACCAATCCATTGGCGCTATCTCCAATAAACTTGTGGCTATCACTGCCATCTTCGGGGATTCAGTGGTATTGCTTAATCAGCCAGCTCTATCCTGCAGCACACTTTCCCCCATGCAGTCGCCCTACGGGAATCCAACCCAGCTGTGTTGAACCCCTACTATGACATCCCATCCACCTGCCAAAGCTACCTGGCTCAATTTTTTGATGATCTTCAGTCTCCAACCATCTTCATTCCCCACCGAATGGGCTTTCAACTATACTTTCTTGTTTGGCCTGTCAGATCAGGTCCAGGACGAGCTGTCTATCTGCATCCTCCCCCCAGATGAATGGCCTCATCATATTGGTGCTGCAGATAGAAGCACAGTTGCAGAAGAGGAGGCTGGATCAACGAGCAAGGTTACTATTGGTAGGAATTGTGATTCCTTTCAGGGACATGGATCCTTTGACTCAGGGCCTTAAGAGGATTTGTTCCCAGATTCGTTCACCAACCAGTTCTTTCATTATGACTCTAGTGAAAAATAATGGGAGTCATGGAACAACTGATGCTGACCATAGAATACAGCGACAACCAATGAGTTTGACTTCTGACCCCCCCCCCCGCCCACACACACACTCACTCCCCAGGCTAAAAGTGGGTGGGGCTAAACCCTGACGCCACCTTTTTTTAATAATTGGATTTTAACCAAAAAGAAATCTAAAATTACTGATATCCCGAAACCACTATCTTGAGGAGAATAAAAAATCAGATATCAAATGGAAAAGTGCAAACTACATTTAAAAGGACAAATATTTAAACTTTTTAAATGTGGCACTTGGGGGTTTAATAGTGATTGAAGCAGTATATGGGGTAGTTGGAGTCATTTTCAGGGTGAGATCCTTATAACTCAAGTGATTATGCATGGCAGATGTTGACAGCTGATTAATATCCTTGCCTATGCTAAATTTAGCTTTGCACAGTTTGTAGATCACTTTGGTTGGTTCTACTGCACTGACTGTAATTTGCTCCCAGACATCACTGCAATGTTTTCTATGGTAGGAGAATAGCACAGCAAACACGGAGATTATGCACGTTTGTCTGAATCCATTTTCCAAAAAATGACAAAAGAGACAAATCAAAAAGGAAAATTTCTGAGATAAAAATCACTGAGCTTCTGAGGATCAGAACTTAATGCAAGCTACATAAAGAATGGAGCTTGATCTGAAGGAATCAGAACTTAGCAAAACTGTCTGCAATGATTGCTAGCTACCCAACTCTCAGTCACAGGTATTTTTCTCCAGAGCGCCAGCAACACAAGTTTAAGAAACCCTTTCTGACATCTATCCACTCTGCAAATCAAAATAAATACAGTCAACATTTTACAACTTTCTTGTGGCAACAATGACAGTAGAACAAAGCAAGCAAACTACACAAACAGACTAAAGACCATACGTTAGCCTCTCAGGCTCCCACTATAGGACAATACCGGAGCCTGTTCATGACTAAATGAACAGACTTGCGCTAAAAGGACAAGCAACACAGGTTTTGTGAGGATTTACGTAATGAGCCAATAGCGACAACCAGTAAAATACAATAAGGAGGCTTTATTTCTGAGGGGAGAAACCCCCCAACAGAGCTGGCAACAGTACAAAGTCCACAATCCAAGGTCAGAATCCAGGTTTGTAAACAGGGCACCAATCACAAAAATCGTTGTGAGAAAAAATGGGTCAATTAACAAGATTGCGGATCAGTACAGGGATAATGCAAAGCTCTAAGTCTAGGACGGTCCAGTCAGAAAGATAAATCACAATGATACAAGGCGAGAGAAGCGTGGCACAGGTAAGCAATGGAAGAACAATCTGTTTGTACTGAATTTGTGTTATGCATACAAACGATACATCAACTGAAAGAAGAAAGTTCACAGAATCCAACCACATAAACCTTGTCATTTTAAACTGACACCACACTCGAAGAACAGCAGGCATACACTTCACATTCTACAGCAATGAGCAAAACTTTTTCTTACCTTTGATATTTTGTAGTAAAAAACTGTTTTCGAGGGTGAATCTCCACTAGTTATTGTTTGTCCGATGTATCCATGTTATATTGAAGCCACTCCTTCCAGTCTCCAGGCATGTTTTTTCAGGAGCACTGCTTCAAATGAGCTGATGCCTAAAGCATTCGCCTTGCACCAATGTATTTTCCTCGAGGAGATTGGCTTGTGATGTCAATTTGATTTTGGGGGGTGGTAATTTGATTCTATGGGCTCTGATGTTTCCAACGAACCCTCAACCACCTTACCACTAACCTATCCTGAGATAAGGCTTTGCGCAAACTGAGAGTACATGCGCCATTACACGAATGTACTCATAGAGCACAAAAATATATACACTAAACTGGTTTGTTTTTAGAATTTTTGCTATAATTATCCACTAAATAATCTGCAGACATCAGTGAAGTAGTTTTTATGGCCTGGCGGCTGACTCTTCATGTGACGATGAAGTATTACTAGACGAGTCATTGGAAGTAGCTTACTGGGTAAATCTTTGAGCTATTGTGTGGGTGACAGTTGTATATGATCACATTTTGAGCACACACAGTCTGGCATACACTATTGCAAGCACAGTTTTTGTACTGGTTGCTGGGGTGTTTGTTGCGGTGGCTGTTCTTACTTTTTCTGCGTTCTGGCTGCCAGGCGACATTACGCATAAAGACTCAAACAGCGAAGCAATACAGTCGCTAAACCGGTTTCTTTTTGATATTTTCACTATAATTATCTACAAAATATTCAACAGTGATTTTCAAAGTAATCTTTACGGTTGCATCTGACTGAGAGTCCTTGCACCATTACGCGCAAGTACTGATAAAGTGAAATCGAGGTGCCTAAACCAATAAGCTCATCTAGCTTATTGGTTTAGGCACCGTGCTCAAATATGGGAATTGTGGATTCAAACCCAGTCTGTAAATGTGTTTTGAGCAGTGGAAGCATAGTTCTTTTATTAATAATTGCAGGGTTACTGTTTTTCCTTTTTTACCATCTTTAAACTTATCTTTGTATTCAAATTTTTGCTTATTACCTTGTTTCATTGAAAATAAATCAGCTCCAGTGGAGTCAAACTTCATTTCCTTTGTATGTATTTTCTTTGATTGGGGTAATGTATACAAGACTGTTTGCAAAAAATAAATAAATAAATAAATAAATAAATAAATAAATAAAAATCGTTGTAATTACGTTGTAGATGGAATTTACACCTGTGGTGACATATAAGTGAAATGAAATGAGTTTCACAGTTTGGTAAATGGCACAATGCCCAAAAAGATGCCAAAATTGCCAAACTGGACATTCCTGAACTAAAACGTCCCTAAATTGGCTCTGATTTACTTGATTAGAATAAAGTTTGATACAGATTATGGTGAGATGTTGCGTTGTAATTTTTTAAAGGTTTCGCAACTAAATAATTCCAAAAGGGATCAAAGTAAAAGTTGTCAGGTGGAAATTAGATTTTACATTTATGCTGTTACATCTTCATTTACTCTGATGCTAAATGCTAAAATATAATAATTGTTGTTATCCATGAATTTTCTAATTTACTGTTTTACAAAAAATTTGAAAAAATAGTTAAGCTCATTATTATTTTTTGATTAAGATGCCAAATAACAGTTATTTTCTTGCATTCCTGAGAATAAAATTTTTTTTTAGTGGTTGAATGCAAGACTGCAAGCCGTTATCAAGGCCAAAGGAGGCCGTACAAAATATTGCTTTTTTGAGGGGAGGGGGTTCATGTGTGAATAAGGACTATTTAGTGGTTTCAGTTTGTTGTTTACCAAATAAATAACAAAATAGTTTTTAGTTATAAACAAAATTTGACGAATTTCTCACATATCCGTGTTTTCTCATTTTTTTTAATGACAGGTGGTCTAATAAATTTGTTAAGCACATACTGATTATTACACCGCAAAAAAAGTGGCAAAGCCACTGCCTTCGCTTAGCTAAATGGCCAAAATCAAACCTGGCCTGGATTTTCACCCCATGGTCACGCATACAAACTATGGAAAGGATCCGTGAAAAACTGCAAGCGCTCGTCCGCTGACAAGGCAAAAAGTTTACGGATTTGCAACAGACCACCACAAAGGCATTTAGTGAAATGACTAGTGCACAAAGGATGTATTTAGAGTGGGGAAAATAAGTATTCAATGCGTTAACATTTTTCTCAGTAAATATTTCTAATAGGGCTATTGAAATGAGATTTTCACCAGATATCGGTAACAACCCAAGTAATCAACACATACATAAATCAAAACAAACAAGTCCATAAATTAGGTTTTGTGTAGTAAAGTGGAATGACACAGGGAATGAGTATTGAACACATGAAGAAAAGGAGGTGCAAAAAGGCATGGAAAGCCAAGAAACCAGCTGAAATCTGTCGGTATTAAGAAAGCAATCCTGCCCCTCGGCAATATAATATCAGCTGATTTAGTCATAATTGATGACCTATAAGAAGGTTTCTTATGACTAAGGTGTCACACAATAAGCATCACAATAAGCATGATTAGTAAAAGCAAAAAGCTTTCTCATGACCCTCACAGCCTTCGCAATGCCATCTGTATGTTGTAAAACATACTGATGGCATTGGTTACAGGCATATTTCTAAACTCTGAATGTTCCAGTGAGCACCAATGGGGCTATAATCCGGAAGTGGAAAGGACATCATTTCACCATAAACCGGCTATGACCAGGTGCTCCTTGCAAGATTTCTGGCAAAGGAGTCAAGAATAATCCGGAGAGTTGTCCAAGAGCCAATGACCACTTGCGGAGAGCTTCAGAAGGACCTGAAATTAGCTGGTACATTTGTTTCAAAGAAAGCAATAAGTAATGCACTTAACTGCCAGGGTTTCTATGCACACTCAGCGCACAAGACTCCACTGCTGAAGAAAAAGCACATTGAAGCTAGTTTAAAGTTTGCTGCCCAGCATTTGGACATGCCTATGAAATTCTGGGAGAATATAGTCTGGTCAGATGAAAATTCAACTCTTTGGATGTTGTACACACCATGTTTGGAGTACAAACGGCACTGCTTATCACCGGAAAACACCATATCAACAGTGAATTTTGGAGGTGGGAACATCATGTTGTGGGGCTGTTTTTCAGCATTTGGTACTGGCAGACTTCATACAATGCAAGGAAGGATGAATGGAAAAATGTACCGAGACATTCTTGATATGAATCTGCTGCCATCCACCAGGATGTTGAAGATAAAATGAGGGTGGTCACTTCAGCAAGACAATGATCCCAAACACACAGCCAGGGAAACTCTCAATTGGTTTCAGAGAAAGAAAATAAAGCTGCTGGAATGGCCCAATCAATCACCAGACTTGAATCCAATTGGAAATCTATGGAAAGAACGGAAGATCAGAGTACATAGAAGAGGCCCTTAGAACTTTCAAGGCTTGAAAACAGTTTGCATGGAGGAATATGCCAAAATCACACCTGAGCAATGCATGCGACTAGTTTCTTCATACAGGAGATGTCTTGAAGCTGTCATTACCAACAAAGGCTTTTCTACTAAGTAATAAATAAATTTCAGTGAGCATGTTCAATACTTTTCCCGGAGTCATTCCACTTTATTACACATAACAATTTATTGACTTATTAGTGGATAAGTTGGGTTTTTACTGACATCTGGTGAAAATTTCATGTCAATAGCCCTGTTAGAAATATATTTACTGGGAAAAATGCTGACTCATTCAATACTTATTTTCCCTGCTGTAAATACATCCTTATTGCACTAGTCATTTCAATTTATTGTCAGCCATTACAAATGTATTGGCATTTTAATAAGTGCAAATCACGATCATCTCGGAAAGAATTCATCTTCGGCAATGATGTCACGGAAGGTGTCAAACCAGTGGCAGAGAACACATTGTCAATAGCATTTTGACTCAATAATTCATAATTGTGTATTATTCCCTTGGGAAAATGCCAGATATCTGCCTTGTTTACAGCTGCAACAATAGGACCGATGCAAGTGGAGGCATCATAGCTCATAAATTTAAAAAGAAACCCATACTTCAAAAGGCATGGTTTGATTTTATGAAGAGGAAACGAGTGGATTTCTCACGGAGCCCGATTTTGTGTCCAATTCTGCTCCCCCATCAAATCTTGTTCACCCTTCGAGAAACGTCTGTCATGCTCTTGCTGATTTAAGAACATCATCAAAGAAATAACCCTATGGCATTGATGAATCTGTTTGCTCTTAAAAAGTTATTACAGATGACGCCTCATAAAGCCATGAATTGTGTTGTTTGAAGAAACAAGATTTGATAGGGGAACTCAACTGGACACAACAGAAGATCAAGATTGATGATCTGTCTAAACACTTCACTGATAACTGCTTATATCAGCCAGATCCTGAGTCAAAGGAAAAGTATGGATATCACTATATCACTATGGTTAGGAATTACTGAAATCGCTGCTTAATAAGCCATCGGTGAATAAACCAAGCCCAAATGGCTCCGGTCAGTAATCTTCCCCATCTTTTCTGTACTCAGAAAAGCAGGTCAATAAGGCCAGGGCGCCGTTAATAAGCCCATCCTAAAATGAGTTTAGAAACTATTTTATGCAAAAAAAGGCTCAACACAAAACTAAATCCATCCTCCATCACGAAGCCTTGAGTAAAATAGAAACTTATGAAATAAAATAGAAACGGCCATGATAGTGAAGCCTGAACAGGACCAGGATCTGCAATTGGAGAATGAAAAAAGCGGAAGCTTCTAGTCTATTCAAGTCAATGCGATGAATAAATCGCTAGCTAGCATGTTAACGTTCTTTGCCATTAGGTGAGCCTTTTTTTATCATTTGGTTTGCGAGGACGCCGACAGAGCAAACGGCACGTCTCAGAAAAAAAACCCAAAAATTTTCACTATATTCGTAAGTATGCCGACAAAAAAAGACAAAATATTTTTTAAAAAAAGTTTATTTTATTTTTTCTCCGAAATGAAAGTCTGGTTGCAATCAATCGATTTTTTTTTTTTTTTTCTTGAGCAGGGCTGGCGCTAGAACTGGAAATTGGGGGGCAAAGATACATCCCCATATAACAACAATTAGTCTTATCTAGTTCTCAATCATTATCCTTTGTTAACACGTTTTATAATTTTAGTAATTATCAATTGGCAAGTGAAGACACGGCTTCTCTCCCCCATGCAATCTAAAAGTGACAAAATAATGGGCTAAATTTAGTACAGAAAAATAGTTTACTTCTAAACAGGCCAGTGCTTTACAAAACTGCTCCGGAACTTCAGTGCAACTTCTCGGCATATCAGGCGATCTAACCTGTGCTTCATGATCATTTAAATTTTTGAAATGAAATTAAAGACCATTTGAAATGTCTTCATGCAATTTCACAGCTTCCAACCCCTGAGAAAATAAAAGTGTGGGAAGTTCAGAAGTTAGCATCTGTGATTTTGGGAAGCGCACCCCTGCTGTGCAAGGAGGGCCTCATTTGACCGACAGGGTTCTTTTTTTGTCATATTATCATCTCGTAGGCAGGCTACCTAATTTTGGACACTTTTCTTCCTCATGGCTTAATAAAAAAAGTAGTTTCGGTGCACCATGCCTAAAGATTGCCACTCTGTTCCTTTCCCCCCTCTGACATGAAAAAATGTTTGTTTTCATCAATTTATGGAAATAATATTTTTGAACAAAATCTAGTTTTCCTGTTTTTGGAAATCTCTGCTTGGATCTCAATAAAAGGCTCATTTTCAAGAGGAAGTGGCAAATTTGGGCCATTCAATTTGCAGGCTACTGTGGATAAACTGTTTGGTCAAATGTGTACCAGATTAGTTTTTATTTTTTTTAAAAATCAACGAATGTGCATTTCAATTGATTGTCTCATATCCTTCCTTGCTTCCAGGTGCGATCACTTGTATGATTCACCATTTTTGAAAGAGTCCCATGTATTTAAGTTCATTGTGATGTCTGTGTGTTTGCCTGATTGTCATGTATTCCCATACGAAACATTCTTATAAGATGCTTATAAGAAACTTATAAGATGTTTATTAGAAACTTATTAGTTTCTTATGAGAAAATTATAAGTTTCTTATAAGATTATTAGAAGATATTTGTATGCAAATTAGATAAGAACTTATAAGAGTCTTATAAGACACTTATAAGAATCCTGCAAGTTTCTTATAAGAATCTTATAAGATTTTATAAGGTAAAACCATACGGGTTATACTCTACTTAGCCTTCCAGTCAATTTGTGTGCCCTAGTACTGACCTAAGCTGTTCCTCTGTCTGTTTTTCTGGTTAACTGATGATAAAGAAAGATGCAATTATTCTTTTGAGTCTTATTAATGGAACAACCTCCAAAGCCTTAATATATCCTGTCTCCAGGATTGGGACCGCACTCTTGTTAATCCATTGTTCCTGTTTGTTCCACTGAATCAGTTTATTAGTTACACCTCCCAATTCCTCATCATTCGCCAGGATTGGGACTGCAGTCCTGCTAAACTCTGTGGTTCTACCGTCAAGCAGACCTGCTTCTGCATGGGGGATTCACCATGTAGGTTCTGCCCTAGGACGGCCATTGGCCTTGGAGCGGACAAACCCCTACCCTTTAACAACATAGCTGAACCGGCTGTCTACTGTTCTGGACTACAGGCTAAAACCGTACTCTTGTCAATAAGTACTCTGGCCTCCACTACAACTGTATTCCTGTTCATAAATACTCCCTTGTGGATTGCACCCTTAATCTGCATTTGGTTCCATGTCTGTGTCATACCAGAAGAAAAGGCTTTTAGTAATCGCTAATGGCCAAAAGGATAGATAACATGCGAAAGACACTTTTTTCTATTTTGAATACAGTGTATTTTCAGTGACAGACTCATTTATGATGCATAGTGCAGACAGAAGAACAGCACACTCTTTTCATTCAAATAGTCTTCTCATGTGTCCTGTGTTTGCCTTCTGTGACATTCAGAATTCAATATCTCTCAGCTGGAGACAGAAAATGCTGCTGGAATTTTATACTCTTTTCATCTGTGACAGTTGTGTCCCAAGTTGCTCATCCTGCTTGAATATACAGTCATGTCCTGAAATATTTGGAGCAGACTTGCATTTTTAATTTGAGGTCATTTACCTGCCCTTTTTAAAGGGACAATAAGTAACTGAACATGTGGTTGTGCTGCTGTTCCATGGCTAGGTATGAATCATTCCCTCATTATTTCATGTTCAGGTTAACTGATAAAATGCTTAAATTTGATTTTAAAGCTTGGCATTCGCATTCGGAATCTGCTGCCATCAACTGTTGATATAAATTCCAAACAGCTGCCACTGCCAGTGAAGCAAGCCATCAGCCAATCAAAACAAAAATTTAAAGAACTGGCTAAAACATCAATTGTGGCCAAATGACAATTTAGTTCATATTTAAACATTCAGAATTCCATTCTTTCAAGAATTCAAACTTTCGGTATAGCACGGAGCTACTCTCTAGCAAGGTGTCACTAGCACAGGGAGAGATCTAAAGCATGCAGGACAAGAGGCACAGCAGGAGAGATTTGGGAAACACAGCTTTAGCGAATCATGTGGCTATAATCTAAATCTACCCTTTCATATTTCTGAAAAGCCATTGAATATTCTAAAATACCCTAACTATCTCATGGGTTCAAATAACGATTAAAAAGCCGTCAGAGCAAAGGTGGCCAGAACTTAGGTCAAACTTTCAAGATGACAACAAAGCATATGAAGCAATCATAGATTTCTGGAAAACTGGTTGCCTATGATTCTGAACATGGAGCAAGTTAATGGAGAGGTCTCACTGCAAAGAAAGGCATGGATTTAACCAGAACGATTTTTTAGTAGATTAGTGGATTTCAGACAGAGAGAAATTGTCTTAAAGGTTGCTAAAACTAAAGGGAAGGTGATGAACAAGGATCAAAGCGTTATCCATGTTCTTCGACAGGGCACATTTGGCACTGAGAGTTAAAGATAGTACCCAACCCTGGATCTTGTTCCCAGCCAACTTATTGGTAATGCATGGGGACACACCTTGCATCTTTGATAAACCGGCTGAAACTATGAGCTTCATTGACACGTTGTACGTTTGGACAGACATCTTCATCTGAACAAGGTACGCCCAGTTTTCACTCAAAATGAACGGATCTTTATTTTACAACTGCTATTGTTTCTGTGATGACTAATCTTTACTAACCTGGGATATCATCATTCACTACAAGGCAGGTAATACCTATCAGACTGGAGCCCAAGTTTCGTAATACCTCATGGCCCCTGTTCCCTTTTCTCTTTTTTTATCCACATCGGAGTATGGACAAACTGCGCCTTTTAAGATTCTTGGTGGGACACTGTTACAAGTCGTGCATATGGAGTGTTTGGAGCACAATAGTTATATGTCCATTCTAGAGGTTTTGAGAAAAAATGGATTTTTAGGTTTGCAAAAGTTCCATTAAATCAGGTACATCATTTACATCATTTTTCTTTCAGTCACCCTTTATTGCATGGTTCAGAAGTACACTGAACATGTAAGTTTCCAAAATGGACATCACCTCCGTGCTCCAACAATTCTAGCACTTGATGTAACATAACACAATGGTGATAGATTGAAGTTAAGTTTGTTTGCAATGGAAGACAGATGATTCTGGAATACTATTCATGTTTATTCATTAAAACATCAATATTTAATTCATATAAGCAGATTTTGTTGGACATACCACAAAATGAAAATGTGAATTCTGTTTAAAACTGAGGTGCATGGACATATAATTATTGTGCTCCAAGAATAAGCTGATAGAAACGGAGACAGGAGGTAAAAATCTCATAATCACAAAATTTGGACAAACGTATCACTTCTGCTCCAAACCCTCGATATGTACCGTGGCCGCAGTAAGTCTTCACTTAATGTATGTTCCTGCGAAAAGTGTGTTATCCCACAAAACTTGTTTTGACTAAATTCATCAATAAATGTGAACAGTAGTTCAAAAGGATTAACAGTTTAATGCATGCCAATAAGAGGTAAAAGTGAAAGATCACAGTACATTGTTGAAGCAGTTCTTCAGAGATGTGTGGACTTGTTACAGACACAAGGATTTACACATTTGTGGGCAGAGGGTCCTGTCCAAGATACATGGACACTATTTTGCGAATTGGGCAATCCAGATTCGGGTGGGATTGGAGACGCCAAATTTAAAAAAGAAAAAGAAAAAATTGGACGCTTACTCCTGATAGCTTGAGTAGATGAACAGGAACAGACTTGAATTGAGTTTACTTGACCTCAGTCTCAATCCTGGACCCTGATAGGGATTGGAATCTTGTTCCAATAAACTAAATGATCTGAATGACTGCTTAAGGAAAAGGCAGTTTAAAAACTTGTCGCAAAAAATGACAACAAAAGTGTTTTTTTTTTTTTTTTAAACTAAGCATTGACAAGGGTAACATGCATGAAGGCAAGTTTACAATCCAGCAACTTACATGTGAGTTGGAGGGCTGAAATACTCATTAAGCACACAACTGCATTATGAGACTCAGCCGAAGGAGAGAGCCACACAGGACACAAACCAATCACAGCGCACATACATTTAATAGACGAGCAAGCTGTTGAATTGCGAAGAGACACAGAAGGAATTTACGCAAGGGTTGTGACTTTGTGTGCGTGTGACATTGTTTTTGTATGTGTGTGCAGCTGTGTATTGGCATATGCATTTGTTAACCTGTGTATATGAATTATTTCTGTATTTGTGCTTGTCAGTTTGGTTTTGTTGAACACCAAAGTACTTGCCTGTAACTTAAACAATGCCTGACCAAAGAAAAAAGTTGGATACTCTAATAATTAGTCTAACCACCTTTAACTTTGATAACGACGTGCATTCGTTGTGACATTGTTTTGACAATCATATGCAATGCAACAGCATTTCAAGCATTTCCCATTGGAGTTGCATTACATTTTGACCTAGATCTTGCATTGATTATGTGCATTAGCCAACACATCCTAAAGAGTTTCAATTAGTTCAGGTCAAGACCTCGTGGTGGCCGTTTTATATATGAAAATAATTTATCATACCCGCTGAACCACTCTTTCAAAATTTGAGCATGAATGAATCTTGACGTTGTCATCCTGGAATATGCCTATCCTGTCAGGGATGGGTCATTCAGTACATCCAAGTGGTCAGCTGACTTTAATTATTGCTGCATAATGTTGCTGAGCCTTAAGTTGACCAAAGCAAGCCCAGATCATAACACTGCCTCAACAGGCGAATACAGTGGGCACAATGCTTGTCGAGTGCATCGCTTCATGGACTTCCTTTCTTACGCTAATGTGCCAGTCGCACTGGAATCGGGTGACTCTGAATTCATTTGCCTTTTTTTTTCAATTGCTCCATAGTTAGATCTTTATGCTCTTTAGTAAATTGAGGTCATTTTTCTTGCTTAGCCTCACTAGCAAGTAGCCGTGGCCGTGCAGCTGTTTAGTCCCAATCCTGCAAGTTCTTGTGGCGTTGCGCAGGTGGAAATGTTTTTACATTCACAGTTAAATGCAACCATGAGTTCTTCGGTCAACTTTTTTGCAACGAGACTTCACTAAGCGTTTAAGTGATCTCTGATCATGATCATTCACGATTTTTCCCCAGTCCAATTCTTCTGCAAAGGTGACAATTCACCATTGTATGTGTATGTGTGTATATGAGTGTATGTGTGGCTTGTGTGTATGTTTGTCTTTCTGTTTCAGTCCCAGAATTGAGTCTCTAGCCCCAGAAAAAAAAAAAATAGAGGAGCCTAATATGGGCCCTGGAAACAGGAGTACAGGCCTACTCAGCAGGAAGAGAAACAGTGGGAATTTCTCCACCATAAATATTAATGGATGCTAATATGGTCTTGTGGAGGGTGATGCATGCTGGGAGCCAGCAGGCGGAGCCCACAGGGCCCTTCTCTGGCCTGTGATGCCAGTTCTCCCCGCAGTTACTCCCGGATTAGGCCAGATCCCTGTACCACCCAGAAAAGAAGCCTGCGTACTCAATTATTCATGACAGGGTTTTCAATTATTAATGACCTTCTATTGCTTTAATAGCTTTGGCACCTTGATAAGGAGGTGATAATATTTTGGATCGGACATCAAAAGAATTCTATAGCTTCACGCACATGGTGCAAAGAGTGAAACTTTTCCAGTGAGGAACAAATTGCCAAATCAAATTCAATTAACCATTTGCAACAGGGGACAAAGAGCAGAGCTGAATCAGCCAATGCAAAATGTTTACCATTATCATAATAATTCCCCAGAAAAGCCGTGGATAAACATTGTGTTCAAAATGTCAGTGTAAAATTTACAACTCTGACGCATCACAGTAATAATTTGAGATTAAAATCCACTTTGCTTTGAAACAAGCATTTCACTGGGGATTTCATGTGGTCTATAGTCGCCATTGTCATAGATGAGAAATGAAATGGAGGTACGCCTGTGTATGGGAGATCAGACTAGACCTGCAGGTGGTATCTCTGCTATTACTGTCCAGCGCAGAGGACTGGCACCCTGGTGCTGTGCCTTCAGTTTCCATGCGTGATATGAAATGATCTCACTTACTCAAAGCACGAGACAGACCTGCACGTATCCATGGTTGTCCGTTTCCTGTGTCCAGAAGGTGTTAGGGAGGAAAAGCACAGCTGGAGCGAAACCCACTGAGATGTGAGAGGTGGCCTATCGAGAAGAGAGGTGATATTGGAAACCTAATAAGTGAGAAAATGTTATTCCGCAAGGAAAAACTGCATCATCATTATCGCCATCATCATTATCATATTATCATTATGCGTGTGTAAATTATTGAGAAAAACTGCAACATGGCGCTTGATTTAAAAAAAGCATGCTTTAAAATATCATGGAAAACATCCTGTTCAGCATATTCAATCTGAACAATAGCGATGTTTACACATGTCTGAGAGATGGATTTCACAGAAGCCTAGAACACAAATATAATCACTATTTCTGAGTTAATTAGGATTCCCCAGTCTGGCTGTTTATATCTTTATTGGTTTGCAGGGATTTAGATGTTTAGGGTCTTGTCGGATGAAATGGAAATTTAAAGAGAGTAGCGCATACCTTGACAATAATGTTTTATCACCTCTTTAATTAAACTTGCGCATGTGTGGGATGTTCAAGTGTTGTGGCATTGCCTCCTTCCCACATGCTACACACAACAACGGACATCTCATGTTTTATGAATCGTTGTTACTCCAGAAAAATGGTTTTCTGTTCTGGCTTCCACCTCAGACACGATTGTTTCAGTTTGCTCAGAAGTTAAATTCTTTTTTTTTTTTTGACTTTAAGAGCCATGCTTCTCTCACATAAACTTCACTATTTTCTAGATACATCACTTGGCAAATGAATGTCCTTATTTAGAGAAAAGGGGGCATGACAGTAGGCTCATAGAAACTACGGGTACACGCCCATCTATTGAGAATCATTCTGATTCACTAACATTTGCGGGTTGGTAGGAAAAATAATTGGCCAACATGCACATCATGAATCTCAGGGTAATTTAGCGCATGCTGTAATGTTATGTAAACTGAACAAAAATATAAACGCCCCATGTCAAATATTGATGCCACATGGAGTAAACAACTCTAAGTGACCATATGCTGACTTTAACTTGTACAATAGGGAAATTTCTCTTGATTTTTGTACCATTTTTTAATCCATCTCTCTGTCAGCGAGCATTTGCTCAGTGATGCAGTGATTTCACTCAGTACATGGGTGTGGCATTTCCAGACGGTGATCAGACAGAATGAGCACTACCCAGACATTCCTTATACTGGGGACAATAAAAGGCCACCCCAAAATGTCAAATTTTGTCAAAAGTCATCATGCCTCAGATGTCTCAGGTCATGTGGGAACATGCCATTGGCATGCTAGATGCAGGGATGTCCACCAGAGCGGTCGCTGTGAAGCTGAACGTTGACTATTGGACAATCGGCCGTTTGAGAGTTTATTTCCGACAGACGGGCAGTACTGCAAATCGACCTCATCCACATCGGCCATTTGTGACCACACCAGCACAAGATCGCTACATACGGCTCATCCACCTGTGGGATCGGCTCAGATCAGCGACACGCACAGCGGATGAGTCTGTTGGTCTGCACAACAGACGTATCACTCCACAGACAGTCTGCAACCGCCTGCGAGAAGCCAACTTGTACGCTTGGCGTCCTCACCGTGGTCTGGATCTCACCGCTGTCTGGCATCGGAACCAACTCGCATGGGCAAACGCACACGTTCGATGGCCCATGGCACGCTGGAGAAGAGTGCTATTCACAGATGAATCCTGGTTCCAGTTTTTTGTTAGTAAAAACTCAAAAATTTGACATGGGGCGTATATATTTATGTTCAGTGTACAAAGTTAGAACATTTCTCTGGGCATATTAGTGAATTAAGCTCATTGTCCTTGTCATATATTGAAATTAGTTGGATGATCTGAAACATTTATTTATGCCAACTAACACTGTAGTTATTGCAAGACCCAAATCAAACTACCCTACTGTGTTTTTCATCTTTGAGTGTCTTCTGCTTTAATACCTTACAGAAGTGAAGGCAACAAATCAAATCACTTTCAGATGCAGACATTGTGCTTCTGGCTTAAAGGACAAAGTTTGCTATGATGCTTGAATTACGAAACATATATTGAATCATATTGTGGATAAAAGTTTCAGAGACAATATCTGGCTCTGGTTGTCACAGGAACATACACAGTTGAGTGGTGAGTAGTGAGGTTACAAGGGGTACTTCAGCGTCCCCACTTCCCGCATTCCTGTACAACACTAAGAAAAGCATCCATACAGGCGATTCCAATTCATTTAAAATGCTAATTGGCAACATGTGCCGGTGCTAAAAATATCTGACCAGTAGCACTTAATTATGTCCTGAAAGGAAGAAGAGGACACTTACAGAGTCCCAAAGGTCCCAAAGAGTTGATGCCTGAATTGCTGGTGCATTTCTCATAAAAATTGCAATATTTTTTTTTTGATGGCAAGGGGAACATTGTCAGATTTTATGACAGCATATGCCCAAGACCAAAAAAACAGCAACAAAAAAGAACTGTGGCTGCAAGTCAAAGCTCTTACAGAGGGGTAGGCTGACACTCGGTCAGATAGTTGCCCATAGTCACAGAACTATACTTATAAATACCACCACAAATTAAAATTAAATGCACACCTTGACCAGCTCCACCAAATGATGTCTTGAAGTTCACAAAGCTGGTATTTTTGGCGGGGCTGCGATTGGGAAGCCACTTAATATCCAGGGCCCGAGGACAAAAATGCATGACATTTGTAGTTCAAAGGACACAAAACTTGGACCCCTGAACAGTGCAGAAAAGCCATATAGTAATTTTTATGAGTCAGATTTTACACTTTTTAAACATGCCAATGGTTTTATGTTTGAGGAAAGCCACAGGAGAAATTCAAAGCATAATGTCAGATGCCAACTGTTAAGTAAGGTGGTGGTTCTGTTGTAGCGCGGGCAGCCATTTAACATGACTCATAGGACTGCAATATCAAAAACATTAAAGAATGGCTCCAAGAACATGAGGATGAAGTCAAATGCCTTCCATGGCCTGGACAATCACCAGTCGAGACAAAGTTGGACTTTCATGGGAAGTTCTGAAGCATCAAAAGCAAACTAGATTTCCACCTTCTTCATTCAAAGAACTGTTGAAGAGTGGGCTGATGAACCACGACACATAATTTCGAAATTATCAGTGACGGATCAAACTACTTTGATGGCAAAGAGTGGGAAAATGTATATTTCACTACAGACTTGAAACTAAACACCATTCTTTTCATCAACAGAATGCAGTTCTAGGAGTTTGGAGTCGCAATGACATCACTCATTTTTTCAATTTTTGCCAAAATGATTTTTTTTTGCTCTTTTGACAATATGATATATCTTTTTACCGTTTTAAATTTTGATTTCAGCAAGTTGTTGCTCTAAGAACGACCTTTCATTTGTTACTTGCTGAAATCAGCTAGTACATCAGTCGGTTGCGTTAGACGTTTGTTAGTCAGTTTGTTAGTTATGCTTCCTTTTGCTGTTTATCCTGCCCCAATCTTAACAAAACTTGGAGACATGTTAGCATTGACTTAGATCCAAATTTTTATTCTAATTTAGCTAGAGACTTGAAACTAAAGCCATTCTTTTCATTGTCACAAAGTGGTTCTGGCAGTTTAGGGTCGCGATGACGTCACTCTGACGTTATTGCGCGATAATTTTGCTTTTTGCCAAAATGAATTTTTTTAATTCTGTAATTTAGGCAATAAAATGTATCTTTTCATCTTTTAAAATGTTGATTTTGGCATGTCATTGCTCTAAGAATGACCTTATGAATGCATTTCAATTGAATTTTCTGGAGGAGTCGGGGATGCTACAAGGAACAATCTATTACATTTTGGTGGTGATCGTGATCCGGATCCAGGAATTTTTAAAGGATTCTTTACCATTGTGGGATAGGGGCATTTTCTGCATTATTGCGCATTACACCATAAAAAAGGGCTTCAATGCAAGCACAAAAATTACAGCATATGTTTTCAGAAAATGTGCAATTCTAAACTTTGAACTATTCAATGGCGTCAGTGATCCCATGACTTGGTGAAGGTTTGCGCTCTCCGCATGCTTCTAGTTTTACATGAAATTATATTGGGCTTTGAAATACTTCAGTAACATTCATTTATCATAAATGGGGACATTAACTAAATCAACAGGAAATTGATTGTGCAATATTCTCATTTGATTTGTGTTCTCTAGCACTGCAATTAATTGTATAAGCATGACACAAGGCGTACCTAAATCACTTTTAAAGCGATAAATAGACTATATGGCTGCACACTTATCCAATCTCCTGCTACCATCCTTTTTTCAGGAGGAAAAAAGGGGGATTTCTGTCTTTTCTACTGATTGACAGCAACAGCTGAATCTGATTCATGGTCCAGCAGGTAGCCAGCAGTGTGATTTGATAGTGTACAGTCACATGGTTTGCTGTAGCCTGCTGTGGGCTATTTCCTGAGGGGACACTTAAAGGTCATCTTCCTTGGTTGTCTCTGACAATAAGCAAATAATAAAAAGAAACGGTTCAGATTTTCTAACCTATTTTAAAATTTTACAGCTCATGCTTTAGAGCTTCAAATTCTCAGAGTGAGTTTAGATCATAACAAAATACAGCTGCCCTATCATGTCAGTTTAATGCACCAAAAACTGCAGTAGTGTCATTTCCATTCTGTATGCACATCATATACTCAATTCTCCTTCCCAGCTGATCCATTTGCATTTTGCTGAAACAGTAGTAAGCACATACTTCAACCTCTGTTCCAGAAAAATAGGGACAAAGTGGTAATGTGCAACCTGTATTAAATTGAAAAAAGTATGAAGAATAAGAAATGTTAAACTCATTAACTTTATTGTGTTTTTTAAATAATTGCTGTTTCAAAAAGCATGTCTTCAAAATGTTCTAATGAGGTTTGGACAGATACATATTCACCACCGAGTAATATCACTTCTCTTTGAAATGGCTCTCAGTGGTCATATATGGAGTGAGGACACTGTCACCTTTTCAGTGTGACACAGGTCCTGGTCCAGTCTAGTACCCACACTCTTGGCATTATGGCATTATTCCTGAAAAAGACAACATCTGGAAGGCAGCAAAATTTGTTCTGTTATGATCCAGATAAGGAACCAGATGCAGAGACAGAGTAAAATCCGAGAGTAGTTTATTGATAGTGATATAGTGAGGACTGTGAGGGACGGAGCCCAGAGCAGAGTGGCACAGGTCAGCTCAGAGGGAGAGGACTTGAATTTAGGCCTGCGCCTGCCCAGTGGCATCACGGAGCAGAACACTCTTCCCCGGGCATAACTGTCCGACGGCAGGACGGGAGAGTTTAGCAGGAATGCAGTACTGATCCCATTGAATGCAGATTTGGAAAGTGTTCCCAATAAACTGGGCAGAGGAACAAGCTGAAGAGTGAATAACACAGAAGCGGTCTGGGTCCTGGAGACTGAGGAAAAGGTTTGGGAGCTTGTTCCTATTACTTACACCAGGAAGAGCTCCTTCATATTTCACATAAGATTTATGTTACATTTTTTGTATGTGCTGCAGGACCTAGTGCATCACCTGACTCAAACCTGCCATAACAGGGCTGTGGAATAATTAAACTCGTGCTGATTCCTCCATGACAGCAGACTGCATCCAGACATCCATCCCGCCCGCTGCTCCCTATTTCTCAGAATTGCAAGCATGATGTATTGCCACAAAAACAGCACACACAGCCAAAAACATGAGGACACGCCATGGTCTGGGGCTGTTTAAATGGTTTGGGCAAGGCATTCTTCCACTGAAAGAAAATCTTGATGTTATAACGAAAGAAGTACAATCCAGGTTCACAAAATAATATAGTAATAATAATAATAATATTCCTCCCAATATTTTGTTTCAACAATCTGGATTTTCTAATTAGAACTACCCTTCAATCAGGTGGCCAGGTGGATGAAATAATTTGCTGACTGAGTTCAAATTGATATATATGCACACAAACACACACACGCATGCATGCACACACACACACACACACACACACACACAAACACATACACATTTGGTTTCTAAATTGCAGCCCCATTTATATTGGTGAAACAAACTGAAGTAAAATTAGAAGTTAGTGGTAAAATTTTACATTTATCCAATGAAACATCTTTTTTTCCCCCTAGCATATTAATTGCAACCATAAAACATTGCCAGTGAGCAAGGACCTGAATGCCACCCAAAATCTTTTGCTGCACTAAGGAGTTACAGATCTATACTCAACACAAAATCATTTCCCTGTATTTTTGCTCCCCACTAGGCTTTCAGTGGAAAGTCCTGTTTGCAATGCCTCCATCTAGTGGGTGTTTGAGCTTGTGTCCCCCAATAGAGAGGCTGGGGGTGAACTTTCTCCCTTCACCATCATAAGCTCTGGGGAACAGGGACTGTGTTTGTTGAGGATATATTTAAAGGGAATAACTCCCACCTCTGTTGGCTGAGCTTGGAGGTTTTTTGCACTTTCCCACTGGGGAACAGATGTGCCCAGGATGGGGTTTGGAGGGTTTACCGGGCACCATGGGACCATGGAGTCAAACTCCAGCAGAGAGGTAGAGAAATCTACTCATGGAGTGGCATCTGGGTTAGATGGGAATGAGGCCCAGCGTGTGTGAGTGTGTATTCTTTGGGGGCTGGGTAGGTAGGAGGAATGTGTATGTGCTCGAGGGGCTGCTTATTTTTTGCAGAATGTGCCAATTAAAATAAGCCCTCCAAAACAGCTATTTCCAAGTGGAAGGTGGGGGACTTGAGTGTTGATAGGCAGAGCGATATCAAAGGTATAGTGAGGGAGCAGGGGGTGTAATTTATGGGCCAATGGATACAAATCACTCTCAGAGAGGAAGACAGAGTACTGGCCGAATACTGAGCACACACTCTTAAATTTTCAAGCGTTTGTATTCAGCGGTCTTGTCTTGCTACATATTCATGCTGATTCAAAATTTCACGTTCAAACACCATCCTCAGGGAGAAAATTTACTCAGCTCGCCTATAGACTGACGTGTTCTTCAATTATTTATACAAGTTCTGGAATATTCATACATAAGCAGGTTTACAGATAAATGCCTAAGAGGTGGCTAGGTGCAGCAGAACTGAAAAGGGATTATATGCAAAAGTTAGAAGAGAAGCAGGTTGAGTCTGGACTCCAAAAGTGAAGCTATTGCTCTTGCTATCAACATGAGTGTGACATCAAATTTTCACTGCTCAACATTGAGGCTGAGTGGAAAATTCCTGGTTTGCCCTGGAGCCAGATTTGCTTGTGAGCTTACGTCTGCAACAATCTAACACTATGTCTCGATGTCGTAGAAAAACTTTAAGTATTTGATTTTTTTCCAGAGAATGGCATATTCATGCTTGACTAGTTATGGAAGGTATTTCAGCGAATAATATATTTAGTAAGCAAAGACAGAAGGTAAGTAAATAACTGTAGAGCTCACTGTAAGAAAAAATAAACCCTGCAGATCTATGGAGCAGTAAATCTAAAATGGTGGCTTTGCTGAACCTACAACCTTCAGGTCAAAAGACTTCGGTCAATTTGGTGGCCCAAGCTAGCTCACAAAACATGTTTTGATTAATGGTCACAAATGTAAAGTTTGTATTAATGCAAGTGTATGAGGCAAAAATGTCAATGATAATTTGCAATTTATTGTTAGGCAAACCCAGGAGCTACGCCAAAAATACAGTCCAGTGAAGAAGTAATGGACCCATCCTGATTTGTTCTATTTTTGCTTATTTGTCATATTTTTTCGATTTGTTTTGTTTACAACTAATATCAATATAAGATAAAAACAACAAAAGCAACAGGAACAACAAAAACAATGACAACAACAATAATTATTATATATTATGTTTATAATGCGCCTTTGAAGAAACCCAAGGTTGCAATACAGAGAAGGGACATAAGCGACATACATAAAAGACCAAAGTTAATGAACAATACAAGACAATGCAATAAAATGAAGCCTTGGTGTAAATTGTGATGGGCCATGGGGTCAAGCTCTCTTATCTACGCAAAGCAGCTGTTTCAACCTGCTGGAGAATCACCTGAGTCATGTGACACGACCGTTACCTGACTTCACCGTCAGATGACTGTTTGACCCCTCTTTACCTCAGAGGGGGTCTTTATTTGGCCAGAGGGCATGTTAAATGCTCAAGATTATTTAGCGGAAATTGAGGTTCGGGATAACGAGTTGCATAAACTAAAGGCAGATAAGGCGGCAGGTCCTGACGGCTTATATCCTAGAGTGCTCAGCGAAGTTGGTGAGATCATCTTTAAGCCGCTATCCACCATCTTCAGGCGGTCTTTAAAAACTGGAGAAATACCGAATGATTGGAAACAGGGCAATATAATACCAATATATAAGAAAGATGACCGTACCGAGCCAGGAAATTACAGGCCAGTCAGTTTAACTTGCATGACGTGCAAAATGTTGGAATCTATCATAAAAGATGAGCTGGACTTATTTCTTGAACGTAACAGTATCTTGAGGGATAGCCAACATGGTTTTCATAAGGGAAGGTCATGCCTGACAAACCTTCTGGAATTTTTTGAAGAGGCCACCAAGACTTATGTCCAGAGCAGGGCTTAGGACATCATATACTTGGATTTTCAGCAAGCATTCAATACAGTACCGCATAAGAGACTAATTTTTAAATTGAGCTCCATTGGAGTTACAGGAGGTATTCTGGAGTGGATTCAAAACTTGTTACAGGACAGAACACAAAGAGTGGTGGTCAGTGGTATCTCACCTGAGTTAGGTATGGTGGGGAGTGGCGTCCCCCAGGGATCGGTGTTGGGCCTCTGCTGTTCCTCATCCACATTAATGACCTTGATAGTAATATTGAGAGCAGATTGGTTAAATTTGCAGATGATACTAAATTGGGGGGTTTGGCAAATAGTTTAGGGTCCACTCAAGTGATTCAGGATGATTTGGATAGAATCCAGAATTGGGCAGAAATGTGGCAAATGAAATTTAATTTAGCAAAATGTAAAGTTGTACATGTAGGTAATAAAACCATTAGACGGGATTACTTCATGGGAGGTTTAAAACTGGAATGTGCTGTACACGAGAAAGATCTGGGAGTAATTGTTGACCAAACACTCACAGGCTCTAGCCATTGTGCCGTAGCAGCTAAAAAAGCCCATCGGATGCTGGGATACATTGCCAAAAATATTGAGTACAAATCTAAGGAGGTGATGCTTCTTTTGTACAACACATTCGTCAGACCACATCTGGAGTACTGTGTACAGTTCTGGGGACAGTACTTTAAGAAAGATATAGAGGCTCTAGAGAAAGTTCAGAGAAGAGCCACCAAGCTTATTCCAGGTATAAAAGATGAAAGCTATGAGGAAAGGCTGAAGATCCTTAATCTCTTTAGTGTTAGGAAAGGGAGACTCAGGGGCGATTTGATTTAGGTCTTTAAATATGTTAAAGGGATAAGCATAGTGAATTATGTAGGATTGCTTCGACTAAGTGTTGTGAGTAGAACTCGGGGTCACAAATGGAAGTTGACTAAAGGTAAATTTAGCACTGATATTTTTATGATATTATTATTATTATGATATTAGCATCTTGTGAGTTGCTCCCCGCACACTTGCTAGGCAAACAGACCCACCTGCTATGGCTTTTGTGGTTTTCATTCTCGCTGCAAAACTTTTATAGCAATGCTGGTCACCGCACTCTGGCAGAGTTGATTGATTATATGCTCGTGCATGCTGCCCCATGCTTGGCTATGAAGGCTAGCCCTTGCAAAACTTACTTATCCTTGAACAAAACTAGTTAATTTTAATGAAACACTGCCTGTGTGTTTGCAGAAGGAACCTATTGTAATTGTCGTTAACTGTCGTTAAACCTTAAATTCAGAGTTGTGCGTGCTATTCTGGATACAGCTATGAATGGCTTGACTATTCCTGCTCACTCTTAGCTGGGCATTATTCTTATTTTCAATGAAAATATAACTTCTATGCCAAGATATGACAATCTGCACTGCCTATGGTAATCACCATAGTTCAGAAAGCTAGTCCGGTGTTAAAAAATGCTACTTGGATGCTTTAAGGGTATTGAGGGGATGTTCTAAAAAGGGAGCGCACTAATTGGACTTGCGTGCCATTAGTGAAGGGAAGTGTGCTGGAGTGCAATTGTTTTATGTAGTCTCAGCCTTGAGTCAATTGAGAGTTTGTTCTGTTCACAGGGTCATCAGCTGCAGTAATGTTATGTTTTGAGAGGTTACCCAAGTAGCTACCCTTTCCATTTTCTAGATATAAGATGCTTGCCAGTTTCGTTACCACGATTGGGGAGGGTGAGAAGGAGGCAATGTCAAGGCAAAGTGCCAATGTCAAGGAAATACCAACATTGGCACTTTGCAAGTCCACAGCTTTTATATAGCCGCCACTCCTATCTTGCGTTGCGTTCAAGCCAGAGGCCTTATTGGGTAATTGGACTGAACAAAATATAAATAATAAAGCATTGGTCTTCCAGCCAAGATCTGCAGTAATTGTACTCTGCTAGAAAGAAGTATTATTTATTCATTGTGGTATAATTCACAAGTTTTACTGCCAGAGCTGTCAATTAAGGATGTGTTCGCTTTCAAAATATCGTTTATCCAGCATTCTGCAGTTTGTCAGGATACCGGCCATACATTATAAAGCCGGCCATGGTTGCGTCATAGAATAGTCTCCTCTCATTTTCACCTGGAATTATGTGGCATACTTCATCTGATGCACCACATGTGGCTTTGTGTGCTTTTGTCTCATGGCAGTCATGATAGTCATTCATGTCAAATGTTTATTGAGCTATTGCTTGCTGTTCCGACATGTCTTTAACTCTTTATTTAAAGGAAAAGAAAGCTATCATTAACTTGATTTCTCGACCATGTTCAATTAAAGTAGGAGATCCACCCATGAATGTTTTTTTGCTGCGCAGTGCTTGGTGCTGGAAATTGTTTATGGTTCTTTCTGATGATTCAGTAATTTCAACGATGGTGGCCAAAATAGATTGTGTTTTAAGATCACGGTTGCCTTGCTGGTCATTGAAATAACTGAACCAAATTGTTGTTGCAAGTGTTAACATTACTTGGTGAGATGCTGCTTGTTCTACTTGTTTCTGATAGTCCATGCCACAACTATCGCTTTGTCATCCATGTTGTTCATTTACCCTGGCAAGTGCCATCATTAACGGAAGCGTCCAGATAAAGTAATTGTACGCAAATATTACATTGCATACACCTTGGAACGATCAAACGGCTGCAAATGCTAGATACTTGAGTACACAGCAGATTTTAAGTCTCATATTTGTCAAGTCTCCTGTGATCTGGAAAAACCTAGTACATTTGTCACTCGGGAGCAGCTGAGTTTGACGCTCATTTGCGGTAATTAGGAGTGGTGAAAATCTTAATACAATAGCTATTAGTGTTATTTGAACTGTCAAAATCAGGTTTCTATTATTTTTTCCAGTAAGAAAAAGTCCAGAATCCAAAGGTTTTTGTTCAGTTGCGAGAATCCTTGCTACAAATAAATTCACTAGGTTTTTCCAGGCGAAGTGGATGTAGTTCCAACCGATATTCTCTGCTAACCTCCTTGGGGAATACTCAGACTGGTCTTCAACCCTGTTCCTTTAGAGCTACCATCCTGTAGGTTTCTACTCCAGCCCGAATTCAACACACCTGATTCAGCTCATTAACAACTAACTGGGAAAGCAGCTGTGGTTTGTTTTGGTTGGAGTGATAATCTTCAGGATGGTAGAGCCCCAGGAACAGGGTTGAAGCCCCTTGACTGTAATTTTAGTGATTGTGAAGGTCATACTCTACTGTGCATGTTCCATATCTGAATGTTTTCCTTGCAATTGGGTCCGATATCATTTTGTGCATAACTGTTCATGCACTCTTAACCCAGTTTGGGTTGCACTATGATTGCTGAGTGCTAATGGAGAATAAGCAATGAGATGCTTGCCGACATCAAGCTCATGTCTTCAGGCCACAACTTATCTTGCGCACGCTAGCAATGTTCATGGCTCAAATACTGATACTTCACTGGTAGGGATATAACTATATAACCAACCGCAGCTTTTTAAAATGTAGTAAGACCACCTGCGGCCATGGGGCGAACAATGAGCTTGCCCTTTTCCTCTATTCAACCTGATGCAGTCCTGAACGAACGGCTGGCCGAAAGTGCCAAACATCAAAGGGCAGGTGAAGTGCTTCCGAAAAAAAACTTCACTGACATCAGTATTTTTCAAGCGACATGCTGAATGGAGCTGAGTAAAGCCTGCTCCAGATGGTGTAACTTTGCCTGTGTCAAGTGACATGCACGTATGCTGCATCAGGCAATAATGCACCGTGTAGGAATGGTTTTTGCTGCGTAACTTCCTTGTGTGACAATGCTGCAGCGTTTCTAGCATGCTAGATATTTTTTCATCACGCAAGGAAGTTATTCACCGTGTGAGGGCTACCTCCTTGAATGTGACGATAACCATGAAATTTTGCCACATTTTTTTGTACTGCAGCAGCAACAACCACTGCTGCATTTACCTTGTTGCTACACATACGGCCATGGGACTTTGTCATCAGCCTATGAACACTATCTTCACTTGGGAATTAACCACAAATTTGACGCTCAAAAAATTGATGAGTCAGCTTGTGTAAGCTGATTAAAATGTTTTACTTGTTCATATGTATTGCATGTTCAAACACATTCTTAGTGCTGTCATCATCAATTATGGCTCACAGGCTGCATAGAACATCTTTCCATATACAAAATCAGGGCCATAACTTGACATTGGACTGTACAATGCCGATTCGATTCCATCTCTATACACAGACCACTTTTATGAAAAAGTAGCATATTTTTTCAAGAGCATATTTTTCTTTCAAGCAAAATTGAGCCAGCTGCTGAGCTGTCACTACACATATTACATGTCATATAGGATATCTATCTTGAATCAGTGTCAGAAGAAATAGTGCCAACTGTGTAAAATATATTTGGGTCTCTTCATGATATGGGGTCATAAACCATAGTGAGACAATAAAGGCGCCAGAGCTGTGTTGTTTTTTATGGTGGAGCAAAAATCCTGGTATAGAGAAACTTTTCATACGATGGTGTTGGGCCTATTTATTGTATACCAGGTATTATGGATCAGTTTAAATACATCAAAATACTTGAAGAGATTATGTTGCCAAATGCCGAAGAGGAAGTGCCCCTGAATTGCCCCAAACACACAAGAAATCAAGCAACATCTTGGTTCCAGACAAACAGGATTGAAGTAATGGAGTGGCCAGCTCAGTCCCCTGACCTCAACCCCATTGAAATCTTGTGGGATGACATTAAAGATGCAGTTTTTGATACAAAACTTAAAAATTCACAGGAACATTGGAATTTAATTTGTTCTTCCTTCCTATATGAACAAACTATTGTGTCATGTTAAGTTAATTAAAATAATGCAGTTGGAAAATTGTAAACTAAAATGGGCTGAGGATTTGTTGCATGAACCTAAATTAAGAATATATTATTTGATTAAGACTATTTATCGTCCAGAGCCCTATGTCACCCTTAACCTGCCGAGTGCACAGAGGTCTGTATGAGCACAGCTGAGAAGTGGTATCCTGCCTTTAGCTCTATAAACAGGACACTTTCAGAAGGAGGATTGAAAGTGACCTAAATGAAGTAGAAAATTTAATGCACTTTCTGTTCTACTGTCCATTATACAAAACCTAAAACCAGTGAAGTAGGCACGTTGTGTAAATCGCAAATAAAAACAGAATACAATGATTTGCAAATCCTTTTCAACCTATGTTCAATTGAATACACTGCAAAGACAAGTTATTTAATGTTCGAACAGGTAAACTTTGTAATTTTTTGCAAATATTAGCTCATTTGGAATTTGATGCCTGCAACATGTTTCAAAAACATGGCACAAGTGGCAAAAAAGACTGAGAGAGTTGAGGAATGCTCATCAAACACTTATTTGGAACATCCCACAGGTGAACGGGCTAATTGGGAACAGGTGGGTGCCATGATTGGGTATAAAAGCAGCTTCCCTGAAATCCTCTGTCATTCACAAACAAGGATGTGGCGAGGGTGAAAAAATGCGTGAGCTGATTGTCGAACAGTTTAAAAACAGCATTCCTCAACAAACTATTGCAAGAAATTTAGGGATTTCATCATTTACGGTCCGTAATATCGTCAAAAGGTTCAGACAATCTGGAGAAATCACTGCACGTAAGCGACAAGGCCGAAAACCAACATTGAATGCCCGTGACCTTCAATCCCTCAGGCGGTACTGCATCAAAAACCGACATCAGTGTGTAAAGGACATCACCACATGGGCTCAGGAACACTTGTGAAAACCACTGTCAGTAACTACAGTTCGTCGCTACATCTGCAAGTGCAAGTTAAAACTCTACAATGTAAAGCGAAAGCCATTTATCAACAGCACCCAGAAACGCCGCCGGCTTCGCTGTGCCCAAGCTCATCTAAGATGGACTGATGCAAAGTGGAAAATTGTTCTGTGGTCTGACGAGTCCACATTTCAAATTGTTTTTGGAAACTGTGGATGTCGTGTCCTCCGGACCAAAGAGGAAAAGAACCATCCGGACTGTTATAGGCGCAAAAGTTCAAAAGCCAGCATCTGTGATAGTATGGGGGTGTATTAGTGCCCAAGGCATGGGCGACTTCCACATATGTGAAGGCACCATTAATGCTGAAAGATACATACAGGTTTTGGAGCAACATATGTTGCCATCCAAGCAACGTCTTTTTCATGGACGCCTCTGCTTATTTCAGCAAGACAATGCCAAGCCACATTCTGCACGTCTTACAACAGCATGGCTCCGTAGTAAAAGAGTGCGGGTACTAGACTGGCCTGCCTGTAGTCTAGACCTGTCTCCCATTGAAAATGTGTGGCACATTATGAAGCGTAAAATACGACAACAGAGACCCCGGACTGTTGAACAACTTAAGCTGTACATCAAGCAAGAATGGGAAAGAGTTCCACCTGAAAACATTCAAAAATTGGTCTCCTCAGTTCCCAAACGTTTACTGAGTGTCGTTAAAAGGAAAGGCGATGTAACACAGTGGTAAAAAGACCCCTGTGCCAACTTTTTTGCAATGTGTTGCTGCCTTTAAATTCTAAGTTAATGATTATTTGCAAAAAAAAAAAAAAAAGTTTCTCAGTTTGAACATTAAACATCTTGTCTTTGCAGTGTTTTCAATTGAATATAAGTTGAAAAGGATTTGCAAATCATTGTATTATTTTTATCTTTGATTTACATAACGTGCCAACTTCACTGGTTTTGGGTTTTGTACAATGCTCTTACATATAATCTCTTTTATAAAATAACCGATTGTTTTGATAAGGTTTTCACATCTGATGAACAAAGACTTCAATATTTGTTTGCAGAACAAGTTTTCCCCTAGCTCAGTTCTTGTTAAATGCATGGCAACAGCGCACAAGGACTCTTTTTGTGTAATGTGGAACGTGTAAATGTTTTCTTTTTTTGCATTTCATGTCTGCTATTGTTAATTGTTTATTGGTTACTGCGTTATTGTTTATTTGGCAGTTTCTTGAAAGCCCATGTGGGCTGGGAACCTTTGTGGTGCATGACACTCTTGAGAAAAATAAAAATCATCATCATATCATTATTATCATCATCATCATCATCATCATCATCATCATCATGTTCTTCCTGGGCTGAAACACCCGTTTCTAGGTGCCTGAAGTTGGTTGACTCAATGCAACACAGATGCACAGCAGTTATCAAAAACAATGATTATACAACTAAATATTTGTTCAGTAATTCAAAGTGAAGTTCAATGTTGAGTAAAAGTTACTGTTTGAGATCGATGAGGAAATTGTCGACACTGCAATTTTTTTTTACAGATTAATATTCATTTTCCTTGCTTCCTGTAAAAGATTTACACACACTTGATCGAATTTGTTAATGCTTTGATTTTGAATTGAATGTGTAATGTTTCCACTATATTTGAATAATGGAACTGAAGGCTATAAGAAAAAATACTCAATTTATTCAAATTTTTTAATGTACTGCTATTTTTTTAACACAGCTGTATGCCTTCAATAAATCTTTTCCTTTTTTGACAGAGTTTTCTGATCAGAAATAAGAACTAACTGTGAATTAAGCAAAGAGAGGGCAATGGACAGGAAGGTTGGTTGGAGGGGGGTAGGGGGAGTGATGGGGGGGGGGGGGGGGGCTATGTCTGGGCGGTTGTGAACTGATGAATCCTGAATTTTGCGTTGAATGTGATGATGGATTCCGAGTGTTTGAGGTGTGCTGGTAGGGAATTCCAGTGGCAAAAGGCAATGGAGACTAGAAGAGTGTGCGGCAACAGAAGACAAGTGGTCATGAGAGGTGATTACGGTGCTGTCAGAGGAAGAGTGCAGTGAATGGTGGGGTGTACAAACATGGAGGAGTTCAGACAGGTATGGAGGAGCAAGCTAAGTTGAGAAAGAGGATTTTATCAATGCAGTGTTTAATTTGGAGCAGTGGACTTTGCGGTGGATATGTGTGAGGTGGTCTTTTGAGCAGGTGTGGGTGATAATGTGAGCTGTATGAGTTGTTGATGAGTTGAAGTTTATTCAGGAGTTTATTGGGGAGCCCAGGAAGGAGAGCATTTCAGTAGTCTAGTCGGGAGGTGACGAAGGCGTGGATGAGTCTTTCAGTGTTAGACTGAGATGATGAGGGGCTGAGTCGAGAGATGTTGCGGGCGTAGCAGACTGATTTATGTCAACAGCTTTGTATCTACTGTGGCCGATACAGATCACAAGAAATGCAAACGCCACAACATGAGCGCCAAAGTTTACGACAAACACAAAGGCCACAACACGAAAGAAAAACTTCGCAACACAAATCCCAATGCCTCAACATGAAAGCAAAAGTTTACAACAAACACAAACACCACAACACGAACGCAAAAGTTCACAACATAAAAGCAAAAGCCACATCGGAAGTGACTCTGGGACTACTGTTCCCGATGGATCAAGTCAGCGACAGGAAGTTTGTTTCGGGAGTTTTCAATGAAGAAGTACTAGCAAAGACAGTTTGGCAAGACTCCTCATCCCCCATAGACCCCCATTGTAAGAAATTGGTCACACTTCCTGTCTCATAAGTCGCGATAGTGTTGTGCATGTTGTATTTGCAGAATGAATGCTAACCGGGTTATCTGTCGCATCTTGTTGTCAGAAGTGGTAGCTAAATTGTAGCAATTAAACATTGGGATAAATAAGCATCTATCTTATATCTGCATGTAGCGTGTATATTTCCTTTTACTTTTCAACATCACACATTTTATAACACAGCTAATGGCTGTACTGAGCATTAGGAGCATGAGCTAGCTGGCCAGCTATGGCGTTCAGAAATGTCATTTGATAAGAGCTTAAAAATTACTAAGGAATTACTGTTCCTGCAGCAAGCCAGTTTCAGATCTGACTTCGCCCGCGCCTCACCACTCCTTCCCCCTGTGCACGTTCCCTCTGGTCCCCATAATCTCTGTGTTCTCTATCAGCCTCATGACCCAGCCCAGCCTGCCCTGCCTGCCGTTTTCCGCTCCAGTCTGTCTGAGTCTGCCCCCCGCCTGCTGTTTCCAGAGCCTTCTCCCGCCTGCTGTGCCAGTCTGCCAGCTGTGCCGTTCAGTCCTGTCCGCCCTGCCTGTTGTCTCCAAGCCTCCTGGTGCCCCCTGATATCTCCCGAGCCCCTTTTGTTCCAGTCGTCTCCCGAGCCCCAAGATGTTCCTGTCGCCGCCCCAAGATGTTCCTGTCGACCAAGTCTGCCCCCCCCCCGATGTCTCTCCACGCCTTCTCCTGCCAGCTGTGCTCTCCGACCCAACCATCTGCCAGCTTTGCCCTTCTCGTCCTGTGCCTGCCGTCTTCCTGATGTCTCCAGCCTCCGTTGTCCCGAGCTCCCCCTCTCCCGAGCTCCCCTCTCCCAAGTTCCCCTGTCCCGAGCTCCCTCTGCCCTGTTTTGCCCCTGTCTCGTCCCAGTTGCCCCTGTCCCGTCCCAGTTGCCCCGAGTCTGGCCCCTAGTGTTTCCCTTAGTTTTGATTCCTGAGTTCTTCCCCTTTCAGTGCAGTAGCATGGTGTCTCTGTTGGCCAGAGTGGCCCGTTTCCCCCCCTTTCTAGTTTTTTAGTTTCTTTAATAAATTCTTTTGGATCCCCGCATTTGGCGTCTCTCCCCCTTGTTTCATTGTTCCAGTGTTTCCCGAGTCCAGTTCCGTGGTTTCCGAGTTCCTAGTGTTTTCCCTCCCAGATCTGTAACAGAATTAAAGAGAACAAATAAAAAAAAAAAAACCTTCAAAATCCTCCAAGCAGTGCGATGCAGAATTATGTTTTTTGGGGAAACTTTTATTTGGTTTTGCCTGTGATTGCCGTAGAAATCTTGATCACAGAATGATACAAATATGAGAAGCTCAACTTCATCTCTAGAGACGAGATTGAGCAACAGATGAGCAAGACACTTTTCCGATGCGTTGTTTGCTTTCGTGTTGTGAACTTTTGTGTTCGTGTTGTGGCATTTCTGTTTACAATAAATTTTACGTTTGTGTTGTTGCGTTTGAATTGCAAACTTTTGCTTTCTTGATGTGGCGTTTGTGTTTGTTGTAGACCTTTGCGTTCGTGTTGTGGCATTTGCATTTGTTGTGACCTGTGTCGGCCACCGTATGTTTCTCATCTGTTCTTGAATTTCTTAAGATTGTAGCACCATTTGCTGCTTTTTGCCAACTTTACAATACAAGGCAAGTTCAATTTAAAATTATGTGATGTTTAAATTCAAGAAGGGCTGGCAGTTATCATGCCTGGTTGCCTCTTGTGAAATTGATTGAATTATTTAACCCCTTTGTGCAGAAGCCAAATATGGCAATTTATGCATTACCTGATTTTAGGCTTTATAATTCAAGATCTGAGCTTCTTAGAGAAGCCATGAAGATGCCTTCTTTCTCCAGTCTACTCGCTCAAATAGAAGCAAAACTCTCCCTCACTGAAATCCTTCTCCTGATGAACAGAGTAATACAGCCTTCTGGTAAAAGGATCTTTCCAGTACTGTTCCATTCAGAGTAACCTCCATTATCCATGTCAGAATCAAACTGCAATCATATAAATATAACCAAGACACTTCTAGATTGGTTTTGGAAATCTTTTTTTTTCTTTGTACTCGCATCATTTAGCTGTGCTCAGTTCAGATAGAATACAACCTAACATGCTGTTACGCAGGGTTTAAATACTTTTCTGAGAGTCCAATCAAGGTTTTCCAATTACTGTGAAAAGTCTAAAATTGGATGAAAACATGTTAATCAAAAAATAATTACCGGGTTATAGTTCAGGTGGGCGTGAACTATAACTATGCTATACACAGATAAGCCAGAATAAGCATTAGAGACTCTGGATATCATTGAGGGATTGTATGAGGCTGTAAGGAGCCGCTGAATTTGTTGTGGAATGAATGATGAATCTACGCATGATTAGGTGGTAGGGAATCACACATTTTTAATATCTGATGACTACAATTGATTGTTAAATGATATAGTATCAATACCATGTTGATTTGCTGTTTCAGAAAACTTTTTTTTTCACTACTCAGTTGAGATACCTCAGGCCTATTATTGCTGAACTGGTTGCAACAAAGGTCAACAATTTTTCCTGTCACAAGAGATCTTTTTTGAACTGCTGGATAAATACAAAACCTAAAACTCGTAAAGTTGGCACGTTATGTAAATCATAGATGAAAACAGAATACAATGCTTTGCAAATCCTTTTCAACTTATATTCAATTGAATACACTGCAAAGACAAGATTTTTAATGTTCAAACTGAGAAACTTAGTTTTTTTTTTTGCAAATAATCATTCATTTAGAATTTAAAGGCAGCAACACATTGCAAAAAGTTGGCACAGGGACCTTTTTACCACTGTGTGACATCGCCATTCCTTTTAACGACACTCAGTAAACGTTTAGGAACTGAGGAGACCAGTTTTTTGAAGCTTTTCAGGTGGAACTCTTTCCCATTCTTGCTTGATGTACAGCTTAAGTTGTTCAATAGTCCGGGGTCTCCGTTGTCGTATTTTCGCTTCATAATGCACCACACATTTTCAATGGGAGACAGGTCTGGACTACAGGCAGGCCAGTCTAGTACCCGCACTCTTTTACTACGGAGCCATGCTGTTGTAAGACGTGCAGAATGTGGCTTGGCATTGTCTTGCTGAAATAAGCAGAGGCGTCCATGAAAAAGACGTTGCTTGGATGGCAACATATGTTGCTCCAAAACCTGTATGTATCTTTCAGCATTAATGGTGCCTTCACATATGTGCAAGTCGCCCATGCCTTGGGCACTAATACACCCCCATACTATCACAGATGCTGGCTTTTGAACTTTTGCGCCTATAACAGTCCGGATGGTTCTTTTCCTCTTTGGTCCGGAGGACACGACATCCACAGTTTCCAAAAACAATTTGAAATGTCGACTCGTCAGACCACAGAACAATTTTCCACTTTGCATCAGTCCATCTTAGATGGACTTGGGCCCAGCAAAGCCGGCGGCGTTTCTGGGTGCTGTCGAGTTTTAACTTGCACTTGCAGATGTAGCGATGAACTGTAGTTACTGACAGTGGTTTTCTGAAGTGTTCCTGAGCCCATGTGGTGATGTCTTTCACACACTGATGTCGGTTTTTGATGCAGTACCGCCTGAGGGATCAAAGGTCACGGGCATTCAATGTTGGTTTTCGGCCTTGTCGCTTACATGCAGTGATTTCTCCAGATTCTCTGAACCTTTTGACGATATTACGGGCCGTAGATGATGAAATCCCTAAATTTCTTGCAATAGCCTGTTGAGGAATGTTTTTTTTAAACTGTTTGACAATCAGCTCATGTATTTGTTCACTAAGTGGTGACCCTCACCCCATCCTTGTTTGTGAATGACTGAGCATTTCAGGGAAGCTGCTTTTATACCCAATCATGACACCCACCTGTTCCCAATTAGCCCGTTCACCTGTGGGATGTTCCAAATAAGTGTTTGATGAGCATTCCTCAACTCTCTCAGTCTTTTTTGCCACTTGTGCCAGCTTTTTTGAAACATGTTGCAGGCATCAAATTCCAAATGAGCTAATATTTGCAAAAAATTACAAAGTTTACCTGTTTGAACATTAAGTAACTTGTCTTTGCAGTGTATTCAATTGAACATAGGTTGAAAAGGATTTGCAAATCATTGTATTCTGTTTTTATTTACGATTTACACAACGTGCCAACTTCACTGGTTTTGGGTTTTGTACTATGGACAAGTATATTAGGCCGCTTGCACATCAGCTTTGGCTAAGGAATTTAATTCATGCAATTCCTGGGAGGCAGGTATGGAACTTACCTTGACCATATTTTGAACCATGTTCGAGCTTGGCTTGCTCATGAAAATTGAATAACTGATCCGGGTGTGCTATCTTGTGATAGAATTTTGTGATTGCATGCATAAATAGAGCAGCTCCAGGTCCACTGGCATCTACATCTGCACAAAGGGGTAATCAGTTGATTTATTTCCAAAGAGGGGAACTGCTTTTTCGTATGGGACCAGGGAGGGTTGGAAGGCTTTTTTTCCTTTAATAATTGAAATAATTATTTAAAAACTGTACATTGTTTCTACTTGGGTTATCCTTGTGTAATATTGAAATAAATTTGATGATCTAAAATGTCTGAATGTGACATATATGAAAAAATATAATAAAAAAGAACAAATTGGTAAGGGGGAAAATACTTTTTCACCGCTTAATCATAAAACCTTAATTCTACAAGAAGTGAGACTACTCATAAAATGCAAATAGACACAGAATTAAGTTATTTGTATACTCAAAGGCAATGAAAATGCAACACTCAAAATTTTGGTTTGTTTTTGCGCAGGACTTGAGTATTCCAATTTGAGTTCTTAAGTGACCATTGTGGTCACAATGTGTACCTCGTTATACATGAATGGTCATCATGTAACTCAACAGTGTGAGTTGGACTCTAATCAATCCATATTGAGTACAACATATGAGATAAGGAGTTGTGCAAGTACAGTGGTTTAAATGAAGGAGGGTTGTCTTCCCTATATAAAGGTATGATAAAAGCCACACAAAAAACATTTTTAATGCCACATCTGTCAAGTGAACAACGGAACAGGGCCCTGGGTATGCTAGAAGCGGGAGTAAGTGCCCGGCAAGTGGCTCACTGTTTTGGGTGTAGTTCGTCCAGCATCAGTACGTTTTGGGTGTAGTACGTCCAACTGGGATGAGCTCTTTCATCAAGAGTACCCAGACCTCAAACCAGGCAGCAACTCCAGAATGCACTACAGGCAGAGTGGTGACAACTTCCCCAAGACAACATAAGACGCTTCTTCAGGTCCTTGAGGAGATGTACTGCCTGTGTGGATGTTCGTGGGGGTCACACCTGATACTGACTGTTCTTTTGAGCTCATTTTCAAATGTGTGTTCTGTTCAGTCTTCTTGTGATTTTTCAATTTCAACTTGTGCTCGTTATGTTTAATGCATCTGTTTATAATTGTCCAAATCGGCCCATTAACACATTTAATTAATCAAAGTCAAACCACCCAACATATTTGAATTGTTAAAATAAGAAAATGAATTTGAGTCACAAAATTACTTGAATCCAAACTGGTGTTGTTTTTTCATTGCCTCTGAGTATAAATTCTTAAACCACATTCAGTTGATTACAGCACAAAGAAACCAGCATGATAGATAATTTATTAAGCAAAAAAATGAATATGCTTATGCAAACGTGTGCCTCATAAATGTCCATGACTGTGCAGTGAGTTGTATTTTTGCAATATATTATGGAAATTTATTTCTGTGGCCTGAGATCATACTTGATATTTCAAATAACATCAGTGATTGGAATGCTGTACACTGACCCCAGCTAGGTCAGGCAAGTGACAGGCAATATGCAATCCAGCTATTTTGCATTAGCAGTTCCAGTAATACATTAACATTGCAAATTGAAATCCATTAATTTCCCTTTACGGAACTTGTTTGAAAATGCTGACTCGTTTATTGAAGCCCTGGGGTCATCATTAGGTCGCTTTGTTGGCTCATCAGTTAAAATGGTTGTCTCATTGTGTATTCACATAGTCTAAATGATCCTGCCTTGGAAATTATGCTAAGTCACAGCAAAGATCCATCGCCTCAATTCATAATCTGCAGTATCACTCACTGCCATATAAGCAAGGAGGACTATGGATTGCATGTGTCATGACTGCTTTAAAGTATGTTGCGTCTACCCTGATGTTCTTGCATTGCACAGTAACAAGAGAAAAAATAAACTCCACTTAAAAAATTGAGAACCAGAAATATTCATTCCCACTTCTAAAAATCTTGGGAAAAAAGAGGTTTTTTTTTTATCTGAAAATGGATTCATTTCGAGGACATGTTAACAATGAAAAACACACATCATGCCATCACAGCATGTTTTTATGGTTGAATAAAACACATTTTTACATTTTATATTTTATTTCATCCCTAAAACATCAGGCCCTGTCACAGCCAAATTCGTATGTGTTAGAATGATTTGCTTTTGACTTTCTTTGATAAAAAAGCATTGTTTTACTGATGTCATGTCCCATATTGTAGCACACATTATATTGTACGGACCAATGTAACAGGAGTGACTGTGTTGTGACAAGACTGGAAAGTCTTGTGACAGGACTGCTTTAATGGATTTTGTGGATGCAGAAAAAGTTGCGTTTTGTGCACTTCAGGTTTTGCAAGCTTTCCAATTTTAAATGACATTGTGAATTTAATTGTAATATGATATTGGAAGAATATGGCGAAGTTGAGCTAAGGATATATAACAATGACCTAATTCATAAGAATATGATGACAAGTGAGAACATCTTTTTAATTCAACAAAATCATTTCAGAATATTTCAATATAATGGCATATTGAGTCCAACCATGCGTTTAGAAATTCATTGCTCTCAGGCTCTGCATTCCCCCGTTCCCTGCAACCATCTAACTGCTATCTGTATCAGAGGCATAGCCAGTGGGGGGGCACAGACACATCACTTTATGACAATAATTCGTCTCGGCTAGTTCTCAATCATTTTCCCTTACTGACGCGTTTTCCAATTATTGTAATTTGCAACTGAAGACATGGTTTCTCTGCATATGCGATCTAACAGCGATTAAATCATGGGCAAAATTCAGTACAATTGCAAAACAAAAACAGAGAACTGGGTTGCACAAAACATCCGTTTAAAACAATTTTTAGTCCTGTCCTGTTCTCAGTTATTTTCACAACAGAACGTTCGCTCCGAGAGCACGCCACACTTAACAGGTGCGGCTTGTTCTTCCCGATTAGGTAAGATGACAATCATTCATCTGGACGCGTATTTGCTGTATTTAAGTCAACGTTATTCAAAATTGCATACCTGTCGACTCTCACGCAAATAGCTGGAGCTGTACGCTTTTTATAGCCTATTGAACTGCCAAATGTCAGTTTTTTTTTATCAACCCACACAATACCGAGAGTGAAAGTCCACGTTTCATTGGAACACGGACCCGTTCAATCAACGCAAAGCATTGGCCTATTAATAAGTAAATTATTTTGCTGTACTGAATTTAGCCCATGATTTCATCATTGTTAGATCGCATATGGAGAGAAACCATGTCTTCACTTGCCAATTATGATAACTGGAAAACGCGTCAATAAAGTAATATGATTGAGAACTAGCCAGGAATAATTGCTGTCATAAAGGGGCGTGTCTTTGCCCCTGATATGTCAGTGGCTATGCCACTGATCTGTATGAATTGAAATAACATTGTTATTAATCAAAGTCATATAAATCTAAGTTATCTATAATATATTTGAGGTCGATGTCTGTGTGTATGTACACGTTTTTCTCCTACATTTCTCAACCGATTATCACCAAATTTAGTGTGAATATCCACTTGGACAACAAGAAGGACTTGACGTTGCCTGATTTTTGAAAAACGGTCATGCATGCAAAAAAAATGGCAATTTCCCTCCGGGTAGTGGGTAGCAGCTAGAATATAATATTGTAGCGATCCTGCCCCAGTTCGTGTTTGCCTGTAAAAAAGTTACCAGCCGGTAAAATGTTGTGTGTTGTTGGAAAATATGAGTCTGTTGTTAAAAGGTGAAGAAACGGCCCTTTTAAGGGCCAAACAACAAATAAACCAAAGCCCGCCCCGGGCGATGCGAGAACCGCTATTCCTGCCTCAGTCTCAGTCCTTCAGTAGCGAGACTGCTACAATATGTATATACAGAATATATGGAAATATCATCAAAATACACTGTCTGGCTAAGAAGTCACCACTTAGATTTAACTGAGCAAATAGGTGAGAGCCTTAAATTGGATAATTACTGGAGTGATTAATATATTTCAGCTGGCAACAATTTATTTAACCCTAACTGATGCAGCGGGTAGCTTCTCTGTTTCGAAACAACCGTGTTGGAACCAGGTTTCCTGTGGTAATGGAAAAGATGTTACTCTGTTTCAGAAGGGTCAAATTATTGGCCTGCATTGAGCAAAGGAAACAACTATGGAGATGGCTGAAACTACTAAACTTGAGTTGAGACCGGTCCAACACATTTCAAAACCTGGAAGGATAGCAGGGAACCATTATCTTTTGAGGACGGAATCTGGTTAGATAAACATCTTGAATGATTCTAATGGAAGATAACTTAAATTTCTGGCAAAATCAAATCAAAATCAAATTTTCATAAATCAAAAGTGGCACTCACAGCTACAAAAGTATTTAATTGTAAAAGTTTTAGCATTTCTGCATGCACAATGTGAAGAGAACTCAAGGGAATGGGACTAAACAGCTGTGTAGGCTTCAGAAATCAGTGATGCTAATCAGAAAAAAGGGCTTCAATTTGCTAGGGAGCATAAAGACTGTACTCAGGAGTAATGAGAAAAGGTCACTTGGTGCGATTAGTCCAAATTTACCCTGTTCCAGAGTGATGGGGGCATTAGGGTAAGAAGAGAAGCAGATGAGGTGATGAACCCATCATTACTGGTGCCTACTGTACAAGCCTGTTGGGGACAGTGTTATGATCTGGGGTTGCTACAGTTAGTCAGGTCTAGGAGCCCAAAAAATTAGTTCAGCTGCCTTCATGAATATTCTGAATGCCTGTGCCATCAGGATACAAAAATCCATGGATGGAAAAATCTGTCAGGATTCATTTGGCTCAAACTGTGAAAGAGTGGTTCAGGGAGCATGAGAAAATCATTTTCACGCATGGATTGGCCACCACAGAGTCCAGACCCCTGATCACACGAGCCTATATGTTATTTACAATAGAACATAGATAACTTTTCAAATGTTGAAACTGAGACATTTTACATTTTTATCCACAAAATGAGCTTATTTCAAATTTTCTGGCTGCAACAGGTCTCAAAAAAGTTGTGACACAGGCAAAAAAGGGCTGAAAAAACAATTAATATACAACAGAATCAGCTGAATGAACATTTAGCAAGTAATTAAGTTGAACGAGCAGTGTGTACAATTTAGATTGAGATCTTGGCAGAAATGGAATATAACATAACAACATTTTTAGTAATGTATAATCACGTATAATCTTTGAGTTTCATTTCGCTTGGAATAAGCCCTTTAAACCTACATAAACCTACCTCTGTAGAGGCCGCCATGTTGCGCCGCCATTTTTTCTACAGTTGCCCAGAACGGGAAAAAAGTAAAAGAATAAAGCACTGACACAAGAGAGCGCCCTCCACGTTTTGCGGCCACCATAGGTTTTCTGGGAAAAGGAATGGTCAGTTGGTTGCAATCTATAATCTAACCACTAGATGGCTCTAAATCTTACACACTGATCCTTTATCTAGCATGATTGGCTTGAAAAGGGATGTCTTAAAGAGGCCGAGTCTCTCAGAAGTAAAGATCTCCAACCTGCGAAGGCTTACATAAAAACATTGTGGAATACTTTAAAAACAATGTTCCTCAACGTTATAGGCGCCGATTTTTGTTCATGCTGGTGAGTGCTCAAAGCCTAAAATGATTTGCTGCTATAAAAAATAAATTAATAATAATAATAATAATAATAATTCAGAAAAAAATTAATTAATAAGCAGTAAAACGCAACTGTTTTTGCAATGTAACTAGAACATTACCAGCTATGACCGACGTGAACGTCGCACGCGCTCACACTCACGCAAATGCACCGATGATACACATCACACAGATACCGAACAATCAGTTTGAGAGGCCCATCTGAATAAAGAGTGTTGGCCAAATCCAACAAGGAAGCTGGTAATACAATATGCCAAGCCAGAGAATATGTAAATGCTGGGCTTTCTGTTGTGCTGGAAGTCCTTGAACCATGGCGTACTTTGCAGTACCTTACCTACTCTATTTGTTCATTCTGCTGTCAACGATCAGCAGTGCTACCAAGCCTAGATGAGACAGATATGATCATCAATCAAAGGTTCTACAGCACACACCAACAAAGTAATCATATCCACAAAAATTGCATTAGTAAAAAGACTCACGTGAACAAAATCATAGAGCAAATCCTCGAACCAAAAAAATCAGACTCCACCTCATTAGCATAGTACTACAGTACACCCATCAAAACACTGCATAACTGTAATGGTTGAGGCCAACATATTGACATATAAACTAATTATGATAGCGCAACGAGGATCGATAGCCTACATCCCAGCACATGCAATCAAATACATTTGCATACATGCCAACTCTAGGGCTTTTGGTGGTAGACTACCGTTTTTAGGGCATTTTTTTTTTCAGAATGAAATGCCCCGAAAGCGGCTGTCTACCGCCAAAAGTGGTTGAGTTGGCATGCATGCATTTGATTGATAATCAATGCATAGGCCCACACAGCTATTACATGTTAAAAACTTTTTTGTTCGCTCACCGTTGATGTTACTTCTTGATGCGGAAAGTGTTGGTCCAAGTAACTGTGTGCTTAAAGAACTGGTTCATGATTTCATCCAGGTCCCTAATCATAACTTCCCCATTTAGTTAGCTAGCGAGCATTCATCTGCTCAAAATGCAACGAGCAAAGTCGGCAAAAAAGGCTTTCTAGCTAGCTAACAGTTACATTTGGAGCATAGTTAGCTACTATGAGGTCCAGCCTAAGTTTGTCTGTCCTAGCTTGCTAGATATTAATGTTTTGCAACTGGTACCAATTTACATTAACAACCAAGTATCTTTGGCCAACTTTAGTTAGCGCAAAAACTCCATAGCTAGCGAACAAGCTAACGTTTAACTGACTTAGTTATGCGGCAAATTCATCACTCGTTAACACTAGTTAAGTAGCGAAATTATCACGATTTACTGCTGTATTGGTTTATATATAGAGATATTAGATAACTGAGGAGGCGAACTAGCTTGCTAGCCTGGTGTGTGTGCTTGTTTGTTGGTTTCTTTAGTCAATGGTAGTTTGTGGTTCAATTCTAGAAAAGTCGGCGAAATAATAGCAATTCAATTATGTTCTCTTGAATTACATGCATCAAATGTTACTGTGAGCTAGCTAGGCTAGAGAACTGCCAAGCTGAGCAAGCAAACTTTTCTTAGTTCGCTTACTAGCTAAAAAGTTCAGAGCACTTCAATTGTGCTGCCGTGGATACGCAGCATTTCTGTTTTTGTAGTCTGTTTCTTCACTTGGAGATGCTTTTGGCCATTCCATTGCATTTTCCCAATTGGAGTTGTTTTGTGCTTGTTTTGTGCTTCTGCCACTGTCAGCCATAATAAATCACTTATTCTTTATATAAACTGGGGCATGTTCAATATCGCGGGGTCAAGCCATAGACTGTATATAACAAAGTCAAGCGAGAACCCGCGAGTGCCTGCAACTTGAATGATGAAACTACGCTAAGTCTTGGGAGGACAAGCGAGAGCATCTAGGAACAGTCTCACTTTGCAATTCAAGATGGCGTCCAGTATTGTCACAGCTTATGGAATGGAATTTGATGCAAACCTCAATTGGCAGCCATGTTGGAAAACTTACAAGAACTCAGGAGTAGCGGTCTTCGGAAAAAACCGACACCCGAGGTTCCGACCCGACCCGGCTCGGGTTTCAGGTCCACTCACAAAAAGTGACTCCGGGTCCGGATCGGAACCGGTGGAGTTTGTCTCGGGTCTCGGGGCTCTTATTGTGAAAGACCGGGTCCTACAGTACCCGAGAGGACCCGGCGATTGGCGGTCACAGCTGTCAATAACCGCCGCCCTCCCCTTTCCCCACTTCCAGACTCCAATGCGAGGCTACGACTGGCTACGACCAGCCCGCGTGACTTACGTCAAAGGTGGAGGTTCAAGCTAAAGTAGATCGGTCAGGATTCGGGGCAGTTTCAAAAGTTTGTTTATTAACGTAACGTTATGGTTAATGATTCAAAATGGTTAAACAACCGATTTGCCATAGCGCGTTGTTACCGAGGTAACGTTACGCTCTGCACAGCACAATGGAAACTCGAAAATTATCATGTTAAATTAAACAAGAGGAAATATGTTCTACTGGATTAGCGAAGAAGGATTACAGTACATGACCATCTAAACAAGAAAATGACGACGCAGATTTATTTCTGTTTACATCACGTTATGGCCGGAGGGGCTGGCTGCCGCCGCAGCCGGGGAGCCAGTTATAAGACTACGTTTAGGTAAGAAACAGAAAGTAGTTACTTTAGCTAATAAAAACAAGGCTTATTTAACGCTAGACAACTTGTATTAAATCATAAAGCAACTCGGGCATTTCGGGTCCACGGGTTTTTAAGGGTTCGGAACTCATATTTACAATAATAGCTCAGGGCTAGTCGGGTCCGGGTCCAATTCTCCCGGGTCCATTTCGGCTCGGAACTCATATTTACAATAATAGCTCAGGGCCAGTCGGCTCCGGGTCCAATTTTCACGGGTCCATTTGGGTTCGGGTCCGTCAAATTGGACCCGTGAAGACCTCTGCTCAGAAGTCTTCCCTCGTGAGACCCTTCAATCTTGAACATGCCTCTGGCGCAAGTCGATACTCTGCCTTTTCCGTGGGTGCTCGGGCCCCAAAGCACCCACGGAATCGGCGCCTACGCTCAACGTCAAATTGCAAAGTCTTTGAAAGCTTCATCATCGACAGTGCATAACATCATCAAAAGATTCAGAGAACCTGGAAAAATCTCTGTGCATAAGGGACAAGGCTGAAGACCTTTACTGGATGCCCGTGGTCTTCGAGCCCTCAGACGCCAATGCATCACTCACTGATATCATTCTGTCATTGACATTACTAAATGGGCCCAGGAATACTTCAAGAAACCACTGTCTGAAAACACAGTCCGCCGTGCCATCCAAAGATGCCACCTAATACTCTATCATGCAAAAGGGAAGTCATTGTTGAGCATGATCCAGAACCGCCACCATGTTCAGTGGGCCAAGGCTCATTTAAAATGGACTGTAACAAAGTGGCAAAGTGTCCTATGGTCAGACAAGTCCAAATTTGACGTTCTTGCGGGAAATCATGGGCGTTGTGTCCTCCGGGCTAAAGAGGAGAAAGACCACCCCTCCTGTTATCAGCATCAGTTCAAAAGCCAGCATCTCTGATGGTATGGGGATGGATTAGTGCATATGGTGTGGGACACTTGCATGTTATAAAAAGCACCATGAATGCTGAAAGGTATATAAAGGTTTTAGAGCAATATATGCTCCCCTCCAGACGACATCTATTCCAGGAAGGCCATGTGTATTTCAGCAGGACAATGCAAAACCACATACTGCAGTTATTACCACAGCATGGCTTGTGGAGAGTCCTTGTGGTGAACTGGCCTGCCTGCAGTCCTGATATTTCACCAATTGACAACATTTGGTGCATAATTAAATGAAAAGTCCATTAAAGGAGACCCAAAACTCTCCGGCAGCTGGAAGCCTGTATTAAACAAGAATGGGATCAAATTCCAATGGCTAAACTCAAGCATCTTGTCTCCTCAATGCCCAGACGCCTCCACTGCGTGTTAAAAAGAAGAGGGGATGTTACACCTTGGTAAACAGGCCCCTGTCCCAACTTTTTTGAGACCTGTAGCAGCCATCAAGTTTGAAATGAGCTCATTTTGTAGATAAAATAGTTAAATTTCTCAGTTTCAACATTTGCTTTGTTATCTCTGTTATATTGTGAATAAAATACTGGATGGTGTGATTTCAAAGTCATTGCGCTTTGATATTATTCACAATTTAGACTTTGTCACAACTATTTCGGAATTCGTTGAGAAATATCACAAAATACCAACGGGGAGACATATTGTTTTAGGCTCAGATAAACGCAAAAAAAAAAAAAAAAAAATTAAGAGAGTTAAGTGAGAATTATAAGTTTACTGGTAAATTTTAAAAGAAAATTCCAGGCTATAAATAAGAAAATTACAAGAATTTTTTTTCTTCACAAAATCGATGCATTTTAATGATTGTTTCTCTTTTTATTATCCCTCTGGGGTATTTTGTCATTGCCTCGTTGGTCTGTAATCATGCCTTTTCGGGGTCATGTCTTGGAAACTACACATCCGATCGTCACAAAACTTCACAGACATGTTCAGCATGATGTCTAGATGTGCCTTTGGGGCCCGGGGGGATATGGCATTGCCAGATGGTTCTTGTTTACTTTTCAGAGCTTACCGCTGCCATATTTCTTCCTGATTTGAAGGCTGTTGACAGAGCTCTATCCTGCTGTCCACATCAGTCAGAAAAATAAAGAGTGAAGAAAAACTCAGCTCCCAGTTGAATGAAAACTCCTCAGCTTTGTCACTATTGTTCAGATGTGAGAGCCCAGTTGAATGCGCCCACTGTCAGCGTCAAATGATGTCACTTCCCCTTATGGGTGTCATCACCTGAAAGGTATATTACACCCTTTTTATACAGTGTTTTACATAAATGTTACAGATCTGACCAAAGACATGGGGACAGCCGTAAAATACTACTTATTTTAGAATTTAGTTACCATTTAATTTTTTGTTATTGTTTTGTTTTTTTGTCTAAATAACAGTTTTTAGCGTAACAGAACTATGAAAGATTTAGCTCCAAGTTGGCTACAGACAAGCCATTTTTCAGGATTTGTAATTCTCAAAATTGTTTTTAATTTAAAAAAAAACCCTGGGACCAAATAAATGACTCTTGTCTTTACAGATCACCATACACAAATCAACACCCTAATCAGTTTCAGACATTTTCAAGATTCTACAAGTTTTATTCACGCTAACAATTCCAGGACAAATAATCTATGTTCTTGGTAGAATGTCCCTTCACATGCAGATCTGCTGCTATCAGCTATGGACTTGAAGTCTGTACTCAGCTTTCTATAGCCATGATTATGTGTATTATGCATATCAGCACAAAGACACACTTCCCATTGAAGCCAGAAGCTGATAGAAGAACTCTGTGTTAATACTGACTTCTAGCAATGAATGTAGATGTGATTGACCTCATGACAGTTGTGTCATCACAACTGGAAATCTGTTCACTTATCCCACGCTGACTAAAGTCTGGCAGAACTCTGGCTTGACTTTATGAAAACTTTTTTTTGTAGAGGGGAATGATGGACGGAGAAATGTTTTGGACTGGGGAACGTCAGGACAAGACACCATAGTAGCATGTGTGGCTACAAGGGGCGTGTATACAGGAGGGTTGGGTTGGGCATTGCCCGCCCAGAGATAAGCCTTACCCAACAAGAGGAATCATCTGCCAATCCATTGAAAATTTGATTAAAAAAATGACTGTCACACTGTCAAAGCTATTTTTTGTACATTCATAGTTTTCTGTGCCTCAGTGTCAGGAATACCATCCTCAGGCTCTGCCATATCTGCTCTTGACATAAGTATGGATGGCCCTTCCCAGTCAATCCTACTAACTTATCCCATTTTGAAAAACAATGAGAAGCTTTAGTGCAGACACGGTGTTTCCAATTCCAAAGAAATATTCATGAAACAAGGACACACTAATTGGAAGGAAGAGCTTGAATGAGACAGTGGTTTACTTAAACATGCTTCTAGTACGCCTCATTTTAGGGCGATGGCCAGAATTAGGTGTCTCTGAGGTATTATGCAGCTACTTGGTCAAATTTGCATTCAGCAAGTTGCCTTTGTGATTTAATAGCTCTCAGTAGGCCAACAGAACATGTCTTCACCATTCCAGCTTAACTTTTACTTTTACCAATTTTTTTTTTTTTTTTTACCCATAGGCTATATGATATATAAAACCCCAATTCTTAACCTGTTGCTGCTGTAATGTGAATATAGGCCACTAAATGGCAGTATTTACCTTTTTTTTGTTAAGCTCAGACTGGAGTCATGTTTAGACATGTCCTGGACATGTCTGGGGCAAGTCTCAGAAAATTAAAAAAAAGAGGTCTAAATGTGGGTGGGGTCTGCAAAAGAGTATATAAGGAAAAGAATTGAGACGGTAAAGTAGTAGGAGAAATTGCAAGAAGATGACCAGACCTGCCATTCTGTTCAAGACCTGTGACGTTTCTTTTGTGGATTTCTTTGCCTGTGTTTGAGCATTTTCTCACCCAGGACATCACCAAGCCACCCCACAAAAAGGGACTGTAAATATTTCTTTTTGTTTTTGTTATTATTCAATCTTGGTCATTAGTTGTTAGTTAGTGGTTATTGTCTTTGTCTTTGTTAAAAATTAAATGTGTTTTAGTTGTTAAAACTGTGTTTGTCATCCCTTGCTGTTGCTGTTGTGTTATAAATGTAATAACAAATTGGGGCCATAACAAATTGGGGGCTCAAGGTCCGGGATAGACCATTGTGTGAGTAATTTATTGAAAATCTAACATTCCAAATTGTGAAATTGTTTTTGTGAATTTTCCTAGATATATATTGACAACAGCAATGGATGATTTCTTGGCATCACCAACCGTAGGGGTTTTGAAGTCTTTTAAAAAGACAGAACTGCTAGAAATTTGCAGACATTTAGAGCTGACAGAGGTGAAACCAGCCATGCGAAAAGCAAGACTGGCTAGAGAGATAGTTGAATATTACATTGATGAAAATGTGTTTGCACCAGGAGATCTGGAACAGTTTCCAGTGGAAAATCCAAATATAGAAATGGAACTTAAATTAAAAATGCTAGAGATTGAAAGGGAGGAAAAAGAAAAACAAAGGCAGTTTGAGTTAGAAAAATTAGCAAGAGAAGAAAAACAAAGAGAATTTGAGAGAGAGAAAGAGGAAAGAACAGAAAGAGAGAGACAGAGACAGAGAGATTTTGAATTAGAGAAATTCGATAGAGAAGAAAGACTCCAAATGGAGAAACTAAAAATTAAAATTGAAACTAAAAATAAATTTTGTGCCAGTCAGGAGGTAAAACTGGTGCCTCCATTTTCGGAAAAGGATGTTGACAACTATTTCCAGTGTTTTGAAAAGGTAGCAAAGAGTTGCCAGTGGCCAAAGGAACACTGGCCTCTGATGTTGCAAACTGTCCTCAAGGGTAAAGCTCAACAAGCCTATTCGGCTTTGTCTGCAGATGATTCCTCTGATTATGAGGTTGTCAAAAAGGTTATTTTGAGAGCTTATGAGTTGGTTCCAGAGGCTTACCGACAGAAATTCAGAGGTCTGAAGAAATCTGAAAATCAGACTTATGTTGAATTTGCTAATGAGAAGCAGGTTTGCTTTGAGCGCTGGTGTACTTCTATGGAGGTCAAGGATGATTTCAACTCACTAAAAGAGATGGTGTTAGCTGAAGAATTCAAGAACTGTGTTAAGGATGATGTTAAGACCTACCTTAATGAGAAGCAAGCACTGAACTTGCAATCAGCTGCCAAATTTGCAGATGAATATGTTCTCACTCATAAGTCCAAATTTCAGTCTAGCAGTAATAATAGATGGTCCCAATTTCAGAAAAAGGGTTACGGTGATACCCAAGATTCCTCACCCAAAGACAAAGACAAATCTGGCGATGGTGCTCAGAAATCCAGTAACAGGTCTGATCAAAGTGTAAAAGCTGACAGTGACAAAAGTGGTCTAGTTTGCAGTTATTGCAAGAAATCTGGTCATGTTACAACTAACTGTTGGTTCCTTAAAGCTAAGAAAGAAAAAGAAAAGGATACCAAACCAAATGCCTTTGTGAAAACAAGGTTAGAAACCCCTGTAGTAGATAACCAATCTGCTAAATTGCCTGCTTCTTGTGGGGCTAAAAAGCCTAATACAGCTGACTTTGTGAGGGAGGAATTTCTTCCATTTGTGTCAGAGGGATTTGTGGCTCTGAATGAGCATATTACTCCTGTCCCCATATATATCCTAAGGGATACCGGAGCTTCTCAGTCACTTTTGTTGATGGACTCCTTGGAGTTACGTGATGAGACCGCTTCAGGGGATTTCATACTTGTACAAGGTATTGAAGGGAGGACTGTATCTGTACCCCTGCGCTCTATATTCTTGAAGTCAGATTTAGTTACAGGACAGGTAAAGGTGGGACTTATGTCAAGTCTACCTATAAAGGGTGTTTCTCTGTTGCTAGGCAATGACCTGGCTGGGGGCAAAGTAGTTCCCCCTGTACATCTTACTTCACAGCCGAGCACTGAAAATGGGGATGAGGACTCATCTCTGTATCCTTCTTGCGCAGTGACTCGTGCTATGGCCAAGAAGGCTAAAGAAGATGATGTTGTGGTGCCGTCCAGTACATTGAATAGTCAGGACTCAGGTGGTTCGCCTCATGACTCTGATTGGCCTATTATGGTTTCTCCGTTTGAGGACTTATCAGATACTTTTATCAGTTCTCTATTCAGCCAGCCGGATGGGTCTGGTGATTCTGATGTGTCTGGAGACTTGTCTCTGTCCAGAAAGCGGTTGATTGAGGAGCAAACTAATGATCCTGAAATTGGTGTACTAAAGAGGAGAGCCCTTCCTGAAAAAGAAATAGATGCAGTTCCAGTTGGGTATTATCTCAAGGATGGTGTGTTGATGCGGAAGTGGCGCCCTCCTGATATCCCTGCCAATGCAGATTGGGCAGTGGTCAGGCAAATTGTTGTTCCGAAGGTCTACAGGAATGAGATCTTAACAATGGCTCATAGTTTACCTTTAGGAGGTCATCTTGGTGTTAACAAGACTGTTGATAAGATTATGAAACACTTCTTTTGGCCTGGGCTTCGGAAAGACGTTTCCAACTTTTGCAAAACCTGTCACACTTGTCAGGTAGTTGGAAAACACCAGTTAGACCCACCTGTAGCTCCATTGCAGCCTATCCCAGCATTTGGGGAGCCATTCTCTAGGGTCATTGTTGATTGCGTTGGTCCATTACCCAAGACTAGATCTGGAAATCAGTACTTGTTGACAATCATGTGTGCATCTACCAGATTCCCCGAAGCCATACCTCTACGTAACATCAAGGGAACTGCAATCTCGAAGGCTTTGATAAAGTTCTCCACGTTGTTTGGTCTTCGCAGGGAAATTCAGTCAGACCAAGTTAGCAATTTCACTTCAGGATTGTTTCAGCAGGTTGTGTATGAACTAGGTGCAAAACAGATTCTTTCTAGTGCCTATCATCCAGAAAGTCAGGGTGCCTTAGAGCGGTTTCATTCCACTCTCAGGACAATGATGAGGACTTATTGTTATGACCATGAGAAAGACTGGGATGAAGGGGTTCATTTGCTGTTGTTTGCAGCTAGAGAAGCAGTGCAGGAGTCTACTGGATTCAGTCCATTTGAGCTAGTGTTTGGTCATGAAGTGAGAGGACCTTTGCTATTATTGAGTGAACAATGGCAAGAGGAAGAGCCGCAAATCAGTCTGTTAGACTATGTTAGCAAGTTCAAGGAAAGATTGCGTGCAGCTTGTGACCTTGCCAAAGAGAACTTGAAATCAAGTCAGGGAAAAATGAAAACTTGGTATGATCATAAGGCTAGAAGCCGTGAGTTTAAACCAGGAGACAAGGTCCTTGTGTTGTTTCCCTTGCAGTCCAATCCATTGCAGGCTAGATTTCATGGTCCTTATGAAATTCTGACAAAACTCAATGATCTCAATTACATTGTGAAGACTCCAGATAGGAGAAAACCAAAACAATTGTGTCATCTTAACATGCTAAAGCCTTATCATGACAGAAATGCTAGGGTTGCAGCTGTCACTTCAGATTCTCCAATGGTCGAAACGTGTGAAGATGAGGGGGAGTTTCAAGATGATGAACCAAGAATTAAAGCTGAAGTTCTTTCATGTAAATTGTCAAACACTGAAGTGTTGCAAAATCTTGATGTAAAACTCCAGCACTTAGAACCCTCACAGAGAGATCAGTTTGAAAGGTTGATCAAGAAATATGAGGATTTGTTTCCTGATGTTCCAAAGAGAGTTACTATAGCCTCTCATGATGTAGATGTTGGTGATGCCAAACCAATAAAACAGCATCCATACCGGATGAATCCTGAAAAGAGAAAGATTGCTGAGAAAGAGGTTGAGTACATGTTAAAACATGATATTATCAGACCCTCCAACTCCGATTGGAGTTCACCCTGTGTGCTAGTTCCAAAACCTGATGGAAGTACTAGATTCTGTACAGATTATCGCAAAGTCAATGCTGTAACTAGAACTGATGTGTTTCCAATACCTAGGATTGATGATTGTATTGATAGTGTAGGGCAAGCAAAGTTTCTGACCAAGATTGATTTATTGAAGGGTTATTGGTGTGTGCCTTTAACTGAGAGGGCCAAGAGCATCTCTGCTTTTGCCACACCATCTGGATTGTACCAGTATGAAGTCCTACCCTTTGGCATGAAAAATGCCCCAGCCACGTTCCAAAGGATGATACAGTCTACAATCGCCGGATTGCCACACACGGGTGCATACATCGATGACCTGATCACATGGAGTGACTCCTGGGAAGAACATCTAAAAGATGTAGAGACGTTGTTCGAGCACCTGACCCAGGCTAACCTGACTGTTAACCTGAGCAAGAGTGACTTTGGTTGTGCTACTGTCACCTATCTTGGCTACGTCATAGGCCAGGGTAAGGTGGCACCCATAAATGCTAAAGTCCAAGCCATCATGGACTTTCCAGTTCCTCACAACAAAAAAAGCTTTGCGCCGCTTCCTTGGAATGATCGGGTACTACCGCAAGTTCTGCAAGAACTTTGCTGAGATTGCTCTCAGTCTAACTAACCAACTGAAGAAAGGCGTAAAGTTCACCTGGGATGATGCATGCCAGAGAGCCTTCGATCGCCTGAAGTCTCTGCTGTGTCACTTCCCCGTGCTCAAATCTCCTGACTTCAACAAACCGTTCTCCATCGCGGTCGATGCTAGCGACCAAGCTTGTGGATCTGTGCTCCTACAGAGAAGTGACTCTGATGACATTGAGCATCCCGTGGCATACTTCTCCAGGAAGTTCAATCGCCACCAAAGGAACTATTCCACAATAGAGAAGGAACTGTTGGCTCTGGTCCTTTCTTTACAACACTTTGAGGTTTATGTTTGTACAGGACAAAAGCCAATGATTGTGTACACTGACCACAATCCGTTAATGTTTTTGAGTAAGATGAAAAACAAGAATCGGAGATTGTTGAATTGGAGTTTGATTTTACTGGAGTTTGACTTGGAAATTAAGCATGTGAAGGGTACAGACAATGTAATTGCTGATTGCTTATCCCGTGTTTGAATGTGTATGATATGTATATATAGACAAGTGTTCACTTTACCATTTTGTATTGAAAAGAAAAATTTTGCCTTTATGAGTCAAAATTTTTCCCTTTTGGAATGGAGGTGTAATGTGAATATAGGCCACTAAATGGCAGTATTTACCTTTTTTTTGTTAAGCTCAGACTGGAGTCATGTTTAGACATGTCCTGGACATGTCTGGGGCAAGTCTCAGAAAATTAAAAAAAAGAGGTCTAAATGTGGGTGGGGTCTGCAAAAGAGTATATAAGGAAAAGAATTGAGACGGTAAAGTAGTAGGAGAAATTGCAAGAAGATGACCAGACCTGCCATTCTGTTCAAGACCTGTGACGTTTCTTTTGTGGATTTCTTTGCCTGTGTTTGAGCATTTTCTCACCCAGGACATCACCAAGCCACCCCACAAAAAGGGACTGTAAATATTTCTTTTTGTTTTTGTTATTATTCAATCTTGGTCATTAGTTGTTAGTTAGTGGTTATTGTCTTTGTCTTTGTTAAAAATTAAATGTGTTTTAGTTGTTAAAACTGTGTTTGTCATCCCTTGCTGTTGCTGTTGTGTTATAAATGTAATAACAAATTGGGGCCATAACACTGCCATCAAAGTCAAAAGGCCCGTTTCCACCGAAGAAGTTCCTGGTTGTATTTGGGGGCAGGAACTACCACAGGAACGTCCTCTCACTCGGCCCTCTAAACTGCCGTGTCTCCACCGAGAGGGTGAAGTAGGAGAATTCCTTTTAAAAATGCAACCATTCATCATCTGCTGAGTTTTAGAAATGGCGGTTATTTTGTCGCTCTCTGTAGACATTACATTCCGCTTTGTGTAAATCTAATCAGCACCAAGTAAACCCCACGCCCCACCCAGGAGTTTTTCGGGGCCGTTCAGAGTACCTACTTCGAGGCAGGGACTTTTTTTTAAAAGTTCCGGTAGTCAGTCCTTTGGGGGTGGTTCCAGCGGTGGAGACACGCAATTACCGTGAAGTTCCTGCGGTGGAAACGGGCCTATAGTGAGCTAATATTTTTCATGAAATGGTAAAATGTCTCACTTTTTGTGTTCGTTTTGTTCTATTGTGAATAAAATGTCAGTTTACGTGACGTGCAAATCATTGCAGTCTGTTTTTATTTACATTTTACACTGCATCCCTACTTTTTTGGAATTGTACCTGTATTTTTCCCCAGGGGTGGTACAAGCTGGTGTTTAACCACAGTTTTTGTAGCATGAAGCAATTAGGAGTATTGCCACTCCCCCTGGATGGGATGCTAGTCCATCACAGGTACCCAACTGTACACCTGAGTGGAGTGGGGCACTGTGGGAGTAACTAATTTTTGCCCAAGAGCAAAAATCCAGTACCTTTCAGTACTTCAAACTCAGTACCTTTCGATCCTAAGTCAAGCACACTTAACCATTGTGCCACCATGTAACTTACTCCTGAGCTATTCATGAGAAGTTCATTATAACATTCATGAACAGTTCATGAAGACATAAATTCATGGAAATAAGTTCACAAACTTTTTGGGAACATTATGTTCATGAGCACTCGAAGAACATGTGAAGGATTTTTTGTGGTAATTGGTGAATTATTCATGAACAACAAATGCGTGTGTGAACTATTTTCATGGGGGTTGAGCCCAGTTTCACCCTAAATCACTGTCAACAACTTCAGCAGCGAGAACAACAAAATCAGATTGATGTTTTGAATGATCAAACTGGACCGACTGAATGATTCAGGTTTAGATTGCTTGCCTCTATTTTGGAGTAACCCTTGCTTTTAAACAGTACTACAGTAGTGTCTTTGGTGAAAATGGGCTCAAGTGATTGTTTTACACGCCACTTTTGCAGCTATTAGCCGACTTCTTACTGTGGATTTGAACACTTGATCCCCTTGTCATCACTTTGGTGAGCTGTTTGAGTGACTAATTGGCTGTGACCATGCATATGTTGTTTCCGAATGACTGTGTGATAGGTATTTAAGCCGCCTGCTTTATGTCCAAGTGGCTGGATTGTAAAGTTGCTCATTCTAAGACCCCACTCAATGATATTATTAGTTACATTTCTTGGTCTTTGTCTCATTGAACTAGTACTTCACAGACAGGATTCTCTCTAAGTCTTTATTGTAATTTAGTTATTTGGAACGAAATTTCAATCTTAATCAGGGTCCAGGAATGGGACTGAGTTCAGATTAATCCAACACAAGCCTGTTCATCTATTCAGTTATAAAGAACAAGCCTCGAACCCTAAACAGGGTCCAGGCCTGAGATCACATTCTTGTTAACCCTTCCAAGTTTGTTCTCCTAGTCCAGCTTGTTTGCAACAAGCTTCCAATCCTAATAAAGGTCCAGGATCGGGACCACATTCTTATTAACCCTTCCAAGTTCATTCTCTTTTTTCGGAACAAGCTTTAAATCCTAATCAAGGTCTAGGACTGGAATCTTCTCATCCTCTGGAACAGTTCAGTGCGGCAGAAGTCTACACAACATCTGGCTGCATCCCAGAGGCCACTGGCCAGTGACTTGCCTGTGACGTCTGTGCTGAACTGTGCTATGGTAGCCTAGGGTTTTGCCCCCACTTCAACATCTGGGATTCCGTCCCTGATCTGTATTATATTGCTCTCAATTCCACCCTGGAGTAGGGTTTGTCTTGTTTCCAGTCCTGTCTTTTGTCAGCTTGAAGTCTGACTGCACCTCCTTCCTCAACCATCAGCAGGAGCTGCCAGACCTAAAAGTAATTCCTGCTATCTATCATGACCTCTGTCAGGCATTCAGTTAAGTGTGAGCTACATCACTTCCACCGCACAGACCCTATGACTGCACCTGTTACCTGGAACATCACCCCCCAGGGGTCGGCTGTACTCCCTGACACCGCAAGAGTCTAAAGCAATGAAGGAGTACATGAATCAATCCCTTGCATCCGGACTCATCTGTTTCTTCACCAGCCGGAGCTGGCTTCTTCTTCATGGTAAAGAAAGATGGGTCTCTGCATCCCTTCATAGATTATCAAGGGGTAAACCATTAAAAATCTATCACCCTCTTCCTCTGATGGACTTGGTATTTTCCAATCTCCAGGGCTGTCGTTACTTTACCAAGCTGGACCTGCACAACGCTTACCAGCTTGTGTGCATTTGGGAAGGAGATATGTAAGTGGAAGACAGTATTTAACTCCTTTGCACAGAAGCCAAATCAGGCAAGCTATGCATTCCCTTATTTAGAGCTTCATCATTTATGGTTTGAGTGTCAGAAAGAGTGGAAAAATAACTTTACTCCTTGACACCAGGTGTGTTATGTCTGAGTGTGATATTCAAAATGTTCAACTGTCCAAAGAAGAGCGCTCTTCAAGTGGCTCACCAAGTGGCTTTTGAAATAGCTCCAAATGGTGCACAGTTAAATCATAACATAATCAAATGTTTACCACAAATCTATTGTTTTGATTCATGATGATCAGTAGGAATTAATGATTTTCAAGTGGAAATTACCATGAGTCCATTAATAGGCAAGTATGAACATCAATAGTCTCCAAAAACCCCCCCAATTTTTTTTTTGCCATTATATTGAATATAAATATTGAAATTTGTCCATTTTTCTCCACTGCCCCATAAGCCAGCACACATACTCAAATTGCTTTTTTTTCTGTCAGAATGTTTAACCTGCTGGAAAATTGTGTGCTGTTACCATGTGGACAAGGGGTAGGCATTTAGAAGGTATGCTAAATGAAGGAAAGAAAGAGTGAAAACTATTTACAAGGACCACCGGTGTGCATACTAAGTTTAGTAGTGCCCCACACCTCTATAAATCATACCGATTGGTAAAACAGACGCGATCTACCTCAATGCCGAGAGGGACATCACAAGAATGGTACCTGTGCAATGTCTTCTTCAGCTTCTTTCAGCTGTGATGAAACATGCTTCCCTGAATTGCCTTTTCCCATACAGTGTACCCGTGACTCGGCCCCATTTAGATGACCCTCTAGTATTCACTTAGTACACAACCAAACCTTACCCTTGATTTACCAGTATTTACTCTTCATAGCTGTATTAATAGGAACAAACTCCAAAGCCTTTCTATCAGTCTTCAGGACTGAGGTGGCGTTCCTGTTATCCTGCTTTTCACCTCCCAAACCTTCATCGGCCTCCAGGATTGCGCCGTCGTTTTTCTTAAACTCTTCGGACCTGCTTCGGCAAGTATTAACACCACCTGGCTTCTGCCTCCGGACGCCACTGGCTGTACGCAAGACCCACTCATTCCCCTCACCATGCCATAACACCTAAGCTGGACCAAGCTTTCCTATTCTGGGTTTCAGGCCCTCTCCTGTTGTTACCATATTCCTATCAATAAACATTGATATTGCATTGCACCCTGATTCTGCATTTGATTCCTTTTCTGGACCACAGACTGTGTAAAACATGGATGTCACCTCCGTGATGTCACCCTTAGGGTTCTGAATATCCACTATGAAGCTCATTTGGTGACCATCTAGGCACTTACTTGACTTTGTCTGCCTCCTGGTGGGCGAAATGGAGCTTGGTTGCTGAATCGCACCAACCTAGCTTGAAGCTACCTGGCTAGCTATAGCTTACAAAGTAGTCTAAAAAGCTAACTCAGCTGGATGCTTCATAGTTTGGCCCAGATCTGTCCTTGTAAAGAAATAGAGCCGGACAAGTAGCTTGCGAAGTTGGGTCGAACATTGTTTATATCCGTGAAGCGATTGTGAGATGAAAGTTGTTCATATCCATGATGCAGTTGTACACTGCAGGGAAGTTCCGGTGGTTGACTCGCTGTTTATCGAAATCCCCCTACTAGAGTGAGCGGTTACTCGGTTTAGCTTTTTGACGCACCTTAGCCACGTCACATTAACAGCAGTATGACAAGTCAAATGTTAACATTGCATAATGCAAGATTACTAGTAAACCAGGTTGACCATTATTTTCCTACCTCACACAAGCACATTTTAATCAAAACTATTATCACTCTACAGTTTGACTTTGGTGAATGCTGAATTAATTGGCTTGCATACAATGGTTATCAATGCTGGCACAGCTGGATATCTGGATCCGAAGCTATGGTTATTTTATCAGCAACTCGGCTGATCTATAGCCCTTATATTAGCTAACAATGCCACAGTGACATGCAACTTTTCTTCCATGTCGTAAAATTTAAGGAACTACTGGACCACGACAAGGAGCCCTTGCTCCTAGCTTCACTTTTCTCTTTTGTTTTTTTCATGTAAATGGAGCATCACTGGACACTGAATATAGCTGAACATGGCCAGTTAGTGGCACTGTTTTCCGTTGCCATTTGGCTTAGGTTAATGTAGCTAGCTAGCTTGCGGGTGATGGACTTTATGAAGAAGCAAATTAAGTGACAGCTAGCTAGCTTGCCAAATAAAGTGGGATAGGTTTAATTAGCTAATAGCTAGCTGGCTAGCGTCGCTATATACAATGATACCGTGTTGGTAATCAGACTGAAAATGGAACAAATCCATTTGTGAGGCAGCGGCTATTGTCTCACTATAAGGTCTTACTGTATGTACCTATTGACTGTATGATTACAATTTTTGGAGGGTCCTCTAATGCTCGGGGAATCAGCTGAGGGACCTTGTCATCTAATACCGTGCTTTGGTGGTTCGAATGCAGTAGCTAACTAGCCAGCTACGTTGGCAACCTGATTGGGACACTATGACGGCTTTCCAACCTCTTACTGACAACTTTTGTTCAACACTATTTTTACTCTTAATTCTGGCACTTCTCTATTATAATGTTACTTTGCTGCAAGCCAGTATAATAACTGTAGCAGCCATACACTCCTCTTGGCACAGCTGGGCATCTTGGACAAAAGCTAACTGAGGGCTTCCTGCATTCATTAATTGGCTAGTTCACAAGCTTATTCTGACACTTGCTACTTTGTGCCAACATATAACGTTATATAATATAATATTAGAATTTCACTCGCATTAGAAAGTAGACCACAGTCTTCTAACCTCTTAACCATACAGCAAGACATTATTTTCCCAATATTTTGATGAAAAATTTTCCAATCACAAACTTAGCCAAAGGGTAACGCCCTTTAGGTGCGAAGTTGAAGGGATAGCAGCTAGGCTAGCCGAGCTGAGGTAACCCCCTCAGGCAGCCAGGCTAGACCAGGGGTTAGCGGCTGGGCTTGGCTTCCTACTCTAGCCTGCAGCCAGGTAGGCCTGTGGTCTAACCTAGCCACATGACATGACCCATGACCGGATATGGCATATGACCGGATAAAGTAACCCCCCCCCGGCTGGTTTTCAAGGAGGAGAAAACTAGTCATTGAGACCAAAACTGTTTATTGACTCAGGCTGTAAACATGTTTATTTCTGCTGTAAACCTGGCCTTTTTAACATGGGGGTCAATGGGAAATGACTCACTTCTGCAGTCAGCCTCAAGTGGCCATTTGAGGAACTGGAGTTTTTGGCACTTCTGTGTTGGCTTCACTTTTCAACCTCGGAGATTGCCAGTTGGTCTGGATTGTAATATATCCCTAAAGCCCGGCCTATTGGAAATTTTGCAAGTCACGTGAAAATTTTTTGGCAAAAGTAACGAGACATCTCAACATAATTGAAACAAGTAACTTTGAAATGCACCATGATTTATATTTAATTTGATGTAGGATTTTATGAATTTCATTATTTTTGGCAATTTCATTATTTCTGGCATTCTCAAGTGTAACAAAACATTGACAGAAATAGTCTTAGGTCTCCGGCCTGTAATTATATGAGAAAATGAGCAAAAAAATGAAGAGTTTGCGTCCAAAATGCAATACATCCACTTTGCTCATTTTGAGTAAATCAGCTTTTTCTATTTTGGCGCCTACTGCATTTTATAGAAAAACACACACTTTGACCATGAAAAAATACACCTCATAGTATGAATTTCTAAAATGGATTTTTCCTCCATGTGTAAGAAGTACATGACTATCACTCTATGGTATTATCTCAACTTTTGTCCTTTTTGCATCTTGGAAACAAACTCTTCAAATTTTTGTCTTCTCATAGTTATTTTTCTATGTATGATTCTGTGGACCCTTCTCGATCAATCTCTGCAAAAGTGTCAATTATCCTTAATATAAGTCAATTATACAAACCGCTCATGCTTGTCGAGAGCTGCTTTGGCAAGGGACAGGTTATCAGCTCTGGCCCTATTGGATGCACACAGTCCAATTACCAGTGCTGTCCCAAGCGGCTCTCTGTGACAGCCTGGAACTTCAAAAACACAGTGCACTGAATGCGTTCAGGCAGCTGAAGGCTTTTTCTTGCAAAAACTGCCGGCTGAGGTGGGGCTTGTTTACTGTTTACGGATTCTTAAATGCTCTTCATTTTCATTAAGGGAATGACCTTATTCTGACAATGCCTTTCAGAGATGGCTCTGTGGCTGCCTGAAGCCAGCACCACACCTAAGTCACAGCTCTGCACAGGATCCATAGATAGACCATTTTCTCTCATGCAGAATTATTAGCCACGAGGACAGGCAGTAGTACTGGTGAGTTCACATCATTTTGTAGGTCTTTGCAATGCACTATAATTACTCTTCACCAGTCTGGAGACATGAGTTTTATTAATTTATTTCACAAAATTTGTGGAGCAAATTGAATACATTAGACCCTGCATTGTCATGGACTATTTTTGTTAAGACTGTATGAATACAAACTTACACAGACTTGAACATAAAACTTTGACTGGAATTATCTTTATAAATATAATTTGAGAAGAAATAAATGCCCAAGCACCACTTGTTGTGCATGAGTGATCATAACAGCGGCAAATTATGCTGCTGGGAGATGAAGTATGTTGGGCTCGCAATGTTCATTGATCCACTTATAAGACGCTATGTAGATATAGTTACATAATATCAGAAGCGCCCTTGAAAAACAGCTTTAACCTTGTAGTGCCTGAACATCAATCACAAAAGAATGTACACTCCTGGGAAAAAATAAACAGAGAAATAAATCATGGGCCAACTCCAAAATGTCAAAATGCTACATCTTTAATGATCTCAACAATGAATCAATGGCCAGGAAATGAACACGAATGAAAGTAAAAATAAAGTGGGATGGCAGTTTTTCCCTTTTTTATACGTTTAAGCCTTGAGTGTAAACATGCTGGAATCTTTTGGATGTAAGACGAGTTGAAGAATAACATTGTTAATCTTCAGAATACAACATTTGAATTGTGGAGAGCAAGCCTTTCTGTACTAGACTACTGTTCTACACAGCACTGCTTGTTTTTTCGCAGAAAAGCTGCTGAGATTCACAGTGAAGCAGTTTCTAGCGTTTTCCCTAACAGTTCATTGCAGCTAGAGTTAATGAGAAATTAGTGGCACAGAAGGTCTCAAGAGTGCATTTGTTTAATCCTTTAATTTTCTGACGAATGATTTATTTTTGCTCCATTAAAAGCTTAATATTACAGTATTTGGGCTTGACCCCCTTTTTCCTCAGAAGGGTACACAGTTCACTCCTATTAATGTGAATGCTGATTAGCAGCATGGGTCTCCCCAGCAGCACGTTGGTAGGCAAGCTTCCCAACCATGAGAAGGTCACTGACAGAGTTCCAATGGGGCAAAATAGCAGGTGCCAAATATTAGGTGTCAGTCGTAGAAATGGCAGAATAATTCTACTTGGCTTGGGGAACTGACAACTCATTGCAAAATACACAAAACAGCAAAAAGGAGCTGGCTGCAAAGTGAAGCTTTCCAACAGGAGAAGTATAGACATTTAGTGGCATGGGTACTGAAGAACGCTGATGTCATTTACAGTGCTTCTGATGATTTGTATACCCTCTGCATAGGTTTGTTACATGTGGTTTTATGTATCGAACAATCTGCAGGCACTGTTGCCTGCTGTTTTACCACTTGTATAAATTGCTTTGCAGAGGTGGGATAGATTTGTTGATCTGCTGGAGTTTCATTTTTGATGTGAACTGATTTTTCAGCTATGGAAAGTAAAGCTCTAAAACACTGTTAAAAATTGGCGCCTTTTTTTACCAGATATTTTCGCTGTAATTTTACAATCAGTTTATAACAGAGGTTCCATGTACTATGTTGACGGTAAACCTCAGTTAAATGCATACAGGACTCTACTCAGCGTTAAAATAACACAGAGAAAAATTGGTTCATTTAACTGTTAAAATTCAGTCAATTTTGTGACAGTGTATTAAATCTGCCGGTGTTCACTGTGAGGCGGAGTACAGCCCCAAGAAAATAGGGATTATATGTAATCCCTTTGTCCCTTAAATAAACTAAAAATTAGGGTGAATGTTTTTTTTGTTTTTTTTTATTATGAATTTAATGACGAAAACATGCATAATGCTTAACTTAATCCAGTTTGGAGCAAGTAGGATGCAGTGAAATGTTTTGAAAATGAACTAAACATTCATAAAGACTTTTTTTTCTCTCTCAGAAATACTATTTAATTTGATTGAATTACAATCACAGTGCATTATATTGGGTTGAATCCAGTTTGGTATTCTAAGTAAACCAGCATTAGCATGTCCGTACGTGCAACTTTCACCTGCAAATTGCACTCATACTTTAATTTTGCCTTTTGGTGTTGAGAGATCACAAGCACTGTCCATACCTGTATGTTACACAGCTTTTTCTTTCGCTGTTTTATATTTAGGCTATTGATGGCTGCCTGGTTGCATATTACAATGTCTGAGGAAATCCAGCACATAATCAACAGCACTGAATGCCTTCAGATCTTACTGAAAATTATTACAGTGCCTTAATGAATGTGCTGTTAGTGAGTTGGTTCATAATGCCTCATAGCAGCCCTAGCATTGTCTGAACAGAACATTTGTGAAGTAAGGCGTGATAAACCATTATTCCCATGGTAGGACAATAACTGACTTCCATCTAAAGTTAACCTGCTCAGATTTTAAGGGAAAAAAGTTTAAGGAATTCAGTCAAGATTGTAGAAAATGGCCTCTTATAGTTGGTGATCATAACTACCTTGTTGTCAGTGAACTCAAGGTATTAGTCACAATGCACAGAGAATTACATGCCTTATTGGTCTGGTGTCACAGTGAAACCCAAGGTCTTTCTCAACTGGACTGGAAAGGACAAGGGGACAAAAAAGGCAGAATTCAGCCTATACTGATTTATTTAGATACAGTATTTGCTTGAACCAACAGACATTATGGGAAGAAGTAAACATATGGCTATCTATTCTGTGTCTTAGAAGCCTCGTGCAGAATTAAATCATAATTATAATTAATAAATCTCCACAAAGCCTGACAAATAATACTGTGTCATTCCCGTTAATACCCAAAGACAATGAAAGCAATTATTTCAGTGATAAATTCAATATCCAAAAAAAAAACCCATGTACTTGAATTTTTTTTCTGAGGGAAATATGACATTCACCTCACATTGATTGATGGGGTCATCAATAGTACAGTAGAGCTGACAGAGGAACAAAAGGTCATGTTACGTTTCTGTTCATGTGCTTAAGGGACTGTAAATTGTGCTCAGCTTATGGAGGCGACATACTGTATGTATGGTGGTGTCCTTGAATGCTGCTGACTGACATGCTAAAATGCCTGTGCACTTTCCCTGGGGGCCATGAGATGCAGACGCAACCTTAAAGGTGGGCCCCTCGATGATTTTTAGGGTCGATAACACCGTGCTTGATTTAAAGGGCGAATAGCATCTTGACTTCTGAACTTTCACCCCCAGACTCATTGAATTTCTGAACAAGGGGCATTACTGACCATAGAGGACAGTGAATTTCCACATATCAATCTGTCTTGATCAGTGCCTCCCAGACTCAGTCCTGGAGGTCCCCTGAGCGTGCTGGTTTTTTTCCCAACCAAAATCGCAACGAAATCTTTTGACAAGCTGCTCATTTTTCTTGAGTGAGTGCTTCTTGAAAAATGGCAAACAATTACATAAAAAATAGGCGACATTAACCAATGAGGTAACAGGCTGCTAACTTGGTTGGCATTCATTATTTTTCTTTCTTAAACATCAGTACAATTCAGATTTGCCCCATGACCATGTACATTGTCCTTTAATTGTTCATTATTTAGCAGATGGAAATGATTGGTGGCCAGGTGTTTGGACTTCAACTAATTAGCAGCCCATTGACTCAGATCAGTCTCAATTTGGTCAAAGATTGTCTCCTTTCATATAAGTATATATTCGCAATATAGCCCAATAAGCACTAAAAGTCCACAGAAATGTAACTGAACATATCATACAATGCTATTTCTGATGTAATATGATTAAGATTTTCAGTAATCTTGCATGAAAAGCACCCAGTTTGAAAAAAATTAATAGCTTCTTAAAACACTTTAATTGAAACACTGTGTGAATATACTTAATTTTTGTCCCAGCTATTACAGAAGCTGTGCCAAAGTTAAAACAGTTTTCCCCAGGCTGCAATGCAAATTGTGGGGGGATGAAATGTAATTGTCTCTCTGGTAGTTTAAGCCAGCCTCGCAAAATTACAATTAAAAAATAGTTCATATGAATGAAATTACCCAACGAGACTTGGAAAAAAATAATTCCACTGGATGCCATGTTTATTAGGCAGTAGGGGGCAGTTTTTTTCTTCTCCAAACGCAAAAAACATTGTCTTGAGTTTGCAGGGATATTGCACAGCTGAGGAAGATTTTCAGACGACGTCACACTGAGGTTTGTACTCATTGTAATCATCAAAGATCCGTGTCGAAAAAGAGCAGGGAGTTCCCAGGTGTCTTCACTGGACTTACTGACTAACTGTCTCAACAAGCCCACTGAGACATTCCTCAGTGTATGCTGTGAGACTGCAGTATTCCCCTGCTCTCCTCTTCCACCGCGGTACGGGGGCCCGTCAAACTCGCAATCTGTGACTCTGTGCAACGTAGGCATGTAAGATGTTTTGTTTACAGTTGCGTATCATCATGAAGTTTTCTGAGATGGGCAAAAGGTGCTTTTACTCAAGCCAGTTATTTTTTTTCTTCATCTCTGGAAGTGTTTACACAGAAAACCTATGGAGGCTAGATGTACCAAATAAGCTACATTGGTTCCTATGTTCACCCAGTGCTCAGGTCAAAAAAAAAAAAAAAGAATAAATTACCCCAATTGGCCACATGATAGCATTGTACAGAGCAACAACATGTTTTGGGCTTTAACCTCTAAACTGCTGGTCATAGAAACAAAATTTTCCTTTTTCTGGAGTCTGAGGGTTCAGGCAAATCGTTCAATTAAGCTGCATACATTTGCATATATGAAAATTTGGCGCCATGAATATTTTGTAAAACCTATAAAACTGATCTCCCCCCAAAATTTTGGTTCACTCAATCTAAAGAGCAAGATCTTAAAATGATCAATAAATGAAGTTGCTGTGTTCACAGATATGCTTTCTTAATTCCAATAAGATGTGTGGGTGTGGCCTGTCTTCATATAATGAGCAATAACTCCTGACATCAACGTCTAATTATCACCAAACGTGACCTCTTTCATCTGAACTACACTCACACCTAAATCCAAAAGCAATTTTCCAATAAAACTTGAAATTTTGAATGCTATGGTGGCTAAGGCTGCTGTGGTCATCTATTGGAACAAGGGGATTCCTCAAACAAGATGGCCGACGTAAGACAATCAAATTTCAGTACCCCTTGTTCTCACTTTAGCTCTGAACAATCATCATGAAACTTCACATGATTTTAAATGATGTGTGACAGAGTAATCTGTGTAGAAATGACTTTTATTGGCTGGATGCTTGCATTGTGGAAGGCACAATGTATTTGAGGCTATGACTCTTGAACCATTTGGGCTAGATTGAAAATTCTTTTCTCTACTGATTCCCTGGCTCTTGTTGAATTAAAAGGCTTCTTGGACCACAATGATTTGCGAAAGTGGATTTTCTGCCATTTTGAATATTTATTACAGTCATTTAACTTAATCTCCTCCCAGATGGTGCAGCCGATCCCCACAAATTTTGGAATCTTGAATCCCAGTGAAAAACATTGATTTAGGAACATTGGTGGTAAGTAGAAGAAATTTGTGGGCTTGGCTTGTATTGATATATTGGTGTGTAATTCCAGACTGCAGTGTCCAACCATCTCAAAGTTTAACAGTTTACATTTATGGGACAAGGCATTACCCAGATAGCAAGCTCCTCCGCTCCGGATCTGCTGCGGATCTGCCTCGGGTCAGCTGGAGCCGGGGCAGATACGCGGCAAATCCGGAGCGGAGGAGCTTGCTATCTGGGTAATTACTTGTACCAAACCCAAAACCAGTGAAGTTGGCACGTTATGTAAATCGTAGATAAAAACAGAGTACAATGATTTGCAAATCCTTTTCAACTTATATTCAATTGAATACACTGCAAAGACAAGATGTTTAATGTTCAAACTGAGAAACTTTATTTTTTTTTTGCAAATAATCATTAACTTAGAATTTAAAGGCTGCAACACATTGCAAAAAAGTTGGCACAGGGGCCTTTTCACCACTGTGTTACATCGCCTTTCCTTTTAACGACACTCAGTAAACAATTGGGAACTGAGGAGACCAATTTTTGAAGCTTTTCAGGTGGAACTCTTTCCCATTCTTGCTTGATGTACAGCTTAAGTTGTTCAACAGTCAGGGGTCTCCGTTGTCGTATTTTAAGCTTCATAATGCGCCACACATTTTCAAAGGGAGACAAGTCTGGACTACAGGCAGGCCAGTCTAATACCCGCACTCATTTACTACAGAGCCATGCTGTTGTAACACGCGCAGAATGTGGCTTGGCATTGTCTTGCTGAAATAAGCAGGAGCGTCCATGAAAAAGACGTTGCTTGGATGGCAACATATGTTGCTCCAAAACCTGTATGTACCTTTCAGCATGAATGGTGCCTTCACATATGTGTAAGTTGCCCATGCCTTGGGCACTAATACACCCCCATACCATCACAGATGCTGGCTTTTGAACTTTGCCCCTAGAACAGTCCAGATGGTTCTTTTCCTCTTTGGTCCGAAGGACACAACGTCCACAGTTTCCAAAAACAATTTGAAATGTGGACTCGTCAGACCACAGAACACTTTTCCACTTTGCAACAGTCCATCTTAGATGAGCTTGGGCCCAGCGAAGCTGGCGGCGTTTCTGGGTGCTGTTGATAAATGGCTTTCGCTTTGCATTGTAGAGTTTTAACTTGCACTTGCAGATGTAGCGACGAACTGTAGTCACTGACAGTGGTTTTCTGAAGTGTTCCTGAGCCCATGGTGATGTCCTTTACACACTGATGTCGGTTTTTGATGCAGTACCGCTTGAGGGATCAAAGGTCACGGGCAATTTAAATGTTGGTTTTCGGCCTTGTCGCTTACGTGCAGTGCTTTCTCCAGATTCTCTGAACCTTTTGACGATATTACGGACCGCAGATGATGAAATTCCTAAATTTCTTGCAATAGCTTGTTGAGGAATGTTGTTTTTAAACTGCTCGACAATCAGCTCACGCATTTGTTCACTAAGTGGTGACCTTCACCCCATCCTTGTTTGTGAATGACTGAGCATTTCAGGGAAGCTGCTTTTATACCCAATCATGGCACCCACCTGTTCCCAATTAGCCCGTTCACCTGTGGGATGTTCCAAATAAGTGTTTGATGAGCATTCCTCAACTCTCTCAGTCTTTTTTGCCACTTGTGCCAGCTTTTTTGAAACATGTTGCAGGCATCAAATTCCAAATGAGCTAATATTTGCAAAAAATTACAAAGTTTACCTGTTCGAACATTAAGTAACTTGTCTTTGCAGTGTATTCAATTGAATATAGGTTGAAAAGGATTTGCAAATCATTACCTTCGCCAGCGACTTCGCTGACGAAGGTAATGTTTTGATCCCCGTGTATTTATTTGTTTGTGTGTCTGTCTGTATGTGTATCGAATAACTCAAAAAGTACCAAACGGAATTTCATAAAATTTGGTGGGTTGATTTGGCATGACCTGAGGATCAATCGATTAGATTTTGGGAGTGATCGGGTCAAAGGTCAAGGTCAAGGCCACGAAAAGGTCAAAACCGACTTTCGGCCATATCTCGGTCAATTTTTATCCGATCAGCATGAAACCAGCGCCAGTGGCAAGGGATTCAGTGGCGTCGGCGAAGGTATGCGCTCTACCGAGTGCCCGTTCTAGATGTATTCTGTTTTTATTTACGATTTAGACAATTTGCCAACTTCACTGGTTTTGGGTTTTGTATGTTTTACAGTGCCATGAGCTGGAAATTGTTTAAAAAATCCATACATTGTGTGTCTTTACTGCTTCATAATTAATAATTGCCTTGTCTTGCTTTTAACCTGTTGAATACCGCTTGTAGTTATGTATATTAATGATGATGATGATGATGATGATGATGACTATTGTTATTGTTGTTTTTGTTGTTACAGATGCACAGCAGTTCAAAGTTACTGTTCTGTCTTTGAAATTATAAGTAATTTCAAGCATATGCATTTAGTGAACACTCCCTATTTTGGAAGTGTTTGAATAATTTAACTGGTGTTAATTGAAATTCAGAACAGTATTACAAGCTATATGCATGTGGCTGGAAGAGCAACATTGGCTCGGCATCAAATCACTTTGACACTTCAAGCTGTTGAAGGTCGGCAGAGAAAAACATTTTAAACTGAACTTGCCTACTCCAGGATGCTTATGAGGGAAACATTCCACTAGCACACATGATAACAGGGACATTTGCACTTGGTACATTTTTTTCTGGAGCAAATAGAACCAAAAACTCAGGATTTCCTCTCTCAAATAAGTTGTATTTGTTGACAAAGTCCTTTAGTGTGCACGGTTCCAAGAACATGGCATTAAAGTAGCTTCAGTATATATGCATTTCTGCAGAAAAATTTCTATAAATGTACATACATTATGACTCAATGTCATTTCAATCTTGAGATCAGTAGTTCCCAACTGTGGGGCATCCCTTGCGTATACTGGTTTGTATTCTAATTTTAGTTGCAATAAAAGTGTAGACACCTGTAATTCTTTTTTTTTTCTTAATCAGGAGCTTTTATGCTATGAGGGATTATTTACTTTATTCAGCCACATTGTCCAAAATCATTATTGCTATGTGTCATTGGCTATTGACTAACATGCTTCATTGCAAAAAAAAAAAAAAAAAACCAAAACCAAAAGTGGGGCACTTTCTTAAAATGAACAAATTAATGACTATGGTAAATCAATAGGGTCCTGATTAGATTGAACTTGCGCCAATAAACTTCATGCTGTGTTTTCCTTTAATTTATAAAAATCAAGGTTTGGCTCATTGTCATTTGCCATGCCTTTGAATTTGTCAGTACCTACGAATGTCCAATTTTACTGGCAAAGTGTCTCACGCTTACATCAGTGAGGGACTGTGTTCTTAACTTCTGCTTTTCATCCAATCAGTTCAATATTTGTATTGCCTTTTAAACAGAATTTTGTGCAATACATTGCAATGTGAACATTGGCTCATTCTGCATGATGTGCATATTTATTTCTCCCGTAAAAAGGTCACAGAAAATGACCATTTTATCAAATTTATTACCAAATAATAATCGTTGGTGCTGCAAATCATCTTCTATTTTGGGACACACAGATATGGAAGCATTTACAAAGGTCGAAACCTAATTTGGATATTGCATTGACGTTACCATGGTAGGGAATATTTATATTTACCAAGGGCCTTTTGAAGGGCGATTCTACCCAGCTGTTTAATATTTTTCATTCCAAACTCAGCAGAGATGCATTTCAATCTCATTCCACCATAAAGACTCAGACTGGAAACCTCATGTGGGGCGAATGATTGCATATACCATTTCAATTGCAGGTTCTGGGAGAAGAATGAGTAAGAGATGGTAATATATTGACACCACCATGCAGTGTATATTTCTTAATGGTTTGAAATATAAGAATAAATTATCATTAGTCATTTTGATTTGATGGCCCTTTCCTGCTTGTATTCTCCTTTTAAAATGATCATATCATAGCTGTGAGCAGTGCAAGCATCTGTGATTATTAACAGTTGAGATATGTTAGAATAAATATTTACATGCGAGCTCCCCAGCTCCATTCCTGAAGATTTAACATCCTGAAGGCTTTCTTCTAAATTAAATTAGAGCACTAACTGTTGACTGAGCCGCACATTGCTGGGGTTGGAGTGAAATTTAACAGAATGATAAATTTCCAGTAACAGATTTTAGCAACCTGAACTCGAGCTGAATTCACATTCACATAAATGGTCTGCTCTGGATGGGGCCTTGGCAAGTAAAATCAAGACAGCTCCTTGTATTTTTAAAACTTGTTTAAAAGGACATAATAAATGCCAACTAGATAAATAACTGACTGTACATGTGTAAATATGGTTTGTTTAGAATGCCTGAATCATGTTATCAAAGACAAAGTGACAACATCAGTGGCAGCTCGTGAACTGGTGATAGGGGAAGCTAGAACCCATCCCTTAAAAAATGATTGGTCGTGACCTGTTTTCAACCATTCATTTAAATTACCATTACAGAAACTCTGAAAACTCTCAACATTATCTGGTGTAGCCAGTTTTCACTAACAACGCATACCTGTCAACTCTCACGCATTCAGCGTGAGTTTTTGTGGCATATTTACATTCCCCTGCTGTAGTCAGCAATTATTCTATAAATGCATATGTAAGAGATTCTCACATGGAACTGAAGTCTGATTATGACTACAGACTTATCACGCTTTTGTTTACTCAGGGGTTGGAAGCAATGCATGTGTTTCATAATCATTCAAATGAAATAAGATCATTGGAATCAATGGAATTGCATAAAGATGTTTTGTGTGATCTTATTTCATTTAAACAATTTAAATGATCATGAAACACATGCGAACCCCTGAGTAAAGAAAAGCATGAGAAGTCGGGAATCATAATCGGCTTAAATTAACAACTGATTTAAGCTCCACAATGTGGTTAGAACAAAAAACAATATACACAGGGGTGCCCTAGGACTGCGTTTGGAAACCCCTGACCAACAAAGTTGCCTGCAAGCAGCTGTACTGTCCTTGTTTGATCAGTTGACGTATTCAGTCAGAAGCCTGCCTATAGTACCTACGGTTTTAGATTCAAACCCTAACAAGTGCCCTGAAAATTCATTTGCGAGCCTTCTATCTCACATTTGTAATTTCTTATGCTTATTTTTTCCTAACCAATATGTTCCAAAATAACCTATCTGATAAATTCTGTCAAAATGTGTATTTTTTATCAACTGGTTCCCCAAGTGATGCAAATCGGTGGCAAATCCTCCAGATATATGGGATTAATTGCATTGAACACAGTTCCATTTAGCCATTTTTGGGATTCAGGTTCAGTTCAGTAAATTTTATGAAAAGTTTTTAGTCAGGAGTTTTTACTCTAAATTTGATCTATGTAGTAGGAAACTTGAGTTTATTTGCTGGGCTAAGTTTAATAATTGGGCTTTGGTATGGTTTCAAAAACAGAAAGATTAATTTCTATGCAAATATACAAAAGCATTAACTATGTCTTGAGTACTTATGGTAATTTCATATTTCTCCCCATGAAATTAGAAATCCCTTATTATGAATTATATTGAATCTGTTCCGGACGCATGGACCAGCTGTTGAAAATAAACAAATAAATAAATAAATAAATATTGCTTACACTGTGGTGAGAGGCAAATGCTGATGATTTTCCTGCATCTGCAAGAAAATCCTAGCAGGCCCATCAGTGAAGACTACAAAGGTGAAAGTGAGCTCACCATGAACACCCCTGGCTCAGGATACTCACCCACTGGCCCCAGCAGGGCTGTAATATGCTTCCTGTCCCACTCTGTAGGCAGGGAGTAAAATAAAAAAAGCCACGAAAAGGAAGCAATGCACCATTACTGTCAAAACATGGATGCATTTACACTGTGCTTGTTCAATATAAGCATCTGTGGATGAACAATTCAAAATAACAAAGAGGAAGCAGCGATGCAAAACTCCATGAGGTTTTTAAGGATCACAGCTCCTCACTGTGTCGCATTTGGGTGCAGTTACTCAATGAAAAGGCAGGTTAGTCAGCACTGGCAGAGTGAGAAAACAAAAACTCATTAGTGGTGTACCATGGTAAGAGTGCTGCCCATAGATCCTGTCAAAGATACAGTAGGGAGGCAGGAATAGAGTTCATGGACCTTCTGGATAAGCTGGACTGTCAGTTATGAGAAACTGCTACCCAGTGTGCAATTTCTGAAATTACATGAGGGTAATTATTGATAAAGATGAAAGGAATGCACGAAAGTACCACAGGTATTCATAGGTATTTGAGTTCCATTTCATTTGGCATCCAAGCTGATCAGACGTTTGCCAGGGGTAAAGTAAAATCTAGATGAGGATGGGCTTGGTTAATACGCCAGTGTGCTCACAAATTCAAACCTCACTGGAGCTAATCAATTCTCTTTCTCTTCCACCCTCTGTCAGCATACTAGTGATAAAATTCAGAGGTAAGAGTTCAGTCCAGTAGCAGAGGAAGTCCATTGAACACGGTGAACACAGTGAAATGGTTTTCCAGAGCATTCCTGAGCTTGTATGTGCAAATTTCGATGGCCCTTCCATCAGAGGTGCAATATTGTGAAATGGATATACATTTTTTGAAAACTTTTTCCCCTTCTTATAATTCACCATTATAGACATCTTTTTATCAAAAAAATTAATAAAACAAAATAATACCAAAAAACGACTGAAATAATAGAGATGGCTTTGTATGCTGGGGAAAACAGTATAGAAAGTTTCACAATTACAATCTTTGTTGTCTCAGTGCTGGGGGATGTTTTGAGATACTCTGCACAAATATGTTGTTACACACCGATATTTGTCAAAGATTGAATGAGGATTTCAAAATTCAGGTTGTTTTTTTTATCTGTAATGAGTGGTAACAGAAAAGTGGTCTCAATCCAACTGAGCATCGGAGGGATGTGCTGGACAAACATGGTGCCTCATATTACCACTGAATGGACCTATACAATCTGTTGCTAAGGTCTTGTTGCCAGAATTGACAGCATACCTTCAGAGGTCTTGTGGAGTCCATGCCTTGATGGGTCAGGGCTGTTTTGGCTGCAAAAGGGGGACCTATGCAATATTCGGTAAGGGATCATAATGTTATGGCTGATCAGTGTATACAGTAAGCTAAACCATGGAGATGAACATAATAGACTGGCCAACATGAGTGTGATTCTCCCTTTAAACAGTTATGGGCCATCGCAGTGATCTTGCTAAGTACTGCTGCTCTAGGACTTGGTGCAACTGCTACTTTTATCTGAGATAGAATGTCAGGAAAAGCAGTAACAATTGCCGTGCACAACTCTAAATATCTTTACTGAATGTTGCTGCAGAGGCTTTTGGTTTATTGCCCTACCTCTACTGTGGAAACACAGCACACAATTGGAGAAGATGGAGATGAAAAAGCAATGCCGAGGTGGGAAATGTAACCATCCACAAATCATTGAAGCTTTCTAAGGTGCTTTAAAGTTGCTGCATTGAAATCTCAACTATACACTCAGTGCAAGCATGAAATAACAATTAATTTACACTCTCATTCTCCGTTTATGGCTCAGTTGGCGTCAAATCTCCACCGCTCACATTGAGTTCATTTGGGTGAAGCACAACTGACCACACGATCAGAAAAGAGGGTTGATTATCTCAGAATTTTTCAAAAAACGATTTCTTAACAACTGTTTTGACTGTCCCCTATCTGCAAGCACCAGCTGAATTGAATTTGCATGTCTAAATGGGCATAATTAGAAATAAATAAAAAAGAAATTGAAACAATTGCCTTATGACAATAATCTTTGATAGAGTTTGCATTTGAATGCTGATTATCCTCAGCAATGCAGGTAATTTAATTACAAAATTCCTCAAAAGCAGAGCTTTTCAGACTCGGCGAATGTTGGATCCCCCCCAAATAATTATATTCTGAGAAATTAGCCAAGTTGATAATTTTTCTTAACAGCACATGTTTATTAGAACTTTTTACTCTTTTAAGCCACTTCTGCTAATTAGCAGCACATTGATTCACCAAAGTCTAGGATTTTGTCAGTTAAAGCTCTATTGCAGTTTGTTGGAATATAGCAAAATTTAAAAAATATGAATCTAGTACATAATTTCCCTACCCAAGGGGTAGGGGAATTGTTTTGTTTGTGTCTTTGTGTTTGTTGTTTCAAAATTTTGAGGAAAGGTGTACAATTGTGCACGGATAACCAAATTAAATTTGGGTCAAGGTAAATTAAATTTAGAAAAATAACCTAATTGGGTCAAGGTCAAGGAAAAACCAAATATCTTTAACTTACGATAACTTCCTTAAAAGTGATCCAAACAATCTCTAAATAGATTCAAAACATGCATTTTTTCAATTCCGATTCCAGTCATATTCTGTTCTATGGTGTGATGTTAGTAGGCTCTTTAGTAGCAAGGGTTAAAAGTCAATGGGGTCTCAGGATATTCAATATCCAAACTACTAAAATGTCTCCGTTAAGTGGGGTATTTTGTGCCTGGCATCACTTGTTTGTCTTTGTGGTTTAAGAGAGCAACTAATCCCTTTAAACATAAAAGCAGCAGCCCAGGAAACAAAGTTTGGGATTTTTTTCCTTTTGAACCTGACTTATAATGTGGGGTTTTCCACATGGGCTACAAAACACAAAATTTTTGGGTGCAATGGAATGGCATTAATGACTTGAAATTCAGTATTAACGAGCAATGTGATATTTAGAATAAAGCTATGAGAAACAAATATGACACCCCTAAAGACTTGTACACTATCACAATATGAATGCACAATTTGTTCCTCAGCACACATCAAGGTAGCTTCCTTTCATGCATGAATGAACGAGAGGAAATACTGTACCCTATAAATTTAAGAAGGTTTGACAAAACTAGCAGTTCCTTGCAAAACTACTGAAGAAAAAAAAAAGCAGTGTGTGTGAATCTTGACATTTTATTCAGTAATATGATTTAGATTCTGATGATACTGATGTTCACTTAAGGATGGTTATTACTACGAAACTGAAAATTTAGAATGCTCATTTTCTGGACTGGCATGGTTCGGCCCTGCGTTTGCGGATGAGCGTTGCTGAGTGAATGAACTGATGAAGTTACACCATTGGTTGGCTGACCAAGTGTACAGTCCCCATTGATCATTACACTTTCAAACTGATTTGGCGTGAAGTTTTCATTAATTCATCAGTGGATACTGACAGCAGATCCAAACAAGTCCACAGTTTAACTATGTCCTTTAGAGTGCAAAAAAAAACTAACAGTATTGTGTGAGGTAGCGTTCAGGAACCAGAATCGAGACCAAAAATATCCTGTAAACTTGATTTTTTATTGGATCTGCAAACAGTACAGAGTCCACAATCCAAAATCAGAATCAAGTAGTCGTAATCCAAATCGTACACAGGGCAGCAAACACAAAACTCATGGTCAGGCAAAGCAGGTTCGGTACACAGGCACTGGAATATCAGAGATAAATCCAAAGCCAAAATCCGGTAGACGTACTCCAGTTTGTAAACAGGGCGGCAAAGACAAAACTCAGGGTCGGGCAAAGCAGGTACGATACACGGGCGCAGGAATATCAAAGGTAAAGCCAAAATAAAAATCCGGGATGTTCCAGTCAGAAGTATAACACTAAGAATACAAGACATAAACAATCGCAGCACAGGAGAAACGTTCTGACAAGAGCTGGAAATGAAATGACTGCTTAAATACACATACGAGAAGTCACATGCTATAATAGGGAACAGGTGAGCTGGATCAGACTAATTAACAAAGGAATGAACAAGAGGAAGTACCTAACCACATGAAATTGGCGAAATACAAAACGCGGACAGGGATTACACAGACAACCTATGAAAAACAGACATCTCCAGTTAGGGAGTTCTAAAGCGCACAGAGTGTGAGGCGGAACAGTGAGTAACTAGGTGCGGAGAATCCGATGAAGCACATCAAAGTAAATTGAGTGAAGGCAAGGGGCGGAGACTAGAGCAGAGCGAGTGCTGAGAGGTCGTTTGTCAATTAGTAATGTGCAGCTATACAATACCTAGTGCTTGTTAGTAAGTAAGTACTATAAACAATGTTAGCTAATGTTAGTAATTTATCTAAAATAATAAACTGTGAGTATTGTTAGTCAAGATAGAACAGTAAGGCGAAGGAAGCAAACGAGATTGGCAGGAATGTTTGGAAACCCAGAAACCATGAAATCTCCTGAAATTGTGGCACACAAGACTGGGGAATAAAACTGTCTCAGAACACAAGACTGGACTGAGGAGACATTGTGCAATGCAGGGAATGAGAATTACAAAAACCAGAATGATAACTAAACAGAGAATATGGGAAATGGCAGGCAAGGACATAACAAAGAAAAACAGGCAAAAAATACAAAACATGGCATGGAGTAGATCAGAACACATGGCTAGGAATCAGAGTCATTACAAAAACATGGTCAGGCAACAGTAGAATCTTAACATATTGACTATACAACTGACTATCCTTGTAAGAAATTGCCCGCAATTTTGCACTTGGGCCATAAATGCTCTAGTCACCTAGTCTTTTTATTTTTACCTCCAAGTGCAGGTGAAAAACATATTTCCAGCATTTGCAGGAGGGATACTGACTCTGATATTAGAATATGACATGGCATTACCAAAGAAACTGCAACAACCAATCAAATAAAGAGCTTTATTATTCTCAAAGGTATTTAGCCTTCTGCAAGGGCAGAAAAGAAAGGATGTGCTCTTTTCCTCTGATGGCTGGATTGAAAACTTCAATACTATTTTCATTGGAGTTTTCAACTTTTACAAAGTCAAACTGGGTACATGGAGTCATACTCTTGTCTTTGTCATCATACACTTGTACAGTGTAGAAAAGCTTAGTAAGGCAGGCAGCATCATTGACTTTTAATTAAATTGTAAATGGTTTTACAAGATTTCTTTGGCAGACTAATGGAATTCCTCATCCTTTACAGAGAGGAAAGAGCTACTTTCATGAAGCATTGAGAAAAGTAGTGTATTCTTTTCTCAATAAGTCTAGCTTCTCAAAAAATGTACCAAAACAGGATAAAGAACTATCGGTATCCTTGACAGAGCCCTTTAAAAAGCTGGCATCCAATATTTCAGCCTGAGCAAAAACCATGCCATTCATTTTTATCACTAACACATGACATCTTTATATGTTTGCAGGTCAACATCTTCAGTTAAATAAATCAGCTTTGCAATATTCTTTATGGGACAGTCATTTTTATGAATTTCTTTTTGGTTTCTAATTCTATTATAATGAAATCCCATATTTGCTTTTCTACTCATCATTAACATCAGATTCAGAATATGTTATTCACTGATATTGAGTGGTTATTACTGTGTTTCTATCATCTTCATACTGCATAGTAAGGGTAATGCTCCACAAGGTCACATTTTGCATGGATTTTTTTTTGGGGGGGGGGGTTAAAACACCCACTCTTCATATTGGCTTTAGATATAGTACTTCACTGCCTACAAAATTTTCTGCTCCCAAATCTTTCAGCATAAAATGCCTTCAGTAAAGTGCAACAGTAACTCCGCCAGTCAGTCAGGACTCATAGTGTCTTTTGTTTTTATTCAGTTATGCCTTGTGTACCATTCTCTCCCCACACACATACACTTATTAGCACATGCAGACTAGCGACTTGAAGGTTAGTAATTGTTAAAGCGTTGGACTTGTTTACCTTAATTGCTGTCGAGTGTTTCAACATCATTCCTTTTGAAAACAGGTCGCATTGTGCACACTACGCAATTAATCAACACCCCTGTGTTTTACAAGTCACAAAATGGAGGGAAGTGAACATCTAGCTCAAAAGGTTGTAATTGTAGTGATTATGGGATACATTAATAAGCACCTTAGATCTTGACGATGCTTGACAGAATGTAAAACAATGTTATATAACAGAAATCCAGAAAAGAAGGCTCTGAGAGAAAGTGCTTATGAATACAGTTCATTTTCTTCAGGGACTCTTCTCTCAGACCAAAGTACTTAGGAGGTTGTAAGACCCTGGAAGATAAAGAATCTGAGAGTCACAGACTTAACAGAAGGCCTAACATCAGTCCGGGAATCTTGAGCTACCTATTTTGAGAGTCAAGCACAGGACTCGTTTGCCTTATTAATTCATGAATGACATTAAGTGAGAACCAAACACTGCACTCCAAAAAATATATACCTGAAAGTAGTACAAAGACAATGCTCTCAGTCTGGTCACACAAATGGTTTTCCTTGTTATATTATGATCTATTCCTTATAGGGGAAATATCAAGGGAAATTTAGAGAGTATTTCCTAAATGCTGTTCAACTACAGATGTCTCCTGACACAATTGTGTGGAATTTTCTCTGGCATAACTTTTGTTATTATTATGCTATATTACAGAGAACTTAGGGTGCCCAAACAATCTTGGAGGGCAACTACATATACCGTTTTTTTTTTTCCAGATGATATTACAGCCTGATTTTCTACAAGCCCAATTCCAAAACAGTTGGGACATAGTGTAAATTGTGAATAAAATCAAAATGCAATGACTTTCAGATCACATGAGCCAATATGCTATTTACAGTAGAACAGCTCTACACCTCTGTGATGCATTCCTCTTCTTATGGACAACCCCAATTCTGAAATAGTTGGGACATAGTGTAAATTGTGAATAAAATCAAGAATGCAATGACTTTCAGATCATACAAGCCAATATGTTATTTATAATGAAACATAGATAACATTTCAAATGTTGAAACTGAGACAATTTACATTTTTATCCACAAAATGAGCTCATTTCTAATTTTCTGGCTGCAACAGGTCCCAAAAAGGTTGGGACACAGGCAAAGAAAAGGGCTTAAAAAGCAATTAAAATATAAGCGAATTAGCTGAAAGAACATTTAGCAAGTAATTAACTTAACTGGCATCAGGTGTGTAACATGATTGGCTATAAAAGGGATGTCTTAGAGAGGCTGAGTCTCAGAAGTAAAGATGGCCAGAGGCTCTCCAACCTGTGAAGGCTTGCGTAAAAAAATTGTGGAATACTTTAAAAACAATGTTCCTATGTCAAATTGCAAAGGCTTTGAAGGTCTCATCATCAACAGTGCATAACATCATCAAAAGATTCTGGAATTCCTGAAACTGGAAAAATATCTGTGCGAAAGGGACAAGGCCGAAGACCTTTCCTGGGTGCCTGTGATCTTCGAGCCCTCAGACGCAACTGCATCCCTCACTGGCATGATTTTGTCATTGACATTACCAAATGGGCCCAAGAATACTTCAAGAAACCACTGTCTGTAAACACAATCCACCATGCCATTCACAGGTGCCACCTAAAACTCTGTCATGCAAAAAGGAAGCCATTCTTGGGCATGATCCAGAAGCGCCAACGTTTTCTGTGGGCCAGGGCTGATTTAAAATGGACTGTAGCAAAGTGGCAAAGTGTCCTGTGGTCAGATGAGTCCAAATTTGACATTCTTGTTGAAAATCATGGGCGTTGTGTCCTCTGGGCTAAAAAGGAAAAAGGCCACCCCTCCTGTTATCAGTGTTCAGTTCAAAAGACAGCATCTCTGATGGTGTGGCGATGCATTAGTGCATATGGTGTGCAACACTTGCATGTTTTAAAAAGCACCATGAATGCTGAAAGGTGTATAAAGCAACATATGCTCCCCTCCAGATGACATCTATTCCAAGGAAGGACTTGTGTATTTCAGCAGGACAATGCAAAACCACATACTGCAGCTATTACAATGGCATGGCTTCGTAGTAGAAGAGTCAGTGTGCTGAACTGGCCTGCCTACAGTCCTGATCTTTCACTGATTGAGAACATTTTGCGCATAATTAAATGAAAAGTCCGTCAAAGGAGACCAAAAACTCTCCAGCAGCTGGAAGCCTGTATTAAAGAAGAGTGGGATCAAATTCCAATGGCTAAACTCAAGAAACTTGTCTCCTCAATGCCCAGACGCCTCCACTCTGTATTAAAAAGAAGAAGGGATGCTACAGCATAGTAATCAGGCCCCTGTCCCAACTTTTTTGAGACCTGTAGCAGCCATCAAATTTAAAATGAGCTCATTTTGTGGATAAAATTGTAAAATTTCACAGTTTCAACGTTTGCTTTGTTATCACTGTTCTTTTGTGAATAAAATACTGGCTGGTTTGATTTGAAAGCCATTGCGTTTTGACTTTATTCACAATTTACACTTTGTCCCAACTATTTCGGAATTGGGGTTGTATGTAGTGGGAATAAAACCCAAATAATTAGTCCAAGTCCTACCCTTCAATACAACAGGTTCACCTTGGTGAATTTGCCATGGTGTATAGGCAAGTATTTGTTTTGACCTATTATTTTGACCAAATGTTCTAAAATGTCAAAAATATCAGCACAAATAGACAAATATCAAAAGACTATGGACATTTTTTCACCAAATCAACATGCAGTTAGCAAACGTAGCTGATGTAATTTAACTGGGCAGATGAAATTTTGTTTTGGTACACACTGTGACTCTACGCATTGTATTGGCAGATGATTTTGTGATGTCAGCTCCAGCCTTTCGGGGACCGCATGTCAGTGGATGTCATGATTTCAACGAGACATTGTATCCTTCTGTCAGACTTCAGAATGGACTTTTCCAACTTGCTCCGACAAGCTCCCCCCCCCCCCCCCCCCCTTAGTTACTGTTACTATGCCCCACATACAACGCAGCTCAATTCCACATTGCCAACAGCACAGCAGAAGTTTGAGCACCACTCTCTCATGCGCATTCCCAAAAATATTGCGTTTTTTTCTTACTGAATTTGTCCAACTTGTCTGGCAAAGTCGTCCAAAGAGGCCTTAACTATTTCACGCAAGGATATACCCATGACATCAAAATTTTGCACGGAATGGTAGAGATACATGAGTAACCGCGAAATACTGGCGATTGATGCAGAATTGCCTGATAAACTGCACATTGAGATCAAATCAGGCAAAATAGAGGAATCATACTGCACGTGTAACGCAGGGCAAACAGTTGTCATATGTTTGTTGCCATCACTGAGCTAAAAGTAACACTGGATCCCGTAAGTTCTGCTGTCTAATGTCAGTTAGCCTTGAGTCAGGCAATACGCTAGCTAGACATTGTGATAAATCATATTATTCAATGCAGATAACCCTTAAACTAGCTACATTAGACATCATTGAGTTATTAATCTAACGTTTGTTATATCGGCGTTTTCCTCTAAACCAATTTCGATGACAAGCTAACCATACTCATTTTGACTAAGCGAGTGACATTCTGAATCCAATTGCAGCTAGTTTGCTGGCTAGCTACCAAGCCAACTTTTCTCACATAAAAGTTTCTAAGCAGATTACATCATGACATTACAAAAATTCTTCACCATCTGGCTAAATGTTTTATATTATCTAGCATTGCGAATGCCTGTGCTGGGTGACACGAAGGAATCATTCTCAGCAGAATAACTACTGGTTTGTAGCTACATTTGGTTTTGCAGAAGACGACTGGGGAAAAACAAATCCATGTTACTGTATACAGTTGTACATCAATAATGCCATTGTTGCAATTCTGACTTCTCAGCAAACTTATGCATATATTGCTGGAAACTAACGAGTGAAAGCGAAGAGGCCAAAAAAATCATTTACTTAACCTTCGAGCAAACAGCCTTGTGTTTGTTGATCCCATTCATACCGAGTTGCGTGGGAGGCCTTTCACATGCCTTAATCCATCGCAAACACTTTTCCAACTGTGTTTTTGGCCTTGGAAAAAGGATTACTTGAGCTTCCTGGCATGGTACCTTTCGTCAGTTGGCTATTTCCCCAAACGCATCTTAGAACCATTTTCGATGAAGTCAGACACCTTGCTTACGACACACAGCTATTGACTGCATTGATTATGGGACAATATGGCGGTGCAGTCGGGGTACGCAGGCAATCTGATTGGTAGTTAGTCTACACTTGATTGACAGGTCGGAAAGATCCATTGGCACCACTGGTGAAGAAGGGTTCAGTGTTCCCCAAGGCTCATATACAAAACCCAAAACCAGTGAAGTTGGCACGTTGTGTAAATCGTAAATAAAAACGGAATACAATGACTTGAAAATCCTTTTCACCCCACTGGTGAACTGGCTAATTGGGAACAGGTGGGTGCCATGATTGGGTATAATAGCAGCTTCCCTGAAATCCTCAGTCATTCACAAACAAGGATGGGGCGAGGGTCACCACTTAGTGAACAAATGCATGAGCTGATTGTGGAACAGTTTAAAAACAACATACCTCAACGAGCTATTGCAAGAAATTTAGGGATTTCATCATCTACGGTCCGTTATATCGTCAAAAAGTTCAGAGAATCTGGAGAAATCACTGCACGTAAGCGACAAGGCCGAAAACTAACATTGAATGCCCCTGACCTTTGATCCCTCAGGCGGTACTGCATCAAAAACCGACATCAATGTGTAAAGGACATCATCACATGGGCTCAGGAACACTTCAGAAAACCACTGTCAGTAACTACAGTTCGTCGCTACATCTGCAAGTGCAAGTTAAAACTCTACAATGCAAAGCGAAAGCCATTTATCAACAGCACCCAGAAACGCCGCCGGCTTTGCTGGGCCCAAGCTCATCTAAGATGGACTGATGCAAAGTGGAAAAGTGTTCTGTGGTCTGACGAGTCCACATCTCAAATTGTTTTTGGAAACTGTGGACATTGTGTCCTCCGGACCAAAGAGGAAAAGAACCATCCGGACTGTTATAGGTGCAAAAGTTCAAAAGCCAGCATCTGTAATAGTATGGGGGTGTATTAGTGCCCAAGGCATGGGCAACCTGCACATATGTGAAGGCACCATTAATGCTGAAAGGTACATACAGGTTTTGGAGCAACATATGTTGCCATCCAAGCAACGTCTTTTTCATCGACGCCCCTGCTTATTTCGGCAAGTCAATGCCAAGCCACATTCTGCACGTGTTACAACAGCATGGCTCCGTAGTAAAAGAGTGCGGGTATTAGGCTGGCCTGCCTGTAGTCCAGACCTGTCTTCCATTGAAAATGTGTGGTGCATTATGAAGCGTAAAATACGACAACGGAGACCCCGGACTGTTGCAAGCAAGAATGGGAAAGAGTTCCGCCTGAAAAGCTTCAAAAATGGGTCTCCTCAGTTCCCAAACGTTTACTGAGTGTCGTTAAAAGGAAAGGCGATGTAACACAGTGGTAAAAAGGCCCCTGTGCCAACTTTTTTGCAATGTGTTGCTGCCTTTAAATTCTAAGATAATGATTATTTGCAAAAAAAAAAATCAAGTTTCTCAGTTTGAACATTAAACATCTTGTCTTTGCAGTGTATTCAATTGAATATAAGTTGAAAAGGATTTGCAAATCATTGTATTCTGTTTTTATCTACAATATACATAATGTGCCAACTTCAATGGTTTTGGGTTTTGTACTTTCCATTTAACCTTCCCTCACTGAAGCCATTATTAAATTGTTCATGTTCTTTGACTAAACTACTTTCATATTGCTAAATGAAGCAAGTAACCTTTAATCATTAATTGTGGTCTGTCAATTATCCTGGGGGAAATCTAAAAGTTTCCAAGTTCTCACCAGTACCATTAAATTGAGTGGTGTGTGAGAAATCTGGATTTGAAGCAGTTACAATTTCACATGTAAGAGCTCTCATTTCAAAGTGGTGCAATCAATTAGTTATGAGGGTATATTCCACTTACAAAGCAAATGAAGAACTGTTTTGTGTGTCAGCATTCATTTGTACCATGTACTTGCATTAAATTCTGCTTGAATGAATGACTCCTTGGAGACACAGGACTAAACTACCAGAAAATGTCTGTATATACAGTGTATGTATATACAAGATAAAGTGCTGTGAAAAAGTATTAATTAATAAATATTATTATATTATTATAGAATTAAGTAAAAAATGAACTCATAACTTAAAAGCTGCATTTTGTATTTACTCGGGTCATCTTTGTCTAATATTACAATTTGTTTGATGATCTGAAATATTTAAGTGTGACAAAAATGCAAAAAAATAAGAAATCAGGAAGGGGGCAAATACTTTTTCACAGCACTGTATACAGTTGTATGAAAAAGTTTGGGCACCCCTGATCAAAATTTTTGTTACTGAGAAGATTTAAGCAAGTAGAAGATGAACTGATCTCTGGCATTAATTTAAAGATGCAACACTTTCTTGGACATTTTAAGCAGTAATGGTGTATTACTTTTGTTTTGCACAATTCTAGATCAAAAAAAGAAAGGAAATTAGCACCGTGCAAAGGTTTGGGCACCCCAAAAGATTTGAGCTGTCAGGTTACTTTGACGATCGTCTCAGATCATATTTTGCTTGTTAGGGCTATGGCTTGTTCACAATCATCGTTAGGAAAGGCCAGTTGATGCATATTTCAAAGTTTATAAATACCCAGACTCCTCTAACCTTGGCCCAACAATCAGAAGCCATAGAGTCCTCTATGCAGCTGTCTAGCTCTCTGAAAATGAGAATAATTCATGCCCACAAAGCAGGAGAAGTCTATAAAAAGATAGCAAACGTTTTTAGGTTGCAATTTCCTCAGTTCATAATGTAATTAAGAAATGGCAGTCACCAGAAACCGTAGAGGTCAACTTGAGGTCTGGAAGATCAAGAAAACTTCCAAAGAAAACTGCTCATCGGATTACTAGAAAGGTAAATCAAAACACCTGTTTGACAACAAAAGACCTTCAGTAAGAATTAGCACAGCATGGAGTCATGGTGCACTGCCCTACGGTTCAGCGACACTTGCGCAAATATGACCTTCATGGAAGAGTCATGAGAAGGAAACCTTTCCTGCATCCTCACCATGAAATTCAGAATCAGAAGGTTGCTAAGGAACATCTGAACAAGACTGATGCATTTAGGAAACAAGTCCTGTGAATTGACGAAGTAAACCCTTCGAGCGCCGAATACATTTTCAAGGAATTAAAAATGTAGTTATCCTGAGCTGTTGAAAACCTATCATGTAGCAACTTTTTTAACAGGTTGCCACATGATAGGTTTTCAACAGCATCTGACTTTGATATCTTACAACATTGGGCAAATATAGTTGCCCATGGTGCTGAAAGGGTTAAAATCAATGTCTTTGGCTGCAAATGAGCAGGGGCATGTTTGGAGAAAAAAACATACTGAATTTCACAAAAAGATCACCTCTCTCACTGTCAAGCACATGGTTGGATTAATCCTGCTTCGGGCTTGTGTTGCAGCCAGTGGCACGGGGAACATGTCACGGGTCCAAGGAAGAATGGATTCAATTAAATTTCAAAACATTCAGGAAGCAAACATCACACCATCTGTAAAAAAGTTGAAGATGAAAAGAGGATGGCTTCCACAACAGGATAATGATCCTAAACACACCTCAAAATCCACAACTGATTACCTCAAGAGGTGCAAGTTGAAGGTTTCACCATTGCCCTCAAGGTTTCCTACCTCAAAATCATTGAAAATCTGTGGATGGACCTCAAAAGAGTAGTGCATGCAAGGCAGCCAAAGAATCTGATAGAACTAGAAGCCTTTGAAAAAGAATAATGGGCAAAATCCCCCCAAAAAGAATTCAAAAACTCTTAGCTGGCACCAAAAAGTGTTTACAAGCTGTGATACTTGCCAAAGGGAGTGTTAATTAGCAATGACCATGCAGGGTGCCCAAACTTTTGTTTCGGACCATTTTCCTTTTCTGCCATTTTGAAACTGTAAAAAGATGGAAATTAATATTAAAAAGTAATCTTGCCTAAAATATAAGGTAAATGTGTCCTGATAGCAGTCATCTTTTACTCACTTGGCTATTCACAGTAACAGAAATTTTAATCTGGAGTGCCCAAACTTTTGCAAACGACTGTATGTATACACACATTCACACCCACACTACCCATCCAAAAAAAAAAAAAAAAAGAAAGAGACACATTCTTTGATCCCGGGGCGCATTTGTCATGGTATTATTTCAACAATCTTATACAATGTCATCGTTAATTTCCAACCAGATTTCCATTCATTTTTGGCTGAGAAATTGAACTGACGATGGGTGTCAAACCACGGTTAAGTCTTCTCCAGCACATCCTAAACACTTTCAGTTGGTTAAGGTCTGGACTCTGAGGTGCCCATTTCTTGTGTGCAAATAAGTCCTCCTGCTCCATGAACAACTCATTCACAATTTAAGACTGATGAGTCCGGGCATTGTTATCCTGGAATATGTGTATGACATCAGGGATCAAAAAGTCCACTGATGGGTTACTGGTTATTCAGTGTATTTCGACAGTCATATGAATTCATTTTATTGCTGCTGAGCAGTGCTGAGCCTCGGCCTGACACACTGGAGCAATCCCAGATCATAACACGGCCTCCAGAGGCTTGTAAAGAGGGCACTATGCATGAATGCAATATGCACTGCTTCATGGGCTTTCTTTCCTACCCTGATGTGTCCATTACTCTGGTATAGGATAAATCAGGACTCGGATGACCACATGACCTTTTTCCATTGCTTCTTAGTCCAATAATCATGCACCCTTGCAAACAGAACTTTTTTCCTCAATTAGCCTAACAAGTAGCTTACTAGTGGCCACGTAGTTTTTAAAAAAATATTGTATAAATCATGTTTGAAGTAAACCCATTTTATGCATGGACCCAGCATTTTTAGGAGCTCAAAAGTAATCGGAGAAACTGATATAATCAGTAATTAAATAGTCATTTTTATGCCCCCGCCTCAAATGAGCGGGGGGCATTATGTCGACGCCCCTTAGGTCTGTCCATCTGTCCGGCCGTTAACTTCTCGTTTCCGTGCAATAACTAAAGAACGCCTCGTCCGATCCATCTCATTTCTAAGTGGTGTATGAGGGGTGGTAGAGGAAGGTTTCTTTCAAAACAAGAGCCGATATCCAATATGGCCGGTACGGCAGCTATCATGATTTCAGTTTCTACGCAATAACTAAAGAACGCCTCGTCCGATCCACCTCATTTCTTGGTGGTGTAAGCAGGGTGGGTAGAGGAAAGTTCCTTTTGAAAACTTGGGCCATGCGATATCCAATATGGCCACTACGGCAGCCATCTTGATTTCAGTTTCCACGCAATAACTAAAGAACTCCTCATCTTTATTTGAAAACCAGTTTTCTTTTAACATGTTTAACTTTCAGTATTATTCATTCTCACTATTCCCCAAGCTAAACTAGCAACTTATTCAATCTTAACCCCAATTAAACATACGGGCAGGGGCAAATGCCACGCTCTGCATTGCTCTTGTTAATACTCAGTGGAATACCCTTTGCAGACAATGACTGTCTCAAGTCTGGAACCCATAGACATCTTCAGATGCTGGGTTTCATCCCAAGTTATGCTCTACTCAGCTTTCACTGCAGCTGTCTTTAGTTTTCGCCTTGTTGTTGAGATGTTTTGCCTTCAGAAAGAGAAATTCATGCTCAATTGGATTTCAGCCATGATTGACTTGTCTTTGGTAAAACATTCCACTTCTTTGCCTCTGTAAATTTTGGTTTGTTTATGCAATATGGACCCAACTCTCCATCCATCCGCACAGTAATAGTTTCCCAATTCGTTACGATTTACTTGGCTGAATCTAAGCACATAATATAGCCCAATACAATTCAGAATTCATCCACCAGCAACAGACAACAGTCTCATGACCAGTAGATATAAGGGAACTCGCTCAATTAGCAGCCATACATACTCGCACAGGACCAATCTTCATACAAAACCCAAAGCCAGTGAAGTTGGCACGTTGTGTAAATTGTAGATAAAAACAGAATACAATGATTTGCAAATCCTTTTCAACTTGTATTCAATTGAATACACTGCAAAGACAAGATGTTTAATGTTCAAACTGAGAAACTTGATTTTTTTTTGCAAAAAATCATTAACTTAGAATTTAAAGGCAGCAACACATTGCAAAAAAGTTGGCACAGGGGCCTATTTACCACTGTGTTGCATCGCCCTTCCTTTTAACGACACTCAGTAAACGTTTGGGAACTGTGAAGACCAATTTTTGAAGCTTTTCAGGTGGAACTCTTTCCCATTCTTGCTTGATGTACAGCTTAAGTTGTTAAGTCCGGGGTCTCCGTTGTCGTATTTTACGCTTCATAATGCGCCACACATTTTCAATGGGAGACAGGTCTGGATCACAGGCAGGCCAGTCTAGTACCCACACTCTTTTACTACAGAGCCATGCTGCTGTCACACTGCAGAATGTGGCTTGGCATTGTCTTGCTGAAATAAGCAGGGGAGTCCATGAAAAAGACGTTGCTTGGATGGCAACATATGTTGCTCCAAAACCTGTATGTACCTTTCAGCATTAATGGTGCCTTCACATATGTGTAAGTTGCCCATGCCTTGGGCACTAAACACCCCCATACCATCACAGATGCTGGCTTTTGAACTTTGCGCCAATAACAGTCCGGATGGTTCTTTTCCTCTTTGGTCCGGAGGACACGACGTCCACAGTTTCCAAAAACAATTTGAAATGTGGACTCGTCAGACCACAGAACACTTTTCCACTTTGCATCAGTCCATATTAGATGAGCTTGGGCGCAGCTAAGCCGGCGGTGTTTCTGGGTGCTGTTGATAAATGGCTTTCGCTTTGCATTGTAGAGTTTTAACTTGCACTTGCAGATGTAGCGACGAACTGTAGTTACTGACAGTGGTTTTCTGAAGTGTTCCTGAGCCCATGTGGTGATGTCCTTTACACATTGATGTCGGTTTTTGATGCAGTACCGCCTGAGGGATCGAAGGTCACGGGCATTCAATGTTGGTTTTCGGCCTTGTCACTTACGTGCAGTGATTTCTCCAGATTCTCGGAACCTTTTGACGATATTACGGACCGTAGATGATGAAATCCCAAAATTGTTTGCAATTGCTCGTTGAGGAATGTTGTTTTTAAACTGTTCAACAATCAGCTCACGCATTTGTTCAATAAGTGGTGACCCTTGCCCCATCCTTGTTTGTGAATGACTGAGCATTTCAGGGAAGCTGCTTTTATACCCAATCATGGCACCCACCTGTTCCCAATCAGCCCGTTCACCTGTGGGATGTTCCAAATAAGTGTTTGATGAGCATTCCTCAACTCTCAGTCTTTTTTGCCATTGGTGCCAGCTTTTTTGAAACATGCTGCAGGCAACAAATTCCAAATGAGCTAATATTTGCAAATAATTAAAATACTTTTGGTCCTTAAAAATGGGCGGACCTCAGAAAAAAATGCCATAATTGCGCCACTGTCCACTCAATTTCAGATGAGTTAACCCTCAAACTGAAGCAGTATGTCTTCACTTCACAGTAAATTAAAAAAAAAAAATCAACTCCAATATACAATGGTCAACAGATAAAATAATACTGTAGTCAATTTCCAAATTTTTATAGCTTTGTGCCTCAGCAATTTTTTTCAACTCGTATAAAGCAGGAATGCCATCAAAAATAATTAATGTATTTAATTTGTACTAAAGGACTGGTATATATTATTTATTTATTTAAAAGGGACAGCGCATATTAATATACATTAGACATTTAAAAATGCGGTTTGTAGCCATACACTAATTTCCAACCGTGGTACCTTAGCAGGCTGATGTAAAAAACAGCTCAGTAAGAGCAAAACACACAATACAAGACATATATTACATAAGAAAGAGAAACAAAAAAAAAAAAGAAGTAAAAATAAAATCAGAGACAAGTTTATACAATGAAAAAAAGGTCATGATAGTTTAAGTGGAACAATGTAGGGGCAGTTATATGCGAGTAGAAGATAATGCGTAAAGAAATAAAGTGTAGAGTGCATATTTAAGGTGCCATGGGCTGTGCAGCATGTTCAACATACTGCGCTCATGTGTGAATGTGCTGCAAATAATATATTCAGAAGCACATCACTGGGCAGAGTGATTTAAGTGAAGAATGCACAGTTTTGAGAAGGACATTGGTACGTGGGAACCAGGATAAGGCGGCATGGAGGCAGGTGGATTTGCCGATGAAGAACTGGGAAATGTAGACTGCATGACACGCCAACCTCCAGGAGCATCAGGAAGTCATTCAGAGGAAATGAGGGAACTCCAGCACAGATCCAATCTCCCATGGAACACTCCGGAACTGCACGGCAGATAAGGAAGCAAAGAGCCTCTTGATGCACATGACCTTTCGGGGGGGAAAAGGGGGGAGGGGTCCCTTCATTCTGATTGGATGGTGTACAATTCTCCTTAATCTCTGAGCCACTTCTCATATAATATTGATGGCCCGATTTATTCGGTTTATGAAGATAAAGGTCACCCATTCTCAAGCTCGCTGGCAGAACCTCTGCTATCCTACAGGGTCAGCTCAGGTCTTCCATGGTGAGATGGCTTAACAAAGCCAAACATTTGTAAAGAGGGAATTTTAAATGCTGGTACGGAAAGTTCAAGGCCTTATGAGATGAACTGCAGAGGGTATGAAAGATACTCATTGGACCAAGACTACCTAGGTGCTTTTATTCATGTTCTTAAAAACAGAGAAATCAACACAGAGGGGAAGAGACAGATTACCTCAATCAGTTAAGCTTTTATGACGAATGTGCTAAATATCTCATTTTTGTGGGGATAATTTACTGGCACTCATTCATATAAGTTAGCTTTCATATTTTGTACCTGTATTATATAACTTGTAATAATGAATACATGCAAGTAAACAGCATAACATCAGAACAAGTTGCAAAGAAAACAGCACGCTGGCATGATTTACGACACAAAGCATACAGTTCATGTCCTCAGAAAATTGGACAGCGTTTCCTAAAAGAGTAACAGAACAAAGCCGCCCCCAGACTTTCATCTTAGAGCTCCGGTCAGCGGGGGGTGGGGGTGGGAGAACACTGTGGTTACTCCATCTCTGCAGTGTGTGAGTATGCGAGTATAAGCCTTGCTTATCATTGGTTAGGCAGCCAGGCGGTTTGAGAAGTGCAGTTGTCCGTCAAACTGTTCCCAGTGAATATGAAGTCTCTGTCAGAGAGGCTTCTGAGATATTTCAGATCACTCCCTCACTTACAAAGCTCATGCCAGTGACTTTTACAGTTGGGCATCTATTTGAAAAAAAGGGGAAAAAAAACTCTCCACCAGGATCCACAGATTTTAGAAAACACACCAGCATGTTGCGAGGGAAGAGCATAGACCTTGAGCTGTTCACTATACTACCTCCATCTACCTGTACGTGCAGTAGCTTTCAGCATAAGCTGCACAAAGAGTAGGCGATATTTATTAACTCCAGTGATTAAAATATCTTCAAGAAAAGACTAAAGAGATTCACTTACGGGCTTTATTTCACGCCATTTTATTGATTTTTCTCATTCTTTTTACAGACATGGTTGATCTCAGTGCTCTTAGTGAACGCTGCTTGATGACAACAAACCTATGAATCAAGTAAGGGTCATTACTATTGTGACCTTGTAAAAGTTTTGTAGCAGTAGAAATATTTTGTGCATGTGTGAAAATGTTTGAGCACATAGACATAACTTGCATGTGTAAAAAATGTTCTGTGCACAGATATAATCTGCAAATGTGGGGGAAAAAAAAGTTTTGTAGGTGGAGAAATATTTTGTGAATGTGTAAAAAACTTTTGGGCACAACAATATAATCTGCATGTGTAAAAACTTTATGTAGCTGCAAAAATACTATGTATGTGTAATTAAAATTTGTGCAGGAATATTTTAAACAGTGTGGTTTCACAAAGTCTGAGAGATGGACACTCAAATTACCCATGTAAGACTGCGACACCGAAGTTACAAACTCTCAAATTTGGAATCATAAGCACAACTTTTGACCCAAATCTGAACCCTGACGCTGACCAGCCAATCAGCACGCTGCCCACTGACAATCCAGTCAGAGATAGTCAAAGTGCCAAATCAGGGGTCAAAATTTTCAAGTGAGTTACCGAGAGAAAGACAAGGCTTGACATTGCCTTCTTGTCATTTTGGTCCGCTAGTTGAAATAATAAAAATGTCGTGCGACAAGATGCTCCACAAACAAGGGAAAGAATCCAAAAATCTTTCTTTTAAAAATAAGATTTCGAATTGCAAAACAGAGCTGTGGATCTGGAATAACTGGAGCAGCCTGCTGATGCTTGGGTAGTTTTGAGTGAATGTCAGCTTCTTTCTCTTCCTTTACTTAGCTGCACTCAAGTCTGTCAATTCTGAATAAAGAAAGCCTTGCTTTGGGCACGTGTAATCCCCCCCCCCCACACTAAACTTGGCAAATTGCATTTGGTCGATGTTCTGAGTTTCTTCGCTGTAATGCTATCTCTTTACAAAAGTTAGCTGGCTGACTGGCTCACTCTTTGATCTGCTTTGTGAAATTCTGCCCTATTCATGAATACCTAAAAGGTAACTAGAGCACTCGGCAACCGAGTACATGTATCCCCCGAAGGCCCCAGATGGTCCCAGAGTACCCAAAATCAATAGGTGTCGTGAGCTTACCATAATACATGTCCCTGCAAAATTTGAAAAGAATCGGTGCACTTATGTGGGCTGTAGAGTGTTCACAAGAAAATCTCTGCGGACGCGGACGCGTGACGAGGCCAAATCCATAGTATCCTCCATACTCGCTCGGGGGATACAATAATGGACCATATAGCCACATAGAAGGAAGCCTTAATATTTCTAATTCACACTAGGGTAGGAGTTCCATAACAGATTTCAGAACGCAGCCATTCAAAATGAATTGAAGGCTTGCTCAGCATTCTAACCTCTGAAATTTAGTCTTTAAGAACAGATGGCTACCATTCAGTTCTTAGTCCGTCATGGCAAATGCTAGCATCAGACGAGTCTTACACAAAGGAGCCAGCTAACCTTTGTAAACTTATATAGAAATACAGATCATCCTCCAAATGGAATTCACCTTGAGGAGAGGAGGAGGGGAAAAAAAAAAACCAGGATAGCCAACTCATGCCCATCAACAGTCTCAGTTTCACAAAGCTTTCATTATTCAAAATTGGCAGACTTGAGTGTGGCTAAAAAAAAGAAGACAGGCTACAAACATTCCTAGATATACAACCCTCAACAGGCAGTTCCAGTGATCCCTCATTCACTACACGGTTTTACAACTCAGAATCTTTTATACACATATAATTATAAATAAAATGATATGTGTGCACATAAGTTTCACACATGCACAAATTACAGTGTTTTTACTTGTAAAAACAAATTTCTTCCACACACTCCTTTCTCTTGCCCCCAAAAATTCAAAAATTTCCAGAAATCCCTAAATTGCAAATGGTACCAGATTAGTAGCCACTCAATGCACCAACAAAATTTGGTAAAGACATATTGAGCGGCTTCTGACTTATGGGCCAAAAATCCTTTGGGAAAATGCTTTGGGAATGCCGACACAGACGCCGATGCTCACAGGAACTGAGCCAAAACAATCTCTGGAGGGATATATACAGTATTTATTTCTATAGTAATGTTTTTACAAGCTGAAAATATTAATGACTCTTGGTTGATTTCATACACACTGGTTTCCTATCCATCACTTTGTCAATAGTTATGGGGCACAAACAAACAAGGATAATAACTAAATCAATAATGTGACTACTCGGTACTGAAAATAAATAAACAAGATGAGCCTTTTATTTTGTGTGAAACTGCCACACGGCATTCCCGTTTGCCTGTCTATCACTACAAAACTTGCAGAGTTGTTCCTGACATATGCCGTATTTTGTGTACACTCTGCTCTCCTGCACTCCATGACTGTGTTAAAAAAGTGGGTCACCAAAGTGGCGACACCAAAGATAAGTAAAGGACACATGGGTGAAAAAGTCCCAGACGCCGGCAAGGTTTTCAGGTCAAGGAGATTGACGGCTCCCCAAACTGGAACATTTCCTCATCGTATAGGTCTTCTGGGAGCTCTTCCTCACCATCAGCGAAGAAAGTGGGGAACGGGGGATTACGCAGGGCCTCCAAACGTGTGGGCAGGACTGTGTCTCGCACCTGGGGAGAGCAACAAGAACATCGTACCTATGCAACTGCAATGTAATCACAACATTCCAGTAGAACCATTATGTCACAGGATGCTTAAATGCAAGAATAGCAGCCTTGCCAAGGATACAGCAGAAATAACCATAACAAGTCGACATGGTCAACAACATCCCCCGCCAATCGTGTGCTTCTTATTTTCGAACTGCATTAAGGCCTTTATGGTCTGAAGCTACACACCAAATTTGGTTACTGTATCTGTAGTAGTTTCTCTCGGACGGACAGACGGACGGACGCACGGAAGGACGGACGGATGTCAAACCTATATCTCCCTCCCACTTAGTGTTGGCGGGGGATAATAACTCTGTAGAAAATGGCGGTACGAATCTGGTTTTCGAACTTCACATGGGTAATCATGTCATAAAGCTACACACCAAATTTGGTAATCCTAGCTACAATAGTTTTTGTGTAAATGTGTCTCCATTTCAGACGGACAGACGGAAGGACGGACGGACGGAGGTCAAACCTATATCCCCAATAATACCACAACCAGGGCACTGCCTGCAGCAATCTAAACTCTAAAACTACTTGGCTCTAGGGCAGTGTTTCTCAAACCTCTCCTGGAGGACCACCTGCCCTGCCTGTTTTAGATCTTTCCCTGCCCCAGCACAGGTGATTCAAATAATCAGGATGTTACCAATCAGCTTTAGAGGGTCAATAACGAGCTGATCATTTTAATCACCTGAGCTAAAACAGGGAAAGATCTAAAACATGCAGGAAAGGTGGTCCTCCAGGAGAGGTTTGAGAAGCACTGCTCTAGGGGACTTCTATCAATTCAAAAATAAAGTCCAGTCTAATGGCAAAGTTTACTTATCTTTTTTGTGGGCTTTCACGTGACAGTTGTCAGTAAATGCAAATAAGCCTTGCACTTCATTTCAGACAGGCAACAAAATGGGTTGAACAAAAACATTTACATTTTTTAAATGTCACTTTTTTCGGATAGCTTTTCAGTCCGTTACTCATCAGCTGTCACCTTACATTAACTGCCAATCAGCCATTTCCAAGTTAAGTCAACTGAAGATCAGCAGATAAAAGTAACCACTGATGTTAAGTACATGTGACTGGAATTTTAGCAACATTCACTGATCACCGTTCTGACGACAGGCCTGAATACAAGACATCAGACATGTGTGCAGCCTTCATCAAAGGAATCCCACTATCAAAGGGGTAAGTCCTGGAGCAAGTATGCCAGCAACACAAGAACTCACAAAGTGCACCGTTTGCTTCTTTTGTCTGTTTTTGCACTACTCTGCTTCTTTCATGTCATTAATTGGCTGCAGTCCACAAGCCGGGTTTCCAAGGCTGATATCAGCCAGTTGAATGGAAACTCACACAAGCCTGCAGATAACTAATGCCATTCAGGGTTTGCCTTCGAGATCCCGGCTATTGACCGACGCACTGAAATCCAGAGAACTACGGGCTTTTGAAAGCAAAGCTCCCCAGACAGACTGCCGTCCTAATACTGAACCTCAAAACTGCGTGGAAAGCCCATGAGACTGAAATCTTAGAAAACAAACCTACTGTCCCAAATAATCATTAAACGACTGAAACAAAATCAGAAATATACTCAGCTCTCCTTTTCAATGTCCCATTTTAATTCTTTTTCTAATTAGTCCCCAAAATTCATGTTAGAAGAACAGAGGCGTTCCATTATTCCAGTGTCAGCATAATGCCTGCCATAAGCCTTTTCTGCACATCATCACCTTAGGGTGGTGGGGGAAGGCTGGCAGTTGATTGAAAAACTGCTTTTTCTGCGTAAAATATTTACATCTATGATAAGCAGAGCGACTCCCTATAACAGGGGCATCCTGCTGGGACGGGGTGCGAGTGACCCGCCCAGTCTCTGCGCTTCATACCACTCTGATCCTCATCTCCTAATTTGTTTTCCTCCTCTACGCAAGGGCAAGCCGTCATTTTAGGGCAGACTCTGAGATTGCACTGGATCCGAGGTGAACAAAACCGCTGCAAAGGCTTATGAGTTACCAAGTCAGTCATCAGTGACAGCAAGACAGGAAAAAGAAAGAGAGCAGCAAAGATGCAGCCGGACTCAGAGCTCCATCCAGACTGCAGCCCAGCCTACATTGGGCCAAGACTCATGCTGTAGCCTTGTTTGTCATGGGGAATTAAAAAAAGCAGAGACAGAATAGGTGTTGTATGGCTGCTGTGGTGAGGAGGACAGGGAGCCCGCAGAAGAGGGGGAAGGGGGGAGATCACAGTTTGAGACTTACTAATGATTGTTTTATGCACAAGTTCTGAATGTTATATAACTTGGTAACTCCTGATACACAGGCTAAATACCAATTACATAGCCTGACAATGATAACTCATGGCTCCTAGGCCACGAGTAAACAAAAGTTTGTCTAACTGGGGAAGTAGCAGGAGAAATGTAATTGAAGCATCATATTTTTTATTTTACAGCATTCTGAAAGAACTGTGTACCATCCATTTCAGCTCCATGTCTGGAGTACATTCATTAAAGCTGACTGGTGGGTCTCTTTCCTGTTTTCTGGTAATTGGCATGCCAACTGATCCAGAAACCTTCTATCTAGGGCAGAGAACCGATGCCAACACCTGCACCTGGTAGACCGTGGCCCAATGCTCACCGGATTCTATTATCGGTCACTTTACTGTTTAATGTATTCCCTGATTCACAACCAGTTTTCACAGGTCACTAGGAGCGAGTGCTACAATTTGCTATTTTAGCTGCAGCAGCAAGCTGTGAGGAAGCCAGGGTTAGAGATTTGTATTGCGACTGAACAACATTTACTGACATAAAAGGATGCCTGAAACCCAACAGCAAAAGCAACATTATTTCCAAGGTTATGAGAGAGTTTACTCAAAGAACTTGACAAAACCAATTAAATCCTGACTGATGACTGAAGTCCCTGAGGTCAGAGTTTCCGCTAGGGTTATTTCTTTCCAGTCAAAGTGTTCGGACGGGATTCATTTTGCTGGTCATATAAAGAAAAAAAAATCCAGTCAATATGTAGAAAGGTGTCCATAATTTATTTTACGGGAAAATGCAAAAACTCCAGCTGGTCCTAAATTGAGGTTACGAAAGATATCATTCTTAATCGTTTATTGAATCCCTTTCTGCATGTTTTACTTTCACATTACTTCAAATACAAGAATGTTTTAAATTGGTCATGAAATCATCAATTGATAATATTAAGCCGACAGGATGAAATACGAGGGCTGATTTTGCTATTGCACTACTTACCATCTTGTAAATTAAAAACTCTTCAAGCCAACCAGCGCCGTGAGGAACTTTTTTTTGAGGTAGTCAAGTGAGGCATGACCTCAAATCCAAGTCCTTTTTATGGGAGGGGGGTGGTGTGTATAAATACCCACTTTAACAATGTAGTGTAACCAGAGCACCTGGTGTAAAGCACCGTACAGATTCCATAATGAATAAAAGAAGTTAAAGAGGCATTCATTCACAGACTCAATCGGGAAACTTCAGTGGCTAGACTGAGTAGCATAGCTTTATGTAAGCCATGCAATTGTGATGCCAATAAAGTTATTCTTAAATTGTATTGCAATCAAGCTAGAAATATAATATTATGAGTTTATTGTCAATATATTGTCTTCAGAGATAATTGTCATGGTCTTTTGCCTTGTTAGCTGTAGGTAATGGGCATTATCTGACACACTGTATGGAAAAAATTTGGCCAAAAAAGGATAGACCTTACGTCTTGGCAAAAAATAAATAAAAATATCAGGACATTTTCAGTAATGTTTACGGACAGTTCCTTCAACAAAAAAGGGAAGAAAATTCTGCACAATTTACAGTGCACCTTCTGTACAATTTTACGAATACCTCCGTTGATCATTAAAAAAAAAAAGAATAGCAATACAGACACTTCTGTCAATCTGAGACTGTAGGTTCTGTATATTTGCAGTACATGCAACGTACATTCATGGATTCCTATGATCACCCAATACAGAACATTTTGTGTCTGGAGGCCCTCAGTACATGTTCTGGAGCATTAACGCATTCCTCTGCTCAACCAATAAAGAGAATTCTGTATATAATGACACTGTTCTCCTTATATTTAGGTTACTGGCCAAATGAAGTTTTTTTCATTTTTCCAAAACGATTTCTTCACAGCTAACAGCACACCTCTCTAAAAGCATCACTTTCTTCTTACTTCCATAAAATTTAAATTAATCAATTTACTAACTAGCTAGCTAAATGATCTATTAGGCCATACAGTCAACCTGAATGGGATCCAAGGCAAGTTTCTCTAAATTTGAAAGTCAAATGGATGTAACATTAATTTACCAGAATGGGAAGTAAAGTAAATCATAAAACTGCGGAAATGTTAAATAACGATATAAAGGTTATCAATGTTACTTAGTTTCAATGACATTGTAACATGCTATGATTTGACTGGTGTGAAACCAAAATGCAGCTAGTTTCCCTTGGCCTAGTCCTGGCGCTCCGGCACTGGCATGACCATAGCCTTATCTGATTGATAAATCCAACAGTTTTTTTTTTTTCGTCGAGTGATGCCAACTTTGCCTGGCGGTGATACAGTGTTTCAGCATAAATTTATTGAGCAACATTTAGAGGGGCGTTGTTCCATTAATTGTAAAATACTCCCTGAGAAATGGAGATGACATGGCAGCAATAACACTTAATTCCCGGAACTGTTAAACAAACTGAATTTATTGAAGAGACAGCTACGGTCCTTCAAAAACTGGGGATACCTGACTACCCTTGGGGTCTGGGAGCAAACGCCACAGTAGCCAACCAAGAAAATAGGCTGCACAAACTACAGGGAAGCAATATATCCTTTCCTTTGAGGCTACGGACATGCTTTTTCAGGGCCGCCACCAAATTATTACCAATAATATCGATTCTCATGAAAACACTATTTCCAAAGTGCTCATGCTTTAGTCAGCCAAGGGTAAAATCCCAGAAACAATGACACATTAAACAAATAATTGAAAAAGACCGACTAATAACAGCAAATAAGTAGCGTATTTTGGGCTCTTGATTTTGATTAATATAGGTGTGGGAAAGAGAATACTTCTAGGGCAAACAGCCAGTGCCATGGATGCCCAGGAGTATGAAGGTAATGCCCCTTCTAAAATTAACGACCCACATGGATAGTGTTGTATGCCCTGTTTTGATCTTGCCATTATGCTGTTCAAAGAAAGTAAACAAATTTTCTCATTTAAAACAAACCTGGCTGCATTTAATACAGCTAGTTAAACCAATGTTTCCCGGTGTCTTTGACATCACCCAGGACATCAACAGTACAAGGAGATTTCAACCACTCACACAAATGTAAAGTACACATTAACACATTCAGCCAACCAGTCAACTAACTCAAGGTAATAATCAACAAAATGAGACCAGCACATGCAACTGAACAGTGTAAGCTACCCACAGTTAATAACGCCCTGTAAGGTTGCGTAAGCTACACACAGTTTGTAACGCCCTGTAGGGTTGCGTAAGCTACACACAGTTTGTAACGCCCTGTAGGGTTGCGTAAGCTACACACCGTTTATAGCGCCCTTTAGGGTTGTGTAAGCTACACACAGTTTATAACACCCTGTAGGGCTGTAACTTGGTGGTGATCCACTAGGCGTGAAATTGAAAAGAAACAAGACAAGATTGCAGGTAATGCTAAATTTCATTAACTTGTAACCTTTTCCCTTGGTCAGTTGAGCCGAATCTTTAAAAAGTTAACAGTACTATCCATCTCAGGTACTTGCTAACCAATTCACTGAATGTTTATTGACTGCTGACTGAGGTGCTTCAATCTTTCAATTCCATTAAAACTGCACTTCTACTTAAAAAAAGATTAATGATACCAAACTGCCTTGGACCAAAGTTCTCAGCCATGATGCTATTTCAAGCACCAGAGCTTAAAAACTTCAACAATTAACATAACAAAACATAACATAAATGGGGAGAACAGGCCGTTCAGCCCAACTACGCTCGCCAGTTTTTTTATACTATTGTGAATATATCCCTTCAGATACTCAATGACTCAATGGTATCTAGCTTTAAGTCAAGCCTGCTCTTGAAAACCCCCAAGGTCTCTGCCTCAACAACATGGTCAGGCAAGCCATTCCACATTGAAATTACTCTTTGGGTGAAGAAATATTTCCAGATATCAGTGCTAAATTTACCTTCGGTCAACTTCCATTTGTGACACCGAGTTCTACTCACAACACTTGGTCGAAGGAATTATAATTAAGGAGTTGCAGGCTCTAAAGGCTGGTTTAAGGTTTGATAGCGATTAAAATGGAAACAATAACAATTAATATTACGAAGCGCTCACATCCAAAAATAAATCAATAAATAAATAAAAATCAATCAATTTTTTTGGTAACCATTCAATGAAAAGTTTTAATAAATTGCAGTTTTTTTTATTTTTATGTGTTGATTATACATAGAATAGAATGCAGTTAACGCACCACTAATTACGGCCTTAGTGCCCAACATTTTGGCCGGGACGCCCCAGAAAATTTATCAAAGGCCAAAGGGACTTAATTCCAGGCCTCTAGGCTTTGTCTGAAACATACATTAGATATTTTAAATTTACCACTGGATTTCACAAGGATGTGAAAGTTGTTGACTAGATCAAGAGCAACAGGGTTCAGTAGGTAAAAGCATCTATGAGATTTTGAATGTAGAGTGTTCAGACCTCTTCAAGCCATATTTTCACCTTTGCTTTGCAATGCAATTGTACATTTATTTTTTTTTAAGTGTTAAGCACTCAACCAAAGAGAAGGCATTACATCACATCAGGTTTGAATAAACAGAATAATAAACAAAGTTTCTTATAATCCAATAGGTGTCCCTGTCTTCTTCTGTTCTCAGAGTACATATGTATGCTTTTCCTGAAGAAAGAAATGAGAAAGAATCCATACCATTTTAAGTCATGGACACATTTTTTTTCCATGTAAAGAAATTCAAAACAAGTTATTCTTATGAGCAGAGATGAGTTTTTAGAGGTTTATTCAATGTAGGGAGGTGGTCTTCAATATCAAATTATTCTGTAGCACAACTGCACAACTTGCTAATTTGGAGGGAAAGGAGCCGCCAACCCCAATCTTTAACTCAAAATATCAAAAAAAGTCAGGGGTAGCTAGGGCCAGGCATTTCAGTTCTGGATATGTTCCTCCGGGACAATAATTCATTGAAGTATTCCAGTCTTTATGGAGCACAAAATGATGAAAGGGAAGGCAACACAGACAACTCACTAACACGATCTGCTAAGCCTGAAATGTGTCTGTTCCCAGGATAAAACAGCTCACAGGCAGGAGTGACACACAGCATTTAAAGCTGGAAATACAGAGTGAAAACAAAACGGTGGACTTGTCTTGTCACCCCCACTGCACATCAAGACAAACGGTAATCCAACCCCGAAATAAACACTGTCATCTTAGCAGGGTCCTGACTCAGCCACTGAATGACTTCGAAAGGATACCGAGACAATTACACAGTTCGCTCAGCTGTAATGGTACACAGGAGCATGGGCTCAAATCCCCCGATCATTTCTGCCGTTGCTGGTTATTCAACCGTGCAGCAAAGTCCTTCAAAAGCGCTTAGCCGGGCACAAAAGTGCCGTGCTGGGGCAGTCTAAATTGGTTCGCCGAGTGGCTCGAAACACGTTTATCTTATTACAGCATGAAGACTAGACTAGTCATACTTGTACATTAGAGAAATAAACAATACAGCCAAAACATTAATCCCCTTTATTAAACACAAAAAAGACCAACTGCCCTGTAGCTCATAGGCCATTAATGCATTTTAAATATGAATTGCATTTATCATGGATAAGTAAAGTTTCTTGTTTACAGGATTTGATTTCTGATGCAGGTTCAAAACAGCCCTTTTAGCTCGGCAAGGAAGGCAACTTAACTGATCAATTGATCGACAGCACAATACCCATTTCGCTATATCAGCAATGACGTGATTGCTACTTCAGGAGATGTGGTTGCTCAAAGTTTTGACAAATGTGGATTTGGAACTAGACAGTTAAACTTTCAATTTAAGGATCTTCAAGTAATAGCCAGATGTTACTATATTCCTTTAATACTTAATTACATGCAAAATCATCTCCCTGGGAGATCAAAATATTCCCAATTGTAAGTAAACAGGGAAATTTTAATTAGAAAAACATTTTTTTAAAAATACAAAAACATGCAGAGCCCCAAGGAAGCTTCACACCAACTATGAAGTGAATCTGGCCAGCTGTTTCGGAGAAAAAGATTGTCAAAGATTTTGCCAAAAGAACACAATTAAGACCTATCCGCCGATGGGCTAATAATAAAAACTGGAGTGTTTATAAAATAAAATCATTGAAAAGACTTATTATAATGGGCGTGATAGTTTAGTGATTAGTCTTGGGCAATCTGGTATACTAAAGTCAGTGAGTGAGTCTTTATTTTTTAATGACACTTTCAACAATGTCAATATATAATTCATTCATTCCAACGGGCAACTTACAGTGTCTCCAATTAGCCTTGCATACATGTCTTCGGACTGTGGAAGGAAACTGGATTACACAGAGGAAACCCACATGAGCCCGGAAAGAACATGAACACTACACAGAAAGGCCCAAGGTCGGATTAGAACTCACAACCTTATTGTTATGATATATTTTAGTAAATTTCAACACCTTTGGCTGCATTACTATAATATCCGCCTGACACACTGAATATCTATCCATCCATTACCTAAATCACTTATTCCTCACCACGGTCGCAGTTGAGCTGGAGCCTGTCTCTGCTTACTATGGGCGAAAGGCAGGGACCCATCCTGGACAGCTCGCCAACCCATCGCAGGGCACACATACCATCCAAACACCAGTCACTTCCACACTTATACCTATGAGAGATCTAGTCTCCAATTAGCCTGATGGGCATGTCTTTGGACTGTGGCAGTAAACCAACGTACCCAAAGGAAACCCACGCGAACCTGGGGAAAGCATGCAAACTCCACACAGAAAGGTCTCAGGCTGGATCTTAAACACCCAACCTCATCATCATCATAGTTCTCCCTCTTTGGAAGGCTTATCTTTCCGAGGGTGTGCCTACTTTGTCTAGTAGACACTGAAGACTTGATTTATCCATCATCATTCTCCTGATCTGCTGGGTCTCCAATCTTAATTCCTTCTCCAATTTCGTCCATCTCAACGAACTTTACTCAAAGAGTCTGTTTCCTTAGATCGTCATTGCCCATTCTACAAATGTGTGCAAGATATTTTAGTTGTTGTTGTAGACAGAACACCCTGATTGGCTTCGTACCAGTAATGCTACGTAAATCTACGTACGTTGCCTCCTTGTGAGGCAACAGTGCTACCCACTGCGCCATCATGCCACCCCCAGTGTATTTTAGTACATTACAATACCTTTAGCTGTACTATAATCATACCCGCATGGTACACTAAACATTTCAACACATATTTGCAGGTGGAATCATATAATCAGTTCTTTCAGTTTAAGAAAATATAAGAGTCAGAAACCTGTCTACCATACAGCGTAAAAAATAAGAACTCAGCGTATAAATGCATAGTATAACTAACCTAGGAACAGGGTACCGGACTCAGTCATTTAAGCGTGAGCTACTCAGCTGATTGCTATTAAAGCAGCTTGTGCTGATGCAAATAATACAGCTAACATGATAAAACATCATGGAAATGAACACAAGGAAATTATAACATTACCTGGAATATAGTATGACATTGTTGGTCAAGTCGGCTTGACTTGAGACCGTAAGGGCCTGAGTTCAAGCCCCGGCCACGGCCTTCGCAGTGTGTTCTTGGGCAAAACACTTCACTCCCACACTCCATGCCTCACTCCACCCAGGTGTATAAATGGGTACCAACAAATAGTCAGGGAAACCTGACTAAGAGCTGGGGGGAGTACCTGCGTTGGACTGGCATCCCATCCAGTCGCTTCATGCCACAGAAACCGGGGTTAAGCCGATGGGCCGCGAGGCTCGAAACAGGCTTGCTTACTACTACTTCTACATATCATATATCACATACATATAGTCTATATATCATGCGGGAGGAGGAAAATTAGCAAGCGAGTTCAGCATGCATAATTATGCTTATAAGAGAGTTTCTTAAACATCATTTTAAGGGCATGATATGTTATTGACTCAACTCAAAACGGTTAGCTTATATCATTAAAAGTACACTGCGCAACAAAATATGAGATATTACTGCTTGCAATCATCAAAAAATCATGATTTATCATGGACTTACTGAACAGCTTGACCAGCCCAAAACCATTTAAAAATCATTCAAGGCAAAACTAAATCAATCCCACTATGTCAAAATGTACTGACCAGCCACTAGAGGAAGTAATTTTGTCACTTTTAGCCATAATTGTCCCCCGTCACCCCGCGGAACGGGGGACATACAAATGCTGTTCGTCCGTCCGTCCGGGAACAGTGTACTCGCAATAATTTTTGACAGCTTTGATGGAGGATCACCAAATTCACACCACATATGCCTCTCATGAAGGCCTTGCTCAAGTTCAATGATGATTGACCTTGACCTAGTTTTCAAGGTCACTGAGCAAAAACATGTGAAGAACACTGTACTCGCAATAACTTTTGACAGCTTTGATGGAGGATCACCAAATTCACACCACATATGCCTCTAATGAAGGCCTTGCTCAAGTTCAATGATGATTGACCTTGACCTAGTTTTCAAGGTCACTGAGCAAAAACATGTGAAGAACACTGTACTCGCAATAACTTTTGACAGCTTTGACGGAGGATCACCAAATTCACACCACATATGGCTCTCATGAAGGCCTTGCTCAAGTTCAATGATGACTGACCTTGATCTAGTTTTCAAGGTCACTGAGCAAAAACATGTGAAGAACACTGTACTTGCAATAACTTTTGACAGCTTTGATGAAGGATCACCAAATTCACACCACATATGCCTCTCATGAAGGCCTTGCTCTCGTTCAATGATAAGTGACCTTCTCTTAGTTTTCCAGGTCACTGAGCAAAAAGATGTGAGGAACACTGTATTCGCAATAACTTTTGACAGCTTTGATGGAGGCTCACCAAATTCAAATGACATTCTTATTGACTTGTTAGGTTGATCTCAGCCATGGACACAAAACTATGCCTTGGCGACGCGTCCATCATCCACAAGTCATGAAAATTGTAATCTCTCTCATAACCCATGGTTATATTTAGCTCATACCCAAAAATGAAAATTTTAAGAACTACAAACAAACTTTAGAGACATGGTTCCAAAGAAGCTCCATACCAAATATGAAGCAAAATACGCCAGAGGTTTAGTTCGGTAAAGACGGTCAAATATTTTGGTAACACAGCAGGACCACGACCATGATGACGCCACATGCCAACTGATCCCAGCAGCTCAGCCTGCCGGTCGGGCAGTGAGCTAAAAAAAACAACCAACTGGCGAAGAGTAGCCTTGGGTTTTCACCCCCTGTGGAAACCATTACCCTTGACATTGATTCATCAAAACGGAGATGATCAGGCCAGCCAAGGGGGAGCAAAGATCTGGGAGATAAAGCGCTCTCCATACATTGGCTTTGACTAATGTACCAGACTTGCTTAAATGTGAATCGAGATCAGGTTGTAAATATCTTCTTATTTATATCTATATCTATCTTTCTAAATGAAGCAAAAATATAGTTGACTAGTTTTATGCAATTAATTAATTCCGTATTTTTTTCTGGTTTATTTGCCGGTTATTCTGTGGAGATCCCACCTTGGATGCCGTAATTATTGCAATTAAACTCTCTGATGTCCTTTTTCATTTTTTACCTTAGTTTTTAAATAATTACTTGCTTGAAGGGTTTAAAATCGCTTTAAAACATCTTAAAGTTACATCTGAGTATCTTATGATCATTCCTACCAAGAAATGATAACACTTCTGATAAGGTAACACTTCTGTGTCAGTTATATTGCCTTGAACTTAGTATCAAATGGTGTCGGCAAAAATATGTAGAGTCGGCAATAGAATACTGTCAAGCATATATTTCTGTAAAGACTAGGCCAAATGGGATTATCCCCCTAACTTGAATTATGCTCCTAAGATAAGGTTTATATTCAGTAAAATCAATTCAAGATATAGGTCCTTTTGTGGTGCACAAATGAATTTGAATATTGTTTGTAGAGTCCACCACGATGTGTAGTGTCCACAACGTTTTCCCCCTCTATTACTGCATCAACCACTCTTCAAATGAATATATTTGAATGATTATTAAAAGTTAAAACTAGGGTAATTACCTAATGACAGAATTAATCCACACCCACTGAAGATACAAAGGGCGTTCAGAAAGTAACAGTGCAGTAAAATATTTGCGGAGCGTGAAAAGTTCTACTGGGATTTATGCAAAAAAAAAAAAAAAAAAAAGGTTACTTTAACTTAAGAATATTAATTTGGAGTGTACCAGTAGTAATAGATTTATGACATAATAATGCCATAAAGGTGTGTATTAGGCATGTTTTATTGGATAAAACTTGTTTTTTCAAGACATTTTAGTCATTACTCTTACAGCTGTATGTCCGCAACATCACAGAATGGATCTCAGGTATGCGTACATTTGAGGCCATAGAATTCTTAGTATCTGTGACGAGTCCATGAAATTTGAAGCAGTTATCAGGGGAATATCATAGTTACTGAAAATAAAACAAAATACAAAATTAAATACATTTCAATTTTTACCCCCCATTGCCTCTAAAAAGGTGTAACGTGAACTTGATTCATATCTTTATATAGCACACTCTGTGGTGTCACATATTTGCAGCATATCTTTGAATTTTGGAAAACGTTTGCAAAAACAGGCCTGAGAGATAGGCATATGAAAAGTCTTTACCCCATAAAACCTACATACCCATATACGGGTCTGTCAAATGTAGCTGCTGTATTCAAACCTGTGGAAATTCAAGTCTATAAATTCTAGTTGAGATCTCAAGGTTTCCAAAGATCCCCAATATGTACTGCCAATTTACAGGGGAATGTGAATAAGATGATAAACATGATCTAGATATTTTCCATCGGATGTAATGGCATCCTGGGTTTGAATATTTCTCTCAGTGTACATGTGATGTGGTTTCAGTGAAGCACCGCAGCCACGATATGCAGAATATATATGCAACATTTTCCTATAACATAAATACACAAGTATTTGCCACAAACGTGTCTTTGTCCCCCACCACAAGATGAGAAATCGTGTCAAAATGAGCAGTCTCTCGGTGTGACCTTGAGAGTGACGCGAAGGTCACCAAAATCTCGCTGACAAGGATCCTGGACATGCGGACGGACGGACGGACAGACGGACGGTCGTGAATACTATGTTCCGCGCGGCGGGGGACAATGAAAGCAACTTTTCAGACTCCAAACCTACTTGAAGGAACGCTTAAGAAGTTAGAGTTTGAGAGAATGATACTAGACAGGCAAAACACTTCACCACTGACCTCACTCTATGACTGCGTACAAGTGATTCTTCCCTCCTCCTATGACCGCTCCTAAACATTTGGGCTTACAATAATTGCACTTTTGTAAAGACAAAATCATTGAAATTAGGCAGTTTATGCCCCTTTGTTCACAGAAATAAAGGCAGTGTAACTGGCACCCAACTATTAGTCATTCTCCTCTAAACAAGCTAATCAGCAACAGAATGAACCTTTCTTCACTTATTTCCATATATTAACTCTGACGGTGTTTATAAAAAAAATTCATTCTGAAGCACTTCTCACACTGCTGCTTATTGTGAGGGCTTTTTTTGTGCTTTTAATAGGATTCATAGTTCATAGTTAGCAAGTTTATGGTAGTTTTTTTTATTAAAAATCGTCATGTAGAAAGAGGGGGGAGTGACCGCACTGAAGATAACCAGGCTTTACGCAGTGCTTGACACTACACACAGATTAGACATCCGACCGAAAATAAGTCATATCTGATGCCCCAAAGAAGAGGTCAAAGGATAAAACAAGGTCAACCACCTCTAATCACAGTGACCAATCAGAGGTAAAAGGATGAGATTAAGTCATCCCATCCAGACAAAGAGAATGACCCACTTCCTGCTTTGATGAGGTTCTAGAAATACTGCCATCAATCACAAGCTTGATTTTTCCACTCCTTTAGGGTAATGGTGGTAATAAGGCATACATCACATGGTCCACTCAAATTCGCAGTGGGGAAAAATGACACTTCAATAAGTGAAATATCAGTGCTGGAGACGGCACAGTACCAGATCTATCACCTGCCTGAGGGAAATAATCAGGTCTGATTAACAAAGACAGCACTTGGCAATAATTTAATTTATACTTAAATTCTAATGGTCTCAGAGCCCTTAATCATCATAGCACCTCAATATTTACCCAAGGGGTGTCTGAACTTTGAATGTAAAGAGCAAAGGAAGGTGGTTAATGTCAATTGATGTTAAGGTGTGCTGGCGAGGTGACTTGTTCTCCTGCCATGGGATTCGTGAAAATATTCCACAAGTTCAAAGCACTCCTGGCTATCTGCCTCAATATCAAGGGCGTAGTAAAATGGAGCCTTACCTTGACTAAGCAATTCCTGTGGCCGGGAACTGATCCATTCACATAAATTATGTTATACTTGGTATTGATTCTCCAAACCTAGAGGGAATATTCAAAAACAAGACATTCGCTGTAACATTCAAACACAAATGCACTCATTTAATGTGAGACAAGCCACAGACTGCATAAACTTAAAGTGTCTATCTTTTACCAACAGACAAAGACAGATAGCCTCGCATTAGATTATCAGGTGAGCCATAATGCTATTTTAGATCTGAGGTTGGAAAAGTTTAGATATTTTGTGGAGATATAGGGTTATGTTCGGAGTTGTGAAAAAAATAATACAATCATAGGGTCATTCTGGAAAGTTTTGGGCAACAATAGTGCCACCAAGTAGCAATTTGGGAAATTAGTTGACAATTAGGATAACACAAATAAACTAAATTCTGTTAAATGTAATAAACATCAAACGTCATTTAAGAGCACAGGAGGAATAAACATGTTACATGAGAATATCCATAAAAAGAGAAACGTGCGTGATGCACCACCTTGCAAATGCACATTCAAGACAGCCTGAATATAGAGAAAATACAAATGTTGACACTCAAAATTATGCCAGGATGTACAAAATATACGTATGAATCAAATGCAAATATAAAATTTAGGGGGTCATCAAGCAAATTTTCAGACTTAACCAAGAAATTTCCATGGAACATTAAAAACAAGGCAACATTGCCACCAATATCCCCCGCCATGGTAAGAATGGTCACGGGAGATTCCATATTCATACAAAAAAAAAAACACAGAGCAATGACATTATCCACTGAAACATATGCAAGGAGATAATAAAATGGAGGATTAGTAGCCGAGAAAACTGGTCCCCAATGCAAATCCCATGCACCAATCGACAAACAGAAACAAGGACCATAACTGTAAAAATAAATTTCTTGGAATCAATGGTCAAACTCATTCAGAAGGGTCATCTGTACTGGCCACCCACAAAATTTCATCCTTGTTGTCGAGAAAACTTGTCCCCATTAAACACCCACACACCCAGTTCAAAGTCGAGTGCTATAATTCCGTAAAAATAAATTTCTCCGAATCAACTGTCGAAGTCATTCTGTAGGGTCATCAGTACAGGCCACATACAAAATTTCATTCACGTGTAATGTGAATATAGGCCACTAGATGGCAGTATTTACCTTTTTTTTGTTAAGCTCAGACTGGAGTCATGTTTAGACATGTCCTGGACATGTCTGGGGCAAGTCTCAGAAAATTACAAAAAAGAGGTCTAAATGTGGGTGGGGTCTGCAAAAGAGTATATAAGGAAAAGAATTGAGACGGTAAAGTAGTAGGAGAAATTGCAAGAAGATGACCAGACCTGCCATTCTGTTCAAGACCTGTGACGTTTCTTTTGTGGATTTCTTTGCCTGTGTTTGAGCATTTTCTTCATCCAGGACATCACCAGGCCACCCCACCAAAAAGGGACTGTAATTATTTCTGTTTTTTCTTATTTATCAATCTTGGTCATTAGTTGTAGGTTGTTATTAGTCTTTGTCTTTGTTAAAAATTAAATGTGTTTTAGTTGTTAAAACTGTGTTTGTCATCCCTTGCTGTTGCTGTTGTGTTATAAATGTAATAACAAATTGGGGCCATAACACACGTATGTGCAATAGTTTCGGAGAAAACTCCGAAAGTCCATTGAACCCGGACGTACGAATGGACGGACTCCATTCCATTATCCCCCGATCCACTTCCTGGCGGGGGATAAAAATGCACTAAAAATCGCATTCTCTACTTTGGTTTGGTCTTCTACAGGACAAGGGCAAGTGTATTATCCAAACGTATCCCTTTAACCACACAAAATGATAGGAGCTAATCTGCATATTGTTTAACCAGAATGATTTGTGTGTTAATTTGTTTACAAAATCACCCAAATGGAAATGGTTTTCCAGAAACCTTAAATAATATCCTGCAAAATTTTCATGTATACAGTGGAAGTGGTTCCCAAAGTTAACCAGTGAAATAACTGAGTGTGCCAGTCAGTCCCGGGCACCGTCGCTGCTGTCACTGCTAACCTTTCTGTCAGCATGTCTCTCCCGGAGGAGCATACTCACCATCTTAGCATATTTATCCCTTCTCACTTCCCTGCCTGCTTGAAAAATGACCTTTTATGTGTAACTGACATATTTTACAGAAACAGATGCTCTTTTTCCAAGCTAAAATGAATGAAAATAAACAAATTGCTGCCTAATCGGAAGTGCCTTATGTTGGTAAAAGAATCCGCTGCATTGTGATGCAAAGCTCCACGAGCACGACGCGCAGTAACAAATGGTGCGATTATCCTGATAATATTCAGATATGCGCAGTTATTCAATTATTTAGGGGCTTTGCCACGGCAAACTCAACCATGGCGGTGACAATACAACAATGAATTGTACAAGGCAAAAACCTGGGATACCACAAAGAAACAACTAAAATACAGCTCAGAACTTACGCTCTTCTGCTCTTGGTTTTATTTGGGCTGAATTATTATAAGCAAGTTATCATGCCTTCTTCAATGTCCATCGCTGTCACATGGCCAGACAAGCAAGCCTGTCATTTTTCCATTTGTTTCAAGCCGTGGATATTTAAATTACCTCTTATAATAAGAATAATATGTTAAACTCCCAAGTTATAGGCACTTGTGATCCATAGACAGCACCCTCTGCTGTAGGCCCATTTCATTCATTGAAAACAGCCAGCCAAGTGTCTAACAATTCCCAAGCCGATGTATGAATAGAAAAGTACAAATCGTTATATGTAGGACTTTTTTCTTTCAAGATAGTCAATAATGCGGTCATTTAGGAGGTGAGGGGAAAAAAAACCTCTTTTTCAAAGCATAGGTGAGCGCTATTTAGCTAGTAAACAAACACTACACAAACACAAACACGTTAGTCGTTTAAAGTTACAAGCCATTCAATGGTAGCAGGTAATGTTAGCAAAAAATCTACAATAGCTTCTTCTCTGGGTTTTCTTTCTCAGAGGGGATCTGTAGTTGCACAACCCAGCCATACTTCCTTGTCCACCTCTGAATTTGACTGAATCTGCAATTTGGCAAGACAATATTGTAAATATGACTAGAGGAAAGCAGAATAATGGCTCCAACCCTCCAGGTGGGCGTTCGTTTCCATTAGATTGTGACGACTTGTGAAATATATGAATTATAAGAGTGACTGCCACTCGCAAATAACTGGACGCATAGTTTTTGGCAGAGCTGGCATGTTACCTTTCTGTTGTCACTGCATGATTAAAATATTTCCACAACAAAGATTTGGCAGATCTCAGGAGTAAGATAGGCTTTTTGTCCATTTTGCCTGCTGCACGAGTGGTGCACACCAGGAATGACCGTAAAAAAGCACTGCTCCCAAACTGGAAGTTATTATCCTTGTGTGACAGAACAACAATACGGACTTGTGACTGTGTGGCTCGGTACTTCCCAAAAGAAATTAGTGAGTAGGATAAGAACAGAACCAAATCACATAATATAAGGCAGGAATTTTTCTTTTTTCGCCTGGGAATCCCCAGTCATTCTGAAATCTTTTTGTTTGGTGTAAAACTGGCGATATGCTATCCAGCACGATCTAGTGCGCATGTTTATATGATCTCCGCAAGGTCTCCCCTAGCCAAGGGTAGACGGTCAGAATTCAAGCTTGAGCACTCGCCAATCATTGCAACTCGAGGGAGCGCTCAATCTTCCCATTAGTAGTCCATCCACAAGTAGTAACCAAACTTTATACAGCAGGTTTCATTTTGGAAGGTTTAATACAAAGTTTTTAAAAACACTGACGAACACTGTGAAAATCACTCTTGAATTTAACACTTCCCTAACATCTCACAAGTATCAAAGTCAATGTGTAAGCAATGAATCATGTAACCTGCAGTTATGAAAACAAGCCCAAAAGTCAAAATTAGGTTCAAGTGATGGTAACATTTCACTGATAAGCTAAACTGAAGAGCCTATTGCTTGAATTACTTAAGTCACTTTTTCCACATACTGCGAGTTGAGGATGGGAAAACATCCGAGTTCATTTTCTCAATCTTCTCAAAATAGATATTTTGTGACTTAAAGGGATAGTTCACTTTTCTTGAAGTGGGGTTGTATGAGCTACAAATTGCATTAGATGCAGTAGAAAGCTCTCTGATCTCCTCCAGGTAGCCGCACCAGCGCATACTGCTGGGTGGAAATTTAGGCGATACACTGTTGTGAACGGAAACACAGAAACAGCGTATTTCTGCAGCCTAGGAGAGGCCCCGTCTTAAAATAATACACCATTTCAATTGTATGCTATATTTTAAAAAATTACAGAACTTTTGCTGCTCAGGAAAAAAAAAAGATGCGTTTGTGAAACACTGATGCCTCCGTGCATAACATGCACATGCTAACCATTAAAGGCCTATCATGAGTCAATCAAAGGTTTAAGGTCAAGGTCACAAGGTCAACATTCATTACCTCATCAGAAAGGCTTTATCCTATGGAATACATATGCCAGGTATCAAAAGCCTATTACTAGCTAATATAAAGTTATGGCCCATGTTACAGTTTTTGTCACCAAACGTCATGCTCCAAGGTCAAGGTCACAAGGTGAAAGGTCATGATCCCATCTGAAATGCCTTCTCACAAGCAATGCATATGCCAAGTATCGAAGTCTTATCATGAGCCGATCAAAAGTTATAGCCATGGCAAAGTGCGGACAGACAGACAGGCGTACAGGTGAGAAACTACATGCCCCCGAAATCTGACATGCCTTCTCACAAGCAATGCATATGCCAAGTGTCAAAGGCCTATCATGAGCCGATCAGAAGTTATAGCCATGTTAAAGTGCGGACAGTCAGACGGACAGGTGAAGAACTATATGCCCCCGAAACTTCGTTTACAGGGGCATAAAAAACAGTTGCTCCTGAACTAACCAACTGACATATTCCTCCATGAGGCGCATCGTAGTTCACTGCGCGCTGTGGCGATTAGTTGTTTGGGTCAGACTCTGAGCGGTTTGCGGCAGAGACAGCATTTCAATGGCACAGATTCACGTCACAAATTTAAAAAAAAAAAAAAATCCCTACAATAACCAGCACAGCAGATACACAGTATGTGGCTGCGTAGACCCCATGTGATATTAATTTGTGCTGCAATGTTACATTAGACCTTTTCACAGGTGTTTCACTCTTTTACCAGATGCTTGGGTACAGCAGTGTTCTTCAGCGTGCACCTTTGACATTTCCCTGAATGTAGCCTCACGAAATCCTCTTTGGAAAAATTAATACTGCAAAGACGGAAGTCTTTTAGGGATAAGGGCGGCATATCAATATCCGTGTTGGGGCAACTAGCCACAGCTACATGCCCAATATTCCGCGAGGAATGCGGTGGAAGCAGTAAGTGCACCAGGATACAGCTTTGCTTTCATGTCCAAGAAAGTGACACACGCCAACCATTTTCGAAATTTTTGCACAAGTTAAACGTTCGTCTGACCTCACAACCGCAGTTAAGCCACTTGCACACCAGAAGCGAAACAAATTTTTAGCACACAGATTACATTGAATGTCAATGCGAAGACGTGAATATATGCATTAGCGCAAGCAGCTTAACTGTGACCCCAACAGCTGATCGCTACACCGCGCAGTGAACTACGATGCACCTCGCGGAGGAATGCGTCCGTTGGTTAGTTCAAGAGGAACCGTTTTTTTTTTTTCCCCGAGCAGCTAAAGTGTTGTAGTTTTTTTAAATGTAGCGTATAATTGAAATGGTGTATTATTTTCAGGTAGGACCTCTTTTAGGCCGTGAAAATACACCATTTCTGTGTTTCCATTCACAACAGTGTATTGCCAAAATTTCCACCCTGCACTATGCCCTGGTGCGGCTACCTGGAGGAGATCAAAGAGCTTTCTACTGCATCTAATGTAAGTAGTGGCAATTTGTACAACCCCACTTCAAAAAAAAAGTGAGCTATCCCTTTAAACACGTTTAGCACAATTATTCCCCTGACAGAACAGGAATCAAGCCACGCACTGTATACGAATTAGGAGTGATTAAGATGTACAGTGCAGCCAGTGCATGTTTGGAAAAGTCAACTTTTTCACCTTTCGGCTCTACAAGCACACTATACAAGACAGTCAAAATGAAAAAGACTGTTGGCCACATTTACAAAGCAGGAATCACAGTGCTGTGCAGTACCACGTCACAGCCCAATTCGAACATTTGCTTTTTACCCCCGTCCATGTCAGTTGCCAAGCAGGATGTTATGGGTGCTTGTACCAGGCAGAGTGTAAAAAAAAACATTTTGTGCGGGCCTGGTAGAGTCATTCCGCTCAGCACCGAACCGCACTGCTGCCTACGCAGCGAGACTCGGGAGGCAGGAGGGTCGCTCGTGTGGTTTTATTCCGCGTCAGTGTTTACGCTCCGTACCTTCAGTCCAAAGGCGGTGTTATAAACATTCCCCATCCGACCTGGCATCTTCTTCCCTTTCCACACTTTGGCTGGATCCTGCCAAACACAGGCAGCTGGGTATTATTCACGCACCCCCTGGGCCGCCCTGCTGAATAACTAAATATTTACAGCGCACATAATCACACAGCCCCACGCAGAGGTGCACATAAACACACACCCACACAAGCATAAAGCACGGCACAAATCATCCATGTCTCCCACATTTACCAGCCTTATAAGATTAACCGCACCAAGACATGCAAAACTTTCTTTTGCACATTTCAGGTTGGGGATGTGGGTGGAGGCATCTAGTCTTAAGAAATAATAATGGTGAGAAAACCTTGTTTGTAACGACCATTTCTGATAGGGCAGTGAGTGAACATGCAAATGGCTTGTAATGACACGATCAGAAAACTGCTTTCAGCAACTGACGCTAAAGGCGATGTGCGCTTTCTGCCTCGTGAACCAGCAAAGCAACTGAGAGAATGTACTATTCCAATTTGTAACCTATAAATTATGCACATCCTCCATCTGGTTGAATGAGTAAAATGGGAGCAAGTCGGTCGTGCGGTTCGTTTTAATTGCTGCTCCTGTTCTCGGTAGCTTGATTAAGAACAGATTTAATTTGATGGTGTTAAAGAGATCCTCTTTTCCTAAAAGACAAAAGGGAGGGAGCGAATGAGACTACAAGCACATACTGCACTGCCTGAGTGAATAAACCACCGAGCGTGCTCAATGTTAGAAACCTGCTGCTGCTACCATTTAAGCACAAGCTTTTCGTCATGAGATAGCCTTGTAAATATTCATAAATTTATGTTGCCAAAGAAAATATTGTTGGTCATCCTGACAATGCAGAGAAATAGACAGACAGGGCATGAATATAACATTGTATACACTATTCTCCCAAGTACAGAGCTGGCAGTCTAGTTTAATTTCCTGCGAAACAGTCATGAAGGGAGAGAGATATTCTCAAAAACAAAAACAAACTGGCTCCTGTATTGACAGCTTGCACCTGGAAGGATTTAAGGAGATAAATAACTGATTGTCAATATTGAGATGTGAATTAAATTTTATACAGGGATTAGAAAACGTGACTCGAAACAGCTGCAGGCAAAGAAAAAATGAGTGAACTGACTCCGGGTGAACTTGAGCACGAAGCAGTTTTCCCTGAATACTGCAGACCTGAAATAACCTTACGTTTCTGCAAGGCCAAGTATACAAAAGAGGAAAGGCAGCATCTCAGAGGTCTTCCATGCTCTCTGCCATGGCCTTACATTGATGTTTCCTAAACAGTGTTTTTAAAAAACTTCAGTAAGACCGTCAGGAGGAGTGTGCTTGGTGTACACGATATTTCACGCAGGGAAGCATGAGCTGGATTTGTGTCGCGGTCACATACTGTAAGGGAGATAAATGAGCGGATGTTTGCTGCACATTTTCAGCTCACTCAGGTATCCAGCCCACAGAGGTGACATTGGGAGCTGAGGCAGCCTCACCGACCCCTGACCTCATCCCAGCCTGAGCACTCACCCCCCCGGGACCTGAAGCCCCCGGCCGTCTGTGGGTCTTGGTCTGCCCGTGGGACGCCGGCTGCCCTTTGAACCCGTGTCTCTTCATGACGCCTTGGAAGCCTTTGCCGATTCTGATGGGAGGAGAGAAAAAGAGAAAATGCCGCAATATTAGACTTAAAACTAGACAGTCTGGTACCCGCAACTGAATGGGCGTTGCCTCCGACAGCCCGCTTCTCCCCCCTTTTAGCATTATTCGGCCAATAATGTCGCTATGGCAACCAAAATCGAAAGGTGTCATAACTGAAGTATAACACGTCCAAACCAAATACGAATGTGATCTGTAGAAAATTACAGGCTGTACAGCGTCCACAAGGAAGTGTCAACTGATGCAGACACGGCAGCGGAGACGACACGGATGAATCCATAGTAGCCGCCCAACTTTGTCCGGAGGCTACAACTAAAACCTTCAGAAGTAAACTAATCCTCCAGCCAATATTCTGGTCCTAGCAACTTGAACATGAGGAACACAGTGGTTTAGGACAGTCAGGTGTTGACTGTAGCTAAAATACACTTTTCCAAAAGTGCATTTCACTGAGGAAAAGGCGAGAGGATCCCGAGGGAGAAACCAGAGATTTGAGGCCACAGCATCCCAGCTTTACTGATGTTAGCTATATTTCATAGCTCCAAACATGCAGCGTGGTGACAACATGATGAATCCCAATGCTTACAGACCTTTAGAACATAATCGCCCTCAGCTGAAGCTACAATGTTTCACTCTGGATCTCCATTAGGCGACTAAATAAACTGGCCCCGTTTTATGAGCCAATTTCAGAGTACAGTGCCCTACCTAAAGCTCTCACTCAAATATAAAGCAAGCTGGGTTATCTTTATGATATACACATTGAGGGGTCAATAAAAAAAACCAAGAAAACATTGACTGCTTGCAAACCTCTTCAGTCCCCCAGAACTGATGGTGCATGTAAAGGCCAGGCATGAAGGAGGCCAGGCGTCTAAAATGGCTGCCAGTATGCCTGGGACAATAGAGCAAAGATGAAGCAAGCAGAGAACAAATGACCTACACATTGAAATCCATTTGGATTTTAAACAAGAGAGATGAGGAAGGTTCCTCGTTCTGCCCTACGGTGATGTGAACCCATTATTTCAACAGTACTGATTGGAAATGGAAAAGAACGTGCATGTGCGCGTTTTATGGGAATGCAAGGCTGGCTGTATGGGTATGCATGCTAACTGGATGGCTGGGCTTGCATGGAGCATAATTTAATGTCTGATTGAAAATACTGGTGCCTGCATATGAGCATGTATACACCGTACCAGCACCTTTATTTTGCCAAAAAAAAAAAACTAATTTCTAAATCCATCAAAGTAGCTACGTTTGTTGTTGTATTTGCCTAACATACTCACCTTTCCCCCAAGGGCAGTCATATGGCTATAATGAGCTTGCAGTAAAGCCGCAGTCTGAGTTCCCAAAGATGTGCTGCACTAAAAGTTCGCTTTTAATTGACTTTTTTGCACAATAAGTCGCATAGCAGCTTGACTATAATTGAGCTGTTGGCAAATGGAAGGTGCTCATTTGTTCACTTTGCAAAATATGGCTCCTTTGCAAAAATTTTGAACACTATTCAAACTGGTGAATTACTCTCTTTTAACTTCTGACAGTTTACCTCTTACCAGATTCCATTTGAGATTTTACTAAGAGAATTTCTCAAAAAAAAAAACAAAACAGGGTGCTGTGACATAAGCAAAGTGTTTCCAAACTTTTGACTGGTACTGCATGTGTGCACATGTGCATGCCAGTTTGTATGAGCATGGTCAGTGTGAGATGTAGGCTTGTCAGTGTGCACACAATTTAATTGGACAACTCTTCCATAGAGCAGCATGTCAGCTGATAAATCAGAGAAACCCGCAGCAGCCACACCATGAAGCAGGTCCTGTCGCGGCAACACTCGAAGGAAGAGGCTGACCTTTGGACCTGGGATTACAGTTTGTTCTTCTACTTTCTTTTCTCTCCATTTTTATAAATTGTGGAAAAATGTGTTTGTGCAGTATTCCACGTTTTGTTCAGAGCATAATTGAAGGAGATCAGATGTTCATGAAAAGGGTGTATACTCAAAGGCAATGAAAATGCAACACTCTAAATTTTGGATTGTTTTTGCTCAGGACTTGAGTAGTGCAATTTGAGTTTTTAAGTGACCATTGGGGACACGATGTGTACCTCGTTACACATGAATGATCATCATGTAACTCAACAGTGTGAGTTGGACTCTCTTCAATCCATATTGAGTACAACATATGAGATTAGGAATAGTGCAAGTACAGTGGTTGAAATGAAGGAGTGGTTGTCTTCCCTATATAAAGGTATGATAAAAGCCATACAAAAAACATTTATAAGTGTCATAATGCCACGTCTGTCAGCTGAACAACGGAACAGGGCCCTTGGTATGCTAGAGGTGGGAGTAAGTGCCCAGGAAGTGGCTCACCGTTTTGGGTGTAGTATGTCCAATTGGGATGAGCTGGGATGAATTGTTAATATAAAAAAAATTAATTTGGGTCATAAAATTATTTGAATTCAAACTGGCGTTGCGTTTTCATTGCCTCTGAGTATACATAAGCCCACATCTTTGGATCCAAGCAATGCTTCATTTCCCATCTCTGTTTGGTTTTTTTAGGTCTCTTTTTGACTGCAAGCATGACTTCATAAATTAACTCTGATTGATTGATTGAATAGTTGACTTACTGACACTACACTTAATCTATGAGGTACATAGATTATCATCAGCCATTAATTGTCCATGTGTGCATGAAACTCGACAGGGCAGAATCATCAGTTTACTGATGCACAACCCCTGCATCGAGGCCTCAGGTCCAAAATGCAACCAATAACCAACAAAATTAAGCCTACCATCGCACATGATATTGTTTAATACAGTTAAATTCATCGTCACTTCCTGCCTCTCCGATCCAATATCTTTCATTTTAATATGTCATCTTCCTCCTTTCTTTATCAGTGCTCTTCGGTCACAGCAGTTGAATTATTCTGGAGTACCGAGCAAGCTTTGCTCCTCCAACAGCCTTCTTCTATGCGCGAAGAGGAGAGAGAGAGAGAACGGAGGCGGCATTTGCTCCTAAATAGCCAGCGGTGGGTGCTGGGAGGAGTGACCTTCTGCTCAGAGGGCCCAGGCGTGGGACGGTGCCACAGAGAAGATGTGGCTGAAGAAAGCGCAAGCGCAGACAGGCAGAGAACATGGCTTTTCTCCTCTCTTTCTTCTGCACCTCTGGTACTTACAGCAGGAGGCAGGGTTCTGTTCGGTCTGAAGCAAAAACTATTACTCACTTTAGCCAGAATCTAGTGCACCCATCCCCAGATGGATATTTCGCACAGACTTCTTACAGGGAACTGTTGTGAACATGACACTGATTCACTTTTAAATGACAACACTGTGCAGCAAATGAGAGAAACCACCATTAGAAGGCAAAATTGAGCCCTGCAGTGAGATCTGGTATAAATTTTGAAAACCAAAATCAATGACAAAATTAAAAGGCACTGCAACTCTAATTCAGCCAATTAGATGTGCTTAAAGTGCAGACTTTAAGCTTTAAATTATCTGCTTCACCACTAATATTGAATGAACCACGTGGAAATCACAACCCCTTAATACCCGTTAGCAACTCAAAAGTAACAGGATAAACTGACATTATCAAAAATTAAATGGTCACTTTTAAAGGTGAAGTATGCAGGATTTCGGCCACAATTATTGTGCCTCGGCGTCACTGGGATGATTAAGCAAGTTGTTATGAGGAGAATGGGGCTTATCTGCTCGCTCCCTAGCGCATCTTGGCAGAAAACAGACCTTGCAAGATCAGGTCCACCGCCAAGCGGCCCGAAATCTTGTTGCTAGATGGAGCCATCGCGAGAAACAAACGGTTTTACAATATGGGACAAAAACACTCCCCAGCTAGTAATAAAAGGAAAACAGCTTCTCTTCACTGGTGTTACAATGGTGGAGCCGGCGAAAAAGAAGTGGTGGCCGTTGTCAGGAGGCGAGGAAGATAAAACAAGTGTCTGACCGGGCGAGAAGTCGGACACTAGTCTATCTTGGTAGAGTTTTTCAGAGTGGAGAGAGCTCAAGGAGAAAGAAGCATGCAAATCAGATGCGGACCTGGCGTTGTTGCTGTTGCAGCTGTAAGTATTGCTGCAAAAAAATGTTTGTATTCCTTGTATTCATATGTCGTTACCCACACTGCATGTTTGCTGTTGAGTGTAAAGGCCTTTACGCGATTATTTTATGAGTGGTGCCTGATGCTTGTTATCTAGCAGAGATATTAGCATACAACCCAAAACCCGTGAAGTTGGCACGTTATGTAAATCGTAGATAAAAACAGAATATAATGATTTGCAAATCCTTTTCAACTTATATTCAATTGAATACACTGCAAAGACAAGATGTTTAGTGTTCAAACTGAGAAACTTTATTTTTTTTGCAAATAATAATTAACTTAGAATTTAAAGGCAGCAACACATTGCAAAAAAGTTGGCACAGGGGCCTTTTTACCACTGTGGCACATCGCCTTTCCTTTTAACACCACTCAGGAAACATTTGGGAACTGAGGAGACCAATTTTTGAAGCTTTTCAGGTGGAACTCTTTCCCATTCTTGCTTGATGTACAGCTTAAGTTGTTCAACAGTCCGGGGTCTCCGTTGTCGTATTTTACGCTTCATAATACGCGACACATTTTCAATGGGAGACAGGTCTGGACTACAGGCAGGCCAGTCTAGTACCCGCACTCTTTTACTACGGAGCCATGCTGTTGTAACACGTGCAGAATGTGGCTTGGCATTGTCTTGCTGAAACAAGCAGGAGCGTCCATGAAAAAGACGTTGCTTGGATGGGAACATATGTTGCTCCAAAACCTGTATGTACCTTTCAGCATTAATGGTGCCTTCACATATGTGTAAGTTGCCCTTGCCTTGGGCACAAATACACCCCCATACAATCACAGATGCTTTTATACCCAATCATGGCACCCACCTGTCCCCAATTAGCCTGTTCACCTGTGGGATGTTCCAAACAAGTGTTTGATGAGCATTCCTCAACTCTCTCAGTCTTTTTTGCCACTTGTGCCAGCTTTTTTGAAACATGTTGCAGGCATCAAATTCCAAATGAGCTGATATTTGCAAAAAATTACAAAGTTTACCTGTTGGAACATTAAGTAACTTGTCTTTGCAGTGTACTCAATTGAATATATGTTGAAAAGGATTTGCAAATCATTGTATTCCGTTTTTATTAAGGATTCACACAATGAGCCAACTTCACTGGTTTTGGGTTTTGTAGTTACCAGTAAACACGTTTGTCTGTCACGTAGCTTTTATTTATTTTACTACATCGTCCCGTTTCTGTCAAATGAATGCAATTTTACTATGAGCCACATAAATTTGTCAGCCGAATCTAGGTTTTGTGAGTTTTGTGCAGTTCAGTGCTGAGGGAAAAAAAAAAAAAAACTAAGAAAACATAAACAAACAAGAGTCATCAGAAGATGACATATCCCACCGGTTTTGAATTCTGCTGTAGAAAAGGGACAAAGTCCAATTTTGGGGCAGTTTTTGGTATAGAAATGAAAATTTTTTGGCAGAATGGAACTGGAACCCCCAAAAGGCAGAACTACAGCATAAGGGTAAGTTCCATACCGAATTTGAAGTATCTAAGTGGCATAGTGGCATTTGAGTTCTGTCCCAAAACGAGAAAAAGTCCAATTTTAGGGCTGTTTTTGGCAAAAATTTACGAAATTATGGGCAGGATGGAACTGAAACCCCTAAAAGGCACAATTACGCCATAAGAGTAAGTTCCATAGGAAATTTGAAGTTTGCAAGTGGTATATTTTTTGAGTTCTGCTACTGAAATGAAAATGATTATGGACGGACGGACGGACGGATAAATTTTGGGCACCATGATTTCAAAATGCCCAAAAGGCACAATGGGATCACTAGAATGACATGCGTACAAAATATGAAGTTTGTAAGTGGCAGAGTTTTTGAATTCTGTTCTAGAAAAGGGACGATGTCTAATTTTTGGGCTGTTTTTGGTGTAGAAATCAAAAATTTTGGGCAGAATGGAACTGAAACCCCCTAAAGGCAGAACTACACCATAAGAGTAAGTTGCAAACCAAATTTGAATTTTCTAAGTGGCATAGTTTTTGAGTTCTGTCCCGGAAACCAGACAAAGTCCAATTTTAGGGCTGGTTTTGGTGAAAATTTCCAAAATCATGGGCAGCATGGAACTGAAACCCCCGAATGGCACAACTAGACCATAAGGGTAGGTTCCGTAGCAAATGTGAAGTTTGTAAGTGGCATAGTTTTCGAGTTCTGTCCCGGAAACGAGACAAAGTGCAATTTTAGGGCTGTTTTTGGTGGAAATTTCCAAAATTATGGGCAGGATGGAACTGAAACCCCCAAAAGGCACAACCACACCATAAGAGTAAGTTCCATAGCAAATTTGAAGTTTGTAAGTGGTATAGTTTTTGAGTTCTGCTCCGGAAATGAGAATGATTACGGACGGACAGACGGACGGACAGGGCGATGACTATATCCCACGGTATTCCATACCGGTGGGATAAAAAGCCGCAGTTATCCTTAGCCTTTTACTTTTTCCCGTAATTGTTTTGTTTATGACAGATATACAACGTAAAACTTGTGATATACACTGCTCAAAAAAATAAAGGGAACACTAAAATAACACATCCTAGATCTGAATGAATGAAATATTCTTATTAAATACTTTTTCCTTTACATAGTTGAATGTGCTGACAACAAAATCACACAAAAATTATCAATGGAAATCAAATTTATTAACCCATGGAGGTCTGGATTTGGAGTCACACTCAAAATTAAAGTGGAAAAACACACTAGAGGCTGATCCAACTTTGATGTTATGTCCTTAAATCAAGTCAAATGAGGCTCAGTAGTGTGTGTGGCCTCCACGTGCCTGTATGACCTCCCTACAATGCCTGGGCATGCTCCTGATGGGGTGGCAGATGGTCTCCTGAGGGATCTCCTCCCAGACCTGGACTAAAGCATCTGCCAACTCCTGGACAGTCTGTGGTGCAACGTGGCGTTGGTGGATGGAGCGAGACATGATGTCCCAGATGTGCTCAATTGGATTCAGGTCTGGGGAACGGGCGGGCCAGTCCATAGCATCAATGCCTTCGTCTTGCAGGAACTGCTGACACACTCCAGCCACATGAGGTCTAGCATTGTCTTGCATTAGGAGGAACCCAGGGCCAACTGCACCAGTATATGGTCTCAAGGGGTCTGAGAATCTCATCTCGGTACCTAATGGCAGTTAGACTACCTCTGGCGAGCACATGGAGGGCTGTGCGGCCCCCCAAAATGCCACCCCACACCATTACTGACCCACTGCCAAACCGGTCATGATGGAGGATGTTGCAGGCAGCAGAACGTTCTCCACGGTGTCTCCAGACTCTGTCACGTGCTCAGTGTGAACCTGCTTTCATCTGTGAAAAGCACAGGGCTCCAGTGGGGAATTTTCCAATTTTGTTGTTCTCTGGCAAATGCCAAACGTCCTGCACGGTGTTAGGCTGTAAGCACAACCCCCACCTGTGGACGTCGGGCCCTCACATCATCCTCATGGAGTCGGTTTCTGACCGTTTGAGCAGACACATGCACATTTGTGGCATGTGAGTGCTGGGCTCAGGCAGTGCACTTCCTGTTCCTCCTCGCACAAAGGCAGAGGTAGGGGCCCTGCGGCTGGGTTTTTGCCCTCCTACGGTCTCCTCCACGTATCCTGATGTACTGGCCCGTCTCCTGGTAGCGCCTCCATGCTCTGGTCACTACGCTGACAGACACAGCAAACCTTCTAGCCACAGCTCACATTGATGTGCCATCCTGGATGAGCTGCACTACCTGAGCCACTTGTGTAGGTTGTAGAGTCCGTCTCATGCAACCACTAGAGTGAAAGCACTGCCAGCATTCAAAAGTGACCAAAAAATCAGCCAGAAAGCATAGGAACTGAGAAGTGGTCTGTGGTCACTTTCTGCAGAACCACTCCCGTATTGGGGGTGTCTTGCTAATTCCCTATCATTTCCAGCTGTTGTCTTTTCCATTCGCACAACAGCATGTGAAATTGATTGTCAATCAGTGTTGCTTCCTAAGTGGACAGTTTGATTTCACAGCAGTGTGATTGACAGGAGTTACATTGTGTTGTTTAAGTGTTCCCTTTATTTTTTTGAGCAGTGTATATGGTCACAAACCTCGGTCGACATCACTTCAGGACTGCCTTCTCGCCGGCTTTGTTGTAAACAAATGCACATAGACGGGGGTTGGAGGAGCTGGCTGCGATGAGATTTTAACAACAGTCATGTGAAATTTGCACACTGGAACTATAGGGGGAGCTGCGGAGAGGGGAAAAAAAGCACCAAACCAACGAAGAAGCGAGCGATTTCTGACCAACTTACATAATTCCTCATTAATATTTTCCAGCAAATGCTTCAAAGTCAATGACTCCCAGTAGTCTGAAAACCAGACATAGCCATATGTTGGGTCTTCTCCCTAATATCTGTAACCATCTTCAGTTCCTACTTGTTTTTGGGGTGTTTGTCTTCAAATTGAAAAGCATGCTCAATGAGGTTCAGGTCAGGTGATTGACTCAGCAATAGTAGAGCATTCCTCTTTTTTGGCTTTAAAAGTTATAGGCTGTATTTGTAGAACACTTTGGGACATTGTCATTCTGCACCATGAAGCGCTGACCAGTAAGTTCTGAAGCATCTGACTGAGTCTAAACATATAATATAGTCCAGAACAATTCAGAATTCATCCTGCTACTTTTTTTCTCCAGTCAGTTCATCAATAACTATGAACTAACCAGCTCTATTGGCAGCCTGCCAACTTCAAAATTATATAAAGAAAAAACGCACCCCTAACAATGCTGACGAAGCAATTGTCTAGTTCCCTTTGGTCCCACTGTTGCCATTTCTACACCGTTCATCCGATTTGAATGTAAATACTCTCAAAATTAATTCTGCAGGCAGTTAGAGCCACTCTGATTCAATTTTTTTTCCGATTGAGTAAAGAAAATGCCTGCTAAAATAACAATAATCCTGTCAATGTCTAAATATTTTTTTTTGACCTGACCATAAACATTAATTTTTTTTCATATTTTAATACAACTCTCAGAATTTCCAGACTGGTAAACAAAAACAACACTATGATTTACCTTTTCACCTTCTTTTCCTTGTTTTTCTGGACAAATAAATACACGCGCACCCATGCACACACACAAGTTTCCACATTGGCACACACAGCAGTGATAAAAGCCTATGCTCAATTAAAAAAAATGTCTGCTGGTTCTGCCAGAGTAAAGCAGGTAATCTGACCAGGAGGGCAGTACAAAGCTACTCTGCAACAATAAGGCTTAACTCAGAGTACCAACAGTGCAGTGAAAAAGTCTTTCCTCATTACCAGTTTATAATACTTTTGCTCATTTGTAGTATTTACAGTGTTCAACAAATTTATTAGACCACCACCAAATGGAAAGTTTATGCCACTGCCCTAAATTAACAGTACTGGTAATTACCAAAATTATTTTTATGTTTCTGTATTGGTTAATCCACCAGTATGTGCAAGCTCTTTAAGGGAAATGATGTTTTAATTCTAAAACATCCATGAATTTTTGAATTTACCATTTTAAAAAAAGCAGAAAAATTTTTTAAGCATATTATTATTTTTTGATTCAGATGCCAAATAACAGATTTTTTTTGCATTCCTGAACATAAATTAGTTTTAATGGTTCAATGCAAGAATGCAAGCTGTTATCAAGGCTAAAGGAGGCCATGCAAAATTTAGTTCTTTTTTGGTTTTTGTGTGTAAATAAGGACTATTTAGTGGTTTCAGTTCTTTATTTGCCAAATAAATAATTTTTAGTTAAAAACAAGTTTTTGACAAACTTCTTAAATATTCGTGTTTTCTCATTTTGTTTATGACAGGTGGTCTAATAAATTTGTTAAGCTCTGTAAGTGTTTCAGATCATCCACCTCACTGTAATACAAGACAAAGTCAATGTGAGCAAAAACAAAATGCAGCTTTTAAATCATAAATTTCAAATGATTTCATTTCTTGAAGGTGAAGAGCTATTAAAAAACTCCATCACCCATCTGTAAAAATAACGGCCCACCCAAACCAAATTGGTGGCCACAACTGAAATTTTGGCCCACTCCTCTTTGCAGCATTGTTTTAATCCAGCCACACTGAGGAGTTTTTGAGCATGAACTGCCTGTTTCAGGTCCTGCCTTAATTGATATCCACATATTCTCCTTCAGAATTCTTTGGAAGAGAGCAGAATTCATGGTTCCATCAATAATGGCAAGTCACGCAGGTCCTGAGACAGCAAAGCAGCCCCAGACCATCACACTGCCACCAGTGTGTTTAACTGTTGTTATGGTGTTTTTATTGTGAAATGCTGTGTTGGCTTTAAGCCAGATGAAACAGGACCTGTATTTTCCAAAAAATTCTTCATTCCAGACTACAGGGCATCACCCCAGAAGTCCTAGGGGGGTCTTTCATGGGCTCTTTCATGACCTGCAGGATGAATCATCAGTGTACTCTGGGAGGAATTAGGTCAGCTGGCCACTCCTAGGAGGGTTCACCACAGGTCCAAGTTTTCTCCATTTGTAGATCACAGCTTTCAATGCGTTCGCTGGAGTTCGAGAGCCTTAGAAATAGGTTTGTAACCCTTTCCAGACTGACTGCGGGCAATGACTTTGTCGACTGTTTTTGAATTTCCTTAGACTGCAGCATCATGTGCTGCTTTTTGCCCAATTTGTCAGACAGGTTCTACCCGTGTGATGTTTAGATTTAACAAGGCTGGCAGTAATATTGCCTCAGAGAGTCTAATAATTAAATTAGTGTTGAATTAGTGACTACAGGGGGTCAATCACTTTCACACATAGGGCGGGGTAGGGTTGGATGGCTTTTTTTTCTCCTTAAAATTATTCAAAAACTGCATTTTGTGTTTAATCAGGTAATCTTTGTCCAAAACTGAAATTGGTTGAATGATCAGAAACATTTAGGGAGGGAGCAAATGCTTTGTCACAGCACTGATTTTGAAAAAAGTTGGAACATTTACGATCTCATTAGAACCACTGGACTTTTGCATAAGTCATTAGTCTCTTCTCACTGCAGATTAATAAATGAATTAAAAACATTCTCTCAGGCACGAGCTACTGGATGCGACACAGGGAGGGAATGTCCACGTGTCCCCTGTACCAACTGCAATGAAGGTCCAGGCGTGATTTTAAGAGGCATGTACAAGCAAAACAGAATTACATCTTTTGTTTGCAATTCAGAAAAGAATACCTTGAAACATGAGAAACGCATATAGAGGATCCACACACATTATATTCATGTTCCCCCACAAGAATCGCGGGCACATTTAAATTCAAAGATGTTCCTTTGGTGCAAAACAAACACAGACACACCAATGTATTTGATATTACAACTGATTTAAGTCAGGCTTATGGCAGACAAACTACATCTCAAGCTCTTTATTATTTCATTAAGATTAATTAAGTAATGAAAGGTGATTGGAATGACATGTACAACATATACAAGTATATTTTATTAGATTTTGGAGAGGTGTTCCCACATCATGGTAAGTGCAATGTCACAGCAGTAAACAAAACTGTATGCATAAAAACTTCTGCCATATTTACAAATTTTGCAATTAGGTTCAACATCTATAATGAAGACAACCAAAGATATCAGTCAAAGCCAAGCCATATATTCATTCAAAGTATCCAGCAATCCTAAAATAGTAAAAGTCAAATGTGTAAGAACAAGGGAAAATCCAGGAGTGTAGCAACTGAGCGTTAAAAGCATGTTTTTTTTGGACTGTTCCAAAGCATGCAGGCTATGGTCTGCTGAGACGAGGGGAATACAAGCTAAATAGAGTAGAGTCAACAACGACTTCATAAGCTGTGAAAGCCAAGCATCACGCCCTGTTCTCGATCGTGCCATCCTGCTCCAATTGAGAGCAATCAGGTCACAAGCACGTTTTGAAACAATAAGAGCTCTAAATTAATTACAAGTTCCGTCTCCAAATCACCGCCCTAAGAAAAATAAACGAGGTTCGAGTTACCCCTGAAGGCGAGAAATAATTACACATCTCAGCTCCGGTGCAAGAGGGATGCTATAACTCTGAAGACAGCAATCTTAGCCCCGCACACCTCCCAGGAGGACTTCAACAACGTACTTAAATGCTAGAGCAGCATTACCCCCCCCCGTTCCACCGACTCAGTAAGTATGATATGAGTGCAATGGGAGCTGAGGACAACACAAACCTAATTACACACTTCCTTGCTATCAGAAGGAGAGCAAATGCATTCCTTGCATGTTCAAAAACTACTTTCCCATGTAATCCAATTTCATCCCTCATTGTCAGCATCGCTTCTGCCTTGCAACCCCAGGCGTGGTGCTGTCAGTGGGAATCATACATGGAAAACTATCACTACAGGAGATCAAATACCCATGCGTGATGCAGAGATTCAAACCAAGCACTGCGTTCCTTACATGGGGTCAACTACTTAAAATATTTATAAGGACTGCATTAAATTTATTTTTGATCTAATAAAGAATGGTATTTTTTTAAGGAAACAAAACCCAGTGACAGAAAATTGACAAGTCAGGTTGAAATATCCAGTTGGAATCTGGCCTGCAAATTACACATATTGTACTTGGCAAAGATTAATTAAAAGAGACCAAAAAAATTCCCTCACGTTTTAGCTGTGACATCAACGTAGTGGCCTGGGCGGAAGTGGGCAGCATAGAGCGGAGTGCCTGAAACCACAGAACAATATCATCTCGACTCAAGTTCTGGTCCAAAACAAATAAAACCAGAGTCATCGTTCTAATGCCATAACTAGAGAATAAACTATTGCAAAATAAAGAGATTTCTCCAAAACCGTGCCCGACAGTCCAAGTGCATAATTCTGTCCGGCTAAAAGGGGTCATTTTCAAAGGTCACAAAAAAGACAATGCAATAAAGTACAGCAGCTATTCATCAAACAATTGCACACAACCCAGAGGACCTTACCTGGTTTTATGATGGCATTATCAGACACCTTAAACATCGTCAGCTTTTGCTTTGGGGGGACCCCGGCTTTCCGGAACATCTCCATATGCTCCTCTGACCTCTAGCAGACAGCAGAAATAGTGTCAGCATGTGGTGAGACACAGATTAGAAACTTACAGCCAGCAAATCCAATAGGGATGTGATACCTGACCTCCATGGAGAAGAGAAAAAAAAAAAAAAACACACACACACACACACACACACACAGGACAGAGACAAAAGAGTTGCTGATACAGCCTCACAGACAATGCCCTCTATAGTGACAGCGCTGTGCAGGTGTGCCCTCTTCAAACCAAAGGCAATAAACTGCTCTGACAACCTGAGAGGAAGCAGGAGGCTAATGCACCAGCTTATGCCTTCTCTTTGGGAACACGCCGTCGAGTACATCAGCAATGACGGTCGGCAACCCTGTCGCAAATGTGTGAAAGTACCAGATTTGGCTTGCCCTTTTTCGCAAAGATGAGTTCTTTGTCAAAAATAAAATCCAACAAAGGAAGTGGTTGTGATTTTGGTGTTACTCTGCCTTTCATGAGGCTAAACCGATGATCATAAATGCAACCACTAAGGTCACTTCTGTTGTTCTTCAGCTTCCAAGCAGCTTTTTGGTTCAGACAGCTGCCATATATACTCAGAACAACTCTCTTCACTGAGAATGACAATATGGCTGCTTCTTTTCAAAATTTAATTCACCTCAGAATTTTTTCTTGTCAACCAAAGAAAGCTGACTCATCTGTCAATTCATTCATACAAACTCAAACATTCTGAAAAGGGTCACTGCGGCTCACTCAAATCAAACCCTTCGGTGCAGACAAATCAACAACTCTTGCAGTGGTAATCAATGGCTGGGGCTAATCATCTGCAAAATGCCTGCTGTGGGCCCAGCTGCACAGCCCCATTGGGAGGGTGAAGCACGATGAAACGCTGGGCCTGAGATTTGCATCGCTGACTGCTAAAACTACAGCTGCTGTCCTGGCTGACCTGCCACCATGACACGGACAGAAATATCTCCAGGAGACACACCTGCAAAGCCACTTAGGCAGAAACAGAGCACCCCACCGCGAAACGGACCATTTCAGTGAAGAGATTTTCAGAATGGAGATCATTTGCGTTCTACTGGACTGCGGAGGCACAATTAATCCTCTCACACAGATCTAGACTGCCCAGACCAAGGTTTTTTTTTTTTTTGAGAATATTCTATCCTGCTTTTAAGGTGAAAAGTCCTTGGACTTCTCCCTCAGATGCCTACTACATAGGATAGGTATGTGAGAAAAAAATGAAGATCCAGGGGATTTGGTAGCATTGGGAAGAGCTTGAAAAGACCTTTAAAATAGTCTTTTAATTTTTAAAATAGGACAAATAGTAAGAGTGCTATGGCATTTTGAAGTTAGCCAGTAAGTTAGTTTTACCTTAGAAGAGTAAGAACTCTTGTGACCATTTTCTAAAAATATGTGCTTCATTTGATCATATAAAACATTTCCAATTAGCCATTTCACAGATTACTTAATTGCTAATTAACTGACAATCCTATCAAGCTCAAAAAAAGTTTGCATGACTAATGGCCCGGTCCCACTGCACTTACGGATGCAAAGAGGATGTAAAACGTAAAAAAATCCTGCCATCTGTTGGAAAACGCTATGCATCCGTTGTGCACTCATTGCATACGTTTCATACGCTCTATCCATCAAGCATCCGTCCACTGTAATTTCATCCGCGCAAAAAGTTTTGAGCTGCACAAAACTTTAAGAACGGATGAACTTTCCGCCATGTACGAAGTAAATCCGCGACATATACGAACAACTAACGTTCTATGTCCGTTATCGTCTGTTAAACGTCTGCTGTATCCTCTCTGCATCCTCACAACTCACATCCACTGCAGCTGAAAACGGAAAGAGGGAGGAAAGATAAGGTACACGGAACGTCTACACATCGTGAGTAGCACGGAAATAGAAAGGATGTAAGCGTATGCATCTCGTATATAAAGTATACAAAACGGACAAAGCACTTCATTCGCTATGCATCCGCCCTTTCCGCTATGCGTCTGCTTCGCAGTTATCCCCGGCAACCCCTTCAGAGCGGTCATCCACTTCCATCCGCGTTCATCCGCTAGGCTTCCTAAGAACATGCGTTTAACATCCCCGCTACATACCACCCACGTCCGTTCTTTTCCGTTCTCGCACATTTTTGCCAATTTTGTCCATTTCTGGAGCGGATGATAACGGATGGAGCCACGCCCGAAATTTTGGTCGTCCGCCGTGTCCTTTTTGTATACGTTTTGGTCTATTGGCCAGTGGGACTGGGCCTTTAGTGTCTTCATTTTTAGTGGATTATCCAAGATTTCCATTTTGACACTTTTACACCAGATCCTGCTGCAGCTAAAACCAAAGCTAGGCTTAGGATCCTCTTAAAAAATAAATAAATAAATAAATTCATTTAAAAAAAAAAAAAAACTCGGCAGAAATGTACTAAAGAACATGTACTAAAAGTCTGTGAGTTTAACACCTTTCTGCAGATGAAGATGCCTGCAGACATGGAGCAGCTCTTTTAATGGACGCACTTGCACTAGTCTATCACTAGATGGCACCCCCGGATCAGTTATTGAATATTCAAAAGCAAGCAGAGCTAGAGCACAGTCTAGAATAATGACGAGTTCACTCCTACCCCAGTTTTTCAGGAGTTGCATCAATTAAACTCCTCAGCTAAGCCTGATTTGCAAATTGCTCAATATCCTGCCCATAGTATCTATCCAGCAGTTTAAAAAATGATCTCTTGCGACAGAAACAATTTGTTGTCCTCTGTAGCAACCATTTCAGTTACAGTGACCCACTGGTATTCCAAGTAGTTCCAAAAAAAAAAAAAAAACCGTTTCCTGAGGCCAAAATTCGCCATGGTATTGTCACTATGTCATTCTACTATCAATTTCAGTCATCACATAATAAAAACGCGCAATTTCCTATCATGGATTAATGCTTAGATATGTCGGTTGAAGAATTTAGCGGTCTTTTAGAGCCTCATACAAGCTCTCATGGAAATCCAATCACTTCAATGGTGGGCGTGAAAGCCCAGCTGTAGTTCACACCCAAGTGAAATTTTTCTTGGTAATTACCAGTTGGTTGACACTATTTTTATCCAATTGCAGACAGTATAAGCCTTCTTCAGCAAGTGAAAGACATTGACCGGACCATAAAAAGCATATTAAAATACTATATTTCAATATTAAAATTGAACGCAAAAAAGAGCGCATTTCAATCTTTTTCAATTAAAAAATCTTTATGCACAGGTTTGACGACTTGCTTAGGATGTGACAAAATTTAACACGGAAAATCCACTGTGGTTTTTTCGTGAAGACTTGCCTATTAAGGCATGTGAATTTTACATTTTATAGAATTTATTATTTACCCACCTAAACATTTCATAAGGGAAACTAACATGAACCAAGAACAATCATTGAAATCAGGTCACCAAACTTATCCGTTTCAAGGAATGTTTTTTTGCAAATCAAAGGCAGTTTTGACAGGTTACAGACACTGAAAATGTGACTGAAAATTACGATACTTCTATGAATCCGACTGAAGAAAGTCAAAGACAAGGGAAATGCGGGGAATAGTTCTAGCCAGGCCATTTTAGCGTAACGGGGCGGTACGCTGACGAACGCAAATGTCACATGCCGGTGCGCTGGAAAAATCCGCCGGTACACAAAAAATTGCGGCCGGTCAGTTACAGATTGGTCACCAGTACCAGTATCTGCAACAACACGGATGGCTTCAGACTGTACTGATCGACCTAGTTTTATCGATTATCTGAAGATAGGCCTGTATAGCCGCAACTGTCGCAAGTAGCCAGTCAAGGCATGGCATATTAGGTTCAGTATACCAGTTAGCGTGCAAACAGACGATCAAGGACGCTTGGCTGGTTCGTCCACCTCCTGGGACTAGTTCCCAAAATGAAACCAGTGCCGCAAATGTCTCAACATCAGACAATTCGGAAGACGATGATACAATCGACAGAGTAGAGCCTAGTAGCATGCGAAAGCCATCAACGTCGGTGGATCTTGCATGAGCTACTGAATACAGCCAGCTAGAATTAGAATTGGCTCTAGGAAATGTCTATTTAACTATCCGACGGAACCAGATCGTTTCTGCCACTTTGCAGTCTCTTCCGTTTAACCTCCGCAATTGGCACGGTTTACAATAATCACGGAAACTAGGTAGCTACATACTGCAGAGATACTGATATTGTAAATTGATCATTTCGCTGGCGTCAAATTAGCCACAAGTAATTGGGCTGAGATATCTTCATGAGAAGCATCAGACGTCGCACACAGATGAAAAAAATAATATAATATTGTTGCTAGCTCGTCAATTTAGCCATGGGTCTCTTTCTAATATCAATTAACATTTCCCAGTTAAACTTGCTGCTGAATCAGTATGTGCACACCTTTGTAAAGCATGTTTAGCGACCTAGCCATGACATAGCTAGTGAACTCGGAATATCTGTATACCGTTCGCCAATAGTTCTTGCTCGTCTTTATGCATGGTCAAAGTAAGTCGTGTCTCTTACGCCTAAATACTTTGAATGCTCTCCCTCTGCAGCTGCTGCGAAGGAAATGCTGCGGGTCCACTGAGCATTTACAGAGGGCTCGGCTCCGAGCAATAGTAATTTCAAATGACAGTAAAATTGTCCAAAAATATTTCCCTTATGAATGGGAGGGCTTTGTCTTCGCTAATATTATGACAGATTCCGTCCGCTGTCCCCCAGGCGAATCAAAAGCTAGCGAAATAAAAAAAAAATAAACAAACCAAAAAAAAACGGCGGTAAACAACCTAGCGAGTTAACCCGAGTTGCTGGTTTGTGATAGCTCTGAATACCGTTTAGAGTTTATGAAGAACGTTTTCTAGACTAATATTAATTGAGAAGTTTGAGTTGATCAGCTTGGGAAAACCTACCTTAATTTGATGCAAAAAAAGAAGGCTTTTGACAGGCATTTCAACACCAACAATTATGCGCGATACCCATGGAAGAAGGAAGAAAAGCTGTATTGATGGGATTGGGTCCTGGGCCAAAACTGGACTCTCTGATTGGGTGAAAAAAACATGACATCATCATGAAACGGTAAGCTATTTATAAGACTCTGAGCGAAGGGATTTTTGTATTTTTTCCATCGCTGCCAGTGTTTTGTGTAGGTTACAAAATTTGTTTGGGAAACAAATTATACGGCATTGCTGAGATGGTGAAATAGATTAAACGGTAATACAGCACTATGCTTTTACCCAAATTAACTTTGCAGGGGAAACAGAATGAAACTTTTAGCCACTGAAATTATTTTGAGACCTCACGGCCACGGATGCGTAAGAACACAGCGTTAATTATTCATTAATTAGATCCTCTTGACTCCTTCGGCATGCGATACTTCTTGTTTACAAACATTGACATCATATTCAGCCATACGCATTAGGGTGGTTAGCAAGAACAAGTCTAAATCACTACAACAAAACCAACCTGCAGTTGTGGAACCGATTTGGCGGTCTATGAATATGTACAAAACCTTGACGGTACCGCGAAGGCAAGATATTTCTCTAAGCTTAAAGGGTTTCTGAACTAATTTTACATTCCTGCATTTAATACATAAAATCCAATATATGCATAGTAAAAATAAAAAATGTGTGTGTTTTGGAAACATATTTTTCAAAATAATGTTTTTCTCGGGCCAAATGTACACGACAGTGCGCCCTGTTGCGTTTATGCAAGAACCAAGGTCACGTGACCCGAGTGACGTCAGAGATGTCTTAATTGATAATCCCGTTTTCAAAGGTGCAATTTAAGTGCATGTACTTTGTAACAGCACTTGAGGTTTTTTTTTTTTGAGGATTTGTATTTGTATTTTTTTTTTAAAACAGGGACTCTTACTCTACTATATTTAAAAGATAAAAAGAATACTTTGGCACTGGCAACTTGGTTACTTGTTTCAAATGATAATATTAATTGAATTCATCATTTACGGATTTTCCGGATTTTGCGCGTTCGCGAAGAACAAAGGTGTATCTTTGTGCAGATGTGTCCGCCAGTGGACGTGGAGCTGCAAATTTATGCACGCAGTTACAATATTCTATCACTAGATAGCACACCAGGATCGGTCGCGGAAGTTTTGTGCGCGTTGTAGGCAATTTGCAGAATGAATGCTGACCGCGTAATCCGTCGAATCTCGTTGTCAGAGGTGGTAGCTCAAGTAGGCGAGCAATTAAACGTTGCGACATACAACTATCTATCTTATATCTGCATGTTTCGTGTATATTTCCTTTTACTTTGCAACATCAAGCATTTTACAACACAGATAACAGCTGTGCTAAGCGTCACGAATATGAGTTAGCTGGCCAGCTAAGGCATTCGCGAATGCCATTTGACAGGAGCTTAAGAATTTGATTTCAACTTGCTAGCGTTTCCCCCTGGAGTAGTTGATAGATTTTGAACAAGATAATGTTTGGCCATACCTGTACTTTTTTTTTATTTCAGTGGGACTCCCCAGTATAATAAAGGCTAAAAAAAAATAATTCTTTTGTGTATTTGTATCGTTTTGTCTGTCACAAACAAGAGATGTTGCGGTACCATCTGTTACACAGGATCGGAGCAGGGTTTGTTTTAAGCCAAAATACACTACTTTGAGAACGCGAGTGAAGAACGTGATTTGGCGCTGCTATTTCACCTGGCAACAAGAAATACTATTTTCTGATTGGCTGATAGGTTGCTGATTCAAGCAGAGCAGTCTCTTTACTGTAGTGTTTTGAGTGTTACAGAATGCCATGCTGTAACTCGGTTCTCGACTTGAGCTCTCTCGTTGTCTCTAGGCTACATGTAGGTTAAGTTGAATTTTTTATTTCGGTGACCATCTCTCTCCCTCTCTCAGGACACTTGACGTGTGTCTGTGGGGAAAATCTCTCTCACTCCCTCTCTCTCTGATTTATTTCACCTGTGCCTGCGGAGTCACCCATATTTTCTGCACACGCCGACGATCAGACACGCTATAACACCACCTGGACTATAGACCTTGATAGCGGCTAGGCAAGATGAATACCTCTCTGACGTCATCAGATGACGTCACGGGCACCTAATTAACTTTGTGGCTGTGCAGCCACAGACATTATTTTGTTTATTTATAGAAAAGATAAACTGCCTATATACATTTTTATTGATTTTAATGAGGTTATATAAACAAAATACACTTTTTAAAAACATATTAAGTTTATTGTTCACAAACCCTTTAAGTACAACGAGGGTCTGTGTAGGCTTCCAGATCCTTACGAGCTGGAAGGTTGGAGGAGCGACCCCTCTTTGGGTCTGGGTCAGCTGGATCATCACTCAATTTTCCTTAATCGAACAGAAATTCAACATTTGTTGATCATCATTGATCTGTGAAAGTCGTTAATTTGCCAGAACAATTTTAAAAAGGGGCGCCAATATATTTTAGGGGGTTTTATTCATGATAAGCGGGCTTAGAATTTATTAATAGTTTTTAATATCGCGAATGCATATACTGCACATTCCTTAGCCACCTGGCGTGTCATCGGTATCAAGGCTGTCGCGGTTACAGCTGCAGTAGACATTTGACTCCAAATTTTCTTGGCTGGATGTACGATGGACGTTTTTACATACTCGAATGTTCCTCTAGGTACCCAAAATTCAAGCCGAAAAAGTACGGATCTTGGTCGATACTGATGAAGGTTGAAAACCGAATGCTTTCCAATACTAATATCAGTCTTTCCAATACTCACTGTCACTTAAATTCTCGCTATCGGAAAGCAAGGAACCCATCGAATTACCCAACACAAGAAAGATCAATCCCTTGCCATTACTGAATAATAAAATGCGAAAACTGAGCAAAACATCATGGTAGAAATGATGGAAAATAACTTGCGACTGACCTGACAGAAAGTGAAAAGTACAAACACGCCAGTGGATCGACCGCATCCAGTTCTTGCATCGAATTGCATCAATCAAAGTAGATTTTTTCTGTTCTCGATCAGGAATACATAGGAAACGTATTCCTGAACCCTTCACGAAATGGTTTGTGCAGGTAATAACGCTGCAACTGACTGGCATTATGACAAAAAGTGGAGGACAACTTTACTTCACCTATAAAATCTAGGGGTGTCAACATCTACACGTGTAAACGGTTACACGAATAACAAATCATAACCGTATAGAAAAATCAATAACCATGTACACGTCATTTTTTCCTCCTCGTTCATTTTTCACCAATACATATAGTCGCCTATTATTAGGGGTGATAATGTTGCCTGAAAGCTTCAGATAATAACATTAACCAACAATACACTTAAATGTTCCCACTAGTGCAGTTATCCGCATACAGATGCATGGGGCGCAATGTTACCTTGATATAAAAAAAAATAAATAAAAAAAACCCACAGCCATTGTCACGCCACATCAAGAATCGGCTGCGGAGGACTTGAGAAGAGCGCTGCGCTCATCATCATCTCCATGTGCATATGTCGTGCAGCTGAAAACAAAAACTGTTCATGGCTTGTTATTTTAGCCTATATTGTTGCGTGTTGTTGTACATTATATTGTTGGTTGGTGTTCTGTCGGCTTTTCACGACCTGATCACGCATCCTCGCATCCAAAGAGGAGGAAGAAAACACATTTTTTCCGCCAATTTTAGTGAATAATTGTGAGAGTCCCCCTCTACTTTTTTCACTTTGTGGATATAAAGGTGAAGTTTTTTCTTCTCACTTCAGCTTACTTTGGCTTCTTTTTTAGTTGCTTTCTTTTGCCAATTCTACATTACTTTTACTATGAGGCGCATATTAAAATTCAGACGCAGCTCCCATTGCGAGAGAGGGATGCAGTTTGCACTTTAAGTTTCAAAATAAATAAATGTAAAAACGTGAGCAATAGTTAAAACAATGATTAAAAAAGAGGGCTAAACCTTTTTCAGCTTTCACTTGTACATTTTCTTATCTGTCAAAATGATAGAGGATTTTATTTTCAACTCATTTTACTTTCTGTGGTTATACAACGTAACTGTGATAGAAAAAGCTCATAAATCTCTGAACGTGTAACCGGCTACAAGTCGGTTAGTAGTCCCGTGTACACTTGTAGAAAAAATGGTAAATGTTGACACCCCAAATAAAATCAATTGTCAGGTTGTGGCTTTTTGCCAACCACGGTGGTCAACAAACTCATCTGACCAGGTTTGTGACATCACAAGAAGTATGGCTCTGGTACATTCAATAAAATTTCTGGCTAGAACCCTGCACAATGTGAACTATGACATCAGTACGGGTGCACAATTTCAACCGCGCATCCAGGACACCAAAACTTGCTCAAAAAGACAGTGATTTTCAGCGAGCACTGCACTGTGATCAACCCGAAATTGTAGGTATCCAACGAAAACATGGCCAGCATGGCGCCGATTGTCACGTACCTACATAGGAGATTCACTGCGCAATGTCTCACTCCAGACCAAAGTTCTCAAAACCACTGAATTTAGTGGTCAGAATAGTTAGAGAAATCTTTGGCTGTTAAAAACTGCAGTTCGGGGAGAGGTGGTAATGCCCTGTGTGGTTCTTTCTGGAAACTGTACTTCAAAGCACACTTAAAAAGTGTGCTGCACCCTCAATGGCTCCAATCTTCACAGGATGCAGAATAGACCGCTTAAATAATGTAACTTAGAAGGTCAAAGTCATGCTGGGCACCCACTTTCAATAATACCCCACAGATTTAAACCACAGCTCCATATCCTGCATACTCACATGAAATGGAGACACATTTTTGCCCCCCACGCAGAGAGCAGCAGTGTGCCCATCAAATTCTTCTTTGGACAAGTATTGAATGACATGACAGTCCAGCACCTGCCAATGCAGAATAAAGGGAATAAATTCATTCAGATCCAACCTTTAATGTACAGTATGCACTTAATTGCTAAAGTAAAAAATCAGCTTTAGTTTGACCAGAATAGTGAGGGCAAGCAGAGTTTATTTGATTTGTTTTCACTGCTGCGCACAACTGTCATTTTACAACGCTCGAAACACATAGTCTCATAGTGTTGCCGATGTCTTCAACCGAGAATTTGCTGGTCCTGATAGGCAAATGTTCTCTCACGCAAACACTCAATCAGCCAGAATGCTGCTTAAGGAGTGTGCAGCTGAAATGGGCTATAAACACTCAGAACCCCATGAGTCTCATAATATAACCATCACGAAAAGTCAGACACTGAATGGATGAACCAGCATCCTGTAACTGAGCTTTCGCAACTGGGGTCACCGATGATCAAAGTTTTACAATTAGGACATGAAATTACACTTTTCCAGTGGGGGTGGGGGGCAGTTTTTACCCCGCTAGCTTATATTGGAGCTGGAAAGATCCTAGCATAAAGGTAATTTGGCTGAGGTGAAGTAATCTCCTGGAATGCTGCGCCATTTAAAACTGTTAATCCATTACTCATCCTTTGACTCTTTTCCCCATAGACTCCCCCCTCCCTTTCCCCATAATGAATACAAATGACAATAAATGGGGAGGCTAGGGAAAAGGTCCAAAAACATACACGTAGGCATCACATGTAGTCATTTTGGGGAAATTACTTAAGCTAAATTAGGAATAAGGACTGAAAAGTAAAGCCAAAGTTATAACTTTTTTGCTTGACTTGTAAGTGAAGGTCTGCTTGCCAGCCAAGTCAGCTTTTATACATGTCCATCTCACCTGGAGCATGGTGACCACGTGTCTTTCTGCAGTTTTGGTCCAGATGGGCATCATCCCCAACTTAAGAGCTACCAGACCAACTCTCCGACTTCCTAACTCCAAAACACACAGAGACACACCACAGTACGCAGTGAGATCACCTTCCTTTTGCACTGCAGTGCCATATTGTTTTACAGATGCGACAAAAATCAGAAATATAATTTTATAGGTTCCAAAAATAAATTTGTACGCCTTTAAAAACAAATTCTTGTTTAGTCAGCAGTGTCACAGAAGGTTCAGCACAAAAATAGCCAAAGAGAAAGCGCATCCATAAATGATATACCCCATCCTTCACACTATAGGTCTGTACAGTTAACTTAATAACATTTTTTTAAGTCAAAAATAAACTTTGGTCACCACGGAGCACACATACTGAATTTCATGTTTTCTTTATGCCTTATCATACTTAAAGTGGTCTTGAAAAAACAGCAAACAAATGTCAGAGGCCACTTGAAATGTTTCTGGGGAAACAAAATGTGTACAGAAGTCAGCTTATCACTAGCAAGGTAGCATACTTCTGTCCATCTTACACAATTAGCCAAAGGCCTCCCACCTCCCCTGTGTACTTAAAGTACGTAATACTTTAAAATGAGTATTAAAGTGATCAGTCTCTGATACACCTCGGAAGGTGTTTCAGCACCACCGAAAAGGAGTAGCTGTTGTGCTTCGGCACCTGTGTAAATAGGATAAGCCTTCGCTGATAGGCAGATTTAAGAGAAAACATCAAGACAACGAACAGGCAAACGATGATGGCTATAATGCACACGTGAACTGCCAACCTTACAAACCCAAGTGCTGAAAAATTTTTACAGGCATATTTTTTCTTAAATACCACAATTTTTTCTGCAGGCCTTTTTTTATCTCTGAAAAGATAGTCCAATCTATCGGACTAGCTGACTTTATTTTCTGCTTTTAATCACACCTGATGGAGGCATATTCAAATTAAGATATAAAATGTTAACGTCACGTAGAAAATAGTGGTGTAACGATAAGCTGATACAGTATCGTATCGTGATACAAAGCCTCCGATATGATGCATCAATTTGGAGACGTGTATCGGGATACACAAGGCTTTTTAAAATAGTCCACATATTTTTTGAATCCCAGAAATTGCAACATTTTCACTTCAAATGAAAACATAGTGATCTGCCTCATATTCCACATGGTTGCATTGCTCCAAGTGCAATTTATCAAAGTGTTGTTTCAACTTGTTTGGGGTAAACTTTTCATACATGTAGTTAACTGCTAATGATAAGTAGTTTGCAGTGTGACTGTGGAGACCTATTCAGCTTTTATCAGTTTTTTAAGTTGAACACATTGACCTGAACAGTAAACACACAGTGGTACCTAAAGGTAAACTAACTGTATTCCTTTGCTTTAATAAACTTAAAAAGTCTCGTCAAGGGAAATCTTTCAGTGTTGCTGCTTACTTGTAAGTGGAAAGAAAATCAGCAGTAAAATAATTTGTAGTGTATCGGGATACGTATCGTATCGCGACCCCTGTATAGAGACACGTATTGTATCGTGACCCCACCGTATCGTTACACCTCTAGTAGAAAATAACGTCAAGGATCCTCCTCAACATGTTTGATTCAAGTATTGCAAAGCGAACGACATTGCACATGTATCCAGCGCTTAGGCAACAACTCTACCATTCCAGTCACAGTCTGAATGGCATAAGATGGAAAAAAATAAGCAGCTGCTACACCAATTCAGTGCTGTATGAAGGGTGTCACTGCAGCGATATAAGACCAGGCTGAAACAGCTACACGATTTTTTATCTGAATATGACCAAAGAGACCAGTTTGCTGTAAACTAGTGGCAATAGAGGTGCAAAACTAAAGTTTGAAAAAAAAAAAAAAAATCTATATATATATATATATATATATATATATATATATATATATAGACACACACACACACACGCACACGCACACGCGAGGGGGTATCAAAAAGTTCTAATTATCCTCAAGAGGTTATTGAGCCATCACTATGAAATCCTGATTGTAACATCAGTGATCCTTATCTAGTTAATGGACCAAGAACCATCTACTTCACTGAATTCAATCTTGTGCTCGTTGATCCTAAACACGAGTAACCCCAAGTATGGAGAAGATTGAGCTTTAATGAAGTTCATTTTTACTTGAAGCATTGCACAGCCCAACAGATTCACGATGAGATGCAATCAGTTTATGGTGATGACAGCTCATCTTATGACACTGTTGTGAAATGGAAAAGGAATTTCCATGAGGTCATTCAAGAGGTGGAGGGTTGGTTTTCCATGAAATCAGGGGACTTCTATTCAGGCAGTCTGCGCAAAGTCAGGAAATGGTGGGAGAAATGTGTAACTCTGGATGGTGACTGTGTAGAGAAGACTTCAGGACAAGAAAGCAAAATAAAGTTTCTACCCTGAATATATCTCGGTGACAATTAGAACTTTTTGATACCCCCTCGTATATTCGGCATTTGACTTCACGACAACTCCGAAATTATATTAATAGCACCAGAAGTAAAGTAAAGCCTGATTTGTTGTGTTGCTACAAAGAGCTGGCAACATCAAAAAATGACTTGAGTCTGCCAAGAAATTCAAGGAGTGGACACCAGGAACAAGTCTTTTGGGCCTATGAATCACAATTCAAAATTTTCTCAGCCAAACGCAGAACTTATGTGCACTGTGGAGATGGAGAATGTTTCTAAAATGACAGTTTAACCCCTTCAGTGAAACATGTACGTGGAAATAGTGTGGTTTGGGGTTCAGTCTGATCAAAAGGAGCGGATGATCTCAAAAATCTACAGAATCATGGATCAAAAGAAGTATCACAGCATCCTTGTGAGTCACGCATTTCCATCTGGAAAGAGACTGATTGATCACCTGAGATATGCCGTGGGAAGAAAATGTTTGGCACTATTCCAAAAATGCGAGAAGAAACAGTTTGATGACTGAGCAATTCATTTTTAAGTAGCATTATTACATTCAGAAAACACTGAAGAAAGGGTACATATTCCTTTCTGCATGCCTGACTGCTCTAAAAGCAGTGACCTTCAACGCTAATTCGGGGGGGAAAAAAAAAAAGAACTCTACCACAGATGGCATTCTGAGAAAAACTCATTTCTAATTAACCATTCAGATGATTTCTGTCAATACAATCTCATATTGTAGCCTCTTTACATCTTTGTCAATACCAAAATTTAATCATTGGTAACTACTGCGAACTATTCATTATTAAGAAAATCAATTCTGCGATTGTTTATTGGCAGCAGGTCAAGAACAATATATATTTAAAAGGTGAAATTGCCAATTGACTACATGTCTTGGTCTGTTACTGGTCAATGTTCACTGAAGCTGCATGCCCTCTTACCTTTTCGTTTAGTTTTTAAAGCAATTTAAAGCTTTGTTCACAGTTCATCCAATGTTATTTACTGACTGCAAATTCCAATTCAAAAAGACAGATTTGATTTTTTTTTTTTTCTTCGTGGTGGGAGGAGTTAGGCCAGTAGTGGCCAACCCAGGTCCTGGAGAGCCGCAGTGTCTGCTGGTTTTTGACGTTACTCAGCACTTAATTGATGCATTAAAGCAGTTGATTACACACTTCACTCATCTCACCTGGTGTCTTAGGTTTAAGTCGGGAGGAGAAAACCAAACTCACCACACGTCTGGCTCTACAGGACCAGCGTTATCCACCCCTGCTCTATAAACTTTTATCTACTCTGTACTACTTTGTCTGCATTAAAACTACGCTAAATATCCAACCACATTGACAAATCTTGGTTAACATGAAGATTGCTGCCGCAACCTGCAAGTCTGCTTAATTGGCTCTAGGAGTCTTGTGGGTTGTTCCTGCCAATTGCTTGATTGGCTCATTATTACAGAATTAAACCTGAGACACCAGGTGAGTTCAGTTAAGTGAGTAATCAACTACTTTAATCCATCAATGAAGTGCTGAGTAACACTAAAAATCAGCAGACACTGCGGCTCTCCAGGACCAGGGTTGGTCACCCCTGGGTTAGGCAATTGCAGTGAACTGGCCAACTGTGAGAAAGCTATATTTTTTCACCATGGTAAGAAAAATGCACAATCTCAAGGTTTGAATCACCATATACAGAAAGTAACATGCCTTACTGGACTGATGTCAGGTGAAACTCAAGGTTCTACCTCAACCAGACTGGAAGGCACAAGGGAGGAAAAAAAGAACAAAGCTCAAAAGCGGATCCGAACAACTACAGTAAAACCTTTTTCCAGGATAGTGCTAGACAGAGATTTAATATGAACAAGAGCAACGCAGTGTGGGGCATATGCCCCCGCCTGTATGTTGATCAAGGGCATACTGAGATGGCTGCTGTGGCGGCCATATTAGATATCGCACAACGCTGCTAGCCACTTTCAATAGGCCACTAAGAAATGGCATCAATCCAACGAGGGATTCTATAGTTATCCGACGGAAATGAAAAGTTAACGGACGACGGACGGACGGACGTGGTGTCGACATAATGCCCCTTTTCCTCTTTGGAGGGCAGGGGCATAAAAACCTGTTTAAATATAACAAAATAAAAATTTGTGATGGCAGAATACTTTATATCGTCTTCACAACCTGTGCCATACTGCTCAGCTCTAAATGAGAGATGTATTCTACGATGGTGTTCAATAACAGGATGTTAAATGGTAATATGAATGGGCCAGTCTACCAATTAGTCTTAGAGAATGAGTAAATCAATAGTGCAACTGCAAGTCAATCAACACTGAAAATAGGTAGAGAGTCATCCTTGAAAAAAATACGTGTGAATTCTTCCAAATCTGGTGGCGTGAACCTCGGCAGGACCATGAACCTGGAGGTCCACAGTGTCAGCTGGTTTGCGGTGGATTTTGATGAAAGTGATTAATTTCAGTTACTGACTGGGTAATGAGTCTGGATATTGTGTTCAAGGAAAGTAGACTGGAGTTTCACGCCCCTAGTCTACCCATATATACATACAATTGGCACATCACTGATGGATACTGATGTCAGTGATGTTTTTTCCTAAAGCATTTCACCTGGCCTCTGACATTTAGTTGCTGTCAGATTAAGACCGCATTAGGAATGATTCCTGAAAGAAAAATGGCAAAAACTAGCCTGTGTGCTCCATGGTAGCAGCCATTCATAAATATACTTTAAAAAAAACTCAAATTAATTGTATACCCCAAACTCACATCAGTATGATTCAGTCAAGTCCATAAATCAGAAATATAAAACACCCAAATTAGCAGAAACGTAGCTGAATAATACAACATAATGCAGCAATTTCCAGATTAGTGAACATTACATTTTTCAATTAAAAAGTAAAGATTGTCGGTACCACTTTGAACAAATATTCAGTCAGTCAGCAAGACTGATGCCGAGGAAATCAGGCTAACTAGTTTAAACCAGGGATAACAGCAAGATCTCAGCCGTTGCAGGCACTTTGTCGTGCATCAGAAACAAGGAGCAGACGTTACCCACCTTCCTCCCACTCATGCCTCGGCCAGGGTTCATCTTTAAGGGGGTACAGCTTGTTGGCAGTCTGGCTGGCATACTCTTCCGGAACGACTTTTCTCAGAAAGGCGGAACTCTCGTCTGAGAGATGTTCATCCCACCAGGTCGCACTTTTGACTGTCCGCACAAACTGGATACTAAGCACGCTCCTTGAAAGGAAAACGCGGCGAAATTCATTACAAATAAATCCAAAGTACATAGATTAATTGCAGTATGAATGACAACAACAACAAGAATAATAATAATAAAACTTTTCATGTGCTGCCAGTGGCGTTCAGCAGTGTCACTTCGTCTTACTGTTCGACATTGACAGAGCCTGAGCCAGTACGTTCAGCCTCAAACCTCTTTTGAGTGGCGCGATTCACTGGCGCTTGCAAAGTGCAACTGTTGCAGCATGAGTTTATCGCAAGACTTGTTATGTTTACAGATTGCCGAGCATTACCTATAACTGCCTTAGTAGAAAAAATGTAGTTGATGGTTCGCTTTCATCCATGAGTGGGTAATGCGTATTCAACGCATTGAAAAGTATAACAACGACGTTAGCTTAATAACCGTAACCATGCTGTGTCACGTCAGTTTCCGCCAGTTGAACCTCGATTTATACCGCGTACCTGTCTATAAGGATACCTATTCAAATACCATACGTTAGCGACCGATAAATTAAAAGTCAAGAGTGCAACTGTAGTTTTAGCGAGCAAAATAGCGAGCTAGCAGGTAGCTTAGTAAAAGTAAGCGGTTTCCTTAACCTACCTTTCAGCACTTGGTGCTGATGGACTCACGGTAAAACAGGCTCTTCTTAATAGCGGCTCTCCCAGCCTTACAAACCTGCAGCCAAATGCTGCCATTCTAACTCAGAATCTTCCACTATATATTTACGGAGCGTAGACGTCTATACATACAGTCTCCAATTACGTATCTTCAGCAACCCATGCTGACACGCCGCTGTATGTTGATGCGAGAAATGTCACCGTGAAATCTTCCGGGTACTACTAGGAGATGCTTCCCCCTACGTGCGCGTAGCTAGCTTACATATAGTTCCGGCTAGTGTTCTCTATCGAGGGACTTTAATTCCAACCATAGAGGTAGACTTTGAATCAAGACGACAATGTCATTACTACCCCCCGCCACGATCAAGGGCCATAACTCCGTGAAAAAAAAAGATTGCTTCGACATCCATTTTCGAACTCAACATAGATCATGAGCAGCTTATTAAGTATACAGAAATTTCCCGCTTCTAGGTATAATAGTTTAAGAGAAATCTTGTCCCCATTGTGGCCCAGATGGATGGACACACGCACGCACGGATGGACAGACGGATGGTCCCCATTCCAATATCCTCTGTTGCACCTCGGGGCGGGGGATGATAATTTACGTCAAAACATTCCTGTGCTCATGGAGAACGGTGGATGTCTAAATTCACAGGAGAATTATGAGCCACCTTGAAGTGAAATTTGTTTTGTAATTTTGTTTTACAGTGCTTTTTGCAGCAATATCTCTGAATTATAATTTTTCAGTTCAAGGAAACAGGTAATTTAATACAGCAATAAAAGAGACTGTGTTTCTGAGTGCTGAAGAGGAGGGAAAATATGCCATTTTGCCATTTTTACTCCACAGCCGTTTATGGGCAGATGGGGTATTGTAATACCCTGTGGCATGTGGGTGGGCAGGTGGCGGTCTATCAGTTGTCCGGGCCATATCTCCAAAAGAGTTTCCCACGGGAGCTTAAAATTTGGTAAGCAGGTTCTTTGTGTGGGATAGGTGTGCAAGGTAAGGCGCAATAGTGGATTTGACCTTTTGCACAGTGACCCTGAACTTGAGAACTTTTCTTCCAGGCTATACCTCCAAAAAAACACTGACAACAGCCATTTAAAATTTGATATGCAGATTCCTTGTGAGGGGTAGGTGTGCAACATGAGTGGATTTAACTTTTGATCTTCGCACAGTGACCTGTGCCTTGCCATTGGTGTATGCTGCCATTTATTAAAAATTAATTAAAGACTGTTGGATTCTCTTGGCATGCAGCGTTGGCTTGTTGTATCTGATTTCAATGCTTCCTGCGTACTATTCTTACAATGGATCATTGCAAGAACTTTTTAATGAGTTCACTGCCTTATTTCACATGATGCAATAAACCAGAAAAATGGTCTGTAATTTGAGTATAAAAAAACTTAAAGCTATATGACCTTCCTTATTTCACAAAACTGACGTAATTTAGTTCTTCTTAAAACACAAACATTATAATGTACATTTAGTTTTGTAACATGCTGCAAAATTATAGCCGTGTTTAGTCACGGTGACATATTAATCTGGGGGGAATTCCATGGCAAATATTGTGTCTCCGTCAGTTCATATCGTGCAGAAAAACTGAGGGAAGGGAGTGTGCACATGGGTGAGGTTCCCAACCTATTCCAATTCATTCCAGTTCATACTTGATCTAAACAATCTTGGAACCGTGGCCTTGACTGATTGCCATACCGATGGATTCACTGCAACAGGCACAGTTATGTGGATTTTAAAATAAATATATACAACTCTGATAAATATTGCTGACAACATGCTACACTGCAATTTGGCATCTTTATCGAAATTTTCAGTTGACTCAATCAGACATTTTAAAAAATCGCTTTTTTTAGTTACTTGCCCCGCCCCCCTCATTAACAAACATTCTGAGCAACACAGAAAATCAATTCTGGCACTCCCCTGTGTGGTCACGTCATAAGTAGCACATGGTGGGCGATTGTGCATCCAACAACGTTGGCATCCGAGTTAGATTCCGAAAGTTTCTCAGAATTTTCAATTAAATCTGTCCATTTTGATGAAGAAGAGTACCTTTTTACAGAGATGAGGAAACTCAACATTAAGCTGCTTTCACACCAGACGCGAAACAAATTTTTTTACAGATTACTTTTAAAGTCAATGCAAAGACGCAAATACGTTTCGTGTGTATCAGTGCCTTTACATTGACTTTGAATGTAATCTGTCCTGCGAAAAAATTTGTTTTGTGTCCGGTGTGAAAGCAGCTTAACACAGGATTCAGAACCATAAAACCATACAGATTCCAGCCTGAGTACTCAAGCAATGAAGACAGCTAATTGTCAGTGTCTCCGCCTGTCTCGAACTCTACAACGCTTACCAGCCAAGCAGCGGAATAATTATTATTCCGGTTCTACAATTGTTTCTGTGCACTGCATGATGGATAACCAGCCTACTCACTTTTCAACCTTAAGTGAGTTCAATAGGCCTGACGTTTGGTTACCCTACAAGACCATAATATATTAGGCTCAGTGGTGGTTGAACTCACGTCTGATCTAGCCAGTAGTGAAATGATAATGTTTGCGGCTCTACTCATTTCTGTGCACTGTTTCATGAGCTCTTGAAACAATGCGTGTAAGTTGTACGTACTTTGCAGCTTGCTGTTATCAGCTAGTTAGCGAGCAAGCACGCAGTGTGGAGAAATATAGAGCTGTAAATACATGTGTAAACCATATCTTGCAGCTTGCTATAAGCTAGCAAGCACACAGTGACTCAGAAATAAATAGAGCGCCGTGAATAGTATCATTTCACTACTTAACTGGCTAGATCACACTGAACAGCGAGTTGGCTGGCTATTGAACAAGCAGTGCAGAGAAATGATTTGGGTTCCGGAAATAATAATGACTAGATGATGCGCACTCTATAGAGATGCTAACCCACGCATCTTGTTGACCTTGACCTTTGACCTTTCGACCTCAAATGCAAATTTGGACAGGGTACCCTAGGATCATCTACCCCTCAAAGTTTGGTCACCCTAGCTTCAGTGGTGGCCAAGCTGTCGCGCTTAAAGACAGTCAGACAGACAGACACACACACACACACACACAGACGGTGCTAAACTGTATACCCACAGTGCCTCGTCGGGCATGGGTAATAAAGATATGTAAAAACATGAATACTTTAGATGTTGGCCGCATATCGTAGGTTTCAGTGACCTGGGCTTACCTGGGCCGGCAAAGTCGGCTCTAGTCCGTTGTACTTGTTTTGTCCATATTCTTGATATCTCAGCATAATTCCGCCACAGAAACATTCCATGACCATATGCATGCGTTGCACTGCATCCCCACACTACCCATTGTTTTCCGTTCACTCTCTGTGATTTTTGTTGGTCCATTCTTTAAGATATTCTCCATCCAGACCAGAGTCGTAAACTACGGCTGACCACCTAGACACAATCCGTGCACAACTTATGACGTCACGTGGCTGAGCTGGCCCAGCGCAAATGTTCTCGATTGAGGCAAAGAGGGCGTTCCCTGAAGTGGATAATTTAGCAGATAAAATGCGTTTTTTTAAACATTGCGTAAAGCACGCGATATTAAAACCATCAATAATTGTTCAAGACAGGTACTTTGTAGCATTTTATCACATAAAAAACAGCTGAATTTCATATCCTAAGCTCTTCAAATAAACAGACTGACTAGATTACTTTTAAAGTCCCATATCACAGTGCTTTAATATCATTGGATATCCAAAGAGGAGTTCATAATTTTTTGGGGGGAAGAGGAAGAAAAAAACAAAGATCAATAATTTGTGGGCCATTTGCTGTCAGTCATCCTGTGTTCTCTGTAGAACGGGCTGTTTTAAGTAGCCATCCCACCATAAAAATGAGCTCTACTCTGGTTGGTGAACAGAGCTAAATGTGAAAAAAGTGAATGCTTCATGGGAGAGAGAGAGAGGTGGGACAGTAGACCATGGCTATGGGAGGGAGAAGGGCTCATAAGCAGAGCGTGCTGGCTTGTGTTAAGCTGTTACACGGCTAACAAACGTTCTACCTGGCTCGTTAATAATGTACATGTTCTGCAAAAATTCCCAACGTTCGTGCCTGTAACATTAAGTTCTTTCCCTAAAGTGTGTGCACAAGACTTGAAACGTATGCCTCACGTATCTCTATGTGTGGGTATTTATCTATCTAGGGGAGGGGGCATTTAGGCCACTCACCTCTTCTTCTCCCAACACTCGGACTCGCCACTCAATGCCCGAGCTCGGCTTTAGGCGTCCCCGCCGCCAGGTTCTGACTTGGCTAGCACAAGCGCAGTTATGATGGTTAAATTCATTCAAGGGAATAAAAGTCCCGAGTAGATTCTGTAAGTGTGATGGCGTTCATTCTCCAGTGCTACCGTCTTCAGACCCAAAAAGAAAATGAGGTTGCCTCCCCCTCTCAGTTGCAGCAGGTGTCTTTCTACCAATTCATTGACAGGAAGTGAGAGCTAAGCCAAACCCCCCTCCTCCCAATGTCACGTCAGTCTCACCCTACCTAAAGTTGTGCCGTAACATAAGCCATCCAAGTCTGTTTATGATGCATTTGGGGTGTACAGGGGGGCAAAATTTGGGGGGTCTTGTAAACCCTTTCTTAGCTGTCATATACAGTGGAAAGCTCTGTACAGTCAGGTCCAGGTTGAACAGGGAAAGAGTTTTGTGATGTGATTCTGCCTTGTTTGTCATGTTTGTGTTCAGGTTCTGTGTTCATGATTTTGTCTTACTTATTCTTTTTGGTTATTGTAATGCTCAGGCTTTAGTTCATTCAATTTCTAAGTTCCATTACACTTGTCTCCCCTGTCTTGTGATCAAGTTGGTTCAGTCCGTCTTCCCAGTCTGCATGCCCACTGACTTCGGGTAATTCATATGAATTCCGGTGTTTAAAATATTCCTTTGAGTCTCGTTTTCTTCCTTCCTCTTTCTGCTCTGATTACTAACAAGACTAACATTTGTATTTTGTATCATAGTCTACTAACACAACTAATCCATGTATTGTATATAAGATTATTAACTGACGAACAAGCACTCTAGTTTAATATGTAAAGTTGCACCGCTACTAATTTAGACTAATTCCCTCTCCGCAATCACGCTTTTCCATACTCTGCCTCTTAGCCTGTTTCTGTCCTCTCCTCGGCTTCAGCGAGATTTCTTGCACGTGCTTAATCACTCTCCTGCACTCGTTATCTGTGCAGGTAGAACTCCTGGACCAGAGCTGTTTAAATGTCATAGGCTGTTTGTGTGATTCCCGTTCGTGTTTTGTCTTTCGCAATTTTCGTGGTTAGGGCTTCCCTCATGTGATTCTCCCGTTTTAATTAGTCTGATTCTCTACGCCTGATTCCTGTATAGCATGTGACCTTCCCTGGGTGCATATTAGCAGTCTTTACACTCACAGCTCATGTCAGAACTTTGATCCATACTTCTTTGTGCAGAGCGTCTCGTATGCCATTGAATAATGTTTCTCTTCTACTGGACTGTTCGACTTTGATTCTTGCCATTGCCCTTTTTGTATTTTTGTCTGTCTGGATTTTGACCCATTTTTGTATGACCATGATTTCTGTGTTTGGATGCCCTTGTTAAAATCTTCTGGAAACAAATGTTGTGAAGTCATTATACTGAACAAAATTGTCCTTGTACAGAAGATAAATGTGTATTTTGGTTGATTAAGTTTAATCAACAGGGGGGAGTGTGAAGGAATTTTTGTTACTGTTTTAAAATTCATTGTTGTAGTGTTTAGTGCACTTAGATTTTATTACATTATAGTTTTATTTCTTAAAAAAATAATATAGACTTGTTAGAAATGTAAATGCTAATTTTTGTTCTCAGCTTAAGGCTTTGAGGAAACTGTCTGTGGGGAAAGCACTGATGGGAGGGGTGCATGCACCTGGATGGGAGTTATGGACTCGTGTCTGGGTTTGTCCCAACTTAGAAACAATTCTGTTATCTTGTCATCTGTACCAGGCCTTGAAACTGAGCCCAAAGCACAGGATGTGACTCCTCCACACGCATCTCTAGAGCAGACATCTTCAAAGAATAAAATGTTTGTGCAATTTTGTGATTGATTGATTGCTTGAAAGATGCCTGGCTAGAAGGGTACAATAATTGCGTGTGAAAATTATTCAGCAGAGACCAACCTCTGACTGCTGTGGACACAGAGTCCCTGTTTGCTCTCTCATTCTGCAGAATTATATTGCAATAAATAGTTGATCATGTTTCTTTTAACTTGCTCTGAGTGTACAACTCCTCCACAGCCCTGTGTATGACCCCTGGCTTTGTTCATCGACTACAAATTTTTGCCTATCGTTTTTGTACCTCTGCTCATCTGTCTTACTGGTTCTGACCCCTGCCTGTCTAGTAACACTGTTTTTGGATTTCGTATTGTGGCTTGGCAATTTCCTGTGTTTTTTGGCTTTGACTCAGACTCCAATAAAAGCATGTTTTTTTGCATTTCTGTCTCTCGCGAGTGGTTCCTGAACGGTACCTCACATTTTGTCCGGAATGAATTTTTTATTTTTTTTTTTTAAGGGGGGGTTCTATGATTGCACAAAGTATTCTTCAGCATGAGTCGCCTCAACTGATTTCAATTTAAGTATTGGATTTGGAGTACAAAGTTTTTTTTTAAACCCTGATCCTCAAATCCCTGTCCTCAGGAGCCAAGAATGTTTTGGAAACCAGGCTTTATCTGAGAGTGAGGTTTGAAGTCAATCTTGCCAATGAACAGTGCTAATCGTTCACAAAATTATCCAGGAAGGAAGGAAACTGTGGATGGATTTAGATTGAATAGCCAGATTTGTGGATCCCTGTTTCACGCTATCTGTTGATCTCCTGCTTATCAATACTGTTTACAAGGCGTACAGCCTTGTTTAGAGAGTTGCCCCAGTTTTTGGTTCTAATGGTCAGGATGCTTTTTGTCTCCTTAATTCATAAATAAAACTAACCAATTAATTTAACAAGCTAAGGTAATGTCCAGTAATGCGAATCAAGATCAGATTGTGAACTGACATCAGCATTTGTTATGAGTTTGTATATGGGAAGCACTTGGTCTTCCTGATCCAAATCTGACATAAGTAATGACAGTTTTTAGCTGAAAATTTGTAGTTTATCCTGGCGTAGTTCAATGCTACGAACCAGAAGCCAGCTGGCACGAATATCACAATTCAAACATGATTTTCTTTTTTGGAGGATCAAGTAAAAAAAGGCAGTACATTAACGTAATTTTTGAAATAAATTGCACTTTATTTGATAGTATTGTGATATTTTATCAATTCCAATGTTATTCTTTCTTTTATTGCAGGTTGTTTGATGATGATTTGGCCGCCAATGACAAAATCATCACAATAGATACACAATACTGTAAATTATTAATGTTAATTTAATTTTCAGAGTCAAATTCAAGAGTGCAGACTGTAAGAAGTGTATGTCATGTGGAAATGATTCCTGATCAATGCTACACTTTACAGAAATCCAATGCAAAGTATTAGTTGTGGTGTCCGCGGCGGTAGCAGCCTGAGGTGTTCGCAACATTATTTTCACAAGTTTATTTATTTGAACTGCAGTTCTTCACGTGTTTAGTATGAATGTGTTTCAGCCAAGTCACATAAATTTATACATACGAGTATATGGGCTGTTGAGGATATGTTTTCAATAGAATTTGTGTTTTAACTCATTTTTTTGTGATCTGTTCTATTAATGAGGGGTCTGCAACGTATAGTGTTTAGATTAGGGATGTCTGAATATCAGATGCCACAAAATCAGCAGATTTTTTTTTTTTTTTCAGAAAAATCCATAAAATGTTGAATATTTGAAGTACAAATCCTGCAGAAACAAGAAGTACACTTACTCATGCAATACTAACACTGACACTTCTTGCAATCTGGGCCCTGTTTCCCAACAATGATCGATCGGAAAGCTCAAAGAAGGTTCGCTTCATGTGATCTTTACAGGCATTTCCCAAAGCAGCAGTTAGAGGGGGAGTGCACATGGCTGTGAAGTACAGCTTAACATCTCTGTGGTGCTGCTCACTTAAATGTTGCTGAGATTTTTGATGAACATATTTCAGGCTACAGTCACCCATTTAGCCATACCTCTATTTAAGTCATGTAATATTGTGAAAGTACATAAAATATTGAACATACATTAAACATATTACACGATTGAGGCAAAAGTCAAAGTTAGTATGTATCGGTTGATCTGTCTATTATTCAAGACTGACGTTGCCCTTAAGCACAAAATAAGAACCGGCTTTAAATCTAGTATTGTGCAGTATTTTGATTTGATTAAACATGTATAGGGTATAGCCTAAAGGTGGAGTCCCATTGACTCATTCCCTACGACAAGCCGCTGCCAAAAGAGTGGCGAATTCCACCATTCCCTACAGTAAGCCAGTGTCAGCGGCTTGGATGACATAATTCGGAGTTCCGTTGAAAGCATGCGTAATACACGAGTATCGCGTCAATCTGACCAATCTGACAGCAGTAATAGCGACCTCGACCATTCACAGTTTGATGAAAACACGAAATCAGTTGACGATCGTGGTGATGGGCCACCTGTACTTCAACCACAGGAGGGGAGGGGCCGTGGCTGAGCCAGGACAGGTCATGGTCGAGGACCACGTAGTCGAGTGCCTAGTCGAGGAGCTGCTCAGTGTCACGTAGCAGGCAACCAAAATGACAATTGGAAGGATGTAACAAATACCCAAAATGACACTGCTAAATTGACATTTGCACTTGAACCTGCTAAAAAGCTTTATTTTGATAATACAGATGTTTAACTAAATGTGTGTTTATATCGTGTAATTTTCTGGAAAAGTATTCCATACAAACACAACAATTTTATATAAAAATATTCAGTGGGAAATGAGTTCAGGGCGTTTTTTGGCTCAAACCACAGATTTCAAAATAATTTTCAGCATTGATAAACCACCCCGTGGGGTTCATGAATCCACCAGAGAAACCTGCAATATCACTTTTCTTCATGACAAAAAATAATGGATTGTGTGAGTATGGTTCTCACTTAATTCTTCTAGTTTCAGTTTTTTCAAGAGTATACTTATTAACTATGACCCTTATGATGTTTATGCTTAAAATTATTGCTTATTCTTAGATCTTCAAACTGAAGGAGGCTCAAGACCACAACAAAATGATAGGTCCCCTTGAGGAAAAACCACCAAAAAAAGTTGAAGACAAATCTTTCTTGGGATCTGTCATGGTTTTGGTTTTTGGTCATGTTTATGTTCATGTTCTGTGTTCATGATTTTGACATTTCTTTTTGGTTATTGTAATACTCAGGTTTTTAGTTCATTCCATTTCTCAGTTCCATTGCACTTGTCCCCCTGTCTTGTGATCTGGTTGCTTCAGTCCGTCTTCCCGGTCTGCGTGCTCACTGACTTCGGGTGATTTAAATAAATTCCGGTGTTTAAAATATTCCTTCGATTCTCGTTTACTTCCTTTGTCTTCGATTCTCGTTTACTTCCTTCATCTTTCTGTTCTCATTACTAACAAGACTAACATTTGTATTTTATATCATAGTCTACTAACACAACTAATCCATGTATATAGATAACTAACTTACTAACGAGCACTCTAGTTAAATCTGTGAAGTTACACCACTAGTAATTTAGACTAATTCCCGCTCAGCAATGGCCCTGTTCTAATCTCCGCCTCTTGCTCAGCTCTCCCTGTCTTCTCCTGAGTTTCAGAGAGATCTCTCGCACGTGCTTAATTACTTTCCTGCTCGTTATCTGTGCACATAGAACTCCTGGACTGGAGCTGTTTAAATGTCATAGGCTTTCTGTGTGATTCCCGTCCGTGTCTTGGCTTTTGCCTATTTTCGTGGTTAGGGTTTCCCTCATGTGATTCCCCCATTGTAATTAATCTGATTCAGTTCATCTGTTCCCTGGATAGCATGTGACTTCCCCGATGTGTATTTAAGCAGTCTTTTCACTCACAGTCCTTGTCAGAACGTTGATCAATATTTCTTTATGCAGAGCGCCTTGTATGCCATTGAGTATTATTTCTCTTCTACTGGATTGTCCGACTTTGATTCTTGCCATTGCCTTTTTTGTATTGTTTTTTTCTTTCTGAATTTTGACCCATTTTTGTATGACCACAATTTCTGTGTTTGGATGCCCTGTGTATGACCCTTGGCTTTGTTCATCGACTACGACTTTTTACTTATCGTTTTTGTACCTCTGCTCATCTGTTCTGGTTCTGACCCCTGCCTGTCTAGTCGACACTGTTTTTGGATTTCGTATTGTGGCTTGGCAATTTCTGTGTTTTTTGGCTTTGACTCAGTCTCCAATAAAGGCATACGTTTTCTTTTTTATTTCCCTCTCTTGCGTGTGGTTCCTGAACGCACCGTCACAGGATCAGATAAGTGCTATGACTAGTTTGAATAACAAGCAGGTCTCAAAGTCATAACATTCCATTATTTATTTCTTCATGTATTTCTTAACCCTATTTGTTAATATGAGTCTATTTATGATTTTCGTTATTTTAATGTCTGTAATTGTTGTTTGTTTTGTTTAATTACTGTATAATTGAAATATCACCATTCGAGTTCACCTATTATTCACAAACTGCATTAGTGGTCCTGATGAAAGTTATGATGTCAGGCAAGGAGTAACCACGTGTTAAACATGCAAACATGAGCTGCCGGATAGCTCACTCGGTTAAGGCACTGCGCTGCAATGCAGAGGTGTCTATCACGTCGCGGGTTCGAGCCCCGGCGTACCCACCGGCAGGGGTCAGCAGCTTTTTCAGAGTAGCGCACAATTGGCGATCGCGCTACAGGGTTTCAAACTGGGAAGGGACTGCCGGATTTGGGTTAAGAATAACAGCTTTGTTCGTTGCTCCAGCGCCTCCTGTTGGCCAGACGGGCACTCGTCAGGAAGACTCTGGGTTTGTTCACGTCCGGGTAACCTCCGCCCTCGTTCGGAACTTACGAGGATTCGACCAATGAGTGTATAAGAATCAGTGGCTGACGGACACGTGCTTCGGAGGAGAGCCGTGAGCTGTCTTCACTATCCTGAGTTGGCAGCAAGGGCTCGCATACGAGCAAGCTTTGTACATAGCTCACTAATTGGGCATTCCAGATTCGGGTGGGATTGGAGATGCCAAATTTAAAAAAAAAAAAAAAAAAAAAACATGCAAACATGATGCACGTATGATTACTGATGCTGCTGTTTTTTTTTCTCCTGATTTAGGCTTCTATTTTTTGATGACCAGGAACCACATGCTGAGGCAGAGTACAATCCAATAGTGTTGTTTATTGATAGTAATATGGTATGACAGAGGAACAGAGCCCAGAGCAGAATGATGCAGTTCAGTTCAGATGTAACTGGCTCGGGTGTGAGGGCGTATCCGTGCCTGGCCGGTGGCTATCCAGGACAGCTGCCAGATGGAGTGCACACTCCGTCAGAGCCAAACTTTCATATGGCAGGACAGTGGAGTATAGCAGGAATTCAGTCCTAATCCTGATTACCGCAGACTGCGTAGGGGATTATTGCTAATAAACTGGGCTGAAGATCAGACCAGGATTTGATCAATAGGATTTCAGTTCCAATCATGGAAACCAAGAATAAGGCTTGGGAGCTTGTTCCTATTGATAGAACTATGAAAAGAACTTCCACATATTACTGTCATTGAAGCTCACAAAAAATTTCCCAAGAGGAAGTTTTGGCGGCGGTGTTGTGATGATGTGGGAATCTTGTATAGGGTAAAGCTGGAGGTCTTCACTGGCAGTTGTTGATGGAAGACTAACAGAACAACACCATGTGAATGAGGTCTTGGAACCACATATTGAGCCCCACATCCGGCGTCACCTCATCCTCAAGCATGAAAACACTCGTCCTCACACAGCAAGGATTACCAGGCACTGGTTAGACGCTATTAAGCAGTGGGGGTGTTTGATTGGCCTCCCCATTTACTTGACATAAACCCCATTAAACATCTTTGGCACATTCTGGATAAGTGAGTTCGCCATCGTGATTACCCTCACACCTCTCACTATGAACTTTGTGTGCTCTGTTGGCAAAGTGGAATCAGATCCCACAGAGACAGATTGATAATTTGGTGACCTCTATGCTATGTAGGATTCAGGCACTGCTTGCGGCAAACAGTGGACACATTATTAGTGCCATTTGCCATACGATCTAAGAGGATGTCCATAAAGCTGCTACAATTGGTTACATACACATTTTGTTTTCAAAAATTCCTGCACACCATTTAAAAGTCTACAAGTCCATTGTAAAGCCTACATGCTAGTTCATAAAGTTAGTAGCACTTAGTAGTTTGATGTGAAAAAAAGAACCAAGCCATACATTCTTAAAAGGGTTATGTCAATAGCTGGGCATGCGCAGTTCGGTCGCAAAACTTATCTTTTCCGTGGGCCACGGGAAAGTCTGGCGTTCGCCATTATAAAGGGAGAGCGCGAAAATCTTAACAATTCCAGCTTCCTTTCATGTTATTATGCGCAAACTATTTATAAAAGAAGAGAGCTGCCTTGTTAGGCAATGTCGTGGGAAGGAAATTTTTGTTTATTTTTAACCTCCCAAAGCTAAAATATGGCTTTCAGGAATTCCAATGTGAGATGGGGCATTATCTTTAGACCAATGCTTTTACCCGATCACCCTTTCAAAACCAGCGTGAGTGTGGAGACATTTCCATTAGCAACCTGCACTTTTTACGGCTTTTTATTCGCTGGAACGATTTCAAAGGGGTCACAAATATTTTTCGGGAGTTTTATAAGTGAAAAGCAGTTTAGAATATTAACATTGGATGTTATATCCAATATATAATATCGCAAAAACATTTGCTGCTTAAGCAATACAGTTGTATATGGAAATGTCTCCGTGCTCACCTCCCTCCTCCGTAACTCCAGCGAGAGCAAATGCCCGGCAACCGCGGAATCAGTGTTGTACAAACAGGTCTTTTTGAGGCTTTTCCCAGTTCTGAATACTTTCTTTTCAATCCATATCTTTTTGTCTGTCTCTCCATGCTTTCCTGTATGAATTTGTGTGCTGAAATATCTAAAATTGGATTAACATTGATGTAAAGATTTTTGAGTGTCCATGCAGTGGAATGAATGGATTCACAGTTTGGAAAACAAAAAAATTCTGGGATTTATATGAACTGTATTAAGACAGAATGTAACATTGAAGGAATTCACCATTAAGCCTATTAAGTGTCCACTGGCTTAAAAACCAGAACCAGTGCCCGGGTAAGGTCTTCCTTCAATTTTCTCAGAGTATCAGTGTTTTTAAAATATATTTCCCCTCTGTGGCTCCAAGTCATATTAACCGTTAGTGATTAATTATGCATGATAGCTGAGTTAATTTAAAAGGTTTTTATACTCAAAACTTAACTTCAAAGAGCTTTGTAATTCATACATATTTGTTCAATGACATCTCTCTAAATCTACTTCTAATCCACACCTCATGCTCTCGCATTTGCATCTCCGTATGTGAAAATGTACCAAGTGTTCTTACAATGATCTCTGCATTGGCAAGGGGAGTGACATACAGAGTACAATCACGGCTACTTAAACATGCATTTAGGTTGTTGGGGGCTTTGAATCTTAAGTGAAATAATCCTTGAAAAAGAGGGATAACTAATTTAATGTTGAGGGTATTTACATCAGAGAGTGGATGTTACTCAAAAAAGAGTAACAAACCCAGTGAAAAACAAAACAAAAAAGAGTCTTTTTATTATTACCATGCAAAATACAGTCCATTTATCTGCTTTATCTGGGGGAAAAATATTCAGTCCGAAGCAGATGAATCTAATACAGTTAGAGCTGCTATTGGCTTTCTTTGATCCAAAATACTTTACAATGTAAGAATATTAAGAAATTTAGCAAAATCTCAACAAACTTGTAGAAAAACCAAAACAATTCTTTTGTATATGTTTTCCAAGTCAACATGCTCTTGTGTAAAGGAGTCAGTCAATTGCTTTGTTCTCTATGTACAAGATTCTTCAGGAACACTGTTAGGTTACAGCTGCAGGCCTTGTAGGCCAGACATGCAATGAAGCTGTAAGATAAAAATCAACAAAACATGCTATTTCCGCACGGACAATATGGAACTGTCATGACATCATGGGCTGAATGTCCTGGAAGACTCATAATCTGAGAGACACTTCGGCTTGATTCCTTTTCCGTTGTAGTAATCAACCACCTGGTTGGGTACTTCTGCGAGAACACTCTTTGCCAAGGCTGCGGGAGAGGCCTGGAGTAAATACAAAAAAAATCAAAAATAAGGAAAAGAGTCACCCCATAGTAAAACAACATTCTTAGTACACCTGAATCATGATAAAACAGCTTGTATTAGCTGAGGCATGACACTTACAGTCATGAGTTTCACAGTTTGAAATCGGATGAGATCATGGAGTTACAGGAAGTAAAAAAGCATACACTTGGCCTTGTTCCATAGTATGTTTGAGCAATTGCATTAGTAGGGGTAGGAGATGCACTCCTATATTGACTCACATTTAGGTGCATCTCACAAAGAATTGGATTCTAAGAAATAAAAAGTTGATTAAACCTAAAAAGTAAGGCAACCAGCTGCACAGCATTTTGAGTTTGCTCAACTTCAAGTGCCACTGGTTGCACACATTTACTTCTGAAAGAACATGGACCTTAAAGTACAGCTACTGTATGTAAAAAATACATTGCAGCTGGGTGCCTAATTTTTTTAGGTTGGGTCAACTTTTTATTTTTACCTCCGCCAAGGAGGTTATAAAATCACCTGCGTTTATTTGTCAGTGTGTCTGTGTGTCTTAGCAGGATTACTTAAAAACTACTGAGCGGATCGGTAGAAAAAAAATTCTAAGAATTGATAATAAAAATTGGCACACAAGTGTATCTTGACCCAAGGGAGAATTAAATTAAATTTTGGTGGTGATCCGGATCAAATTCTGGATCTAGGATCTGGAATGCCAACCCTTGGCGGAGGTCAGAAATCTCTGATTGCTCTTGTGTGTGCATTCACACATTGTAATGGGTTCATAAAGGCATTTGTGTGTAACTGTAGTTCTGGGATCATTAAATCTGGCTCTAAAATCCACCTCTAGCCCTGGTTTTCTTTTCTCCCAGGTAATTACCTAAAAAACAAAAAAGGGCCACCAATAAAGAAACCCAATTTTATTTCCCACAACTTCTCTAGATTCTTCCTTTTTGTTCAAACTGCATCGGCAATTCTACTTCCGGCGATCACTGGCTCTGTCCAGCTTATCTCCCTTGTAGCTTTAAGCAGCAACAAAAGGGAGATACTTCACCTGTTTCACAGAACATTGACATGTGCTTTACCTCCCTCTAAAATCCTGCACATTAGTTGTACTGAGTCATATATAGTCCTCTGAGGAAGATGGCAAATTAATTTAAAGTGAAAGACAACTTTCTCTCAAAACAGTTAAATAATAGAATTACCAGTATGGAAAGTCTAGATATCATGACCTGGATTTTTTTCTTTTTTTTTGTAAAGCTGTGCAGCGCCTCATTTAAGGAGAATGCACCAAAACAATGATAAAACTGAAGATTGTCATCTTCTTAACCCACAAAAAGTTTTAGCCAATGAGAGGTCGGGGATTGCTTTGGCAGTCATGTGACAGTGACGTCAAACGACCATTGCTTCACTCATTTTGCTCTAAATTCCCACTCATTTTCAGCCATTTTGTATGCTTAATTCAGTATGCACAAGCTAGTGCTCCCCCTTACTTTCTGAATTGATTGTCTAGCAACGGGAGATTTGTCTATGTTCCATTTTTTCCTCTCATCATGAGTTTATTTTCTACTTATTATGCGTGAGTGAAGCATGAGCTGTCTTTTGTATCCATAATATTGAGGGGATGTTTACGTAATTGCAGGTATTAAGGTCTTTTCACACCAGGAGTGTGACGAATAAACAAAAATAAACGAAAAAGCGAATGATTCGCCTCTGAATATTTTTTCAGTGACGCAAATTTGCGACAGTTTATAATTAAAGATTCGACAAGATTTGCGGCAGCTCATCCTTCAGATAAAATGATGGATTCAACATCATTCAGTGATAAAGTTCTTGTCCTCATCCTCCTCATCCGCCGGAAGAACAGGAGTATATTCAAAGTGTGCTTTGAGTACCTGAGTAAAGGTCTTTACACAGTAAAGGTGTTTTCACGCCTAAAATAGTCCTGTACACTCGGTTCGATTGGGGACTCGGTTCGATCAGATTTGCAACATAAGCTGGTCGGAAATTGCGTTCACACTGCACCTTGTCAAACAAACTGAACTTCTTGAATAGCGTATTCCCCTCCTCGCCTGTGGCGGTGCTTTATTAAGAATTACTGAAGGAGAAACTGAGACACAGAACGAAGAAGAAACATTGATCTTCTATGCCCTGCGTTGTAGTCTGCTTCCGGAATTTGGTTTGCATGATGCAGACCGAGACCTACGTTTTTAGGTGGATCAGAGTCTGCTTCTTTGATGCGCATCAGAGTTTGACTGCGCATTCACAGCTCCCGAAACAAATTGGACTTTCCAAGCAAACGAACTAGAGTTTGATTCAGTAGGGCTGGTGTGAAAGCACCCTAAGAGTGTGCCAAATAAATGAGACAAAAAGAAAATGATTTGTGCCCAAATATTTTGCATCAAAAGTATTCATACTGGCAGAAATGCAGTTGATCAATAAAAGGTTCCAGGAGATTTGCGGCATCTCATCCCTCAGAAGAAAATAATGGATTTAGCTGCATTCAGTAAAAGCGTATGTAGTTACTTAAGTAGAAGATCTCCGTACCCCTTTCTATGCTGCTTCTATAGAATTTGCCATTTTATGGATAGATTGTAAAATGAATATGTTAAAAGACTGATAAAACCATGCTTATGCCGTCGGAGGCAATGGCTGGGGGTATATCCCCGAACGCCCCCAATCCTCCAATTCCCCAATCTCTGTATAGACCTTGAATAGACTTTCATTTGAAGATAATTTCAGGTCAATCGGTCAAATGGTTCTGAAGATATAGCTAAAATGGTAATTTTCCATCGCAAAGCGCCACCTGGTGGCAAAATGTTGAACCATACAGGTATGATGTCATCATGTGACACGTTGTGAGTTTCATGTCAATTGGAGAAATAGTTCCAAAGATATAGCAAAAATGGTGAATTTTATGTGACAAAGCTCCACCTTGTGTCAAAATTTTGAACCAAACAGGTATAATGTCATCTTGGGACACATCCTCAGGTCATGACCTTTCATTTGCATTTATTTTGAGGTCAATCGGACAGATATCCGGAGATATGATAAAAAACAGTGATTTTTTCAGTTTTTGGCCCCTGGTGGCCAATCTAGAAATTGTAAATTGTCCAAAATCGAATCAGTTTTTCCTCTTTATGATAATAACTTATATGCAAAACTTGAAATTTGTAATTGAAATATTACTGAAGTTATCACGGAACAGTGATTTTTTCAGTTTTTGGCCCCTGGTGGCCAATCTAGACATCGTAAATTATCCAAAATCGAATCAGTTCTTCTTCTTTATGATACTTACTTATGTGCGAAATTTGGAATTTGTAATTGAAATATTACTGAAGTTATCGCGTTAGCACATAGTGCGGCGGCGGCGGTCGGACCAATAAACATAATATCCATTCGGCGTTCAGGGATATAATAATAGTCCAGTGGGTGGCAGCAGTAGACAGGCTATTGACTGTAGACTAGAGCAGTTAACCAAGAAGAAGTATTATTAATAGGCAAGAGTTTGGTTGATTGCGCTCTTCGTCTTCTCTGTGGCCTGGATTCCTCTTCTACTTCCCGTTTGTTTTCCGTTTTTGCCTTGCGAAAGCTCATAAAAAATCAACCTCAATCAAAAAAAAAGGCAAGCATTTTTTGCTTTTTCGCCGCGCAATAATTGTCCTCTGTGTGAGAGCACTCATAACAAAAATAGCAGTTTGAAACACATTGCTGTGCGAAATAATTCCAGGAAAAAACGCCCCCAGAGTTTTAGCTGTTGGGAGTCAAAGCACACATAAGAAAGCAGACACTTTGGGTCTCCAGTGGGAGCTTTTTTTTTACCTCCTGCCATTGAAGTTTAGCGAGATTTAGTGACCATCTCAATCTGGATGTATCATTCACTTCAGTTCTGTCTTAAAATTACCAAAGAATTATTTTGTTACACGTAGGGGGGCAATTCTTTCATTGGCAGTGCATTTCAGACAAGTTAGTTTTCTTTCACTTTAACATACCAATCTATTTTTAATTACATTAGCATCAATAATAATAGTATTAGAAGAGGTATTGTTTGTAATGGTAGAAGAAATAGCAGAAGTAATGCAGTATATTAACTAACAGCTGCAGTAGTAAACAGAGTAGCAATAATAATAATAATATGAAAAAGAAGAAGATTGGGAATAATATTAGAAACAGTATGAATTGTGGCACCAACATAGATTAGTATAGTTTTTACCTCCTTTAGCCTGGGTTTCAGAATCTGAATGAATCCATTCTGCGCTGAATCAGCTCAGACGCGCATTTACTTCAAATTGAGCAACTGCCAGAATTGTGTGGGCGAAGCCAAAGGAAAGAAAAAAAATCTACCTCAAATTGAAAATGTCGCAGGCCTAAAATACCACAGCAAATCATCTTGTCTCTGCGCTACATTGCACTGGGAGATGAATTTGACTTGATCACTGAAGCTATAATGGCCTGTCATTTTCAATTATTTAAGATGCGGCGTTTGGAATTTTTGAACATTTTCCCTGCCAACATTTCAGATTTATGATTCACAGCTCATTATGTATCCTCATACACTGTACTTCATTCTTTATAAATAATGTTTACACTGGGATATAAGTAAGAAACAAAAAGCAAAATGCCATAATCTTTATAATTGCACAATGTTAAGCAACAGAGGGATGTTATGGAAGATTCTCAAGATTATACATCACAGTTATGAATCAGCTCTCTGTTAGGTCCTATCTGTCTGACAACATTATATTTTCATTAATTAGCAAATCCTATAATAGTGTTCAAATGAGTTTTTAAAAATATGTAGCCGAATTAATAAAATTATTTGCAAAAAGAAACCGAATCATCGAGTAGAAAGGTATAAAACAAGTTGAGCATGGACTGCACTGATCTCTCAACCCCAACCTGAGAGTGCATTCCCGTCACTCATTGGCCATCAGTTTGGAAATATCAGTTATCATCTCAAAAAGAACAAACAACCAGAACACTATTTCCAAATACATAATCTAATGCTTCCCATGTCCTATAATCAACCTGGTAAGGATTCCTTAGGGATGGAGAGGGTTTAGGTCATAAGAACAATCCTCCTCTTAATGCGAAATACTGCCTCATCGGGTCAATTAAGCGTCTGTGTTCCATTTACACTGGTTGGCTAAGATGTGCCATCATCTCCCACACTGGCTGGGTGAATTCAATGTGAAAACAAGTGGCAACCTGCAAAATTAATTGTGTAAAGTGTGTACAGTACTAGGATAAGCTCCAGTCCAAAGACGATTTTACACTGGTAGAGCTAAGCAACAGTATTCATAATTGGGAAAACAAACAAGTGGGACGAATTACCGGTGCATATCATTTGACCTTTGAAGTTTTTATCCCCTCAGAAAACAATTTTCCTAAGGGGAATTGTCTTTGTCATGCTTGTCTGTCCAGCTGTGCTTGTTTGTGTGTTCCAAACAAACTTATAAAATGCACTTGTGCGGTTCAATAGCTGTTTGCACCACTAGGAACTGTAGTGTTGTAACAAAGGGCCACTCAGGGGGTCTTCAGTGCCAATGCATATTGTTGGGTGGCAAGCAGCAAAGCTGCATAGGCACCCTATTGTTTTCTAAATCATCTTATTCTTTCGTAAACATCCTCTGCTTGATGTTGATGGCAGCCCCGAGACATGCATAGTAAAAAGTTTTGAAATTGGGCGCACAGCATGGGCACAGTCGCTTGGTCTCCTGGTCTCAGTCTCCAAACTTTCATGCCTCCACTTCAGGCACTTTAATGCCACCAACAAGTCAAAGTTGGAGATTGCATTTATGATTGTAACTTTTGATCAGTATGCACAATTTCCAGAAATGAGGTACCGTTGAATTCCTTGGACTAAGCCGAGTTCAACACACGTTAATTTCCATCATATTGGATTTTCTGAAAAAGTTAACAATTTTTAGCACAATTGGCACAGATAAACTTCAGACTAAGCCTCACAAAAGTTATTATATGAATTTAGGATTGTCAAAATTGATCATTGGCACAGCCCATCAAAATCAGTGGAAAAACCACCAAGCAGGCAGTGAGATTATATCTCAGTATTGCTTTGATGTTTGAAAACCAATTTTGGTACATGGAGTCAAGACCCCATTTGAAAAAAGCACAAAAAACTTAACATCATTTGACTGCTAGAGGGCACAGCAATAAGCAAAAATTCATTTTGGCCAATAGCTGCAGCGATCGCTATAAGGGATATGATGAAGAGATTTAAAATGGATTTTAAAAATCCATTTAACATTGACAGGGGCGGCATGGTTCAGGAGGTAGAGCGGGCGGCCCTGGAATCAGAAGGTTTCCGGTTCGATCCTCGGCTCCTCCAGAGAACGTGTCGAAGTGTTCTTGAGCAAGACACTGAACCCCGCACTGCTCCTGATGTGCAGGGTGGCGCTTTGCATGGCAGCCTCCCACATCAGGGTAACTGTGAGGCAAAAAGTTGTAAAGCGCTTTGGGGTCATATCATATGACTAGAAAGTGCTATATAAATGCAGTCCATTTACCATTTAAAAAAGATTTCAAACTTCAAAAAAGTTATCTGACAGATTTCAGCTACCATTTCTCAGTTACAGCCAAATCTAAGGCAAAGAACCAAAACAGATCATGAACTCAGATCTCAGTTCTTCAATTCACATAAAACGTTTCCAGCCCTGATTCTAACATGATCGCATCAACTTGCCACAGCTACTCTGCCCTGCTGGAGTCATTCACCCCTTAATCGCTGCTTGCAGCTGCAATTTCTGGAATGTTTTTGGCTGACTGAATATCAAATGGGTCAGATCATTAAAGTGTGGTTTCATAAATGGGTACATTGTGTTAGGATCCAGACAACAAAGCAAACACAGATTCAGGGTACAGTCCACAAGAAGCAGAAATATGGCAGTAGAGGAGGAAAAGTCTGTGGCCCAGAACTATAGAGGGACAGTCAAGCTAAGTTAGCTATGACTGCAGAGGGTAGGAGCGTGTCCCCGTCCAGGCCAGTGGCTATCCTGGGGTAGAAGCCAGGTGTCGAATCCACCTTGCTTAAGCAGGACTGCTTAAAAGTAGTTCTGAAGGGTATAGCAGGAATGCAGTCCCAATTGTGCAGACTTGTATAAAGGCCTACGAGTTTAGCTCCTATTTATAAGACTTTGAATAGCAATCACTTGTTGTGATTCCGTTTTTGCCATGTCCTTGTTTAAGTTCTGTACCTGGCCTAGCCATGCTTTTTGATTTTCGTGTTTAGTGACCACTGCTCGATTCTGACCATTCTTAGTATTGTGTATTGTGTTTTGGAATTTTAGATTTCCTGGTTTATTATTTTTCATGTCTTGTATTATTCATAGTCTCCGCCTTGTTTATTTTTGCCATGCCTTGCTTTGCACTTCGTCTACCCAGTCTTGTCTTATGTAGGTCTTTGCCCACAGTCCCTAGTCTTGCATGCCACTCATTCGGGTGATTTATTGGTTTCTGGGTTTCAACCTTCTTTCATTATATTGTGTTCTTCCTTCCTCTCTCTTTTGCTATCTACTAACCCATACTAACAGTTTGTTGTTTTCAATTAATTACTAACCCATATTAACATTGTATATTTTTACTAACTTACTAACATGCACTCGGGATTGTATAGCTGCACTTACTAATTGACTAATGATCTCTCAGCAGTCACCCTATTCTAGTCTCCGCCTCCTTGCCTTTTCCCCAATTATCTCTGCGGCTATTTTCAGTGGATCTCCACAGATACTTTGTTCTTTCCTTTCTCTAATCTATACACTTTAGTACTCCTTGACCGGAGCTGTTCTGTTCATAGGTTTGTCTTGTGATCCCTGTCTGTGTTTTGGCTACAGCCAAATTCATGTAATTAGTTTACTCCTAATGTGTCACTCCCTGATTGTTACAATTGATTGCACCTGTTCTCCCTGATCATGTGTTCTCCCGGATGTGTATATAAGATGTCTGTTTGGTTCACTTTCTTGTCAGATCGTTCTTCCTTGTCTCCTGTGCTACATTCTGACTACGATTTTTATGATTGCTACCCTGTGTATGACTCTGGATTTCGCCCCTTGGACTCTGATTTTGGATTGCGGACTTTGTACTGTTGCCAGCTCTGTTGGGGGGTTTCCCCCTTCAGAAATGAAGCCTCCTTTTTGCATTTTACTGGTGTTTGCTCTTGGTTAATTTCGTAAAACCTCACATCACTTTTTTCTTCATCATGAATTTACTGAAAATTTACTGAAGAACAGCTTTGCTCAGTAGTAGAAGACAGACTGATTCAAAGGTTTAGTAATAATAATGCATCAATTTTATATAGCGCTTTTTTGGACACTCAAAGACGCTTTACAATGGAGGCATTTTTCATTCACACTCTGATGGTGGTAAACTACGTTTTTGTAGCCACAGCTGCCCTGGGGCAGACTGACGGAAGCGTGGCTGCCAGTATGCGCCTACGGCCCCTCCGACCACCACCAAACATTCACACACAGCCATACAGGAGGGAGGGAGGGTTCCTATATTGCATGTTTTGGATGGGTGGGGGAAACCGGAGTACATGCGAACACGGGGAGAACATGCAAACTCCACACAGAAAGGCCCCAGGCCGGATTCGAACCCACGGCCTTCTTGCTGTGAGGCAGTAGTGCTAACCACTATGGCACCATGCCGCAGGTATGAAGTAAGGTATGAACCACGAAAATCCATTAACCGCACTACCACCACAATGTACTAATATACACAGGACATTCACAAAAAGGGCGGGCATACAAATAATAACGCAAGGGAGGAGATGAGACAATAAATCAATTAAAAAAACAAACGGCGAAAACACACGCAAACAGCTGGAACAGATGAAAAATCAACTTATGTCATGCAAGGGTTCTGATAGTTACACCCCTTCCCCCCACCTGTATAACATGAAAATTCAGCAACTCTGCTAGTCAGACATAAACCTAATGTAAACCACAGGACCGAAAGGGAACAGTGCATACAAATGGATTACAACTGGATAAGGCGAGGCACGCAAGAAACCAAATCAATTGACATAATACCTCTAAAAGACACACAGGTTGCTGGAAAGAGGGAGGAGAAAATTGGAGAAGCATGACGGTTGTGAAAGTCCCCCCCCCGGAGGGAGACCACCTAGTAGCCAGTGGCAGTTCTAGACAAATTTCAGTGGGGGGGGGGCCCAAGTGGGGCCAGTGTTTAATCAGGGGGGCACATTAAAAAGAATAATGATGGCCCTAGACATGGGCCTGCAGCTGAGACGTGCTGCAACACCACTCACTCCCTGGCTCTCTAAACTTTCCTGTGCAAATAAAGGCAAAAAGCGCAAAAATACTTTCAAAAAGCAACAACAATGATATTAAAACATTAAAAACTTCTATTTTGCTTTAGCCTATAAAATCATGCTTAAGATTTTGTCATGAAGAAAAAATGCATGGCCTTTTTGACTGATGGCCAAAAATGGAAAATAAAATACAACCTAATAAAGTGTGAAGTATCAGACAAATCAAATGGCTTATGGCCTAAAGAATGGGTGACTCGTTCTTAGAAAACAAAACTCCTCATCAGTTATTGGGCCTATCAGAACCACAGCACACAAGTAACATATGTACAAAATTCTCTGTATTCATGGCCACTGACTTGAGAGTCCAGTGTTCACACTTACAGTATTTACAAAATATGCTGCCAGTGCCTGAAAACATAGCAGCTCACACAGGTGTGGATGTCATGCTGACTTTAATTAGTGACAGAGAGAGTTACAGTACTGAGAAGGATCTGGTAATTGAGGACTGATAGTTCTTCAAACATAAATCAAAATTACAAATATGCAGTATACAGTAGGCTATCTGTGGATTGAAGCTAGTTTTGAAAAGGTGTTTATTCATACAAATGTAACAAAATAGTACTAACAAAACAACTGGTTTTAGTTACTGTAATCACAATAAAATAAGTAATCAACATAATCATAAAACATACATACATACGTATACCCTCCACTCTCTCAGACACAATGTGCCATTTCCATTTATGGAAGCCAATATTACTGTGGAGTGATTGATTGAAAATATGAGTTGGAAAAATGATGCGGTCAACTGGAATACAATCATAGGTTTGTGAATTGCACCAATACAAGGTAAATATTGCCATATATGCGATTTATTTGGTTTCCTGTAATTCAATTTTTTTTTTCTTGTTTCCTCCTTTCATGACAGTCTTGAAAGAAGAAAAAAATGTAAAGCGATGCATACATCTCATCTCACAAATAACCATCCCTATTTAGCACGGGCAGATAGGCTACTGTTGATTACTTTACTTCGTAGCCAATTATTTTTCAAAATGGAACAGCCTGGGCAGATAAGGTTAGTGGTTAACATCGCACCATCGTGTGGAACTTTTCATAAATACTTTGCCGAGTGTGATTCGTAATTCTAAGAGACATTTACAAACTTGACAACAGCTTTCGTTGCCGGAATGGGGAACAACAGTAACACGGCCACGTCTACAACAAATTACTTTATAAGGTGCAGTCGTTTAGCTAACCTTCGTCTCTCGCAACAGGTTGTTCTTGCTGGTTTCCGAACTCAAATTCAAATCCCAGCCAACGTATTGAGATCAGTGAAACCAAACGCAGGTAGCCAACGCACTTTGGTGCGTCGCTCTAATCAGTCAGAATGTTGACTGACATTAGGTCCGATTTTGGCACTAGCGCATATCATCGTAAAAAAAATATGCAGTATAATTTTATTATTCAGTCAGCACAGGGACCAGCACGGGGGCACAGGACATCGGCAGGGGAGCACAGGCCCCTGTAGGACCCCTGTAAAACCGCCATTGCTAGTAGCCCAGTGGTCAACCCCAGATATCAACACAAGAAGTCGCTGACCAGGGAGAGGTTGAGGTTGTGGCACTCGGGCACTCAGGAATGCTCCTTGAGTCCTTACTCCTCCCAGCCCAGCAAGAACTGGTGGCCGCAACCCCCACAATGAACATCCAGGTTTCAATACGCAGTGTAGTTGGGACCAACATCAATGAGCTGGAGAGCGGAAGGGAGTGGGAGGGAAGACTGTAATGAGAGAGACACAGCTTTCATTTCAGAAACCGGAACCGCTGGATGACTTCTGCAAGAGAGAGGCGGAAGAAAGAGCCTGATCGCAGATAATGATAATTCTCCTGTAACAGTGAATGAGCTGATGAATTGGGGGTGATCTTCTTAGACATTTTCCAGAGAGGTACGTCCTTCATAGCTAGCCACACTCTCTGTCCCACTTAGTAAGTGGGTATTGTAAAGCGATGGTGGTTGCTCTGCTCCTGGAAGGCTGAAATTTGCTTGAGTGGTAGTGCACAGGCTCACTTCTATCCAAAGGAAGCACATCCAGAGCTAAGCAGGTGAAACTGCAAGTTCCTATTTTTCTGTCTGGGCCAGAGGTGCATAGCAACCCAAACAACAATGGAAACTTAACATGTCAAGACCAGAAAAGAGTAAGGAGTTGTGAGGCAATTCCATCCAGGTAAGAAGATTGGACTTCCCTGGTGGGGCATCCTTCTGTCCAGCAATGCAAGGTTTTGCCCAGCTCCTGGATAAGCATCTCCAACTATATCTTTGGGTCTGTGTCTTTGTCTGCAATACCTGTTTCCTTTTAATTTATACTGCTGCCTGTCTTGCCAAAGTCTCACTTCAATCTCAGTGACACCTTTCTGGTTATATAAAGGTTCATAAATAAATTAATGAATCCTGAGGACAGGTGAGTGGTGGAGCCCACTTGGCTGCAGAAGGTCTTCTAGGAGCTGCTAGCGAAGTGCGAGCCCCAATTGGAGATCACCTTCTGGGAAAACCGTGCAGGTACACCACATGGTGTAACAGGAGCTTGGCGGTCTCTTTAGTTGTTCATTTGGCAAAGGAGAGTAAAGACAGAACAAGCAATCAGGCTTAAAATTCTTAGATCTGGGACAATTGGTGAGGACAAAGTTCGAATCTGGCGAAGAAGAGGGACCTGTGAGCTTGCCTGGGGTACAATCTCGTTGCAATTGAGGATGCTAGAGCTGAAAGGGGGTCAAGTGCCATCAGTGACATTTTGAGAAAATAAGCAAAAACACTTTTTTTCCACATGTGGAGAAACTGCTCAATGCATGGTAATTTTCATTAGAGTTGTCCATTCTGAGCACAAAGAGCATGAGTTCTGGTGAAAAATCATAAAAATTCATACTTTTTGGGCACTTTTTCTAATTTGATTATTCAAGAAGGAGGTCAAGTCCAATGTGGATTTGGATGTAGTGGTAGATGTAGACAAACCTGGATATCATGCCTTGGAGGACATTATTGATGTAATCATTCATTCTGGAGCACAGCAGGGACGTTAGCCAGCTCAAATGGCATCACCAGATATTTGCATTGCCGAAGAGGGTGTTAAATGCTGTCTTTCACTCCTTCCCGTATTCACCCTTAGTGGTAAGCATTTCACTGCTCCAGCTTGGTAAAATAGTAGCAGCCTTAGTGACAGGAGGTTGGAGAATACTGAATCCATCAGAGGTAGATCCTTGACTGTATTAGAGTTCAGCCCTCAGTAAGCTATGCAGACATGCAGCGATCCATCCTTTCTTGCCACAAAGAGGAAGCCAGCTCCAGCTTCATATAAACTCAAACTCATCTGGGCTCATATAATTATTCAATAATAGATACCATATCAAAGCTGAGGGTCATGAAAAATTCTAACCACAGTTATACTATGCAGTTTTTTTGTGAATAATAATTCTTAAAGCAAAAATTTTAATGTACATCATAAAAAAATATCCTAACAGTAATCCCTCATTTAGGCCTCTAAGGTATTCCGTTTGTAAAGAATGAATCCAGAAAGCCTCTCTTTGAAGGAGAAAATTTTCTCTATTCCCGCCTCTACGAAGAGGTTTAACTTCCTCAGTGTCCTGAAACTTTGAGAGAGCACACATCATGACCAACTGCATTAACATGTCTAGCTATTGATGAATCTCTAATGCGATAACTACCTTTATGCTCTGAGGTACGAGTTTTCAGTTCTCTTTTAGTTTGACCAACATAGCATAAGCCACATGGACATTTCAAAAGATCAACCACAAATCTTGTCTTACAAGTAATCCCACTTGTAATGAAATATTTTTTTTTATCAGAATGAGAACGTGAAAAACAAAAAAACCTCTAATTACAGAATTGTAATGTACACAACTAAAACACGGGAAATTACCCGCCTGGCGAACATGATAAAAAATGCAAGGGTGTGCGTAACAGTCACTTCTAAGCAATATATCTCTCAGGTTTCTGGCCCATTTATGAGCAAATATTGGTGGATTTGTAGAAAAAATATGGCCAAAATGAGGATCACTAGACAGAATGTGCTAATGTTTTTTTATACGTTTTTATAAAATAGGAAGCAGGTGAAAAAGCGGTGGTGCAAATCAAATAATTTCTACTGGAGGAGGGAGTATCAGGAAGTAGTGTCTTTTCTGTTAATATTCCTCACTTTCTGCGGACAATTATCAACAATTGCTCCATAATAACCTTTAACTCTAAATCTATTGCAGAGATCAGCAGTCTGCTCCTCAAATGCATTGTCAGTACTACATATTCTGTTAATTCTTAATAGTTGACTGAAAGGTAAACATTTTTTAAATCCTGAGGGATGGTAACTAGAAAAATCCAAAAAAACTATTAGTGTCCGATTTCTTCATATAAACCAGTCTCAGGTTTGTCGAGTTTACATACCAACACATCCAAAAAAGATGCCAACTGCTGACAAAATTCTAAAGAAAATGTTATGGTAGATAGCCTTGAATAAATGTACAAACTAAATTCATATATATATATATATATGTCAAAAAATATATATATAAAAAAAAAAACATGTCAATAAAATGAAACCCAAATTTCCCAAAAGACGAAAAAGGATTATTAGCGTTTACAAAATCCTCCTCAAATTTTCCCATAAACCAGCTTGCATAATTCTGAGAGCAAAGGCTTCCCATACTGACACCCTGAAACTGTAAATAATATACGTCTTCAAATTTAAAATAATTTCTGTATAGAACCAGCTTAACCATCTGAATGAAAAAATTTGCGGAAGGAGTCAGGTTTCTTTTTTTGTTCAAATAATATTTAAGGGCCTCAAGGCCTTCATTATGAGGAACATTTGTATACAAACTAATAGCATCCATAGTACAAAGAGAATCATATTTTCTAATATCTTGTATACAACCTATTTTATTAAGAAAATCAGTGGTATCCTTTAAGGAGGATGGAAGCTTAGAGACCAAAGTTTTTATATGCGAAAAATTGGTTTTGTGAGCAGCTGTATACCTGCAGCAATAAAATGTCCAGGAATAGGCTCTACCATACTTTTATGAATCTTAGGAAGTGTATTAAACACTGGACGAACTGGATGACGTTGAATAATGAAGTCTTGTTCATCTTGGCTGATAAAATTTTCACTTAACACTTCGTTCAAAAAAGAGGTTATTTCTTTAAGAAATTTAAACGTAGGATCGCCAGACAAAAGAATATAAAATTGAACATTACTCAGTTGTCATAATTCTTTTGTTCTATAACATTCCTTATTTTGCACAACTGCACCAACTTTATCAGCTCTATGAATCACAATAGTGTCATCTCTAGAAAGCTCACACAGGGCCTTACGCTCCTGTGGACTAATATTACGTTGTAGAATACAACTGTTTCTTATTTAAAATAGACATATCTGACATAACCGCTTGCTCCACCAATTTACAAAATGTAGCCACAGATGAATTAAAAACAGGGGGCCAAAAGTACTTTTTGGCTCAGACTTTGTACTCTTAATAGTTGCAGGTACACAACCTACAGATTTTAGGCATGACAATGCCGGAGTATCTCGATCAAAAAACGCTGTCAATTATATGTAAACGTTTCAACTCTAATTTTAAACAAATCTGTTTTCTGGGTTGGAACAAAAGATAACTCTTTGATAACTAACAGAAACCTTGGCTTCAGTCATTGGTCTTTTTGAGAAGTTGAATGCATTCGATTCTTCTGGCCGCTGGACCCTCAAACAAAATTTTCGATACCCTCTGCCGCCCCTACGAGTTGGATGCTTTCCCCTGTTTTCTCGTGTTCTAATGGCTTAAAAAACGGTGCTCTCCAGTGGTCGATAATTCCTCACTACTAGATCTCTCCGTAGAGGGCTCACTTGAGGCTGTGAGATCTTCTCCCCTTCATCCACGGTAGTATAACCAAATGCCGCCCGTCAACAGCCACAGATAGACACAGACATTTTTATAGTCCATGGTGTCCCTACGATACTTCGTCAACTTCATTTCTATGACTTCTTCCTCATATGAAGTCCTAACAGCATTAACCTTCTTTAATCTGTTCATTGTTAAATTTGGATTTCATTTCAGTTCTCAAATCTGCTAGCTCAGTCCGAGTTTTAGACAACTCACTGTCAGCATGTTGTATAATTCATAACATGAGATCGAAAGAGCATTTGTCAAGTATTTCACACGATTTGCGACAAAACTCACTGTTATTCCTTCCCAGAGCGGGTTTTTTGTTAATATGCAGCCCTCTCAGAATCTGTTTGTTCCTCCAATATTGGAATAAAGTTGAGTCATGCAGATCAGTCCGTATATCTTTCTTATTATTAGCCTGTGGTCCTGAATAAAAGTCAACACTATATAAAGATTTTCTGAGTGTGCTGACCTTTAGTAGGGTATGAACAATGACAAACCAGCAACAACACTGACATCACAATGACCTTACATAGACGGAACATTCACATAAGGGGTGAGGCATACAAATGATAACACCTGGGAGCAAGGGAGGAGATGAGACAATAAATCAGTTCAAGTAGAAAAACTGCAAAAACACACACAGACTGCTGGAAGAGGGGAGGAAACAATTAAGGACACACAAGGGTTATGACAGCAGTGCACGCCGAAGGTATGTTTTTAAAAAAGCAAGATTTTCAGTAAAATAATAATTTTTTTTTAACCTACTACTTCCAATAAATATTTTATAATTACTCACAACATCAGCTTATCCTGCAGTTGTTCTGCATATGAAATCTTGAACATGGAATATTGACTTGATCAATAAAACATACTGGAACGAGATACTGTAGTAGTGTTTCTGTCGTATTTGTAATATTTAAGTAAAATTACATAATTGATATTAATATTGATACTGATGCTTTTTAAATTATATTTGAGACCAAAATCTCTCCAAATTGGGACATCTTATTGAAAACAATTGAGGACCAAAGAAATACATTTCTCAGTGTATGTTTAATTCACCTTAAGCCAGAGCTCACAGTTATAGTCGCAACACTCACAGCAGTTCTATGATCTCTCAGCTGCAGCTGAATTTAAATATAAGAATTGATGAAACATTGTAAATTAAATAAATTCACACCATGCATATGGAAGCAAAGTCTGAAGTTTCAAGTGGCTGTGATGTGCAAATTGTTGTGATTCTGCTCTGTTTGCCATGTTTGTTTATCATTTATCATATCATTGTTTATCATTCTTGTTTGGATTTTGACCTCTGCCTTGTCTGACCATGCTTTGCATTTTGTATTGGGATTTAGATGTCTGGTTCTGTTCATGTTTTTTCTGTTTAGTTCTTGCCATGTTTGCCATGTCTTGTATTTTGCCATTTTACGCATTACCGTTATCAGTCCGGTCCACGTATTTGCTTTTGCCATGCATCGCACTTTGTCTCCCCTGTCTGGCCTTGTGTTGAGCTACAGCTCATTCCCCTAGTACTGCGTGTCACATGTTTAGGTGATTTCATGGTTTCGGGGTTTCAAAACATTCCTTCCAATCTCGTTTTCTTCCTTTGCCTTGCTATTCTATTTTAAAAACCAATACTGACAGTTTGTTGTTTTTGTTGAAACTACTAACCTAGACTAACATTTTATATAATACTAACTTACTAATGAGCGCTAGGGATTGTATAGCTGCACCTTACTAATTGATTAACAAGCTCTCAGCACTCGCCCTGTTCTAGTCTCCACCTCTTGCCTTTACTTAATCTTCTTTGCTGCTTTTCAGTGGATCATCCGCACCTGCTCACTCTGTCCTTTCTCTCATTAGCTGTGCACGTTAGAACTCCATAACCAGAGCCGTATGTTCTGTCTATAGGCTGTCTCGTGATCCCTGTCCGCGTTTTGGCTTTTGCCTATTTCATGTGATTAGGTTCTCCCTCATGTTTGCTCCTTTGTAATTAGTCGGATTCCCTACACCTGTTTTCTGTTTAGCATGTGACCTCCCATATGTGTATATTAGCAGTCTTCTCACAACAGTTTCTTGTCAGAACGTTTCTCTCAGGTTGCTTGTGCCACGCTTGTCTTCGCCTTGTTCTCTTAGTGATTCTATTCTGACTGGACCGTCCCTGCTTACGATTTTTGGCTCTGTTTTGGATTACTGTTGCATCTGTGTTTCTGAACACTTTTCTGTCTGACCACGAGTACTGTGATTGCTGCCCTGGTTTTTTCGACTCGGATTCTGCCCAACTGGTTTGTGATTTTTAGATTTTGGACTTTGTACCTTTGCCTTCTGCCCTGCGGGAGCTTCCCCCCGCGCTTAATTAATTCACATCTACTGCACTGCTTGGTTCTCGCGTCCGGTTCCTGAGCGTATCATCACACAAATAAAGTGAATTAAAGGCGGTGTTTAGAGGGATCTCAGGTTTAAGCAAGAGCGGCTTGCCAAATCATTTTTGTGACCTACGCTGTCAACTCTCCTCTCCTGTCATCATGCTCAGTGAAAAAGACTGAGCACCTCTGAGGAGGGCGGTTGATCCTGAGCAGTGCACTCACCTTCCTCTATTCAAACTCATCCAGTGTAAAGACCCAGAGACAGCACCAGAAAGGATAAATTCCCTACAACAGGACAGCAGCTCCCAAAGCTCATGACTACGCTAAATGTGAATAAGCACTGACACAACTGTTAAACTGAGTGATGGGGCTTTGTTTGAGCCCAGCTGTCAGAAACATCCAGAATCTGCAGGAAAAGCGAGAGTATTAAAGGAAAACAACAGAACAGTGATTCAAAAATATATTTGAGGGATTGAGAAAACATCTGCGCAACAGCAAAGAGCAGTGACATATTATGTGTGATATCACTATTATGTGAGTTTAGATATTTTATTTTCTTGGGTGCATCCATATGACCCAGACAGTGTCTCCATATGTGTAATCACTACTAAATGAGGACCACGCCAACACTGAAATTCTGTCCGAGTTAAGAGGGATGATAGAAGGAATAAACCACATTTGAACAGGTGGAAGGAGGATACGCATGTTTGAATTGACTGGAATACTACACAGGTTTCAGTTGGTTGAAGGAGTTAAAACAGGTGTTTGATTTGGTGGCAGGAGTATTTTGATTGACAAAAGGACACACATTTGAATTGGCAGATGGAGTAAACATACAGATTCAATTTGGGAGAAGACGTAAACACACGTGTTTGAATTGGAAGAAGGAGTAAATCCCTGTTAAAAGTGGTGGAAGGAGTCAATTTGAATTGGCAAAAGGAGTAAACACGCGTTTGAATTGGCGATTTTACAACGCGTTTGAGGTAGTAAAACCTGGTTTCCATGTTTACTCCTTCCACCTCCTGGTGGAAGGAGTAAACATGTTTTGATTGACAGAACAAGTAAACACACTGGTTTGATTCGGTGGAAGGAGTAAACTCACTTGTTTGAATTGGCAGAAAGAGTAAAATGCACATCTGAATTGGCAGAGGAAGAAAAACACGTTTGATTTGGCAGAGGGAATAAAACGCACGTGTTTGAATTGGCGAAAGGGCACAAACTGCACAATGTCCCTAAGCACAGGCTCCCCCTTGGGCGAGCGCAGAATCCCATCATCCCCGTCCAACATCTGCATGTCGCTGAAGTCTGCATTTCCCACACCCACAATGATGACAGACATGGGCAAGTGGGAGGCATGGACGATGGCCTCCCTAGTGTCTGCCATGTCGGTTATAACGCCGTCCGTCAATATCAACAGGATGAAGTACTCCTATCAAGGGGGAGAGAGATGATGTGAGAGAGAGAGAGAGGTGGGGGAAAAGGGAGAGAGACAGGTGCAAGCAGGTATTCTTAGTTTTAAATCAGAGATTGCGTCCCACTTGTAAACACAGGCTCAAAATGCTGAACATTTTTAATCCCAAAACTCAGTGTAAACATTGTTTAGCTGAAATGCCCGCAAAGGGGAAATTAGCAGCTATGAAGCACCATTTACCACTTAGACGGAAAATGTGGGCGCACGTGCTACTATTTATGAGTCTCTCAACTGTTCAAGCTAAATCCCCCTAGTAACGAATAAATGAATGGCGTTTGTAGTTTGTATATTAAATTATTGGTGCATGTAGTCAGCGAATGACCTGATAACACTGCAGATATGAGTCGTGAGAACTGAGGCTTTACTCAGTGCTTTATCCTCACCATGGCCTCCTTAGTGTGCATTTCTTCAGAGGCGGAACTAGCCACTTTCTGGATAATGGGAGCAATGTTGGTTGGGCCGTACAGCTGTATTTTTGGAAGACAGCTCTGATAGGCTTCAACAACACCCTGGATACCTGCAACAGATCCCACAGGATGCCAGATGAGGCATGTGACTTATATTTTGCTCACAGGAGATGACTTAAATTTGTTAGAGCATTAAACCCTATGCTGATAGAAAAAGAGTCACAAAGTTTTGCCCAGTTCATGTTGTTATTTCTACTGGTACTTCGCCAGTAGAGCACTTGCACAGTATGTGAGAACAAAATAAGGCTGAAAAATGGGACAGCACGTAAATATAGACAAGACCTCAAATATATTAAATAAAATGTCAAAGTTAATATGGGCAGAAAATGCAAGATCAGAAACAGGAAATATTTCTTCATCAAGGTCACATACAAGTGCTTTCACTGCCTCTGTAAATGTGATGAATCGTTTGGTTTCAAATGAGTTTCCTGTTGGCCCGTGCAAATTTAAAGTATCTCATGCAGAAAAAATGGTTTCCACAATTTACATGCCAATTTACAGTATAAAGAGAAAACAAGTTTTTTTTTTAAATTGAATGCTTGTCCTTTCATAGCATGATACAAATACGGATGATTTTTTTACACCCAATTTTCACACCCTTTTATTAGTATATGACAATGAATAATACAAGGGAAGACACTCATATCAGAGAGGAAGTAGTAACTGTATATATTGTCCCAATAACTTCCAATTTAAGCATTTAACACTTGACACAAATTTTGCTGAAATATGCAATGCTTGTTTGAAGTTAATGAAATCTCATTCAGCTACTCAGCAGAGTAGAGGGCATTACCCCACCAAAACAACAATCCCAAGATTTGTTTATTGATTTTAAGTTCGCCAAAAAAAAAAAAAAAAACTCATAGAAGTTTAATTTTGTCAGAGTATTATATCACTCAGGTTTTTCTTTTTTGTTTCTGACCAAATTCCAGTGGCCATGAAATTTCATCCCCCTGAGGAAATATTATTTCCTCAAGAAGGCTCCAGTGCTGACTGTTGTCATGAAATTCATTTAAAAAAACCTCACAAATTAACATCTGCCTTCGAGAGGCACATCTTTGACATTTGATGATCCCAAAACCTATCAATATTTTGTGGTAGCATTATATTAGAAAATTTTAGATTTTAAATAGATTTTTGCATTAACAGCGAGTCGATAGGATATTTACTTCACTAGATATCACCAAAAAATTTTTAATGTTTGCAATTCTACGTCATAACACTTTGTTGTAACATCGTAAGAAAATTAAAGAACTTCCAGAGCTTAATATTGCCCACCTCCCTTAAAGTTTGTTCTAAATAGACCTAGAAGTTTTTGAATTTTTTTTTTACAGACACACAAACAAACAGACAGACAGACATGGGCAAATCTTACGTCATTGATGGGACTACATATGCACCATTACATTCCTGTATGTGAAGCATTTTCTGCTTCCAGCTCCCCCCAGTGGTTATTGCCTTCGGATACTGATTAAATACTCAAATATGACAAATAAAAGGGTTAATATCTGCATGGAATGAAAAGGTCCCCAGCTTCTTATTGGCAAAACTGAAAGTTCATCTGTGGAAGAAGAAGATACTGGTGAAGATCCTCTTGGGGGGCCATGTCGGTTTTAGTGGGCGGGGCTCGAAATTGATTGACCACACCCATCTACCCCAATTTTGGTTCCTTATTCTCCTTCCTGCACAAATGTCCCAAACCTTTTATTGCTGATTATTGATGTTTGGCATGCATAGATTGGAAAACAGTTAATTTGTTTGGGACCTTTATGTAAAATAGGAGCCAATTTCCATGTGTCAGAAATGGAATCGCTTATGACTTCAGGTGGCGCTAGCGTCAACCTACATGGAGGTCCCAGGTTTTTTTTTTCACTTCAAGCTGCAGTCCACTGACTCTAGTTTCAAGAATAATTGATAAAAACTTGGGACCTCCATGTTAGTTGAAATTTGGAGCAGTAAAATTTGTTACCGCTCAATATAGCACAGAAAAGTGGCCGTGGTCTGCTCAGCAGGGGAGGCCTTAATTACCAAGGTCATGACTGATTTCCCTTTTCCCAGCCCCAAACTCAATAGTTATGATGGCCAGTATGTATGGCCAGATTTGGCGATGGTGAGTTGAGATGGTGACCCCCTTGGGCTGATCTTAGAAAAAGGTACTCTTAACGTCTGATCATCGGTTGAGATGTACCCCCTGAAAAGGTCTTTAAAAGTTGCAAGATTTTTCCATTTATACACACTGACTGTCAAAATATTTACAGACTTTGCAACATGCGGCTCAGATATCTTCTTTTAATCCACAACATGCAACTTTTATCCAGGGCTGTAATGCTTCCCAAAGCTGTACAAGTGTATATTGACAAATTATTCAGCATATAAACAAAAGTTCTTTTCAATAAAATGTAATTTAGAATTTTTTATGGCCATATACCTTTAATTGTGAATAACTGCCATATTTATGCTGGTAAGACTGAGTGCTGGCAAGTTTTTTCATTCAGAACCATGGGCAGCCAGTAAAAAATGATAATCAGACAACCCGGTTCTGATATTATTCTCAATTTACTTTTGTATATTCTCAGCAATGTGGAATACAATTTCCTTAGAAATTGGCAGCTATGTTGAAATGAAGCTTAGCGAAAGTTCAGTTAGCCTCTCTTGTTTGCAATGGGGCAGAGGGAGGGAAAAGAGGCGGCACGAAAGCCAGGGGTTTTTGAAATCCGCCCCTAACAAGCTGTCAGCGTGGTTAGACTAATTAGGTCTATTCATTGGCCCTCAGCAATGGTAATTTCTCCTCTTGTTAGGGAGATGATGTCAGTTTTTGATCAGGATGTTTGTGGTCAGGACATGGCTATGCGTTTGATGCATCTGAAACAGCAAAGAAAGTACCGCAGAGTTTTCGATTTTATTTCGCTCCCTGGCGAAAGTGACAGGCTGGCCGGAGGCTCTTCTTATGACTGTGTTCAGTCATGCTGTCTCTGAGGAGATAAAAGACGCATTGGCTGCATTGGAGCCCTGTTTGACTTCTGATTCTTTGGTTCGCACTGCGGTGCGAATTGACAGTCCCATCTGCGAACATAACAGGGAGAAACTAAACAGATTTCTGCTTGCCGGCAACGGGGCCAAGGCTGCCAGTAGCGAGTGTGCGGTTCCTATTCCACCCACTGCAGATTCCACTCCAGTTGCAGGTAGATGGCTCGTTTGAGAGTCGGACTCATAAACCTGCTCGTACAAGAATAATCTGCTTTAATGGTAATAAGCCGGGTCAGACCCGTCCACGTCAACCAAAGCTTCAGGGAAAAGGGAAATTTCCTCTAGCGGTTTGTGGATGCTAGAGGGGCAAACCCAATTTCCCTTCCGAACACTAATCCCTGTTGAACTGACTGTGGGGAGCAAGAGTTATTATTGAAGCGTTTGTGGATTCGGGCACTGTAAATTGTTTCATGGATGTTAAGTGGGCTAGGAGGCACTCCGTTCCCACCTGTTCTCTTTCACAGCCATGCTCTGTGAGAACTTTGGACGGTCACCCGCTTGGAGTTATAACGGGAGTTAAAATCGAGGTTTCTGAACCGCTCAATATGTTAATTTCCTTTGGTGACCGTTTTGAGGAGGTTCGGTTCTTTATAGTTCCCCTGCTTTTCTCATTGTTTTAGGACATTCTTGGCTATGGGAATATACACCTTGCATCACTTGGGGGGAACAGAATAATACTATTGTCCACTGGGGTGCCAATTATAGGTCCCATTGTCGAGAGAATGTAACTTGTTTTCCCAGACATCAAGCTATGGGGCAGGCTGATGCCTGGAGTGAGTGTGAGGAGGTTGTCTCACCGTACCCTCCTAAACTAGAAAGAGGGGCAGAGGAGGGGTTGAAATGGGATCCTCAGTTTGATAGGCGTCAGCCAGAGGATGATTACTTTTTTTTTAAAAACTTTGTTTATTGGGTTTTTTAATGGACTAAGCTGATTGTACACATGTATATATAATTAGTCATAAAAATAGACAGCTGGAATAGCTCTAATTACAATAGAACAAACAAGCAAACGGAATAGACAAATGAAATTAATTACATAAATTAAAAAGAAGAAGAGGAAAAAAAAAATAAAAGAAAATAAATAATAATAATAATAATAATATCCACAATAAAAAGAAATAGAGGGAGAAACACCGGTCAATAAAAGAGGGGAGTTAAACCTTGAAGCATCCCGCCCGCCCGTCTGCTCGACATCAGTTATAAAAACTTTCATACTACAAAGTAATTCATTATGAGGGAACTTAATCTTTTTAATAAATTGTGAAAACGGACCCCAAGTGTTATTAAATTTTTTGGATAGGCCAGTAACAGAAAAACAGATTTTTCTAGTCTGACAAAATACAGAATGGTCCTTATCCAACAAGTATGAGTAGGAGGCTTAGTTGATTTCCAAGTAGTCAATATTAGCCGTTTAGCCACTAGGGCCGCAAAAGGTATAATGTCTTTTTGAGGTTTTTGGAGAGACGGTGGAGAAAGAGTTATGCCAAATAAAACGCAAAGAGCATGAGGTTCCATTTCTACCCCAGTAACGTCTGATAGGGAGATAAAAATATCAGTCCAGTATTTGCGAGGCGAGGGGCAAAGCCAAAAGGAGTGAATGAGATCTGCTGAGGACTGTTGGCATCTATCACAGATTGGGGATACATTCTCACAGATTTTGGCTAACCGAGCTTTAGTATAATAAGTTTGGTGAATAAGTTTGCATTAACTAAGGCCATGTTTTGCGCAAACTGATGATTTATGTACCCTTTCTAGTATCTTTGACCAAAGCTCATCCATGATCTCCATGCCCAAATCTTCAGCTCAAAGAACTTTAATTGAGTTCAATGGTTGCAGGCGCAATAAATGGATTTGGGTGTATATAAGTGAGATTGTGCCTTTTAAGGCTATTGTGGGTTTCAGGAAATTATCTAGGGGTGTATCACTCGGTAGGCTGGGGAACTCGGAGAAGGAATTGCGGACAAAATTGCAAACTTGTAAATACCCGAAAAAATTTTGTTTTGGAAGTGAAAATGACTCAGAGCTGCAGAAATGATGCGAAAACATTATTAATATACAAATCCTTAAAAATTTAGATTTTCAAATTTGACCAAACCAAGAAGGCATCGTCCACAAGACATGGAGGGAAAATATGGTTTGCAACCAGCGGAGCATAAACTAATATGGACTGGAGGCCAAAGTGTCGTTTAAATTGAGCCCAGATCTTACACGAGTTCCTGACTACCAAATTATTAGTGTAGGGAGAAATAGAAGAAAGAATGGGTGCGTGTAATAAAGCCTTCAGTGAGACCGGAGTGGGGGAGCTAGCCTCCAAAGCCAGCCAAGTGGGTGAAGGATGGATTACCTCAACTTCAAGCCAATACTTTTGAATCCAAATATTGGCAGCCCAATAATAAAATCTGAAGTTTGGTAAAGCCATTCCACCAAGAGGTTTGAGTCTCTGCAAGTATAATTTACGTAATCTGGGTACCTTCTTATTTCAGATGAACTCGGAGATCAAACTGTCTAATTTACGAAAGAACCCCAGAGGGAGAAAAATTGGCTCACACTGGAAAAGACAGGAAAACCATGGTAGGATATTAATTTTCACAGAATTAATTAGTGTGGCAAGAGATAAGTTGAGCACAGACCACCATTCACAATCTTCCCGAACACGGGACAGAAGATAAATAAAGTTAGCCTTATAAAGATCTACAGATTTATGAGTGACTTGGACCCCAAGATATGTAAAGTTATGCTGGGCTATCTTAAAAGGTAAATTTTCTAAATGGTAATTTTCTGCAGCTAAGTTTATGGGAAATATTTCACTTTTAAGTTCAATTTGTAGCCTAATATTTGACCAAACGATTTAAGAGTGGCAAGAGCGGCAGGTACAGATACAGACAGATAAGAAATGTATAAAAGTAGGTCATCTGCATAAAGAGAAACTTCAATTCCATGCCATATCTGCGTATACCAGTGATAAAAGGATTGGACCGTAAAGGCACAACCAAGGGCTCAATGGCGAAAGCAAAAAGTAGGGGGTTAAGGGACAACCTGTTCAGTGGAGCAATAGAGGCCAAGGTGGTCAGAACAAATACATAAAAGTCTTCTTAAAGCAATAAAAGTCTTCTTCAAGCCAAATTTCTCCAACATATAAAAGAGGTAATCCCACTGCACTCTATCAAATACTTTTCCTGCGTCTAAGGATATCAAATCTTCTTGAGTGTTAGAGGTGGAGGAGTTGTAAATGGCATTGAAAAGACATCTGAGGTTGGAAAAGGAGTGCCTGTTTCGAATAAACCCAGTTTGATCTGGTGATATAATAGATGGGCGAATAGATTCCAGGCGCGAAGCCAATAATTTTTACAGTATTTTAAGATCCTCATTAAGCAAACTTATTGGGCGGTATGAAGTACAGTTTAATGGGTCTTTGCCTTTTTTCAAAAGAACAGAAATTGATGCCTGAGTCAGAGTAAGAGGGAGGCAGCCAGATTCGTTGTACATATCAAGTAATAGGGGAGCCAATTTATACTGAAATTTCTTATAAAACTCTGATGGATGACCATCCGGACCTGGGCTCTTCCCACCCTGTAAGGATATCATTGCAGCATTTATTCCGCAATAGTAATCGGTTCTTCCAGTTTCTCCGTCACAGCCTGTCCGATAACGGGAATATCAAATCCATCCAAAAAAAGATCAAAATTAGGAAGTTCCGTATTGTGATCAGGTGAATAAAGAGACGTAAAATTCTTTAAACACATTAATTTCCAAAGGGTCTGTTTTACCTGAACTTGTTCGTATCTGAAGAATTTGATGGGAGGATGAAGCCTGACGCAACTGGTGTGCCAGACGTTTGCTGTCCTTATCACCATGTTCAAAGAATTTATATCCTCTCTGAAGTATAAGTTCAGTGGAGTGATGTGTCGTAAGAACATCAAATTCTGCCTGTAGTAAAAATCGTTCTTTATCTCAGGGAATGGAGAAACGGCATACCTGTTGTCAAGATGAGAGATTTGTTGTGTGAGTTTGGTTAATTTTCCTTTCCTAAGCTTATTTTCATACCTAGTGTATGAAATTATTTCTCCTCTCATGTGGGCCTTTAGGGTCTGCCACAATAGAAAGGCTGACATGTGCGGCGCCCTGTTGAGACTCAAAAAAAGGTCAATTCGTTGAGCAATAAAACCAACAAAGTCCTCTTTTGAAAGCAAGCATGGATTCAAATGCCAACGTGCCCGTTCGTTAACAACATTTTTAATATGGATAGTCATGGAAACTGAAGCATGGTCAGATAACACGATAGCCTTGTATTTGCATGTGGATACAGACAGAAGTAATCTATTACCAATCTAGAAGTAGTCCATATGGGTATATGTTTGATGGATGCGAGAAAAAAAGAATATTCACGTTTCAAAGGGTTAAAGTGGCGCCAGACGTCAGAGAGGGCAGACTCCTTCATAAAAGACTGTATTACTTTGGCAGATCCTGAGGGTCGAGACTCAGTGAAAGATGAATGATCCAGCTGTGGGTCCAACCAAAAATGATAGTTTCCTAATAATACCAAGTAATGAGAGGACATATCCGGTAAAATTGAGGAAAAAGTGCTTAAAAGTATCGTCATCCCAATTTGGGGCATTGATATTTGCCTAAACTAACCGAGGATTATGAATCTGGCCTGAGACAATCTACCATCAGGATCATATATTGTGTTTGAATGTATAAAAGGAACAGATTTATGCAGTAAGATAGCTGCGCCTCAAGACTTTGTTTGGAATGAAGAATAGTAGACCTGGCCTACCGATCTATTTTTCAGTTTTAGATGATCTGTAGTTTTAAGGTGCGTTTCCTGTAGATAAATAATTTGTGCCCCCAAGTGGTGTAAATGGTGAAGTACCTAACTAGGTTTAATAGCCCTTTACAATTAAAGCTAGCAAATGTTATACTGTCCTCAGCCAGAGCAGACGATGTACTAGGTTAGGTCATGGCAAGAAAATAAAACTAATATGAATGAACAAGTGAGGTGGTCCGCAGGACAGCTCAGAACAAACAGGCGACCGGTGTGAAATACGGGAAGAAGAGAAAAAAAACCCAAAACCCACACACACAGCAAACCCAAATAGCCCTCCCACCCTCCTCCCATGTTAGCAGAAACATCCCCCCAAACGGGATGCGCGCAACCCTCCCATAGAACACTATCGACTACTCTCGCCAGAAAGCGGCACCACACTAAACCTACGAACTACTGCTTCTACTCCAGCGGCTGATGCTGCCTTTCAGGAATTAAAGAAACGCTTTAGCTCAGAGCCCATTCTGGTTTTGCCTAATTCCTCCCTCCCATTTGTGATGGAGGTGGATGCTTCAGAGGTTGGCGTGGGTGCTATTTTGTCCCAGCGCCCCATTTGGGATAATAAGCTACACCCATGCACATACTTCTCCCGGTCTTTGTCTGCCGCGGAAAGGAATTACAGCATTGGAATTATTGGCGGTCAAGTTGGCGCTTGAAGAGTGGCGCCACTGGTTGGAGGGAGCTGAACACCCGTTTGTGGTATGGACAGACCATAAAAATCTCAAGTTTATTCGGCAGACCAAGCGACGTAATTCCCGGCGAGCGCGGTGGTCTTTGTTCTTTATCCACTTTAATTTCACGCTAATTTACCGCCCTGGCTCTAAAAACATTAAGCCTGATGCCTTATTGCAAATTTATGGCCGCTCTGATCGCGATCCTACCCCGGAGCCAGTTACTCAGGCTGCTCGGATTGTGCCGCCCATTCAATGGGAGATTAAGGTGGTGGTTAGGAGGCTTTGAAGACTAAACTCGGTCCTGGGGGGGAGCCTCCTGGCTGTTTGTTTGTCCTGCCTAGGGTTAGGCCACAAGTCCTTCAGTGGGAGCCTATTGGACTAAGCGGTTCTTGGCTTGACATTTTTGGTGGTCCAGTATGATGAGGGACACTTGGGAATTTGTTGCTGCCTGTGGCATATGCTCCAAGAACAAGACTTCCCACCTCCCTCCCTCTGGTCTGCTGCGACTATTTCCCGTTCCCAGGCACCCTTAGTTACTGGGCTGCCAGTGTCTGAAGGCAACAAGGTCATCCTGGTCGTGGTTGACCATTTTTCTAAGCCCGCTCATTTTGTCGCGCTACCAAAGCTGCCTTCAGGGCAGGAGATGGCCCTTCTTGTGGTTAATCATGTGTTCCGGCTGCATGGGATTCCGCAAGATGTTGTCTCTGATCGAGGTCCTCAGTTTACGGCCAGATTCTGGCGGGCGTTTTGCAAACAGTTGGGGGCCACAGTGAGTTTCTCCTCTGGGTTCCACCCAGAGACAAACGGGCAGACTGAGCATACTAATCAATCTTTTGAAAACACTCTTCGATGTTCAGCAGAGGATTATCCATCCTCATGGAGTGGATTTCTAGCATGGGCCGAGTATTTCCATAACTCACTGAGTAATTCCTCCACGAGTCCTTCCCCATTTGAAGCTCAGGTGGGTTACCAACCTCTACTGTTTCCTGAGACTGAGAATGATTCCGAGGTTCCCTCGGTCAACCATTTCATCTATCGCTGTCGGTCGGTTTGGACTAGGGTCCGTTCTTCTCTGCTATGCTTGGGGCTAAAACAAAAATTCGTCGCTGATAGAAGGCGTCATTTGGCCCCATCTTATCGGGTCAGTCAGAGAGTTTGGCTGTCTACCCAGGACCTCCCCTTGAAGGTAGAATCCCGAAAACTGGCGGCCAGCTATATTGACCCATTCAAGATAGTGCAGAAGATCAATCCAGTCACTGTCCAGTTAAAGCCCCCTAGATACTTATGAATCCATCCGTCATTCCATGTCTCTCGGATTCAGCCAGTTAGCACTAGCATCCTAGCACCTGCCGACACAACCCCCCCCCCCCCGCCACCGCGAATGGTTGAGGCGGAGCCGGTTAACACCGTGCACCACATTCTTGCTGAGAGGCGTGTTAGTTGAGGGCTCCAGTTTCTTGTTGACTAGGAGGGATATGGCCCTGAGGAGCGCTGCTGGGTCCCTTCTCAGGATATTCTGGATCCCACGCTTATTTCTGAGTTGTTGGCAGATGTAGCTAACATTTGAGTGTAGTCTTTATGGGGGTTACGTTATGGCGTTATTTCATGTCACAGTTATGGCTAGTTTGCTGTGCCTTTTATATTTAGAAATTTACAGTAAACAATGTGAATCAGGCACTATACTGATACATCATCTGCGAAAGCCAATATAATTAGCCAGCTAAAATGAAGTTGAGACTGTAATTTTATTGAAACTCATTGATGACACTGAGGACACAAGGGGCCTGACTCATTAAGACCTTTTGGATAGAATTTCCCTTGCAAAACCAGTAACATTGGCTTGTTAAATGCATACATTATTTTGTTTCACTTTTAGTACTTGGCTTTGTTGCATAATTTTATCTTTATTCATTTAGAACAAGTCGACATGGTCTACAACATCCCCCGCCAATCGTGCGCTTCTCATTTTCGAACTCAATCAAGGCCTTTATGGTCTGAAGCTACACACCAAATTTGGTTACTGTATCTGTAGTAGTTTCTGAGTAAAGCTGTCCCCTTTATCTCGGACGGACAGACGGACGCACACACGGACGGACGGACGGACGGAGGTCAAACCTATATCCCCCTCCCACTTCGTGTTGGCGGGGGATAATAAAACTATTGTTGAGATATCAGTCCTATGCATTGCTCGACTGTCTTGAGATGCAAGTAAGGGCTGGCAGAGAAAGTGGAGCCTGATCAGTGAAATCCTCCACAGCAATGTTTAGAAAGGAGGCGACTTGAGAACTTGTTACAGTATTTGCATTCTTTTTGTCCACCACTTATGGTGCTGTGATGATATTGCACACAAAAGTCCTTAATTTTATATGACAAAGGTTACACAAATCTTTCTTGGGCCTAATAATTAATTGGATCAGATGTGACCTGAAACAGAGCTAACAGGGCAGGGGCTTTGAGGTCAGGGTTGAATCATTGTTTTAACTGGTAAAATGGGAGCATGTAATTATATACAGGCAGGTGAAGCACTATCCAGGTTCCTAATTGGTAGATAAACCCTACAACCTCTCTCTGAGGATTAATGTTCTGAGGAGAAGTTTTGAAATTGATATCACAAGGTCACCAGAGAGGGCTTTGAAGTAGCCTGAAGCTACACCCCAAACTGCTGACTCAGACTTCACTGCTTAAAAAATTGAGGAAAGAGTAAAATAATTTCATGTACTCACCTCTTTTGGTGTGTTTGTGTTGTTCCTTGCTGAAGAAGCAATGCACAGCGCACTCGGTGAAAGAAGAGGAGGACGACTTGTAAATGTCTAAAAAAAACTAAACTGACTGAAGAAATTGTGATTTTAGACTTTTTATAGGGATGCTCAAGCATCCTAAAATTTCATCTCAACGCGCTAGGATAATGTTAACAATTATAATGAACTGTATAATTATTTTCCAAACTTATTTTAAGCCCTCTATCATTACATTTTGAGAGCTTGTGAGAGATGACAGACAATTACAGGTTCTAAGCAATTTATTTAAATAATTAGAAAAAACAGCAATATGAAACCTGTTTTGAAGTTAAGTTGGTTTGTGGAACCCCCGGCAAAAATTATGGAAAACCCTCAGAGATGATGTGCATTCAGCCATTTTACTCTATAGCAAATGAGGGCAATACAGATTCTTCACTGTTTTTATGTTCTGCTGGTATCGTTGTCACAACTGGTAGCAAGAGCCGGTACCTGCAGCCCAGTCGGGTTGCACAGGTAGTCCAGCTTTTCCAGGACAGCAATTCCATACGTGCAGTTGCACAAAGGTTTGGTGTGTCTCCCAGCACAGTCTCAAGAGCATGGAGGAGATACCAGGACACTAGTCGTTTCATGAGGAGAGCTGGACAGGGCTGTAGAACCCAGCAGCCAGGACTGCATCTGCTTCTTTGTGCAAGAAGGAATAGAAGAGCAATGCCAGAGCCCTAAAAATGACCTCCAGCAGGCCACTGGTGAGCATGTTTCTGACCAGACTGTCAGAAACAGACTTTGAGGGCGGCATGAGGGCCCAATGTCATCATGTGGGACCTGAACTCACTGCCCAGCACCATGCAGCTTGATTGGCATTCGCTAGAGAACACTAGAATTGGCAGGTTCAGCATTAGCACCCTGTTCTCTTCACAGATGAGAGCAGGTTCACAGTGAGCACATGTGATGGGCGTGAAGCAGTCAAGAGACACTGTGGTGAATGTTCTACTGCCTGTACCATCATCCAGCATGACCGATTTGGCAGTGGATCAGTAATAGTCTGGGGAGGCATATCCTTAGGGGGTTGCACAGCCCTCCATGTTATTGCCAATGTTACCCTGACTGCTAATAGACACTGGCATGAAATCCTTTGAGCGATTGTGTGACCTTATGCTTGTGCAGTGGGTCATGGGTTCCTCCTGGTGCAGGCAAATGCCCGGCAACATATGGTCACAGCATGTAGGCAGTTCATGGATAATAAAAGCATTGATGCCATAGATTGGCCTTTTCGTTCCTTTGACCTAAACCCAATTGAGCTCCTGTGGGATGCTATGTATCAGTACATCCAACACTGATAAGTACCACCAGAAACTGTGCAGGAGCTCACTGATGCCATGATCAAGGTCTGGGAGGTGTTCCCTCGGGACACCACTGCTGACTCCTCAGAAGGATGCCTAGATGTTTTCGGGGAGTGTTTTTATTAGTGAAGTCCATGCCTCCAAGAATTCAGGCCATAAGAAAAGCCCGGGGCAGAGCAACAAAGTATGAATTCTGCGTTTTTGATGATTCCATAATTCTTTCCTCAAATTATAGTGATGCCATATATTTCCTCTATTTGTTTATGAAAAATATGCCATTTATTAAAATCTAATTTCTTTGCTGTGTGTTTCATGAAGCTGAATTTTAAGCTAATGAACAAAAATTGTTTTGCGTCATGTCTGCAATTTGTTGATTTGCTATGAGGTAAACAAGCTGAATGAACATCCACTGCGGTGATTCCAGAATTGCAGCACGCATGAGCTTGCTTGCCATGGCTTTTCTGGTCCTCATAGAGCCGGGCTCAGACTACAGGAGATTTAAAGTCCTCACTAATTAGAAATTGTATTATAGCTCACAGAAAGGGATGAACTTTTCCTATTTTTTTTCCCTCTGAATTTCCAAACAAGTTCAAACTGCACATTTAGAAATTTGCAATCCATCACACCATACAAGTTATGATTAAGGTCATCTTGCCTGAAAGAGCTACTGTATGCCTTTACTCAGGTGACCATGGGGAGGCAGAAGGCAGATGTTTAATAAACATGGAGGCGGAAAATCACAAGACAAAGATTTTGGATGAGGAGGCGGTTACGGAAAGTGGGCAACAAAGTTAATTTTTTCTCCAACAGCTGGAGGTGAGAATTTCTCGGTCAGTTTTAATTAGGTTTTATAACTTTTGATACTCTGGTAGCCTCTCAGCGGCTAAGGTTTTACCATTGCTGTTTGATACCGTCAGCTCTTAAACCGTGAATGGGATGTTAAAATTTATTTTCTGACAGAATATTTCTAAATCAGGACTGCCCTGAGTGTGCGAGCAATTTGGGAGGGATAAGACTGGATCTGTCAACTCCTTACATTACCAGATAATCTTGGCTTAAGATCGGTTCTGACTAAGGTCCCAGGCTAGATTTCCATGATTGTTGGGAGGGGTGAATGTTATGATTCTGCCTCGTGTGTGCTGCCTTTGTGCTTGTGCTTTACTTTCGTTTTATATTTCAGCTTTCATTTCGGCCGTCTGACGATCCATTCCCACTCTGCCTTCAGTGATCTCTCGTGACAGCCTTCAGCATGCCTGCGTCTCGCCGTCCAATCACGTTTCCTCTTTCGGTTTCAACTCAGGTATTTCATTCATTGCTTCCACCTGTGTTTAATTCTGGGTCTCGCGAAACTCTGAGTGAATGCGTTCTCTGATACGATAACTACTAACCCATACTAACCAGCACTTATTTGAGGGTGATTGTAAATATTTCGTCATGTTGTATTAACCTTAATTAACTCATTAGCGAGTGCGTGCATTTCTGACTTCAGTAAATTCTGCTTGTGAAATCTCTGATTAACTTATATAAAAGCTGTCCTTTCCTTCGCTTTTCTTGTGGTGCTTTTTACTTGTCACGTTTAGATTTCCTTAACCCCTTCGTGGAGAAGCCAAATCTGGCTTTTTAGGTGTTACCTGATTTAGGGCTTTATAATTCAAGATTGCAGCTTCACAGACAGAAAAACTTTGGCTCAATTGAGTCTAGACACTTGAAGCATTTAGACTACCATCGTATTTCAGTTTATTTTTATGATTTTGGTGGAGAAAAGGGGCTGCAAACATAAAAAATCTTCTTGAGAATTCACCATTGAAATAGCAAAATAAAATAATACTGACAAATGAAAAACTGCTGGGGCTTAAAACTATACATTTCTGGGATCATAAACTTCTTGACCACAAGTACAATTCATCTTGAACATTCCATTGTGGATTACCCGCTTGCTATGAGCCAAATTAGACAGCTATCCAGGTGTCTCCCCAAAGTCAGAGATCTATCAAAATGGTTCAGTGTCTAATCATAGACACACAATCATGAAATTCAGCATGAACTAATGATTTTCAGGTTGAGTTTAGCATGAATTCATCAATACCAGTGCAGCTGAACATCATTGGTCACCAGTAACCTCTCCAAACCCAAAACATGCCTTTTCTCCATAATAAAGTTAACAATATTGTCCATTTTTCTTCGAAGTCCCCCAAGCATTAAATAAAGTGCTGATTAAACAGCTATAACATTCATGCTGCAATGAAAAGCTAACCGCTCTCACATCCAAGCTCATAACCTTACACCCTATAAGGGTAAAAACCCACTAACTCAGTAATATCTGAATTCTGAAATACACCTTATAATAACAGAACAGAAATGTTACTTTTGGGAAAAATCAAGCGACATATGCCTCCATATTCAACAGAGTGTTGTAATGAAAGTACCGAGGGATCTACCGACGTGCGTGTGTTGCATGCATTTGGAGAAACGAAAACCTCGGCATTCGATGTCTTTAAACGTATAAATTCTACAGCAAAAAGCCATATTGAGCAAAATGCAAACTGAGTAGAAGTATAACCTGTTTTCTTCATTGATGCCCTCTTCCAGAGACGGATGTATCGGGTAGAAGGAACCCTCCTGTATTGTTTCATTCGGAATAATTCCCATTGACCGCGTCCATACAACATGTATCTCATAAATGAAACTGAACACTTCAGGCCGGTTTCGGGTGTCTTTGTTTCTTTGATATCGCGTCATTTTCAGCTGCGCAACCGAGGCCAACATTTGAAGAACACAACCGACAGTACTTTTACGCTTAGCTTTGTATCCTATTCTTATCGTCCGATCAATGTATTTCAGTTATTGAGGAAAGTTTAAACACTCGGGAATTGGAAAAGAAACGAGCCTATCAATACATCATTACCGGGGAAGCTTCACGAGGGCGTGAACTATAACTGTAGAGTTACGCAGATTAATCTGAGTATATAATTGACTGACTGGCTATCGACACCAGTACTTGGGTGGATAGAAGGGAGCGCTGAATTTGTCAATGGAGGAATATACGAGTTAATCCACGGGAGGGAACTACACATATTTTGTGTGTGATGACTGTAATTGACAGTAGAATGTGAGAGAATCAATACTATGTCGGATTTTTTGCTTCACAAAACGTATTTTTTTAACCACTAATTGGAGTACTGTTGGCTCACTGTAGCTAAAACGGTAGCTACAGAGTACTAAGTTTTTTTCTGTCGTAAGTGATTATTTTTTAAAACCACTGGATCGATACTATGGGCAAGGATATTGACCAGTTTGCACATCAGGCTTAGCTGAAAAGTGTAATTCATGCTACTCCTGAAAAACAGGGATTGGAGGGAACCTCTTCATACTTTAAATCGCGTTTCACCTCTGCCTGCTTGTGAATATTCAATAGCTGATCCGGGGGTGCCATCTCGTGGTCGAGTACTTTAACTAAGTGTTTAAATTTATATATCTATCGACGCGAGCGTCTAAATCTGTAGAAAGGGGTTAATATAAACTGTCTAGCTTGATTGATGGTCTCAGCGTCTTGTCTCGAGTCACTATTGTTAACCTGGTTCTCGTGTAATTGTTTATTAATCCCATGTGTTTCAGTTTCAGTCGAGATTGCATTCCGAGTCCCTGCCTCCTCTCGTGGCTATTTATGTGGCAGTATTGGGAGTGGACGTCAGAAGGATCCTTGTATTGACTCTGTTCTACTTGGTGAAATCGCAGTTTGTTGGGCTTTCTGAGGTTCTCCTTGTATGATTCCCGAGCCTTATAGCCTGTTGCGCCCTTGTCTTGTCTACCCCGTGTTTAAGTCTCCCAGTGTGTCTGTCAGTTTAGTTAGGTACAGTTTTTGTTCTAGTGTAGCCACTCTTGGAGTGAATATTTTGTTTTCCCCTCTGCCTTTGGCAGTGTACTTCAGTTTTCCCATTTGTTCAGTGCATGTGCAGTGTTATTTCTGGCGTGCCTGCCAAGTTTCTCCTAGTACTTTGTTTAAACACTTCTGGATCCTGCAACCTGACCTCCTCTCCCAGTGAATCTGGGATACATTGGCCTTAAACTCATGTAGTGTTGTGATTCTGATCTGCCATTCTGTCTTGTTTGGATCTCGATCTCTGCATTGCCTGGCTATGTCTTGAATAATGTATTGTGATTTGGATGCTTGATTATGTTCATGTCTAGTCTTGCCATGTTTTGTATTATGCCATTCACCATTCCTGCAGTTACATTCCAGTCCATGTTTTTGCCATGCATTGCACTTTGTCTCCCCCCTGTCTGGTCTTTTGCCTTGCCATTGCTCACAGGCTCTGTATTGTGTGCCACTCTTTCGGGTGATTTAATGGTTTCTGGATTTCAACCATTCCTTCCAGTCTCGTTTACTTCCTTCGCCTTTTCTATTTTATTAACCAATACTGCAGTGGGTTTTTTTTTTATTTTAGCTAAAGTTACTTACCCAGATTAACTTATTATATAATACTAACAAGCATTAGGGATTGTATAGCTGCACCTTACTGATAAACAAGCTCTCAGCATTCGCCCTGTTCTAGTCTCCGCCTCATGCCTTTACCTCATCTTCTCTGCTGTGTTTCAGTGGATCCTCCACACCTGCTCATGCTGTCCTTTCTCTCATTATCTATGCACGTTAGAACTCCTTAACCGGAGCCATCTCTGTCTATAGGCTGTCTTGTGATCCCTGTCCACATTTTGGCTTTTGCCTATTTCATGTGATTAGGTTCTTCCTCATGTTCCCTCCTATGTAATTAGTCTTACTTCCTGCACCTGTGTTCTGTTAAGCTTGTGACTTCACGTATGTGTATATTAGGAGTCTTCTCACAGCATTTCCTTGTCAGAACATTTCTGTTTGCTTGTGCCATGCTTGTCTTTGCCTTGTGCTCTCAGTGATTCTATTCTGACTGGACCGTCCCAGACTACGATGTTTGGCTCTGTCTTGGATTCTTGTTGCTTTTTTTTTTTTTCTGACCCCTTTTCTGTTTGACCACGAGTACTGTGATTGCTGCCCTGGTTTTTTCGACTCGGATTTCGCCCAACTGGATTGTTATTTTTGGATTGGACTTTTTGCCTTCTGCCCTGCGGGGGTTTCTCATTCTGAACCTTTGTGATACACTACAATACGCCACGCAACTAAACAAGTTCCCTCTGAATGTAACATTGAACCTAACTGAACTGATGTTTGCCTAAGTGAAAATGGAAAGTGTTGGATACTTCTGCAGACTCTATATTCCATTAATAAAATACTTTGTGGTGCAAAATGTATGTTTCTGTCTCTTAAGTACTATTGAAAATTAAAATATTTTCTACTGTTTAAAAATAGACCTATTGTATACAGTTCATATAAAATTAATATTCATGTATTAATTGTCATCAATTGAAATGCATGATTTAGCAGGGGGTTTAACAGTTTTGCGATGCTTGTAACATCCTGAGCCAGGCGAAATGGGTATTCCTGCACTGAAGTTTTGTGGTAAATTAAATTGTTTTTAAACAGACTCACAATGTTCAAGCTCTCAGCTGAGCAGGGTTAAGCATATGCCAATGTAAGCCAAGTTGATTGTCTTATTTATTCATTTTTCTTTTTTAGTGATTTTTTTTTTCATTTCGCAATATGAATACTAGAAGGCCTTTTAAGTTGTGCAGGGCAAATGTTAATTAAAGCATGAGGAATCCATCCAATAGGCACAAGGAAGACACAACACAACACAAGCATCGCGCCAAGTCGCAATAAAGTAGCTACTACCAGAGCCATTGATATTCTCAGAGTTACGACATTCCCTTTGACTTTTGTGTACAAAAAATGGCGGCGCACTTCAGGGTACTGGGATCTTCCAATGGTTCAAAAAGAGGATTCTTGCAGCTTAAGACTGATTCACTTCCATTGAGACATCGACCGTAAGTAATGCAATATTGAATTCTTGTGATTCTCAATGTATATATCGTATCAGTTGTATCATTTATAATCTCCAATTGTGTAATATCGGCACAACTTTATATATATTTGAAGTCTGAAGAGGTTGTGATGATTTCAGCTCATGTTCTTTGCATCGTAGTTACCTTGGTCAGCTGTGAGAATCCAGTCATTAACTCTATGGAGTTTCTATTTCTATTTCTCACAAAACCAATATAAATCACGGCGGTAAATGATGGGATGAGGTGCCTGTGACTGGTCTCGGTAATGTATTTTTATTTTATTTTATTTTTTAGTTAGCTTTGACAATTTTGACGTGCTCTTACCTAGCCTAGCTTGATCCACTGTTTTAAGTTTAATCAGGAATGGTTGCGGAGTTTCTAACTCAGTTTAGCTCTCAAGAACCATTTCTGATGAGAACCACACCACTTGTTATTTATAAATTGAATGAAACCACAAGTTAGGACATTGACGACCTAAGTGTCACCCATCATGTTTTAGCTAGCCATGATGATTTTGCATTTGTCAGTTTGCATTTGTCATGCCAGGCGCTGTTAGCTTTCAAGCGATCTTGCTGTAGTCACTTAGCTGTATTATATGCCATGTTGTTTTTCTCAAAAAGATGGTCTTTTTAAATGATTCGCTCTTCAAGAGATGCGGTGGCTGTGGTTGGTCTTTATTACTTTGCTGTGCTCATTTTATTGTGCCATGTAGGCTTACTGTTAATACAGGCAGAGGCTGCTGTTGGCGATGGAGGCTATAGGGTTCGTGAGAGGTTCTGAAATGTATAAACTTTGCAAATCACTCATTTAGTTTAATCCCAAATTAAATGTAAAACTCCTTATTTAAATAATGCAATGATTTTGTTAACTTTTGTAATTGCATGAGTGTCTTACATGTCAATTATAGGAGACTTTGAAAAGGTCTTAAATTTAACTGACTGAAAACCTGCAGGTACCCTGTGCTGCTGGCAGTGATGGAGGCGGGCACTGGTGGAGGCGGGCAGACGCTGCTGTTGGCGATGGAGGCTGCAGGATTCGTGGGAATTTCTGAGATGTATAAAATTTGCAAACCTCTTCTAACATTCCTGTCCCTTGTATTTGTAATGTCCCTGACTCCTTTATTTAATTATTTGTAATTCCACAAATGTTCATGCTTCACAATATCGTTCTTGTTCCAAGAGTTTACTTGTCTGTTCTATTCAGTACACTCCTGTTAAATCGATTTAGTTGTTATAGTTCTATTCAGAACAGAGGACAGAAGACAGAAGAGACAGAAGAAAGTTTTGGAATTTTATAATGCCCCCAAATAGTTCGGTATGTATTTCAGTCATTGCAGATAAAAAAGTGTGTTCCGAAGTGAGCAATTTAGGTCAATTTTACCTCAAATATGGTAGACAGTCAAAAAAAAAAAAAAAAAGATTTAATCAATGTTTTAAAAAATGAAATAAAATACAAGAATTCAGGAAAGAAAGCATGAACGATTTTCATAAGCGACAGTTACAGCTTGACCGGGTATTGCATAGCTAATATGACATTGTATCCCAAGTCCCTTCATTGTATGTGTTTTCTCTCATAAACTATCGGTAGCGAGAGTCAATAGGAAGATTAAGGAAATTATCCTGGTACCGGCAGCAAAATACTGTCCTCCATTGTTGTTAACTGTTAACTGGCGAGATTGAATAGGGAAATTAGAAACATATTCCGACCAATGTTATGATTCTTTCATGCCAGATTGGTACGATGTGTTATGTTCCTCCATCTCTATGAAAACTCGCAACCAGTCCCAGAAAAAACAAGCATGGAATCTGAAACAAACGGAACCAATCCAGATGAAAGAAGATTAGCCTCATAATGGTCAGATTGTGCTTGTTATGCAACAAAATCAAATGGAACTTTTTAAAAGACCGGGATGCTCGCTAGGGCAAGCGCAGCATATGCATCCGCTATACCCTCACAAAAAAGAAGTTTATTCAAGTGTGCTATTAGTATACTTCTGATAAACTAAAAATAAGAGAGTATCCTTTCAATTTACTTTTGATGTACTGATCAGAGATATACTTGTATATCAGTATATTTGGCTCATACTTGTCCCAAAACTTTTGATTGGGTTATACTCAAGAAAAGTAGAATAAAGTATTAAAATATTCATACCTAAATTTGAAGTATACTTGGCTTGCAGATAGGCTACCCTTAGCAAAAAGTAGTATAGTTGAAGTTCATTTTATGAAGTATACTTGAGTATAAGTATAGCAAGTATACTACGGACCATGTACTTGTAGTGTACTACAAAGTTTACTAATTCAATACTTCTTTGGACTAAATTGGAACATTTTTAAGTTTATAAAAGTATTCTTTTAAGTATACTTCAAGTTTAAGCAAAGTAAACTGAACGTACCCATCTAGTTTACATATAAGTTTTTTTTTCTATACTGCAAGTACACTACAGGTGAACTTTTTAGTGTACTGTGAGTGAACTAGTTTTATACTTCTAAAATACTTTTCATTTTATGAAAGGATACATTTAAGTATACTGCAAGTAGACTTTTCAGTTCATGAAAGTATACTGCGAGGAAACTTAAATTGTCATTGGATGTTTAATGACCACAGTGAGTCAGGACTTCAGGTTCACATCTCATTGAGCAGACAACATCCTCATCACTGCATTACAGTATTGTTGCACCAGAGGGAAGATCCCAACCTACTGGCCCACCAACAACTCCTCCAGCTGCAACTCATTTTCCCATGTGGTCTTCCATCCAAGCACTAACCAAGCCTACACCTGCTAAGCTTCAACCACACAGCTGGTGCAGATCAAGTTGTGGTATGATTGCTAGTTTTAAAACTAAAACAGACATTTCATTGTCACGATGTCAGATTGCACTGAAGTTCCAGTCTCCTTAATCTCATGTTTGAAAATACTGAATACATTAATCTGTGAATCTGTACATAATGGCCAGATTCCTAGATTGAACTGATATCTCAACTTAAACACAGCAATGTTTGGTACAAGTACAATATGCAGGGCTTTGATGTCCACACTCTAATAATTTAATCAGTTTTTAACAGAACAAAATGTACCATCTTAAAAGTATTACAGCACTGCTGCATCTTTTATTTAGTCATATTTTTTTTACTGTGATATAGAACTCCATTAACCAAAAAACAACTTATTGGTGTACTCATTTGGAATATTTCATCAGCCTTTGCTTGAGTCTTTCAACCTACTGGTCAGGTTGAAGGCATTGCTAATTCATATTTTATGCATATTTCTGGTTCAATGTGAGAAAAGGAGGTATTTTTTTGTTTTGAATTGGGATTTCAATAAGAGTTTCCATTGCTGTGTTCTTATATGTTGGCATCCAATACAATATTATATTTTAAAATTTAATTTATAATGGAATGAATTTTGCTCTCAATCCTGAGTATGTGTTGCATTGTAAATTCTTATAATTACCTTAATCTGTAAATTAATGAAGAATGCTCTCAAGCATTGTCTACTAATAGAGTACATGAGGTAACCTCTCGTCCACTTAGGTTAAATAATATCTGAATAGCAAAAGTAATATATTTTAGATTGCAATTATCATAAGCTATGAGTATGATGATAAGTTAGCTTAAAGAAGACTTTGAAGTATACTTGCAGTTAAAAAGAAGAAAAAAAAACCTTTAGCTCCCTGAAATTTTAGAACTAAATTTAAACTATATAGGGCTTGAAGTATAGAACTAGTGGACTTTTAGCCTACTTATACGTTTACTTGCAGTATACTTCAAAGTGTACTTTCATGAACTAAAAAGTTGGCTTGAAGTATATAACAAATGAAGTTGTAGTACATCTGAATTTCTATCAGTATACTTCAAAGTATACTTTTATAAATTAGACATTGTGCTAGAAATATATAACTAGTGAACTAATAGTTCATCTTTACGTTTACAAGCAGTATACTTCACAGTATACTTTCATGAACCGAAAACTTTCCTATAAGTATAGAACTAATAAACTAGTAGAATATCTGTAAGTTTACTTGCAGTATACTGCAAATTATACTTTTATAAACTAGAAATTGTGCTAGAAGTATATAACTAGTGAACTAATAGTTCATTTTTAAGCTTACTAGCAGTAAACTTCACAGTATACTTTCATAAACTGAAAAGTTTACTAGAAATATGCAATTAATAAACTAGCAGTATATCTATAAGTTTACTTGCAGTATATTTAAATGTATACTTTCATAAATTGAAAAGAATGCTAGAGAAATACAACTAGTTAAGTCACAGTATACTTAAAAGTTCACTTGTAATGTACTTGCAGTTCAAAATAAAACTTAGATGCAAACTAGATGGGTACTTTAAGTTTATGTTGCTTAAACCTGAGGTATACTTTTTTTTGTAAGAGTATGTATCAAGTCTGTCAATACTTGAATAATTGTCAATTTTTTTCTGAAATAAAATCAGACACATTTTTATCTGTTTCTGTGTGGGTTAATAACACTGCATAAAAATCAAGTTCAGCTCCACCCATGTGCAATTTACTCTGCTATACGGCCCCAAAGCTGACTTGCTATTGCAAACGTACATGTAGAATATGTAAGTCCATGACATAGTAAAAACTGAGTAAAAATATAGTGCAGTATACTTCAATGAAGCCAATATGTATGGTAAAAATATTTCAATGTGCTTATTCTTTTGATAGTAGCCTAACTGCAAGCCAGTATACTTGAACATTAGGCATGAATATATTAATACTTTGAGATATACTAAAGAAAAGTATAATAATCAAAAGTTTAGGTACAAGTATTAGCCAAATATACTTAGACTTTTCTGTGTACTTTTCAGTATAAGCTAAGTATACTTAAGTATTACTTTGTTAAGTATAGCTCTATAGCTCTATTTTGTAGTACAAAATACATCAAAAGTAAACTGAAAAGTATACTCTCTTAAATCACTCAAATCTGACAGGGTGGCCACGCCTCGCTAACATCAGCTGATAAGACGCGTCACTCGTAACATCGGTGACTCTTCTGAAGAAGACGGGAGTATCCCGTCGAAACATGTCAAGGTAGGATAAAACCTTTTGTGTTTGAAAAATAAGAACTTCAACGTAAATTAGTTACTACAAACAGTATGAACCTTTTTGGATTACTACGCGAAAACTTTGGACAATCTTGCGTCAGAGAGTTCCGCTACCTCGAACACCTGATTTTAAAACGGGCGCGCCAGAAGAACTATCTCCGCTTCAATCTGCGCTGCAGAGATGAAAATGTTACACCTGCCAGCCTTAATGTAAAGAATCCCATTCGGACTAAGAATGCAGATCGAATGATGGAGAGAGTGCGGATGAGTTTGGTCAAGGAAAGAATACGATTAACAGCAAACAATATTAGGAATTTAGAATCTGAATTAAAACACAAAATGGAGGAGTGCAAACACCGGTACCCCTTAAGTAAGGAAAAAGAGCGAATGGTGGACAAAAACTTACATAAACAGTATGAGAACGAGTTCTTAAAAACGAAAGAAAGGCACATAAGGAAACTTAACAAATTAATCGCAAATAAGCATACAGTAAGAAACCAACACCCAATAAATGAAAAATGGATATGTAACATGTCTAAACATCGTCTAACAGATGCAGAACATAGCGTGTTATCCCGAGGGTTAAACTTTGCGGTTACACCTAAACGCATCCCCCTCGAAGAGTTTATCCTCGCTACAGAATTGGCATGCGAAAAAATACCGAACCCCGGGCAAAAAGCAACTCTACAAAATAATATAGCAGGCATCCTCAAATCAACCAAACTCCCACCGAGCAATATTACAAAATCAGAAGCACAAGCCATTAACACTCTATCTAAAAACAAAGAAATCACTATTCTCCCAGCAGACAAAGGCAGAACTACGGTCATCTTGGACACAGAGCATTACGAAAAACAAATGAGTAAAATGCTGGAAGATACAGACTCATACGAAGTTTTAAAAAAGGATACAACAGAGGAGAAGAAAAATAGGCTCAGGACAACCATAAAACGACTACTAAGTGAAAAGAAAATAGACAAACAGACGTACAATCATCTTATACCCACAGCAAGTGTAACCCCCGAATATACGGTACACCAAAAATCCACAAGCAGGGAGCTCCGCTGCGACCCATAGTAGACAGCATAGGATCAGTAACACACAACCTATCCAAATACCTCGCAGAAATATTACAACCCCTTTTGGGACAAACTAACAAGCATTGCAAAAACTCAAAACAGTTAGCCAAAGAACTCAAAGACACCAAAGTAGAGGCAGACGAAATCTTCATATCGCATGACGTGGTTTCTTTATTCACTCGCACGCCTGTAGACGCCACTTTAAACATAGTGGAAAACAGATTGGAGACGGACAGATCATTAAAAAAGCGCACAAATCTCTCGGTACACGACATATCAGAACTGCTTAGGTTCGTCGCCACATCCGCCTAATTCAAATTCCGCAACACAATATTTAGACAAAAAGAAGGATTCCCCATGGGGGACCCGCTGTCTGCCATTATGTGTGGTTTTTTCATGGAGGACCTAGAAACGAGGGCCATCGCATCGGCACCCGAAAGTAATCGTCCCACGCTCTGGAAAAGATACGTGGACGACATCTTAGAAAAAATAAAATCAGGACATACGCAACAACTCACAGATCATTTAAACAGTATGGACCGCACTGGGAAAATACAATTCACACACGAAGAAGAGACCGACAAAACCATAGTGTTTCTGGACATAAATATACATCACACTAATGAAGGAGACATTAAAATTAAAATATACAGGAAGCCCACGCACACTGATCAATACCTGCTTTGGTCATCTGAACACCCCATAAATCACAAACTTTCCGTGGTAAGAACACTGTTTGATCGTGCATCCATCATTACAGAAGACACAGACAAGAAAAAGGAAGAGGAACATATAACTAATGCACTGAAGAAACACCAGTACCCACTATGGGCCATAAACACAGGCAAACTACAGGTACAGCAGAAACAAAACCCCGGGGCATTCAGAAAGAAACGTAAAAATGATACCGAAACCAAAGGAGTCGTTACGTTACCATACATAAGAGGCGTCACAGAGCGGATTCAACGGGCCATGCGAAAATTCCACATCAACACCCCGGTAAAACCATACATAAAATTACGACAACTACTGGTACACCCGAAAGACCAAATTGACAACTGCAACAAATGTGACGTCATTTACGAAATCCCATGCCGGTCTTGCCATAAAACATACATTGGGGAAACAGGTAGACCTTTTCATACACGTAAAAAAGAACACCAAAAAGAATGCGAGAAAGAGACAACAGTAAGACAGACACGCTCAGTTAAGGAACAAGCACTACAGGCAAACCTTAAATTAGCAATCACAGACCATTGCAAGAGGGAAAATCATATTATGGACTGGGACAAGGCCAAAGTCATCTGCACTCAGAACAATCGACATGAACGCTGGATCATGGAGGCAACTGAAATCAGGAAGCGGGCCCACAGGACCATGAACCGGGACGAGGGGGCATACACGCTTTCCCACACCTGGAGTACCATCTTGGAGGAGCGGCCGGACAGCACGAGGCGTAGCCGCCCTGTCAAATCTGACAGGGCGGCCACGCCTCGCTAACATCAGCTGATAAGACGCGTCACTCGTAACATCGGTGACTCTTCTGAAGAAGACGGGAGTATCCCGTCGAAACATGTCAAGGTAGGATAAAACCTTTTCTGTTTGAAAAATAAGAACGTCAACGTGAAATCTCTTATTTTTAGTTTAGAAGAAGTATACTAATAGCACACTTGAATAAACTTCTTTTTCGTGAGGGAACAGTGATTATCAATTTTTCCTAACATCGTGTAAGTTCCTTGAGGGATGTATAACGTAACATTACTGGCCGATGTGAAAGACAAAACAAGAAAGGACGGGATAAACTTTCAATTCCACTTTTTAATTTCCCTTTCTGCTGCAATCTCTCAAATCCAAGATCCAACAACAGCAAAGTATTCCGTTTCTGTTGCAATGTCTCAGATCCGAAATTCCGACCCATGTATTTATAATGCAAATACAGAGGCCGGTAAATACAAGTGAAGTCGACGCCCGGCCAGCCACCCAGCCAATCATCAGCAAACCAATCGTTCAAGTTCTTCCCTGCCGGCTGACCAATCGCTGAACAGCTGGCCAGCCAATCTTCGGCCAAGCAATCGTTGAAGTGCTTCCCCTCCGGCCGACCAATTGCTGAAATTCTTCCCTGCCGGCAAGCCAATCGTTGAACTTGATCACTCAGGCAGGTAGTCAGCCACTCACTCACTCACTCACTCAGCGACATTTGCGACATCAGCCCAGCCCAAAAATGCAGGTCTTTGCAGCCCCTAGCCATTGCTGGCTATCATCATGCAAAAAAGAAAAGAAAAACAATGCAGGACTTTGCAGCCCCATAGCCATTGCTCGCTAATGCCCAGATTGTATAGTCTTTAGACCTCGTTTGTGTTCCATATCATACTCATCATGTTTTCCTCTCTCAGCAGCCCGTGTTTCTGTGTCATAATGTTGTTCCTTCTTGGTGAGTATTCCTTTCTTTCTTTGGGGGATTCATCAGACAGTGTTTTTGGGGGGCTTCTGCCCCCTATTTTGGGGGTATTTTCCAGCTGCTGCTCTGAGCAGTGCTCCTGCTCTATGAGTCTTCCCGAAGAGTCCAAGCGCCAAAGACTTGTCTGATTTTAAGCATGTTAATTCTGACTGCTGTCTTCCTGCTGTCCTGATCCTCTTTTCCCTAATTTACCATCATCAATTAATTAGCCAGCCAGCGGAGGATGGGCATCCCCACAATAGCCAGGTTCCTCCTGAGATTTCTTATCACTGAGGAGTTTTTTCTCACCACCGTTCAAGGTTTTTTCTCCCTACAGGGAGTTTTTTGCCTGCTATTTGGGGATTAGGGATTAGTCTGGGCACTGCCCCTTTTCTCTTTGTAAAGCTTCTTTGTGACAGCCTGTCAATGAAAAGTGCTATATATAAATAAAATAGTATTGAATTGAATTCTACATATGCTCCGCGCATAATAAATTTTTCCTGATGGAGTCTCTCCTGATTAAAATATACTCCATCTAACTTTGCATTTATGATAATAGTCTACACTATGATTATATTCGCTAAATATAAAAGTGCCTAAAAAGTTAATTTCTTTTTTATATATTTATAAAATGTATGGTTTGAATTGCACGATTCCATAGTTTAAGATGTTTTGGGTAAAAATTGGCAATTTTGATTGCAACCGCTGACGTCATTGCGGTGCCAGTAGATTAATTTGGTATTGCAGATAGTAAAAAAAATAGCCGGCAACAAGGGAAGTATTGTGTTCCTGGTGCCCCTGAACAACAAAGTATTACTTCCTGAGTTTTTGTCATTGTTTTTCTGACAATCCAGCCGTCCTTGTTAGTTTTTAGAATCCGTTTCCCCTCATTAGTGTTCACTGTTCAAATGTTTTGTTTTTTTTTTTCATTTGGCATCTCCGATCCCACCCGAATCTGGAATGCCCAAAACTGTGTACAAGGCTTGCTCGTTTGCGACCCCTTGTTGCCAATTCAGGAGAGTGAAGACAGTTCAAGACTCTCCTACGAACCACGTCCCTGTCAGCCACCGCTTCTAATACACTCATTGGTTGAATCTTCGAAAGTGCAGAACGAGGGCGGAGGATATTCGGACATGAACAGACTTAGAATCTTCCTGATGAGCGCTCGTCTGGCCAACAGGAGGCGCTTGAGCAACGAACAAGGCTATTTTTTTATTTCCCTTTCCCAGCAGTTCCTTCCCTATTTGAAACCCTGTGGCACAATAGCCAACTGTGCGCGACTCTGAAAAAGCTGCCGACCACTGGCGGTTGGTACGACCGGGGCTCGATCCCGCTATACGGCAGCCTGTTCAACTGTTTTAATTGATATCGTGCGCATTTAAGTTCCTAGTCTACCTGTCTTCTGTGCTGCATTGTTTCTTCTCATTGTCTTCTAAAGGTTGTTTTATAATTCTGAGACAAATGTCGATAGATGTCTTCAGAAAATTATGACACAAAACAGATTTTTCATAGCCTACTTAAACAAAGTTCCAGGCAGTGTCCACAGCATAAAATGTTATCTCCACTGTAACAATAGTCATTTCAGTACAACCCTAATCAATCAATATTTTAGCAATTGCAACTGCATCAACTTTCTATATCCTCGAAATCCACCGAACTCTTGGTATATCCAGGTGATGAAGTCATAAGAAAACTAATGACATTGTCTGCGATATTACAGGTATATGACAGGCACAATACACTGTTGGACGACACTACTCTGTCTCCCTGGCATCATTTTGGTCATTGGACACTGACGCAAGACATGTCTTACAAGTATAAACCGCATTAAGCCTGTTAGCCTAAGAGCTCCAAGTCTCGCCCATTTCAGTTCCCACCTTTTGCTTCATTTGAATCCGTTGTAGTGCAACTGATTGGACTTTCTCCAGTTGTTGTGGCTATTGTCTACCGTCCTCGCAAGTTAAATAATGATTTCATACATGACGCTTGGCGCTTTTCTCATCCATTTGTGTACGCTTTCCTCTAATTTAATTCTGTTGGGTGATTTCAATATCCATATGGACTATACCAGTAATCAGCTCACCTGTGACTTCATCTCCTATCTCGACAGTTTTGGCCCACAACAATATTTTAACTTTCCAAACCACTGTAAAAGTCATATTCTCGACCTGATTCGTTGTTCCGGTGTCACTCCTTTTAACTGTTTTGCAAGTGCCTTTCTGATTTCTGATCATTCATTAATTTCATTCAATGTAACTATCTAAAACCTCCGCCCCACGTCTCATCACATTTCATAATCTCAAGAACATTGATATTAATACTCTCTCTCTCATGGTATTGACTCCCTCCCTTCCTTTGATTCTCTCTCCTCCCCCGATGATCTGGTCTGTCACTACAATACTGGTCTTCACAATCTTCTTAACACGCTCGCCCCTCTGAAAACTCGCCCTGTCTTCTTTTCCCGTTCTGCTCCCTGGTTCACACCTGCCTTACGGCAACTAGGGGCTAAAGTTCGCCGGCTGGAATGTCTATTCAAGAAAACTGGACATTGGGTACATAAAGAAATATTCAATAACCATATTCTCACATACAAGGGTGCCCTCCCCTCTGCTAAATCCTTATTCCTCTCTTATAACATCAGGCGATGGCACCACACAATCACTTTTCTCTCTTGTCAACAAGATCCTTCATCCCCCTGACCCTCTGGCCTCTGACTTTGCCTCTAATGCACTCTGTAATTCCTTATTGTCCTTCTTTATTGCTAAAGTAGACAAAATCCACCAACAATTGCCGTCGATCACTCCTAATTGCTCCTACCCCCTGGCCCTCCCCTCCACTTTCACTCACTCATTTTCATGCTTCGATCTTCCCTCTGAAACAGAAATCTCAGCTCTCGTTAGAAAATCCAAGTCTGCTACCTGTCATCTTGACCCTCTCCTTTCCTTCCTGGTGAAGGACTGCCTTCCTGCCCTTGCTTCTCTGCTCACCAGTATAATCCACTCCTCCCTTTCCTCTGGTGTTGTTCCCTCTTATTTTAAATCAGCTTCTATAACTCCCATTCTCAAAAAACCTGGTACTGACCCTAATAATTTCAATAACTTATGCCCCATCTCTAATCTACCTTTTCTGTCAAAAATTCTTGAAAAAAAATAGTTGCATCACAGCTTCCTTCTCACCTATCTGTCAATAACCTGTTTGAACAACTCTAATCTGGTGTCCGCCCCCATCACACCACAGAAACTGCTCTAGTTAAAGTCACTAATGATCTCCTCTTGACAGCAGATTCTGGACTATTATCCATTCTCATCCTTCTTGATCTGAGTACAGCATTTGGTACCATTTCCCACAATATTCTGACAATAGTCTTCTATTGGTAATTTTAATACACCCTTTCAATGATTTAAATCATATCTCTCTGGCTGCTCTCAGTTATTTCAACTCCATTCCTTCAAATCCCAACCTCTTCCAGTTACCTCCGGCGTTGCCCAGGGCTCTGACCTAGGTCCCCTTTCCCTGATTTACCTTCTTCCACTTAGCCATATCTTCCAGAAATTTAACATTAAGTTTTATTGCTATGCGGATGATACCCAACTCTAGCTCTCTACCAAACCCAATTCCACCCTCTCCCTACTTCCCTCTGTGATTGCCAACACGAAATCAAATCCTGTTTCTCGATCAATTTTCTCAGACTCAACAGTGATAAAACCGAACTTTTACTTATTGGCACTAAAGTCAATCCTGTCAAAATCTGGCACTTACCGTCCCGTTACGGGCGGTCCTTGATTTCCCCTTGCCCTCAGGTTAAGAGTCTGGGTGTCATCCTTGATTCTACGTTTTCTTTTCATGCTCACATCAATCGTGTTACTCGGACAGCATACTTCCATCTACGCAACATTAATCGCCTCCGCCCATCCCTCACACCAGCTACTGCCGCTATTCTTGTCCATTCTCTTGTCACCCCCCGTTATGATTATTGTAAATCACTTTGCCTTGGTCTTCCACATAAATCCCTCCATAAACTTCAATTAGTTTAGAATGCTGCTTCCCGCATCATTTCCAAAATTCCGTCCACTAATCACATCACCCGTTCTACAACATCTCCATTGGCTCCCCGTCCGCTACCGCACTGACTTTAAAGTTCTTCTTCTCACCTTCAAAGCTATTCACAATCTCGCTCCCTCATATATCTCTGATCTTCTTCACATCAACACTCCCTCCCGCACTCTCAGATCTTCTTCTTCGATCAATCTCACTGTTCCCTCTGCCCACCTGACAAGCTTTGGTTCCCGAGCCTTTAGTCGCTCTGCCCCTTGCCTCTAGAATTCCATCCATTCTGAACTGTCACTACAATACTGGTCTTCACAATCTTCTTAACACGCTCGCCCCTCTGAAAACTCGCCCTGTCTTCTTTTCCCGTTCTGCTCCCTGGTTCACACCTGCCTTACGGCAACTAGGGGCTAAAGTTCGCCGGCTGGAATGTCTATTCAAGAAAACTGGACATTGGGTACATAAAGAAATATTCAATAACCATATTCTCACATACAAGGGTGCCCTCCCCTCTGCTAAATCCTTATTCCTCTCTTATAACATCAGGCGGTGGCACCACACAATCACTTTTCTCTCTTGTCAACAAGATCCTTCATCCCCCTGACCCTCTGGCCTCTGACTTTGCCTCTAAAGCACTCTGTAATTCCTTATTGTCCTTCTTTATTGCTAAAGTAGACAAAATCCACCAACAATTGCCGTCGATCACTCCTAATTGCTCCTACCCCCTGGCCCTCCCCTCCACTTTCACTCACTCATTTTCATGCTTCGATCTTCCCTCTGAAACAGAAATCTCAGCTCTCGTTAGAAAATCCAAGTCTGCTACCTGTCATCTTGACCCTCTCCTTTCCTTTCTGGTGAAGGACTGCCTTCCTGCCCTTGCTTCTCTGCTCACCAGTATAATCCACTCCTCCCTTTCCTCTGGTGTTGTTCCCTCTTATTTTAAATCAGCTTCTATAACTCCCATTCACAAAAAACCTGGTACTGACCCTAATAATTTCAATAACCTATGCCCCATCTCTAATCTACCTTTTCTGTCAAAAATTCTTGAAAAAAATAGTTGCATCACAGCTTCCTTCTCACCTATCTGTCAATAACCTGTTTGAACAACTCTAATCTGGTGTCCGCCCCCACCACAGCACAGAAACTGCTCTAGTTAAAGTCACCAATGATCTCCTCTTGGCAGCAGATTCTGGACTATTATCCATTCTCATCCTTCTTGATCTGAGTACAGCATTTGGTACCATTTCCCACAATATTCTGACAATAGTCTTCTATTGGTAATTTAGATACACCCTTTCAATGATTTAAATCATATCTCTCTGGCTGCTCTCAGTTATTTCAACTCCATTCCTTCAAATCCCAACCTCTTCCAGTTACCTCCGGCGTTGCCCAGGGCTCTGTCCTAGGTCCCCTTGTTTTCCTTATCTACCTTCTTCCACTTGGCTATATCTTCCAGAAATTTAACATTATCTTTCATTGCTACGCGGATGATACCCAGCTCTACCTCTCCACCAAACCCAATTCCACCCCCGCCCACTTCCCTCTGTGATTGCCTCCAAAAAATCAAATCCTGGTTCTCGATCCATTTTCTCAAGCTCAACAGCACAAAACCGAAATTTTACTTATTGCACCTAATCCATCCTTTCAAAATCTGGCATTTTTACCGTCCCAATCTGTCCTTGATTTCTCCTTGCCCTCAGGTTAAGAGTCTGGATGTCATCCTCGATTCCATGCTTTCTTTTCATGTTCACATCAATCGTGTTACTCGGACAGCATACTTCCATCTAGGCAACATTAATCGCCTCCGCCCATCCCTCACACCAACTACTGCCGCTATTCTTGTCCATTCTCTTGTCAACCCCCGTTATGATTATTGTAAATCACTTTGCCTTGGTCTTCCACATAAATCCCTCCATAAACTTCAATTAGTTTAGAATGCTGCTGCCCGCATCATTTCCAAAATTCCGTCCACTCATCACATCACCCGTTCTACAACATCTCCATTGGCTCCCCGTCCGCTACCGCACTGACTTTAAAGTTCTTCTTCTCACCTTCAAAGCTATTCACAATCTCGCTCCCTCATATATCTCTGATCTTCTTCACATCAACACTCCCTCCCGCACTCTCAGATCTTCTTCTTCGATCAATCTCACTGTTCCCTCTGCCCACCTGACAAGCTTTGGTTCCCGAGCCTTTAGTCGCTCTGCCCCTTGCCTCTAGAATTCCATCCATTCTGAACTCAGAAACAGTACCTCTATCCACATTTTCAAATCACGCTTAAAGACCCATCTGTTCAGACTTGCATATTCTATTTAACTGTTTTATTGTGAGTGTATTTTATTGTTGTCTCTTTCTTTTCTTTTAGGAAGAGGCTATATCTACGGCACCATACATGGTGATTCAGGGCTATATTTACAGCATGCGTGTGCACTGACGTTTCTTCACTTGTGTTGGCAGCTTCCAAGCTCAGCATGCTGAACTGCGGTTTACGGCAGAGTGTTTGCTTTTAATACAAACTCTCAGACCGCTTTCGCACAAGGTTCGGTACCGTGCCACAATGCGATTGTCCCCTCTCCCCGCTGGTCAGCTTTCTCACTACCATACCCTAGTACACAGATGCCAAAAATGCACCTAGGTAGTTTTAATTGGGGAAATGTACAAAAAGAAGTAGTTAACTCTTGCATAAAAAGAATTCCGTATCCAATCGCAGCTTCTTTTCTGGCGTTTTATTTGCCAGTACGATTTTAAAAGGAGGCGCCAATATGTTTTAGGGGATCTTATTATTAAGAAGGGGCTTTAGAATATTAATATCGTGAATGCATGTTGCGCGTGCCTTAGCAACCCGGTGTGTCATCACTAAGTAACATGGATTACCAAGTACAGCAGCACAAGAAATGAAACTTAAATTTCCTTGACGGAATTTCAGTGGCTAAATCATCAAAATTGCTCCCTACAACTGTCAAACGCGAGTCTGTCATCTTGAATTTGCTCGGAGACACCTCCGCACATGCGCACTCCGATTTGCCGTGAATATAGCCCTGAATCACCGTTTATGGTGCTGTAAATATAGCCATTGCCTTTCCTTTAATCTTGTTATACAGTGTCCTTGAGTGTCCTGAAAGGCGCTATATAAATAAAATGTCTTATTAAACCCGTCATTCTCAATTTTCATGATCTACTGATTGCCACTTTATTAGGGACATCTCACAGGGGCGTCGTTAGCCCCGGGCATTCCCGGCTGATCTCCCAAAACCCCCCGCAATCAACAACAGTAGTCGCGCCTGCTAGTGTCAAATCACTTTGGATGGCTGACGCACTGATGCGGTAGTGGCAGCAGGAATAAATGCGAGGCATGATCACAAAGGCCAGCCAGATGGGGCATGCCCAAATATGGACAGAGGCGCAGAATCACTGACATGAACATCAGGTGGAGTTTGGGAGAAAGGACAAGGCAAGGGAGGAATGATCGTCCCTCGACTCCCCCCCCAACCTTAGATCATGCTTCAACTAGCTCAAGTTCGTGAAAATAACATGGCAAGCTAGTTAGCTTGGGACATGCTGGACTGGCTTCCAGTTAGCCTCTGTCATACAGCATGATTATGTGTGCTTAATGATGTAATCCCCAGCTTCTAACGTTAGTACTTCCGCCATGGTCCTACTAATCATGTGGAAAGTGATCAATACATCAATACAAACCATTGCTTGTTCAAATGCTAAAGCAATGGCTTGAGAGCTGTGTTAGCAGAGTGATGGTGTCAGGTCCATGGTAGCATATATTGGGAATAACTTAGCGGGCATTTACAGAAATTACATTTGTTTTATAATAAATTGCACAATTCAGTTATGTGATAAACAGAATCTTATACTGACAGTCGTGACCTGATCAAGCCACTGCGAATGCCTTGATAAATAAAACCATTGGAAACGTGCATTGCAATCAGCACCTCTGCAGTTATGGCATCTCTCCTTATCTGATTCAACAGTTTCCTTCCACAAAGATAATTATTTGGAAAACAATGATCAATAAGATCAGTGTGCAATCTGAAATCCCCATTACACTGTGGGACACAACAGAAACGCTGCGTTTTGGCATTTGAATGCATGGTATGCATAGAATTTAAGCGTGCTCCATAATCGGCGCGTCTCTTAGAAAATTGAGCCCACCCCTGAATTGCCATTATTTATCATTCATTTGTGTTCACTGTTCAACATCGAGCCGTTTAAGAGCCAAATTACAAGCAGTGATTGAGTTAATGCACGGCGCTTTCCTGGAGAGTTCATATCTGATGCAAAAGTACTGAATGGCCTAGTCAGGATGGATGCTAGTCTAGCTAAGCTAGAGATGTATAGGAGTGCTCTCTATCCTTGTCCAGCTACGTTAAAATTGCATCTTTAACAGCGAAGTTTTCAAAATTTTCCCCAGGGAGAAACCCCTGAACCCTTGAAAAATGGTTGGGTCAAGTGGACTAAAGCCCCCAATGTTTTCAAGCGCTAACAACGCCCCTGATATCTCTCTATGCTATCCAGCTCCTATTTGGCAAGTCAGTCGGTCCCTCAAAGCTAGAGTTTAGGACCAGGCACTACCCTATGTATCCTAATCGCTATTTCCCACAAAATCATTAATTTTAACCATAGACAACAAATGTCGAGAGGGTTTAGGACATGGTGAAAGCATCCTATTTCATAGAGCATGAGGTGAGATAGGTTTAAGTGCTTTGATCAATTGCTTCATCTGAATGTTCTGGTCTTAATTCATGAGATCAGAATGAAACTAGGCTTATGCCATCGGAAGCGACGGCTGGGGGTATATCCCAAAACGCCCCCAATCCTCCAATTCCCCAAATCTTGAATAGAAGGAAGATTCTGATACACCGGGGAGATCGACCAATCCTAATAGGAATTTTTTATTCGAAAATCTGTTGATGGACAAGGACAAACGAACGACCAACAGGGGCAACAGAGGAAAAGGACGAGGAGGGAGCGCAAGAAATCCACCGCGTGACCCCACACGGAGTCAACGGACTCTGTGATTAACTTGTCCGATGTGCAACTTTCTGAGACACAGATTAAGGGTCTTTCATTTGCTCCTATGCATTTTACTAATAATTTTGATATAAAAAGAGACCTGTTTCGTTTCTACAGAAACCTTCATATCAAGGCTTGGTACAAAATGACTCCTCATTGTACTACGTCTCTTGATTATATTGGTGGCTCACCTATGTCCGTTGCTCAGACACCATTTAAACCTAAATCATTCTTTTGTCCTGTTATACAGAATGCTACTTTGAATACTTTTGAGAGAAAGGTGAATTATGAAGTAGAGAAGGTTTTATCTAAGAACAATGTGGTTGTACGTCATAATTTAACCAGAAATGAACGAGAGGCTCTTAAAGAGCTCTCAGATAACAAAAAAATTGTAATCAAAAGGGCTGATCAGGGAGGAGCAATAGTAGTTTGGGGCATAGAGCAGTATATAAAGAAGGCGACCCGACAGCTCCAAGATACTACCTATTACCTCCCCTTAACTGTCAATCCAATAGCGACATTAACTTCAGAAATTAAGGATATTTTGCAAAAAGCTAAAATTGAAAATATGATTACGGACCGGGAATTTCAATTCTTATTTAACCCTTGTCCACATATGGCATCTTTTTACCTGTTGCCCAAGGTCCATAAAAGTCTGACAAATCCTCCAGGGAGACCTGTAATTTCTGGAAACGAACTCTCACTGAACCCAGCTCTAAATATGTAGATTTTTTTATGAAGCCTTTACTTCCATCCATCCCTACTTATGTGCAAGACCCAACAGAGGTGCTTAATAAAATTAAAGAGTGTCGGAATATTGGACCTGATTCTTATTTGGTCACTATGGACGTTGAAGTCTTATACACAAATGTTGCCCATGATCAAGGCCTGGCTGCATTGAGGCATTACTTGGACACTCGATCTCATCCGCATTACCCTCCTACTGATTTTCTGGTTAACTTGACTGAGCGGACTTTAAATAATAATGTCTTTCTATTTCAAGATCAAGTGTACCAACAGATCAAGGGTTGTGCTATGGGTGCTTGTTTCAGTCCATCGTATGCTGGCTTATTTATGGGGAAATGGGAGGAAGATTATGTATTTAGTGCTCGCAATGTTTTTATTGATAAGATTATTTGGTGAGCACGATACATTAATGACATTATTATGTGGTGGAATGGCACTGTTGAAGAATTGAGAGAGTTTCATCATTATTTGAATAATGCTAATGCAAATGTGAATCTGTCGCTGGATTTCAGTAAAGAAAAAATCCAGTTCTTAGATTTGAAAATTTTTAAATTGTCTAATGGGGATTTACATACCACCATTTGTAGGAAAAATGCGCATAAAAACACATTGCTTCATGCTACGAGTTTTCATCCTGCTTCTTTAATTAACAACATTCCGTATGGCCAATTTCAAAGGTTACGTAGAATTTGTGACTCTGAGTCTGATTTTAAACAGAAATGTGGAGAAATTTATTATCGTTTTAAAGAACGTGGCTATGCAGAAAAAATACTGAAATCTTCAATATCTCGAGCTGTTACTTTGGTATATTCCTGTTGAAGGAATCCATACTGATACAGTATTATAGCACTTTTAGGCCATAATGGTCATTTTTAGAGGCCCGCCACTCATTACACTATACAACTCATTGATTTTTGTCCTCAATGTGTATAGAGCATGTGTACCTTATAAACAAACTCTTGAAAGGCTAGCGGAGTTTCTACATGTGAGGATATTACAATGTGTTGTTCATGGTTTTGCATACCACTGAATACCCCTCTTGAGATTGACTAGCTTGCTCTGATGCACAGCAGTGCAATGACTTGCTGATTTTTCTTAGTTGAGTCAGATGAAGCTACTGAGTATCCAAATGCCAGCCTGAGCAGGTAAATTGGAACAGAACGAAGAGAAGGTGTGGAGTGATATCTGTTCACATCACTGCCACTGCCCTGTCCATTTGCCCAGGAACGAACAGCCAGAAAATTGCCTGAGAACCAAAAGTTGACGCATGTTTATGTCCCTAAATAAGTTACTCTAAAAAATGTAGTAAAAAAAAACTGCAAAATGGCTGGTTGCGAAGCAAATACAGAATATTTTGCGGTGATTTGGATTTTAGCTGTTTTTCAGCTCAGTGGCAGTGAGCATTTGATCCAGACAAACCGTTTTAGCAGAAGATGCTGCGCTACTCACTCCAAGGACCACAGTGTGTGTACAACGACACTCTAATCACAAAACTGATCTGTGTGATATTTCATTTCCTAAGGAACAAATGTGGAACAATTGTAAAAAAAAAAAAAAAGTACATTAAACTACTGTAATTAAAAAAAAATATCAAATACACAAACAAAAACGTGGAGAAGGTAAGACATGTCAAAGTCAAGGCTTAAAACAAAAATTTAAATCATTTAACTGGAAGAACAAAACTGTGATTCAAATGTCCTTATCTTAATCGTTATTCTCAGAAGCATTGACATTCTACATTATTTTGTTTGTTGAATGAAGCACTTGATCAGTAAGACAAGTCAAAGGTTCAGTCAGGGTATTCTTATGAGGAGTAGTCAAAAAAATCTTGAATCGCACTAGAGTGAGGAAGATTCCCACAATCACTGATAAATGTTTACCGTGGAATGTCAAGAGAGACTGGGGGAAAAGATAATGGAATATGATTACAATGGAATAGGATACTCCTAATAGGGGAACTGCAGGTAAACAGATCCAGAGCTCACCAGCACACTCTGGATTGTCTTCATCAAAGTTTACAGCAAAATCATGGGAGACCTGAAAGACAAAAGAAGAAGATGCAATCAGATGTAATCCACTCGTGACTACAAACAGATGCGTCTATCTTGCTTTGATTACAAAAGAACAGATGTGCACTAAAGCATGTACTGGATCAGCATAGACACAGCTGAGGCTTTCTGAAACATTCCTCTGAGTTAGAGAGATTTCGATTGATACATGGACAGAAAATCAATGATATCCATGCCTTCTTATTCTGAGCATTCATTAATGCAGCAGACAGCTTATGGTCAATGAGCATAATGCATTATCATATGTGATGATGTAATGACAAGGAAATTAAAAACACAAGAGTAGATCATTTGAGAGAACAATGTGCAGAAAGTGATTTCTTTTTTTTTTCAGAGGTGATACAGATCTATAGCTACTTCACGGATAGAAACACAAATTTTCATAATTTCGACAGAACTGATGATTAGTTTTCCACAAGAAAGAAAGTGTTTACCTTAAAGTCAGGAGGTATTTGGGCACCGAACCCGAAGGCAGGGAACATTTTGTCGCTGGATTTAGAAATGAACAGTGGGATGAAAGATGAGGCAAAATTAAGATGAGACAGTCGCTGTAAAAAAAACAATTCACAGCTTTTTCCACCCCCTTTTCACCTCCCGGCAAGATATGCTGAGATATACTGTCAACGACTGTCTTTCTGGAGGTGGAGGGGAGTTGAGAGGGGGGAGTGTTACTTCTCAAAGGTGTGCGTTGGAGATATTTTAAAATACAGAGATAACAACAACAACAACAACAACAACAACAACAGTAACAACAACATTTGCAATTAAAAAAAAAAAAAAAACTAGCCTAGCACATACACTTTCCTCCTTAATTTTTATAATCCGGTTCCTTTCGAGGCACACAATAACACTCCATTATTGCCAACATTGTTATGACAATATTGCGATTAGACTTAAGTTTCAATAAATTATTGATTTACTTTAGTCACAGAACCAATGAATACCAGCTGAAGGATAAAGCAAACAAAATTTTGTCAGTATTTCCCATCCAATCCATTTAGATACACCTATTTAGATGACAGCCTGTGATAGCCAGTGTAATAATAGAGCAACAATCCCATCAATGTATCCAAAAATGTGTTAATATTATTCCCATACTTACGCCAATCACACATAACATTAAAACCACCGGCTGAATATTGTGTTGGTCCCCCTCCTGATGCAAAAATAGCTCCGTCAAATGGATGTCCACATGAATTACCGCACCCAGTCTTGCCCATCAGTATGTTTCCCAGAGCACCACACTCCCTCCATCCGCAATAAATACCGGTGCCATTTCTTCCCCAGGTAAATGGAGCACATACACCCAGCCAAAGCACATGATATACAAATAAAAAAAATAACAGGACTCACTGGACCAGACCACCTTCTTCAGCAGCTCCAAAGTCCAGGTCCAACATTCACAAGCTCATTGTGTGTGCTTTTGGCGGTGGTCCGGGGTACGAACAGTCAATACAACTGGTTTGTAGCAGCAAAGTGCTATATGCGGCAGCAAGCGATGCACTGTGTGAAGTTGTGAAGTTTTTCTCGCATAACTATCTATTCTTGTGCCACATTAGCCCTTCCGTCAGATCGGACGGGATAGGCTTCCTTGCACTTATGCATTGATGAGCCATGGGTGCTCAATTCTGAATCCTGTTCGCCATTTCATGGACCAAAGACGGAAGATACCCTCCAGTGTTAACTGTCGGAATCCCCGACTGCTTGCTGCTAGAGGTGTTCTGACCCACTTGTTTGGCCATAACACTTTGGCCCTTTTCAAAGTCACTCAGATCTCATTTCCCCATATGCAAGAATATGTCAGAAATGAGTATTCTCTGTTTGCTTTATGAGCAGTTTGTACTACACTGTTTATTCCTTCATTGTGAGTGGTTTTAATGTTTGTGTACCTTTTGATCCAAACATTTTTATCTGAGGTAATCCCTTGCATTGGACACTCACCCTAATAAAAATGTGATTAATTAAAGAAAAAATTTAATCCACTCTAAACATGACAACTTATTGGACTGATGTCATACCTGTCATAATCCTGGCAGATTTCCCCCACAGCGACCAGAGCCTTCAGGTACTCATTAGGTTGGTATGGGTGGATATAGTGCAGTGAGCAGCTGTTTCTAGGGTCGCCATTAGAAGCTGTGAAATCAATAGCAACCTGGAAGGAGAAATGGCAATCACTGGCAGCAGGAAATGTCACTCGATCATCTGTGAGCACATTATCTACCAGATGTAACCACAGAAACCATATTTATGAAATGTTGAAATGCACGTCCATATTGTGGCAATTCATTCCAATAAATCGCATGCTTGAGAGAAAAGAGGATGTAAGTAGATGCTGATTAAATAAAAATTGTTTGCACATAATCTTGATTTACACATTTAAATGTAACACGTCTATTCTCATTATGCAAAAAAGAAGAAAGGAAACGTGCCCTTTACATACACTATGCTATAGCCTCTGTGCTGCCTATTAGTGCTGCTGTGGTAGATGATTTCTGTGTTGAGGAGTATTGCTGCTCCTGCTGTGGTAATGACCTATTTCTGTCCCTGAAGTGCTAATGAGCAGCCTCTCTATCCACACCCTGCTTTACAGTCTGAATACAGCTAGCCTGCTTTTTATGACTTTGTGAAAACAAAAGACATAAATGGGGTCGTGTCTGCCCATGTCATCCTCGCCGAGGCACAGTGGGACAAACTGAGGCTGTGAACGCCAATTTTATGCTCTGGCTCGTATGTGCTTATTTCACTGAAAACATGTTGAACCATCTCATTACGAAAGAAAATCCTGCAATACGTACTTAAAGGAAGAGGTCTTTATGTCTGACCAGGAATCTTGAAATCATCATTTCACATTGTATGGCTGTGTGTGAATGTTTGGTGGTGGTCGGAGGGGCCGTAGGCGCATACTGGCAGCCACGCTTCCGTCAGTCTGCCCCAGGGCAGCTGTGGCTACAAAAACGTAGTTTACCACCATCAGAGCATGAATGTGTGAGTGAATGAATAATGCATCCTTGTGAAGCGTCTTTGAGTGCCCAGAAAGCAGAAAAGCGCTATATAAAATTGATGCATTATTATTATTATTATTATTTAATGATTTCAGTGAATGCAGTTTCATTTTGCATGTGATAGCTCTACACCGGTCGCCAATCCTCCGTTCCAGTGATCTCTGTGTTGTTCTATGCAATGCCTAAAATGCCATCTCTGAGAAATCTACTCACTGTAAACTGGATTTGGCATCCTCCCATGATGTAATCAAGAAAAGAGTGCATCTTGATAATCTGTAAGAAAACGCTCATTGAAACATTCCTCACATATTTTTATACAGCATTTGACACTCTGGGTTAAATGCATGAGTGATAATAGATCAGTCCATAACACATTTTAAGAACTTAAAAAACACTGGCTGAACAATTTTAAAATGTATAACCTTTTTTATATCATATTCAGGGTCAGTAACTACGATGTGACAAAAAAGATAAAAACAAACAAAACGTACACATTTGCATTGAAAGACTAATTACTATCACTTTGTACGATCTTTTGCACTTTGCACGTCGCTCGGGATAAGAGCGTCTGCTAAGAACCTGTAATGTATTATAATGTAATCTATCAAATAATTAATGTTTTCCATGTCCATGGATGGTGTAATATGGATGAACACTGGGGAAAGCAAAGTTACCAAGCAATGTATCTTCTAACATAATCACTGCATGGCAAATGAAGGCACGTGAAAATATTTCCTGTGTGGAAAATGAAAATGTCCTATTGGTAATTATCTGATTATGGGAGATGGAATTAAGGCTGCTTCGGGAAGAGGAGAAAAAACTTTTGTACATATTTCTAATTTGTTTTGTTGTTGTTGTTACAAAGGATATGGAAAAGTTCATTCAAATATGTAAAGTGCTCAGGGTCCATAATTGCAAACGGAGGAACCATGACGAGTGCATTTCTTACCTTGCAATGGTTTAGAATAACGACTCCAGAGTTCCTGTAATTCTTCTTTTTAACCTGATATTTTGGGTTTATACATTCCCACTGGATCTAAGAAGACAATGAAACAAAAATAGTGCAAAACCCCAAATCAGAAAAAGTTGGGATAGTGGGCTCCAATTTCCTGGCGCAGCGCAGGTGGCGTAGCGAGGCGCAGCCCGCGCGGTGGTAATTTCGTGAGGTGCACAGCCTTCAGTAGACAAAGGTGCGCCGAGATGGGTGTGGCGGCGTAGTAGGGGGAGGTGTCACATATTCATCAAGATGCAGTGACAATTTCTCATTGTCAAAGTCTCAAAGTTTCTCAAAGTCTCATGCGCAGAAAAATCGCCAGCTCCAACCTGGTTTAATTTGGTAACCTGGTAATTTGGCTGACCAGCGCAGAGTGCGCACATGTCACCGAAATCTCACAGGCAGTTTTACAGAATCTCAGGTACATTTCAATGCAAGCAATAATTTCAGGAAGCACTATTTAATGTAACTATCTGAATAAGGACATAAATTATGGTATCTACATCGATTGTCCTGATGTCAGATTAAAGGCGGTTGGCACACGTAATGGAAACTTGACTTGGCTTAATCAACACAGCTGAATCTGTGCAAACTAAGGACTTCACATCTTTCTCAGCCAACCACAAACTGAATTATATATATATATATATATATATATATATATATATAGAGAGAGAGAGAGAGCATGCACGCTTGCGTTCTGTGCTCAGTAAAGCCGCTTGCACACTGGACACGAAACAAATTTTTTTGCACGACTGATTACAGACAAAGTCAATGCAAAGATGCGATGGTCGGACAGGGTTTTAATATAGCTCCGTATCCGAAAGTCATAAAAGATCTAATTTTTCTGAGTATTCCAAGAATTATTAGACGTGCAAACTTGGCCATGTTTGTGTTTGACCTTCACAGAATGCAAATTGTAGCTATCGACTTTTCTTGGTCTTTTTAGCCTATTCGTCTATATTTTTCCATTGAAGATAGACAGCGGTCTTTATTCGGTCTTTCTTTTGAAAATTATTCAGATGGATCGAACGATTCACGCTTTATTTCCACACCAGAGATAAAATAGTACTTGTAGTCAGAGAGCAAATCAATTCCATGACCATTGACAGTGTGAATAAATTATCGCATGCAGGATCAAGACTGTCCGACGCAAAATGCAAAATACTCCATGTCCAGCAGACAGGAGAAAGTAAAAGTATTGATATGAGAACACATTTATAACGAAATAAAGAATAAAATATATCACCAACACACGGAACATCCAAAAAGATGACCCGAAAATAAATAAATCGCAGTGTTCATTGGATGCTTTATTGTTAAAATGTTTCTTTTAATTCTTTATTTCGTTATCAATCTGTTCTAATCGTCCTTTTTCTTTGGCTGTCAGACAGGGGGCATTGTACATTGTCCCGTGCCAATGTCGACTCTGCACTTTATTGAGCAGAGCTTAAACAGAAACATTGATTGAAATTCTCGGTACTCATATTGAACAACGGAGCCCTTTTATCAAAACATTCACGTTTAATATCTAAGAGTCAGTAGATTTGAAGAAATTATAAACAATAATAGACTGTCGGACACAGAGATATATTAAAACCCAGTCAGACTTTCGGACACAAGACACTGCTTTCAACGCAATCTGTCGAGCGAAAAATTCGTTTCACATCCAGTGTGCAAGCGGCTTAATACTAGGCTACTATGATTGTCACTTAGGTTTTATCGTCTTTAGTGGGGAAAAGGAATACAGCCTGATTGCTATAATCTCGTACTGAGTTAAGATCGCATATTGAAAATTAATGTGTAACGTATCTTGCATTGTTGTCCATGCATGTTATGCATGTCCCAAAATTTTAAGCAGCAACAGTTTGTAATAATTGGAACACGCTATCCATCGTTTCTCTTCCCAATGAGCAAGAATTGACTCGGTTGTGTCGCCTTCTTTGCCAACTTGCGCTGGAAGGAGGGGCAGAGGCGGGACAGAGGAGTACTTGCGCCAGGCTACGCCGTGCACGAAATTGTAACATACGCCTGGACACACCCCGTTGGCGCGGCGCACCCCCCGTTCGCCGCGCCTGCGCCGCGCCTGGTCTACGAAATTAGAGCCCAGTATGTTAAAATAAAATTAATACCAAAAGCAATGATTTGTAAATTATCTTTGACCTGTATTACATTGAAAAAAGATACAGCACATTATGTGATGCCTGACCGCATATATATTTCATTGATTTTTTTCCAAAATAAGCACTGACTCCGATCTTGATTGTTGCAATATGTTTCAAAAAAAGTTGGGACTGGAAGGTATTTACCACAATAAAATGTTACCATTCCATTTCACAAATAAATAAACATTTATGGACTGAAGAAACCCCAAGTGATGAATTGTTTCTGGTGTAATTCTGTCTCATTCTTCCAACAAACAAGTCTGTTCAGATATGCAATTGTATGGGGTTGTATTAAATGTTGCATTTTGCATTTAAAAATATTCCACATGTTCTCTATTGGGGATGAGTTGGGACTGCAGGCAGGCTATTCTAACACCCGCACTCTCTTTTTATGCAGCTTTGTCTTTTTGAATAGGCAATGGCGCTGACACAACTTCACACTATGAACTTGTTTCTATAAACAGTCTGGATGGCACTTTTTTAGGATTGGAGCACCCATTTCATACTAAAAGAACTGTAATATTGATTTGCCTGACCACAGTACATTTCCACTCAGTGAAGGTCCACTGCAGATGTCTCTGAGCCCAGAGGAGTTGCTTCTGGATACTGTAAACATAAACCATTTATTTTTTCGAACTGAAGTGCTTACCAGAATTAATGGATGTAACTACGTATTGTAGTACTTGACAAAGGTTTGCCATAACCATATGGTTATAATTAATAAATGAAGGTTCTTTTTTTTTTAATTTGGCATCTCCAATCCCACCCAAATCTGGAATGCCCAATTGGTGAACTATGTTCAAGTCTAGCTCGTATGCGACCCTTTGCTGCCAACTCAGGAGAGTGTTGACAGTTTGTGGCTCCGAAGCATGCTCCTGTCAGCCACCGCTTGTTATACGCTCATTGGTTGAATCTTCGCAAGTTCAGAACCAGGGCGGAGGATACCCAGACATGAACAGGCTTGGAATCTTCCTGACGAGCACCCGTCTGGCCAACAGGAGGCCCTTGAGCAATGAACAAGGCAATCATTATATTCCCTTCCCGACAGTCCCTTCCCAATTTGCAACCCTGTAGGGGTAGTGCGCTACACTGGAAAAGCTGCCAACCACTGCCAGCTGGTACGAAGCGGGGCTCGAACCAGTGACGTGATAGTCACTTCTGCTTCACAGCACAATGCTTTACCGAGTGAGCTATCCGGCAGCCCCAAATAGAGGTTCTTGATGCTGTCCCCTAAGCCCAACTTTCGTTAGAATGCCTTGCATACCTATACAGCAAGGATATAGGTACATTGACATATAGAATAAATTTGACCACATAAAACATTAAATATCTTGCATTCATATTGTCTGCCATGAAATACAGATCAAAGTAACTTTAAATTACTGCTTGTCTGTTTTTTATGTGCATTTTGTATACCATCCCAACCTTTTCTGTCTTTGGTTTGTAATAATCCTGCTGGAAAGCACGCGATTAAGGATGTTCAACACTTCAGAACAAGAATAAAATAGCTAAAATGACAAAGGAGCTTTACTATGGTAGAAAAGTAGGAGATCCACCGCGCTCCTGTTACTCACTATCTGGTGCGTCACGGGAAAGGACTGAGTTCAATTCAACAAAAAAAAAAAAAATCACCGGAGCATCTCAGATGTGGAAAAATATTTTATGCTTTTATTGCGAGCAGTGCCAAACTAACGTTTTGACGTTACCACGTCTTCATCAGAGTCAAAATCTGAATGAAGAAAAGAATGGTTTCTCTTGACTTACAGCTACATGAGTTTCACAGACCAATCCACACGTGCTCAACGAGCCAGCTGAGCGCAGAATTTTCCAATCCATCAGTAAAGAAAAGTGCAAGAAATCCGAATGCGTGAGAGTTGACAGATATGCGTCATTAATGAAAACCGGCCACACCTGAAAATTGAGGAGTTTCTGCAATGGTAATTTAAATGAATTGAAAACAGGGCAATAATTATCAGTGCTCAGTCTAACTTAACAAGCAGAACTGGCGACACATGATAATCCTTTGGATTTTTGGAGTTCAAGTAAATAAAATTTTATTAAATAATTGAAAACGGGTCATGTCCAATCATTATTTTTAAGGGATGGTTTTGAGCTTCCCCTATTGCCAGTTCACCAGTAGCTACTGGTGGGTACACAAATGCTAACCACGAGTTTACCATTGTGCAGTTCGAAAACACTGACACCAGGTGGGCAGACAGCAAGTTACTGGCATCGTTAGTATCATTATAGTTAAAATTTGCGTAGTTGCGATTGCTTCGAGCACGTGGCTGTAAATGATGCAGAGTTTCCAATGTTTGTAACCACCTGAAAGCCATGACAACGAAATACCGGCGCAAGTTAGTGCGGCTCAAGGGAAGTGTTACCTGCACTCAACCTTCACTCAGAAAGAGACACTATTTTCAGCGTGAGTGAGGTCTCTGAAAGCAAATGAGTGTTGGGGAAACCTCTGACTCGTTTAGTATAACCTGACACTAACTAAGTATTAGTACTCACTCACACTCAATTAGTGTGAATGTCGTTTCTGAACACGGGCCTACTGTATGTCCCAGACAGTGACTGATTAAATGTCCAGGGGCAATCGCCCATCGAGACTGAAATAGAGATTAGAATTCCCTTGCTACAAATTAATTTATTGAAGACCTTTGTGCATAACTTTTTTGAGATTATGGGGGTCAAAGTTTTCAAAACATGTTCAAGATGATTTTTTAATGGAGGCATACTATGCCCACTGCTATCTCCAGGGAGTATTGAGAGTTGATTAACCCAGCTTTTTTTTGTAGAAAAATACTCATTTCAGTCAGGAAAACTTATGTTTCAATAAAATAGAACTATTTATTCATGGGTATAAGCATTGCATTGTATATTGGCGGTGGTTCTGCTCTGGAGGATTGTACTACTTAGGCACAGCGAACATATAAACATAGTCATGAACAGAAATCAAAACCCCCCCGGATGTGAGCAGAACCAAAAAGGAGGAAGCTGGGGTGTAGGAGGCAAGCAACAAACCAAACAGCATGATGCATATTCGCTCTTCTCGAGTTTCCTGCCTGAACTAGTAACACTCTTGTATTACGAAGTTCATAAGAAAATTATTTTTGGACTTAAGTGCTTTTTTTTGGTATATACCGAGACTTAAGTAGATTTTACAGATGAAGCCAACTTTCAAGCCTTCATGACTGCTATTTTCACAACTAGTCACATGACACATTCTGGGATTTTGATTGGACAGTCGTGAACCTTTATGGACTTGGGTATTTCTTGCACTAAAGTGTAGTAAATCTGACAATAGAAACACACTAGCATGCAGGACTTGAACACTTCTGAGAAATCTTTGGTATTAGATGATGCTCTGGCCATTGTGGCTTAGAATACTTTTTGCAAAATGTGACTGAAGAACTTTTTGCATACAGGTCTTCAATTATGATTTCCAAGTGACGCCCATTTAAGATTGAAGTCATGAAAGACTTGTTGAAGCACTCAGGGCTCTAATTTTGAGAGCGAAACGCAGTCCGCAAACTCAAACATGTCAGTAAACATGGTGATGGCACTGCATATCAAAACTGAGCGTGTCAAACTTGTCCAGTAATTTTGACAGGAGGTGATAGCGCAACTGTAACAGCGTGTCCATTGGGTTGGTCTGAGATGAATGAATTGCCTGTCTCCTCCTTAGTGTTTCCCTAATTGTTTTTCCCAGCAGTCCATGTTAATTGTTATTTGTTGTTCAATTATTGTCTAGTTCATTACCCCTTCATTGTGTTTCCATACTGTTCTTTGCACACTCCTTCCCACTTTGGAAATTTTCATCTTTGTGTATTCAAGTTCATGGTTTTCATCTCTCCTTTGGTAAACTGTAGTCTTCCATCCTTGGTGATTGCACCTTACCAACAAAGTATTTACTTATTAGGGATTCGGTTCTGAGTGATGCGATCCTAGCGAGTGGTGGTCCTCCCAGTTTCTTCTTCATCCAAGTCTGAGAGTGTGCATCTGCCCTGTGTGCCCTGATCCATTCAGCTTGACAACCCAGCCTCTGACCTCCTCCGCCTAGCCTGACCTCCAGTGTTTCTGTTTGCTCCCAACTGACCTTCGACCTTCTCCTGACATTCCGCTTCATTACAGATATCCTAGCAGCTTGTCTACATTCTGCATGTGGATTCTGTGTTTTGAATTTGTAACAATTACCAGTGGGTGTGGTGGGGGTTTAGTTCCATTAAGGCCAATCAGATCAGCCGCTGTCATTCCCCTTAAAACCATTGCGTTAATACTATAGCAAATTTTTGTTAGGTGAAGGGAAAGCATCCAGCTTGCCTCACTGCTGCCTCCTTAAGTCTGCTGAGAACCATGCTGCAATGTAGTAAGCAGTTCAATAGTATATGCGGCAACAAGAAGAGAGAATACTAGCGTCAATGCATTTCTTTATGAACGTGGGCCATTTGTAACATATAAAAATGGTACTTAGGGTTTTAAAACAAGGATGAGACTGAGGTGAATTACTTTTGTATTTGTATTTCCTCCCACAGATAGAAACTTTACTGACCCCCCCCCCCCATTCTATTTGGCCTCACCACCATTTTGTGGCCATTACGGATATGATATCAAAAAAAACAAATTTTTAAATAAAAAGGAGAAAGACAGCAATAGAAATGACGTGAGTAAACAGCTCTGCTGGCTGTGATTCATTCCCATGAAACTACCATTAAACAACAGCATTTGCATTAAAGGATGTTCTGGGTAAGTCAAATCACAAGCAAGGTCTTTGACACAAAATTTGCATGACGCCACCTTCATTCATTGACACATTGTGACACAAGTGCAATTTAAACCACTGTGGCAACTCATTCATGGCACATCACGAAAATACCAAACTGGGCTAAGGTGATAAATATGCCATTTATCACAAACAAAATTGTAAGTAATGTTACTGCCACATGTATTTCCATTTGAGAAGGTACAGAAATATTGCCCTCAGTCTCGAAGTGCAGTAAATCCATTCCTGCTTTGTTCCGTTTGAATTATTCTAACAAAACACGGAACTGTTATAGATTTGCCCATTACCCCTTCCCCTCTCTCCAGCACCAGTGAGGTCAGAGCAGATTCTGAAAAATGATTCCTTCAAAGACTGAAAAAGTGGCAGTCAGCTGCTACTGAATGTAATTTTCTTCAATCTGCTGACAGCAGATTGCTCCCTATCCATAAAGGATGTGTCAGATTCATCTACCTCATACTGACAGACTCTGAAGAACACACAGCCTTACAGCAATGATCCAAGGGAAGGCTGTCAGTGAGCAGTTCATTCTAAAACGCAGCGACATTCCAGTCTCTTTCATTTCAAAGACTTTACAAAAAAGCTGACCTTTTTAAAATCAAATCACTGAACTTATAGAAGCAGTCCCATCTCAATAATTAAAAATGGGCTGCTTAAGCATAAGTCTTGCCAAAATTAGATATAGAGCATGTTTTGTTTTACAATCTTATTTCCAAAAAAGTTAGGACACTGTGTAAAATGTAAATTAAAACTAAATGCAATGATTTGCAATTCATTAAAACTCTCTCTATATATTTCATAATAAAGAACAAATCAGTTGTTAAGAGATTTTATTGCATTTTATAGGATATCTGCTCATTTTGAATTTAATACCAGCAATAGATTTCAGGGGAAAGAAAAGAATGGGGAAGTTGTATGATCTGAAAAAAAAAACACCTGCAGGAACATCTAACTGCTAATTAGGTTAATTACAACAGGTCAGTAACATGCATCCGTATGAGTTTTTCAGAAGATAATGAGGACCTGACCAATCTGTGAAAGATTGCCCGAGGAAATATCTCAATGTAAGAATAACGTTTCTCAATGAAAAATTGCAAAGAATTTGGGGATTTCATCATCTTCGTCACATAATATCATTCAAAGTGTTGTGAATCTGTCTTTGCCATGCCATGTCCCATGATTTATGCCCATGCCCATGTTCAAGTTCTGTGCCTGGCCTAGCGCCATGTTTTGATTGACCCATGTGTTCAGTGACCTCTGCTCATGTCTGACCATTCTTTGATTATGTGTTGTGTCTTGGTAATTTGGATTTCATGTTTTATTTTCCATGTTTTAGTTCTGTTTATTCATAGCCATGTTTCATTTCTATGCCATGTTTCATTTCCATGCATTGCACTTCGTCTCCCCCGTCTTGTCTTGAGTGTTGTATTTGCTCACGGTCCCTTGTTCAGCTTGCCACTCATTCGGGTGATTTATTGGTTTCTGGGTTTCAATCTTCTTTCATCATCTCCCATTCTTCCTTCCTCTTACTTTTTCTATCTTACTAACACATACTAACAGTTTGTTATTTTGATAATGACTAACCAACACTAACCTTGCATATTTTGACTAACTAACTAACAAGCACTCGGGATAGTATAGCTGCACTTACTAATTGACTAACGATCTCTCAGCATTCACCCTATTCTAGTCTCCGCCTCTTGCCTTTCCCTAATTATCTCTGCTGCACTTTCTGTGGGTCTCCACAACTGCTTTGCGCTTTCCTTTTTCTAATCTCTGCACTTTAGTACTCCGTGACTGGAGCTATTAGTCTGTCCATAGGTTTGTCTTGTGATCCCTGTCTGCATTTTGGCTTCGGCCAAATTCATGAAATTAGTTTGCTCCTAATGTTTCTCTCCATGATTATTGTTTCCATTGATTGCACCTGTGTTCCCTAGTCATGTGGTTACCCGGAAATGTATATTAGATGTCTGTTTGTAGTACTTCCTTTGTCAGATCTTTCTTCCATTGCTTACCTGTGCCACGCTTCTCTCGCCTTGTATCATTGTGATTTATCTTTCTGACAGGACTGTCCTAGACCTCGAGCTTTGCCCATTCCCTGTACTTTGCCGCATTCTTGTTTTTTGACCTCTTTTGTCTGACTACGATTTTTGTGATTGGTGCTCTGTTTATGATTCTGGATTTCGCCCTTTGGACTGGATTTTGGATTGCGGACTTTGTACTGTCCCCAGCTTTGTTGGGGGGTTTCCCCACTTCAGAAATAAAGCCTCCTTTTTGCATTTTACTGGTGTTTGCTGTTAGTTCATTTCGTAAAACCTCACACAAAGTTTCAGAGAATTCTCTATACGCAAGGGACAAAGCTGAAAACCAATAGGGTCATTCCAGCCCATCTCAACCAATTTTGAAAGTTTTCATGGGCACCATCTCAGATTTGGCTGAAAATCACACCATTTCTTGGCGCAGCGCAGGTGGCGTAGCGTGGCGCAGCCCACGCAGTGGTAATTTCATCCGGCGCAGCCAGCACAGTGGCAATTTCTTGAGGGGCAACGCCGTGCGCAGCCTTTGGTAGACGAACGCGCTGAGATGGGTGTGGCGGCGTAGTAGGGGGAGGTGTCACATACTCATCAAGACGCAGTGACAATTTCATAGAAAAAGTCTCCGCTGGAGTTGCGCAGAAAACTTGCCAGCTCCAGCCTGGTTTAATTTCTGTGCAGTGGTAATTTGGCTGACCAGCGCACAGTCCGCACATGTCACCGAAATCTCACAGGCAGGTTTCCAGAATGTCAGGCACATTTCACTGCAATAAATAATTACAGGAAGCACTATTTAATGTAACTCTCTGAATAAGGACATAAATTATAGTATCTACATCGATTGTCCTGATGTCAGATTAAAGGCGGTTGGCACACGTAATGGAAACTTGACCTGGCTTAATCAACGCAGCTGAATCTGTGATGCAAACTAACGACTATACATCTTTCTCAGCCAACCACAAACTGGATATATAGCATGCTTGCGTTCTATGCTCAGTAAAGCCGCATGCACACTAGACATGAAAATAATTTTTCGCACGACTGATTACAAAGTCAATGCAAAGACGTGATAGTCGGACAAGGTTTTAATACAGCTCTGTGTCCGAAAGTCGTAGAACTTCTAATTTTTCAGAGTATTCCAGGAATTAGATGTGCAAACTTGGTCATGTTTGTGTTCGACCATCACAAAATGCAAATTGATATCGACTTTTCTTGGTCTTTTTAGCCTATTCGTCTGTTTTCTTCCATTTAAGACAGACCGAATAAAGACTGTTGTCTTTCTTTTGAAAATTAGTCAGATGGATCGAACAGATTCACGCTTTATTTCCACACCAGAGATAAAATAGTGCTTGTAATCAGAGAGCAAAACAATTCCATGACCATTGACAGTGTGAATAAATGATCGCATTCACGATCAAGACTGTCCGACGCGAAATGCGAAATACTCCATGTCCAGCAGCCAACAAAAAGTAAAAGTATTGATATGAGAACACGTTTATAACGAAATAAAGAATAAAATATATCACCAACAAACGGAACATCCAAAAAAAGATGACCCGCAAATAAATAAATCGCAGTGTTCATTGGATGTTCTGTTGTTAAAATGTTTCTTTTTATTCTTTATTTCGTTATCAATCTGTTCTGATCGACCTCTTTTTTTTTTCTTTTTTTTGTCAGACACAGAGGCATTGTACATTGTCCCGCGCCAATGTCGACTCACTTTATTGAGCAGATCTTAAACAGAAAAATTGATTGAAATTTTCTGTACTCATCTTTAAGAACTGAGCCCTCTAATCAAAATATTCACGTTTAATATCTAAAAGTTTTGAAGAAATTAAAAACAATAATCGACTGTCGAACACAGAGATATATTAAAACCCTGTCAGACTTTTGGACACCAGACACTGCGTTCAACGCAATCTGTTGTGCGAAAAATTTGTTTCGCGTCCAGTGTGCAAGCAGCTCAATACTCTACTATTATTGTCACGTAGGTTGTTTTTAGTGGGGGAAAGGAATACAGCCTGATTGTTATTATGTCGTACTGAGTTAAGATCACATATTGAAAATAAATGTGTAACGTATCTTGCATTGTTGTCCATGCACGTTAATCTCAACATTTTAAGCAGCAACAGCGTCAGCGTAGATGCTGAACGAGCGTGGCTGAGTAGCCAGCCAGCTAACGTTTATGTGCGCTTTGCGTTGAGCTATATAACCTGCCCTGTACAATATCTGATTTCTACTTGAAGCACCAATGCCTCAATTAGCTAACATGAGCTGGCCAAATGTGTGAACGCAGTGCAGCCATTGTGCTTAGCGAACATTATCACCGTCCCCAACGTTTTCAATTAATCGTCTTTAAAAGGTGGCAGGAAGACAGAGATAATGAATGCGCGGTCAGAAAATGAGCAAAATTCTCTTTATTGTATTGGACTGATTTTGATAAGGTGGTCCAACCTGGCTGGAAACAGGGCCATTGTGTTGCCTAAACCGATGAGCTTAAGCCTTTATTATTATCAGCAGAATATGTATGAAAATTCCTTAGTGCAATAATTTGTCCATTTAAAAATTTAAAATGAATGTTAATTTTAATCAATCGGCATAAGCCCGTGTTCGTCTGGGCGTAGGATGAGGTTGGATGCACCAATGAATAGGCGGCAGTATCATTCACCTACAAATTAGCAAAAACTACAGCCAGAGATGTGACTAATGCACCTGTGTCATGAGCAGCATCTGAAATAATGCGGCATACGTGATAATTCCTCCAATCTTGAAAGATCCAACCCCTATAGTATTTGAAATTCTCTTAGGAAAGGAAACAGGGCAAGGGGTAGAGATCGAAATCCACCAGCAAACATTGTGAATTCTTAGGCATGAAGGAGGTCTTAGAACAAGCTAGCAGTGGCTACGTTTGCTGCAGCTTTAAACTGGGAATCAAGACTGCACAGTGACCTTTAACTAGCTAGCTAGCTTCGGGCATGTTTCTCCAAAGCCTCGCTGTTAACCATGTCAGCAACTTACATAGTTTTTACTTACAGAATGTAAATGGTTCCAGCAATGCAAGGTAGCAATAGTTTCACGCATAAATGTTAGCTGTGGAAAAAGCCCAGCTATCAAACAGAAAATACAAGGCAATGTTCGCATTTGCTGAACTCCAAGACCAAGTGCTGGTTGGTAGCAATGCACCTCGCTGATATTAGAGAACGACACATTATACTTCAAACGTCCAGGAAAAAAAAACCCGACAGTGATTCTGTAGGAATTAAACAAACTGAGTGAGAAGTCAGTTGGAACGCTTGCCAGCTTTTCATCATTGGTACGGGCAAGTTTCAGTGAGCTAGACTGAAGATAAGAATTCAGTTTGGTGCACTACATTACAAGGAACTAAATATCTTGCCAATGTTGAAGTTAAATTCACAACTAATCTGAAGTGTGACATAACCACAATAACGTGTTGGGATCCTCATTCCAACCGATTGGAATTTGGAAAAACCTACAGAGACTTTCCCTGTTAACAGTTGGTTATGTACCCATTAGGCTAGCTAGGACAGCGTAAGAATCCTGAGATAGGATTAGTACAATGCCCATGGGCACAAAACCGCTTTACGGCCATGTTCCCTGAAGGCTATTCACCAGTACCACGTGTTTGATCATTCAGCGTCCGATGTGAGGCATATATTGACCAACCGGTGCCTTAATCGTTGATTAAAAACAACTCCTTATAACTTTGTTCTCGAAAAGTGTCAACCAAAATTGCGCCTCGATTCATTTTTTATATGTATTCCAGTATTACTTAAGAAGGAAATTCGATTGTATGCTCTTTAAATAACAAAATAATGACAGGAATTTTTCCATTATAGTCACTGGGAAATTGAGAGATGCGGTGCACTGGACGCCATATTGGTTTCTTCAACTTTTCGCTCTGACAGCCTCTCCAGTTCTTTATACACACATTACACAGCACTCAGTAAAAATTTGAACATGAACAACTCCGCCTCCTGCCAAAGTCCCACCCTCTTCCCCCCGATTGCCAGACTTCTCCAATGAAAAAAATATAACTGATAATTCGTCAGACTACAAAGGTAACTCAACATTACGAGGGCATTTTATTTAATCCCACTTATGGAATTGAATATTGTTTAATTACTGTTGGTTAGTTTTCACTTACTGATGCCTCTGAATCCGACTACATTGACCTGTTTCACTTGCGCTGCTCACTTCCTCGCACCGCACGCAATATTTTTTTTCGTAGGTGAGTAAAGCGGGTCAATGGAGTCAGATTCAGAGGCACCAGTAAGTGAAAACTAACCAACAGTAATGACATAATATTCCATTCAATATGTGGTATAAAATAAAATGCCCTCGTAATATTTAGTTACCTTTGTAGTCTGACGAACTACCATTAACGTTATTACTGTAACTCTGGCATTTCAGCACCCGTTTGTTTAAAATCAAATGCGTCATTCTTTTTTTCTGCCAGAGAGGTGCGTGACTCCCAAGCGGTGACAGCTATAGGCAACTGGAAGGGGCACTGCGACGGATGACAAACAGAAAGCTTGACAAATCATTTTATTCAGACCGAAGAAAATGATTGGTCAGACTTTTATCAGAAATTTGTTCATGAGAATTGAATATTGAAGAGTTTCAACACCTGGTGGATTCCTTTTACATTTTAGTGTGCCATATGCTTTTAGGGGCATTTGAAGATTACAAAAGAAAATGTAAAAATGCCAGAAAGGTAAGAATTGCTTTAATATAAACTTAGAAATGCATTTGCAGGTGTGATGGATACTGTTTCAGTAAGAGGATGTAACTTTGTGTATCCAATCCAATCTTGAACTTTAGATACCATAAGAGATTTTTGGGATCAAAATGCAGCTCTTCCACTGCTAGCGGAAAATTATATAGAATTAAATCCACTGAAAGCACAAATCAAATAATCAAGTGAAGTGTGAACAATGCATATGCACCACCTAATGAGTGGCTGAGGCGAATCAGCAATGTTATTGTAAAGCATGGTTTGCACATTACCTGTCTCCCGTCCAATGCTGTCTTCATATCCTTGAATGTTGTCTGAAATTCTCCAATGAAATCGTGCTTCCCATTGGAGTCCCAATCCCATACAGTACACTGGAACAGAAAAGATAGGCACTAAGACCACTAACTATAGAGAAGTGTAGTGACTCTAAGCCAGGGATGTCAAACAAGAGGCTGCAGGTTTTCACTCCAACAATGCAGAAGGGCACCTGATACAACTAATCAGTTGTGCAGGCCTAGATCTGTTGATTAAATCAGTGCTTTCAGGTGAGCTTCTGCTTGGTAGGATTGAAGACCTGCAGCCTCTTGGCCCATTTACGGGTCAGTTTGACACCCCTGCTCTAAGCAATAATGATAATGTTAAAACAAAAACTGAATAATCAACAGGTTAAGATAGCTAAGATAGTGTCAGACACATACTAATAGTTAAGCCTAAAATCCACTGTATTTTTAAGGACTTCCAATGTGCTAAACCTACGTAGAATAATGATATCACAGGCTGATCATGAATATTATAACTATCACTTTTCTAAAAACAAAAAATAAAATAAAATACATATAATGAACAGCTGCGATGTCTGAATTAAGCTCACTGGAGACGTAATTCTTATAACGGGGCTCGTGGCAGTTATTTGGCAAGTCATGTCAGGAGTCAGGACTAAAGCTCCCGGCAGCACATCATGATAGTGAAAGCATTTTCTCAATTCCCCCTTCACAATGACACAAGAAACAAAAATAACACTGAGTAAAGCAATCAAACTTTCAAACAGTCAAACCGTAAAAATTTGCACCAATACTCCAGTACGTCTGGTGATCGAAAGCATACCACTTCATCTGTGTAGTATGGCATTGTAGACAAGTATGACTGCATAAGAAATTGAGCTATGTTCACATTACTGGTTGAATTAACTCAGATTGGATACTTTGCCTTAACCCATACGCACAGATGTAGATGCCAGTGGACATGGAGCTGCTCTATCTATGCACGCAGTTGCACTGTTCTGTCAATAAGTGGCACACCCGAAACGGTTACTGAATAATCGCAAGAGAATCGGGCCTTTTATCAATTTAGAATAGAGTTAAATCCCATCCCTGTTTCCCTGTCATTGTATGAATTAAACTCCTTAGCAAAGCCTGATGTGCAAACTGCCAAATATATTTGCCCACTTGCCCATGGTATCTATCCAGTAGTCAATAAAAATAATCTGTTTTGACTGAAATATTGCTGTCCTTTGTTGCAACCAGTTCAGTAATAATAGGCTAAATGTGTCTCAATTAAGTAGAGAAAAAAATCTGTTTTCTGTAGCAAAAGTTAAAAAATTCAACCATTATTGAAACTATTTCATTTTACAATCAATTACTGTAATCAGATACTAAAAAAGCGTGATTAATTAGAATGTCAAGACTAATCTCTTGACAAATTCAGTGGTTCCTTTCTATCTCTTACAATGCCTTAATGACTTCCTGTTTCTCTAATGATTGCTCAGGCTTATCTGCATAAAGCATATTTATAGTTCATGCTCACCTGAACTATAACCCGGTAATTATCTTTTGATTGACACATTTTTATCCAATTCCAGACAGTATAAACTTTCCACAGTAATTGGAAGACTTTGATTGGACCCTCAGAAAAGTATTTAAACTCATGTGTAACAGCATGTTAGGTTGTATTCTCTCAACTGTGCGCAGCTGAATGACGTGAGTACAAAGAAAAAAGGACCTTCAAAACCAACCCAGAAATGACTAGGTTATATTTACGTGATAGCAATTTGATACCGACATGGATAATGGGAGTTATTCCAAATGGAACAGTACTAGAGGGTTCCTCGTACTAGTAAGCTCTGTTTATCTCAGGAAGGAATTTAAAGATGGAGAGTTTTCGTTCATTTTGAGTGAGTACAATAGAGTAATATGGAAAGCTTATGGCTAGCAAGCTAGCCAGATGGTTTTGATTTTCAGTTTACCACAGCTATGAGGGAGATGTGGTAGCGCAGTGGTCAAGCAGACTTGACTTTAGATCGTAAGGTCCTGAGTCATCTAGCCATGGCCTTTGTGGTGTGTTCTTGGGCAAAACACTTCACTCCCATGCCTAACTCCACTCTGGTGTGTGTGTATATATATCTTGTTTGCCAAATTGATTAGTACGAGTAACTGTCAGCCTTTGTTACGAAAACTGTATATGGCGGCATTTTGCTCAATGTGATGATGTTTTAGAATTTGTACCATTTAACAAAATGAAATGCCTAGGTTTTTTGTTCGTTTCAAATGAGAGTAGCTCCAGGACCTCTATAACATCCCTGCCATCTTTGTTGCTCCAATTCTGTTCAATCTAGGGTAGCATATTGCCTGCTGTTTTTTCCAATAAGTGGAATGTCTAATTTGTTAAAATGAGGTATTAGTCAGATACACTCCTGAACAAAATCTTGAGACCGGGGAAAAAATTACAAGAATTCATTTTTTGCACTGGTGAATCATAACCAGGTTGTAAGTTGCGCTTCAAAGTGCAAAAAGAATAAACTGGAGCAAGAGACAAAGAATAGAAAGTAGGCAATTTAAAATTGAAAACTGTAAAAACTGTTTGAAAACTGTAATTAAACTGAAACAGCCTGTTCATCAGCTGATCAAAAGTTTAAGACCATGGCCTTAAAAAGTCAAAATCTGTGCAAAAATCTGGCCTCCATGTCATTTTCTTTCATGCATTTGCACTGTCATGACCTCCTGATGGCAAAGGCAAAAAAGCTTTCTGACTTTGAACGTGGCAGGATTGTTGAGCTGCACAAGCAAGGCCTCTCGCATCGTGCCATCGCTGCCAAGGTTGGACGCAGTAAAACAGTGATTTTAAATTTCCTAAAAGATCCTGAGGGTTATGGGACAAAAAAGTCAAGCGGTAGACTCAAAAAAATGCACTGAGCCGGAGGATCCTACGGACTGTCCATGAAGACCCAGGCCAATCTTCAACCCAGATTAAGGCCCTTACTGATGCTGACTGCAGCCCAATAACCATAAGACGGCATCTGCGAGAGAAGGGCTTTAAGAAAAAAAAAAACGGATTCACAGGCCACACCTCCTCCCGCGCCACAAACTTGCGCGATTGGACTTTGCAAGGGAGCACCAAACATGGGACATTGAGAGGTGAAAGAAGATTTTATTCTCTGATGAGAAAAAATTTAACCTGGATGGTCCTGATGGATTACAACGTTACTGGCATGACAAGGAGATCCCACCGGAGATGTTCTCTACACGGCACAGTGGAGGAGGTTCCATCATGATCTGGGGTGCTTTTTCCTTTAGTGGAACAATGGAGCTTCAGGTTGTGCAGGGGCGTCAAACAGCGGCTGGCTATGTGGAAATGTTGCAGCGGGCATCCCTCTTGACTGAGGGCCTACCTCTGTGTGGTAATGATTGGGTCTTTCAACAGGACAACCCTACAGTTCACAACGCCCGCCTGACAAAGAACTTCCTCCAGGAGAATAACATCTCTGTTTTGGACCATCCTGCTCGTTCCCCTGATCTAAATCCCATTGAGAATGTTTGGGGATGGATGGCAAGGGAAGTTTACAAAAATGGGCGTCAGTTCCAGACCATGGATGCACTTCGTGAAGCCATCTTCACCACATGGAGCAATGTTCCCACCAGCCTCCTGGAAACACTTGCATCAAGCATGCCCAAACAAATTTTTGAGGTAATCAACAAGAATGGTGGGGCTACTCAGTACTGAATCCTTTTTTTGCTCTTTAGTTCTGTTTTTTTTGTTTTTTGGGGCCATGGTCTTAAACTTTTGATCAGCTGATGAACAGGCTGTTTCAGTTTAAATACAGTTTTCAATAAATTGCCTACTTTTTGTTCTTTGTCTCTTGCTCCAGTTTCTTCTTTTTGCACTTTTAAGCACAGCTTACAACCTGGTTATGATTCACCAGTGAAAAATATGAATTCTTGTCATTTTTTCCCCGGTCTTAAGGTTTTGTTCAGGAGTGTATTACTGTGTTAGCAAGTTATACTTGCTCCTTATAGGGTGTGAAAAGCATTTATACAAGCTTGCTTAGATGATCAGAATTGTACAACAGCAAGCTTTCTATTATGGGGTGAACAGTCATTTATTTTCTACACCCGCTTATTCCTCACTAGGATCGCATGGCGAGCTGGAGCCTATCCCAGCTGGCTACAGGCAAGAGCAGGGACCCACCCTGGACAGGTTGCCAAGCCATTGCAGGGCGCACACACCATTCACTCTCACACTCATACTATGGGCCATCGCAGGGTGCACACACCATTCACTCTCACACTCTATGGGTAATTTATTGTCTCCGATTAACCTGATATGCATGTCTTTGGACTGTGGGAGGAAACTGGAGTACTCAGAGAAAACCCACGCGAACACGGGGAGAACATGCAAACTTCACACAGAAAGGCCCCAGGCCGGATTCAAACCCACAACCTTCTTGCTGTTGGTGAGGCTTTGAAGAAAACTGGACAAAACTCTGAACTTTATCATGGAGAAAGGGCATGTTTTCGGTTTGCAGAGGTTGCTGGTGACTATTGATGTCCTTCCACACCTAAACTGATAAACTCATGCTAAATTCTGCTAGAAAATCATTAATATATATTGAATGTCATGAGTCAAAATTTGATTTGTATATTTAACATATGAATATTTAATTTTTTTGACAGTGCGTAATTTTTACGGCTGTTACAGCATGGAGAGCCACTTGGAGACCTATCTTATTGGGCTCATAAATGGAAGTTATAACTTCCAGCCATTTTTTAATTCTCAGCATTTTAAAAAAATAATTTAATTGCTGAATTTTCATGAAGATTTTTTCTGTTTATGTTTGAAAAGAGACTGAAATACAATAGAATTCTTAATGCCACAAGTGTCTTGTCTCATTTAAGCCATTGTCCCTCTCTCTGTAAAGCTCAAATCTTGAATTATAAAGCCTTAAATAAGGTGTAAGGGTTGTGCTTTGCACACAGTTCAGGTACAAGAAGGACAGGAAGTTTAGGACTGGATTCAGGTGCAAGGATGGACTTGTTTGTATTTATTGAATGAAGCAATACAAAATAACCAGGAATCTAGATTCCTTAATAAACACTATTGGTAATACAGACTCTGGATGTTAACTGCAGTAACAATGTATCACAAATAGAAAACAAACGTGAATCGAGGAACCCACAAATAAAGTGCTGGAATAAACAATAACAGCACTAAGTTTATACAAGACTAGATATACAGCACAGGTATGTGGTTACGAGACATCGCAAAGACAGAGAGTGAGTCTTGGTCTATATAGCACACTGCTACCACCCAGTAGAAATGACAAACAGATGCAAACAATGATTAGTGGAGTGAGAAATGCAGTTTGGGTCTTAATAGGCCGATGCGCTGGACGGCAGGAGGCGTGGTCTGACATAAGGAAACATATAAATGGCCATATCTAGCTTCTGCACGGAGGGGTTAATGTGACACAGATCGAATGTTTTGACAGTCACCTGTACTCAGAAATTTTATTTTTAAATATAAACTTCAGATCAGAATTAAGTCACTATCACAAGGTCCTAGATTGTATACAAATCGGAAATGTGTTCATGCAACATGAATGAGAGCCGTTAGAGCAGAATCCAGGCAGCCAGAATGCATGCGCGGCGCACTGTTAAAACCGCAAATACTAACCTTTTGGCTTTTTTGTCCTCACAACCATGTCAAGTACCACTGGCAAACTGCCATCCTCCACGGCAACATCCCATCCAAACATTCAACACAAGTGTGTCCATTTTCTTGGTTTGAATACCAAGAGTGCTTTCACAAATAAAAATACTTTTTTGTTGTTGGTGATGGAGATGACTTGTGAAAAAATGTATCATTGTGGGAATTCATGCTGCTTCAGAGACAGATGCATTAAAATCACAATTAGATACAGTTCACTAGTAATTATGAATGTGAACTACAAGATAGGCAACGATCTGAGCAAAAAAAAAGAAAGAAAGAAAGGATGGAAATGAACAATGAGGCCTGAAGTTTGAATGTAGCCTTGGTTCCTGAGTATTTGCTGATGATGGGACTGCTGAAAAAAGCAGCGGGAAGGTTTAAAAATTGTATAGCGCTATACTATTTTCACAAGTTTATCCAAATGCTTCAAAACTCTTGAGATAGCACTTCATAATATCGATGGGCAATGATTCAAAAGATACTGACGGAACAAACCAAGACTTTTTGAGGATAAGAAGAACAATGTTCAACAATAGTCAAGTCAATCACATGAAATTAATTGAGGGCATTTTTCTTGGGAAACTAAAGGCAGAACACTAAGAGAAAGTAGGAACCAGAGACCACTTGGCAGAAGATCACAAGGGAAGATGCACAGTGTCTGATGATGTCTATGAATTCCAAACTTCAGACAGACATTGGCTGCAAAGGATTAGCACACAATTATTAAAACTGAATTTGTTATGCCACTATTAATTTTTTTTAATTTTTTTATTTACCCCTCAGCCCTCAAGGCTGACGGGGTATTGTTATCCTTTGTGCGGTTGGGCGGGCGGGCGGGCGTCTCCAAAAACTTCGACATCGGGCTGAGGGGTATTCCGTGCATTGCACGGCTATTTTTTTTTTTTTACAAAACCCATAAAGCTCATCATCTTCACATCTAGCGCATCTTGACAGTTTACATTTGAAATCCATTGTGACTCCATACAGAGCCAAAATTATGAAAATTATGTCATTGTCCAAATATGGACCTGACTGCACATGAACGATAAATTCCAGTCACCATCGACCACACAGGTGAAGCCTCTGAGTGCCCGCTTGTGATATCTTGAAAACTCTAACCTCTATAGCATTCACAAGCCATTCAGAACAACGGGCACACTTCCAGCATCAAATTGTGCTTTATTCGGCCAATTCTGTTTCCAACTAACCATATGCTATGCTCAAACCAAATATCAAAGGAATCGGTTGGAATTTGTGGCCTGTGGAGCCTGCACAAGAAAATCCCAGCGAATGTGGTGGCGGAGATGACAACCACAAATCCACAGCAGCTGCCGGTCCGGAGGCTATACTTACGCATGAGTTTAAACCATGCTCGGTGAATGGGTGCCTCTCAGGACATGAAAGTGGACGAGCATCACCTTATGATTGTTTTCATATCTCACTGTATATTGTAGCTTGTGTGTTTTGAACTTAACTAATTGTCACTTTCGAGTCAAGGCAAAGCACAAGAAAAAACATCTCAGTAAATTTAAGAAATTGGAAGTTTTAGATTATATGCATTAATTTGAGTCATAGCAACAATCTTTCTGCCTAACCTCAAGAACTGTTAACTCATCAGCTGAAATCTTCATTTTAAAATGAGATTTTGATTCCAAAATTGTATTAAATTATCCCCATTAGCAATCCAGACAAAGTCACATTCTCAAAATTGCCCTCAGTGGTATCAGTCAAGAAAAATGTGATTTTCATTGAATTTTTCCAATGGATACCTTAACCTTTTATACCCGGGACCTTCAATGACTTGCCATCTAAGGTATAAATACCTGCGAATAACCTCCCCCTATAATTCCCAATTACTTTAAAGTAGTTCTCATTTATATTTCCTAATTATCAACCAAATGCTGACTTGCTCTCTTGCAAAGACAAATTGGTAGAATTTACAGCCAGGGGCATTATTGCGCATTGCATCACATGAGCTAGTTATCAGACATTTTGCTCTCCACATTAATGATGACATGTAACAGAAATATTCCTTTCAAAGACTCTGAATTCCTTTTGTGCCAATTTTCTATAGGCCTGGGGCTTAATGAGCTGATTAGGATGTTTACCGTTTTAAATGTTACGAGATAGGAAAGAGACAACCCCAATTCCGAAATAGTTGGAACAAAGCGTAAATTGTGAATAAAATCAAAATGCAATGTCTTTCAGATCACACCAGCCAGTATTTTATTCACAATAGAACAGAGATAACATAGCAAATGCTCAAACTGAGATTTGTTTTTTTTTTAAAGATTATTTTTTGGGGATTTTTTCCTTTATTTAACAGTTATACAGTGGCGATAGACAGGAAAGTCGGGGAAAAGAATGGACAAAGACACACGGCAAATGACCCGAGCTGGAATCGAACCCGGGTCGCCACGAGAAGGACATAGCCTTTATGGGGTGCACAATTAGACCAATGAGCCACTGTTTAATACAGGCTTCCAGCTGCTGGAGAGTTTTGGGTCTCCTTTGATGGACTTTTCCTTTAATTATGTGCCAAATGTTCTCAATCAGTGAAAGATCAGGACTGCAGGCAGGCCAGTTCAGCACACGGACTCTTCTACTACGAAGCCATGCTGTTGTAATAGCTGCAGTATGTGGTTTTGCATTGTCTTGCTGAAATACACAAGGCCTTCCCTGGAATAGATGTCATCTGGAGGGGAGCATGTGTTGCACTATAACTTTTATATACCTTACAGCATTCACAGTGCTTTTTGAAACATGCAGGTGTCCCACACCATATGCACTAATCCATCCCCATACCATCAGAGATGCTGGCTTTTGAACTGAATGCTGATAACAGGAGAGGTGGTCTTTATCTTCTTTAGCCCGGAGGACACAATGCCCATGATTTCGAACAAGAATGTCAAATTTGGACTCGTCTGACCACAGGACACTTTGCCAGTATGCTACAGTCCATTTTAAATGAGCCTTGGCCCACAGAACATGGCAGTGCTTCTGGATCATGCTCAACATGTCATGGTGTTGGCCTGCAGGCCCTTCACCCTGCTGCATTCTTTGCCTCCACCTTAACGAGTCAGACCTATTGCTCGTTAAGGTGGAGGTGAAGTTTTAGTATTTAAGAGTGGGCTGCACCTATCTTGGTACAGCAGTATACTGTTTGTTTGTCTCCTGAGCCCTGCCATGGGTTGTCTTGCTGCTGCTTTCCTCTGGGACTATTTTTATCTTTATAATTTTAATTTAAGATTTTTGTATTTTTACTCAGCCTGTGCGTTTGGGTCCCTCTCACCTCTTTGGGAACCCTCTTTGGCGGGTCCCAGCACCCGCCGGCTTTGTCTCTTGCCGGCGTGCCAAATTCCATGACACAACAATGGCTTCCTTTTTTCATGATAGAGATTTAGGTGGCATCTGTGGATGGCATGACAGACTGTGTTTACAGGCAGTGGTTTCTTTAAGTATTCCTGGGCCCATTTAGTAATGTCAATGACAGAATCATGCCAGTGAGGAATGCAGTGGCGTCTGAGGGCCCGAAGATCACGGGCATCCAGAAAAGGTCTTCAGCCTTGTCCCTAACATGCAGAGATTTTTCCACTTTCTATGAATCTTTTGATGATGTCATGCACTGTCGATGATGAGACCTTCAAAGCCTTTGCAATTTGTCGTTGAGGAACATTGTTTTTAAAGTATTCCACAAATTTTCTTACGCAAGCCTTCACAGGTTGGAGAGCCTCGGGTCATTTTCACTTCTGAGAGACTCAGCCTCTCTAAGACATCCCTTTTATAGCCAATCATGTTACAAACCTGATGCCAGTTAATGTAATTACTTGCTAAATGTTCTTTCAGCTAATTCTCTTATATATTAACTGCTTTTTCAGCCCTTTTTTTTGCCTGTGTCCCAACTTTTTTGAGACCTGTTGCAGCCAGAAAATTTTAAATGAGCTCATTCTCTGGATAAAAATGTAAAATGTCTCAGTTTCAACATTTGAAATGTTATCTATGTTTCATTATAAATAACATATTGGCTTGTATGATCTGAAAGTCATTGCATTCTTGATTTTATTCACAATTTACACTATGTCCCAACTATTTCAGAATTGGGGTTGTCCATAAGAAGAGGAATGCATCACAGAGGTGTAGAGCTGCCAACCATGGTAATATAACAAATGTGAAAATGGGCAGCCGCATACTTATAGGCACAATGCGAAAATAACAAATTAAAAATTATTCAACTATCAATGCATCAACGTGACAATCATTGGTAATTTGATTAATTTGAAATTAATCATTATCGCATTGCGACAATGAGAGTGCTCCTTTGCTTCTCAGAAATGTAGCCTATTCTTTTGAACAGTGAAAACATTTTGATTAAATGCAATTTTTAATTAGGCTACACTGCTAAAAAAAAACTAAAATGGAAAATAGAATTCATAGCAAGTTTGGATTAGTTAATTATTATCACCATCCTAAGTATTAAGTACGCATTGGCAATGTAGCCCATCGGTGATCTCTTTTCATTTCTTAATAATTTCTTAATTATTATAGGCTTATAAATTGGTCATGATTATTCAGTAAATAAATTGTTTGATTATAATCAGGCGATCTTATTCAGGAACAGGTTGATAGGAATTATGAGTTTAAGGGTTAGTGGCTGACAGCACACCACTTAAAATCCTGTGGTGCCAGCACTACCCCTAGGAGGAAGTTAAGGTTTAAGAGGTTTTAAAGGGATAGTTCACTTTCTGAAGAAAAAGTTCATCAAAAATATATACAACAAAAATAGAATATTTTTGTTATATAAAGATATTGAGAGTGATCTACAACCTCTATCCACGCAATGCAATTTTTGCCATTTTAATTTCACCATCATGTCACACATTTTTTTCATTGGAGGATATGATAAGGGTCAGAGGTCATTAGAGGCATAGCTTGCACAGTGAGATAAGGCAGATTACTGACCTGCTTGATCTCACACCATATGCAAGTCGAGAGCTAAATCACTAGACAAGGGCACAGGCATTTGCAAAGTAGGTAGTATTTTTAGGAAATACAGCTGCTTGGGATGGTCTCATTTCAGTAGGTAGTATAAGAAATCCCCTTGTTTGGTATCACCATAGGAGAATATTTCAACAAAAAATCAAGTGGTTCCTACACAGTGACGTCAATCACTCAATGCCTCCCGAGGAGGCAGGGATTCGCTATTACAGACACAGGACGAAAATGGCATGTTTTTATACATTTTGTGTAGCATTTAATCCATATATTCAATTCTATTTTTTTAGGCATAAGAATGGCAGCATATATGTCAAATAACGGCTGTTTTGCGGGGAAGGATGAACAAAAATTTCCTGCAAAGCTTTCTGCACAGTGGCTCCTCAATCTACATCAACAACAAACTAACATCTTCAATGAAAACCACCAACTCCGTTCATATGAATGAAGGGTGCTAACAAGGAGCCAAAGTGGTAAGAAGCCTTCTGGTAAATGAGACAGAGCCAATATGTGCAGTAGTGGGGGCAATGCCCAAGTAAGGTTGAATGATACTCAGACCATGGGAAATTTCAGGGCCATAGGTATAAGGCTAATGAATCAGATAGCCAGGAGACTCAAGGTCTTGCCTGGAATTGAGAGTGATAGCATCTGTGCCAGAGTTTGCACTGCTTTATAGTAATATGATAAACGTCATTACATTGACCCCAAGTGGCTTTCGTGTTTAAGGTGCTGGTCATGTATACAGATTGCACCCCGTGAATAAAGATTAATGTCGAGCTAATTCTCCAAGCAAAGTATAACCTGTCCGTAATAGCAAAATAATTGTCAGAATTTTTCCCGGGCAGGCCATCTTCTATAGACACAACTTTAACCTAGTTGCTGCTCAATTAGGCCTTCTGAGCAACAGGGTAGAAGACCAAAATAGGAGCAGTGCCATTACTGGAGCATCACGTTTTTCTCCAATCAACGCTAGCTCTCCAGTAGCACTCAGTAGCCTGTGGTGCACCTCAGGAGCACGCTTTATATGCTTCAGTGGGTCCCTCTGGGCTGCTCCAGGCAGAAAAGCTGCTGATAGATATTCAATCTTGCCACTACCAAAGAGCTAAGTTATTTAGCTAAAAGACTAAATAAAGATTGCTTCATCTATCAGGTCTCGTAGTGCTTTCTGCCATTTATTAGTTCAATCAAAAGCATCACATTTAATAAACTAATCTTAATTAAGCCATGTGATTACTTTAGAGGGCAGTGACCTAATAACCAGCAGAGGGCAAGGACAAAGAAACTTCAAACAAAGGGAAATTGAGACTAAATGAATCGATAAATGCAATGAATTAGTGTGAACTACATCCACCAAGAGATTTTCGTCTAAAAGCAATGCTGCCCATTTCTTGAGGAGCAAAATTGATTGCCTTAAGACATCACAAGTGCTCTCAATGGGTAGGGTTATCCCCATGGACAACTGAGAAAGTCTGAATGAGGAAGCACAGAGGTAAATTCACACATTGCCGGAAGCAATGGTTTATTTAACCGCATTTCCCACAATTCCACCTGGAATTGCAAAGATGGCCAAAGATATCAATTCGTACCAGCCACATTACATGAAATAATACCTTACATTCATCATACTTAGGGAACATAGTGACATAACACTTGTTATGAAACAAACTTAATCACTTAAAAGCACAATGTAAAATTTAAAATTTAAATTGATCAAATATATCCCAGGTTTTAGTTTGAATAATGCATATAAAAATGGACTACCGTTGAAATTAATTTGCTTAATTCTTTATTAAATTTGGGTACATTAATATGCAACACAGTAATAAGAGCAAGTGATATCCAACACGTCTGCAATTGCGTAAGGAAGCGCACAACTGACATACATGCAGACTGGCTATAAAACTGTGATTTCAGTGAACACAATCACCTATGCAAAGTAAGTATTGCAAGGCGCTCCGTGTTTGTCATTCCCATTTCCACATAATCACAGAAACATCTGTATACCAATCAGATTACCCTTTTTTGGCATATTAATCAGGCAGTTGACACCACTGGAGTTCTGGCAGCAGCTGGTAACAGCAGCATTTCCTCCCACAGTCAAACTGAGAGGCATGACCTTGCATATAGTAATTGAAAGCAGGTGATTAAAACCCTGTGTGTCCTCTTAATATTCTATTCACAGACAGTCTCAGAGATTTGCAGGAAAAAAGGACTTAGCACATTGAATAACACCACCCAAGTTAAAGGCCAAAAGCAAACCATTTTTTTCATAGTAATGAGGATTTACTTTCATTTGTTTTCTTTAGTGGAATCCTCAGGAAAAGTCTGCCTAGTATATTTTTAGATGATTAATGCCTTTCACATATAATCGTGGGCTGTCATACTCCTAAGTCTATGGCCAATCTTAAAGCTATTCAGTGTAGCCAAGATATTACTTCATACTCACTCCTAGATGTCACATCTCCCTAATCTCCTCTTTGAGACACAGAGTAATGCATAACTTGATCTACATTCTATGATATACGTCAATTACAATATTCCATATCCTGAGATAACACTGCTATATTTGTTCCTGCCTTTGTCTCTTTCCCAGCTACAGCCAGAGGAGTCCCCACAGTGCTTTGTGAATGTTGATCAGGGCAAGTGAGGCGATGATTTTGGTCCTCAGGAGAATTCGTATCACTTTTGTTCTTAGTTACTCTAGAATCAGTTGAAGAAGCTGGTAAGAGTTGGGCATTGCATCTGACGTCTATATTCCAAATAGTACAAATTAGGGGTAAATGGCAAGAGTCTTGGTAAAACACAACACGCTAAAAAAACGCACTGACTTTCTGAGGGCAATATTGTAATATTCAATATAGAAGACAACTAAGTTCTGTATTGTGTAAATTGGCGGTAAACGATAACAAGAGTTTATGACATAAATGAACCTAATGGAAAGAATCTATATATATATATATATATATGCAACCTATATGCAGCATATATGCCGCATATGGGCCAAATTCAGGTACATATAAGTGCTTATAGAGGGCATATAGTTCTCCTATATTGCTTCTTTATGTCCACATATAGGCCCTATATGTACATACAAGGTATATGTCTCCTATATAGCTCATATACCCAGTGACAGGTTCTGTTTGTCATGCCTATTGTGTAGCTCATATCTCACTTTTGCAACATACATGATTCCTAGCTCATATTTTTATTCTCAAGGTAATACCTGCATATTAGTCCAAAGTCCCTTACAGAAATCACGAGGATTCTATGCAATAACTTATTAATCGCATGCGAACACGTGAAATTGGCATCAGATTTGATCCTAAATACACGTTGACATGTGACAATGGCATGTTTTTTGTAAGCCAGTCATTATTAACTATGGCAAGTGAGAGGAGACAAAAAGCTATGTTATCAAAACAAATATCTACTACCATTTGTTACATTTTTTTCCTGAAACATTAACAATAACAAGGTCATCAATTCTTTCTTCACCATACTTATTTCCATTCTATGATGATTGAGTTGTGTATTGTGGAAGAGAAGGAAATGTATAAAAACAAAATGGTTTGATTATGTTTATTTCATCAATTAAGCATTTTTGTGTAAGTCACTGCCAGATTCACAAAATAACAAAATAACAAAATAAAAGTACACAGAAGAACATACATTCAAGTAAACATGCCTTTCAAAAGTCATTTTCATCCCCACATCTACAGCGCCCTCCATAATTATTGGCACTCCTAACAATTCCTAGTAAATAAATGGATTGAAGTATATCTGCCATTTCTACAGTAGTTTACAAAGTTGTTCAGAGTATCTAGGAACATTTAATTAGTAAATCATCACTTCCCGTTTCCCTGGGGTATAAATATGATGTGACACAGAGGCCATTTCTCTTATCTACTCTTCAACATGGGAAAGACAAAGGAACACACCATTCAAGTAAGGCAGATGTGTATCGACCTTTACAAGTCAGGCAATGGCTACAAGAAAATAGCCACTTGCCTGCACCTGCCCATATCTACTGTCAGAGGAATCAATAAGAAGTTTAAAACAACTGGAACAGTGGTAAACAAGCCTGGACGAGGACGCAAGGTTATTTTGCCACCTGTTATGATTCTGCTGTTGCCTGTCCATGTTTTCATTATTAACCTGACTCCATGCCATGTGTTTGAGTTTTTCCATGCCATGTTTTGTATTTTGCCTGTCTTGCCTTGCCATGCCTTTTTTCTGCCATTTCCCTTATTCACTGTTTACTTATCATTCTGGTTTTTGTAATTCTCATACCCTGCATTGCACATTTTCTCCCCAGTCTTGTCTTGTGTTCTGAGACAGTTTTATTTCCCTAGTCTTGTGTGCCACAGTTTCAGGTGATTTCATGGTTTCTGGGTTTCTAAACATTCCCTCCAATCTTGTTTGCATCCTCGCCTTGCTGTTCTATCTTTACTAACAATACTTACTGTTTATTATTTTAGATACATTACTAACACTAACTAACATTGTTTATAGTACTAACTTACTAACAAGCACTAGGGATTGTGTAGCTGCACATTAGTAACGAGCTCTCAGCACTCTCTCTGCTCTAGTCTCCGCCCCTTGCCTTCACTCAATTTACTTCACTGCTTCAGCAAATTCTCTGCACCTTTTGTTAATCACTGTTCTGCCTCTCACACTGTGCACTTTAGAACTCTCTAACAGGAGCCGTTGGTTTGTCATAGGCTGTCTGTAATCCCTGTCCGCATTTTGGCTTTCGTCAATTTCATGTGGTTAGGAACTTACTCTTGTTCATTCCTTTGTTAAATAGCCTAATCTAGCTCACCTGTTCCCTATCATAGCATGTGACTTCCCCTACGTGTATTTAAGCAGTCATTTCGCAACCACCTCTTGTCAGAATGTTTTGCCTGTGCTGCGATTGTTGATGCCTTGTACTCTTTGTGTTATACTTCTGACTGGAACGTCCTGGATTCTGATTTGGCTTTACCATTGATGTTCCTGTGCCCGTATACCATACCTGCTTTGCCCGACTCTGAGTTTTGTTTGCTGCCCTGTGTATTTGGACTACGCCCATGGGATTCTGACCTTGGATTGTGGACTCTGTACCATTTGCTGCCCTGCAGGGGTTTCTACCCCAGATCCAATAAAGATCAAGTTTTCTGTATATTTCTTGTCTCTTTTGGTTCCTGAACGCTACCTCACACCATGCACAGTGACGAGGATGGTAAGAGAAATAAAGTTCTCCAAAGCTCACTGTTAAAGAATTGCAACAAATGGTAGCATCTTGGGGGTCAGTCTCCAAAACCATCAGGCGCTATCTACATGCCAACAAGCTGTTTGGGAGGTATGCACAGAAAACCCTCTCACTCACAATCAAACGCAAATGTCTGGAGTTCGCTACACGGTACTTGGACTTCAACTAGGACCGTGTGCTTTGGTCAGATGAGACCAAGAGAGCTTTTTGGCCACAAACACTAAGTGGGTCTGGTGGAACACAAAAGATGAGTATGCAGAAAAGCACCTCACGCCCACTGTGAAGTACGGAGGAGGATTGGTGATGCTGTAGGCCTGTTTCTCTTCCAGAGGCCCTGCATGGCATCATGAACGCTTTGTAATACCAGGACATTTTAAATCAAAATCTGGTGGCCTCAGCCTAAAAGCTGAAGATGGGTCGTCACTGGGTCTTTCAGCAAGATAATGACCCTAAACATGCGGCCAAATCCACACAGATGGTTCACCAGACACAGAATTAAGCTCCTCCACCTGTGGAGTGAGCTGCAGAGTAGAGGACCCAGGTCACTGGATGATTTGGAGAGAATGTGCAAAGAGGAATGGTCGAAGATCCCTCTCTGTATCCCTTCTCCCATCTTTTGAAACATTATAGAAGATTAGGTGCTGTGGTGTTGGCAAAAGGGGGTTGTACAAAGTAAACATCAGGGGTGCTAATAATTGTGGCACACATGATTTGATGTAAAAGAATTATTAATGTGGGATTTTTTTTCCCACTGAATAAATGCACAAGAATTAAAGGTTGGATTTTCCTCTTTCTCATTGTGGTCCTATATTTAGAAAAGAATTTAATAAAAGCTAAAGACCAAATATTAACCAATAATTATTGAGGGTGTTGTATTTGAGCGTTTCACTTTGGCTAATGAATTTGAAGACAAAGTCTACATTTCTGTTCAGTTTTAATGAACAGACACTAGTCTTTTACCTAAGATGCTTGTATAGCAACTAAAGACGATTGCTAACGGCTGCGGGCTGCGTACACTCTCCTGAATTGTCAACAGGGGACCGCATATGCGAAGAAGCCAAAGAACTTGTACACAGTCCCCTGACTGAATATCTGAGATTCGAGTGGGATTGGAAATGCCCCAAAAAAAAAAAACCCAGAAGATTCATTTGGCCTTTGTCATATATTATAGGTACATATGTACATATAGGTACATATATGTACCTATTAAATATGAAAACGGCCAATTTTATCTATGTCACATTCATGCGAAACCTATATGTGGCTCTATATTAAAACCTTTTTGTTTATATAGGGGTTTTTTTTGTGGGAACTAGCTGGTAGGGATGGATAGATTGGATCCCATCTATAAAATAAAGTTCAAATGTGGGACTAAAGAATCTAAGACTAACAATTCTCTGGTACTAAATATATCAAGAAAGGTTGTTATCAATGTAAGATTGGCCCCCCAGAACCATTGAATCATGTTCGTTGATGACAGCACCAGCAAAAGACAGGGTTTCCAAGGACAATAACTTCTAGTGACACCACCAGGCCCATCTTGCTCTCACCTGTGACAATAAACTCGGCTTAAAGAGTAAAGAAAAGGGTGCAGCAGGGGATTTGAAACAAGGTCTTTGAAGTTGCGCAGCAGCAGATCAAGAGGCCGGCACATTCAGTACTGTCACACTCGAGCGGCTCCCTATGGTATTTCACAAATGAACAGTGAAGCTGCAGAGTGCCAGACACCCCTCAGTTAAACCTGTGAGCAAATTGCTGTGTGTGTTTTGGGTACACGTTGAAGCTAACCTCAAAGGGCAGGCAAGCGGCAGCGCAAATTTCAGCATCCCACCAATCAAATAGAGGAATAGAGCTTGAAGTTGTGTTCACATGTCACAAAATAATCAAATAATTTAAAAATTGGAGCAGCTTGACTCATATATTCCCCAATTTCTACATCTGCATCTTCTACAGCTTGATTTTCCTTAGGCTACAGTATGTGAAACATGCAAGTGTTATCATAACTTCTTAGGACTTTGTCAATTGGAACGTTTCTTCATCTACACAAACACGTTATATGGTAGCTGTAGATGAGCATGATAACTAGAGCTCATTAGGTTGAAATAAGTTGGGTCAACTTCAAATCCCAACACTGCCAGCCTCCATCAAGCCTCTGGACTGCAAAGAAGGCATATGCGTAATGAACTTATTTGTTCGTTTTCATTAAGGCGCTTGCCATTATTTTGTGGACGTTAATAAAGCCTCTTAATAATTTTATCATTTCTATCACAAAGAAAGCAAATTAGTACCTTTGCATAGAGGTGCAGATCAGAGATGCTATTGTCCACAGAACTGCTCAAATGATGCACTCAGTTGCACTATACATTCAAAATATTGTAAATCCAAAACGCACATTGCGGATTCACGCAGAAGCGGTGCCAATGAATGATTTAGAATAGCCCCATCACTGTTTCCCAGGAATTTCATGAATTAATGACCTCAAAAATGTCTGATATGCAAATTTCCAAACATATTTGCCAATAGTATCAATCCAGCATGAGATAGAAATGATCCCTCGCAACAAAATAATCGATTCCATCTAATGCCTTGTTTCCACTACGAACACAAATCCCACAAATTGTCACAAATTTATATATTTTCAGATTGCCGAGGATTCGTGGAATTTGCAAATTTTATGGTCCAATTTGTGATGCTGTATGAAGCATTTATAATGCAGGTACGATAGAGTTACGGATATTCAAGGGATTTGGCTCAAATTGCACTAATATTACCAAGAATTGAGTAAGAATCCATTACGAATACTGCACTAATATTAGGAATCGGATAGGAATAGTGTATTTGGGTGAATCGCGACAGATTTCTAGCTGATTCATGGTCAAACAAAGAACTCAAAAATTTCCGAATGAGTTAAGAATACGCACAAATGTGTAAGAACCAATTACAAATCAGTAACGGAAACTAAGAATCATATCATACTATAATTTGAGGAACGTTTGTCTGTCTGTTTGTCTGTCTGTCTGTTTGTTCCCCTACTCCTCCGAGGTCCTCTGACGGATTTTCACCAAACTTGGTGGGTCTATGTAGGTTGTCCCTGGAATTGTCCTTGAGGGGTTAGTTTTTTGAAAAGTCAAGGTCACTGGGGTCAAAGGTCAATTTTTCGCATCTCCCATCTCTCTGGACAGATTTTCATGAAAGTTGGTACGTGGACGTAGGTCGTCACAATAAATGACCGCAAGAGGTCCGTACCATCAAAGGTCAAGGTCACGAGGGTCAAAGGTCACCGTATTCATGAAAGTTGGTATGTGGACGTAGGTCGTCACAAGAAATTATTCTCGCCACGGGTAATTCACTAGTAGACTACGAATTTAAGAAATAACCACAAATTTTCCATTCCCGGACCTCTCCACAATTTTTGAACAGTTCAAAACATTTGCGACAAATTCCCAACTGCTCATAAATTGCAAGAATCAATAAGAATTAAATACAATTCAGTTAAGAACTTCCTGAACTGATTACAATTTAACCACAAATAGGTTCAACTTCTCATTCGCGAGGATTCGTGGGATTCGTAGCCTCTGTGGAAAGGGTGTGATATACAGTTCAGGAACCACACGCAAGAGAGGGAAATCCAAAAAATGTATGCCTTTGTTGGAGTCCGAGTCATAGCCAAAAAAACACAGGAATTGCCAAGCCACAATACCTAATCCACTAGATTTGGTGTCGACTAGACAGGCAGGGGTCAGAACCAGTAAGACAGGTGAGCAAAGGTACATAAACGGTAGGCAATGAAGTCGTAGTCGATGAACAAAGCCAAGGGTCATATACAGGGCATGCAAACACAGAAATTGTGGTCATACAAAAATAGGTTGAAATCCAGAAAGACAAAAACAACACGAAAAGGGCTATGGCAAGAATCAAGGTCGGACAATCCAGTAGAAGCGAAACAATATTCAATGGCATACGAGGCGCTCTGCACGAAGAAGTATTGATCAACGTTCTGACTACAGCTGTGAGTGAAAAGACTGCTAATATACACACAGGGAAGGTCACATGCTATACAGAAAACAAGTGTAGGGAATCAGGCTAATTTTATCGGGAGAATCACATGAGGGAAGCCCTAACCACGAAAATTGGCGAAAGACAAAATACAAACGGGAATCACACAAACAGCCAATGACATTTAAACAGCTCCGTTCCACCTGTTCCACGTACACAGATAAAGAGCGCAGGAGAGTGATTAAGGACGTTCAAGAGATTCTCGCTAAAGCTGAGGAGAGGACAGGGACAGGATGAGGGGCGGAGTATAGAACAGGGCGATTGCAGAGAGGGAATTAGTCTAAATTAGTAGCAGTGCAACTTTACATATTAAACTAGAGTGCTCCTTAGTAAGTTAGTAATCTGATATACATGGATTAGTTGTGTTAGTAGACTAAGTCCTGTTAGTAATCAGAACAGTAAGACGAAGGAAGAAAGCGAGATTCAAAGGAACTTTCTATACACCGGAATTCATTTAAATCACCCGAAGTCATTGAGCACGCAGACAGTGAAGACGGACTGAACCAACTAGATCACAAGACAGGGGTGATAAGTGCAATGGAACTGAGACATGGAATGAACCAAAAACCTGAGTGTTACAATAACCAAAAAGAATAAATAAAAGACAATAATCATGAACACAGAACCAGCACATAAACATGACCAAAAACCATAACCATGACAAAGGGGGTATAAGCGACAAGCAAAAATCACACAATAGTCCGAAGTATGCCAATTGAATAGTAAAAAAATCAGGTTTCTGAAGTGAAAATTCTACAGTATTGATACTATGTCATTCTACTGGCCTTCATTGCCTTCAAAGATGAAGTAAACATATTACCCTACCATTGATTTATGTGTAGATACATCCCTTGCAGCATTCCGTGATCACTTCGTGCCGCATACAGTCTCTCTGATTAGTCGCTGCATGTATCATGCTGAGTAAATGCGCACCTGTAGTTCACAGGTACATTACTCTTTCTCAATAATTATATAGGATGACCTTCATGACGATAATTAAAAGAAACTAACAGAGAGTTCAGAAAAAGTCTGCGTAACAGCAGGCTAGGTCACGTCTTCACAATTTTGAACATTTGAGTTACTGGTGCGCGTGGAAACATGCAATCTTAAGAAAGCATTCACTTCACATTTACAAGATGGAAAAGCAATATAACTATCTTACAAATTTGGACACTGGGAGTGAGTCCGAAGCTGACAGTACTGAGGGTTTTCCGAGCCTGATAGAGTTGATTGGGGGAGACTTATCATCATAAGTCTTTCTCCTTGATGTGTACGTATTATGGCCTAGAATATTTGTTATTTAGCCAGCTACATAGTCTTTCCCATATTGCACCGTTGCCATGATTTCGAAACCATTACAGTCACATTGGTTATTATCAATAACTGTAAGCCTTTGCTGACAACACAGAATGTAGTCGGGTATTGGGCAGTGTGACAATCTCTTACCAAATTTCTATTGATTTCAACAAAACAAAATGTCTTTCATTTGGTTTTTCTCTATTTTATTTCGCAGACAGCTTGAGGACATGATTGTTATATTAGATGCAATGATTTGTATTCAAGATTGAGTAACCTATTGCCTGCTCTTTCCTTATGGTGGAAAATCTTTTTTGTATACACAACAGGCCAGACACTTGGAAGCAAAGCCAATACAGTTCAAAAATTTGGAAGCAACTTACAAGTTTCTGTTCACAATGCCTTTCATAAAAACTAGTATGAAATCTGTGGATTTTGGGATGTATTTACGGCATGATTAGACTTTTCCTTCATTGATATGCACCATTTTCCTCTATTTACCTTTAGGTACTGTATACATTGATGTTACCAGACCATTGCTGAATAAATGTTAACAAAAGAAAGGAGGGGCTTAGTTTTTGGGTTGAGAAGATTTGCAAGCGTTACAACTTCAGTGAAAAAGTAAAAAAATAAATCACAGTTGGCATTATTCACTTTGGGGTCTATTCTCTCATTTGCACGTCCCGTAGGAAAAATGTGTTGCTCAATCTCCTCTCTTGAGATGAATTTGAGCTTCTCATATTTTTATCATTCTGTGATCATTTGTTTCTGAGTTACTTCTCCAAAAGGTCTCTTAGAAGCAAGAGATAAGCTAACAAGAGACAAGACATCACTGAGACAAAGGAGGTTGAGTTGAGATAACCATTTGAGCAATACTTGAGAAATGGGATAAACAGAGGAGATCTCACAATTGTATGCTCCTGATCTCAATTATGTCTTGGTTATATTGAAGGAGAATTAAAGAGAACATCTAAAAAAAAAAACCTTCAAAATCCTCCAAGCAGTGGGATGCAGAATAATGTTTTTTGGGGAAACTTATTCGATTTTGCCTGTGATTACCGCAGAAATCTTATTTTATTTTAATTGTTCTCTTTAATTTTATGGCTATCAGGGAAACATGGAACAAGGATTTTCTGATTAACCATGAAAATGCAGTTGTAGTCCATGGAAAACGCAAACCAGACATTAAATTTAAAAATCGTCAGCCTGCTGAGAAAAACTTGTATCTCCAAACTGTTCAGAAACAAATGCACACTTGTCCACCTGTTCACTCACTCTCTATATTGTTTTCAAATGTAGAACATTCGCTACATAGTGTTCTCTACAGTGGGTGAGTGTGCATTTCGAACGCCTTATCCAATCAAACACCAGTGCCGTGGTGTTTGTGGCGTCAGTTATTCTCCTTCGTGATGCCACTTGTTCTCTTTCCTTTCATCCAGGCCATGAAGTTATTCGCAGGGCCTTCAGTAAGCTCACCCTTTACAGCTTGACTGCCAGCAAGCTGTTTTTATTTAAGCTGGCCTGATTAACAATCAAACAATTTATCATGACCTATAATTAGAAATGAAAATGAAAAGGTGAATTCCCATTGCCATTTCTATAATTGATATGGCATTGTAAATCCAAAACTTTCGCTGCCTTTGCAACATTTATTTTCGCCATCCTTGGGATTCTCACACAGCTGTGCAACTTGCCTTACAGCACCCTTAAGCCATTCAGAATATATAACATTATACATAATATATATAATTTAACATTCAGAATATAGAACGGATTCTTGCAGCCTCGCAAACTAATTTATGCAAATCAATGCTGCTGAATGAGCAACACAAGCGCTGAAATTATAAAGACATATTGATAGTTTACTTCGTCATTTTTTCACAGAAGACACCTCACAATTTTTTGAGCAATGCATAGCTATCAAAAGGAAATTAGACTGTCGCCAGTTTTTACCAATTAGTCTGAGCAACTGTGGCTAATCTGGAGATGTAAACTGCGAGAGGTTTAGGTTATTAAGCATTTGAAGGTGAGGATTGCGAAGATCAAATTCAAAATCAGAAGATCCCTCAAGTAAAAATGTCTGCTCTTTGAAGACTCACTGGTTTAAAAATGCGTCACACTGGATTATTATCAAATTAAAATATGCGTTTTAGACACTTCAAGAATTCTTCTTTCTGCTGAAATATACTTTTCCAAGTGCCGTCTCCTCCTTTAATGATTGATGGAGATGTACTATATCCCCCAATAGAACGAATGCTCTGCAATGGAACCAAATGACCATGACTGTGGTGTTACATAACCTGATGCACATGTGCAGTAATTAAAACATGTGCAAGGCTAACCAAATATGTTAAAACATAAATTAGTTTGCTAAACATGTGTGCAGTGTATAATGATCAAATCTGCAGCGAACCTTCCAGATCCTAGAACTATAAAAGGAATGGCATACACAGTAATGATAATACCTGTGGTAATGTAAGTATTTGCTCAATATAATGAGTATGTTTCACTTGCACATACTTTATAGAACAGACACTAACAATAAAAAAGGATCATCAAGGAATCTCCCTATGCTAAGACAACCAACACAGAAAGGGAGGGGGAGCACTAGCTTGGGCAGTAACCAATTACAGCTCAAAATGAGTGGGAATTTACTACAAAATGAGTTAAACATATACAGACTTTGGCTAAGCTACCGTTATTCAATATCAGTGTTCCATGGTTGGTAAAGCCTTCCTCAGCCTCTCACTGGCTGAACCTTTTTGAGGGATGAAGACATGCCACCCTCCAGTCTTTTTATAATTTGGTAGCATTGTCATCATTTGAAGCGTTGCTCAACTTTACAGAAGAGTTGCAAAAAATCCAAGACATAATATCTTGACTCCACATGGGTAATTTTATTATTTAACGTTGGTTTTGTGCAACCTGTCCTCCATCCATACGCTCAAATTGGTCAATTATTCTCATTTTCTATGATTTATGACCCATTGGAGCGTTTCCTAAAATCATTCCCCTACTGGCAGCAGGAAGGTACTGTTAGAGTTAGAGTTTCAGTTCCAGATACAGTTTAAGTCATATTTACACTTAAAATAACAGTTTGGGTGAGGATTAGGATTAGGGTTAGTATTAGGATTAGGGTTAGGATTAGGTTTAGGTTAGGGATTTCCTGACGGTGATGCTGACGATGGAGACCAGATTGTAGTGATTTAAATGGCTGCAAGGTCACTCAACTCCTTAATGTAACTTTAGGTCGTAAACAAGCAGCAACCTGCAAGGCTGAAAAGTGAAGCAAATACGGAAGTGCCAAAAGCTGCAGTTCCTCGAATGGCCACTTGAGGCTGGCTGCAGAAACGAGTCAATCCCCATTGACCCCCAGGCTAAAAAGCCCAATTTTACAGCAAAACTAAACATGTTTTCAGCCTGGTTCAAAATACGGTTTTGGTCTCTATGGCTAATTTTCCCCTTCGCAAAAACTGTGGGGGGAGTGAATTTTTTTGTAATTTTTTGTAACTCTACTATTTAGAGGCTTAAATTTCTGCATAATTAAGGGCGTAGCCACGTTGAGTGACAGAACCTTGAATTACAGTCTCTGGGCGGGCGTTGGTTATGTTGTGGCTAGGCTAGAGCACAGACGTAAGTGGCCTCGGGCAGTAGAGTAGGAACGCTAAGCCCTACCGCTAACCACAGGCCTGGCCTGGCTGTCTGAAGGAGGAGGGGGTTACGGCAGTTTAGCTAGCCTAGCCGCTAACCCTTGACCTTTTCTAGTCGTCTGTGAGCCGTTATCCTACCTAGGCTCATACGAGTCACGGAACTTGATCCATCAGCCATCTGACTGGAGATTTTTTTTATCGAATATCAGGGTGATAATGTCTTGCTGTGTGGTTAAGAGTCTGTGGTCTATTTTGTAAGATTATGAAATACTAATATTACTTCATATAAAATTTGCTGTCAACGCAAAGTAGCGTTAGTTTGTTCTCAAGCCAACTAGCCAAAGAATGAATACAGTAACCCCCATACACCTCACACAGTTATTACACAGGCATGCAGCGAAGTAATGGCGGAACAGAAAAGTGTTTGAATTTAGCGTTAACATATTTTTGAACAAAAGCTGTCAGTCAGTTGTTGGAAAACCGTCACGGTTTCCCTAACAAGTTGCCAATGTAACTGGCTGGTAAGCTACATTAGAACCATGATAGCACGCTACCAATTGACAGGGCTTCTTAGCTGATTCCCCGGAGTATTTGGAATACTTGACTGGAGAATGCCTTAGTTATACACTCAGTAGATTCACACAGCAGCACCATATAGAACTGCAATCTCCACCGATGGATTCGTTCAATTTTCAGTGAGATTACGGAACCATATCATTGTAAATAGATAGGCTAGCTAGCTAGCTATAATTTAACATATCCCACATTATCTAGCAGGCTAGCTAGCTGTCGCTAGAAGTATTTCTACATGAAGCCCATCATCCACAAACTAGATAACCACATTAACGCAACAATTAAGCCAGATGGCAACGAAAAAGTGCAACTAACCAGCTACGTTCGGCTATATTCAGTCTTAATAGGAGTAAAGACTTCTCCCCCCGAAATTACCATTAATTTCACGACGCGATAAAAAAATAAAGTTGTGCATTGCAGTGGTATCCTTTGCTAATATAAGATAAGCTGGACAGTGGATGAAATATCCATGGTGCCTTCGAGCCAGACGCCCAGCTGTGTTAGTATTGATGAGCCCACATATGCTGGCTACAGCAACTGATTAATTCGGCATTCAGTGAAGTCAAAATGTAGGGTGATAATACTTGTGATCAGAATGTGCGGGAGTGTGGTAGGAAAATAAAGATCCGTCAGGTTTGTCAGTAAGGTTACGTAGTGCAATGTTATCGTTTGGATGGCCATACTACCGTTGATGGGACCGGGGTAAGCTGCGTACAAGAGCTAAGACGAGCACCCGCTCACACTCTGGGCGGATTCTGATACTCTGTGAGCCAACTGCCTCGACTTCCCAGCGGTGTACAGCGTTTGTCGTGCTATTGCCTCACAGATACAAACAACGTTCGTCCTGCAACCGCTTCACGAATATAAACAGCGTTTGACCCGCCACAGCAAGCGACTTAGCAGGATCCATTGCTTTACTGGGACAAATATGACCTCGCATCTCGGCCCTAGCGAACCAGGAAGCATCAAGCTGGTTGAGGTTTTCAATCGAAAATGGAAGCCGAAGCGAGCTTGCTAGCTGCGAGCTTGGAGGGCATGTTTCAGCAAACGAGCTCCATTCGGCCTGCCCACTGGGCTTGCGTCAGCTCCTGCAACAGCCCGCCTTTTTGCCCAGTTTTGGATTATCCGGGAGGTATGCGTAGTCAAGTAAGTGCCAAGATGGCGACCAAATTTGCTTCAAAATGGATATTCAGAAACCTATGGGTGACGTCACAGAGGCTACGTCCATGTTTAATACCGTCAATGGTCGTAATAAGCTGCTTGACAAACAACCTTTCCTGGCGTATTTTGTAGAGGAAAGGCTCTTTAGTGTGAAGGTTGTCTTTCCCTTTAAATTGATCACAAATTAGCACAAATCAGTACACCACACAATTATGGATCAAGTTCTCTGAACTGCAATTGTGAGCTTTGTCAACCAGACCTTAATTTTTTCTGGGAATTTGGAGGTAGTGCAAGGTACAATATAAGACTTTATCATATAAATACAGGGAATCTGCATCTGTGACTCAAGCACGGGGCTCAAGCCTTTATCAGCCCCCGGGCAAAATCCTGTGTCACCCGTATCTGCCCACGGGCAAAAAGCCCTTATCAAATTATTCAAGGAAATGGAACATGATATGGGCACTTTCATCTCACATCCGGTATCAGCCCTCGAGCTAAGGCTCTCGGGCTGACACTGGGGTGTTGAGTTGATACAGGGTGTGATATGAAAATGCCCATATGATATTCTCTATTTAGCCACTGATAACACCTCAAAGCTCTTTTCAAGTGCAGACAGATAGCAGAATTTTCAGTGAGCTCTCATACTCAGTTAAAATACATAAATGAGAATTTTGCTAATTTTACCAGCAACCATTACGTGCACTATACACCAAAACAGTGCCTGTGATTTGATAAAGTAGGCTGAATAATGGTCAAATTTAGTGGCACAAGATGTCACGAAAGCCATTCACAATTGCCATCTGGTTCATCGGATCTGTCTAAAAACGCATACCCAATAACTCCCAATGCAGGAGAAATGTCAGGGTACCATTGCCAATGTAAGAACCAGAAATGAAGTAAAATGGATAATTGTCAACAACACTTGACATAAAGTATGTTTTCAAATCAAATAAGGGATTAAAGATATGATGTCCTACAAAAGGCAGTCAAAAGAGCCAAACTCGTCTATATATGTCAACATCTATGTCAAAGTCATTGATTTCTTTTAGTTCCAGTCATCTCTCCTGCTCTCTGCTTGTCAGGATTAAATTGCATGGTGGTGCAGCTGATCCAGGGTAATTACACTGTGTTTGAAATACCCGTCAGCCAGCGCTGAAACTTGTCAGGTCAGATCACACAGTCAGGTGTTTGGCATCACGCAACGTTTCGCTTCAGCTCCACATTATTATTAGCATTATACTCAACAGAATTGCCTTTGCATGCCCTGTGCCCTAAAAATATTGCACTGAGTATATAATACATAAAAATGACTTCCATCAGTAATGATTGTTGGTCGTCTGTTGCAAGATGTGAAATGGATGTACGTTGTGATACTTATTGAATGTTTGTAGCTGGTTGTAAAATAGGAACAATATCCATGATATGTAGACAGCTGAATATGAAATGGATGTAAAGCCCATTGGTTTCAGATAAGAGTTTGTGATTACTGCGATATCCACCGCCACTGCACCAGTGCCCATAATGACATTACATATATGTCCTAATGTGATAAAAGACCTACACTAGAAACGCTGATTTTTCCATTTCAAACACAGAGCACGCCACCGCTGTTTCATGCATGAAAACGGCATTTAACTTGAGATGCTTAACTTTTAATCTGTCTGAATTCACTGGTAATGGATATGAGCATCAGAATGCCATTATATTGGAATATAATGAGAATACGCTTCACAGCAAAAATAAAAAAAGAAAAGAAAATGTGCTAAATGCTGAAATTCACCACTGAACAATTCATTTTATAGAACAAGCATCTGCGCTGTTTGGGAACTCTTATGGCCAAAAAAAGTGCAGTTTAAACAGCAGAACTCCAGCAGATGCAATGCGCCATGCAGCAATTTGGCCCATGCCTGCTGAGGTAGATTCTGTATGGCCACATAACATGAGTGATTTCCCCATAATGTAAAAAGCAGCAGGAAATGCACAGTTAAACCATGTCACATTACGAAAAAAAAAAAACAACATAAGGAAGACTGACTCTAAGGCAAGGTGTGTTTCTTTGAGGAACAGAAGCAAAATAAATGAACTACTTTATAATTATCAACATAAAGACACTGATACGAAAAATCAAGGGCATCCCAGAATTCACTCATTCGCTGCCATGTAAAATACTATCAAAACATTGAGAATTTTCTGCAACAACATAGATCAATGCCATTTCTTATGCATTCACTACTTATGACACAATACTGTTCAATAAGGCAGACTAAAAGTAGGGTAGTCACTTTTCAATGCAGATCCTTTCAGAGGAATAGAGCAAAACATTGGCTTAGCACAAAAATGCTGATTTCAAAAATAATAAGTCACATGATCATGTCACTCCAGTCAAGGCACAGCGCTTATATCATAAATTTTCCCTGAATTCTACTGTGTCACTTCAGTTTTGAGATCATTCCTACATTCAGGATCGCGTTCCATGCTCATCAAAAACAATTACGTAGCTCAGTTTGTAAAATATACTTGCCCTCCATGAACAAGGCCCTATATCCCATGCAATGCATGCTTTTTTGATGGACTATGGAATAACGTCAACATGTGCACCACTTTCCAACTCAATGGGGCCTTAGACCAGTAGTTGTCATTAGCGCCATTCTTTTTGTCATCCCACTTAGCACTAGCTCTCCATAGTACACTTCTGTTGTGGATAATATGCACTGTTCGAGGGATACTACAAAACCCAAAACCAGTGAAGTTGGCACGTTGTGTAAATCGTAAATAAAAACAGAATACAATTATTTGTAAATCCTTTTCAACCTATATTCAATTGAATACACTGCAAAGATAAAGTTACTAAATGTTCGAACAAGTAAACTAAGTAATTTTTTGCAAATACTAGCTCATTTGGAATTTGATGCCTGCAACATGTTTCAAAAAAGCTGGCACAAGTGGCAAAAAAGACTGAGAGAGTTGAGGAATGCTCATCAAACACTTATTTGGAACATCCCACAGGTGAACAGGCTAATTGGGAACAGGTGGGTGCCATGATTGGGTATAAAAGCAGCTTCCCTGAAATGCTCAGTCATTCACAAACAAGGATGGGGCGAGGGTCACCACTTAGTGAACAAATGCGTGAGCTGATTGTCGAACAGCTTAAAAACAACATTCCTCAACAAACTATTATAAGAAATTTAGGGATTTCATCATATACGGTCCGTAAATTGTCAAAAGGTTCAGAGAATCTGGAGAAATCACTGCACGTAAGCGACAAGGCCGAAAACCAACATTGAATGCCAGTGACAAAAACCGACATCAGTGTGTAAAGGACATCACCACATGGGCTCAGGAACACTTCAGAAATCCACTGTCAGTATCTGCAGTTCGTCGCTACATCTGCAAGTGCAAGTTAAAACTCTACAATGCAAAGCGAAAGCCATTTATCAACAGCACTCAGAAACGCCGCCGGCTTCCCTGGGCCCAAGCTCATCTAGGATGGACTGATGCAAAAAGTGTTCCGTGGTCTGACGAGTCCACATTTCAAATTGTTTTTGGAAACTGTGGACGTTGTGTCCTCCGGACCAAAGAGGAAAAGAACCATCCGGACTGTTATGTTATCTGTGATGGTATGGGGGTGTATTAGTGCCCAAGGCATGGGCAACTTACACATATGTGAAGGCACCATTAATGCTGAAAGGATACATACAGGTTTTGGAGCAACATATGTTGCCATCCAAGCAACGTCTTTTTCATGGACGCCCCTGCTTATTTCAGCAAGACAAGGCCAAGCCACATTCTGCACGTGTTACAACAGCATTGCTCTGTAGTAAAAGAGTGCGGGTACTAGACTGGCCTGCCTGTAGTCCAGACCTGTCTCCCATTGAAAATGTGTGGCGCATTATGAAGCGTAAAATACGACAACGGAGACCCCGGACTGTTGAACAACTTAAGCTGTACATCAAGCAAGAGTGGGAAAGAGTTCCACCTGAAAAGCTTCAAAAATTGGTCTCCTCAGGTCCCAAACGTTTACTGAGTGTCGTTAAAAGGAAAGGCAATGTAACACAGTGCTAAAAAGGCCCCTGTGCCAACTTTTTTGCAATGTGTTGCTGCCTTTAAATTCTAAGTTAATGATTATTTGCAAAAAAAAAAAAAGTTTCTCAGTTTGAACATTAAACATCTTGTCTTTGCAGTGTATTCAATTGAATATAAGTTGAAAAGGATTTGCAAATCATTGTATTCTGTTTTTATCTACGATTTACATAACGTGCCAACTTCACTGGTTTTGGGTTTTGTAGAATGAGAGAGCCACAATCCTCAACTATAGTGCATTCTCCTTGTGTGAGATTGGCACAGATCAAGTAAAGCCTTCAGCAAACAGAACAGTTGACTGAAAACAGGTAGAAAGCTGATGGTTTTAAATAAAGCCATTGAGTGAATTTAAAGTAGGCCATTGAAAATGCACTGGCAAAAATGGTGTTCCTACCTTTAGTTCACGGTCGTGGTCTCCACTGCACAAAGTGTTCAACGAAACTTTGAATGATTTCCAGACTGGGCTGAGATTGTTCATAACAGTCTGTAAATTCAAGGAGGAATAGGACAGCTATGAGATTTGAGGATCGGCAGCTTGTGGGACACATATTTTATACGTAGACACGATAAAATACAGGATCAGTTCCAATTTATTTTGCAGTTATAGGAGTGTAATGGAAAGCAGATCTTGAGGTCAGAAAGTAAATGTTCCCCTTTGACTTTCATTGAATACCACATTAAATATTAAATGTGGGGTAGATTCAAGGGAGTTACACTTGATGCACAGTATAAAGTCATTTCAAAGGTGTGCAAAAGTATGACTAAAAATGAGAATCCTCAGTGGATGACCACAGCTATTCAGAACAGTTTTAAGGATAAGAATATTGTGAATATTAGAAATATCAGTTTTCAAGACCTGTCTCGATGGACCTGTCTCTGCTTGATACCATCTAATCTTAAAGTATCAGGGGCCTCATTTATCATTGTGGATACACCTTTTTTACACCCTTTTCCCCCCATTTTGTGCATACGCACTTTTCTCCGCCAAATTTGAGATTAATCAAACCCAAACCTGACAGGGAAAAGTGCAGACATTTACACCCATTTTGACCATGGCGTACCATGATTTACACCCTTTTTGAAGAACAGGAGGAATTGGCGACGCAGCTGCTGAGTCAGAGAATTGCAGTGTGCGAGGGAGAGAGGAACCTGGATTATAGCCCATTTAAAAGAACAGTCAAACCCGCAGCGATGTCCAGTTTTCCTAATGTAATTGGAGGCATTGACTGCACTCACATCATGATTAGGGCACCATCAGTGACTGAATTTGTATACGTGAATCGCAAAAATGCACATACGATCAATACCCAAATCATAAGTGACGCCGACATGCTCATAACGAATGTAGTGGCACGGTGGGCTGGCTCTATACATGATTCATTCATCCTGATGCACAGCAGTGTGGGGGCGAGACTGGGGGCAGGCGCTGCGCGTGACGGCTGGCTTCTTGGTGAGTGCATGTAGGCTACACAAAATACTCATTCACTGAAAGCTGCTGCTTATAATCATCAATTCAAGGCTGATGCTCACCCCATCGTTGTGACTTACAGATGATAGTGGCTACTTCCTGAGGGAGTGGCTGCTTGTTCCCATCTCGGACCCACAGGGTGGCCAGGAAACCCAGTATAATGAGGTCCATGCCCGTGCCCTGCGTCGTGGAGTGCGCCATCGAGCTTCTGAAAGGCCGTTGGCGCTACCTGGATGCATCGGGTGGTAGGCTCCTCTGCCACCCGAAAAGGTCTGCAGGATCATCTGAGCCTTTGCCATTCTGCACAATGTGGCAGTGAGGCGTGGCGTTACACTGCCGCCGGGCCTCCCACCACCTCAGCATGGGGACCCGGACCTACAGCCCTCTCCCCATCATGAGGGTTTTCAACGGGGACTAAAGGCACGAGCTGCAGCGATACAGCGGTTGTGAAGCCGCCCCCCACCTCTAATATTGAGCTAAAAAATGAAGCCTACGAGTTTGTCAGTTTCAGTCTTGCAAAGTTTTATTTAACTTTGTTTTCAGTATTGCAAGAACCTCATTCTTCATTCCTTGTGCATTTGATGTCCGCAAGTTGAGACAGAAATAAATTAATGTATATCAAACAGGACAATTTTTGTCCCTCTATGCAACTGAAACAAAACACACACCAACTGCATTTGACAAAAGATTCAACAAAAAGGTTCTTTTTTTTATTGCCTCTGTTAGACTTGTGACCGCAGCACTCGGCAGTTTTACGCTTGTTGGTGAGGCTGGGGCTGTGGCTGATTAGATGAGGTTGTTTTAATTTCCGGACGAGAATTTGTTTGGTCTAAAATTACGTGTTCATTTCACGTGATTCTCTAGGTGTTCTTAGTTGAAAGTTCTTGTTCCTAAATAAACCACAAGACGAAGTGATCATACAGAATTAGTGCAAAGACCTGCCGAACAGGACTTTTTTCATTGCCTGCACCTCACTAACAAGCACATGTATCTCACTCTCTGAGAAGTTTCGCTTCTTTCCGCATTTCCCATCCATGTTTCACCGTCTTCCACAGACGTCACTCCACAAATCCCCAGAGCGCACGTGGCTACTTTATATGTAGGTGCTCATTTGCATTGACCATATATGGTTGTGTCTGGCCATGTAGAGGGCGGGATATGAGGCGTGTTCACGTCCGCACTTTTCTTGGGTCCGGTGTGATTTATCAATGAAAATTGCGGAGAGCTGTGAGTACGCACAGATTGATAGATCTGAAAAGGGTTTAAATATTTTGGGTGTACGCTATTTTTGGCTTTTCGCCGTACGTGAAAATTAAGTAGCACTTTTACACCCTTTTTGATAAATGAGGCCCCTGAAGTCTATGATTCACTTTATTCATAGGAAAATGGCCCAGTGAATATAACAGAACACAACTTGCACACTAAAACAAAGGCAGAAGTAAAACCTTGAATTGTCAAGCCTCCGCAGCATACATGACACAGAATGACTTTGAAAATCACTGCAAATAACTAAAAGATGCAGTGGAGAAATGTTTTTCATTCTACAATGTATTTGTCTGACTATATTGTGAAATACTGCTGTAGTGACAATTTCCTCAGCTAATGCAAACTGTTTTACCCAGGTGTTTCTGAATTCTGAGTCAATGCAGTTGGAAGTTTCTGTCTGTCTTGAATAACTGTGGAGAAAGCATGCTCTTCGCCAGTGTTGGGGTATTTACTCTATAAAAGTTATGCATAACACATTACTAGTTACTTTTTTTTTTTTTAAAGTAATCCCTTACTTTACTTAATTACTCACTTCTGAAAGTAAATTATTTCAATATTTGTTAAATTACTTTTGGATTACTCAACACCATCATCTGAAATTCACCATAACTTAAAAATTAACCATATCATGTTAAAACCTGGCATATGCCCTGATCAGCACAAATCTTTATTTTAGTAAGGAGGACACACACAAGACCTCTCTTTCATGCTCGATAATACAGCAAAGCCAACAGCGAAGTTGTAAAAATAAGCCAAAACAGCACGTCACAGGAAAGTAAGTCAAATACAAGGCTACAGTACTGGCCTAAACACGCATGTAAAAGGACGTTTGATTGGTTTTTCTGTCCTTGGTCTCAATCGCCAGTATACTCAAAAGGAAGAAGAAGACAAAGAAGACAATGTTTTTTTGGCCTCCCGTCCTGCCGATAGTGGAAGAATTTAAAGTAACGCAAGTTACTGGATAATTTATTTGTTAGTAACTGTAATGCGATTACTGAAATTAACAAAGTAATGCGTTACATTACTGTGTTACTGATAAATTTAATCTGATAACAGTAATTAGTTACTTTTTAAATGCGTTATCCCGAACACTGCTCTTGACTCTGAAAGTCCTGGCCACATTCTTACCTCAGTTCGATGGACTAGTGAACCTGTGCCATCATCGTTTATTCTGAATATTTCCAAAAATGGGTCTGACTTGCTGAAGAAGTCCTGAGGGGCAAACAAACATCAAATGGCATCAACACCATTATACACATAACAGGCAGAGGTTACTTTGGCATTTTTTAAGCAACACCTTTCATGTACTGGCTTTTTACCATTTCAAGAAAAACAGCTTTACGTACCTGGGAAATTATTTAAACAATACTGAAGTAACTGCATTTACATGTATCATATTTTTGTAGCGCACACTGCAATCCTTCTCAGGAGTGAGTAGTGGCAGTGCATTACTGAGAGAATGATTATCCGCTGGCTAATGGCAGCACTGTATGAGTATGACAGCAAGCGCCTGACTAATCTGCATATTTCCCATCCATCCTGCTGAGCATTCAAACACAACCAAGAGCTGGCAGCAGAGCCCCAGAGCCCTTCCTGCAGCTTCATTAGGGAACCTCCTTAACAAGAGCGTCTCCTTCATCTCCTCATCCTCCCTCCCAGCTCTCTGGAAATCACCTGTCCTTGCTTCACGATACGTGCTGTGCCCACGTGACTACACCAGCTCGCCCATCAATCTCATCGATCCACCTCTTTAATCAAGATCTTGCCTCTTAATTAGCGGCTGTCTAATTATCCCAGAAGGAAGGCGCAGAGCAACCTTTCTAATGAAGGATGATAATTAGGTGGGGAATCCTCCCAGCTCCAACCAACAGCATTACCTAGCTCTATGCATCTCAGCCAATCCCCCTAATTTGGTCACATACCCATTACAAAGCCCTCATACACTTCCGTAGGCATTGTTTTCAGGGCAAGACTAATGCAGTGACCATTACTAAATGCAGAAGCCGCAGAAAGTAATTAAAGTTCTCCAGGTGAAGACTGCTATAGACTTACATTACTGTGCAGTGCATTCTCTCACCTTGTCGTCCAATTTCCTTGCACTGAAGGAGAGCTCCACATAATCATCATTGCCGGATAACTCTTCGGCTGTAACCTGGATGCAACATGGTTAATAATGTATTGTACGCACAAATCAGATACTAGGGGAACATAAATAACCATGTAATTTTATCACACATAAAATATAGAGCAGTCCCTTGTCTGGTGTCCTACTTCACAGCCCATTTCAAATAGGAGGGCACATCGTTTCTGCCTTGAATGGGAATGGCCTTGGGTTTATTTTTGTTTTTTGTTATCTTGGGTACCATTTATTTTTGTTTATGTGTTTGTTTATGTTTGTCTTGTGCATGTCCTGTCTATATATGTCTGCCTCATGTATGTAATCATCAACACACTGCACTTTGTGATCTATGCAGGTGGTTTTGTGACAGTACTCCTAAACTGCAAATATCTATATGGATAGTGCGAAAAGGCTTAAAATTATACACATCAAAATCAGGAGCCTAAAACATAAAATTGATCTATTTAGACCATGGGTTGAGCAACACAAACCTAATATAATTATCTGAAACCTGGCTTAACGACAAGATATCTAACAATGAAATCAAATTAACAAACTATGTCCTATATAGAGCAGATAGAGGCACAAGGGCCGGAGGTGTAGTCACATATGTCTCATCCAATCTTGCTTCTGAGCTAGTTGTGCCCACAGTTGAGCCTTTACAAAGTATTTTTGTGAAAGTCATACTACACGAAAGCAAATATTTAACTATTGGAAACATTTACAGCCCCCCTTCAGCTCCAGCTGATTCCTTTAACTGTATAGTATCCACTATCAACTCCATCAAAGATAAAAATGAGCTGGTACTCCTGGGAGATTTTAATAAGGATTGGGCAGACAGATCCTCTAATACAGCTAAGAACACTATTAGGATTTTGAATTTAGCACAACTTATTAGTGTGCCCACTCGAGTCACGCCTACTAGTCAATCCTTACTGGACTGGATTTTGGTGTCACATCCTAACAGATACATCAAATCAGGAATCATGTCTGACTGCTTTAGTGACCATTGCACTATTTTTTGCATTTGGAAAATTAAATTACCCAAACTCCCTCCAAAACTAATCAAAATTAGGCAAGATAAGAAACTCAATATTGACGCATTTATTCATGATCTAATCTCTATTAACTGGGACCGTTACAAAATCATTTCTAATGTTCACGATGCGTGGGAATTTTTACACTCTGAACTTACAAAAATTATTGACAAACATGCCCCCTTCAAAACTATTAAAGTCAAGGGCAGTCATCTTCCTTGGATCACATCTGATCTTATAAGCACCTTCAGGCAGAGAGACAAAGCATGGGCTGTGTATCGCAGGACAAGAGATCCCGCTGACTGGGAGACATACAGATTGCTGAGAAACAAAAGCAAAACTGCTACTAGAAACTCAAAATCACATTACTATAATGAATCCCTTACCAGCGATTATAAAAATCCTAAGCAATTCTGGAAAAAAATTAAAACACTAACCAATGCACCTGACAAATCTGTTCATCATAATCAGCTAAAAGTCAACAACACCATATTACACAATCCTCTTCCAGTAGCTCAAGCCTTTAATCAACACTTCTCCTCAGTCTGCAGTGCTACATCTGATCCCTATGTCCTTAACAATACACCACGTTGCCCCAGCACATTCTCCTTCAGGAGAGTCTCACCTGTTGAAGTCCTGAATGCAATCAAAGAGCTTAAAGCATGCAGTAGTCCCGGCTTAGATGGTGTTGAAGCCAAATTTTTGAAACTTGCGCAACACATTCTCATGTACTCTCTCTGCGACCTTTTTAATTTATCCCTCTCCACCCATGACATACCCTCTATTTGGAAATGGTCACGTATCACACCACTCCACAAAGCAGGCAACCAACTTGATCCCGACAACTACAGACCATTACCAATTATTTGTTCAATAGCTAAAGTCTTCGAAAAATTAATCTACTACCAACTGTTCACTTATCTCACCAAACACAATATCCTGTCTCCTGTTCAATCTGGTTTTCGTCCAAATCTCTCAACAACTACTGCTCTACTTAAACTTACCAACGACATACACTCTGCATCTGCTAAACGCAAAATTACCGGTGCAATATTTATTGACCTTACTAAGGCATTTGACCTTGTTGATCACTACCTACTACTGGACAAACTATATTCTATTGGTATGACACGAAATTCCTTACTTTGGTTTAATGCATATCTGCACAATAGAAAACATTGTGTTGTCATTCAGGGCACCAAATCCGACCTAGTAGTTCAGGAACGTGGCGTGCCGCAGGGCTCAACCCTAGGACCACTCTTGTTTTCAATATTTATTAATGATCTTCCTTCCCTTTTCTCTGGCTGTAACTGTCAACTCTATGCTGACGACACAGTCATATATACTTCACATCTTAACCTTTCACAGACTCAGTCAACATTGCAGGTCAATTTCAATTATCTAGAATCATGGCTCATAGCGAATAAATTACTTATCAACAAAACTAAAACAAACCTGATACTCTTTGCTACCAAACAAAATCTTACAGCACAAACTAACAATCAAATCTTCAAATATTTCTTGCCTTGATGGTACTCAACTGTTTAAAGTTCAACAAATTAAATATCTTGGCCTTTGGCTTGACCCTAATCTATCATTTAAATTTCATATTGACAACATTGTCCGGAAAATCAACTTCAGCACTAGCGTTCTCTACCGTAACAAAAAATGTTTTACTTTTACAGTAAGAAAAAAACTTGTTCAACAACTCATATTACCAATTCTTGATTATGCAGACATAGTGTACCAAACTGCCACCCCTAAAACAAACCTTCTCCCTCTCAATACAGTATACAACCGCCTATGCAGATTTATCCTTGACTGTCCATATACGACCCACCACTGTACCCTGTATGAAAACCTCAACCTACCATCTCCCACTTCAAGAAAACAGCAGCACTGGCTGCAGTTTATCTTTAAAGGCATTCACTTTACCTACCCACAATATCTGAAACAACTGCTCATACCATACACATCATCACATCAACTTAGACACTGTTCACAGGTTTACTTTAATATACCCACATCAGCTGGCAAAAAATCATTTATGTTTAAGGCTCCCTGTGACTAGAACAACCTACCTGTCCAAATCCGTTCGATGACGTCTTTTCAATTGTTCAAAACTGCGCTGTCCTCTCATCTTCAAACTACCTGCTCTTGCTTTCACTAATCATCAATATCATAATAATAGAACAATTATGCAATGATCCATGTGTTTTGTCTTTGTGTCTTGTTGTTTTGTTCTCGTATATGCTGTGTTGTTTTGTTTTGTTTTGTGTTCTTTTGTTTTTCTGTCTAGTTGATTTGTCTGTATAATATTGTCTGTCTTTATGAAGTGTATTTGTATTAAGAGGACACCCTCGAAAACGAGATGGTTTCATCTCAAGGGATTATTCCTAATAAAGAATTTCAAGTAATTCATACATTCATTAAAAGTATGAAGAGCATTAAAACAAAATCATTATTCCAACTTTCCAAAATGTACTGTACTGACAGACTCATACCGTGATGGATGACTTTCCAGCAGTGTTTCCCTGCTTTAGTAAAGCCTTAGATAGTTTTCTCTGAGACACAATCTGAAAGAGAGAGAAAACAATTAATTCATAGCATTTTACAGTGTACTGACACTTTTTTATTTTCT